>CM039672.1:213227837-214684241 GCA_022496015.1 Hordeum marinum | reverse complement strand
CACCGGATGGCGGAGCCAGCCATCAAGGACCTCTGCATCCGCCTATAGCCTGGCGAGCCACTCCTAGGAAGCTACTTCGGCCTGGTGCAACGGCTGATTGATGTGATGCCCCGCCTCGACGCCGTCAAGCGTTCCTCCTGCATCGAAGGAGTCCGGATGGACCTTGCCAAGGCCAAAGTGCACTCGTCGGGGCTCAATCCAATGAAGGTCGCCATCGATCCACTGCCACCCGGAAAGGCGCACCAACGCCCCAAGCTTTACTTCCATGGAGTGATGGAGAGTGCATAGGTGATAGCGTCGCAGTGTTCGGGCAAAAAAATATTTGAATGAGATTGTAATATGTCTGAAGACTTGCTTATAACTTTCAATGATATTAGTATCCGCTCTTATATTGTTTTTGCATTCTTTTATAAGTCTTGTATGGTTGTTTGATACTGAAAGATGTGAGTCGTCGGCTTCAGCCCCCACGTAGATACTACATGGGGTGTCTATGCCAATGCACTGTGTTCCTTAGCCAAATTATAGGAACCCGAAGGCGATTTAGTGCGGCAGACTAGGAAATCGGACTATTATGCTTTATTTCTTTCACTTAACGGAAGGGACACAAAAATGAATGTGGGAAGCGTACGATTAGCCACCGGAGTTTTTTTGCGATGTTCGGACGAAATGAAGCCGAAGCCGACATCATAGTGTTTGCACAAAGGGAAAATTCCTCGTATAACATGGAATAACTGCTTACTAGGGTTGAAGTGTAATACTTCTAACTTGGGGTTCGCAGATCGAGTCGCGCATACTATGAAGGTCCATTTTCGGCTTTCTCCCATAAGGTGCTTGACCGAAGTATCCGGAAGAACAATCGCAGGGGTGCTCCCTTTGCCCTTTTAGCCGAACGAGCGAAACATAAAGGGGTAAGCATAGGAGCCAGGAAACCCAACTTAATGACCAAAGACATAGTTCAGAACCGATGCATATAAATCGAATGCCAAGACGCCGAACACATTATGGTTAAGGCGATTTGTGTTTGAAATCCAGCCCCGGTCTATTAGCCAGTGACCTCGATTCATACCGAACAGGTTCACGAGAAGAGGGAGGGAAGAAAAAAGTATGTGCCGAAAACAGGACAAATAAGGCGTACGTGCACCATGCAATTTCGCATTTCCTCAACAACTCTTATAACTCGGATTGCCGAAGCAGCTATTTCCAAGTATGTGATAAGAAATAAAGTCCTACGGGAGCTGTTGTACCAGGGGTCTTCCATTGGTGACCAGATGCCTTCGATATGCCATGTTGCTAGTTGACTCTTGCTTTTGGATGTACCTTGATGGGTGTTGGTGCGGGCGGATTTTGTGAACAAAATCTTGAGAGGCCACAGTGTTAAAGGTGAGCTTTACTCCATGGGTGGGTTCTTTTAGGAGCGCCTGCAGTTTGGCCGAAGACGTGTTGATGGTAATAGTTCGGAACAACCGAACGCCTATCATAAGTTCCCCACTGCTACCCATGGAATCTTAAGTGTGAAGTTCTGCCTCCTCGTCACATACTTTGCAGGTCCCGAGGTTGTGCTGTGGGGGCTGAGTCCCTATTGAGGGGAGGAAGGAGGGTCAAAGTGTTCGGTTTGAAACCGAACTTGCTTCCCAGCCTTTCGTGCCTTTACGACGAATGCCGAAGCTTGTTGGTTGTCTTTGTAGCTGAATTCGACTGCCAGTGCCAGTGCATGTTCTTCCGTTCTAAGGGACCGCTCTGTATTACCATTGACAGTGATGACCCCCTTGGGGCCCGGCATCTTGAGCTTAATGTATGCATAATGCGGGACAGCGTTGAACCGAGCAAACACCGTCCGGCCGAGCAACGCGTGATAGCCGCTGCGAAAGGACACAATGTCGAAGACCAAGTCCTCATTGTGGAAGTTATCGGGCGAGTTGAACACAACCTCCAGGGTTACAGAGCCCGTACATCGGGCCTCAACACCTGGGATCACTCCCTTGAAGGTATTGCTACTTGGCTTGATCCTTGACGGATCTATACCCATATTTTGCACCGTGTCTGAGTAAATCAGATTGAGGCTACTCCCTCCGTCCATTAGTACTTTAGTGAGGTGATACCCATCTATAATGGGATCTAGGACGAGGGTAGCCGAGCCCCCATGATGGATACTGGTCGGATGGTCTTGCCGGTCAAAGCTGATCGGGTATGCTGACCATGGGTTATATTTAGGAGCTATGGGCTCCACGGCATAGACCTCCCGAAGGGCCCTCTTTCTCTCTTTCTTAGGTATGTGGGTGGCGTATATCATATTCACCATTTTGACTTCGGGAGGAAATTTCTTCTGACCGCCACCTATTGGACCCCGAGGCTCTTCTTCGTCCTTACTGCGCGAGCTCTTGCCCTGGTCTTCGGGTTGTATTTTGCCAGAATATTTAAACACCCAATAGTTGCGGTGTGTGTGATTGGCTGGCTTCTCCGAAGTTCCATGGATTTGGCAAGTCCTCTCTAGGATCTTCTCGAGTTGAGTGGGTCCCTCACGATTGCCTTTAGGGGACTTCCTCCGCTGCCTGGGTCGGGAGTTGCGGAATCTGGCATTAACCGTTGTGTCATCGGCGTTGTTGTTTTGTTGGCGTTTATTCCTATTGCCCTTCGACTTTGAGTTGCCATCCTGGGCTGCAGGTGCCATAGGATCTTCAGAATTGTGGCTGCGTCTTGCCATCCAGTTATCTTCACCCGCACAGAAGCGGGTCATGAGGGAGGCAAGGGCGGACATGGTCCGAGGCTTATCCTGGCCTAGATGGTGGGCCAGCCATTCATCCCGAATATTGTGCCGGAAGGTGGCACTGGCCTCGGCATCTGGACAATCGACAATTTGGTTCTTCTTGGTCAAGAACCGATTCCAGAACCGTCGGGCAGACTCGCCGGGCTTCTAGACATTGTTACTAAGGTCGGAAGAGTCCACCGGGCGGACATAGGTCCCCTGGAAGTTAGAGAGAAACACGTCTTCCAAGTCTTCCCAGCATCCTATGGAGTTTTCGAGGAGGCTGTTTAACCAGTGCCAAGCTGGCCCCTTAAGCTTAAGAGGTAAGTATTTGATGGCATGGAGATCATCTCCTCGTGCCATATGGATATGGTGAAGGAAGTCCTCAATCCATACTGTTGGGTTAGTGGTCCCGTCATACTGTTCTATATTTACGGGTTTAAACCCTTCGGGGAACTGATGCCGCATTACTTCATCTGGGAAGCACAGTGGGTGAGCGGCGCCTCTAACCCGAGCTATGTCCTGCCTGTATTCAGAGTCTATATGGGACCGGTTGCATTCCCGGCCTCTATGGTTTTGGTACAAGCATGGTCTATATTCTCCCCATCGATCCGATGAGTAATCTCTAGATCCATAGATGGACCTTGTATGGCCTGCTTTGTGCTTTAAGTCGTTGCGCAGGTCGAACTAGTCATTGGGCACAAATGGCTCCTTACCATGTCTTTGGTGCATCACCGGTACATAACCGGTGTCTATAGCCGCTTTGTCACGCCCACGAGGAAGGTGGCCCGTCTCTTCTTATGTTGTATGATGCGGAGACGGTGTGTCAGTGAGCTCATCGTCGAATTGTGGCAGCAGCCTCCTCTGAGGGTAGTTTTTGGGCTGGTTTGATAGACCAGTGTTGTATACTTCATCAGCTGAGAGGACTTTCATCCATCGATCAGTGAGGTTGGCCTGTTTGGCTTTGAGTTTCCGCTGTTTGGCCTTCAGACTGCGGGCCATTGCTATGAGCCGCTGCCTGATTTTTCCTGATCCTCAAGGTTATCAGGGATGTACAAGTCATCGGCTTCCTTCTGGTAGGTCTTCCTCTTTGACGGGGGGGGGGGGGGTGATCTTCGCCTTTGGCGTTTGCTGAGGATATACCCCGCGGTATGACCCGGCCTGGCGACTCATAGGAGACCCGGAAAGGACATGACATTTTATTAATGACCCGACAGGCTGATCACAGGACGACCAGGCCCAAGACCTGGCGTGTCAGCCGGCGCCAGGCGGCTCACAAGAGAAGGCTCAAAGAGAGAAAGACTCCCTGCCGAAGGTTACAAGACCCGGAATAGGATTCTAGAGAGACTAGTCCTAATTCTACTCCTAGTAGGACTCTATTTGTAAACCTACCCTCTCCTCCTATATAAGGAGGGGTAGAGCACCCCTAGAGGGAGAAGATTGACAAGTCCACAAGTTTAGACAGATTAGAGGCTCTCAGGATTAGGGGTAGCAAATAGCACCCTTGCAACCAAGAGATCTCCTTCATCATCAATACCAGACAAGCAGGATGTAGGCTTTTACCTCCATCGGAGGGGACGAACCTGAGTAAATTCCGTGTCTCTAGATTCCGATCAACCCCTTCAAGCCGCCACATAGTTGCGTCTTCGCCCCGAACCTATGTCCGGTCACCTGGACATCTGCCGTGACAAATCCACGACAACGTCCTTGATGGTATCGGGGTCATTTTGGTCCACAGGTTCGTCCGGACCCTCAAACGGGTGCTCGGGCACATCGGGATGATTATGATCGGCAGGGGCATTACCAGCCCTACTGCTGACAATAGTTCTTCTCCCCTTTTTTCTTTTGGACCGCTTATGCGATTTCTGGCGAATTGATAGCGCGTCGCCCGATTTGTCACCGTCGCTGTGAGGCATGTTATCGCCATTTGTGGTGGGAGTATCTACCATGTAGACGTCATATGTAGAAGTGGTGGTCCAATTCTCGGTGTTAACAGGAGTGGGAGCACGGTCATATTCATCCATGTATTCTGCCTCCTCGAAGGCATAGTCTAGTATGTCGGTTAAGTCTTCGATGGTGGCTATCAAGTGGGTGGTGGGTGGGTCGAAACATCCATCCTTGCCCCAAACTATAACCGGGCCAGACATAGATCAGGGCTGGATCGCTGGTGATCTTCATCGATAAGAATTGCTCCAAGGCCTCGTCGACCACTGAGGGCCCGATTAGATCCAGCTGTTCAAAACTCTGGAATTAACCTCCATGAAGCCCACCCAAGGGGAGTTTTCGGTAGGAACACATGTCCGATCATATGCCTTGATGTCCAGACCAGGATTAGAGATCGTACTGTTACCATGGGTGACCCCATTGGCATGTTCGACGAAGGGGCTCGAGATTAAGGCCTCAAAGTCCTTGGGGGTTACAGGCGAAGCAGTGAGCCCGATTGGTGACAAGTCGCCTCGAGAGTCAATAGAAAACCCTAGGTTTCCGAATCTAACTTCCTGATCGGGGGCGAAGTTCTCCACATGGCCTAGATGGTCGGTGGAATCAGCATGCGGCACAACGCTGCCGAAGGCGAAGATTTGGCCAGGGACGAAAACATCCATGTTGCAGACCACTTTGTTTATGAAAAGGCGAGGCGTCGATCTCATCTTGCTCATGGAGGAACTCTCAATGAAAGCACCAATGTCGGTGTACAAAACCAGTGGATCTTGGGTAGGGGGTCCCAAACTGTGAGACTAGGATCGGCAGTAACAGGAGACGAAGGGGACACAAGTTTACCCAGGTTCAGGCCCTCCAATGGAGGTAATACCCTATATCCTGCTTGAATATAGAGTTGATCTACCTCAAGAACGTATGTCTAACCCTAGATGAATTATCCTCCCTCTATGCCCTAAAACCCTCCGGCTTATATAGGTGCCGAGGAGGCCTAGGATTGACACATGGTTGATTACATGCCGAGGAAATAAACGTGCCTATTACTACATCAAACATGGAGCGCAAGCCGTGTTCCTCGAAGCTTCCACCCTAGAAACTGGGCCTTCAAACCATCTAGTGTTCGGTAAGTAGTCCATATAATCTGACCCATAAACAAGAAGTCAGATATCCGAGGACCCCCTAATCGAGGACTCCCTCACATTCCTTAGCTAACACTCTTTGTGGACTTAAAATGAAATAAACTAGATAAAATTATTAGTCCAAGAGACAATGTATGTTGTCAAGAATTATCAAAACCACCAAGGGAGCATACTGTGCTTTCACACCTCGCCCACGTCGCCATGGCATGCCCTCGAGCTGCCTGACCCCCTCTATAAATAGCATGCATGCCCCTCTCTCCATTCCCCTTGCTATCAACATCTCTCTGCCGCCAGGCTGACTTCATCGAGCACCGCATCGTCGCCACCCACTCAAACTCCGAAGAGAGTTTTCGTCACTATCGGTGAGCCCCCACCACTCTCTTTGCCCCTATCCAGAATGCTTTCACCCTCTCTACCTTCCTCACATAGGGATGAGCGAGCGGATGAACCCTAAGGTCAACTAAGCGTCACCGCCACTCCGTCCACTCCCTGCCGACGCTAGAAGACACGTCCGGTGAGGCCGTGGGCACAATCTTCATCATCGCGTCGTGCTGATGCCCATAGACTCTTCCCCATGATCCAAAGACCACCAGGGACAATGGTCACATCGATCTCAAGTGCCGAGTTTGTCGTTCTTCTTCATATTCGGGGACCAAACCCTGAGGTGAGCATCTGTCGTCCGATCACCAACAACTTAGGTCCAAACTTACCCTGATCTTGTAACCATCGAGTAGTTTCTTAACCGCTATAACATGGATGGGGAACACCATTATTGATTCCACCATACAATCTCATGGTTGACTACTTAACTATTACTACTTAATTAATGAATCAATCTGGGTGGACTGGCTTTGATCGGGCCATCGAGTGTAGTCATTGGTGGGGCATGCCACCCAATCACCAAAGATTGTACAAGTTCAAAAGTAGAGTAGCTTCCATGTGTGATTGTGACACATTATGGGCACTGTCAGGATCAAGTAGATTGTGGGAACCCACCTAAAGCAGACCATCAGATGTAGGTGTGTAGCTTGTACTGGGTCTGTTTTTTCGAAGAGCGCGAATACTTCCCAAAAGTCTTGTCTTGATCTACCTAGCTAATTCACATTTTCAATTTTAGTGGTAGAAGGGTGTGATCGGGAATCATAGGTAAAGTACACAAACCTATGCAGAGTGTAAAAATTGATCATGATTAGTCATCTGAAGCACATATGCTCCGTTGGTGGTTTTGATAATTTATGACAACATACATTGTCTCTTGGACTAATATCTCTACCTAGTTTATTTCAGGTTTAGTCCACAAAGTATGCTGGCAAAAGGGTGTGAGGATATTCCCCCACAAAGTATGTTGGCAAAAGGGTGTGAGGAGATTGGCCAAGCTACAAGCATGAAGAATTTTTACTTTGTAAGAAATCACTTTGAGTCCATAGGAAAGAAAATACTATCACAAGGGGGTGAGGTATTAATGGTGAATGAAATGCTCAAAATGATCAAGTGTTAGTCACCAAAAAAACCCACAAGCTCTCCCACAAAGATTCGATCTTAGAACCTACCACTCAAAATTGGTGCCACCAACATTTCCATATCGGCTACACCGAGTCAAAACCCTAGACAGAAACCCTAGCCAAAACACACTTCTCGGTATTACCAACTTTCACTTTGGTGCAACAAGGTTTCAGTGACAAACTTCCTATTGTGTGTTTCACAAGAATCGGAATTTCTGAGAATTGTGAATTGGTCTCACCGTGTTGTGTAACTGTCCTTGGCCACTCATATTGGTACCACCAAGAATTCTATATTGGTCTCACCGAAAACGCCAAAGATGCCACATTTTGCACTAGTCGGTGCAACCGGGTTTTCACTTCTGTTTCATCGACTTAGAAAATAATGTTGTAACAGTAGTATTTTTGGAGATGCCTATATACACCCCTCCACCACGTCCCGCTTGCAAGAGAAGCACTCATAACATACCCACATTTACCATATCCAAATTTCCAAGAGAGAACCACCTATCCTTGTGTTGAGGTCAAGATCAGCCACTCCAACCATATGGATATTGATTTCTAGCCTCACCCAAGTTGCCTTCCACCCAATCAATCTCTTCTACCCAAGCTAAATCTATGATATAGTGATTGAGTGTTGAGGAGACTATCATTCGAAACACAAGAGAAAGGAGTTCATCATTACTATCGAGGCTATCACCTTTTGGAGGGTTGTGCCTCCTAGATTGGTTAGGTGTCGCTTGGGAGCCTCATACTTTGTGTTGTGGAGTTGAACCAAGAAGTTTGCAAGGGCAAGGAGATCGCCTACTTAGTGAAGACCTACCCCGAGTTAGGCTAGTCTTCCGTGGATGTAGGCCATCATGGTATAGACAAGGTTGCTTCTTCATGGAACCATTCGTGGGTAGAGCCCTCCATGGACTCTCACGACCATTACCCTTCGTGGTTTGAAGTCTCCATAAACATGGATGTATGATAGCATCACCTTTCAGAACCACGGGGAAAATCTTCATGTCTACAATTGCGTTTGATATTCCTATCTCTACTCTCTTACATATGCTTGTCTTACCTTTGGCTGCCATTCTTGTTGACTAGCATGTGTAGGGTGCATTGGACTTGTTATAATTGCTAAAATCTTCCAACAAATTAACTTGGGAAAAGGTTAGTTTTTAATTCTTGCAAGTAGTCTATTCACCCCCCTAGACGTCTCTTCTATCGATCCCTCAATTGTTCTCAAAACTTTGGTATCCATAGCTTTGGTTTCATCACTGTTGGAGGAAGATGGATGTGTCTAGTTTGGGGAGTATTAGTTGTAGAGTGCCCGTTCTCGATGGGGAGTACGATAGTCAATGGAAGTATGAGATGCTTGAGATATTCAATGAATTCCATTTGAGAAAGTATGTTAAGAGTCCCTATGTACCTCCCATTGATCCCTTACATCCCACAAACGAAGAGGAAATTGATATGTTGAGCAATCTTAGAACTATTAATCTCATTATCAAAGGATTGCCTAGATTTGTGTTTGATCAGATGAAGAATTTCGAATGTCCTTATACTTTGTGGAATGATATGGATAAACAATATCCAAATCATTCATGAAGTAATCTTGATGAAATTCTTCATAAAGCTATTGCCTTTCACATGTTGAAGCCTAGTGATCTTAACTTTGATAAATGGTTGTTTGAGCTTCGTGACGTCATGCGTGCTAAAGCAGATGTCACTACCATCGAAAACATTATCTTTGAATCCATTCATATTCATAAAATTGAAAATTTCATTATCTCAATACTAATGAATCTATTATCTTTTATGATGAGGATATCCCGCTTCATGATGACAATGTACAACATGGCTACTATGAAGAAGATGAGTTGTTCGACATCGAGTGTGAGAAGACTATGAAGAGTCTAAGTCTCATGGAAAATTCTAAAGATTACATGGCCGGAGGAAAGGAATGGATTCTCGATAGTGGATGCACCGATCATATGACCAGAGATAGAGACATGTTTCAAGAAATCACACCAAACCATGGACCGTGAAGGTATGTAACTTTTGGAGACAATTCCAAGGGTAAGGTACTTGGGCTCGGTAAGGTGGCCATATCTCATGATAGCTCGATTCAAAATGTCATGCTTGTTGAATGCCTTGGCTACAATCTTATTTCCGTATCTAGACTTGCTGAATTTTGGTTTTAATGTGCTATTTACCAAAGTAGATTGTCAAGTCTTTCGTCAAGACAATCATAGCATGGTCTTTACCGGTTTCCGTAGAGGTGATTTACACATTGTTGATTTCACTAAGAGATCCAAACCTTGTACTTCCCTTAATGCAAAATACTCTAAAGGTTGGCTTTGGCATACAAGGCTGGGACACGTTGGTGTGCGTAATCTAGACAAGCTCATTAAAGGTGATTATATACTTGGTGTTAAATATGTTGTCTTTTACAAATATAGACTTTGTAGTCATTGTCAAGAGAGAAAGCAAGTAGGTGGAAGTCATCCGGTAAAGATTATCATGACTACTAGGAGACCACTCGAGTTGCTTCATATGGATCTTTTTGGTCCCAATGGTTACAAAAGCCTCGATGGAAATTCGTTTAGTCTAACTATAGTTGATGATTTTTCCGAGTTTACGTGGGTATTCCTTCTTGATGATAAGTCGCAGGTGCAAAATATCTTCAAGAACTTTGCTCGCAAAGCTCAAAATCAGTTTGAGGTGAAGATCAAGAAAGTTTGGAGCAACAATGGATCGGAGTTCAAGAACACAAACATGGACACCTTTCTTGACGAACAAGGGATTTTACATGAGTTCTGGACTACGTACACGCCTCAACCAAATCAAGTTGTTGAGAGAAAGAACCGAACTCTTATTGAGATGGCAAGAATGATGCTCGAAGAATACAACACGCCAAGAAACTTTTGGGTGGAAGCCATGGAAACAACTTGTCTTGCCACGAACTGACTCTATCTTCACAAGCTTCTCGTTAAAACGGCATATGAGCTACTCACCGGTAACAAACCCCTAGTTGGATACTTTCGTGTATTCCGCTCCAAGTGTTACATTCTTGATAAGCATCGTCGTTATAAATTTGCTCCTAAATCTCATGAAAGTCTCCTACTCGGTTACGGATCAAACTCTCACACTTACCGAGTCTACAACAAATTCACTCGAAAAGTTTAACAGATGGTAGATGTGAAGTTTGATGAATCTAATGGTTCGTAAGTCAGACAATTGTCGAATGATGTAGGAGATAAAGAACCTTCATAAGCTATCCAAGACTTGTCCATTGGCATGATTCGTCCCATGGAGGTGAAGAAAAGTACTTCATCAACCCAACTGGAAGCTCCTACTTCGCGTCAAGGCGAACCTCAACACGATATGGAAGCATCCACAAGCGTTACACGACAATATGAAGAGGAGAAAGAAGTACATCACGATGATCCACCTCAACCACCTTCGCCACCACCTCAAGGAGACGACACGTTCAAGAACAATGAAGAAGAAGATGATGATGAGGAAGATCCACCATCCAATAAGCAAAATCTACCTCGAGTTTGAGAAAGAGTGAACAAGAATCATCCCTTAGAACAAATCATCGGTGACAATCAAACCGGGAGAATCACTCGCTCTAAAACCCGCTTAGCTAACTTTTGTGAACACTACTCATTCATGTCTAGTATTGAGCGTATGAAGGTGGAAGAAGTGCTTGAAGACCTAGATTGGGTGAACGCTATGCATGAAGAGCTTCAAAAATTTGAGAGGAATGAAGTGTGTACACTTGTGGACAAGCCTAAATACGAGCAAAACATCATCGATACCAAATGGGTGTTTCGGAACAAGCAAGACGAAGATGGTCAAGTCGTTCGCAACAAGGCACGTCCTGTGGCGCAAGGCTACATGCAAGTCGAAGGTATGGACTAAGGTGAGACCTATGCCCCCCTGGTAGACTTGAATCTATTCGAATATTACTTGCTTATGCCAATCACCATGGCATCACACTTTACCAGATGGACATTTAAAGTGCTTTTCTAAACAAGGAGATTGAGGAAGAAGTCTATGTTAAGCAACCCCCTCGTTTTGTGAATCCTAAGAAACCCAACCATTTTTACAAGCGTCGTTAAGCTCTTTATGGACTTAAGCAAGCCCCTCGTGCTTGGTATAAGTGCCTAACGAAGTTACTTCTTGAAAAGGGTTTTGAGATTGGTAAAATTGATGCAACCTTATTCACTAAGAGAGTTAATGGTGAATTATTTGTGTGCCAAATTTATGTGGATGATATTATCTTTGGATCGACTAAGCCACTATTTAGTGAGAAATTTGGAAGGTTGATGTCCGAGAAGTATGAGATGTCCATGATCTGTGAGCTGAAATTATTCCTTGGTTTGCAAATCAAGCGAACGAGAGAAGGCACTTTCATATCTCAAACCAAGTACACCAAGGAATTGATCAAGAAGTTCAACATTTAAGAGTGTAAGGTATGACACCCCCTATGCCTACTAGTGGACATGTTGATCTTTCCAAGGAGGACAAACTGGTTGATCAAAAGGTTTATCGATCAATGATCGGTTCATTGCTATATCTTGTGCCTCCCGTCCCGATATCATGCTTGGTGTGTTCATGTGTGCTAGATATCAAGCTTCTCCTAAAGAGTGTCATCTTAAGGCCGTGAAAAGAGTCGTGAGATAGTTGATACATACACCAAACTTTGGCATTTGGTATCCCAAGGGATCTTCTTATAACCTTGTTGGCTATTCCAACTCGGGCTATGCCGGAGACAAAGTTGATAGAAAATCCACCTTGGGTACATGTCAATTTCTTGTTAGATCTCTTGAGTCTTTGTCATCCAAGAAACAAAACTGGGTATCTCTATCTACCGCTAAAGTGGAATAAATTGATGCCGAATCATGTTTTGCTCAATTTCTATGAATGACTCAAACGCTTAAGGATTATGGCATACTTGTTAAACATGTACCATTGTTATGTGACAATGTGAGTGTGCTACTTCTCGAGCATGCGTTGGTTTCCTCGGAATAGGAACGGTTTGATGCAGCAAAGTAGATAAGTATTTCCCTCAGTTTTCCAGAACCAAGGTACCAATCCAGTAGGAGATACAAGCAAATCACCAATAGATGTACCTACACAAAGAATCAAACTCTTGCACCCAACGCTATAAAGGGGTTGTCAATCCCTTCACGATTATCTGCAAGGATGAGATCTAATAGAGATAGATATAAAAGGATGCTTGAACAGAAAGTAAAACTAACAGTAAAAATAATGCAGCAAGTATTTTTGATATTTTTGGTTTTAGATCTGAAAGTATAATATGGAAAATAGACTCGGGGGCCATAGGTTTCACTAGATGGCTTCTCTCATGATCGAAAGTATTACGGTAGGTGAACGAATTACTGTCGAACAATTGATAGAAAAGTGAATAATTATGAAGATATCCAAGGCAATGATTATGCATATAGGCATCACATCTGTGGCAAGTAGACCAGAATGATTCTGCATCTACTACTATTACTCCACACATCGACCGACTCTTGCCTGCATCTAGAGTATTAAGTTCATGAAGAACAGAGTAACACATTAGGTAAGATGACATGATGTAGAGGGATAAACTCAAGAAATATGATGAAAACCCCATCTTTTTACCCTTGATGACAACAATACAATACATGCCTCACTACCCCTACTTTGTCACTGGGTGAGGACACCGCAAGATTGAACCCAAAACTAAGCACTTCTCCTATTGCAAGAATTACCAATCTAGTTGGCCAAACTAAACCAATAACTCAAAGACACTTGCAAAGATATGAAATCATGCATAAAAGAATTCAGGAAAGACTCAAATAATATTCATGGATAATCTGAACATAAACCCACAATTCATCGGATCTCGACAAACACACCGCAAAAGAGTGTTACATCGGATAGATCTCCATGAAGATAATGAAGAACATGGTATTGAGAAGCAAAGAGAGAGAAGAAGCCATCTAGCTACTAGCTATGGACCCGTAGGTCTGTGGTGAACTACTCACACATCATCGGAGGGGCAATGGAGTTGATATAGATGCCCTCCATGATCGAATCCCCCTCGAGCAGATTACCGGAAAAGGCTCCTAGAGTGGATCTCTCGGGAACGGAGGCTTCTGGCGGCACAAAAGTGTTTTCGTGGCTCGTTTTGATAATGATGGAATATTTGGGAATTTACAGGCCGAAGATTAGGGTTAGGGGAGCAGCCGTGGGCCCACAATCCTACCCGGCGCAGCCACCCCCTGGCCGAGCCCCTAGGGCTTGTGGCCCCACGGTGGCTCCTCTACCTTGGTTCTCAAGTCTCGTAGATTCCTTTTGTTCCATTAAAATTCCTTCCGAAGGTTTTATTCCATTTGGACTCCATTTAATATTCCTTATTTGTGAAACTCAAAAACAAGGAAAAAACAGATACTGGCACTAGGCTCTAGATAAATAGGTTAGTCCCAAAAATAATATAAAATAGCATATTAATGCATATAAAACATCCAAAACATATAGTATCATAGCATGGAATAATCAAAAATTATAGATACGTTGGAGATGTATCAGCATCCCCAAGCTTAATTCCTGCTCGTCCTCGAGTAGGTAAATGATAAAAATAGAATTTTTGATGTGGAATGTTACCTAACATATTTATCCATGTAATATTCTTTATTGTGGCATGAATATTCAGATCAGTAAGATTCAAAAAAATAGTCTAATATTGACATAAAAACAGTAATACTTCGAGCACACCAACAAGGTAGTCGTGTCCTTTCGAAATAACATGGCCTTAGAAAGTCATCCCTACAAAATCATATGGTCTGGCTATGCTCCATCTTCCCCACACAAAGTATCTAAATCATGCACAACCCCGATGAACAAGTCAAGCAATTGTTTCACACTTTTGGTGTTCTCAAACCTTTTCAACTCTCACGCAATACATGAGCATGAGCCATGGATATAGCATTATAGGTGGAATAGAATATGGAGGAGGTGCAAACGGAAAAAGAAGAAGATAGTCTCACATAAACTAGGCGTATCAACGGGTTATGGAGATGCCCATGAAAGTGCAATCATGCCCTTACATCATGTTTTGATGTTGATGACAATATACATGTGGGGGACTAACTATGTTTGTCCAGTGAATCTCAGGTGTTAGTCCCCGGTTTATCAAAAGGGTGTGGATCATGAACAAATGAAGTTAATATTACTCAAGGAAGAAGTATCAAGAAGATTGCATATTTGTTTTTCTTGAGTATAGGATCCCGCACTATTAAGAGGGGATCGATAGGATCAGTAAAAGACTTGCTCATGCCACTATATCCCACCTTCACAAGTTTTTTTCGATCTATGAATTTCTCCCTTTGTTATGTCTCTGCCTCTGGGGTTTCCAGATGTTTGGGCTCCATCCCGGATGTCCGGCCACTACTACCCATGAAACCAAGGTTCTATACAACCATTCTGTGGACATGTCGGATTTGTGGCCATCTGCCGGATGTTCGGGCTTTCTTGGCATGCCGAATGTCCGGGCTTGGCCCCGGATGTCCGGGCTCCATCCCGGATGTCGGGCCACTACTACCCGTGAAACCAAGGTTCTATATAACCATTCTATGGACACGCTGATTTCTGGCCATCTGTCGGATGTCCGGGCTTTCCTAGCATGCCGAATGTCCGGGCTTGGCCCCGGATGTCCGGGCCCTCTATTTTAGCCTCTAACCTGCCCTGTTTTTCCATATACTTTGTGAGGCCGGATTTCCAGCCTCTAGCCCGGATGTCCGGCCTACCCGGTCACTTACACTACAATGGTCACCTGTGCTCTCATAGTATATATAGCTCTCTTCCCCCATTGGAGAGCGTTAACCATTCACTTTGAGCTTACACAAGAACACATTTGACTCTCCCTCACTCTCTCACACCAAATCTTAGATCCCCAAGGGATTTGAAAGCATTTGAGAGAAGTTGTCCACCCAAGTGATAGATCCACTCCTTCCCCGTCTTTGCACCAAAGGAATTCGTTATTTGAGGAAGTCTTGAGCTTTTTCCCATCGTTCTTGTTACTCTTGGAGGTTGGAGACTCCTAGGCAGTAGGAGTCATTCGGAGATGAATCAAACGTTGTGATTACCCCCCGGAAAGTTTGTGAGGGTTTAGAGGCCACCTATAGGTCTACCACTAATGGTTGGGAATCGCCTTCGTGGTGATATCTCAAGGAGAGAATAGGGTGAGCCTTTGTGGCATTGGTGTGCCTTCATGGTAACATTCACCTCTCTAAACGGTGACATAGCTTCCCTCCAAGGAAGTGAACATCGGCATACATCCTCGTCTCTCGAAGTTGTGGTTATTCCTAACCCTAACTTCCTACTTGTGGTTACTTGTCTCTTAATCCTTACTTATATCTTATTGTGCTTGCTTACTTACCTACTTGTGTTTCTTACTTATCTTGCTTAGTATCCTACTTGCAAATATTAGGCTCACTTTCATATTCCGCATTATTGCCTAAAATTGCTAAGTAACAATTAAAATTTGTAATTGTACCTATTCACCCCCCTCTAGGTCCATCTCAATCCTTTCAATTGGTATCAGAGCCTCGTGCTCTATTCTTGTGGGTTAACTGCCCTACAGCGAGATGAACCCCGATGGGACTCCCCGTGTTGCGGATCCGAAGAGTACGGGCACGGCTTCCACGGAAGTCAAGTCCTTCACTTTTGAGGATCTGGAACGGGCGCTTGCTAACCAAAAGCAGGAGCGTGATGCTTCTCTTTAGGCCTTGATCCAAATGAGACTAGCCACACTAACCACGATGCTTGCAACACTTTCTGGTGGTGCGACATTGAGGCCAGCTGTGCCTACTCCTTCACTTGGTCAACAACCTTCTAGTAATGAACACTCCAGTGTTCCTTGGCTTTATGCAAGACCGCAAATAGAGAAACCAAAGTATAACCCACAAGGCAAACCTCCTTTACTTGATGACACTAACGATTTTTCTTTGTGGAGAGTTGCTATGCAGGATCATATTTGATATGTAAATGATGAGATGTTGGAGATCTTGGAATATGGCTACAAAACTGTTGATCCGAAGAATCTGACACCAAGAGAGGTATATGAAAAGAATCTCAACGACACGGCAACCATGTGCATAAGGAGAGATATGACTGACAAGCAAAGGAGACCATACATACATATCACAGGTGCCAAGGAATTATGGGATAGCATTGTGAGGACCAAGACCGGTACCTCCACTCTCCAGCTTGCTCAATATGAAATTGCCAAGGGGCAATTGCAAAACTTTTGTATGGAGAAAGGTGAATCTCCCAAGCAACTCCTTGAGCGTCTCATGACCCTCACCGTCGATATGGAGTCATGTGAATGTGACAAGACACAAGATGGATTCAACTTGACTAAGCGATTTCTCGTGGACAAGTTGCTTCATGCTCTTGCTCCGTATCATCACCAAATGGTGTGGGACATAAGACAACACCATGGATTCAAGGAAATGACTCCAGATGACATCATATCCACTTTCCAACTCTTTGAAGAGTCAAAGGCAAATGCTACAAAACATCTTGCCATGCATGGTACCTCAACATCAAAAATCAATCTTACGTTGAAGGCCAAGCATGTATATGAAGAAGAGAAAAGTGAAGAAGAAGAAGATGGTGATGAGATTGACTCCAATGAGAGCCATTCATATGAAGACATTGCCCTCTTTGTCAAGAAGTGTAGCACGGGAAAATTCAAAGGAAGATTCCAGAAGAAGAAAGTGAGAAAATGTTACAACTGTGAAGAGACAAACCACTTCTCCAACGATCGCCCCTATGAGAAGAGAGAAGATAAACCAAGGTTTCCTAGGACCTTTCCCAAGAAAAAAGTTACCAAACCCTTTGAACTCAAAGCTCAAGAAGATATATGGGAAAGCAATGGTTGCTCATGAAGAATCCGATCCGGATGATGTCAGAGGTGTTGCCAGAGTTGCTCAAGATTCTAAAAACACTTTGAGGCTAGTCAACAAGAGTGGTGGTGTTGTCACCTACAACTATATGAAAAACTACAAGGGAAAATCTCACAAGTGCCTAATGGCAAAGGTCGTGGTAGAAGATGGAGAGGACCAAAACTCTCCTGACAAGGTCAAGGTAACCCCACGATCAAATCCTTCTCGCCTCACTCCTCTTACTCCTAGTGATGAGTACCTTGATGCGGAGGATAATCATGATGATAATGATATAGATGACCCCATGTTTTCTAAATTAAATAAGGTCATGTGCTCCCTCAAAGTAAAGAAGCTCAATATGTTTTGTATGCTTATGGAGATGGTGGGTAAGCACACTGTCACCATTAAGGAACTCGAAACCCTCGTAACCGAGGAAAAGGAAAAATATGAAATCCTTGAGCGGAAAGTCCAATATGAGGAAGCACGAAATGATGAACTATGCTTGAAAATTGGTGCAAACATTGATGTTCATACTAACGATCTTGCCTCCTTGAAAAAGGCTAAGGACTCTTGTGCAGAGTTGATGAATGATGGAAGTAAGCTTGTGAAGTCTCATGCTTATCTATCTAAGGATTGTTAGCTCCTATCCGTGTCCCTCGAGACTAAGGAAGAAGAGCTCACCCTTCTTACAAAGAGTTTTGAGACACTCAAGCTTACTTATCTAGAAACTCTAGCCATGGCTTACTCTTCTCCTATTATCAATGCTGATGCTTGTACTACTAACTCTAGCAGTGATCTAGCATATATTCTTGAGGAGAATCTCCTTCTCAAGGCTCAAATCGAGAAAGGTCTCATGACATGTTCTCAAGGACAAAATAACCTTAATGAGGTATTGAGCCAACACAATGAGGTGTTTACCAAAGAGGGGCTCAGGTTTGACCCAAGCACAAGCAAGAAGAAGATGTCTACTCAAAAGTGCACCACTCCTCTAAAAGAAACATTTGTATGAGAAGGGCACAAGGAGAAAGGTAAGGTTGTTAGTGGGAAGGCCACAAGGGGCATGCCCACTCTCAGCAAGCCAAAAGAGTTCATGCCTCCATCCTATGTACTTCATAAGACTAAGGATGGAGAAGTTTATGCAAAATTTGTTGGTCCTCGAAATGCATTCCGGTTCTATGATATTTGGGTCCCTAAGACCCTTGTGACTAACTTGAGAGGTCCCATTGTAAAATGGGTGCCTCTAATCAAGTCATAATTGTGTGTAGGTTGCTTTCTCCGGTGGAGTAAAATGCGTGATCGATAGTGGATGCACAAATCATATGACCGGAGATAGCGAATTGCTCTACGATTTCATGGAAGCTATTCAACCATTTATGATCATTATGTTTGGTGGAGGATCAAAAGGACAGGTACTCGGATTGGGCAAGGTGGCTATCACAAATGAGATGTCTCTTGCAAATGTCATGCTTGTTCAATCCCTTAAATATCACTTGCTTTCTGTTCGCCAATTGGCTTTTGTTGGTTATGATACACTCTTTGGACTAACGGATGTGAAAGTCTTTCAGAGACATACCCTCTAAGTGGCCTTCGTTGGAGAGTTGGATGGCAACCTTTACACGGTTGATTTCTCGAAACAGAGCACATTCCATGCAACTTGTCTAATGGCTAAGGCCGACAAGGGGTGGCTATGGAATCGCCGGCTAGCCCATGTCGACATGAGAAATCTTCAAGCTCTCTTAAAGGGTAATCACATCCTTGGACTAACCAATGTATCATTTGAGAAAGATCATGTGTGTCGTGCATGCATAGCAAGGAAGCAACATCAATCAAAGCACCCACCCAAGAATGTTGTATCTACCTCAAGGCTTTTGGAGCTCCTTCATGTGGATCTCTTTGGGCCTCCTTCATGGGACAGTCTTGGTGGGAAAAAGTATGGACTTTTCATTGTTGATGATTACTCAAGATATACATGGGTGTTTTTCCTCAAATCCAAGGACGAGACAAAGATCTCTTTCATTGATTTTGCCAAGCAAGCACAACGCAAGTTTGACAAAGAAAACCTAGCAATAAGAAGTGATAATGGCTCCGAGTTCAAGAACTACACCTTGGAAGGATTTCTTAGTGATGAAGGGATTGAGCATCAATATTCTGCACCATACATGCCACAACAAAATGGTGTTACAGAAAGGAAGAATCGTACACTTGTAGAGATGGCAAGGTCCATGTTGGATGAGTACAAGTCACCACATAGTTTTTGGGCCGAGGCTGTCAATACCACATGCCATGCATCTAACCGATTCTTCCTCCTCAAAATATTGAAAAAGACACCAAATGAGCTTCTAACCGGGAACAAGCCAAATGTCAAGTACTTTCATGTATTTGGGTGCAAATGTTTCATCCTCAACAAAAGAGAACAATTAGGAAAATTTCAATCCAAAAAACCTGAGGGCATTTTTGTTGGTTATGGATCAAACTGTCACGCCTATAGAGTCTACAACAAATGGAATGGATGTGTTGTAGAAACTTGTGATGTGGTGTTTGATAAATTTAATGGATCCCATGGGGAGCAAGTTGATCTAAGTGATGTAGGTGAAGGAGATTTGCCACAAGATATTTTGTCCATGGGCGTTGATGATCTTCTTCCCATGGAACAAGAACCTCATCATGATGAAGAAGAAAATGAAAGTTTCACATATCATCAAACCACTTCAATAACCATACCTTCACAATCTCCTATTGCTCAACCAATGCCCTTACTTCAAGACCAAGAAGATGATCAAGTTCCTATTCACGAACAAGATCATCGTCAAGGGAAAGAACAAGGAAGTGCAATCATTGATGATGAACCTCAACAAATGCAATATGAATAAGAAGAGTTTCCACCACACATTAATGATCCATATGTCGAGGATGTGGATGATGGACATGAAGTTGAACCTCGCGAAACCCTAACCTCCATCATGCCTCGAGTGGCCGGTCGTGTTGATGTTGAAAAAATCCTCATCGGCATATCGGAAGGTAGAATCACTTGTAAACATTTGACAAACTTTTGTGCTCACTTCTCGTTTGTGTCTAGTGTTGAGCCTCTCAAGGTACAAGATGCATTGATTGAGAATGATTGTCTAGTTGCCAGCAAGAAGAGTTGAACAGTTTTGAACGTAATCAAGTATGGTCATTAGTCGAGCGTCCAACTACGAAGCACAATGTCATTAGACCAAAATGGATTTTCAAGAACAAGCAAGATGAGAATGGTGTGATCATCTGTAACAAGGCAAGGTTAGTGGCACAAGGGTACTCACAAGTTGAAGGTTTGGACTTTGGTGAGACCTTTGCCCCCGTTGCCTTTCTTGAATCTATTCGCATTTTACTTGCTTATGCTGCTTTCAATGGTTTTACATTACATCAAATGTACGTGAAGAGTGCTTTCCTTAATGGTCCTCTACAATAAGAAGTATATATATCACAACCACCTAGGTTTGTTGATCCCTATCACAAAGACTATGTATATAAACTTCATAAGGCTTTGTATGGCCTCAAACAAGCACCTCGTGCTTGGTATGATCATCTTAAGAAGTTTTTACTCGATGATGGTTTTGTGAGAGGGGTGATTGATCCCACTCTTTTTACTAAAAGGGACAAGGGTGATTTGATCTTATGCCAAATCTTTGTAGATGATATCAATTTTTGGTTCTCCTAACATTCATTTGTGCAAGAAGTTTGCGGCCTCCATGATCAAGAACTTTGAGATGTCACTCAATGCGGATTTAAAATTCTTTCTCGGATTCCAAATTCACCAATTTCAAGAAGGAATATTCTTATCTCAAGCAAAGTACCTCAAGGATATCCTAGAAAATTTTGGCATGACTGATGCTAGTCCATGTAAGACACCCATGCCAACCAAAATTGTACTCACTGAACACACAAACTGTCATGGATTTATCATGGCAGATGTCTGGGTGAACGGACTTGGATTCGAGGCCATCGCTAACGGGGTGGACTCAAAGGGGTTGATCGGGACGAAAGACACGGATTTACCCAGGTTCGGCCCCTCAAGTCGAGGTAATAGCCTACGTCCTGTTTGTGTTTGTATTGCTTGTGTATCGATTACAAGGAGCTAGAAGCTTGAACTAGTTTTCGATCACCTGTCCTCTACGCCACCTCGGGCCTGCCTTTATATAGGAGGTCAGGACCACCGGGTCGCTACAATTGTTAACCGAGTCTTATTGTATGTCTGAGTCTCTCTCTATCTTCTTGTCCAAGCTGTCTTTGAGATGGCTTACACGCCCGGGTCTTCTCTCTCCGGGCCATCGTACGGCCCACACCTTGAGCCGCCTATCTTCGTGGGCCACCAGTCTTATGGCTCACCCTTAGGCCGCCTCATGAGCCAGCAACATGACCCGGAGCCTCTAGGGCGGGTCATATTGCGGGGTTATATCCCCCAAAAAACGGTACCCCTTTTGACCCATCTAAATACCGCTCTATGATTGGTTCGTTGCTTTATCTTTGTGCATCTTGACCAGACATCATGTTCAGCATATGCATGTGTGCTAGATTTCAAGCTTCCCCTAGGGAAAGTCATCATAAGGCGATTAAGCATATTCTTAGATACCTTGTTCACACCCCTAAGTTGGGTCTATGGTACCCCAAGGATGCTAAGTTTAATCTCATTTGGTACACGGATGCGGATTGGGCTAGAGACAAAGTGGATCGTAAGTCCACCTCTAGTGCATGTCAATTTCTTGGACGATCCTTGGTAGGTTGGTCCTCAAAGAAACAAAATTGTGTTGATCTCTCCATCATCGAAGCCGAATACATTGCAACCGCCAGTTGTGCAACTCAATTACTATGGATGAGGCAAACTTTGAAGGATTACGGTATCACCTATAGACATGTGCCTCTTCTATGTGATGATGAAAGTGCCATCAACATTGCTGAGAATCCCAAAGATCATACCCTCACCAAGCACATTGACATTAGGTATCACCGAATCTTTCATTAACTGTCATCCCGAGAATCGAGGCGTCTGCCTCGGTCAAACGTTGTCGTCGCCTGGATTTTCGCACCTTCCTCATTCCTTCTTTAAATATGACTCGTGCGGGTCGAAGCTTTTCATCGTCCCGCTCATGCCTCTTCTTCTTCCTGTTGCTGCCGCTCTAGCGTCCTTGTCGTCCGGCGCCGTCTTCGCATCTACACCGACCGGACCGCTGCATCACCCTGATTCGTACCAGAGACCTTCTGCCTCCACCGCGACATCTCCGGTGAGTTCTCCTTCTTCTTAGATCGCCCACCGCCATAGTAGGGTTTCACCGGGGGCTCCATCGCCGCCGCTTGGGCTCCGGCAGCACCACCGCAAGTATATCTCGACGCCATGGCGCCTTTAGAGTGCGCTCTCGCCTCGCTGCCGCGCGCGGGCCAGCCGCGCGTAATGCGCGTACTGCGATGGCTTCGGTCCATTTTCTTTTCTTCCGCTGTTCATCGCTAGGTCAGGATTAAAATCCTTTTCTCCGCTTTTGTAGATCCGTAGCTATAGTAGTACTTTGCGGAATCTGTTTTTTTAGGACTTAGCCGATTTTCAATCTTCCTTTCCTGTGTTCAGTCGCTAAACTTCTCCAGCTCTCATCAACTGGGTCTTTCCACATTATCCGTAGAACCCTTAAACCTGTAAGCCGTCATAAATATTTGCTTGCGCTTGACTCATCACGCCCTTTACCTTGCGTAGTATTTAAGCCACCAATATGTCTCATGCGTCCAACTCATGCAACTGGGTTGGTTCTCGCGTCACGGAGGAGTACTTAGCAGGTTATGTTGAAGTGGGTACTCTCCCTCCCAAAGAGGTCCTCAATTGGCGGGTTCCGGGTAAAGAGACCCGGCCTTCTCCCCAAAAAGGAGAGATAGTAGTCTTCACTGATCACATCGAGTGAGGGTTCGTGCCGCCCGGCTCTAAGTTTTTCCGGGATGTTCTTCATTTTTACAAGCTGCATCCTCAAGACTTGGCACCCAACTCCGTCTCAAACATCTGCAACTTCCAAGTTCTCTGCGAAGCTTATCTGCAAACTAAGCCGTCCGTGGGGTTCTTTCGAGAGTTCTTCTATGCCAACCACCAAACTGAAATGAAGGGTGGTCCAAGTCTGGAGCTGGGCGGCATTTCTATTCAACGCCGCCGACACATCATATTTCCTGCCACTCCAATGCCGAGTCACCCAAAGGATTGGAATAAGACGTGGTTCTACTGCCAAGAGACTTCTCCTAAGAAAGAGCACTCGTTGGCGGGTTACCGCTCCTCCCGGCTTAGGACACACACAGAGCTTCCCGGCTGGCTCTCAGCCTCGGAGCATGCCAGGTACGAGCCGTTCCACGCCAAGATCAAAGCGCTCCTGGCCAACGGTTTAGTAGGTTTGGATTTGATCCGCTGCTGGATTTCCTGGCGGATCATGCCTTTAAGCCGTAGAGGTCGGCTTATGTGCGAGTATGAAGGCAAATATGACAGCTTGTTGTGCTTCAGCAAGTCAACACTGACAGAGGATGATATTACCATTACCATCCGGAGCATTGTCCACGAAGCCTCCGGCTCATGCAGTGCCATCTCCCTGGCGCCTTTCTGCGTCAATAATCCGGCTCCCGGCGTAAGTTAATCTCTTCCCATCCATCTCTTAGATGTTGCTTGTACTTTGTTTGGTTTGCTATTCATTCTTCGGGTCATTCCTGTAGGCCGACTTAGACTTCTGGAAGAAGGAATATGTTGGCTCTCCAAAGAAATCCAGGAAGAAGGGCGCGACCAAGAGGGCTAAAAAAGATGCCCCGCAAGAGAATTTGTTTGACCCGCCACCATCATCCAGCTCAGAGGTAATACTTTAATTGCCTTGGTTGATCTTTTACCTTCCTGCTTTATTAATGCTTGTTTTACTCGTAGGTTGAAGTGGAAACCAGCCGTGCCAATGCTCCTGAGGTAATTATGTTTCTTTCGGCTCAGAATGTTTCGTCCCCCGAAAGCCGCGGCGGGCTATCAGAAAAGTTCCTCTTTCTCACCCTCTTGCTTACCTGGCTCCTGATTTTCTCTTGAAAAAGCAATAGCAGGCCGAGCGTCGACAGACTTGAAGCACCGGCTCTACTGAGCTCGTGCCCGGGTTACCAAATTCTCCGGCTCCAAAGAAACGCCTCGCAGAGGTTTATGTCTCTACTTTTCCTTTGACTTTCCTTTGTAATCTTGAAACTTTCTCATCTTTCTGTTTTATTCTTTTTAGAAATCCCCTTCCTCCGGCGACTCTTCGGCGTTAGTTCTACCACTGCCCAAGATCAATCCGCTGTAAGCGTTCCTTACTATGATATCCGGAGATCCGGCTCTTTAATATGATAGCAACATCTTCGACTGCTGATCCTTCTATTTTGCAGTGCTCAAGCCAAGCGTCGCAAGACCAACAAGCCCTCCCTCGGCCCTGTTATCCAAGAGCTGGAGCTCGAACAACCGGAGGAGGCTGAAGTAGAAGAAAATCCACCAGCTGCCTCCATAGAACCGGCTGTTGTCGATGTCATCATGGAGAGCCCTCCAAGGGCTCCTTCAAAACCAGCGACTCCTGCCAAGACCCCTGAAACTCCAGATGTTGTTATCACCAGGTCTAGCCATCAAACTCCTCCGGCTCATGTGCTGACCAAGCATACAGAGCTGGCCGAGGCCTCGAAGAAGCTGAACTTTGACTCTTCGTACTAAAAAATGATAACCGAGGAGCTCCACGCCGGGTATATAAACCGGGTTATCACCAGCTGGGATCTGGAACTTTGGCTGGTCTCTTTAATGAAGACAAAATACGAGGTACTCTTCTTGTTGCCATACCCTTGCTTAGCCCCCAAGGGACGGTTCAATGTACTCAATCATTGAACCGGGTCTTTGTTTAACTTTCTGTTAGAAAAAATTCATAGCTATTGTCCCCTAGAGTCGGCGTAATTTGCCAAAATTGAGTCGGATCTTCCTTTAGATAACTTAAACGCCAGTCGTAGCCCCCAAGGGCCGGCTCAAGGTTGTTGAAGTTGAGTCGGATCTTCTATTAGAAGTAAATTGAAGATCCATAGTGTAGCCCCCAAGTTCCGGTTTAACTTCGAAGAAGATGAGCCGGAACTGCGCTGCATGCTGAAAGATCAAATATACATTAGCCCCCAAGTGTCAGATATATTGCTTGCAATCTGTTTGAGACTTGCATAAATTTGCTTTTAACAATCGTCCTGTATTTTGGCGACTTATCCTGTATTTTGATGTATTATATGAAGCTTTAAACGAAGCCGGCTCTCAATTGTCTGATATGAAGGCAAACCTAGCGGCTCAACAAGAGGCCCGCAGCGTCCCTGATGAAAAGTGTCGGTTGCTGTCTGAAGAGCTGGTCCATATTAAGGCGGAGCTTGCTTCTCTAAAGGAATCTACTGAGTTGGAGAAAGCTGCGTTGACCAAGCGAGCGGATGACGCCGACCAGCGGCTGGTAGCCGTGGCGGATGAGCTTCAAGGCCTAAAGCGTCATATAACCAAGATGGCAGCCGCTCTCTTTGGTAAGTTCTTACTCACTTCATGTTTCCAGCATGTCTCATTTATCTATTGTGATGGCGACTCATCTTGCTTTGTTTGACCTATACAAGCCCTAGAAGCCGACAATTGGTTTCAGATAGCCTTTTACCCCTGAAGGCTATTTACACCTTTGTAGAACAGCTTTATTGCGGCGCTATTTTCACGATTAAGACGGTTCAATACAAGGAGAAGATCCCTAGCGCTCTGAAAGGTGTCTTGGAACTCTTCTCCACAATGCCCAAGCAAATAGAGGAGCTGAAGAAGTCCGCCTTCCGCCAAGGAGCCGACGCTGGATTGAGCCGGGCTCTAGCCTTCGCCCCCGAGCTAACGTCGACCAAAATGATGGATGGTTACCTGTCCAAAAAAGATGATGGCTCAGAGTTCACCGAAGAAGATTACATCCGGTGTGTCTAAGAGTCGCGTTATCTAGCCTTTGTGTTGGCGGATGAAGCTGACTTGAACACCTATCAGGCGGCTTACGACGCAGAGGAGAAGAGGATCCGCGGGCCTCTCTACGAGTGGAAGGATTTGACACCCGCCCGCAGTAAGGACCTCTTGCCATGTGAGCTTGATGCGTCCCCTTTCCTTGAAGGGTCTTTTGCTGCTCTAGCTGCCTGTAATTGGGAATTGGGAAATCTCCAGATAAAGCCAGCGGAAGAACCGGAGCGGGATGAGCCGGCCAATAACTGAAATTTGTTCTTTTAATCTTTCTGAGCACAGACTCATGTACTGACTCATGTAATGACCAGTCGTGAGCAGTTGAAACTTGGCAATGCCTTTTGCTCCTTCTGAGAGTAGTTTTTGCAATAGAGTAAGGATGACCCTGCCGTTGCCGGCTGTATATATTTCTATCTCTTTGTGTATACTTTCCTTCTCTCCGTGTTTCAATTTGATGTGTTGCCGGCTCTCCATTGATTGCTCGTTCCTTCGCATAAATATACCTTGAGCTTTTCTGATGAGGGGTGTTTGTCTTTGAAGACGTCATTCCTTCTCCAAAAGATTAGAGCCGGATAATATCTTTGAAAACTTGAATTTTGTCAACTGGAGCAACATGGCTCCGGCTCTTGTCGGATGAATCCATTAAGGAGCCGGTTGTCTTAGGATAATGTAAGCTATACCTAATGGTAAGAAGCCTCTATCAACAACTGTTGCTATTGATGAACCGGAAGTGGCCTAAAGCCGGCTGTATAAAGGGTAATGTAAGCTATACCTGACGGTAAGAAGCCTCCTTTTAACAGCAAATGTTGTATGTGCGAACGCCGGCTGTCGATGGAAGATGTAAGCTATACCCCAAGGCAAGAAGCCTCCATCAATAGCGGCGTCTAATAATTAGCCTGAGACGGCATAAATCCGGCTGTTTGAAAGGAGATGTAAGCTATACCCGAAGGCAAGAAGCCTCTTTCAATAGCTACAGTTGATAAGCAACTGAGTTTTGGCGTAAACGCCGGTTGTTAGGGTGAGATAAGCGAACCCGTCGGTAAGAAGCCCCCTTCGACAACCATGGTTAATAAGTAACCGGAAGTGGCAAGAAGCCTGCCATTAGGGTGAGATAAGCGATACCCGTCCATAAGAAGCCCCCTTCGATGGCCGCAGTTGATAAGCAACTGGAATTTGGTGTACACGCTGTTGTCTTAGGGTCATGTAAGATATACCAAAGGTAAGAAGCCTCCATCAACAACATCACTTAATGTAACCAAACTAGGCATAAAGCCAACTGTGCAAGGGAGATGTAAGCTATACCCGAAGGCAAGAAGCCTCCTTGCAACAGTTTAATAACAAATGGTTGTGCAAAGGAGATGTAAGCTATACCCGAAGGCAAGAAGCCTCTTTACAACAGTGCTTAATTGGGGATAACGCTGGCTGTGCAAGGGAGATGTAAGCTATACCCGAAGGCAAGAAGCCTCCTTGCAACAGCGTAAAAGCAGACTGTGCAGGGGAGATGTAAGCTATACCCGAAGGCAAGAAGCCTCCCTACAACAGGGCTTGATAGGGCATAAAGCTGGATGATATATCAGCCGTTTTTACGGCGAACAAACCACTTCAACTCAAAATTTTGAGCCGAAAAAATTTCATCTTGATTGCACAAAGATATACATAAGAGCAGACGCCCCACTCTTTGCGGGGATGCTAGCTTTACTCATGTAAACATGATATATACAATGATAGCGGCTTTCGACGCCTGCTAAGTAAACTATGGTCGCAGATGTGCGATATTCCATGGCTGCAATGTCTCTTGACCCGCGGTTTCTGACTCATCTCACATATCAATGAGGTAATATGACCCCTTGTTAAGGTTTCTGCTGATCACAAAAGGCCCCTCCCATGGTGGAGATAACTTATGCATTCCAGATTGGTCTTGAATCAGCCGGAGCACCAGGTCACCTTCTTGGAACGTCCGGGTCTTCACCCTGTGGCTATGATAGCGTCACAGGTCTTGTTGATAAATTGCCGACCTGGTTGCTGCTAACTCTCGTGCTTCATCCAAGGCGTCCAACGCATCTTGGCGTGCTACCTCATTGTCTGTCTCAACATAAGCCGCCACCCTTGGTCAGTCGTGCCGGATATCGCTGGGTAGAACCGCCTCAGCACCATACACCATGAAGAAAGGCGTGAAACCTGTAGATCTGTTAGGGGTAGTTCTGATGTTCCATAAGACGGAAGGCAACTCCTCAACCCAACATCCGGGTGTCCGCTTCAAAGGAACCATGAGCCATGGTTTGACTCCTCTTAAAATTTCCTGATTGGCTCGCTCTGCCTGACCATTAGACTGTGGATGTGCCACGGCTGAAACATCAAGCCGGATATGCTCCTTCTCACAGAATGTTTTCATAGCTCCTTTGGATAGATTTGTTCCATTGTCGTAAGGATACTGTGCGGGTAACCAAAGCGATAGATCAACTTCTTAATAAATTGAACCGCTGTAGCCACGTTACATTTGCTGACCGGCTCTGCCTCTACCCACTTAGTAAATTTATCAATCGCCACCAGAAGGTGTGTTTTCTTATCCTTGGATCTCTTGAAAGGTCCTACCATATCAAGCCTCCAGACCGCAAACGGCCAAGTGATTGGTATCATCCTCAACTCTTGAGCCGGAACGTGAGCATGCCGGCCAAACTTCTTACAGCCGTCACACTTACGGACTAAGTCTTCTACATCCTTGTGAGCCATCAACCAAAAAAAACCATGTCGAAAAGCCTTGGCCACTAAAGATTTTGACCCGACATGATGTCCACAGTCGCTAGTATGAATTTCACTCAAAATCTGCCGGCCCTCCTCCGGTGAGACGCAGCGCTGAAATACACCCGTCACACTACACTTATGTAACTCACCATTGATAATCATCATAGACTTAGAATGCCGGGTGATCTTCCTGGCCAGATCCTCTTCCTGAGGCAACTCACCGCGTGTCAGATACGCCAAATAAGGAATAGTCTAGTCTGGGATAGCATCCAGAGCCACCACCAATTCCGCCTCCGGGTCAGGAATAGCTAGCTCCTCCTCAGAGGGTATCTTGACAGTCGGATGATGCAATACGTCCAGAAAAACATTAGGTGATACCGGCTTTCATTGAGAACCTAACCGTGATAAGGCATCAGCCGCCTCATTCCTGCGACGATCAATATGATCCACCTGGTACCCCTTGAAGTGACCGACAATGATATCAACCGCCTGTTGATAAGCCGCCATCCATGGATCCTTGGAGTCCCAAGTACCTGAAACTTGCTGAGCCACAAGATCTAAGTCGCCTAAATATCTGACCCGGCTTAAGTTCATCTATTTAGAGACTCTGAGACCATGGAGCAGTGCCTCATACTCAGCTGCATTATTAGTACAAGGAAACATTAACCGGAGCACATAACAAAACTTGTCACCCTTGGGGGAGGTGAGAACAACTCCTGCACCGGATCCCTCTAGCTGCTTGGACCCATCAAAGTGTATAGTCCAATATGTGTTATCCGGCTTCTCTTCGGGAGCTTGACATTCTGTCCAATCATTTATGAAATCCACCAAAGCTTGAGACTTTATTGCTGTACGAGGAACATATTTGATGTTAAGAGGACCCAGCTCTAAGGCCCACTTGGCAATCCTCCCTATGGCTTCTCTATTTTGAATGATATCTCCCAACAGGGCAGAACTGACCATGGTTATCTGGTGGCCCAAGAAGTAGTGTTTTAAATTGCAGTTAGCCAAGAAAACTCCATATACCAACTTCTGCCAATGCGGATACCTCTGCTTAGACTCTGCCAAAACTTCACTAATGTAATAAACCGGCCCTTGCACAGGATATTCCTTCCCTGCCTCCTTGTGCTCAACCACAATTGCTACACTGACCGCTCCGTTGTTAGCTGCCACATAAAGGAGTAACGGCTCTTTCTCAGCTGGAGCGGCTAACACTGGCGGCTCAGTCAACTGTTTTTTAAGAGCTTCAAGTGCTTCAGCCGCTGCCTTGCTCCACTTAAACTTGTCTGTCTTCTTCATCATCTGGTATAAGGGAATGGCCTTCTCCCCAAGCCGGCTTATGAACCGGCTCAACGCAACAATCCGTCCCGCAGGGCGTTGAACGTCATTAATGCATGCTGGCTCCCCTAAGGAAGTGATAGCCTTAATTTTATCCGGGTTAGCCTCGATGCCCCGCTCAGAGACCAAGAAACCCAAAAGCTTTCCTACTGGAACACCAAAAACACACTTCGTCGGGTTAAACATCATCTTGTAGACCCGGAGATTGTCTAAAGTTTCTTTCAAATCCTCTAGGAGAGTTTCTTTCTTTCTGGATTTAACCACGATGTCTTCTACGTAAGCATGAACATTTTGTCCAATCTGACTGTGAAAGCAGTTCTACACACATCGTTGGTAAGTCGCCTGGGCACTCTTGAGCCCGAAAGGCATGGAGACATAGCAGAACGCCCCAAAGGGTGTAATAAACATCGTCTTCTCCTGATCTTTCATTGCCATCTTGATCTAATGATAACCTGAATATGCATCCAGGAAACATAAACCTTCACACCCGGCTGTAGCATCAATAATCTGATCGATACGAGGGAGTGCAAAAGGGTCAACCGGGCAAGCCTTGTTAAGGTCCGTGTAATCTATACACATATGCCAGGTGCCGTTCTTTTTGAGCACTAGTCCCGAGTTAGCCAACCACTCTGGGTGAAAAACTTCCACTATAAAGCCTGCAGCCAAGAGCCGGGCAACTTCCTCCCCAATAGCTTTACGTCTCTCTTCGTTGAACCGTTGTAGAAACTGTTTAATCGGCTTAAACTTTGGATCCACATTAAGGTTGTGCTCAGCAAACTCTCTCGATACACCCGGCATGTCAGAAGGCTTCCATGCAAAGATGTCCCAATTCTCATGGATGAATTCGATGAGCGCGCTTTCCTATTTGGGATCCATGTGAGACCCAATGATGAACTGCTTGGATGAGTCGCTCGGATTGAAATCTTCTGCCTTGGTATCATCCGAAAACTTGAGTGGCGGCTCAGCTTCCATAGTAGGCTTCTTCAGCGGGGTCATATCCTCCGGGTCAACGTTTTCCTTGTAGAACTTCAGCTCCTCCTGGGCACAACTAGACTCTGCATACGCCGCATGTCCTTCCACACACTCGAGAGCCGTTTTCCGATTACTGTGAACGGTAATTGTGCCATTTAAGCTAGGCATTTTGAGTTGTAAATAAACATAGCAAGGCCTAGCCATAAATTTGGCATAAGCCGGCCTCCCAAATAGTGCATTATAGGGACTTTTGATTTTAACCACCTCAAACCACGAGGACTCCACCCTGTAATTATACTCATCGCCAAAAGCCACTTCCAAAGAAATCCAGCCCACCGGGTATGCCAACTTACCCGGGACCACACCATGAAAGACGGTGGAGGAAGGTTTAAGGTCTTTGTCAAGCAACTTCATCTGCCGGAAAGTGTCATAATAAAGGATGTTGATACTGTTGCCTCCGTCCATGAGCACCTTGTTCACCATATAGCCATTCACCTAAGGGGCCACAACTAAAGCCAGCTGGCCTGGGTCATCTACCCGCGGCGGGTGATCCTCCCGGCTCCACATTATGTCATACTCAGACCATGGTAAGTACTGCAGGAGAGCCAGAGCAAAAACCGCTTGCCTCCACAACTTTTCGTCTCGTTTATTATGACCGGTCATGAACACGTGATACTGTCCTGAGCTAAGCTGCTTCGGGTTACTCTAAAACCCGAATTGATTGCGCTGCTGCTGCTGCTGATTGTTGTTATTGCTGTTGTTGCCAGGATGCTGTTGGTGCCCCCCTTGGTTATTCTGACCCGGATGCCCGACTCCTGAACCGCCGGCGCCGAATCCAGCCCCTGATCCGCCGTGCCCTGAGCCGCCAGGCGGGCCACCGACCTGGTTATTACATGGTTGGGAATGCTGGTTTTTGAATCTCTGCATGATAAAGCAATCACCCCACGCATGTAACGCCGGCTTATCTGGCGTGCTGTGCTCTGGACAAGGCTTCCTAAGTGCTTCTTCTAAATTGAAAGGACCTCTGTTCCTTTGGTGAAACGGCCTGAATTTTCCGTTCCCCTTGGGATGGTTCTGTTTTGTGTTGGTGTTTGCCACTAGCTCTGACCCGCCATCAGCGTTCTTCCGCTTATTCTGATTCCCATTGTTCACAAAGCCTTTGCCTTGATTGTTCTTCTTCCCTTGATTGGCTTTCTCATCATCCGAGCCTGGATCCTTGGTGTTATCTGAGTCAGCATACTTTGTCAGGGTCGTCATGAGCGCTCCCATATCCTAACATGTGCGCTTGAGCCGACCGAGCTTCTGTTTCAATGGAACAAAATGACAGTTCTTTTCTAGAATAAGCACCGCTTGAGCCGCCGTGATCTGCTCCGAAGAGTGAATAATGGTCGACACCCGCCGGACCCAATGATGGGACGACTCATTCTCCTGTTGAACACATTGGTCCAAGTCTAAAATGGTCATAGGCTTCTTACAGGTCCCCTAAAAATTCTTAATAAACTTCACTCTCAGCTCCGCCCATGAACTTATCGTGTTAGGCGGCAGACCTTTCAACCATGTGCGAGCCGGACCCTCAAGCATCATGATGAAATATTTTGCACATACCGCCTCACTGACGTCCAGCATCTCCATGGCCAGCTCATAACTCTCAACCCACGCCTCAGGGGGTAGATCAGCTGTGTAATTCAGAACTTTTCGAGGCCCCTTAAAATCTTTCGGTAGTCGTTCACTTCTCAGAGCCGGAGTTAAACATGGCATCCCTACGGCTCTGGTACTAACTACTCCCATTGAGACGGAAAGCATCGGCTCTAGACGGGTTGCCATTATCTCCACCTCTCGCCTGTTCCTCGCCCGGTCCGCGAGGGCTTGTGCATCTAAAGCCGCCTCCTCATCCTCCAGTGGTCCACGACGTGGATGACTGCTGGAACACGCCGGTGACTCGTAGCGCCGGCTGAAACTTCGACTGGGGAGGGGGGTAGAGTGAACCCGGCTCCGGCTGTGAGCGTATCTCTCTTGCTGGGCCATGGCCGTCTGTAAATATCCAATGGCGTTTCGCACGTCCTCCGCAAAGGGTGCTTCATCTAGGATGGGAATCGTCTCAAGCCAGGTGGCCACCGCCACCATGTTCTCGGCCGGGTTAGAGTAATGACCCGCCAGTGTTGGAAAAGCTCTAGGTGAGGTTTGGTTATGCTGGGGTGGATGAGTTGTCGGGCGTTCCATCGGGCGGCTTTCCGGCGCGCCCGTAACCCGCCCCGCACCAGGGGTATTAAACAGGTTCCTTGCATCGTAACATTCTGGCAGACGGGATTGATGCCTCCTCTGGTGCACCGCGGCTGTTGACCTTTGTTCCAGCTCCAGATGGAAAGCATCTGCCTTGATACGCTCCGCCTCTTCCTCCATCCGGATCTTCAACTCAGCCTTCCTTTGTCGTTCCTCTGCCATCCGGCCATTGATCCGTGCCACCTCTAAATTCTGGGCTGCTTGATTGTCCTGTGTTACTTCCATGGCCATGAGAGTTGTAAGCTCGTCGATCAATTCTACTAGAACCTGAGCCGGCGGCTCCCGCAGCGGCGTCACCCGCAGCTGTGTCACCGGCGGCTATCACCCGCTTTGGCAGCTCCTGCAGTTGTGTCACCGGCGGCTGGAGCCGATCCCGCCATGAACACCGCCGCATGAACCGGGGGTCTCAGAGCATCTAACTCAGAACCCTCTACCTCAGAATAGGTGTCGTAGTAGCCCCCAAGGCCACCGTTACTGAGCCGATAAACTAACTCTGTCTCCCCACTTGAGGACTCATCTTCCGAGCAAACAAGAGTTCCCTGTGACCCGGACGCTTCCAGGTCCATACCTTGAGTGAAACCCATGAGAACATGCTTTTTACCTGGATGGGCACGGGCAGGCCGCACACCACTCGCAGATTGGAGACGCCGAGCAGGCTCGACGATGTTGGTGCAGATGTCCGGCCCAGGTGTAGATCCATCAACCTTTCCAATGAAAACCTGGATCCCGCCAAACGGAACCCGGAATCCATACTCCACAGAATCAGCATCAAGCCCCCAGCCGGCGTCGTCGATGTAGAGCCGTCCGCGGCGACTCTTGCTCATCCTTCCAACCATGTATCCCTCGCGCCCTGGGAGAGAGCCCTTTGAGAACTCAACACCACCAAGTGCTAGCCCCACGGTGGGCGCCAACTGTCATGGATTTATCACGGCAGATGTCCGGGTGAACGGACTTGGATTCGAGGCCATCGCTAACGGGGTGAACTCAAAGGGGTTGATCGGGACGAAAGACACGGATTTACCCAGGTTCGGCCCCTCAAGTCGAGGTAATAGCCTACGTCCTGCTTGTGTTTGTATTGCTTGTGTATCGATTACAAGGAGCTAGAAGCTTGACCTAGTTCTCGATCACCTGTCCTCTATGCCGCCCCGGGCCTGCCTTTATATAGGAGGTGAGGACCACCGGGTCGCTACAATTGTTAACCGAGTCTTATTGTATGTCCGAGTCTCTGTCTATCTTCTTGTCCAAGTTGTCTTTGAGACGGCTTACACGCCTGGGTCTTCTCCGTCCGGGCCGTCGTACGGCCCACACCTTGAGTCGCCTATCTTCCTGGGCCACCAGTCTTATGGCTCACCCTTGGGCCGGCTCACGAGCCAGCAACATGACCCGGAGCCTCCAGGGCGGGTCATATTGCGGGGTTATATCCCCAACACAAACGGTACCCCTTTTGACCCATCTAAATACCGCTCTATGATTGGTTCGTTGCTTTATTTTTGTGCATCTTGACCAGACATCATGTTCGGCGTATGCATGTGTGCTAGATTTCAAGCTTCCCCTAGGGAAAGTCATCATAAGGCGGTTAAGCATATTCTTAGATACCTTGTTCACACCCCTAAGTTGGGTCTATGGTACCCCAAGGATGCTAAGTTTGATCTCATTTGGTACACGGATGCGGATTGGGCTGGAGACAAAGTGGATCGTAAGTCCACCTCTGGTGCATGTCAATTTCTTGGACGATCCTTGGTAGCTTGGTCCTCAAAGAAACAAAATTGTGTTGATCTCTCCACCGTCAAAGCCGAATACATTGCAACCGCCAGTTGTGTAACTCAATTACTATGGATGAGGCAAACTTTGAAGGATTACGGTATCACCTATAGACATGTGCCTCTTCTATGTGATAATGAAAGTGCCATCAACATTGCTGAGAATCCCAAAGATCATACCCGCACCAAGCACATTGACATTAGGTATCATTTCTTGAGAGATCATGTGGAAAAGGGTGACGTTGATATTGCTCATGTTGGTACAGATATTCAACTTGTAGACATTTTCACCAAACCACTGGATGAAGCAAGGTTTTGTCAACTTAGGCGTGAACTTGGTATCTTGGAGCTTCACAACATTAGGTGATGTCCCGCACCCATGCATGCCATTTACTTCATGTCTAGTCTTGATGTAGGCATATATTTAGGGGGGGACATTCAACTCATGAATTCTCTCACCCTATGGAATGCATAAATAAAACAAACACTCTCAAAGTTATCACGGTTTTTAAACTATGGTACTTTACAATGATGGAGTCATGACTGTGTACCCAAGGTTCAAATCTTTGCGGCACTATGTCTCATAAGCTCAAACATGGTGACTTCGGTCACCGCTTGTGGATTGCGTATATGAACCTTTCTTTACCTTTTTATTATTATTGCACATCTTAGAATGGCCTTAGAGTATTCACGTTTTCATCCCTTCCATCTCTAGATATCCTTGGCGGAGTCTATATCAAAATATCTTACGTTTGCCCTTTGCAAAAACTCCTCCCTACATGGACTCTCTGCCCAGTTGCCGCACATCCGGCTCCTCAGCCAGACATCCGGGCCCTGGTATTGGCTCTCTAGTCTCTAATAGTCGAATATCCGGGGTTGGCCTCGGATGTCCGGGCCGTCGCTAGTAGAGTTTTTGCTCTCTGATCTCTGGTCGTCGGATATCCGGACTTGGCCCCGGATGTCCGGCCCGTCGCCCACAGGCTAACTAAATGGGGGAGGGCTCAGGATTTGGGGGAAGTTCCCCATTCTCCCCCCGTCTAACTCAAACAGCCGTCGCCGCCGGGCTATGCTCAGGCGCTGCCCTAGCCATCTCCTCCATCCTCCGGCCCCGATCTCCTACCCACGTCCTCATCTCCTCCCAATCTACACTTCCACCCAATCCATTTTCTGGGTTGCGGTGCGAATCACTCGGGAGGGACCGATTCGGGTGTTGACTTGAGGTTCGGCCGCCCGAGTTCATCAAGGCGCATACCAAGCAATGCGGTCCTCCTCCTTGTTCTCGGGGTATGGCAATGTTCTGCTCTTGCCTCCATCTTTGTTTGACTCAACCCTTCTAGGTTTTCGATGCTTTGTCATATTTATCTTGATATATCCCTTTCTCAAAGAGATTTGATGACACTTGCCTAACCCAAAATCTACATACTTGGCTAAAACAATTGAACCATAGGTATGTCAATACTTTGATATACCACTTGTGGTCATGTTCAAAAATGTTGACATCTCTATTGTGTCATTGTTCTACCCTTGTTCATAACTCTATGGCTATTTCTCATCGGTATTCCTATCATGTATCCGTTTTCAGTCAATCGCCAGCAAGGCCCCACCGACTCCGAGGACTGGGCTCAGCCTAAGAAAAAGCAGACCACCTCCGGACCCAAGAAAAAGCTATGGGCTCCCTCCCCCAGTCCATCAGCCTCTGATCCAGATGATGCCGATTTTGTTTTGGAGGATGAGGCCAACATTGCTTCGCGGACATCTGTTGGCCAGTCGAAGCCGGGCAAACGGAAGGCGCCCATCCCTTAAGTCCGGGGCTCTGCAATGCCCGTTTCTCATGGTCGTCACGTCTCCATGAAGCTCCCTTTCAGTGGGGATCGCCCCATCCACGATTTCACAAACACGAGGGCTGGTCCATACCTTGAGTTTCGTCGGGACATCAACCACTTTGAGATGAGGGCAGATGATGAGGATCCACGGTTCCGTACCCGCATGCAGCAGGACCTCTTCTCTAGCTTTGTTCGCGGTCGTGGTCTTGCCCCTCATGCATACGTGGATATTCAGTTCTTGCGTGATAATCCTACCATGTTCCCTAGAGGCCCGATCAAAATCATTGATGATATGACTCTCGGTCCGGCAATGACCTTTAAGTGTGACTGGAATGAAGCTGCCATCCTCCAGTTCTATGCCACATGCTTCTTTGGTCCAAATGACACCCTCACTTGGATGACTGATAATACTCATCTTAGTGTCACCTATGCCCAATTTTTTCATTTTTGGGTTTGTCTGGTGTTGGCCATCAGATCCACAACAGTGATCCACATCATAGTCCCAAGGGGATTGATGATTTTGCTTCTCTTATTAAACCTCCCACTCAGCTCACTTCGGAGGAACGTAGGTATCTCTCTTCTGTGCTCCTTTCCACATTCTCTATCAGTGTGTGCTTCACACTCTCTATCCCAAGAAGGGAGATCACTCAAGGGTTCGCAACTATTGTATTGATTTGATGGTTCGTGTGCAAGCCGCACCTACCGAGCCTCTAGACACATCTCATTTCATTTGGCATGAGATTTGTCTTGCAAGTTTCATTCAGACGCGTCAATTCCGTCATGCTCCATTTATTTAGGCTCTGATTGATCATGCTTCCCCATTTGTGGTTGCCAAGACTGTTGTGAACTCTATTTGGAAAGCTCCGACTCATATGCGCGTGACAACTACTCCCGGTCTGCTACTCCTGCTCAGCCTAAGAAGTCCACTGGTGGTGCTAATTCCATAGTGCCCTCTGTGCCTTCTTCTTCTACCACACCTCGAAATCGCCTTGCCACATTCATAGGCAAGGCTCAGTCTGCTATTATGAAGGCGATCACGTTCAACTGTCAGCAAAACCGTGATGTTCAGAAGCGCCTCATCATCTCCAAGAATCAGCTCAAGAACCACCTTCGTGACCGTGAGAGTCCCGTGAGTGATGATGATCCTATTCCCGTCGCTCTGTCTGCCTCCACCTTTAGATTCCGTCTCGTGATGACTACGCCGAGTTCCTTGTTGTTGAAGATCACATCCGCCATGAGTGATTTCTCTGGAGCTCTTTTAGTTCTTCCCCACTTTTTGCATGTTGACGTCAAAGGGGGAGAAGTAGTATCTTAGTTCGGGTCATATTATATGTTATCTATTTGTGTTCGCTATTATTCAAACTCTTAATGTATCCTACATATGGTACTTCATCGTTTGAGACTATGTTGCTATCCTTATGGCTATGGATTGTTGTTATGGGTTATTATGGTTGTATCATATGTGTGTCATACTTCCCTATTTGTTTTTTATTTCTTTGAGCTACATATGATACCAATGAGAACAATCATATCTATGCACAAAATGAGGGGGAGCAAAAAGCAAATAGGAACATATACTGCATTATGCTCTTATGATTTACTATGCTAAATTTATTTATTGTACCTATGATACTACATGTATGATTGTCATCAACAAACAAAAGGGGGAGATTAAAGTGCAATCATGCCCTTACATCATGTTTTGACGTTGATGACAATATACATGTAGGGGACTAACTATGTTTGTCAAGTGAATCTTAGGTGTTAGTTCCAGGTTTATCAAAAGGGTGTGGATCATGAACAATTGAAGTTAATCTTACTCAAGGAAGAAGTATCAATAAGATTGCATATTTGTTTTCCTTGAGTATAGGATCCCACAGTATTAAGAGGGGATCAATAGGGTCAGTAAAAGACTTGCTCATGCCACTATATCCCACCTTCAAAAGTTTGTTTGAATCTATGAATTTCTCCTTTGGTTATGTCTCTGCCTCTAGGGTTGTCGGATGTCCGGGCTCCATCCCGAATGTCCGGCCACTACTACCCATGAAACCAAGGTTCTGTATAACTATTCTGTGGACACGCCGGACTTCTGGCCATCTGCCGGATGTCCGGGCTTTCCTGGCATGCCGGATGTCTGGGCTACATCCCGGATGTCCGGCCACTACTACCCGTGAAACCAAGGTTTTGTATAACCATTCTGTGGACACGCCAGATTTCTGGCCATCTGCCGGATGTCCGGGCTTTCCTGCCATGCCGGCTATCCGGCCTTGGTCCCGGATGTTCGGGCCCTCTGTTTTAGCCTCTGACCTGCCCTGTTTTCCATATACCTTGCTAGGCCGGATTTCCGGTCTCTAGCCCGGATGTCCGGCCTACCCGGTCACTTACACTACAACGGTCACCTGTGCTCTCACAGTATATATAGCTCTCTTCCCCCATTGGAGAGGGTCGACCATTCACTTTGAGCTTACCCGAGAACACATTTCACTCTCCCTCACTCTCACACACCAAATCTTAGATCCACAAGAGATTTGAAAGCATTTGAGAGAAGTTGTCCACCCAAGTGATAGATCCACTCCTTCCCCGTCTTTGCACCAAAGGAATTCGTGATTTGAGCAAGTCTTGAGATTTTCCCCATCGTTCTTGTTACTCTTGGAGGTTGGAGACTCCTAGGCGGTAGGAGTCATTCAGAGAGGAATCAAACATCGTGATTACCCCCAGGAAAGTTTGTGAGGGTTTGGAGGCCACCTAAAGGTCTACCACTAGTGGTTGGGAATCGCCTTCGTGGTGATATCTCAAGGAGAGAATAGGGTGATCCCTCGTGGCGTTGGTGTGCCTTCATGGTAACATCCACCTCTCTAAATGGTGACATAGCTTCCCTCCAAGGAAGTCAACATCGGCATACATCCTCGTCTCTCAAAGTTGCGGTTATTCCTAACCCTAGCTTCCTACTTGTGGTTACTTGTCTCTAAATCCTTACTTATATCTTATTGTGCTTGCTTACTTACCTACTTGTCTTTGTTACTTATCTTTCTTTGTATCCTACTTGCAATTGTTAGGCTCACTTTCATATTCCGCATTATTGTCTAAAATTGCTAAGTAACAATTAAAATTTGTAATTGTACCTATTCACCCCCCTCTAGGTCCATCTCGATCCTTTCAGCCCGTCAATAGATATCAATGTGAGTGAGTAGGGATTGCCATGCAACAAATGTACTTAGAGCTATAAGTGTATGAAAGCTCAAAAAGAAAACTAAGTGGTCATGCATAATGAATATCCAGTCGTTATATGAAAGTGACAAAATAGGAGACTCTCTATCATGAAGATCATGGTGCTACTTTGAAGCACAAGTGTGGAAAAAGGTAGTAACAATTGTCACTCCTCTCTTTCTCTCATTTTTTTATTTTTTGGTGGGCTTCTTTGGCCTCTTTTTTTGTTTGGGCTTCGCTGGCCTCTTTTATTTTTTGTAAAGTCCGGATACTCATCCCAACTTGTGAGGGAGTCATAGCCTCCATCATCCTTTTATCTCATGGGACAATGCTCTATTAATGAAAAATCATCACACTTATATTTACTTATAACTCAAAGAAAAAGAAATTACAACTCGATTCCTATGACAAGATATGACTCTATATGCAATATGAAGTGAGGATGCAAGTCATAGAAAAACTACATGATGGAAGTTGCATGGCAATATATCTCGGAATGGCTATGGAAATGCCATAATAGGTAGTATGGTGTCTGTTTTGAGGAATATATGGTGGCTGTTTTGAGGAAGGAGGGTTTGGTGTACCGGCAAAAGTTGCGCGGTACTAGAGAGGCTAGCAAAGATGGAAGGGTGAGAGTGCGTATAATCCATGGACTCACATTAGTCATAAAGAACTCACATACTTATTGAAAAAGTCTATTAGTTATCAAAAAAAGCATTAGACGCATGCTCCTAGCGTAGAGGTTGGTAGGAGTTAACCATCGCGCGCTCCCGACCCTCACACAAAGGTCGACAATCATTAAACAAATCATGCTCCGACTTAGTTACATAATGGTTCACCATACGTGCATGCTACGGGAATCACAAGCTCTAACACACGTATCTCTTCCAATTCACAACTACTCACTAGCATGACTCTCATATTACCATCCTTATTATCTCAAAACTATATGCAAGGAATCAAACTTCTCATAGTTTTTGAGGCACTTAATATGAAAGTTTTTATTATATCCCTCCTGGATGCCCATTATATTAGTACTAAATTCATAACCTAAACAAATTACCATGCTGTTTTAAGAAACTCTCAAAATAATATAAGTGAGGAACGAGAGTTCAATAATTTCTATAAAATATAACACCACCATGCTCTATAGAGATATAAGTGAAGCACTAGAGCAACATTGCCTAGCTCAAAAGATATAAGTGAAGCACATAGAGTATTCTAAAAAATTCATGATTCAGCATGTCTCTCTCCAAAGATGTGTGCAGAAAGGATGATTGTGGCAAACTAACAAGCAAAGACTCATATCATACAAGACGCTCCAAGCAAAAGACATATCATGTGGTGAATAAAAATATAGCCTCAAGTAAATTTACCGATGGATTGAAGACGAAAGAGGGGATGCCTTCCGGGGCATACCCAAGCATAGGCTTTTTTGTATCCTTGAATATGAATTGGGATGCCTTGGGCATCCCCAAGCTTAGTCTCTTGCCACTCTTTATTCCATAGTCCATCAAATCTTCACCCAAAACTTGAAAACTTCACAACACAAAACTCAATAGAAAACTCATGAGATCCGTTAGTACAAGAAAAATAAATCACAACTTTAGGTACTATTGTGAACTAATTATTTATTTATATTTGTGTAATACCTACTGTATTCTAACTTTTCCATGACTCATACCCCTCGATACGACCCATAGATACATCAAAATAAGCAAACAACACAAAGAAAACAGAATTTGTCAAACACAGAACAGTCTGTATAAATCTGTAAACTTCGAATACTTATGGGAGTCTAAAATTTTTGAAAACTTAGGACAATCAGGGAAATTTGTATATAAATCTTGTGTAAAAATTTCAGATCCATTCGACTCTGTGAAAAATTTGGAAAATTCCTGGACTGAGCGCAAAAGTTTGTATTTTTCAGCAGGATCAAATCAACAACTACCATAGATCACCCCAAAGGTTTTACTTGGCTCAAACACTAATCAAAACACAAAATCACAATTACTACAGAACTAATAATGTGCCAAACACACCAAAACAGAAGCAAAAAAGTAGAAAGCAAAATAAAACTGGGTTGCCTCTTGTCGTGGGAACGAGTCTGACAGTAGATGGTAGGGGTACGAAAGGAGAGGGCAGAGTTCTAGTTACGACGAGGATGTATAGACGGATGTATGAGTTCAGGCCCCTCTCATGAAGGTAGCATCACTACGTCTCAATTCTCGGGAGCTTATGTCGTGTGGAATATAGAGATTACAATGGTTGCGAACCAGTGTGGTGGAGGGGAGGGGCGGCTTATATAGAGTTTGCTGCCCCTCATAACTACCCAACATGTAAGGGTCCGATCGTGGGGTTAAAGTCTGCCGTTACTGGTAACATATGCAATAAAAGCTACTAATGACAATTGAATCAACGTCTACCCGTTGGGCTCTTGATGATGGCTCTTGGTCTTCTAGCGACGAGTGAAAGTGAGGTCTTCCGAGTGACATGCGACTGCCGAGTGAAAGAAGGAGTCTCCGAGTGGATATGTGTCGAGTGGCTTTGAACGTCTCCAGGAATCCACTCAGAACTTCATGCTTGATCTTCAAGTCCTCCCATGTAGTATCCTTAGGTAGGGTATGTAGGCCTTGTCTAGGACCCTATCCTAGGTACATATCCTCGTCATTAGCCCCCGAATGGATCGGGGTTCGAGTGGTGAAATGAGGTATCAATGTCGACCTTGAGTGAGGGCATCAAATCTTCCAAATGATATTTGGGGTTTCAATGGAACTTGCGTTAACTGAACTCTGGGTATTAACGTCCATTCAGGATCGGCATGCAAAATCTTCCGAATGATATTCGGGACTTCAACGACACTTGCGTCGATTGAATTCTTCTACGTTCGCCCGGATCCATTCAGCCTTAAAAGTGCTCGAGTGGATGTTCAACGCCTATTTTGCTCCGAGTGAACTGAAAGTATCTTGGTAGGCGACGGGTCGATCTGACAGACCCGGATTTTGCGGGATACGAAAATTTGGGAAGCGCACGCGATGATGACGCCACGATCAGGGCAAGTGGAGGCACGATGCCTCGATTCTCGTTCCGGTCATATCGCCACATACAGGACACCGTTAGTGGTTGGCGTGCGTGGTGATCTCGTGGGTCCACTGATCAATGGGACACTAGGCGGAGTATAAAGCCTCACGCGCCGCGGATGGCATAGTACTTCCACCCATTCTTCCTCTCTTTTCCTCCACCTCCTTTGCCCCCAACGCCACACTGCGTTCCTCCTCGACGAGAGCCACCGTGCCAATGACGAAGAACACAACGGAGAAGCTGGAGCGGGCTAAGAAGGGGGCGACGAAGCTCAAGGGCAAGAAGCCCTCGACCTCTCGGTTCATCATGCGGGCGGGATGGATGCAGGGGGATTTTCTCCCCTCTGTAGTTACTCGCGTGGACATGGAGGGCCTTGTCACCGACGGGCTAGTGGCGGACGACGCCTGGAGGCTACCGAGAGAAGAGCGCGAGCCGGAGTCGTGCGACGGGGAGTGGATCCTCCTTCTCTCCCATGTTGAAAGAGGTTTCTCCATGCCACCCCACCCATTCTTTAGGGGATTCCTGAATTTCTTCGGCGCCCAACTACATCACCTCTCGCCGAATACCATTGCGTATTTGTCTGCCTTCATCACTTTGTGCGAGTGTTTTCTGGGCTGCTCTCCCCATTGGGGGCTGTTCAAGCACCTCTTTACGGTCAGATCCTAGACCATGAAGAAAGCTCTCCCCACTGATGGGAAGACTCATGTGCTTCAGCTGTGTGGAGGGTTAGGAGTTCAGAAAAGGGTTCATAGCTCCTTCCCTGCCTTGACCTTTCCCGAGTCTGTCAGAGGCTGGGAGTCGACCTGGTTCTAGTGCAAAGATGTAGCATCACCCAATATGTCGACTGGCCTTCCCCCCTATACACCTGACCGTCCAGCTGTACCCAAGTCTCTAAGGGTGACCGAAGAGGAGCATGTCCAAGTGGGTATCTTAGTTGAAGCGGTGGTGCAGCTGATTCGGGGTGGAGTGACTGGTATGGATCTGTTGGAGACGTTTCTCGGTCGACGTATTCAGCCGCTCCAAGCCAGAGACCACACCATGTGGCACTACGCGGGCCCTGAGGACTCGACCAAGACGCATCTAGAAGAGGTTCCACAGAAAACTATCGAGCAGTGGCTTCGTAGCATCACTGGAGATTGCGACAATCCTTTGGGAGCCAAGAGGATCCGACCTTACTCGGCCGAAAACCCACCAAAGAATTCGATGAGTTGCATGGTGTCGACTGATGTGTTTGTACTGTCGAGTGATACATTGACTTATAAACTGACTTCCTCCCTTGAATCATGCAAGAGTGGCCGAACATGCACTCGCATGTTCCCAACAGGAACCATGCCAAGGACGGCATGGTGAGCGAGGGCGGCAGCGTGGACGGCGACGGTCCCTCTGACTCCGAAGATGAATACGCTGACTCCGACGAAGAGGAAGAAGTCGAGTCACCTCCCTGGCACGAAGGCCGCACTAAGTCTCGTCAGGATCCGGCAGCTGTTGAGGACAGGGCTCTAGGCCCTAGCGAGAAAAACCCGAAACGGAGTCGCCCTTCAACTGTTGAGTCGAGCGAGAGGGTGCCCAAACAGCCCAAGCAAGTCACGACCAAACCTTGCAAGGCTTTGCCTCGCATGAGGATCGCCGTACCTGTCGTCTCCACGTAAGTATTCATTTTCGAATTCTTTCTGTTGACTGTGGCCTTGAGTTGTAGCTGACCGAGTGTTGTTCACTCCGTCAGAGCTGCTACGTCCGTAACCTCGCCTCATCGAGACAGAGGGGAGGTGATGGACATTGACACTGCTGATGCTGCCACTTCTCATACAGGGTAGCAAGTTGTTGATTCGTCCGAATGGGACTCGACACATGCAAATCCTGACATTGTCGGTTGTTGTTGCAGAGGTCATTCAAGTGGAGGACTGTGAGGAGCACCTAGACACTGCGTCCACTCGTATCCTAAGAGCTTCATCCGCGCAGGCGCCTCAGCACTCGACTACAGAGTCCTCCCAGGGGATAGGTGACTCGACACAACTCAGAGCTGAACCCATAGTGCCTCTGTCGCATGCTCCTCCAGCTGTCTCGACCGTTGTGACGTCAACTCCAACCGGACCCACTCAGACTGACTCAGCTGCCCCAGCAACTATGCCGGTCACGCTTGTGACGACCTTCTCTCTTCATCGCGTTCCGGAAGATCAGACCGGAGCTACGAAGGAGGCCATGATCCAGGCGGAGCAGATCATGCTGAAAAGCAAGGAGGCGTACGAGGCCAGCAAGCTCGCTTATGACATCAGCGCAGCCCTCGCACCAATGTCTGAGTAAGTTCGCTTGTAAGTATGTTTCCGAATGAATTCCTGTCTTTTCTTGGCTGTTGTACACCCACTAGGTGCTTCTCCCCTTGAACAGATCGGATCGTAGTCGAGTAGGATTGGGGTCAATAGTACGCATGGTACTAGAGTCACTCGACATGTCGAGTGTTTTTTCTGACGAGTTACTCGACGGATCGAGAGTTAACCGTCTCAGTGGGGGCACTCTTAGTGCACCCACTGGGTGTAGTCCCCAAGACCGCTGTCGAGTGCTTGCATCGGCAGGGGTCTTAGAGCTTGTCGTACCCAACACTCCATAGTTACTCTGTAGGTTTCATGGATGTTATTTACAAACCATGATATGACACTGCATAAGGATAAACTGCACTTCTCAGAGTGATGGATATTCCAATGATGGATGTTTCTGCCGCTCGACTGATTGAGAATCGGCAGATCCAGTGAGGGCACGCTAAGTGCACCCACTAGGTGTAGTCCCCGAGACCGCTGTCGAGTGCTTGCACCAGCGAGGGTCTTAGAGTTTATTGTATACAGGACACATTTCGCCTTGGATCCCGCCACTCTGTAGCTACCTTGCAGGTTTCATCGATATTATTGACCAACCATGATATGACGCTGCATAAGGATAGATTGAACTTCACAGAGCAGGGAGGCGCGTCACTCGATGGGTCAAGTGTTCTGATAGGGTTGGCCTTGTCGAATGTGTTAATAACCAGTGGGGGCATGCTAAGTGCACCCACTCGGTGTAGTCCTCGAGGCTACTGTTAATCGCAGACGATAAGCAGTAGGCTTGAAAACTTGTCGTACGCGTGGTACTAGAGTCACTCGACATGTCGAGTGTTTTTTTTCTGACGAGTTACTTGACGAATCGAGATTTAACCGTCTCAGTGGGTGCACTCTTAGTGCACCCACTGGGTGTAGTCCCCGAGACCGTTGTCGAGTGCTTGCACTCGCAAGGGTCTTAATAGACACAACCTTGAATTTGTTTACGGCGCGCGGAGCGCCAGGGCCACTCGACATGTCGAGTGGAATTTTTGCTTGAATTCTTCATAGGTTGTTCTAAGGTTGTAAGATTAGTCATTTGTCGGTGTTCATAACTCAGTCGACTGTCCCAGGCGCCACTTGCTGATTGAATTCCTGTCATGGGAAATGCAATCACAAACATCTCAAATCATGAATGCAGCAAGTTATTATGAAACTACATGAGATTCTAAGCAAGTTTCATATATGGAATGTCCAAAACGGAGCTACGGTGTCGCCTCCTTTTCAGAATGATGCGACCACTAAACCTTGAGAAACTTGATGTTCTGACGTTGAGTGGTATGCTCAGCTTGATCAAGAATACGAACAGGGTATTCTCGGTATGTAAGGTTATCTTGGAGATCAAGCGCTTCGCGGTCCACTTCTCGGACAGGGTCCGAAAAGCAACGCCTGAGTTGCGAGACGTGGAATACATCATGAACTTTGGAAAGATGCGGTGGAAGTTCTAATTGGTAGGCAACCTCTCCTCGTTTAGCAAGAATATGAAAAGGTCCAATGTAACGAGGAGCCAACTTGCCTTTGATACTGAATCGATGGGTACCCTTCAGAGGTGTAACCCAAAGGTAAGCCTTCTCGTCAACTTCATAGGTCACAGACTTATGATGGCGGTCATATTGACTCTTTTGATGGGATTGGGCTATTTTTAACTTTTCACGAATAATGCGAACTTTCTCCTCTGCATCCTGGATCATGTCCGGACCAAAAAGTTGCCTCTCTCCGGTTTCTGACCAGTTAAGAGGTGTTCGACATTTTCGTCCATAGAGAACTTCAAAAGGGGCTTTGCCCAAGCTTGATTGATAACTGTTGTTATATGCAAATTCAGAAAACGGAAGGCAGTTCTCCCAATTCATACCGAAAGATATAACACAAGCTCGGAGCATGCTTCGAGAATTTGATTGACTCGCTCAACTTGACCACTTGATTGAGGGTGGAAGGCAGTGCTAAAGGATGGATGAGTCCCCATAGAGGTTTGAAAACTTTCCCAAAATTGTGAAGTAAAGATACTTCCGTAGTCTGAGTTAATCTCCAAAGGAACACCATGAAGAGAAACTATTCGAGAACCATATAACTCCGCTAGCTGACTAGTAGTAATGCTTCCACGAACAGGAAGAAAATGAGCCACTTTGGAGAGGCGATCAATGACTACGAATATAGCATTGTTCCCTCTCTTGGTCCTGGGAAAACCCGTGATGAAATCCATACCGACCTTATCCCATTTCCATTCAGGAATAGCTAAAGGTTGAAGGGTGCTAGCAGGCCTTTGATGTTCTGCTTTCACACGACGACAAACGTCACAGTTAGCAACATACTAAGCAATTTCTCTCTTCATCCTAGTCCACCAGAACCTCTGGCGTAGGTCCTGATACATTTTGGTACTACCCGGATGGATTGTGAGAGGAGAATCATGAGCCTCCTTAAGAACCAGCTACCTGAGATGTTGGCTCTTGGGAACCACTAAACGGCCCTGAAAGAGCACTACACCTTGATCATCTATAGAGAAGTCCTTAGCGAGACCGCTTACGAGGTTCTCTTTGATCCGGGAAATTCCCTTATGTAACATCCCAAAATTTCATTTTGGAATGTTATGAAATATAGCTATGCATCCATCATCATCATTGCTTGAATACCTGTATTGTTGAAATGTTCTTTCCAAAAATTCTGAAAGCCCTTTCTACTTTCCCTAAGTTGCTTTCACCTATTTGAAATCTTGGTAAAATGTTCAAAATAAGAGGGGAGTAACATGACACTCCACACCAGGGTCATTTTGGTGATCTATTTGAACAAAAGTAACCAGGAGTTGTTTTGAAAATATTTGCAAAAAGGTTTTAAAAACAAATAGGCAATTTCTAAAAATATTTCTTTTTCAAAGTTTTCAAATGACAGAATAAAAATGTTCATTAAATAGCATTTATTATTCTGTTAAATTTGATATATAATACCCCTGTATTTATGAAAGTTCGGAATGTTTTAAAAGCTTTTGAACGCTCTGGAAAATCATTAAAGGAAAAAACGGTAACGGTTAGTATTAAACGGGCCGGCCCAACGGCTTTAAAAGCCGAGACCGTTACCGGTCGGCCGACCGACGCGCAGTAACTGCGTTCTCTCTCGCTGCCACCGGGCCCCACCCCGACCGACCGTTAGCTCGCTCGGTCATCACCTTCCTCCCCCGCACGCGCCGGACCTCGCCGGCCGTTTCTTCCCCCCCGGATCTCTCGCCCCTCTTAACCCCCCCTCACTCCCCGCACTCCTATAAAAGCCGGCCACTCCCCGCAACCATTCCCCCCCAAACCCCTCTCCTATCTTGCCGGAAGGCTGCCGCAATTCCTCGTCGGAGTAACCACGACCACCGGAGCTTCCGTCGACCGTAGCTGTCGACTCCGTCCACCGTTCCACCCACACTTGTCACCAGTCGACTCCGGAGACCCGTCGCCATCGCCCGGACCACTTCGCCGCCTTCCTCGACCACCGGAGCTCCTCACCGTCGTCTTCGCCGCCTTCGGATCCACCGGAGACCTCCAACGCCGGCGACCCTTCCTCCGTAAGCTCCCTGGACCGTCGGATCAATAATCAACGCGTTAGAATAGATCGGATTTAATTCCGAATCATTTTCCTCTTCGGACCGGTCGCCCGCCCGTAAGATCTTGCGCGCACACGCCCACAACCAATAGGAAAGCTCCACGTAGCCCCTGGCCGTCCGGTAGATTTTTCCCTTTTCTGTTTTTGTTTTAGTTAACAGAGTGAATCCAAATTTTGTTTTGCTTATAACTTTTAATCTATTAAATGTTTTGAGTTGATTATTTTTGCAATAGCTCACATTTTTCATGTAGTTTCACACTGTACTTTTAAATTTCAAATTTGAACTATAATATTTGAATTGAATCAAATTTGCTCAAAATATTCAAATCTGAATAACTAGAGTTTGAAAATAGATTTTGATATGAATCTTTTTGCTACTGTTTGGTATTACTTAGGAATACCTCCATGTTTAGTTTGAGAATTTTTAGGATGATTTTGATTAGTGTTCTAGCTATAAACAGAATCTTCCTAGTATTATAGTATAGTTTTATTTACTTAGTTTTAGTTAGTTTAACTTAGATTTAGTTTTAATTTGTTTAGTAGGTTCTGTTGATTTAAACATTTAGTGTTTTACTTGTTGTTAATAAAAAATATAAAATTGTTTAGTTATTTCTTTGTTAATATAGGAATCACAACTTCTTTTCAAATAGGTTTAATTTGAACTAAAACAACTAGTTAGTAATAGTTTTCTTTCAACAAAGTTTTATATAATTTAATTCTGTTTTCTAAGACAAGTTTATTTGTAAAATTCTTTTCTGTTAAGAACATGTTTTGTTAATAAATAATAAGTTTTGTTTTGCTCTTTTGATAGTAAAACTATAGTTGATTCATATAGTGTTTATCAAAACTTTTACAAACTTTACAAAAGTTTTCTCAACAAACTTAAATTGATTTTCTTCTGTTTATTAATAAAAATATTTTATTGTTTCCTTGCTGTCAACAATTGTTTTGGTTATTTCAAAATAGTTTTATTATGTTAGTAGTGTTTTATCAATCACCTCCTAGTAAACAAAACTTTGTGTGTTTTCCTTACTTGTGATTTGTGCATTGTTTTGTCTTGACTGTTTACTAGTTCTTGATTGATGTTTGTGGGTTACAATATTCTGTTGTATGCTTATTGAGTGCTTGTTTGCTTCGTTAGATTATCCGGAGTGCGAAGCTTGTTACTTAGAGTCCCACGAGTACGAAGATCATCAATCAGGCAAGTCACTTTGATCATGATTACCCATGTTTTATATGCATTAGTTCTACCATTTTCCCCAATTGCATGCAAGATAGGTTAGTTGGAAACTTGGGTACATTGTTGTAGTATCATGTGGTAGGTACCTCCTCAACTCTTTGACACATTGGCCCCGGGAAACGTTGTTTTACTTTTTGCTATGCTATTAGTAGACGGGGTTGATTGTGTGATTCATGAGAGTTGAGAGAGTTAATAATTTCAAGACCTACATAATGATCAAGATTTAAGACTCCGAGTTTTCAACATACCTCTGGGTGGATGATGGTTGAACGGCACCCTGGAGAAACCAGTGGAATTGCCTAGGTGATGCTGGAGATGGCCAGTATTCACGCGCAAAGATCCACCCAGGCACAAAGAGATGGATGGGTGCTTCAAGACCCAAGGCTTACCTGCACAGCCACAAGTCATTATTGGCTCTGGCTTGGTTGGATATCGTGGTGACCCTGGACAGGCGGTGCTACGAGATGTAGAAGAACGGTAGGAAAGGATGGGCACCGACAGAGTCGCAAGGAAACCCTTTGGAATACCATGTTTTGGTCATCCGTTTCTCAAACACCCTGAAGTGCGAGAAATCAAACGGAGGTGACCAAATCTTGTGGGGAACGTGTGCAAAACTCTGCAGAGTACTCAAACCTAATCGATTAGCCGTGTCCACGGTCATGGCTGACTTGAGCCAAAGGAACTGAAACATTCGGAATTCTCAACACAATTAATATGATGATGTGGGTATTAACAATTTGGGTATGAGAATTGGTTGGTGGAACCATCTCATTAATCAACCAACTTAGTAATAATTCTGCTTAGCCCTCTCTTGATGTAGGAAAAATTGGCTTTACGCAAAAACTTACCACCCCACCTGCCATATAAGCATGTAGACTAGATGATTATCTTTTCACCCCTCTTTTGTGACTTTGCCGGCATATTCCATATGCTGACCTACACGGCTGCAACGTATCATGTTGCAGAGAACTTTTCCGACCAGGAGTGAGGACACGTTCTATGCTTAGTGAGATGCCCTTGGAGTCAGATGGACTCATCTACCTTCGATGCTTCCGCAAGATTTAGACATCCTCATGAGTTGGCTTTCAGCCACTTTATTGTAAGTTTTATTGTAATAAAGGACTCGATATGAGATTTCGATTAATATGATGCTGTGTGATTTCCCTTTGATATATACATTGATGTACCGTGTGTGTACCAGCATGATCTTGGGATGGTATGGAAACACCAGAGATTCGACCTTTCAGGTCGGGTCGCTACAGAAATGGTATCAGAGTACACGCTGACCGTAGGACGTAACCTCTAGGATTGGAAAGCCTTAGGATTGTATCTCTTTTTCTTTAAAATTCTTATACTCTCATCTACTCATTTCTGATTTCTCTCCGATTATTTCAAAATTTATAGATGGCCACCTTCATCCCAGTGTTGATCACGGAGTTTTGTCAGCCTGACGCAACGATGCCTTTTGGTAAGGAGCTGATGAGGATCGTCAAGGACGTGAGGATTGCATTGCCGAGCATCACCGGGATTCCTATCATGTCATTTCCCCAAGATGGACGCTAGAGGATCGAGGTGCAGATCCCAGGGAAGACCTTTGGGAATCGGAAGGAACCCATCGACCTCAAGTTCGTGGCACCCAGTTGGATACTTGGGAGAGACATGGCCATTGATCGTGCCCTTGGACGTATTCAGGAGGAATACAGAGGTGGAACCATTTCACCAGGACTTAGCGTGGTTTGTCGTAGAGATGCCAATGGAAACATCATAACTCCTCCCACTACAGACACCACTATTTCTTATATCCAGACCCTGGAGACTCACATCAGGACTCTGGAGCTTCGAGTTCGTGCTGATACGAAGAAAATCAAGAATCTGATGAACCATGAGATTGACCTCGAAGCTGATTTGCGGGAAGCCTACTATGAACATGAATATGAGGTGAAGGATTTCTTAGAGAGGATCGACAAGCTGAACACTCGCATCGCCACTCTGGAGGAACAGATGGACATGGGAGAAAATCTTCATCCTGAGGGAGACTTGGCTCCTTTCATCAGCGACGATGATGACTATGAGGAGAGCACCACTGGAGGAGAATCAGTCACCATGTACTTCCGAGGAAAACTTTAGTTATGCCCTCCATGTATCTTTTATTTTCAACGTTAAGAGCGTAGGTTGATGTGTAGTTTGATTGAGTTTTGTATTCCCGATGTTTGACATTGATCGTATAAATGAATGAGTGTTTGGTATGATATGTTTGCTGTATTGCATATGGGTAGTGAATTTCTCCTTTTAGGCCCTTGTTCTATTATAATTCTCACCCCTCTGAAAACAGCAAGATGCCTCCACGACGTGAGTCCGACTTCACCTTCCCGCCGAAACTCACGCAACTCCTTCAACAGCAGAATGCACTGATGCAGCTATTGATCCAGAATCAGACCAACAACCAAAACAACAACAACCACCAACATCCACCCCAGACTGACAATCTCACCCGTTTTTTGAGGTTGAATCCTCCAACTTTCTCCAGTAGCACTGAGCCCATTGTGGCAGATGACTGGCTCCGTAAGATGGAGAGAGAACTCGTCACCGTTGGATGTACTGACGCTGAGAAGGTGCGCTTTGCCGCACAACAACTAGATGGACCAGCAGCTTCATGGTGGGAGAACTACACCACCACTTATCCTATTGCAGATGTGACTTGGGAGCAGTTCAAGCTTGCTTTCCGCACCGCTCATGTCTCAGCTGGAGCCATGAGTCTGAAGAAGCGCGAGTTTCGCAACTTGCGCCAGGGAAATCGCTCTATGGCCCAGTACGTGGACGATTTCAGCACATTGGCACGTTATGCACCAGGAGACATGGCCGATGATGAGGCCAAGCAAGAGACGTTTCTGGAAGGACTCAACGATGAGTTGAGCATGCAGCTGGTAGTGGCTACTTTCAACAACTACCAAGAGCTGGTGGACAAGGCCCTCATCTTGGAGGGTACACAGCAGCAAATTGAGAACCGCAAGAGGAAGTACACTCAAGGGAAGTTTAACTCTGGAGCTCATCAGTAGCCCCGCTACTCCCCTTACTCAGGGAATACCGGATCAGGGACCGGTAAGTTTGGAAGGCACACTCATGCCGTGCACAACCATGGAGGCCACAACCATGGAGGAAATGGGAATGCCCGTCCCAACCATGGCAATTTCAAGACTGATAATGGGAATGGGAACAACAACCAGCACCGTCACGTTCCTACTCATAAGGATCTGAGCCACATCACCTGTTTCAAGTGCCAGAAGACAGGGCACTATGCTACTGAGTGTCCCCAGAGCAAGCAGGGAAATGGAAACGGCAACTCCGCAGCCAAGAAGCCAAACCCTTTTCCTCGTGCCCAGGTGAATCACCTCGACGTGGAAGAAGTCTATGATCAACCCGAGACTGTGGTTGGTAAGTTTTTATTGCATTCACGTCCAGTTACAGTACTTTTTGATTCCGGTGCAACTCACTCATTCATATCAAGGGTAGTTGTGGATAAGTATGGTTTGCCCACTAAAACCCTTAGACAGCCCATTAAGGTCAGTTCCCCAGGAGGTATGATGATGGCAGGAATAGGATGCCATGCCCTGAAACTTCACATAGGAAACCATGTTTTTCCCACCGACCTCATCGTCTTAGAATCCCAGGGATTGGATGTAATCCTAGGCATGGATTGGATGACCAAGTATGAAGGAAATCTTGATTGTCCCAGCAAGTCTATTTCACTCACCACCCCGAAGAACAAGAGGATTAAGTATGTATCCCGATGCACCCAGATGAGTGCATGGTTAAATTCCCTCACAGGAGTTGTTCAGGAGGAAGTACTTGTGGTAAAAGACTTTCTGGATGTATTTCCGGAAGAATTACCAGGCATGCCACCAGATAGGGAGATTGAGTTCCTAATAGAGCTACAGCCAGGGACAACACCAATTTCCAAGAGACCCTATCGGATGCCCGCAAATGATCTGTTGGAAATCAAGAAGCAAATTAAGGAGTTATTGGACAAAGGTTATATACGTCCAAGTTCTTCACCTTGGGGAGCCTCAGTTCTTTTGGTGGAGAAGAAGGATAAAACCTTGAGAATGGTAGTCGATTATCGTGCCTTGAACGAGGTGACTATCAAGAACAAGTACCCTCTGCCGATGATTAATGACTTGTTTGATCAGCTAGTAGGCGCCAAAGTATTCTCTAAGATCGATCTTCGATCAGGGTATCACCAACTGAAGATTCGTGAACAGGATATACCCAAAACAGCTTTCACCACAAGGTATGGCTTGTATGAGTATACTGTCATGTCCTTTGGTTTGACTAATGCTCCTGCCTACTTCATGAATTTGATGAACAAAGTGTTTATGGAATATTTGGACAAGTTTGTCGTGGTGTTCATCGATGACATTTTGATATTCTCCAAGAACGAGGAAGAACACAAGGAACATCTGCATTTAGTTCTAGAGAAGCAAAGAGAGCATCAGTTATATGCCAAGTTCAGCAAATGTGAATTTTGGCTGACGGAAGTCGGATTCCTTGGACATGTTATTTCCGGAGAAGGAATAGCCGTAGACCCCGCTAAGGTTGAAGCCGTCACCGAGTGGAAGTCACCCACCTCAGTTAAGGAGATCCGCAGTTTCCTCGGACTTGTCGGATATTACCGGAGATTCATTGAGAATTTCTCAAAGATAGCCAAGCCCATGACAGAGTTGTTGAAGAAAGAATCCAAGTATGTTTGGACTGAGGAATGTGAAGCCAGTTTCCAGGAGTTGAGGAAATGTTTGGTCACAGCCCTAGCGTTGATTTTGCCCAATATTCGAAAGGAGTTCCAGGTTTATTGTGATGCTTCACATCAAGGACTTGGAGGAGTACTCATGCAAGATGGAAAGGTTGTAGCTTATGCATCCAGACAACTACGACCTCATGAGTTGAATTATGCCACCCATGATTTGGAACTAGCAGCCGTTGTGCATGCACTCAAGACCTGGAGACATTTCCTTATCGGAAATAGTTGTGATGTTTACACCGACCATAAGAGCCTGAAATATATTTTCACTCAGAAGGAGTTGAACCTCAGACAGAGGAGATGGTTAGAGTTAATTAAGGACTATGACATGAGATTACATTACCATCCAGGTAAGGCCAATGTTGTAGCCGATGCCTTGAGTCGGAAAACTTATGTAAACACACTCACAGCGGGAGGATTACCCAAAGAGTTAGCCGATGATCTCAGAGAGCTCAAGCTAGAGATAGTTCCAAGAGGATATGTTGCTACACTGGAAATTCAGTCCACCTTGACCGAAAGAATTCGTGAAGCCCAGAAATCGGACAAGGAGATAGCTGAGATAAGGCAGAGAATGTTAGATGGTAAAGCTAAATGTTTTCGTGAGGATGAACACGGAACTTTGTGGTTTGAGAACCGAATCTATGTGCCCAATGACCCAGAGCTCAGGAAGTTGATACTTCAGGAAGCCCATGATTCCCCTTACTCGATACACCCAGGCAATACCAAGATGTATCTGGATTTAAAGGAAAGTTATTGGTGGACAGGTATGAAGAAGGATATTGCGGAACACGTTGCAATATGTGATGTTTGTCAGCGAGTAAAGTCTGAACATCAGAAACCAGCAGGGTTACTCCAACCTTTGCCGATACCCGAGTGGAAATGGGAAAAGCTTGGTATGGACTTCATCACAGGACTACCTAGGACCCGTTCAGGTTATGATTCCATCTGGGTAGTGGTAGATCGCTTGACCAAGGTAGCTCATTTCATTCCAGTGAAGACCACCTATACCAGTGCTAAGCTAGCCAAGATATATATGACCAGGATCATATGTCTGCATGGAGTTCCGAGGAGTATCGTGTCAGATAGAGGAACACAATTTACCTCAAAGTTTTGGCAATAGTTACATGAAACTTTGGGTACAAGGCTGGAGTTTAGTACAGCTTTTCATCCGCAGACAGATGGACAGACTGAGAGAGTCAACCAGATTCTGGAAGACATGTTGAGATCTTGAGCGCTAGATTATGGATCTAGTTGGGATGACAACTTACCTTACGCAGAATTCTCGTACAACAACAGTTATCAGACCAGTCTAAAGATGGCCCCTTTCGAAGCACTATACGGAAGGAGGTGCAGAACACCGTTGACATGGGATGGTGTTGGAGACCGACAACTTTTTGGTCCCGACCTTATCCGAGATTCTGAAGAGAAAGTCAGGTTGATTCGCAATAGACTCAAGATAGCTCAATCTCGACAGAAGAGTTATGCTGACAGCAAACGTAAAGAAGTGACGTATGAAGTGGGAGACCGAGCATATCTTCGTGTGTCCCCACTTCGAGGAATCAAGAGGTTTGGTGTTAAAGGAAAGTTAGCACCCAAATTCATAGGCCCCTACAAAATTCTTGAACATAGAGGCAAAGTTGCATACAAGCTGGAATTGCCGGAAGGATTATCCGGAGTTCATGATGTTTTCCATGTGTCCCAGCTGAAGAAATGCCATGCTGAGATGGCTGATATTCCTTTGAGAGACACAGTGCCCCTAGAGGCCATACAACTTGACAATGATCTGACCTACGAGGAGAAGCCTGTTAGAATCCTTGAGACTAACAACAGAGTTACCCGCAGCAAGATCATCAAGTTCTGTAAGGTTCTGTGGAGTCACCACACTGAGGAAGAAGCTACCTGGGAACGCGAAGAAGATCTTCGTAGAGACCACCCGCACCTATTTTCTAGCCAACCCGAATCTCGAGGGCGAGATTCATCTTAAGGTGGGTAGGTTTGTAACATCCCAAAAATTCATTTTGGAATGTTATGAAATATAGCTATGCATCCATCATCATCATTGCTTGAATACCTGTATTGTTGAAATGTTCTGTCTAAAAATTCTGAAAGCCCTTTCTACTTTCCCTAAGTTGCTTTCACCTATTTGAAATCTTGGTAAAATGTTCAAAATAAGAGGGGAGTAACATGATACTCCACACCAGGGTCATTTTGGTGATCTATTTGAACAAAAGTAACCAGGAGTTGTTTTGAAAATATTTGCAAAAAGGTTTTAAAAACAAATAGGCAATTTCTAAAAATATTATTTTTTTCAAAGTGTTCAAATGACAGTATAAAAATGTTCATTAAATAGCATTTATTATTATGTTAAATTTGATATATAATACCCCTATATTTATAAAAGGTTTGAATGTTTTAAAAGCTTTTGAACGCTCTGGAAAATCATTAAAGGAAAAAACGGTAACGGTTAGTATTAAACGGGCCGGCCCAACGGCTTTAAAAGCCGAGACCGTTACCGGTCGGCCGACCGACGCGCAGTAACTGCGTTCTCTCTCGCTGCCACCGGGCCCCACCCCCGACCGACCGTTAGCTCGCTCGGTCATCACCTTCCTCCCCCGCACGCGCCGGACCTCGCCGGCCGTTTCTTCCCCCCCCCCCGGATCACTCGCCCCTCTTAACCCCCCCCCTCACTCCCCGCACTCCTATAAAAGCCGGCCACTCCCCGCAACCATTCCCCCCAAACCCCTCTCCTATCTTGCCGGAAGGCTGCCGCAATTCCTCGCCGGAGTAACCTCGACCACCGGAGCTTCCGTCGACCGTAGCCGTCGACTCCGTCCACCGTTCCACCCACACTTGTCACCAGTCGACTCCGGAGACCCGTCGCCGTCGCCCAGACCACTTCGCCGCCTTCCTCGACCATCGGAGCTCCTCACCGTCGTCTTCGCCACCTTCGGATCCACCGGAGACCTCCAACGCCGGCGACCCTTCCTCCGTAAGCTCCCTGGACCGTCGGATCAATAATCAACGCGTTAGATTAGATCGGATTTAATTCCGAATCGTTTTCCTATTCGGACCGGTCGCCCGCCCGTAAGCTCTTGCACGCACACGCCCGCAACCAATAGGAAAGCGCCACGTAGCCCCTGGCCGTCCGGTAGATTTTTTCCCTTTTCTGTTTTATGTTTTAGTTAACAGAGTGAATCCAAATTTTGTTTTGCTTATAACTTTTAATCTATTAAATGTATTGAGTTGATTCTTTTTGCAATAGATCACATTTTCATGTAGTTTCACACTGTACTTTTAAATTTCAAATTTGAACTATAATATTCAATCTGAATAACTAGAGTTTGAAAATAGATTTTGATATGAATCTTTTTGCTACTGTTTGGTATTAGTTAGGACTACCTCCATGTTTAGTTTGAGAATTTTTAGGATGATTTTGATTAGTGTTCTAGCTATAAACAGAATCTTCCTAGTATTATAGTATAGTTTTATTTACTTAGTTTTAGTTAGTTTAACTTAGATTTAGTTTTAATTTGTTTAGTAGGTTCTGTTGATTTAAACATTTAGTGTTTTACTTGTTGTTAATAAAAAATATAAAATTGTTTAGTTATTTCTTTGTTAATATAGGAATCACAACTTCTTTTCAAATAGGTTTAATTTGAACTAAAACAACTAGTTAGTAATAGTTTTCTTTCAACAAAGTTTTATATAATTTAATTCTGTTTTCTAAGACAAGTTTATTTGTAAAATTCTTTTCTGTTAAGAACATGTTTTGTTAATAAATAATAAGTTTTGTTTTGCTCTTTTGATAGTAAAACTATAGTTGATTCATATAGTGTTTATCAAAACTTTTACAAACTTTACAAAAGTTTTCTCAACAAACTTAAATTGATTTTCTTCTGTTTATTAATAAAAATATTTTATTGTTTTCTTGCTGTCAACAATTGTTTTGGTTATTTCAAAATAGTTTTATTATGTTAGTAGTGTTTTATCAATCACCTCCTAGTAAACAAAACTTTGTGTGTTTTCCTTACTTGTGATTTGTGCATTGTTTTGTCTTGACTGTTTACTAGTTCTTGATTGATGTTTGTGGGTTACAATATTCTGTTGTATGCTTATTGAGTGCTTGTTTGCTTCGTTAGATTATCCGGAGTGCGAAGCTTGTTACTTAGAGTCCCACGAGTACGAAGATCATCAATCAGGCAAGTCACTTTGATCATGATTACCCATGTTTTATATGCATTAGTTCTACCATTTTCCCCAATTGCATGCAAGATAGGTTAGTTGGAAACTTGGGTACATTGTTGTAGTATCATGTGGTAGGTACCTCCTCAACTCTTTGACACATTGGCCCCGGGAAACGTTGTTTTACTTTTTGCTATGCTATTAGTAGACGAGGTTGGTTGTGTGATTCATGAGAGTTGAGAGAGTTAATAATTTCAAGACCTACATAATGATCAAGATTTAAGACTCCGAGTTTTCAACATACCTCTGGGTGGATGATGGTTGAACGGCACCCTGGAGAAACCAGTGGAATTGCCTAGGTGATGCTGGAGATGGCCAGTATTCACACGCAAAGATCCACCCAGGCACAAAGAGATGGATGGGTGCTTCAAGACCCAAGGCTTACCTGCACAGCCACAAGTCATTATGGGCTCTGGCTTGGTTGGATATCGTGGTGACCCTAGACAGGCGGTGCTACGAGATGTAGAAGAACGGTAGGAAAGGATGGGCACCGACAGAGTCACAGGGAAACCCTTTGGAAGACCATGTTTTGGTCATCCGTTTCTCAAACACCCTGAAGTGCGAGAAATCAAACGGAGGCGGCCAAATCTTGTGGGGAACGTGTGCAAAACTCTGTAGAGTACTCAAACCTAATCGATTAGCCTTGTCCACGGTCATGGACGACTTGAGCCAAAGGAACTGAAACATTCGGAATTCTCAACACAATTAATATGATGATGTGGGTATTAACAATTTGGGTATGAGAATTGGTTGGTTGAACCATCTCATTAATCAACCAACTTAGTAATAATTCTGCTTAGCCCTCTCTTGATGTAGGAAAAATTGGCTTTACGCAAAAACTTACCACCCCACCTGCCATATAAGCATGTAGACTAGATGATTATCTTTTCACCCCTCTTTTGTGACTTTGCCGGCATATTCCATATGCTGACCTACACGGCTGCAACGTATCACGTTGCAGAGAACTTTTCCGACCAGGAGTGAGGACACGTTCTATGCTCAGTGAGATGCCCTTGGAGTCAGATGGACTCATCTACCTTCGACGCTTCCGCAAGATTTAGACATTCTCATGAGTTGGCTTTCAGCCACTTTATTGTAAGTTTTATTGTAATAAAGGACTCGATATGAGATTTTGATTAATATAATGCTGTGTGATTTCCCTTTGATATATACATTGACGTACTGTATGTGTACCAGCATGATCTTGGGATGGTACGGAAACACCGGAGATTCGACCTTTCAGGTCGGGTCACTACACCTTATCACGCCTTTGGCCAGCTATGATTTGATCCTTCAGAGTAGGTTTCGCCACCAGGTTGGATAGGAATCCTTGAGGAACAATGTGAAGGTTTAACTTTCGGAATTCCTCATAGAGAAGCGGCTGACCTTGTTGTAACATCAGGTTGTTACAATAAGACTTACGACTTAGTGCATCAGCCATGACATTGGCTTTCCCCGGGGTGTAAGTTATCCCTAAGTCGTAATCTGTAATCAACTCTACCCACCGTCTTTGCCTAAGATTCAAATCCGGCTGGGTGAAAATATATTTCAGACTTTGGTGATCAGTGTATATCTCGCAACAATTACCCACAAGGTAATGTCGCCATGTTTTTAGTGCATGGACTACAGCTGCAAGCTCAAGATCATGTGTTGGATAATTATCCTCATGTGGACGCAACTGTCGAGATGCGTATGCAATCACATGACGGTCTTGCATGAGAATGCAACCTAATCCCTGTCGCGAGGCGTCGCAGTAGATAATAAAGTCCTTAGAAAAATCTGGTGGCACCAGAACGGGAGCAAAGGTCAGTCGTCTTTTCAACTCCTGAAAACTATGCTCGCATTGTGGGGTATACTTGAACTTTTTATCTTTCTTGAGGAGTTTAGTCTAAGGTTTCGCAACCTTGGAGAAGTTCTCAACAAAGTGGCGACAATAGCTCGCTAAGCCAAGGAAACTCCGAAGTTGCTTAACCGATTCAGGTTGAGTCCAATCAAGGACGGCCTGAACTCTCTCGGGATTGACAGCAATACCTTTGCCAGATATCACGTGGCCTAGATAGGTCACTTCCGGCAACCAGAATTCACACTTGGAGAATTTGGCATATAAGCGGTGCTCTCGAAGTTTCATCAATACCAGCCTTAGATGCTCGACATGTTCTTGTTCGTTCTTCGAGTAGATAAGTATGTCGTCGAGGTAAACCACGATGAATTTATCCAAATATTCCATGAAGATCGAATTCATTAGACGAGAGAAGGTGGCTGGGGCATTGGTTAAACCGAAGGACATGACGGTGTACTCGTATTGGCCATAACGAGTGACAAAAGCCGTTTTTGGAATGTCCCCGTTTCTAATTCTGATTTGATGGTATCCCAACCTTAAATTCATTTTGAAGAAGACAGAGGATCCTGCGAGTTGATCATACAAATCGTTGATCCTGGGGAGCGGATACTTGTTCTTGATAGTGACCAGATTCACTGGTCGGTAATCCACAACCATCCGATCCGATCCATCCTTCTTCTTAACAAAGAGGACGGGGCAAGCCCAAGGAGAAGAGCTAGGACGAATGAAACCTTTCTTCAAAGCTTCATCAAGTTGAGTTTTTAGCTGGGCTAGTTCTAAGGGTGCCATCTTATAGGGACTTCTGGCTATTAGGATTGTCCCTGGAATAAGTTCTATCACAAACTCAACATCTCTGATAGGTGGAATACCTGGCAGTTCTTCTGGAAAGACATCCGGAAAATCACGGACTACCAGAATATCTTCTAACTTTGGAATAGGGCTAGCATTTAGGGAATAGAGTTGGCGCTTGGTTGTTCAAGTAGAGACATTAACTATCTCACCCGATGGATGTGTAAGTTGAACATTCCTAGAATGAGTATCAATCTTGGCATAGTGGGCTTTCATCCAATCCATACCTAGAATGATATTGATATCCGAAGACTTAAGAGCTATCAAGGATGCTAGGAATACTAGTCTATCCACCAAAATTTCATTGTCATGACTCACTCTAGAAGTTTGCCATTTTGAACCGGGAGCCTGAACTACTAAAGGAGTGGGCATGTCACAGAAGGACATGTTATGCAACTGTGCATAACTTTCAGTGATGAAAGAATGAGATGCCCCAGTATCAAATAGAACAGATGCTGGATGGTATTAACAAGAAGCGTACCTAGAATAACATCAGGATCTTCAAGGGCTTCTTCAGCAGACACATAATTCACTCGCCCACGGACAGGGGCTGGCTTCACATAGAAAGCTTTTCTTGGTTTTCCACGTCCAGCGGGCTTAGAATTGTTCTGGGGACACTCACAAGAATAGTGTCCCGGTTCTCCACATTTGTAGCATACCACTATAGCACGAGGTGCCACATTTGTAGGCGGTCCTCCAAATGGTCTGGGTGGAGGGTTGGACTGAACTGGACGAGGTGCCTGGAAGGATGGCCTCACAGTGTATCTTGGCGGCAAAGCTGCATTGGGCACCCACACTCGGCGTTTGTTAGGGATTCAACCCGATGCAGGATTGAAGTCACGGTTATGCTTCCTCATAGCCTCGTAGTCAGTTTGTCCTGACTCGGCATTGATGCCCTTATTGACGAGAGCCTGGAAGGTGGCGCACTCGTGTAAGCGTAGATCTCGGCGAAGCTCAGCATTAAGTCCCTTGCGGAACCTAGCCTGCTTCTTAGCATCAGTTGAGACTTCCTCTGGAGCATAGCGAGCAAGATTACAAAACTCGCGACTGTATGCATCCACTGACAATCTGCCCTGGGTGAAGGCACATAATTCCTCTCTTTTGCGATCCATCAGCCCTTCCGGGATGTGATGGATACGGAATGCGGTGCTGAACTCTGCCCAGGTTGGTGTAGGTCCCTGGGGATGCATAGCCTCATAGCTTTCCCACCACAGGTTGGCAGGTCCCTCCAGAAAGTAGGTGGCAAAAGACACCCTGTTGGCCTCGAGCACATTAGCAGCTCGTATCTTGCGGAACATACTCGTCAGCCAATCATCTACATCGAGAGGGTCGATCGAATGATGGTACTTGGGCGGACACAGCTTGATAAAGTCACCAAGTGATACTCCATCGTGGTGATCATTGCGAGGAGCACGAGCTGTGTTTTGCTCAATTCTTTCCAACATCCTATTGGTCTCCCTCTTATTCCTTTCAGCCTCTAGCATCACCTCTGCCCGGGATGGTGCATGTGGCAGCTCCTCTTGCCTTGGCTGGCTTCCCTCGCCCTGCTTACGAGCAGGCACAGGATTGCTCCTAGTTGCTACCATCCTGGGAAAAGCAATCCACAGCTTAGACATAGAGCACATCAACTCTAAGACAAGAGATAAGGAATGTACTGATCAACATGGGAGGTAGGACAAACACCAATCAACATGGTAAAGCAACTACCATATGAACATTAGGTTTCATACACACCATGACTTAGTTCAGTACAAGCCCAAGATGAAAACAACTACGGAGAGATGACACAACTCATCGGAGGCATTACAAGCTTCCTATACATTATCTATCTACACCTCCGGAACTCAACTCTCGACCTAGGTCATATCCCACAAGACACGCAGGACTGTGGCGATACGACTACTACCATACCAGGACTAACATCCACGCACTCAAACATCACCGTAGAATGCCTCATATAGGTTACCCCCGTGACCTAGGAGCTGAACCTGAGGATCTAGAAACACTCTAGCCTGGGATCCCTGGAAACCATAAGGACACGGATGTGGCCTTGGTCCCCTTGTCGGCGGCAATAGCGATCCTCGAAGAGGGGTGATGCCTCCAACATCAGGCCAGTCTACCTGTGCTGGCAAATGAGTCCGCGATGGGGTCAGCATCTCCAAATCTCCATAGCCTGTCTACACAACAGGTGCCAACTGCGTCAAGGCTGTCCAAAGACGGGCACGGGTAGCATAGAGCTCCATACGAAGAGCACGTGCATCACGATCCCTATTCTCCAACATCGGAGCAGTCACCTGTAGCCTAGGGTCCTCATGAGAATGATCAAAGTAGGCTGCACTAAGATATCCATCCTCTCCTCCCATGGAAGAAGGAACATAGCAGAACTCCGTGTTCTGTAGCAGTCCATGGTGAAACCTCATGATAGTCAGCATGGTGTATGCGGCTTCCTGAACTGCCATATCTATGGTAACTCCCAATCCATGAGTCTAGTGAAGTGGCTCTGCAGCTCCAGGATATGAAGGATATATCCTAACGGTACACATATACTGACTCTGGTTGAAATCTCGATACTGCTCCTCCACTGTGTACTCTGGGTACCAGCGGTATCCAGCCTCCATCATAACTCTAACCAACATGGCCGTGTGACCCGGCACATCGATGCACCTGGTCAAACGGACCACCTGACGGAAAGGATGAGAGGGCATCTGAAACAGAGAATGATGCAAAGACATTAGAGATCCTAGCAGAAATTGGACAGCGTAACGACTGTAATTGCTCAAGAAATTTTTTGAGACAATTGAAAAAGATTGGAAAGGCATAACCACTCGACTATCTAGACTCAAATCTCTTCTCCATCTGTTTGTCACACCAACAATACTTGAATAACTGCACTCACTTACAAACAAGCTAGCTATTGGTCCATGGCTAGTAACTCGTCATCCTAAGCAATAGATGAGAATCCTAGTTCCTATCCCCGTAGAAGAGATGAAAATGACCCAGCATAGAATAACTTGGGAAGGGGAGTAAAAAGAGCCTCACGTTCCCTTCCACAATCAATTCCGCTACTTATCTATAGTGTTTCTAGACTCAACTTCGACCGGTTTGGCTTGGTAGTCCTGCAGTCAGTCAGGCTCTGATACCAACGCTGTCGGGACCCCGATCCTAAGTCATATGATTCCATACTGTAACAAGTCACATCACTTTGCGGCCTCACGCACGGTACTCCACGGCTACAGCCTTACCTTGCTCGGGACCGTTTCCGTCTTTTGGCTCACGTATGTGAACATGTCATCGGCAATCACAAAGAGAAAGAACCCGGGCCGACATAACTAGTCATAGAACCCAAGTGGCACATCCGTACGAAAACAGGCTTACATAACCCAACAATGCAGGTATCGGCCTCAAGCGTGTGTAGACGAGTCATAGCAAGCTACAAGGACTCCATTACGTCGCGAGACACGAATGTCATCACTGCACGTAGACGAGTCATAGCAGGCTATAGGGACTTCATTACACTGCGAGACATTTCCCTGAAGGGATAGACACAGCAGCAAAGAAGGATACATGTCGGTCAATCAATGTGTCCGGAGCAGTAGCAAGCTACCATGGCTCGGTGGAAGCACAAAGAGGCAGTTTCTCGTAAAGAGTACTACTAAAGGCACACGACTAGGTGTCGAATCCCATACATATCGTTGCACGTCACATGTACGCACGACATGCCCGATATGCATAGATACAACTATGGCATCACAACATAACCATACAACAACGTGACTTTCATTTAAGAGGCTCAGACGAGCCTTGCATAATATGTTCTTACAGATAGGGGTCACATGACCCAACACTCAAGTCATACAAACAAAGTCATACCAGCCAGCAGAAACTTAAGTTGTCTGAGTACAGACGGCGAAAATAAAAAAGAGGCACACGGCCTGACTATCTACAGCCCACCACATGGGCAAGATTGTAGCTGGGACACCAATTATTCGGCATCGTCAACGTCTAGATAGAACCCACCTGATGGGTCCTGGCTCTCTTCTGCAACATTAATTAAGCAAGGATGAGTACAAATGTACTCAGCAAGTCTTTAAAACAAACCTAGTCTATTTATGCTCATGTATCAACAAGGGGGAGTGGTGGAGTTTAAGCAGCAATACCAACTTTGACTCATGGCTAACCTACACTACTCGGTTTTAAACTCTTTGTTACAATTTTAGTTATCGCACACGAGTCTACTAACTCCACAACAATACACCACCATGGATTCATCTTCCTATCCTGGAAGAGTGCCATCCACGGTACTCACACTTATCTTGATATTTTTATGAGTATCCATTTGATTATCTATGAACAGCATAAGATCTCCAAGTAGTCCATATCCGAGGACGCGGCTATTCGAATAGTTTCATACCCTGCAGGGGTGTACTTCTTCACACATGCTCTCGCCACTTATCGCTGTGTGCCATAAACCATGCACCTCGGCAACCTTCAAGCGGATGCCCAGCGAGGGAGTCGGCCACGACCGTCTCCCATGAGACCACTGGTCCAGGCTACCGCCTATTTGAGACTGAACCCGCACGGAAGTCCGGCCGAAGTTTCCTCTATGGTCCCAAACGATGTGCGCAGGGTTCCCAAGCCCACCATTCGGGTGACCCTTGGTACACCGTGCCACTGCCTACCGCGTCGTAACCCACCCCGAGGGTCAGCGCTACGCACGGCCTCCAGCATGCTATAAACACCAAAAACTACTTGCAATACCTAGACCAAGGACTAAGCGACTGATAAGTCGAGCGGGGTCATATTTCAGGGCCCAACATGTGGTAGTAACTAGTCTTGGATCACAAACACGGAACCCAGTTCCTAAGAACGGTCCCAATGAGACAACCCACTATGTACTCCTACATAGCCTCTCATTGCTACCTTTACCAAATCGTATTCAGTATGAGCTCATCACATCGAACAACACTGTTTCACTCAGTTCATCACCCAGGTGAATCAGACCTGACTCAACCCTAAGCATAGCAAGCATAGCAGGCAAAGTAAGCTAAGCACATCATGGCACAAGCATCTACCAGGTATGCTAGGTTGCAAGGTTTAGCTATTTACTGTGACAATATTAGGTCATGCATAGGAAAAGGATCATCTATCGTGTATGACTCACATGCGACCCTTGGTCCTAATGCAATAAACAAGAGCAGGGGTGACAGAGTGGGATGTTATCGGAATGATCAATGGGGTTGCTTGCCTTGCTAAGAAGCGGAGGGGTTCTCTCCTTCGAGGGGATACGGGGTAGTATCTTCCGGATTAGGGCCTACCGCAACGCAGATAAGAGCATTCAATACAAGCAAATGCAACAATATGATGCATGATCATGGCATAGTAATATGCATGGGTGAGCTAGTGTAACTAGTGACCATATCAATTTAAAACAGATTTGAATATAGGTTCAAAGTTGTTCTCCTTTTTAAATTCCATATATTAACCTAATGATAATTGTTCATGTTCACCTATTTATGTTTCTCTAGCATGCATGAGAATAGCACCATTGGATTCATTGGATTTTTCTGATAAATTTTCATATATAAATTATTTTCATTTGACTTACAGATTAATTTATATGATTTTTCAAAGTTTTAAATAATTTCTAGAATTATTTTTAAATAGGAAAATGGTATTATGACATCAGACTGACATCATCCTGACGTCAGCTGGTCAACAGACCCGTTCCAGGTCAAATCTGACCGGTGGGGCCCATTTTTCATAGACTCAACACTAATCAGTTTTAATTAAACTAATTATCCTGTTTAGTTAACCTAGTAGGGCCCACTATCAGTGTCACATTAACTAATCAAAACGATTAAAACTAATTACTAATTAACCTAAAACTAATCAGGGCCGGGGCCCACCTGTCATTGACTCACAGAGTCAATCCAGGGCCCACGGGGTTCAAACCCGCCGGAGTTAGTCGACGGCTCGTCGTCGGAGACCAACAGAGACGGTGGCGACCATCGGGTTTTGCCCTCACGCGCCCATTCGATGACCTGAGGCCACCGGCGAGTAGCCCGTGCTCGACCGCGTCCAACAGGGGCCACGGGAGGCTACGGGGTCGCCGGAGCTCGCCGGAAACGAGCTCGTGGCGTTGGCCGAAGCTCGGGCTCGGACCAAAACGCGATACAGGGCACGGGGCGACTCGGCAATGGGCTCTACGAGCTCCTGGGAACTCCAGGAGTTCAACCATGCGCTCGCACGTGAGCTCGGGGGACTGCACGCACGACGGCGACCGATCACGGCGGCAGAAGGTTTGTGGGTCCGGCGGCCGGGCTAGCTAGGGAGCGCTAGAGAGAGGGGAAGCAAGGGGAGGAGGAAGAGGAGCTCGCGACGCTTCCGGGGAGCTGGTCAGCGGGCTCGGGGAGGCAGCGACAGCGACGAATCGACGGCCGGCGACGGCGGCTCACGACAGGGGAACGAGAGAGAGAGAGACAGGAGAAAGGGAGGAGGAGGAATGACCTCGGGAGAGAGGGCTCTCGCATCTTCTAGACGCAGGAGGAAGCAGGGGAGCAGCCAGCTCCGTGGTAAGCAGGAGGTGGAGGCCGGCGAGCGCTCGGTCGCCACCTCGATGCCTACTGGCGCGAGGTGGGAGATGACCTCCCCACCCCTGGTGGGCTGGGTTGGGCCTCTCACTTGACCAGGTACTCTTCTTCCTTTTCTTTTTTTATTTCTGTTTTCTGTTTTCTTTTCTAACATTTGTTTATTTTATTGCAGGTCCAAATAACCTTTCAAATATTCCAAAACTTTTGTATATTCAAGTTTGAATATTCCAAACCTGTATAAGAAGTTTCAGGTTAATTTGAAAATAGTAGTAATGATAATGTTTTTATTTATCAATTTTAGAGGCCTGATAGAAATCTCCCGAGTTGCCCCGGGTTGGCCCCGCACATGACTCTAGTTTGGACGAACACTCATGAGGAGCACTGGCCCGGGTTGTTGATTAATTAACCACGGGGTCCGGAAAGCCCCTATGCAAGTTCATTACTCATTAGGCAAATGTAGTACCAATGTTGGGCCTTGCCAGAGAAGTTTTATTCTAAACCGAAAATCAAGGGGGTCCCCATAACAACCCCGAGCATGTTAGGAGCACTCAATTATGGAACATAACACCAGTGCACAAGTAACTAAGGGCGACAAGAGTGGAACAAAACACCGAGCAAAAGGCCAAGCCTTCCACCCTTTACCAAGTATATAAGTGCATTAAATTAAATAGCAGCAATATTGTGATATAACAAAAGAATGTCCATGTTGACACATGGAATCAATTGCACCTGCAGCTAGAAACGCTATAAGAAGGGCTGAGCAAGCGGTAACATAGCCAAACAAAGGTTTGCTAGGATGTGGAGGAGTTAGAGGCTTTTCATGGCAATGTTGGGAGGCTTATCAAACACGGCAATATTAAATGTTGTAAAACATGGCAAGAGGTGAACCATAAGTAAACTATGTATCTAGGCATCTTAAATGAGGCCGGAAACAACTTATAGCAGTTCCGGAACGACCTCATATGTTAATTTCAAAATTGGTCCAGATCTGAACTAATCATATTTTATATTTGGTAAACAGCAAAATAAATGTTACCATGTTATTCTACATATCATTCTAGTCAATTTACATATATAGAACATCTCAAACGAGGTACGGTCTAAAAGATATGAGCAACACAAGATGCACATGGCATGAATGTAAATGCATGGGAAATACAATCACAAACATCTCAAATCATGAATGCAACAATTTATTATGAAACTACATGATATTCTAAGCAACTTTCATATATGGAATGTCCAAAACGGAGCTACGGTTCAACCACAATTATCAACAAAAGTTTTAGTTGAAATCTGCCAAAAACAGCAACTTAGCATTTTGAACATATGAAAACAACAAGTTACATTATTCTAAAATGCACAAACTAAGCATGGGGCAGTAGCATATAACACACACTTCAATTCAACTTCACACATCATATTCAAAACATGCATGGATCACTTGGTAGGAAGCTCACAAGATGGCTACTTGAAAACAGTTTTAGACATAGTGAAAATAGCAGTTTTGACAGTGCAATTTTTATCACGAAGGCATATTGACAGCAGTGAAACTATATGCTACATGGCATATTATGGCATGAAACTTAACAACATAATAAAGTACATCATCAATAACAAATAACTCCATTACACCTACCACAAAAGAGTTCTAGATCACTAGCAAATCACATGGCAAGACAGCAACAAAATATAACAGATTCCATACTTAGAAATATTTTGGACCTCAAAATAGCAGAATTTCATAGCAAGTTGACAACAACAAAATAACACCTAAACATGCATTTCTATGACAAGCAAAATGTCCATGGGCTAGGACACATATCAAAGAGCATTTCTCATGTTGAAAATTAATTCCAATCATGCATGGATTAAATCCTACGAAAATGACAAAAGGGCATCTCGGCATAAATGACATGCACACAACATGCTCAAATGGCAAAACTAAATGCACAGATAAATCATATGGATTTTCCTACCCCGAAAACATATATAATATGAATAGGTTCATGTAGGAAATTAATCACAATTAATTATGCGAGAATATGGCCTAATCACCATTTAGCAATCCATTAATGCAAAATTAAATGCACCCAACATGCCAACAATTTTATCATGCATGAAAATGCGGTGCAAATGAGATGAACATTTTTAATACTTAATTTTATCAATTTCGATGCACGGTTAAATAATTATGCGAAAATGCAAAAATGAAAATTATGCAAAAAATCATATAAATGATATGTTAACATTTTCAACATGAATGCAAATGGCATATAAATAATCTATACCTTATTATAAGCATATTTCATGTTCAAAATATTTTCAAACGACGCATGGTTAATTTCATACTAGCATTCATAAATATACAATGGTTCTAAAAACAACAACGAAAAAAATAGACGGGGGCAGCTGGGCTCACCCTAGTGGGCCTAGCCCATTCGGCAGGGCAGAGGAGCTGGGCCTTGGAGAGCGCTCGCTCGTCCTTGCTCCCGAGCGCAGGGGCGGCGGCGGCGACGAGCAGCGACGCAGGGTGGCGCTGGGGAGCGACAGAAGGCCGGGGATGGGGGGATCCGTCAACGGGGCGATGGGATCCGGTCGTTCCCGACAACGGCGACGCACTGCAACGGCGAGGGAGCTCCGGCGGCGGCGGCATGCTGCACAGAGGAGAGCGCCGCAAGGTGAGAGAGAGGCAGGGAAGGAGAAGGAGGAAGGGAGGAGCAGTGGCAGGGCTCTTCGGCACGGCGGCTCCGGCGAGCTGGCGCGATGACTCCGGCGGCTCCGGCGACATGGGAGGTTGCGGCACCTCGGCATCCATGGGAGGCCAGGAGGAGCTCGGGAGGAGCGGCCATGGGAGGAGCTCGGGCTGATTCGGGCCCGGATGGGCTCGGGCGGGCTAGCTGGAGGAGGGAGAAGGAGAGCTAGGGTTGGCATGTGAAACGAGGTGGAGCTAAGGGCTATAAATAGGAAATGGGGGCTAGGGTTATCTGACGATGTCTGTCTTCGGATTGTCGGCTGACGATCCGACGTCCGGAAGCGGAGAGAGGGGTTACGGCGACTGTGCAGAGGGGCTAAGTGGGGAAGAGAGAGAGAGAGACTGGTGGCCCGTGACACGAAGTTAGAAAACACCAAAAAACGTCTGACGATAACCGATAACCTCTCTGCTACGACTGTCCGACGGGGTATCAAACGAACTCGGATCGCGACGAAAATCGACAGGTGAACTACCTATGCTATAACAAGACCGCACTCCAAGTTTCAACTCAATCCGAGAATATTTTTGCGCGTGCTTAAAAACGGTTTTTATTTAAATGATGCCGCGGGCGCGTGCATGTGTGGCTGGTCTCGAAACGGGCAACGGCAAGAACGGAGAGAACCGACAACTACGAACAGATGCAAGTTTTCGAAAACGGGTGACGATGATATGCAGATGATGCGAATGATGCGATGATGAATGCGACAACCAGACGAACACATGACGAGAACGGAAATAAAGGGGAATCTTCTGGAATCTTCTGGAACGTCGGTCTCGGGCTGTCATAGCTTGCGAACTTGCGACGCAGTACAAGGACGTGGAGGATGAAAGGAACCGGTTGCGAGTGGATCTGGCGGTCTCCAACAACGCTCTAGAGCGAGCGCATGCCGAGATGAAGTCTTTGGGAGGTAATTACTATTGACTCTCTGCATTCCCCTCTTCATTTTTCATGTTTTGAACTGAGTGCTCTCACTCGAACAGACGTATGCAATGAAAACCGTCGACTCCAAGCGCAACTTTATATTCCATGAAGGCGGCGCTGGAGGAGAAGGACAAGGCACTTGCTGACGCCCAACAAGTGGCCAGCGACAAGACTAAAGCTGCAGATCGGAAGCTGGAGGCCGCCAAGAAGCTGGAGGAGGAGAACACCAAGCTGAAGTAGGAGCGTGCGGACTTCGTCAAAAGGAGCAATGGCCTGGAGAAGCATTTGAGCGAATTCTCGAGGAAGATGTATATTCTCCTCGACAGTGAGTGTTTCTTATCGACTGAAGTTTATAAAAATTTTGAGGGTCATAGTTCACCGATTCTCCATTCTTCAACAGAATTCTACCAAGACTTTGAGAAGGAGACCAAAGAGGTTGAGCCCAATCTGGATCCCACCAAGTCACTAGTTGCCGATGCAGTGGCCATGAAAATGCTGAGACTCAACTTCTGGCACCAAGGCATCCAGGCATATATTTCCCGACTGAAATCTGCAATGGAGAGAATCGACAAGGAGCTATGGCCTGAGGACAATCTTCAGCTCGTGAACTCTATAATGGTTCGCCTGAATGAACTTCCCAGTCAAGTGCAAGCCTGGAAGAAATCTGCTGCTCACTGCGGGGCCGACGTGGCATTATCACTTGTCAGGGTCCATTGCAAGGACGTGAGGGAGGAGAAGTTGAAGGAGCTCCAGGTGGTAAACACGAAGAAACTCCAGTTTGAGTACTTCATGGAAACCATCATTGAGGCAGCCACTAGAATCGCCGACAGCATCGACTTGGACACCTTTGTCGAGCCTGCCAGCCTGTCACCCGTTTAAAAAACTTGGTCTTCGGAAGAAACACTTATATTTGCCTCGGTATGCCGAGTGGAATTGTATACCTTAAAACTTCATTTAGGCCTTAGGCCTGAGCACATTTGCTTCCGTACGAAACATTTATCTGTGGTTTACCCTTTGGATTTTATTCGTATTTTGCTTTCAATCGTCTATTCGACTGAGTTTGTTTTTAACTTAGGCGAAACCTGTTTAACAGCTAAGTCCCCGAGTGTGAGGATTGCTGATCACTCGGAGTATTTTTGAACTTAGGCAAATGTCGGTTTGCAGCTAAGTTGTCGAGTGAATGGATTACTATCCACCCGACGAGCTTTTTCACTTAGGAAAATGTGTTTCGCAGCTAAGCCCCCGAGTGTGAGGATTGCTCATCACTCAGAGTATTTTCGAACTTCGGTGAATGTCGATTCTCAGCTAAGTTGTCGAGTGAATGGATTACTATCCACCCGACGAGGTTTTTAACTTAGGCAAAATGTGTTTCGCAGCTAAGCCCCTGAGTGTGAGGATTGCTCATCACTCGGAGTATTTTCGAACTTAGGCAAATGTCGATTCACCGCTAAGTTGTCGAGTGAATGGATTACTATCCACTCGGCGAGGTTTTTAACTTAGGCGAAACGTGTTTCACAGCTAAGCCCCCGAGTGTGCGGATTGCTCATCACTCGGAGTATTTTCGAACTTAGGCGAATGTCGATTCACAGCTAAGTTGTCGAGTGAATTGATTACTATCCACCCGAGTAGGTTTTTAACTTAGGCAAAACATGTTTCGCAGCAAAGCCCCCGAGAGTGAGGATTGCTCATCACTCGGAGTATTATTGAACCTAAGCAAAGACGGATTCGCAAATAGGCCGTCGAGTGAATGAATTGCTATCCACCCGACATGGTTTTTAACTTAGGCGAAACTTGTTCACAGCTATGCCCCCGAGTGTGAGGATTGCTCATCACCCGGAGTATCTCTGAACCTAAGCGAAGACGGATCCGCAAATAGGCCGTCGAGTGAATGGACTGCTATCCACCCGACAAGGTTTTTAACTTAGGCGAAACATGTTCACAGCTAAGCCCCCAGGTGTGAGGGGGGTTACGGCGACTATGCAGAGGGGCTAAGTGGGGAAGAGAGAGAATGGTGGCCCGTGACACAAAGTTAGAAAACACTGAAAAACGTCCGACGATAACCGATAACCTCTCTGCTACGACTATCCGACGGGGTAACAAACGAACTCGGATCACGATGAAAATTGACAGGCGAACTACCTACACTATAACATGACCGCACTCCAAGTTTCAACTCAATCTGAGAATATATTTGCGCGCACTTAAAAACGGTTTTTATTTAAATGATGCCGCGGGCGCGTGCATGTGTGGCTGGTCTCGAAACGGGTAACGGCAAGAACAGAGAGAACCAGCAACTACGAACGGATGCAAGTTTTAGAAAACGGGTGACGATGATATGCAGATGATGGGAATGATGTGATGATGAATGCGACAACCAGACGAACACATGACGAGAACGGAAATAAAGGGGAATCTTCTGGAATCTTCTGGGACATCGGTCTCGGGCTATCACAACTCTCCTCCACTACATGAGGATCTCGTCCCGAGATCAATAATGAAAAGGGGGAGAGAAAGAGAAAAAGGTAATACTTAGTTGCTTCTTGACAACGAGTGAAACCAAAGAATCCTGAAGGATGCAAAGAGATGAAGAATGAGGAACAGCAAGAATTCACAAGAAATTTCGGCAGCACTTTGGTAGGATAGAGATGAAAAATTAGATATGATGGAAACAAATTGAAAGAAAGGCACCAAACTTCGGTTGGGATAGAATCAAACTTCATAAGATGGAAGGAACAAGAAAAGATTTGACAGCACTCCGGTTAAATGAATAAGCAAAGAAAGAACATGATGCAAATAACCAAGACGACGGATTGAAGGGAGCAACATCACAAGGCCTCCGGAACAAAAGAATAGAAGCTTGATCTTTGAGGATAAGAGAACTGAGAAGAAAATGACAACTTCCAGCACAATGGATTTGGAAACATATTTAGGACGAAGAGATTGAACGGAGTTGTTGGAACACCAACAACGAAAAGATCAAGCTCATTGTGGACTTATGGAAAACAACTCAAAATTATGAGGTGATAACCTACCACAACAAAAAGAATTTATTGATTGAGAGCAACAAGATATGCAAAAACTTCTTTCACCAAGAAGAGGAGGAGAAAACTTGGATTACTTATGCCACCATGATAGCAACAATCCTTAGGAGATGCTTTAGGCGAAATCCAATCCAAGAGAACTCCGAGAAAACAAGATGGGCTTACTTATCTTATTCTTGACAATTTCCTTCGAGAGTCCTCATAATCAAGAATTTAATAACACCATCTTAAAAGAAAAAGACGAAGGAATTGAACTTAGAATCCAAGATAAAGAACACTTGAGCACCTCCAACAAGAATCTAGAAGAACACTTGAAAATGAAAGAAATCTTGATGAACCACCATGAAGAACCTCCAACAACACTCTCACACGAAAGGATGATAGAAAGAATTCAAGGATGCAAAAAGAACAAGATTGGGCCTTCCAATGATTAAGATGAAGCTTAGCAACAAGATACTTGAGAAAAACTAGGAACTCTAGAAAAGAAATATGACCACTTGGGATAAGGAATTTGATATCATGAACAACTCCGGAAGAGAGATTGAGATCACTTGAATGAATAAGAATAAGAATTATGATATGCCTATCCTTCATCAAGTTAAATTGATGACAAGCAACGGATTTCACACATCACTTATTCTTCTTGAAAAAAATGGAGAGAGAGAGAGATAGCTCACAACTTGAAGAAATCTTGCATGAGAACACCGGAAAGAATTCAAAACGAAAGAGGATAATGCAAATGGATGATATAACATGACAACGAAGAGAGCATGATCCACCTAACAGGAAAACTACAACAAGGCACCGGAAAGAATTAGAAACTACAGAGGACACAAAAGAATGAAGGGATCAATATTTGCCTAATAGAAACTGAAAAAGGCACCGGAATATTTGAGATACGAGCGAAGCAACAACAATTGAGAATAAATTGAGAACGAAAGCTAGAAGCTGAGAACGAAGAAATCTTCTGAAATGATGGCCTTCAGAGGATCAAGAAATGAAAACAATTATGAAATGCACCGGATAGATACGGGAGGAATAACTCATGATAAAAAACAATTTGAGACAATAGCAACAAACTGAAACCAAGAATCTTTGGAAGAACGAACAACGATTTAATAGAAACAGAAACAACACCATGAATTACTAAGACACTCTGGAACAATGAATAAAGAAAGGTTGAGCCAACTATGAAAATGATTAGAAGCGATCTTCAAGAAGGCATATGACTGATGAAATTCATTCTTACGTCATATTTGAAGAGAACTTGAGAGCATCTCCGAAAAGATTAGAAGAGTCAGGTAGGACCCTAGGAAAAGACCTATGGGTTATGGGCCCACTGAAAAGAAACCACCGTTGAAACAATTGATTACAAGAGAGATTGCACCAGTACAAATAAGAACTTGATGATATGAGACCCTTGAAATAATTTAAGAGGACAAGAATGAAAATGAATGTCTTCTGAGATATCTTCAACACTCCGGATAGAAAAACAGAGGGGCGAATAAACAAGAGAGGCTTGATACAGAATTCCAACATGGGAAAGGAAATGAGAATGAAAATGATATGATGAACACCAAAAACATGAATTGAATCCACCGGAAAAGAAAACAAGAAGAATACTAATAAATGATAACTTGAGCACTGAGCATCTTCATAAGAATCACCGGAGAAGAATAACAATGAGAACAAGGAATATGAGGATCGATCTTGACATTGAAACTCTTGAGAATCTCCACAAGCAATCACTAGAAAGAAGAGAGAAGAAAAGATAACGGAAGCATTACATGAATAGAAAGACACCTGGATGAGAATTTAATCATTGAAGAAAAAGGGTGGGAGGGTGGGGAAAAACAAAGAAAACTAGGAACAGATGAGACAAATCCGGAACGAAATGAGAATTGATCTTGCAAATGCTGGAGATGATAGAATTATCTTGAAGAGAAGCACACCGGTAGGAAAATAATTGATATGACAAATTGATTGGGCAAAAGACTTAGCATTCCCTCAGAAATAAGAGAACACTACTTAGCAAGATATGAAATCACCACTTGACATCGAAGCAACTCGAATTACCATATTCAAAACAAACAAAGGATGAGGCTTATGAAACAAGCCAAAACAAATACATACCCACTATGCACTTGTTGGAAAGATAATCCTAGTTACCTACTTGAATTCCCACCTAAGAACTTCTGAAGCTTTCTTGTTTATGCGATTCGGTTTGCGGAATCAGGAACCTACCCTAGGTAATCAGCTGCAACTACATTCGCAACCTTCCACACCATAATTCAAGAAATTTCGCAAACTCGTCTAATCTCGAATCCTCGAACTCACAACGATACTACACCATGGTGGTACCCCGGACGCCTCCCCAGTACTGGGTGACTCCGACCTTATCTCACCACGATAAGTATTGAAGCAATTTCGAACATCCTCCATCCCTCGGAGCTCAATGATAATGATGTGTCAAGAATCCCTCGGAGCTCAACTCCCCAGAAGAAATCAAGTCAGAACTCCTTCACATCGGCATCATATAGTTTCCAAAATACCCGCGTGATCCTAAATTTTTTTTGAGTGAGAAGAGAAGTAGAATCAAAATTCCTATGTCGAATACCTCACCAGAACATAGAAGAGGAGTAAAAAGAATCCTACTCTCCGATATAATTAGACTCAAAACAGTTTTCACTAGACACGACTCGGCCAAGTTCGATCAATAAAGGGGGATCCTAGGTCGGTACAGGCTCTGATACCAACTTGTCATGCCCAAGATGCGGTCCTATCCTTATTTTGGCACGAGGGCCTCGACAGGGATAGAAGCGCATCTCAATGCGTTCGCAAGAATGGATATCATTACAAGTACATGTACAGAAGAGATGAGTATATGGAATTGGCTTACACTCGCCACAAGATACATCAGAGTCACATCAATGCAATACATACTCAAACATCATACAGAAGAACAGGGTCTGACTACGGACGAAACCAAACGATAAATTGACATCCACCCTTGCTATCCCAGGTTGCCGCCTGGAACCCATCCAAGATGAAGAAGAAGAATAAGAAGAACTCCAAATCAAATCAAGCAATGCGCTCACGTCAAATCATCGCATTACCTGTACCTGCAACTGTTGTTGTAGTAATCTGTGAGCCACAGGGACTCAGCAATCTCATTTCCAAGGGTATCAAGACTATTAAAGCTTAATAGGTGACGTATGGTTAAGTGGTGAGGCTGCAGCAAGCGATTAAGCATATATTTGAGTGGCTAACTTATGAGTATGGAAAGTAAAGTATGGTGGTCTACGCATAACGGTCGGGAACTAGTAATGATCACTACCTGATCCTGAACACCTACTTACGTCAAACATAACCCCACCGTGTTCTCTTCTGGATAAGGACACACGAGAAGAGACAGTCACGGTTATGCACACAGTTGGTGTATTTTATTAGAGTTTACTTCAAGTTTGCTATGACCGGGTGTTAAACAAAATATCCAAGTTTGCCACATAACCGCGGGCACGGCTTCTCGAAAAGATTTAACCCTCCAGGGGTGCTCCAACTCATCCATCATAAATTAACCACACGCAGTGGGAATAACCTCAACCACGGATCTCGTGATCATCCTAGGCAATTCCAAAGGAAATCCAACACCTTGAGATAGCCCGAAGAAAATCAGAGTTCCTCACTCAAGACGTTCGAGAAAGGTAAAACAAATCCAGCAAGGCCGCCCGGCGTGTCGACGAACCCGATAGGAGCCGTGTATCTCGTTCTTAGGACACGACCAGATGAGCACATCGTACAGTGGCCAGATAGAAATCTCCCGAGTTGCCCCGGGTTGGCCCCGCACATGACTCTAGTTTGGACCAACACTCATGAGGAGCACTGGCCCGGGTTGTTGATTAATTAACCACGGGGTCTTGAAAGCCCCTATGCAAGTTCATTAGTTATTAGGCAAATGTAGTACCAATATTGGGCCTTGCCAGAGAAGTTTTATTCTAAACCGAAAATCAAGGGGGTCCCCATAACAACCCCGAGCATGTTAGGAGCGCTCAATTATGGAACATAACACCGGTGCACAAATAACTAAGGGTGGCAAGAGTGGAACAAAACACCGAGCAAAAGGCCAAGCCTTCCACCCTTTACCAAGTATATAAGTGCATTAAATTAAATAGCAGCAATATAGTGATATAACAAAATAATTTCCATGTTGACACACGGAAACAATTGGACCTGCAGCTAGAAATGCTATAAGAAGGGTTGAGCAAGCGGTAACATAGTCAAACAAAGGTTTGCTAGGATATGGAGGGGTTAGAGGCTTTTCATGGCAATGTCGGGAGGCTTATCAAACACGACAATATTAAATGTTGTAAAACATGGCAAGAGGTGAAGCATAAGTAAACTATGTATCTAGGCATCTTAAATGAGGCCGGAAACCACTTATACCAGTTCTGAAACGACCTCATATGTTAATTTCAAAATTGGTCCAGATCTGAACTAATCATATTTTATATTTGGTAAACAGCAAAATAAATGTCACCATGTTATTCTACATATCATTCTAGTCAATTTACATATATAGAACATCTCAAACGGAGCTACGGTCTAAAAGATATGAGCAACACAAGATGCGCATGGCATGAATGTAAATGCATGGGAAATGCAATCACAAACATCTCAAATCATGAATGCAACAAGTTATTATGAAACTACATGATATTCTAAGCAAGTTTCATATATGGAATGTCCAAAACGGAGCTACTGTTCACCCACAATTATCAACACAAGTTTTAGTTGAAATCTGCCAAAAACAGCAACTTAGCATTTTGAACATATGAAAACAACAAGTTACATTATTTTAAAATGCACAAACTAAGCATGTGTCAGTAGCATATAACAAACACTTCAATTCAACTTCACATATCGTATTCAAAACATGCATGGATCACTTGGTAGGAAGCTCACAAGATGGCTACTTGAAAACAGTTTCATACTTGGTGAAAATAGCAGTTTTGATAGTGCAGTTTTTATCACGAAGGCATATTGACAGCAGTGAAACTATATGCTACATGGCATATTATGGCATGAAACTTAACAGCATAATAAAGTACATCATCAATAACAAATAACTCCATTACACCTACCACAAAAGAGTTCTAGATCACTAGCAAATCACATGGCAAGACAGCAACAAAATATAACAGATTCCAGACTTAGAAATATTTTGGACCTCAAAATAGAAGAATTTCATAGCAAGTTGACAACAACAAAATAACACCTAAACATGCATTTCTATGACAAGCAAAATATCCATGGGCTAGGACACATATCAAAGAGCATTTCTCATGTTGAAAATTAATTCCAATCATGCATCGATTAAATCCTACGAAAATGACAAAAGGGCATCCCGGCATAAATGACATGTACACAACATGCTCAAATGGCAAAACTAAATGCACAGATATATCATATGGATTTTCCTACCCCGAAAACATATATAATATGAATAGGTTCATGTAGGAAATTAATCACAATTAATTATGCGAGAATATGGCCTAATCACTATTTAGCAATCCATTAATGCAAAATTAAATGCACCCAAAATGCCAACAATTTTATCATGCATGAAAATGCGGTGCAAATGAGATGAACATTTTTAATACTTAAGTTTATCAATTTTGATGCACGGTTAAATAATTATGTGAAAATGCAAAAATGACAATTATGCAAAAAATCATAGAAATGATATATTAAATTTTTTAACATGAATGCAAATGGCATATACATAATCTACACCTTATTCTAAGCATATTTCATGTTCAAAATATTTTCAAACGACGCACGGTTAATTTTATACTAGCGTTCATAAATATGCAATGGTTCTAAAAAAACAACAAAGAAAAAACAGACGGGGGGAGCTGGGCTCACCCTAGTGGGCCTAGCCCATTCGGCAGGGCGGAGGAGCCGGGCCTTGGAGGGAGCCGGCTGGGCCTAGGGCGCGGCTGGCCCACGCGCAGCCGGAGGCTGGTCAACAGGGCGCTCGAGCGCTCGCTCGTCCTCGCTCCCGAGCGCAGGGGCGGTGGCGGCGACAAGCAGCGACGCAGGGCGGCGCTGGGGAGCGACGGGAGGCCGGGGATGGGGGGATCCGGCGATGGGGCGATGGGATCCGGTCGTTCCCGACAACGGCGGCGCGCTGCGGCGGCAAGGGAGCTCCGACGGCGGCGGCATGCTGCACAGAGGAGTGCGCCGCGGGGTGAGAGAGAGGCAGGGCAAGAGAAGGAGGAAGGGAGGAGCAGTGGCAGGGATCTTCAGCACAGCGGCTCCGGCGAGCTGGCGCGACGACTCTGGTGGCTCTGGCGACACGGGAGGCTGCGGCACCTCGGCAGCCATGGGAGGCCAGGAGGAGCTCGGGAGGAGCGGCCATGGGAGGAGCTCGGGCTGATTCGGGCCCGGATGGGCTCGGGCGGGCTGGCTGGAGGAGGGAGAAGGAGAGCTAGGGTTGGCACGCGAAACGAGGTGGAGCTAAGGGCTATAAATAGGAAATGGGGGGCTAGGGTTATCTAATGCTGTCCGTCTTCGGATTGCCGGCTGAAGATCCGACGTCCGGAAGCGAAGAGGGGGGTTATGGCGACTGTGTAGAGGGGCTAAGTGGGGAAGAGAGAGAGAATGGTGGCCCGTGACATGAAGTTAGAAAACACCAAAAAACGTCCGACGATAACCGATAACCTCTCTGCTACGACTGTCCGATGGGGTATCAAATGAACTCGGATCGCGACGAAAATCGACAAGTAAACTACCTACGCTATAACAAGACCGCACTCCAAGTTTCAACTCAATCCGAGAATATTTTTGCGCGTGCTTCAAAACGGTTTTTATTTAAATGATGTCGCGGGCGCGTGCATGTGTGGCTGGTCTCGAAACGAGCAACGGCAAGAACGGAGAGAACCGACAACTACGAACGGATGCAAGTTTTCGAAAACGGGTGAAGATGATATGCAGATGATGCAAATGATGCGATGATGAATGCGACAACCAGACAAACACATGACCAGAACGGAAATAAAGGGGAATCTTCTGGAATCTTCTGGAACATCGGTCTCGGGCTGTCACAGCTTGCGAACTTGCGACGCAGTACAAGGACGTGGAGGATGAAAGGAACCGGTTGCTAGTGGATCTGGCGGTCTCCAACAACGCTCTAGAGCGAGCGCATGCCGAGATGAAGTCTTTGGGAGGTAATTATTGCTGACTCTCTTCATTCCCCTCTTAATTCTTCATGTTTTGAATCGAGTGCTCTCACTCGAACAGACGTATGCAATGAAAACCGTCGACTCCAAGCGCGACTTTATATTCCATGAAAGCGGCACTGGAGGAGAAGGACAAGGCACTTGCTGATGCCCAACAAGTGGCCAGGGAGAAGACTAAAGCTGCAGATCGGAAGCTGGTGGCCGCCAAGAAGCTTGAGGAGGAGAACACCAAGCTGAAGTAGGAGCGTGCGGACTTCGTCAAAAGGAGCAATGGCCTGGAGAAGCATTTGAGCGAATTCTCGAGGAACATGTATATTCTCCTCGACGGTGAGTGTTTCTTATCGACTGAAGTTTGTAAAAATTTTGAGGGTCATAGTTCACCGATTGTCCTCCCATTCTCCATTCTTCAAGAGAATTCTACAAAGACTTTGAGAAGGAGACAAAAGAGGTTGAGCCCAATCTGGATCCCACCAAGTCACTAGTTGCCGATGCAGTGGCCATGAACATGCTGAGACTCATTTTCCGGCACCAAGGCATCCAGGCATATATTGCCCGACTGAAATCTGCAATGGAGAGAATCGAGAAGGAGCTATGGCCTGAGGACAATCTTCAGCTCGACCTCAAGTCTATAATGGTTCGCCTGAATGAACTTCCCAGTCAAGTGCAAGCCTGGAAGAAATCTGCTGCTCACTGCGGGGCCGACGTGGCATTATCACTTGTCAGGGTCCATTGCAGGGACGTGAGGGAGGAGAAGTTGAAGGAGCTCCAGGTGGTAAACACGAAGAAACTCCAGTTTGAGTACTTCATGGAAACCTTCATTGAGGCAGCCACTAGAATCGCCGACAGCATCGACTTGGACACCTTTGTCGAGCCTGCCAGCCCGTCACCCGTTTAAAAAACTGGGTCTTCGGAAGAAACACTTATATTTGCCTCGGTATGCCAAGTGGAATTGTATACCTTAAAACTTCATTTAGGCCTTAGGCCTGAGCACATTTGCTTCCGTACGAAACATTTATCTGTGGTTTACCCTTTGGATTTTATTCGTATTTTGCTTTCAATCGTCTATTCGACTAAGTTTGTTTTTAACTTAGGCGAAACCTGTTTAACAGCTAAGCCCCCGAGTGTGAGGATTGCTGATCACTCGGAGTATTTTTGAACTTAGGCAAATGTCGGTTTGCAGCTAAGTTGTCGAGTGAATGGATTACTATCCACCCGACGAGATTTTTCACTTAGGAAAATGTGTTTCGCAGCTAAGCCCCCGAGTGTGAGGATTGCTCATCACTCAGAGTATTTTCGAACTTCGGTGAATGTCGATTCGCAGCTAAGTTGTCGAGTGAATGGATTACTATCCACCCGACGAGGTTTTTAACTTAGGCAAAATGTGTTTCGCAGCTAAGCCCCCGAGTGTGAGGATTGCTCATCACTCGGAGTATTTTCGAACTTAGGCGAATGTCGATTCGCCGCTAAGTTGTCGAGTGAATGGATTACTATCCACTCGACGAGGTTTTTAACTTAGACGAAACGTGTTTCGCAGCTAAGCCCCCGAGTGTGAGGATTGCTCATCACTCGGAGTATTTTCGAACTTAGGCGAATGTTGATTCACAGCTAAGTTGTCGAGTGAATTGATTACTATCCACCCGAGAAGGTTTTTAACTTAGGCAAAACATGTTTCGCAGCAAAGCCCCCGAGAGTGAGGATTGCTCATCACTCGGAGTATTATTGAACCTAAGCAAAGACGGATTCGCAAATAGGCCGTCGAGTGAATGAACTGCTATCCACCCGACATGGTTTTTAACTTAGGCGAAACTTGTTCACAGCTAAGCCCCCGAGTGTTAGGATTGCTCATCACTCGGAGTATCTCTGAACCTAAGCGAAGACGGATCCGCAAATAGGCTGTCGAGTGAATGGACTGCTATCCACCCGACAAGGTTTTTAACTTAGGCGAAACATGTTCACAGCTAAGCCCCCAAGTGTGAGGATTGCTAATCACTCGGAGTATTTCTGAACCTAAGCGAAGACGGATTCGCAAATAGGCCATCGAGTGAATGGACTGCTATCCACCCGACAGGGTTTTTAACTTAGGCGAAACATGTTCATAGCTAAGCCCCCCGAGTGTGAGGATTGCTCATCACTTGGAGTATCCCCAAGAATGTGACTGTACAATTGGAACCGACGATATATATTGCAGAAATGTGAATTGCATTGATGAAGTATTCTTATTACATCAGAAGATCCCTGTCTCAAGTATAAAAATGTCGGAGCAAATCTGCATTCCAAGCTCGTGGCTCCTCTATCTGCTTCATGAGATTGTACAGGTGATAGGCTCCATTGTGTAGCACCTTAGTGACGATGAAAGGACCTTCCCAAGAAGGAGCAAGCTTGTGTGGTCAGTGTTGATTCACTCGAAGCACCGGATCTCCCTCATGAAACGACCGACTCTTGACATTCTTCTCATGGAAGCGTCGGAGGTCCTGCTGATAGGCAGTAGTCCGGATCAGAGCCATCTCTCGTTCCTCCTCTAGAAGATCTACACCGTCCTGTCTGGCCTGTTCAGCTTCAGCCTCAGAATACAACTCCACTCGAGGAGAATTGTGGGCCAAGTCACTCGGCAATATGGCTTCAGCATCGTTGACAAGGAAGAAAGGAGTTCGTCTAGCCGACCGATTAGGCGTTGTCCTCAGACCCCACAAAATAGACGGCAACTCAGTTACCCAGGATCCGGCGGCATGATCCAAATCGCACATGAGACGACGTTTCAGACCTTCCAGGATGAGACCATTAGCCCGCTCGACTTGCCCATTGGTTTGAGGATGCGCAACAGATGCATAATCCACTCGGGTGCCTTGGGAGTTACAGAAGTTCCTAAAGTCTTTCGAGTCAAAATTAGTGTCGTTGTCCGTGATGATGCTGCGCGGGATGTCATATCGACAAATTATCTCTCCCATGAATGTGACCGCCGTACGGGAGTTCAACTTCTTGATTGGCTTGGCTTCTATCCACTTGGTGAATTTTTCGACTGCTACCAACAAGTTAGTGAATCCTCCTTTTCCGGGTCAGAAAGGGCCAACCATGTCCAGTCCCCAAACTACAAACGGCCAAGCAAGAGGAATTGTCTTCAGAGCAAACGCCGGCTGGTGTGACAGGTTCGCATAGAACTGGCAACCATCGCAATGATCAACGATGTCTTTAGCCATCTCATTAGCTTGTGGCCAGCAAAAACCAGCTCGGTATGCTTTAGCGACAATCGTCCTTGAAGACGCATGGTGGCCGCAAGTTCCCGAGTGAATCTCATCTAGAATCATTCAACCTTCCTCGGGGGAAATGTAGTGCTGGGTGACACCAGTCGCACTCTCCTGGAATAGCTGATCTCCCATCACAGTGAAAGCCTTTGACCTACGCACAATCTGCTGAGCCTCTGTTTCATCTTGAGGGAGCTCTTGTCTCAGGATATAGGCAATGTAAGGCACAGTCCAATCGGGAATGATAACCAGAATCTCCATGACTAGGTCAACCACTGCGGGGACATCAACTTCTGTCGAGTCAGTGGAACTCAAAGCCTGTGGGGGCTCTTCGATGAAAGGATCTTCTTGAACTGAAGGAGTGTGTAAGTGGTCCAAGAACACATCGCTAGGGACATGTCGTCGAGTGGAACCAATCTTGGATAGTTCATCGGCCGCCTGATTTTTCAGTCGGGGAACATGATGAAGTTCCAGGCCTTTAAACTTCTTCTCCAACTTTCGGATTGCATTGTAGTATCCAGTCATAGCGGGGTGTCGAACATCCCACTCTTTCATCACTTGATTCACCACTAGATCTGAGTCGCCATAAACCATCAGGCGCTTGACGCCGAGTGAGATAGCCATGCGCAACCCATACAACAGTGCTTCATACCCTGCCTCATTGTTGGAGGAATTGAAGTGAATTTGCAAGACATAGCTAAGCTTGTCGCCCCTAGGAGATATCAGGACAACCCCAACACCAGACCCATTCAACATTTTGGAGCCGTCAAAGAACATTGTCCAATGCGTCGAGTGAACTTGGATAGGTTGTTGTTGTTCGATCCACTCAGCCATGAAATCCGCTAATGCTTGGGACTTGATTGCTTTTTTGGCTTCGAATCTGATGTCAAAGTGTACAAGCTCGATTGCCAATTTAGCCACTCGACCTGATGTGTCTCGATTATTGAAAATTTCAGAGAAGAGAGCATCACTGATGACTGAAATCGAGTGGTCTTGGAAATAATGCGCCACCTTCTTCGCTGATAGGTAAATACCATAAACCAGCTTCTGATAGTGTGGATATCTTTGCTTTGAGGGGGACAAAACTTCCGAGACATAATAAACTGGCCGCTGGACTTTATAAGCTTTACCCTCCTCTTCTTGCTCGACAGTCAGTATTGTACTGACGACCTGATTTGTGGCCGCGATGTATAGTAGCAAGGGCTCTTTGCTGGCAGGAGTGGCAAGCACCGGCTAGGTGGAGAGCAGGGCTTTGAGCTCAACAAACGATGCTTCGGCTTCGGGAGTCCATCCGAACGTGTCGTACTTCTTCATCAATTGATACAAGGGCAGAGCCTTCTCACCAAGACAAGAAATGAATCGACTCAATGCTGCCAAGCAACCCGTGAGCTTCTGAACATCATGCACTCGCACGAGAGTCTTCATACAGGTAATGGCGCTGATTTTCTTAGGGTTGAAATCAATTCCTCACTCAGAAACGAGAAAATCGAGTAACTTGCCGCCAGGGACGCCGAAAGTACACTTGGCCGGATTCATCTTTATGTCAAATCGCCTGAAATTGGCGAATGTCTCGGCCCAGTCAGCCAGTAGGTCGGAACCTTTGCGGGACTTGACCACTATATCGTCCATGTACGCCTTGACATTCCGAGGGATCTGGTCGAGTAAACATTTTGAATCATGCGCAAAAAAGTAGCACCGACATTCCTGAGACCAAAAGGCACGGTGATGTAACAAAAACACCCGAATGGGGTGATGAAGGCTGTCTTTATTTCGTCTGGGCCAAATAGACGGATCTGATGGTACCCAGAATAAGCATCCAAAAATGATAAACGCTCACACCCCGTTGTCGAGTCAACAATTTGATCTATGCGGGGGAGCGGAAAATGATCTTTTGGGCACACCTTGTTGAGATGTTTGAAGTCAATGCACATGCGCTATAACTTATCTTTCTTTGGCACCATCACAAGATTCAAGAGCCACTCGGAGTGGTAAATCTCCCGAATGAACTTGGCTTGCAAGAGACGGGCCACTTCTTCTTTGATTGCCTTGTGCTTCTCCAGTGCTGAACGACGCAAATGCTCCCTGACGGGTTTGGCTTTCGGATCCACTCGCAAACGGTGCTCGGCCAGCTCCCTGGGAATCCCCGGCATGTCACTAGGCTTCCATGCGAAGATATCCCAATTCTCACGGAGGAACTGGATGAGCTCGGCTTCCTATTTGCTGTCGAGTGTTGATGAGATATTCGTCGGGGCAGCAGTGGGATCCGTCGGATGGATGTGTACCTTCTTCACCTCCCCTGCAGACTGAAATGCCGACTCGGAAGTCGGCTTCTTTGCATGGAGCAAGCCGGCAGGGTCGGCGGTTTTCTTGTACTCCTCCAACTCAACCATGGCCATCTGGTGATCGGCGATCTTGGAGCCTTGCTGGAGGCACTCTTCGGCCTACTATCGATTGCAAGTGACCGTGATCACGCCCTTAGGGCCTGGCATTTTCAACTTGAGATACATATAACATGGTCAGGCCATGAAACGTGCATACGCAGGTCGACCCAGAATGGCTTGGTAAGCACTCTTGGAATCCACGACTTCAAATGTCAACTTTTCTTTTTCGGAAATTTTTGTCATTCCCGAATTTCACATCCAATGCTATCTGGCCAAGTGACTTGGCCTTCTTTCTTGGGATGACCCCATGAAACTGCATGCTACTCACACTCAGACGGGACATCGGAATGCCCATCCCTTTCAGGGTATCCGCATAGAGAATGTTCAGGTCACTGTCGCCGTCCATGAGGACCTTTCTAAGTCAAGTCCCCCCACAACCAGATCAACTGCCAGAGCCTGTCGACCGGGAGTGGCCACATGAGCAGGATGGTCTGTCTGGTCGAATGTGATAGCATATTGGGACCATTTAAGGTAGGTGGGGGTGTCTGGTACAGCCATGTTGATTTCCTTGTTGATGACTTTCAGATGGCTCTTGCTCTGGACATCAGCAAAGATCACCAGTGTAGCAGTGACATCCGGGAATGTTTCTTTTTCCTCATCTTCATCTCCCTTCTTAGGAGATTTATCACTCGACTGGTCTCCCTAGAATTGTTGAATAAGGGTCCAACACTGTCAAGTGGTGTGCTTGGGCAAAATCAAATTGCCTTCCGCATCTTTCCTCGTGTGTATTACACACGGCTGATCCATAATATCAGTTCTTGACTGATTTTTCCCTTTCTTGGGGGCATACCGTGTCTTAGCTTTGCCCTGGTTCTTTGACTGAGTCACCAGTGCTGCCGTTTCTACCTGAACCGGATCTTCAGCCTTTCGCTTCTATTTTCGATTGTTGCTGCCGCCGGCCTCATTGATGATTGCCTTTCCTTTGCCGCTATGGAGACGGTCTTCTTCCTCGCCATTGGCATACGGACTGGCGATTTCCATCATCTTGCCGAGTGAAATATCACCCGTTCACCCAAACTTCCGATAAAGTTCTCTGTATCTCTCACCGGCCTTGAATGCACAAATAGCCTGATGTTCCAACACATTATCCACTATATGATGCAGAGTGGACCATCGCTGAATATAATCCCTTAAAGTTTCATTGGGCTTCTGGACACAGTTTTGTAAGTCGACCATACCTACCAGATGCTTGCAAGTTCCCTCAAAGGTTCGGACAAACACTCGGGCAAGATCCTCCCAGCAATGTATACTGGAAGGAGCCAGGCGATTCAGTCAAGCGCGAGCTGAACCATCCAACATCAGGGACAGGTGCTTCATTGCCACATTGTCATTTCTGCCACCAATTTGCATAGCCACTCGGTAATCATCTAACAAAGTCTCTGACTTTGATTTGCCAGAAAACTTCCCAATTCCTGCCGCGAACCTGAAGTTGGGGGGAATCTCCACAGAACGTATGGCTCTGCTGAAAAATTCAAGACCAGAAACCACTACCGAGCTACCACTCGGAAAATCTCTGTCGTATCCTTCCCTATGGGCTTTGCTACTATCTATCCGCTTCTGAACAAGGAGGGCACGGGCGTCAAGTCCCGCATTCCGCTCATCACCAAAGGAGCGCCTGTCGTCCTAGCGCCGGGGCGCATGCGGACCACTCCGCGGAGGAGTGGGCACTCGACGGGTGGTCTTCGTGGTGAAACTGATCTCTGTCTTGCCCTTCATGGAAACCGCCGCCCCGACAGCGCAGCGGTGATTGAGGGTTGTGTGCCGACTGAACGGTCTCTACCCTGGGTGAATTACTATGTATCCTGTTGCGGGACTGAGAAACTACTGAATTCTGACGCTGCGCTGCATCTAATAGTGCTTTGATCTGCATCAACCCTCTTCCAGCCTCTGACTGGGACGGTTGAATGGAAGCAACTACATTTAACACAGGAGTTTGATATACCTCAACATCGTCACGAGATCCAGTCGGAAACAGCTGTCGCTGATGTCGACTGGGGCGTGGCGAGCGTGCTCGTCAATCTCAGGCTGGAGTTCTTCCGGATGAATGCGCATGGCCTCCAAAGCTTGGGCCTCGGCAGTCACGTCGATGATGGGAGTATTAAGAACCTCCCGCTCGTGACGTGGCTGCTCTTTCGACGGACCTCCAGCCTCGTGCCTACCATGGCCAAAGCCAGGCAGTGAACTCTGATGGGAGCCCGCCATCAAGACCTCCGCTGTAGGATCGCAGCTTTCGCACTCGGAAGGCACGTCGGACGATCGGAATCCGAATCGAACATGCTGTGAAGGGACTTGGTGGGCTCAAGTGCTGCAATCTGCGAAGAAGTTTCACACTCCACTGCGTGTTCGACCCAGCGCTAAATTCGTGAGTGACCGGACCACTTGTGACCACGAACAGCGATGGGAGCCGTTGAATAAGGAGTCGAAGGCTGACGCGGCAACATGCCACAGGAACTCGCGTGGAAGTGCATGGCCCCGCGGACCAGGAGTGCCTCGACATCAAGAGTCGCTTCCTGGAGCCATGCCCAATCGTCGGCGATGAAGGTGAGCGCTCCGAAACGGATCTCGTGGTCCAAGACAAAAACACTGCTGGAAGACATGTCGAAGGATGAAAAATGCAACCTCGCCGGAAGTCGCTTAGATGCCTGCCCCACGGTGGGCGCCAATTGTCATGGGAACGAGTCTGACAGTAGATGGTAGGGGTACGAAAGGAGAGGACAGAGTCCTAGCTATGGCGAGGATGTACACACAGATGTATGAGTTCAGGGCCCTCTCGTGGAGGTAACAGCCCTACGTCTCAGTGCTCGGGAGCTTATGTCATGTGGAATATAGAGATTACAATGGTTGTGAACCCTTGTGTTGGAGGGGAGGGGCGGCTTATATAGAGTTTGCTACCCCTCATAATTACCCAGCATCTAAGGGTCCGGTCGTGGGGTTAAAGTCTGTCGTTACTGGTAACGTACGCAATAAAAGCTACTAATGACAATTGAACCAACATCTGCCCATTGGGCTCTTGATGATGGCTCCTGGTCTTCTAGCATCGAGTGAAAGTGAGATCTTCCGAGTGACACGCGACTGCCAAGTGGAATAAGGAGTCTCTGAGTGGATATCTGTCGAGTGGCTTTGAACGTCTCCAGGAATCCACTCGGAACTTCATGCTTGATCTTCAAGTCCTCCCATGTATTATCCTTAGGTAGGGTATGTAGGCCTTGCCTAGGACCCTACCCTAGGTACATATCCTCGTCACCTCCCAACAAGTGCTATTTTTTAACGCCCCTAGCTAGGCAAAACGCAATAGATCTAGGTATTGTAATCTTTGGTATTGGCAACTTTTGTAAGGACCTTCTCAAATCTAGGAGGTTCTTTGGTTTTATCAATGATCATTCTCCTCGGCAAAAAGTCAAGTAATTCTCTTGTAGCAATCGGTTCCCGAACAATGTTGATAAAATTGGGGTGAACATTTATCATCTTAAGATCTTTGTCCCATTTACTAGAGGATTCACCTTTATTCTTGGGAACGTAACCAAAATTGGCAGCCTTAGAAAGAGGAAAATTAGGAGTGGTTTGAGCAGAGGCAAAAGTGAACGCAAGTTGGTAATAATGTCCTCTAGGTTTCCTATTCTAAAGGAATCTTGATCCAGTTTTTCATTAACTATGGGTTCTTTTTCCCTTAGGTCTTTTAGAGTAACTCCTACCTTAGATCCATATTGAGTATATGATTATGGATCTTTTTATCCAAGTTTTCAATGAGATCTATAGTATCAACTTTATTTTCAATGATATCTAACCTTCGCATAACATGTTCCAAAGTTAAAATTGTCTCATTAACCATGATTGGGGGTGATCAAAACAAATTTATAATAGCACTATAGGAGTCAAAGGTATGACTTCCCAAAAAATTCCCTCCCATGATGGTATCTAGGACATATCTATTCCAAGGAGTGATTCCCATGTAAAAATTTCAAAGGAGAACGGTAATAGATTGCTTACAAATAGATCTATTTTGAGCGTTGCAGATTCTATACCAAGCATCTTTTAAGTTTTCTCCCTCCCTTTGCTTAAAGTTAAGAACTTCATACTCGGGAGCGATAGTAGTAAGGCTATCCATGAGTTTAAGCGATCACCACACAAAAAGCAAACGAAAAGACGAACGAAAAAGGGCGAAAGGCAAATCTTTTTGGTATTTTCTAAAAATCGTTGTAGAAGTGGGGGAAAGGAAAACGAGAGGCAAATGGAAAATAATGTAAATGCAAGAGATGAGTTTGTGATGGGTACTTGGTAACTTGACTTGCTATGTATCTCCCCTGCAACGGCGCCAAAAATCCTTATTTCTACTTCTCGATCATGCATTGGTTTCCCGTGAAGAGGAACGATTTGATGCAGCAAAGTAGATAAGTATTTCCCTCAGTTTTTGAGAACAAAGGTATCAATCCAGTAGGAGATACAAGCGAATCACCAATAGATGTACCTGCACAAAGAATCAAACTCTTGCACCCGAAGCTATAAAGGAGTTGTCAAACCCTTCATGGTTACTTGCAAGGATGAGATCTAATAGAGATAGATATAATAGGATGCTTGAACGGAAATTAAAACTAAAAGTAAAAATAATGTAGTAAGTATTTTTGGTATTTCTGGGTTTAGATCTGAAAGTATAATATGGAAAATAGACCCGGGGGCCATAGGTTTCACTAGATGGCTTCTCTCATGATGGCAAGTATTACACTGGGTGAACAAATTACTGTCGAGCAACTGATAGAAAAGCGAATAATTATGAAGATATCCAAGGCAATGATTATGCATATAGGCATCACGTCTGTGACAAGTAGACCAAAACGATTCTACATCTACTACTATTACTCCACACATCGACCGACGCTTGCCTGCATCTAGAGTATTAAGTTCATGAAGAACAGAGTAACGCATTAGGTAAGATGACATGATGTAGAGGGATAAACTCAAGAAATATGATGAAAACCCCATATTTTTTCCCTTGATGGCAACAATACAATACGTGCCTCGCTACCCCTACTTTGTCACTGGGTGAGGACACCACAAGATTGAACCCAAAACTAAGCACTTCCCCTATTGCAAGAATTACCAATCTAGTTGGCCAAACTAAACCAATAACTCGAAGAGACTTGCAAAGATATGAAATCATGCATAAAGGAATTCAGGAAAGACTCAAATAATATTCATGGATAATCTGAACATAGACCCACAATTCATCAAATCTCGACAAACACACCGCAAAAGAGTATTACATCGGATAGATCTCCATGAAGATCATGAAGAACATGGTATTGAGAAGCAAAGAGAGAGAAGAAGCCATCTAGATACTAGCTATGGACCCGTAGGTCTATGGTGAAGTACTCACGCATCATTGGAGGGGCAATGGATTTGATGTAGATGCCCTCCGAGATCGAATCCCCGTGTGGCAGATTACCGGAAAAGGCTCTGAGATTGGATCTCTCGGGAACGGAGGCTTCTGTCGGCAGAAAAGTGTTTTCGTGGATCGTTTTGATAATGATGGAATATTTGGGAATTTATGGGCCAAATATTAGGGTTAGGGGAGCAGCCGTGGGCCCACAAGCCTCCCCGGCGCGGCCACCCCCTGGCCACGCCCCTAGGGCTTGTGGCCCCACGGTGGCTCCTCTGCCTTGGTTCTCAAGTCTCGTAGATTCCTTTTATTCTAGAAAAATTCCTTCCGAAGGTTTTATTCCGTTTTGACTTCGTTTAATATTCCTTATTTGCGAAACTCAAAAACAAGAAAAAAACAAAAACTGGCACTAGGCTCTAGATTAATAGGTTAGTCCCAAAAATAATACAAAATATCATATTAATGCATATAAAACATCCAAAACAGATAGTATAATAGCATGGAACAATCAAAAATTATAGATACATTGGAGACATATCAGAGTGCAACCAAAATTGCTCATAATCCCGCACAACATTCGCAAACTAAGCATATTCAAGTTCGACATCATTTCATTCGTGATCCTCTTGACAAAGGAGAAATCAATTTCAAGGCCGATATATTTACTAAGCCACTTGATGAGAAAGTGTTTTTCCACTTGAGGAGTGAGTTGAACATCATAGATGCTTCAAACTTTAGCTAGACTCACTTTGTTACATCCAAGGGCATTTGCTTACATGACTATTTCGTGATACACTTGATATGATACTATCATATGCCTTGGAAATATATGATCCCTTGTATTGAAACTAACCTTTTCTAGGTACTTGGAAGAACTTCACTCCACAAGATTGCCAAAAACTCATATCACAAGAAATCTTGTCCTGAACAAGTATCCACAACCCTTCTTTCATGATGGAAGGAAGAAGACAACTCAAACCATATCATTGACATATATTTGATAAAATCACAATTGCTAGTTCACAATTGGTATCATGTCATTTGGATATATCATGTTATTCCTTGCAAAACTAACCCATGTAGGTGAAAATAGAACCAAAACGATCAAGCGTTGCTCCCAACTCAATATGATCTCCATTATCCTTGAGCATCCACAACAAGTTCTCCTACACGCTACATCATCAACATCACTCAAAGGTATGTGATCATATCCTTGAAATAGCTTTACTCCAAGTCATGATATAAAGCAACTCAAGTGATATAAAAACATTAAAATGCTTAATCGTAAAATGTTAACCCCATTTTGAGCTAAACGATGAGTACGACCTATGATCAAGTATTCTTGCTTGGCTCCTAAGTCAATATACTGTAATATAGGTGACCTAGTCACTTACCATCATCTAGATGAAATCTCTTGTTTGGTTCATCTTATATTTGCATGCTTCCTTGGAACCACTCAATATTCATCTAGTTGAAATCTCTTTTCAAATTTGTTTGAAATTCCATTGCAAATTTTCTCGAATCTTTTGAGACTTTCGGAAAAATGCTCTTGACAAATGTTGACAAGTTTCTGTTTAGCCCTCGCAGCCTCTGATTCAAATAACTCGGTGTCATCGATTCAGCAGATAGGCTTCTCAACCACTCATCAGTTCTACTGAATTCTTTTTCCTCGGAGCCCCCATTTTGCAATCTTCTATGCTCCTTGTAAATATTTAGCAAATCTCCGTATCTTCAAGGATCCCTTTGTAAAAAAACATGAAGGGGGAGAAACTTTATTCTAGGATACCTATGTCCAAGGGGGAGAAATTTTGAAGCACTTTTTCAAATGATTAAAGGGGATAAAAGTCTTCAATGATCCCTTAGTCTCAAATGGTCTCTATGATCCTTATCTTTCTGTGATCCCCACTCTCAACGGCCCTCGTTCTCTAGGATCCCTTCTCACTCAATGATCCCTGTATCTGACCCTGTGTATGAACCTTTTCTGGAAATTAATGCTGAAAGGGGTGAAATACCAAAGCTTCAATGCAAAAGGGGGAGATACACCAGATGGGGAGATGTAAATTAAAAGGGAGAACATCAAAGCTTATGCTTATACACAGGGGCATAAATTTCATGATTTTCCAAAGTGGAGAAACACCACTTAAGGGGGAGAGAGCACATCAAATGTGTTTTATCTATTTTGCCTACTCATGTTAGACTCGTCTCACCCTACCTACTCCCAATATCTACATGCTAAGATGCAAGGGGAGAGGAAGAATTACAGCTTCATACTCAGGGGAGAAAGCTCTAAATGATTTTGGCGACATATCAATCTTAAGGAATACTATCCTTTATATGCCTCCACCTCATTCACATATATTTAATGCATATAGCCAAGATACACATGACTCATCATATCCCTTCTACTATATGTGTATCCATGCATTCCAAAGCAACTATCCTTTAAAAGGATTGCACATATTTAGCAGGAGCTAGTTTTAGTCATGTGTCTCTCAAAAACATCATTATATCCTTGCATATCTTAATTTGAAGCTTTGATTGTATGTTTTCATCAATTACCAAAAAGGGGGAGATTGAAAGCACATATGCTCCCTTGGTGGTTTTGATAATTCATGACAACATACATTTTCTCTTGGACTAATATGTCTACCTAGTTTATTTCACGTTTAGTCCATAGAGTATTTTGGCAAAAGGGTGTGAGGGGATTCCACTAGAATATAGAAGAAGAGGAAGCAACAGGATTAGCCAAGCTACAAGAATGAAGATTCTACATTTCACTTTGTGAGAAATCACTTTGAGTCCATAGGAAAGCAATACTATCAAAAGGGGTGAGGTATTAATGGTGAATGAAATGCTCAAAATGATCAAGTGTTAGTCACCAAAAACACCCACAATCCCTATCACAAAGATTCTATCCTAGAAGCTACTAGTAAAAATCGGTGCCACCAATATTTCCATATCGGCTACACCGAGTCAAAACCCTAGACAAAAATCTTAGACAAAACCCACTTCGCGGTACTACCAACTTTCACTTTGGTGCAACCAAGTTCTAGTGACCAACTTCATGTTGCCTGTTTCAAAGGAAATCATAATTTCCCAGAATTGTGAATCGGTCTCATCGAGTTGTGTAACTGCCCTTGGCCACTCATATCGATACCACCGAGAATTCTATATTGGTCTCACCGAAAACGCCAAAGATGCCACATTTTGCACTAGTCAATGCAACCGAGTTTTCACTTCGGTTTCACTGAGTTCGGTAATTGTCGGGCCTCTGGGATTGGGGGCACCCAGGCTCATCTGTCTGCGGCCCAGGAGGCAAGACCTGCCTTAGGCGCTGGGTGGCCCATTGAAAGCACATTTGCTCCCTTGGTGGTTTTAGTAATTAATAACAACATATAAGTCATTGAACTAATGTTTCCACTAAGTATATTTAGCACAAGTTCAATGATAGGGATGGCGAAAGGATTGTGGAATTACCCCAAGATGCAAGGAAATAGGTTAGCCAATCTTCAAGCAAGAGGACTTTACATTTTACATTTGTGAGAAATCACTTTGAGTACATAGGAAAGTCAATACTATTAAAAGGGGATAAAGTTTTGATGGTGAACAATATGCTCAAACATGCACAACTGACAGTCACCAAAACATCCACAAAGTCTCCCACCAAAGTCTTTCCTAAGCCAAATATGGAAAATCGGTCCAACGAACATTCCTATCTCGGTGCCACTGATTCTAGACCCTAGACAAACTCAGCCAAACCCTAACACTTCACTGCAGCCGACACTGCTCTCGGTGCCACCGAGTTGGGTTCCCAAGATTCTGTTACGCAAGTTCTCATTTTTGGTCCGGCCGAGAATGGTGAATCGGTGTCACCAAGTTTGTGAAATCTGACCGTTGGTCACCTTGTCGGTGCAACCGAGAATTGTATATCGGTCCCTCCGAGATTCAAAACTTGCCACTTTTGGTCACTTTGGTACCACCGAGATTTACACATCGGTGTCACCGTGTTGGTCATTTTGTGTGTAACGGTTGGATTTTTGGGGATGCCTATATATACCCCTTCACCACCACCCACTCGAAAGAGAAGAACTCAAAACTATTCCATACCTATCCTACTCAGTTTTCTGAGAGAGAACCACCTACCCTTGTGTTGAGGTCAAGATCTTCCACTCCAACCATATGGATCTTGATTTCTATCCTCCCCAAGTTGGTTTCCACAAATCCCATCTCTTCTACCAAGACAAATATGTGAGAGAGTGATTGTGTGTTGAGGAGTCTATCATCTTGAAGCACAAGAGCAAGGAGTTCATCGTCACTACCGAGTCTATTACCTTTTGGAGGTGGTTCCTTCTAGATTGGTTAGGTGTCGCTTGGCAGCCTCCTACTTCATGTTGTGGAGTGAACCAAGAAGTTTGTAAGGGCAAGGAGATCGCCTACTTCGTGAAGATCGACCCATAGTGAGGCTAGTCCTTCGTGGACGGAAGCCGCATGGAATAGTCAAGGTTGCTTCTTCATGGAACCCTCCGTGGGTAGAGCCCTCCATGGAGTCTCGCGACCGTCACCCTCTATGGGTTGAAGACTCCATGAACGTGGACGTACGATAGCACCACCTATCGGAACCACGGGAAAAAACATCGTGTCATCACATGTGTTTGCTTTCCTAACCCTTACTTTACTATGAATTCTAAAACTTCCCAAGAACTAAAATTGGGAAAAAGGCAAAAAAAATATTTGTTCAAGTAGTCTAATCACCCCCCCCCTCTAGACCTACTTTCTATCCTACAAGTGGTATTAGAGCTTTGGTCTCCATTGCATTGGTTTCACAACCTAGGAGAAGTATGGCATCTAGTGAGGGAAATTATAACCGTAGAGGTCCATACTTTGATGGCACTAATTTTGCTAGTTGGAAGCATAAAACGAAAATGCATTTGCTTGGTCATAATCCTGCCGTTTGGGCTATTGTTCATGTTGGATTGCAAGGTGAATTCTTTGCGGATGGAAAGGAACCGGATCGTGAAGCGTCTGCAGATGAACTAAAGATGTTGCAACTCAATTCTCAAGCATGTGACATTATCTTCAACTGCATGTGTCCTGAAGAATTCAACAAAATCAGCCATCTTTAACATGCAAAAGAGATTTGGGATACTTTGGTTGATATGCACGAAGTAACTGAGTCCGTGAGAGAATCCAAGTTAGTTGTTCTTCAAGGTCAACTTGACAAGTTCAAGATGAAGGATGGTGAAGGAGTCGCTGAAATGTACTCTAGGCTAGCTCTCATCACAAATGAGATTGCCGACTTTGGAAGCGAAGAAATGACTGAAAAGTTCATCATCAAGAAGATACTTCAAGCTTTGGATGAGAGATATGACACCGTGTGCACAATGATCCAAATGATGCCCAACTACAAAGATCTCAAACCAACGGAAGTGATTGGTAGAATTGTTGCTCATGAGATGACACTCAAGGACAAGGAAGAGCTTCATCACAAGTCTAGGAGCGCTTACAAAGCCACAAGTGATGCTCCCGCTACCTCAAGCGACAACCTTGTCACAAATGAAGAGATAAGCCTCATGGTCAAGAAATTCAACAAGTTCTACAAGAATAGAAGCAAAGATCGCAGCTCCAACTCAAGACATGAAGAGAAGCACTCGTCTATTCATGACCAAAACTGCTACAACTGTGGGAATCCCGGACACTACTCCAATGAGTTCTCGGCTCCCTACAAACAAAGAGAAGAATGACAAAGAAGACGAAGCTCAAGAGATGAATCACCTCTAAGAGAGAGAAGGAGTAGAGATGATCGTTATGAACGAAGACCCTCAAGGAGAAGTAGGGACTCGGAGAAGAAGGACAAGCACACCAAGAGCTACTCAAGAAGAAAGCATCAAGGTCATGTTGGGGAATGGGTTTCCGGCTCCGACTCCGACAACCACTCCGAGAGAAGCTATCACTCCAACTCCGACTATAGTCAAAATGATGGTGTTGCCGGAATTGCACTAGTGATAACCAACTCCTATGATCTATTTGATCCACCAAATGAAGGAGGTGGAAGTTTCTTCATGGCTAAAGGCCCCAAGGTATCACACACCGAATATTTTGATTTCGATAGTGATGAAGATGATTTGCTTTACGATGATGACTTGCTATGTGATAAAACTAGTGATGTTAATCATAATGAATTTGATACTTCCCATGCTAGTCAAGATAAGTCAATTGACGATGACAAGATGAAAATAGAAGAACTAACTAAAGAACTTAACACTCTTAAGTTAGCTCATGAATGTACTCTTGAAGATCATAGAGAGGTTGTAAGAACTCATGAGAAGCTATGCTTCGATAAGCTCAATTTGGAGCAAGAACATGAATTTCTTAAAGCTATCAATGACGATCTCCAAAAGAAGACTTCATATTATATTGCCAAATGACTACTCTCGTCTACATTCACGCCACAAGTAAAATCTAAGCAAAATAGTATCAAAGGAAAGAAAGGTTCTTCATCTAGTAGCACCAATAAAAATGCTAAACCCAATGATGTTGCTCCTGGTAGTACTATTGATTCCACTAATGATTATTCTCTTAGCCAAGTTACACTTCAGCAAGAAAATGCTTTATTGAAAGGCATTATATAGAAAGGTATCTACAAGAGTCTTGAAGGGTACAAACAATTTGATGAGATTGTACGCAAGCATGGAGGATACTGGAAGAATCGCAGTGTTGGCTACTTCAACGCTAATGGAGTTGAATGGGAAGAAGGTCAATATCCCAAGCCCAAGTTTGTTCCTCAAAAGTAGAAGTATGAAAATACTCTTCCCAAGGGGACAAACACTCAAGATGACCTTCCACCACAAGACAACAAGCTCAAGGGAAAGAACAAGCTCCAACAGGACTTTGACTCTTATGAAGATGAACCCCAAGCTTTGGTGACGTGGGTTCCCAAGGCTACTACAAGCTCAACTTCTACAAGTGCTACTTCAACACCAAGGATCCCCATCAACTTGGCGTGGGTTCCGAAGAAGAATAACTAGAGAGTTCTTGAGGGGTGACTCCGTCAATGAAATTCACTCATATTCATTATTGGCAAGATCTATTTGCAATCAAGTTCAACCCTATGCAATAGATCAAGGAGTCACACATTCCCTCAAAGGTAAGCAAGGGACAAGGTAATCAACAAATCAATGGACATCATTACACATGCTTTGCATTTCACGTCCATAAATATCCTTGTATTTGTCTTGTGTGTGTTGGGACTAACCCATATAGGTGAGAAGAGTAAAGAATCAACTAGGGTGCTCCCAACTCTTGTCATCTTCATCAACCTTGAGCATCCACCACTACCTCACCAACATGAAGTCTTCATCGACAAAACCCAAGGTTAGTTTATCCCTCTTATGGGGGGATGTCACATCAATGGGGAGCTTTACTCTACTATTTGAGTTAAAGCATCTCTTAGTATGTGACAACATTAAATGCTTTATGTAAAAGTGGTAACCCCACTCGTGCTTAAACAATGAGTATGACCTATGATCAAGTACTCTAACTTGGATCCTAAGTCAAATACTTATATATAGATGACTTTGTCATCGCCCAAGTGCTTGTTAGATGCTAGAGTGTTTGTGCATGTTTTCCATGACTTCATTGTGACATCTTATTGTGTGAGCATGTTGGTCTGCATTTATTTTCTCATTCGCGGATATCCAATTGTTGCTATTTGGCTTTTGATTTATCTTTTGTTGCTATTTGGCTTTTGATTTATCTTTTGCCAACTGGATACACAAGAATGCCTAGGACCACTTATTTAGCTATATATGCTTTCTCACCTCATACTCTATTCATGCCGCTTCACAAAATTTGGACAAGTGATTTTCGATCCCTCTGTGTGTGGAGCACTCGGAGTTCCGTATCGACAAGGACTGACCATTAAAACCTCCCAAGTGCATCTCGATGGAACCAATCACAAAATCTCGGTCTCAGCGAATGCATAGGGTTGATCTGGTTTTCAATCTGAGTACCACCGATTCCATCTTCTCGGTTACATAGAGTTTCCCTGTCAACTGACAGTTGAGGAACTCGGTGACACCAAAAAGTTAGAATCGGTGTCACCGACAGTGGTGGGTATAAAAGTTGTGGACCCCGACACTTTGAAATTAAATCTCAATCGTCGTGCCTCAGAACCCTAAGATGCCGCCTACGAGACCCCTGGTTGTCGCCCTTGTCTCTCTGCGCTCCTCCGCCGTTGGGAATCGCCATCGTCGACGAAATCCTCTCCTTCATCGCCTCCGTAGAGGACCCGCGCCAAGCTAGGGTAGGGATTCGACCTCTTTTGCGCTCCTTGTCCAATTCTTGCGCATTAGATTCAAGTTTATCAATAAGACACTCTTTGCACCTATTCCTATCCACACGAAATCTTGGTGGAACTGGAACAAACATATCGGTCTCACCGATGTGAACTTCTATGTTCCTGAGAACGGACTTGGTGGAACCGAGTACCTCTTTTCGGTCTGACCGAAAAGGGTGCCAAGGTTTGGTCAAGTGAATTAGTCTGTCTCGGCACCACCGAAAAATGTCTTTTGGCTGTATCAATATTTATTTGAGAGAATGCAAAAACCTTGAAAATTTATTGTTCAAAATTTCAAAAACCAGCCTCATTTTGTGATGACTCATCTACTTCTGCTCTCCTATACTCTATTCATAGGGTCAGTATGTCAGATACAGAGGACAGTCAAAATTTGGCAGAGCAGGGAGTTGATATGAGTTCACGCACAAGCCCATAGCCCAGTTCTTTTTCAGATCTAGGCACCCCTAGCTCTCATGGGTTGCCCAAGGCTACCACCAGGACCAGGAAAAAGCTAAAATCTGATGAAGAAGATTTAGACTTTATTCCTAAAGAGATTCTTGCCAAGAAGCAAGAAAAGGCTAGTAAGAAGTTAGCAACTGAAACTACTTCTTCCAAAAGAGTTATCAGCAAGGTCTATGCCATCTTAGAGACTATCAAAGCACATGAGAGTGCTAGAACCACAATATCTGTTGATCCCCCAAGGAAGTCTATGCCTAAGAAGGCAAGGGAGAAGAAATCCGGAAAAAGGATTATCCAGGTGATTTGTAGGCCTACCTCCATGTATGAAGATCCAAAGGAGGCTCCTGCTGCTGCTGCTGAGGAAGAGGAGGAAGAACATGTTGAGAAAGCCCCTCCCAAGAAGAAGGCCAAGAAGCTTATGGATGATGCTATGCCAAAGACTGGCACTTCCAAGAGCACCAAGCCTACATCCTAGAAAGCTACGGCACAAAAGTCCAAGAGGACTACCAGAGACATTCCAGCCTCTGAGAAAAACAAGGGGATTGCCTCCAGACTTCAAGATGATGATGACATGACTACTTTGATGAAGCTCAGATCACATCTTCCAGTACATGATGCCAGCCACTTAGTTGCTGAAGACATGAAGAAGAGGAAAGACTCAGGATTGAGAGCCTGGAGAGCCATAGATCCTTATGCCTAGAGGAAGAAAACTGTTGTTGACTACATGTTCTACACCGGAGAGCAATAGGACTTTTATGAGACAGTGTTGCTTGACAAGAGCCCAGCTGTTAGCGATATGGGATATGTCGATTGAAAATTCATTAAGGATAATGTGGACTACTTTCCAAGTGTCCAAGATAATTTCCATTGCATTGGTATGGATGAGTTCATTGGCAGAGAGCTTACTACATGGAACGACGAGATGATCATGCAATTCTACTCCACTGCACATTTCTATGGAGATGGTAGAATTGTATGGATGACTGAAGGAGCAATCTATGAATCTACTGTTAAGGAGTGGGCTGCACTTATAAGAGTTCCAGATGCTCAGGAAGGTGATTTGGATGTATACTCAGAATCCAAGGCAAGTCACAATGCCATGAAGGATATGTATACTCCTATCCCCGCAGACAAGGTGCAATCACACAAGCTAGGATCCATCTACTATGTGCAAGTAGGCCTCTGTACCATGAACACTATTCTGAGGCACACCTGGATTCCCAAGTCAGGAGATGATAAGATGATCCAAGGCTACTCCATCAACATGTTGATCCACCTTGACAAGAACACCAGGATTAGAGTCATGGATTTGATTGTTGAGACAATCAAGAGGGTTGCTGCTAATCAAAAGCACTCTTGCTGCTATGCATCCTACATCGAGATGCTTATCAACTCTGTTGGAGAAGCACATTTTTTCTCTAGATCATCCACATCTTCCCCTACAGCTAGATCTTGAGGATAATGTTGTGGTGATGGACCCAGGTCATCCCACATCTTCTATAGCACAGGCAGAGGCAGAAGCAGTTCGAGCCGCTAGTGCTCAAGCCCCCAGATCCAGAAATGAGCAAATGGATCTTCTGATCTCAGCTGTTCAGGGCATGCAGAAGGATATCAAGGGGATTCTGGACTACCAGAACAGTCTTGTGAGGATCTTTGAGACAAGGATCAAGACTCTTGGTGACAAGGTGGACAAGGTAACAAAGATAGTTATAGAGCTTCAGAAGGAAGTTGACTCCATGCACATCCGTCAGGTCTCTTCTACTTCTTCAGATGATGATGATGAGGAGGAGGAGGATGGATCACCTCTCAGGCCGGGCACCTAGTTCACTACTCAGGCTAGATCAGTCATAGTGCCTGCACCAGACTTGAGGCCCTCTTCATCAGCTCCTGCCACTGTCAGCACAGCTTTTGCTCCATCAGCTCCAGTTCCTCCAGTGACCACTCCAGCTCCATCCCCGACATATGTAGAGATCTTCGCCGACGCTGTTATCTCGACTCCTTCATCGACAACCGGAGGAGAACATCCCAAGAACGCATAGATATATGCCTTTGAACTTTTTGGGAAATTGTTGCCAAAGGGGGAGAAGTGTATATAGATCTTCAGGCTTCGAGCGAGAGAGCGTTTGGTGTTTGTTGCTTTTTAAAAAACAATTGCTTTTGGTTACTGTGATACTCTTTTGTTTTGCTTGTGATACACGCTTGATGATGTTTGATCATACGTTTTGATGAGTGATGCTACTATTTCCTATCATATTAAATGCTTATGTGATGATCATTCATCTTTGGTTGATTGTTCTATGATGTTCATTTCAATTACTCTCGCACACCACCAAGTGGTATGTGACATGTGATAAGTAACCCATGTACCTAATCTATTGTGCACTTGCATTCAAACGCAAATTTAAAAATAATGCACAAATTTACGGGGATCTCTTGCTTATCACATACTTCTCAAAGCGACGATTATATTCCATGATTATATCTTTGTCGAAGCTTTGATCTATATGTTGTGATCAATTACCAAAAAGGGGGAGATTGAAAGCACATTTGCTCCCTTGGTGGTGGTTTTGGTAAGTAATAACAACATATTAGTCATTGAACTAATGATTCCACCAAGTATATTTCAGGACAAGTTCAATGATAGGGATGGCGAAAGGATTGTGGAATTACCCCAAGAGTCAAGGAAATAGGTTGGCCAAGCTTCAAGCAAGAGGACTCTACATTTGACATTTGTGAGAAATCACTTTGATTCCATAGGAAAGACAATACTATTAAAAGGGGGTAAAGTTTTTATGGTGAACAATATGCTCAAACGTGCACAACTGACAGTCACCAAAACATCCAAAAAGTCTCCCACCAAAGTATGTCCTAAGCCAAATATGCAAAATCGATGCAACCAACATTCCTATCCCGGTGCCACCGATTATAATCCCTAGACAGACTCAGCCAAACCCTAACACTTCGGTGCAGCCGACACTGCTCTCAGTGCCATCGAGTTGGGTTGCCAAGATTCTGTTATGCAAGTTCTCATTTTCGGTCCATCAGAGAATGGTGAATCAGCGTCACCGAGTTTGTCAAATCTGACCATTGGTCACCTTGTCGGTGCAACCGAGAATTGTATATCGGTCCCTCCGAGATTCAAAACATGCCACTTTTGGTCACTTCGGTACCACCGAGATTTACACATCGGTGTCACCAAGTTGGTCATTTTGTGTGTAACGGTTGGATTTTTGGGGATGCCTATATATACCCCTTCACCACCACCCACTCGAAAGAGAAGAACTCGGAACTATTCCATACCTATCCTACTCAGTTTTCTTAGAGAGAACCACCTACCCTTGTGTTGAGGTCAAGATCTTCCACTCCAACCATATGGATCTTGATTTCTAGCCTCCCCAAGTTCCTTTCCACCAATCCCATCTCTTCTACCAAGCCAAATCTGTGAGAGAGTGATTGTGTGTTGAGGAGTCTATCATCTTGAAGCACAAGAGCAAGGAGTTCATCGTCACTACCGAGCCTAGTACCTTTTGGGGGGTGGTGCCTCCTAGATTGGTTAGGTGTCGCTTGGGAGCCTCCTACTTCGTGTTGTGGAGTGAACCAAGAAGTTTGTGAGGGAAAGGAGATCACCTACTTCGTGAAGATCTACCCATAGTGAGGCTAGTCCTTCGTGGACGGAAGCCGCATGGAATAGTCAAGGTTGCTTCTTCGTCGAACCCTTCATGAGCAGAGCCCTCCATGGACTCTCGTGACTGTTACCCTCCGTGGGTTGAAGACTCCATGAACATGGACGTACGATAGCACCACCTATCGGAACCTCGGGAAAAATCATCGTGTCATCACTTGTGTTTGATTTCCTAACCCTCTCTTTACTTACATGTGCGATATCTTTATTTTCCGCTGCTACACTCTTAGACATGCATGTGTAGGGCGTTACTTGATTTGCTATGAATGCTAAAACTTGCCAAGAATTTAAATTGGGAAAATGCAAAACTTTTATTTGGTCAAGTAGTCTAATCACCCCCCTCTAGACCTACTTTCAATCCTACACCCACCTACGGGCTTCAAGGACAAGGTCTTCGCGAGGGCCCAAGCCACGAGAGATGCAGAACTACATAATCAACAAGGCCCTCACATGGTCTCTCTACGGGGCTGAACGAGACACCCTCAGGAGGCGGGTCCGTCTAGAGTTGGTCTGAAGAGGCCTTATAACCCCGCGCCCGCACATGGGTGATGCACGCTATGCCAAGCGGTGCTAGGAGCAATGCTAGCGGGTGCGGACAAAGAGGCTTTCCTCTTCGGTGATAGAGGAGTAGCGCCAGCCCGCAGGTCCCCAAAGCAACCCCCAAAGATTGCCCTTATGGTGCAAGAGGACCAAGACCAAGGGCTCGACAGGATGGAGGTCATCCCCGAGCCCACAGGCGCGTCACGGCGAGGAGCTTTAGCAGGCGAAGACCACCTTTTGTCAGGATAGACTACAGTCTTGTCCCACTTTAAATTGGTCGTTGTTGCAACCCTTCCCGGCATGTATTTTTGGGGGAAGAGGACCAGAGCCAATATAAGAGAGGGAACTAGGTAACGTATAGGGGAGACACTTTTGGTGGGCGAGAACACGCCTTGTACCCATCTCCTTCCTCAATCAATCCACCAAGCAGGAGTAGGGTCCCACACCATGAGGTGGCCCAAACCTGGGTAAACTATGTGCGTTCCTCATTCATCTTCGTTAGCGTGAGCCGCCATAGGGTCACCCTGAGGTTGTGAAGTAGACTAGGGAAGGAAAGCAAGAACACCCCAAAGCTCGAACCTTCTTCGGTCTATGGAGCCCCGATTCCGACATTTCATGGACAGGTAGGGGCGCGCCGCTGCTTTCCAGCTCCGTTCAGCTCCGACTTCACCAACCCCATGCCTGAAGTTCTCCGCATGCATGCCGAATGCAGGGCATCCCGGGTCGTCCATACCACTCCCATTGGTCGGGGTGGTCGCCGCCACCTTGCCGGTGCCGAGGCCGTCGCGGCCACAGACCTCGCTGCCCGCGTGCAGCAGGACCCCTATGAGCACCCTTTCGTGCGGCTGGGTGGCCACACAGCCCCGGCTTCGTCCCGTCACCTAGGCCACAGACAGGCCAACACACAAGTCGTGCTGCTTATGGCGCACGGTCCTTTTCGTCACCCACCGGCTAGTGCTAGCCATGGTGCTAGAGTGGTCACGTCACCGAGGGAGGGACTCACGCGTCCCTTCGCTCGCTTTGCCCTCCATTGTCGTGCTTGGAGGGTGTGTCACGTGCTTACCTGCGCACAGGATCGACCGAGCCCGGATGCGGCCCGTGTTCGCCCATCAAGGACGCCAGGACACACTGGGAGCAGCGCATGGTGGCATGAATCCTTGGCGGGGCCCGATCGCCGGTCGCCATTTCAAGTCATCCCTTCGTAGGGCAAGTGCTACCCTCAGGGAATGCCTGCCCATGTTGATGCCTGACTAGGCGCTGCGCGACATCACCTTCGATGCGGGGCATCGCCCGGGGTCCGCGGCCGCCTCGCGGGCTCTGCCCATGGTGTGCATGCCCACCATCAGTAACGTTGTGGTCACCAAGACCCTCATCGACGGAGGCGCTTGACTCAACATCATCTCCATCGCGATCTTCGAGGCGCTTCAGGTGCCCTACGACCAACTGAAGCCCACCGGGAACTTCTCCGGGGTGGCCGGCGGGACAAAAGCCTCCCTCGGCTGATGCGGCTCCCTGTCATCTTCGGCACGCGCGACAATTACCACACCGAGCTCATCAATTTCGATGTGGCGCACGTTGGACTCCCATACAATGCCATTTTGGGCTACCCCGCACTTTCCAAGTTCATAGAGGTAACCCACCCGGGTTTCAACATCCTCAAGATGCCCGGTCGATGTAGCATCGGGACCGTGAAATGCGACAAAAAGGATGCGGTTCACTACCTGAATCATGTATACAAGGCCGCCGCGGCCGCACGCCCAGCTGATGGAGGCAAGGTGGCACCCCCTGAGGTGGTGCCAGTGAGAAAGAAGCATTTGTTTTCTCAGAGCTAGGCCAAGACAAAGAAGGTACCCTTTGGCGGTGGTGACCCATGCCATACCATCACCATTGATGCCGACCCCCTCCCCCGAGAAAGAAGAAGCACTCATCACCTACCTACGAGTAAACGCTTATGTGTTTGCATGCAAACCAACCGACTTGACCGGGGTCCTGGCGGTGTGCCCCCATGCACGCCCTGTCAAGCAGAAAGCGAGGCGCCAGGCGCTGGAGAAGCACCACTTCATTGTTGAGGAGGTATGATGACCCACAAGTATAGGGGATCTATCGTAGTACTTCCGATAAGTAAGAGTGTTGTACCCAACGAGGAGCAGAAGGAAATGACAAGCGGTTCTCAGTAAGGTATTCTCTGCAAGCACTAAAATTATCGATAACAGATAGTTTTGTGGTAAGATAATTCGCAATGGGTAGCAAGTAAAAATTGTAACAAAGGTGAAGAAAGGTGGCCCAATCCCTTTTATAGCAAAGGACAAGCCTGGATAAACTCTTACATAAAGAAAAGCGCTCTCGAGGACACACGGGAATTTATGTGAAGCTAGTTTTCATCATGCTCATATGATTCACATTCGCTACTTTGATAATTTGATATGTGGGTGGACCGGTGCTTGGGTTCTTCCCTTACTTGGACAAGCCTCCCACTTATGATTAACCCCTCCCGCAAGCATCTGCAACTACGAAAGAACAATTAAGATAAATATAACCATAGCATGAAACATGTGGATCCAAATCAGTCCCTTACGAAGCAACGCATAAAAATCATCTACTTATTACTTCCCAAGGGCTTCCTCTAGGCCCAAACAATGGTGAAGTGTTATGTTGTCGATGTTCACATAACACCACTAGAGGAGAGACAACATACATCTCATCAAAATATCGAACGAATACCAAATTCACATGATTACTTATAATAAGACTTATCCCATGTCATCGGGAACAAACGTAACTACTCACAAAGCATATTCATGTTCAACATCAGAGGTGTATTAATTATGATCAAGGATCTGAACATATGATCTTCCACCAAGTAAACAACTAGCATCAACTACGAGGAGTAATCAACACTACTAGCAATTGACATGTACCAATCTAAGGTTTTGAGACAAAGATTGGATACAAGAGATGAACTAGGGTTTCGAGACGAGATGGTGCTCATGAAGATGTTGATGGATATTGACCCCCTCTCGATGAGAGGATCCTTGGTGATGACTATGGCTTCAATTTCCCCTTCCGGGAGGGAAGTTTCCCTGGCAGGATCACCCTGCCGGAGCTCTAGATTGGTTATGCCCAAGTTTCACCTCGAGACGGCGGCGCTTCCTTCCGAAAGCATTGTTATGGTTTTTTCCAGGATGAAACCCTCAATATAGCAGAAGATGGGCATCGGAGGGCTGCCAGGTGGGCCACAAGCCCCAAGGGCGCGTCTAGGGGGGTAGGGCACGCCCTGCAGGCTTGTGGCTGCCTGGTGGCCCCCCTCATGAATTTCTTTCGCCCAATATTTATATATTCCAAAATAATTTTCTATATATTTTCAAGACTTTTGAGTTGCGCAGCATAGGTATCTCAGATTTGCTCCTTTTCCAGTCTAGAACTCCAGCTGCCGGCATTCTCCCTCTTCATGTAAACCCTGTAAAGTAAGAGAGAAAAGGCATAAGTGTTGTACCAAAACATGTAATAACAGACCAAAATGCAATAAATATTAAGATAAAATCATGATGCAAAATGGACGTATCAACTCCCAGAAGCTTAGACCTCAGTTGTACTCAAGCGAAAGCCAAAATCAATAAATATTCCCACATGTTTAGAGATAGAGGTGTCAATAAAATAAAATACGGACATGAAGGTATCTTTATCATCTTTAGAACAACAACATATATTGACATATAATTTCTTATGCTAAAGTAATAATTCATTCACAATGGCAAACTATAACTCAAGAACTCTATTGAGAACTGACAAACTATGATATCAGTCATTGAAGCAATTCCAATTTATCATAACGTAGGAAAGAGTCAATATAAGAGCTTGTAAAGCAAACCCACATACTCAATCATCTTTTAGTCTTTCATAATTGCTAACACTCACAAGGTACCTATGAGTTCAAAGTTTCAATTGGACACAGAGAAAGATAGGGGCTTACAGTATTGCCTCCCAACTATTTACCTCAAGGGTAATGTCAACAGTAATGACTCATGCTCGTCCACTTCCGAGTGGATATATGTGCCTAGATCATTCCCCAACATGTGACACTTGCCAGAGCATAAGGGTGAAAATAGAGAAGGTGATGGAAATCATCACGACTCTTGCATAAAGGTAAAAACTAGAAAATAAAAATAACAGATAGGACCTTCACAAAGGGAAGCAGAGGTTGTCATGCGCTTTTATAGTTGGATGCACAATCTATTAATGCAAAATAATGTCACTTTATATTGCCCCTTATGATAGAGAACTTTATTATGCAGTCCGCCGCTTTTATTTCTTCCCTATCACAAGTTCATATAAAGTTTATTTTCCTCACGTTAATAGATCACACATATTTTAGGGAGCAATTTTTATTGCTTGCACCGATGACAACTTACTTGAAAGATCTTATTCTATCCTCAGGTAGCTAAGGTGGACTCTCATGGCAAGACTGGGTTAAGGGTGTTTGGATGCACAAGTAGTATCTCTACTTGGTGCGGAGGTTTTGGATGGTATTAGGTGGAAGCAAGCGACACATGTTGAGGGATCCATAACAATATAACTTCTATTCGGAAATAAGCAAACATAAACCATTATGTTGTATTCCTTGTCCGACATCAACTTCTTAACATATAATATTATAATGAGTGCTCACAATCATAGAAGATGTCCAAGATAATATATCAATATGTGAACCTCTCTTTCTTTATTTCTTCCTTTTAATTGCCCCAATGACCAACAACTATGTTTGTCAACCCACAACAGGTTTCAATAGACATACATCTTGTATGTGAAGTCATCACTCCCCATAAGATTGTCATATGTACTCTTTTGCTTTTATTCTATACTTATTTCTACTTCATCTTTCTGAAGATCAAGATTATGCTAAATAAGCAAAAATCCTCACTCAAAAGCAATTTTTATTATATAACTCACGGACTTGCTTACACAGGGGAAATCATAAAGCAAAGACTCGAAACTAGATCACACGAAAACTTTATTCTACTAGATCAAGATATAACCAAAAGGATCAAACTAAGGAAAGATGATAAAAAAATAAAATAAAAGATGTGATGGTGATACGATACCGGGGCGCCTCCCCCGAGCTTGGCACAAGCCAAGGGGAGTGCCCATACCCATGTGTTCAGTTATCTTGCGTCAAAGGTGGTGATGTTGGAGTTGTTGATGAGGTTGGAAGTTTGTCTAGCTTCCTCCTAAGCATAAAATTATGTTCCCTCGGGTCATCCACCTCCTGCTCGAGCTTCAATATCTTTGACATAATTCTTCTTTACTCTCCTATAAAAACGAGAAGGGATAAATAGAACTTTAGGTTTTCTTCTCGCGTTTGGGAGGCTTGATTTTCTTCTCGCATATCTCCCAGTTGAGGTATAGGAGTCTCCTCTTCATTAGAGCTTTCTTCTTGGTAGTTGTATTCTTGTTCCTCCTCCGAGAATAATCCATAAGGATCTAGGTACCCATAGAGCTTGGGATTGGCAAGATAATGTGATATGTAGCTCTCCCCATTGGACTCTTGGGATGACATCTTGCTCTAAATCTGCTACAGGAATGCTCAAAACAAAAACAGGAGGTATTGTTGTGATACGAGAGTAAAAACCCTCGGAAGATTATATAATGAATTTTTACCGACCTGAAGGAGTATGCCACATGAAAATGGAGTCCGAAAGGTGAACGAGGTGGCCACAAGCACCAGGGGCACGCCTAGGGGGGTAGGGCGCGCCCTACAGGCTTGTCGCCTCCTCGTGCACTATTCGGACTACTTTAGATTTTCCTGATTTTTTAAATATTCCAGAACAGATAAAGATTTTCATTGAAAAGGTTTTGGAGTCTCTTTACTTACCGTACCACATACCTATTCCTTTTCGGAGTCTAAAACATTCCGGTAAGTCTCCCTAATGTACTCCTCCGGAGTTATGGTATTGATGACATTGGTTTCAACATTTATGGGAGTACCTGAGATATAATGCTTGATTCTTTGACCATTCACCACCTTCGGGTTTGTGCCTTCAGCGTTGTTAATCTTGATGGCACCAGAACGGGTACCTCCTCGATAACGTAAGGACCTTCCCATTTAGAGAGAAGTTTTCCTGCAAAAAATCTTAAACGGTAATTTTATAGCAACACATGATCTCCTACACTAAATTCATGATTTTTTATCCTTTTATCGTGCCATCTCTTAACCTTTTCTTTAAACAACTTGGCATTCTCATAAGCTTGGGTTCTCCATTCATCAAGTGAGCTAATGTCAAATAACCTCTTCTCACCAACAAGTTTGAAATCATAATTGAGCTCTTTGATTCCCCAATAAGCTTTATGTTCTAGTTCTAGAGGTAAGTGACATGCTTTACCACAAACCATCTTATACGGAGACATACCCATAGGGTTTTTGTAAGCAGTTCTATAATCCCATAATGCATCGTCAAGTTTTTTAGACAAATTCTTCCTAGATCTATTAACAGTCTTCTACAAAATCAATTTAATTTCTCTATTACTCAATTCTACTTGACCACTAGACTGAGGATGATAAGGAGATGCAATTCTATGATTAACATCGTATTTAGCGAGCAATTTACAGAAAGCACCATGAATAAAGTGTGAACCACCATCAGTCATCAAATATCTAGGGACTCCAAATCTAGGGAAAATAACTTCTTTAAGCATTTTAATAGAAGTGTTGTGATCAACGCTACTAGTTGGAATAGCTTCTACCCACTTAGTAACATAATCAACCTCAACTAGAATATGAGTATACCTGTTAGATTGTGGAAAAGGCCCCATATAATCAAAACCCCAAACATCAAATGGTTCAATAACAAGAGAATAATTCATAAGCATTTCCTGACGTCTACTAATATTACCAATTCTTTGACATTCATCACAAGACAAGACAAACTTACGAGCATCCTTGAAGAGAGTAGGCCAATAAAACCCAAATTGTAGTACCTTATGTGCAGTTCTATCTCCAGTGTGGTGTCCTCCGTAGGCTTCGGAGAGGCACTTTCGTAAGATATGTTCCCATTGATGATCAGGTACACAACGTCTAATAATACCACCTACTCCTTCTGTATAAAGGTGTGGATCATCCCAAAAGTAATGCCTTAAATCATAGAAGAACTTTTTCTTTTGTTGGTAAGTGAAACTAGGAGGTATAAATTTAGCAACAATGTAATTGGCATAATCAACATACCAAGGAGCATTATGTGAAGCATTCATGACAGCTAATTGTTCATGAGGAAAGCTATCATCAATAGGTAGTGGGTCATCAAGAACATTTTATAACCTAGACAAGTTATCCACCACTGGGTTATCAACACCCTTTCTATCAATGATATGCAAATCAAATTCTTGTAGCAAAAGGACCCACCTAATAAGTCTAGGTTTAGCATCTTTCTTTTCCATAAGGTACTTAATAGCAGAAGGATCGGTGTGAACAATTACTTTGGAATCAATATAATGTCTAAACTTATCACAAGCAAACACGACTGCTAAATTCTTTTCAGTAGTAGCATAGTTTCTTTAAGCATTGTCTAGAGTTTTACTAGCATAATGGATAACGTTTAATTTCTTGTCGACTCTTTGTCCTAGTACAACACCAACAGCATAATCACTAGCATCACACAAAATTTAAAAGGGTAGGTTCCAGACAGGTGGTTGAACAACAGGTGCGGTAATCAGAGTATTCTTAAAAATTTCAAATGCTTCTACACAATCATGATCAAAAACAAATGGGACATCTTTTTGCAAAAGATTTGTGAGAGGCCTAGAAATCTTAGAGAAATCTTTGTAAACCTCCTATAGAAACCAGCATGACCAAGAAAGCTTATTATACCTTCGATATCCGTAGGGTGCGGCATTTTCTCAATGGTATGAACCTTAGCTTTATCAACTTCAATACCTCTTTCAAAGATCTTGTTCCCCAAGACAATTCCTTCATTAGCCATAAAGTGACACTTTTCCCAGTTCAAGACAAGATTAGTTTCTACGCATCTCTGCAAAATTTGATCAAGGTTGCTCAAACAATCATCAAATGAAGTTCCGTAAATGGAAAAATCATCCATGAAAACCTCAAGAATCTTTTCACAAAAGTCAGAGAATATAGCCATCATATATCTTTGAAAGGTAGCAGGTGCATTGCATAAACCAAAAGGCATACGTCTATAAGCAAAGGTACCGAAAGGGCAAGTAAAAGTGGTATTTTCTTGATCCTGGCTTGATATAGGTATTTGAGAGAAACCAGAGTAACCATCTAGAAAAAAATGAGTATGTTTGGATAGTCTTTCTAGTATTTGATCAATAAAAGGTAAAGGGTAATGATCTTTCTTAGTACCTTTATTTAATTTCCTAAAATCAATTACCATTCTATAACCTGTAATAACTCTTTGCGGGATCAATTCATTTTTATCATAAGGAACAACGGTAATACCTACCTTCTTAGGGACACAATGGATGGGACTAACCGATATACTATAAGCAACATGATAAATTATACCTGCCTCCAGAAGCTTTAGTATTTATTTTCTTACCACTTCTTTCATCTTAGGGTTCAATCATCGTTGTTGATCAATAACTGGTTTCGCATCAGGTTCCATATTCATTTTATGCTGACAGAGGGACTAATGCCCTTAAGATCATCAAGAGTATTACCAATAGCAGCACGATGCTTCCTCAGAGTTTTCAGTAATCTCTTTTCTTCATGCTCTGAAAGGTTAGCACTAATAATAACAGGATATATCTCCTTTTCATCAAGATAAGCATATTTCAATGTATCAGGTAACTGCTTGAGCTCAAACACAGGATCACCCTTGGGTGGAGGAGGATCCCCAAGTATTTCAACAGGTAAGTTGTGTTTCAAAAGAGGCTGTTGTTCAAAGAAAATTTCATCTATTTCATTTCTCTCATTCATATGCATGTCATTTTCATGGTCTAGCAAATATTGTTCTAAAGGATCAGTAGGAGGCACATCAACAGAAGAGAGACCAATAATTTGATCCTTACTAGGAAATTCTTTGTCATGGGGTTGTCTACGAAATTTAGAGAAATTAAACTCATGAGACACATCCCCAAAACTCACAGTAACTATTTCTTTCTCACAATCAATCCTAGCATTAACTGTATTTAAGAAGGGTCTGCCAAATATAATGGGACAAAAATTATCTTGTGGGGAACCAAGATCAAGAAAATTAGTAGGATATTTTATTTTACCACACAATACTTCAACATCTCTAACAATCCCCATCAGTGCAATAGTGTCTCTATTACCAAGCTTAATAGTAACATCAATTTCCTCTAGTTCAATTGGTGCAATATCATGCATGATTTCTTTGTATAAGGAAAAGGGGATTGCGCTTACGCTATCACCCATATCACACAAGCCATGATAACAATGATATCCTATTTTAATAGAAACAACAGGCACGCCAATAAATGGTCTATGTTTATGCTTACTATCAGGTCTAGCAATTCTAGTCGCTTCATCACAGAAATGAATGACATGCCCATCAATATTATCAACCAAGAGATCTTTAACCATAGCAATACTAGGTTCAACTTTAATTTGTTAAGGGGTGTAGGTGTTCTAATACAACTCTTATGAACCAGAGTCGAAGCTTTAGCATGTTCCTTTATCCTAACAGGGAAAGGTGGTTTCTCAATGTAAGCAGTAGGGATAACATGATCAACATTGTAAGTAATAGTTTCCTCTTCAACTTTAATAGGTTCAACTACTTTCACTTCAACGGGAGGATGATATTTAAACCACTTCTCCTTAGGGAGATCAACATGAGTAGAAAAAGATTCATAGAAATAAGCTACTATTTCAGAGTCAAGTCCATACTTAGTGCTAAACTCACGAAAAGCATCGGTGTCTATGAAAAAATTAACACAATCAAGCTTAAGGTTCATACCTGACTCCTTACCTTTGTCGAGTTTCCAACCTTAAGAGTTGCGTTTAATTATTTCCAATAAATTCTATTTAAATTCAATATATTTCTTCATAAAAGAATGAACACAAGAAGTATCGGGCATGGATTGATCATTGCGAGAAAGCCGAGCATAAAAATTCTGAATAATAATTTCTCTCTAGAGCTCATGATTGGGGCATGAATAACATTGACTTAAGCCTCCCCCAAGCTTGAGAGATTCTTTCTCCTTCACGAGGCCAAAAATTGTAAATATAATTCCGATCACCATGAACCAGATGCATAGGATAGAACTTCTGATGAAATTCCATTTTCAGTCGGTTGTAGTTCCATGATCCAATATCATCACAAAGCATGTACCATGCCAATGCCTTTTCCTTCAAAGATAAAGGAAAGATCTTCTTCTTGACAACATCCTCGGGAAAACCTGCAAGCTAAAATAATCCACAAACTTCATTCACATAGATTAGATGCAAATCAGGATGTAGTGTTCCATCTCCTGTGTAAGGATTAGCTAGCAGTTTTTCTATCATACCTGAAGGAATTTCATAATAAATATTTTCAGTAGGTTTAGTAGGTTGAGACACAACTCTCGGTGTTTCCGGTCGAGGTGAATATATGCCGAACAAGCCCCTCAAAGGATTACTTTCCATAGTAACAAGTGACAGTAAATTTCAGCACACTATATAAAATTTTCCTTATCAAGTTCTACTCACCAAAGGCGTTTCACTCCCCGGTAACGGCGCCAGAAAATAATCTTGATGACCCACAAATATAGGGTATCTATCGTAGTCCTTTCGATAAGTAAGAGTGTCGAACCCAACGAGGAACAGAAGGAAATAACAAGCGGTTCTCAATAAGGTATTCTCTGCAAGCACTAAAATTATCGGTAATAGATAGTTTTGTGGGAAGATAATTCTCAACGGGTGGCAAGTAACAATTGTAACAAAGGTGCAGCAGGGTGGCCAAATCCTTTTTATAGCAAAGGACAAGTCTGGACAAACTCTTATATAAAGCAAAGCGCTCCCGCAGACACATGGGAATTTATGTCAAGCTTGTTTTCATCATGCTCATATGATTCGCGTTCGCTACTTTGATAATTTGATATGTCGGTGGACCGGTGCTTGGGTGCTGCCCTTACTTGGACAAGCCTCCCACTTATGATTAACCCCTCCCGCAAGCATTCGCAACTACGAAACAAGAATTAAGATAAATCTAACCATAGCATGAAACATGTGGATCCAGATCAGCCCCTTATGAAGCAACGCATAAACTAGGGTTTAAGCTTGTGTCACTCTAGCAACCCATCGTCTACTTATTACTTCCCAATGCCTTCCTCTAGGCCCAAACAATGGTGAAGTGTTATATAGTCGACATTCACATAACACCACTAGAGGAGAGACAACATACATCTCATCAAAATATCGAACGAATACCAAATTCACATGATTACTTATAACAAGACTTATCCCATGTCCTCGGGAACAAACGTAACTACTCACAAAGCATATTCATGTTCATAACCAGAGGAGTATTAATGATGATCAAGTATCTGAACATATGATCTTCCAACAAGTACACCAACTAGCATCAACTACAAGGAGTATTCAACACTACTAGCAACCCACAGGTACCAATTTGAGGTTTTGAGACAAAGATCGGATACAAGAGATGATCTAGGGTTTGAAGAGGAGATGGTTCTGATGAAGATGTTGATGGAGATTGACCCCCTCTTGATGAGAGGATCGTTGGTGATGACGATGGCTTCGATTTCCCCTTCCCGAGGGGAAGTTTCCCCGGCAGGATCACCCTGCCGGAGCTCTAGATTGGTTCTGCACAAGTTCCGCCTCGAGACAGCGGTGCCTTGTTCCGAAAGCTCTGTTATGATTTTTCCAGGACGAAACCCTCAATATAGCAGAAGATGGGCATCAGAGGGTTGCCAGGTGGGCCACAAGCCCAAGGGGCGTTCCCAGGGGGCTAGGGCGCGCCCTGCAGGCTTGTGGCTGCCTGGTGGCCCCCTGGATGTATTTCTTTTGCCCAATATTTTATATATATTCCAAAATAATTCTCCGTAGATTTTCAGGACTTTTGGAGTTGAGCAGAACAGATATCTCAGATTTGCTCCTATTCCAGTCTAGAACTCTAGCTGCTGGCATTCTCCCTCTTCATGTAAACCTTGTAGAATAAGTGAGAAAAGGCATAAGTGTTGTACCAAAATGTGTAATAAGAGCACATAATGCAATAAACATCAATATAAAATCATGATGCAAAATGGACATATCAAGGTACAGAAGCTACAAGAGGCGGGGGTGATCCGCGAGGTGCACCACCCAGAGTGGCTTGCCAACCCTGTCATCATCCCCAAGAAGGCTAGCAAGGAGCGGATGTGCGTCCACTTTACCAATCTCAACAAGGCCTGCCCCTAGGGCCCCTTACCACTCCCGCGCATCGACCAAATCATGGAGTCCACTACCTCTTGGGACCTGTTGTGCTTCTTGGATGCTTTCTTTGGCTACCACCAGATCAAGATGGCAGTGGAAGACATGGACAAAACAACTTTTATTTCCCCTTGCGGGGTGTCCTTGTGCGTAAGCATGCCCTTCGGCCTAAGGAGTGCTGGCGCCACCTTCTAGTGATGGATGCACATCACACTAGGGCCCCAGCTGGGGAGGAACATGGAGGCTTACATCAATGACTTCATGGTCAAGAAGCGCGAGGCGAGAATGCTCATCGAAGATCTAGAGGAGACCTTCACTAACTTATGCAAGGTCAAACTAAAGCTCAACCCCGACAAGTGCGTCTTCGGGGTCCCCTCGAGCAAGCTCCTTGCCTTCCTTGTGTCCCATCGGGGGATTGAGCCAAACTTCGAAAATGTTAAGGCCATAGAGATGATGCGTCCCCCAGACCCTCAAGGAAATGCAGAAGTTGGCGAGGTGCCTAGCCTCCCTTGGGAGTTTCATTTCTATGTTTGGGAAGCAGGCATTGCCATTCTTCAAGCTGATGAAAAGGCAGGTCTGTTCGTAGGGACCCCTGAGGTGGATGCGGCTTTTGTGGACCTCATGCGATACCTCATGAGCTCTCCCATCTTGGTCGTGTCGTGGCCCCGCGAATGCTTGTTGTTATACCTGCTGGTCACCCCCAGGACTGCCAGAGCGACCCTTGTGGTGGACATGAACGGACAGGTCCGCGCCAAGAAACATACGGCGACCGCACAGGAGACGCCACGTGAGCCCACTCAAACCTCGGCGGGACCAAGAGTTGGCGCCCCTCAGGAAGATGTATCTCATCAAGAAGAAACCCCCCAAGGGGGATGCTTCCCCTCAGGGAGCCCCGGAGGCCCCTGACGCCATGCCCCCGGAGGCCCTCACGACTTCGCCCCCGGGCCCTCTAACGAGAGCGACAAGGACACCATGGTCACCAGGCACGTGGAGCATCTTGTGTACTTCGTCAGCATGGTGTTTCGAGACACACATGAACGCCACCCCATGCACCAAAAGCTCCTCCTCGTGCTCCTTGTCGCCTCCAGGAAGCTGCGACACTACTTCCAGGGGCATCCCATCAGGGTTGTCTCTGCGTACTCCCTCGAGAAGATCCTGTGCAGCCCCAACACCACTGGCAGGGTTGCTGAATGGAACATCGAAGTATAGGCCCTCGAGATGGAAGTCTATACTACCAGGGTCATCAAAGGCGCAGGCCTAGCATACTTTGTAGCTGAGTGGACGGACCCGAGTGAGGAGGAGCCTCACAAGGGCAAGTCACTTTTACCTAGGGAGGAGGCACCTTGCGGCTAGGTCCTGTGCTTCGACGCCGCCTTCTCCATGCAGGTAGCGGGGGCTGGCATTGTGCTCACTCCACCAAACGAAGACAAGCTTTGTTACGTGGTCCAGTTGTGCTTCAGGCATGATGAGAAGGTCTCCAACAACATCATGGAGTACGGGGGCCTGATCACCGACCTCAAGGCCGCCTCGTCCCTCGGCATATAGCACCTCGCCATAAAGGGCGACTCTCAACTCCTAGTTAACTTTTCCAACAAGAAGTACAAACCCAAGGACTAGCATGTGGCCGTCTATCTGCAGGAGGTACCCAAACTTGAGAAACACTTTGTTGGTTTGGAATTGCAGCACATCCCGTGTGGTGCCAATCAGCAGGTCGATGACATCGCCAAGCGGGAGACTCATTGCGAGCCTCAGTTCACCGGCGTTTTTGAAGAAAGGCTCCTCAAGCCATCGGTTGTGCCACCCGCCGCCGGCATCGCGCTGTTGCGCGAAGAGATGCCGCCTGCACCGGACTACAACCCACCTTTAAGAGATTGTTTGGTGCTGGCATTGGAACCTCAGGAGGATAATTGAACCGCATAGCTTAAGGCCTAGCTGCTATGCGGCGACCTCCCCATGGAGGACATGGAAGCAGAATGTGTTGTCTGGCAGGCCACCGCCTACTGCCTGCGACACGGTGAGTTGTACTGGAGGTGGCCTAGCGACGTCTCGTTGCAGTGCATCTCGGAGAAACAAGGGCACGAGTTTCTCGCCGACATCCATGCAGGTAAATGTCGGCGTTCTGGGAATGGGGGTACCCAGACATGCCTGCCTGTGGCCCAGGACATGGCCCACCTCATCAGCCAGCCATGGCCTGGCGCGACTCCACTCAAGACAAGGCCCTCACGAGAACCCCAGGCTCGCGAGGAAGAACAATACCAAGACCATCAAGGATGGGCCTCCTCAGGCCCCCTCCGGAGTAGTGGTGATCTCCATGTAGAACCCGGCCTCAGGAGTCAAAGACGACGCGAGGAAGGACAAGCGGGTGCCAGCGCGCTAGGCGGTGCAGTTTCCCCTTTCGTGCAAAGGGAGCAAGGACGTACGTGGGTTCCCGAAGCGCCACCCAAAGGTTTCCATTCGGGTGCAACAAGACCACGACCATGAGCCCAGCAGTGCGGATGTCATTGCTGAGCCCACCACGGCATCATTGCGGCTACTTTGTAGGCGAAGACCACCTTTGGACAGGGCGGGGATGTACTCCTGTCCCCCTTCAACTTTGTTCATTGTGAGATCCCTTCCTGCCATTGTGATAAGGGAAGAGGACCCAGGCCACTGCTACATATAGAGGCTAGGTCGCACCATAGAGGGGGATCCTAACATAACCACTCGAGGAACCACAAGACAAGGCGGATAGCCAAGAACACCACTATAGCTCCCTCGCGAGGCGCGAAACCACTATACTAGTTCATCCACCTCACCTCCCCGAGAGGCAATCCACCAAAGCAGGAGTACGGTATTATGCTTCCTAGCAGCCCGAACCTGGGTAAACCGTTGTGTTCATCTTCTTCCTCACCATCGTGCGAGTTTGTCGTAGCAGCCATCGAGTAGCGAGCTAGGTAGGGCGAAGCTGCAAGGGATCTTTGCACACTCCCCAGTGTTCGAACCTTGAGGGTTTTGTAGAGCCCAAAATTCGACATTTGGCATGCCAAGTAGGTTGTGTGCAGAAGTTTTCCTCAAGTCTCGCCCCACCTCTGCTCGCCGCACTCATGGCAAAAGGAAGTCCAGCCCGTGCTGAGCGGCGAGCTGCTCGCGTTGCGCGGGCGGTGCTGGTGAGCCTCGGCACCCCGTGTCGTCCCACCTCCCCATCGGCGGGCGCCATCGCCGGCCGGGCCCTCAACGGGCGCCGAGAGCTACCGCCTCCACAAGACACATGGCACGCCCTTGTTGCCCCAGCCCTTCCCCGCATCCGGGCCGCGTTGCTACCTTTCTGGGAGTGCCATGACCCTACGCACACACACGTCGCGCTCCTTGTGGCGCACGAGCTATAGTGCCACCGCGCTACGCTTTGATCACCGTAACGACTAGGCCAGGCGTGCCCCAGGCGCGTGAACACCACCGGCGGGACCTTAGTGTACCTCGACGAGGCTCGCGCCCATGAACTCACTCAACCGGCAGGACCAATGCTCGGGAGGCATGGGCGCGTTCGGGATGTCCGTGACGACCCGAACTAGCTCTGGGCCTGGCCCGGGACGCCAGGGGTGCATGAGCTGGTCGTAAGCGCCGGTAGAGACCGGAGGGGGATGCTTCCCACACGAGAGGGGCATCCCTTCGCGCCCCTCAGCACGCTTGCCAGAACCAGGGGGAGGACCAGACACTCGACTGCGCCAACGCCCGGGGGCTTGAGCAACTCTAGAAACACCATGTTGATGAGCATCTGTGCGATGAAGGAACATCCGCTACCACGGCTGTAGGAGGCACGTACGCGACTTCATGAGCGGCTCTCGCGGGGGGTGGTATGCGCAACCTTGCGAGGGTGGCTTGAGGGATTGGCCTCGTGAGGATGCCCGGTGCAGGCACCTTCGCGAGGCGTACCCGCTGGTAAGGAGCTGCCTTGAGCAGGCATCTGAGTCTGGGGACCGAGGGTCACTAACCTGGCAACGAAGGGTGGAACATGTGCCAACGTCCTTGGGTCGTGTGGCCCCAGCTTGGAGACAGAGGGTAGAACACACACCCTGGAGACGGGGGGTGGAACACACGGACTTGTCCCCAGGGCGCGTGACGCCCGCTTGGAGACGGACGGTGGAACATATGCCCATGTCTCCGGGTCGGGTTTCGCTCGATCACCAGCGGGTAATCCTATACTCATCCATGTCCCCAGGCCCACATCGCGCAGCCTGGGGGCAGGGCCTCGAACATCTGCGTGAGGACCCGGGGCATCTTATAGAGGCGCACTGGGGCACCGCCCAGGGTGCCGTCCTCACATGCAACGGAAGGGCCTCGCCTAGACCGCCCCGCGGCGCGGGGGGTCGCGCCTTCACTACAACGTCGGGACTTAGTCGTGGGCTCTAGCGTGTGGGGGTTCCCCCTACGCCCGAGGGGTCATCTCGTACCGACCCGACTTCGCCACACCAAGCCTGGGGGCTGGAGTGGGCTTCTTGCCCGCGAGGCATGGAGCTCCTTGAGCATCCCCGGACCAACCCGTGACACTCTCACATAATAATGAGTGTATATGCTCGGAGCCCCCCGAGGATGCGGAGGGGTTCCTTCCCATGCAATGTGGAAGCGACAGCTCCGTGCTGGAGGACAAGTCAACACTGCCCGTCAATAGCTATGCCCATGCAACGTGGATGCCCTACACTCAGCGCCGGGGGGAAACTAAGACTAGTCTAGGTGTTGGACGCGGTTGTTATTTGATGTTCTTGTATTTACATATTCCAACTTTCCTCAAACAAAACATCGGGCCTTTTCCATATCATGTTTTAAAGAAACTGGTAAGGGATTTGTTTTCATCACCATTTCCCATCTTGGGTTGTTCTCTCTTCAGGCCGAGCACTCGCGTGGGGGCATGGTGCTCGCACCTTGCCAAGCCCTTGGCGCCCGGATCCTTGCGTGGTACTCCCAGATGAGTGACGACCCACAAGTATAGGGGATCTATCGTAGTCCTTTCGATAAGTAAGAGTGTCGAACCCAACGAGGAGCAGAAGGAAATGACAAGTAGTTTCTAGTAAGGTATTCTCTGCAAGCACTGAAATTATCGCTAACAGATAGTTTTGTGATAAGATAATTCATAACGAGTAACAAGTAACAAGTGTAGAAAAGGTGCAGCAAGGTAGCCCAATCCTGTTTGTAGCAAAGGACAGGCCCAAACAAACTCTTATATAAAGCACAGTGCTCCCGAGGACACATGGGAATTTTCGTCAAGCTAGTTTTCATCATGCCCATTTGATTCGCGTTCATTACTTTGATAATTCGATATGTGGGTGGACCGGTGCTTGGGTGATGCCCTTACTTGAACAAACGTCCCACTTATGATTAAACCCTATCGCAAGCATCCGCAACTACGAAAGAAGAATTAAGGTAAACCTAACCATAGCATGAAACATATGGATCCAAATCAGCCCCTTACGAAGCAACGCATAAACTAGGGTTTAAGCTTCTATCACTCTAGCAACCCATCATCTACTTATTACTTCCCAATGCCTTCCCCTAGTCCCAAATAACGGTGAAGTGTTATGTAGTCGATGTTCAAATAACACCACTAGAGGAGAGACAACATACATCTCATCAAAATATCGAACGAATACCAAATTCACATGATTACTTATAACAAGACTTATCCCATGTCTTCAGGAACAAACGTAACTACTCATGAAACATGTTCATGTTCAAGATCAGAGGAGTATTAATTATCATAAAGGATCTGAACATAAGATCTTCTACCAAGTAAACCAACTAGCATCAACTACAAGGAGTAATCAACACTACTAGCAACCCACAGGTACCAATCTGAGGTGTTGAGACAAAGATCGAATACAAGAGATGAACTAGGGTTTGGAGATGAGATGGTGCTAATGAAGATGTTGATGGAGATTGACCCTCTCTCGATGAGAGGATCGTTGGTGATGACGATGGCTTCGATTTACCCCTCCGGGAGGGAAGTTTCCCGGGAAAACAACCATGTCGGAGCTCTAGATTGGTTTTGCCCAAGTTCCGCCTCGAGACGGCGGTGCTTCATCCCGAAAGCTCTCCTCTGATTTTTTCCAGGTCAAAGTGCTTCATATAGCAGAAGATGGGCGTCGGAGGAGCCAAAGGGGCCTCACAAGCCTGCTAGGCATGGCCAGGGGGTGGTCGCGCCTAGCAAGCTTGTGGCCTGCAGGTGGCCCCCTCTGGTTGATTCTTGCGCCAATATTTTTTATTAATTCCAAAAATAATCTTTGTAAATTTTCAAGACTTTTGGAGTTGTGCAGAATAGGTATCTCAGACTTGATCCTTTCCAGTCGAGAATTCCAGCTGCCGGCATTCGCCCTCTTCATGTAAATCTTGTAAAATAAGAGAGAAAAGGCATAAGTATTGTACCAAACGTGTAATATCTTTCCATAATGCAACAAATATCAATATAAAAGCATGATGCAAAGTGTAGGTATCAAATCCCCCAAGCTTAGACCTCACTTGCCCTCAAGCAAAAGTCGAGATCGATGAATATGTCCACATGTTTAGAGATAGAGGTGTCGATAAAATAAAATACGGACATGAGGGCATCATGGTCAACTTTAGAACAGCAATACTCGTTGTATGAGATTCTTTATACTTGAGTAACCATTCATTCACAAGATAAAGTATGAACCAAGAACTCTATTGACAACCAACAAACTATGATCTCAGTTATTGAACCAATTGACAATTTATCATAACATTGGAAAGAGTCGGTATAAGAGCTTGTAAAGCAAATCCACATACTCAATCATCTTTTAGTCTTTCACAATTGCTAACACTCACACGGTACCCACAAGATCAAAGCTTCAATCGGACACAGAGAAAGATAGGGGCTTATAGTTTTGCCTCCCGAATATTCACCTCAAGGGTGATGTCAACAATAATAACTCATGATCACCCACATCCGAGTGGATATATAAGTCTAGATCATTCCCCAACACATAATGCTTGTCAAGAGAGACAGAATATAGGAAGTGGTGAAAACCACCATGACTCTTGCATAAAGGTAAGTACTAGAAAGTAAAAGTAATAGATAGGACCTTCGTAGAGGGAAGCAGAGGTTGTCATGCGCTTTTTATTTTTGGATGCACAAACTCTTAGTGCAGAGGAACGCTGCATTGTATTGCCCTTTGTGATAGCAACCTTTATCATGGAGTGTGTCGCTTTTGTTTCTTCACTATCACAAGTTCGTACAACACTTATTTCCCTTACAATAAAAGATCACACATATTTAGGAGCAATTTTTATTGCCTTTTTGCACCGATGACAACTTACTTGAAGGACCTTCTTCAATCCATAGGTAGGTATGGTGGACTCTCATGGCAAAACTGGGTTGAGGTGTTTGGATGCACAAGTAGTATATCTACTTGGTGCGGAAGTTTTGGCTAATATGAGGTGGAAGCAAGCACGGCATGTTGGAGGATCTAAAACCATATAACTTCTATCTGGATGCAAGCAAACATAACCTATTATGTTGTCTTCCTTAACCAACATCAACTTCTTGGCATGTAATATTTTAATGAGTGGTCAGAATCATAAAAGGTGTCCAATGACCAATTACTATGTTTGTTAACTCCCAACAAATTTCAATCACCATACTTTTTATATGTGAAGTCATCACTCCCCATAAGATCACTATGTATTCTCTTTGCTTTTGTTCTATTGTACTTTATTCATTACTTTCGAGAGCACAGTAATCTAGCAAAGCCCTCTCATCAAAACTACTTTTTATTATATGTATCTCGGACTTGCTTACATAAGGGTAGAAAAAGGCAAAACTAGAAGGGTAGATCATACTAAAAACTTTTATTCTACTAGATCAAAACAAAAATAAAAAGGATCGAACTAGGAAATATAAAAACAAAAATGGGAAAGGAAAAAGGTGTGATGTGATACGATACCAGGGCACCTCCCCCAAGCTTGGCACAAGACAAGGGGAGTGCCCATACCCATGTGCTCAGATGTCCTTCTTTGAGGGTGATGGTGGTGGAGTTGTTGATGAGGTTAGCGTCTTGTCCTCCATCTTCCAAGGCATAGGCTCACCATCGTAAAAAGATGAACGAGTCTCTAGAATCCTCAAATCTGCAGCCAAACTCATTATCTTAAATTTGTATTCATACTCACAGTTTTGGTTTTGCAGATCATAGATCCGGGCATGGAGATGCTCAATTTTCTCGTAAAGCTTGAAGATGTGCTCTCTGATGTCCCTGGTGTCCAGGTTGTGTTTATGGGTAAACTCCAAGATCATCATATGATTGGCACTGATTCCATGTTCTACCATTGCTTGGCACTTGAAGACTTGTTGCTCCATTGCTTCGAGGCTTGTTTCCATGCTTCTGGTCTTCTTTGGCCCCTCAACGTCACGGATGTGTAGCACCCCTCACGCATATCAATGGTTTGAGGGTGTTGCAGCACCTCTGCAAGGTAAGGGTTGATGATCTTCTCGAAAATCTTGTCCTTCGGAGCACTGGGGGATGTCATGACAATCTAAATCTGCTGAAGAAACAGCCCAAAACAAAAACAGGGGGTATTATCGTGATTTGAAAGTGGAACCCTTCGGGAGATTATATAATGAATTTTTGCCGACCCAAAGGGGTGTTCCAAAATAAAACAGAGTTCGGGGGGGCACGGGGTGGTGACAAACCCCCTAGGCGCGGCAAGGGGGTGGCTGCGCCTAGCAGGCTTGTCGCCTCCCCGTGCGTCCTTCGGACTACTTTTCATTTTCCTAAATTTTTAAATATTCCAAAACTGAATAAAATTGCCACTGGAAAACTTTTGGAGTCAGTTTACTTACCGTACCACGTACCTATTCCTTTTTAGAGTCTAAAACGTTCTGGAGAGTCGCCCTAGTATGCTCTTTGGGAGTTATGGTATACATAACATTGGTTTCAACATTAATGGGAGTACTTGAAATATAGTGTTTGATTCTTTGCCCATTTACCACCTTTGGATTTGTGCCTTCGGCGTTGTTGATCTTGATGGCACCAGAACGATATACCTCCTCAAAGATGTATGGTCCTTCCCATTTAGAGAGAAGTTTTCCTGCAAAAAATCTTAACCGAGAATTGTATAGCAAGACATGATCACCTACATTGAATTCACGCTTTTGTATCCTTTTATCATGCCATCTGTTAAACTTTTCTTTAAACAACTTGACATTCACATAGGCCTGGGTTCTCCATTCATCAAGAGAGCTAATGTCAAATAACCTCTTCTCACCAGCAAGTTTGAAATCATAGTTGAGCTCTTTGAGTGCCCAATAAGCTTTATACTCTAGATCTAGAGGCAAGTGACATGCTTTACCATAAACCGTTTTATACGAAGACATACCCATAGGATTTTTGTAAGCATTTCTATAAGCCCATAATGTATCGTCAAGTTTCTTGGACCAATTCTTTCTGGATCTATTAACTGTCTTTTGCAAGATCAATTTAATTTCTCCATTGCTTAATTCTACTTGACCACTAGACTAAGGATGATATGGAGATGCAAATATATGATTAACATCATATTTAGCAAGCAATTTATGGAAAGCACCATGAATAAAATATGAACCACCATCGTACATTAAATATCTGGGGACTCCAAATCTAGGGAAAATAACTTCTTTAAGCATATTAATAGAGGTGTTATGATCAGCACAACTAGTTGGAATAGATTCTACCCACTTAGTAAACTAATCAACAACAACTAATATATGAGTATACCCGTTGGACGTTGGAAAAGGTCCCATATAATCAAAATCCCAAACATCAAATGGTTCAATAACAAGAGAGTAATTCGTAGGCATTTCCTGAAGTCTACTAATATTGCCAATTCTTTGACGTTCATCACATGACAAGACAAACTTATGAGCCTCCTTGAAGAGAGTAGGCCAATAAAAACCAAATTATAATACCTTATGTGCAGGCCTATCCCCAGCATGGTGTCCTCCGTAAGCCTCGGAATGACATTTCCATAGTATTTGTTCCTGTTCATGATCAGGTACACAACGTGTAATAACACCATCTACTCCTTCTTTATAAAGGTGTGGGTCATCCCAGAAGTAATGTCTTAAATTATAGAAAACCTTTTTCTTTTGCTGGTATGTGAAACTAGGCGGTATAAATTTAGTGACAATGTAATTAGCATAATCAGCATACCAAGGAGCATTATGAGAAGCATTTATGAAAACTATTTTTTCATCAGGAAAGCTATCATCAATAGGTAGTGGGTCATCAAGAACATTCTCTAACCTAGACAAGTTATCTGCTATAGGGTTATCAGCACCCTTTCTATCAACAATATGCAAACCAAATTCTTGTAGTAGAAGAACCCACCTAATAAGTCTAGGTTTAGCATCTTTCTTTTCCATTAGATATTTAATAGCAGCATGATCAGTGTGAATAGTTACTTTAGAATCAACAATATAGGGTCTAAACTTATCACAAGCGAACACAACTGATAAAAATTCCTTTTCAATGGTAGCATAGTTTCTTTGAGCATTGTCTAGGGTTTTGCTAGAATAATGAAAAACATTTAATTTCTTATCAACTCTTTGACCTAGAACAGCACCAACGGCATAATCAATAGCATCACACATAATATGAAAAGGTAGGTTCCAATCAGGTGGTTGAACAACAGGTGCAGAAATCAAGGAATTCTTAAGAATTTCAAAAGCTTCTACACAATCATTATCAAAAAAGAAGGGAATGTCTTTTTGCAAAAGATTAGTGAGAGGCCTAGAAATCTTAGAGAAATCTTTAATAAATCTCCTATAGAAACCAGCATGACCAGGGAAACTTCTTATACCTCTGATATCCGTAGGACAAGGCATTTTTTCAATAGAATCAACTTTAGCCTTGTCAACTTCAATACCTCTTTCGGAAATTTTATGTCCCAAGACAATGCCTTCATTCATCATAAAGTGGCACTTCTGCCAATTCAAGACAAGATTAGTTTCTTCACATCTCTTCAAAACTAAATCAAGGTTGCTCAAACAATCATCAAAATAAGTTCCGTATACAGAAAAATCATCCATGAAAACCTCAACAATCCTTTCACAAAAATCAGAGAATATAGCAATCATGCATCTTTGAAAGGTAGCAGGTGCATTGAATAAACCAAAAGGCATACATCTATAAGTAAAGGTACCAAAAGGGCAGGTAAAGGTGGTTTTCTCTTGGTCCTCTTTTGACATAGGTATTTGAGAGAAACCAGAATAACCATCTAAAAAGAATAAATGTGTGTGTTTGGATAATCTTTCTAGCATTTGATCAATGAAAGGTAGAGGGTAATGATCTTTTCTAGTAGCTTTATTCAATTTCCTAAAATCAATTACCATTCTATAACCTATAACAATTCTTTGTGGGATCAATTCAGTTTTATCATTAGGAACTATGGTAATACATCCTTTCTTAGGGACACAATGAACGGGACTAACCCATCTACTATCAGCAATAGGGTAAATGATACCTTCCTCTAGAAGCTTTAATATTTCATTTCTTACCACTTCCTTCATTTTAGGATTCAACAGCCATTGGTGATCAACAACTGGTTTGGCATCAGGCTCCATTTTAATTTTGTGCTGACATAGAGTGGGAGTAATGCCCTTAAGATCATCAAGAGTATATCCAATAGCAGCATGGTGCTTCTTTAGACTTTTCAATAATCTTTGTTCTTCATGCTCTGAAAGGTTAGCACTAATAATAACAGGATATATCTTGTTTTCATCTAGATAAGCATATTTCAAAGTATCTGGTAATTGTTTAAGCTCAAACACAGGATGACCCTTGGGTGGAGGAGGATCCCCAAGTATTTCAACATCCAAGTTGTGTTTCAGAATAGGATGTTGATCAAAGAAAAGACTGTCTATTTCATTTCTTTCATTCATATGCATGGCATTTTCATGGTCTAGGAAATATTGCTCTAACGGATCAGTAGGAGGCACCGCAATAGAGGCAAGACCAATAATTCCATACTTATTGGAAAATTCTTTATCATGGGGTTGTCTACGAAATTTAGAGAAATTAAACTCATGAGACGTATCCCCAAAACTTATGGTAACCGTTTCCTTCTCACAATCTATCCTGGCATTAACGATATTCAGGAAGGGTCTACCAAATATAATGGGACAAAATCATCTTGTGGGGAACCAAGAACAAGAAAATCAGTAGGATATTTTATTTTCCCACACAAGACTTCAACATCTCTAATAATCCAAACTGGTGATATAGTATCTCTAATAGCAAGCTTAATTGTAACATCAATTTCCTCTAACTCGGCTGGTGCAATATCATTCATAATCTCTTTATATAAGGAAAAGGCAATTAAAGTCACACTAGCACTCATATCACATAAGCCATTATAACAATGATCTCCTATTTTAACAGAAACAATAGGCGTGCCAACAATGGGTCTATGTTTATCTTTAGCATCAGGTTTAGCAATCCTATCAGCTTCATCACAAAATTGAATAACATATATTATCAGCCAAGAGATCCTTAACCATAGCACTACTGGGCTCAACTTTAATTTGCTCATGGGTTGTAGGTGTTCTAGCACAGCTCTTACGAACTATAGTTGAAGCTTTGGCACGATCCTTTATTCTAACAGGGAAAGGTGGTTTCTCAATATAAGCAGTGGGAATAACAGGATCAACATTATAAGTAATAGTTTTATCTTCAACTTTAATAGGTTCAACTACTTTCACTTCAATGGGAGGATGATATTTAAACCACTTCTCCTTGGGGAGATCAACATGAGAAGCAAAAGATTCACAAAAAGAAGCTACTATCTCAGAGTCAAGTCCATATTTAGTGCTAAATTCACGAAAAGCATTGGGGTCCATGAAAGATTTAACACAATCAAAATTAAGGTTCATACCTGACTCCTTACCTTCGTCGAGTTCCCAATCTTCAGAGTTGCGTTTAATTCTTTACAATAAATCCCATTTCAAATCAATATCTTTCTTCATATAGGAGCCACCACAAGAAGTATCGAGCATGGATGATCATTACGAGAAAGCCGAGCATAAAAATACTGAATAATAATTTCTCTCGAGAGCTCATGATTGGGGCATGAATATAACATTGACTTAAGCCTCCCCTAAGCTTGAGCAATTCTTTGTCCTTCACGAGGCCAAAAATTATAAATATAATTCCGATCACGATGAACTAGATGCATAGGATAAAACTTCTGATGAAATTCCATCTTCAATCGGTTGTAGCTCCATGATCCAATATCATCACATAGCCTATACCATGTCAATGCCTTCTGCTTCAAAGATAAAGGAAAGACCTTATTCTTGACTACTATGGTCTCTCGCGCTGGTCGGAGCCCCACCACGGCCGCTGAAGGTAACCCAAGGCCGTGTCGGAGCATGATCGCACCCACGGGGTACCACCGCATGCATCGCGTCGTGCTTTTACGGACGACTGTGGCCCCTCCTTGGCAGCGGTGAGGTAGGATTCTCCTCGGAGGCCTTCCCCTTCTCGGCGACGGAGATCTTCCTCACTGAAGCCATGATTACGAGAATGGCGGTTTGGAAGTTGGGAGGCGAAGAAGGCGAAGGTGTGTGGAGGGTTTTCTTGTCCTCGCCTGTTTATGTACAACCAGGGGCCAACCAGTGCACCCTCACGTCCTGGGAGGTGTGCAACCTCCGAAGGGCCACATCCACACAACCCAAGGAGAGAAGGCCGAGGGAACAACAGCATTCAAGGAAGGGCAATGATGGCTTACACCACACACGAGTGTCACATCAGTTTGACTTGGGGCGGTTCCTGACACCTTCGGGAGCGAGGGCGTCGCCGCCCAGGCGTTCAACGCGTGTAAAGCCTAGCCTGCGGGTGTTTGGGGCCTACATAGCTTCTGGCCGTCTTCAAAGGCTTCGCCCAAAATCTTGCTCGGGCACGCCTTGGGCCCGCGGGCTACTGTCGGTGCTCTGGGAACAGGGGTACCCAGACGTGCCTGCCTGCGGACCAGGACATGGCCCACCTCGTTAGCCAGGCATGGCTTGGCGTGGCTCCACTCAATACAAGGCCCTTGCAAGGACCCCAGACTCGCGAGGAAGAACGACACCAAGACCAGCAAGGATGGGCCTCCTCAGGCCCCCTCTGGAGTAGAGGAGATCTCTATGCAGAACCCAGCCTCAGGAGTCAAAGATGATGCAAGGAAGGACACGCGGGTGCCACCGCGCCAGGCGGTGTAGTTTCCCCTTTCGTGCAAAGGGAGCAAGGATGTACGCGGGTTCCCGAAGAGCCACCCAAAAGTTTCCGTTCCAGTGCAACAAGAACACAACCACGAGCCCCGTAGGGAGGATGTCATCGCCGAGCCCACCACGGCATCATCGACAACTACTTTGCAGGCGAAGACCACCTTTGGACAGGGCGGGGATGTACTCCTATTCCCCTTCAACTTTGGCTGTTGTGTGATCCCTTCCCACCATTGTGATATGGGAAGAGGACCCGGGCCACTGGTACGTATAGAGGCTAGGTCACACCATGGAGGGGAATCCCGACATAACCACTCGAGGAACCACAAGACAAGGCAGAGAGCCAAGAACACCACTAGAGCTCCCTCGCGAGGCTCGAAACCACTATACTAGTTCATCCACCTCACCTCCCCGAGAGGCAATCTACCAAAGCAGGAGTAGTGTATTACACTTCCCAGCGGCCTGAACCTTTGTAAACGACCATGTTCATCTTCTTGCTCGCCATCGTGCGAGTTCGCCATAGTAGCCATCGAGTAGCAAGCTAGGTAGGTCCAAGTTGAAGGGGATCTTCGCACACACCCCTGTGTTCGAACCTCGAGGGTTTTGCGGAGCCCAAAATCTGGCCGGGAATGCGGTCCCCATTCATCGTTGTGTACCCTCGCTGGTAAGGTGTTATGCAGCGGTTTCTATTGGCCTACCACGCTCCATGACACTACCAAGCTGGTCCGGTCCTGTAAAACTTGCCATTTCCACGCGAAGTAGATCCACCAGCCCCTGCAAGGGCTGTAGACGATCCCACTCACCTGGCCTTTCATGGTATGGGGGCTGGACATTTTAGGTCCCTTCCCCCGCGCGGACAATGGGTATCGCTACCTCTATGTCACCATCGACAAGTTCATCAAGTGGGTGGAGGTCGAGCCCGTCCGCACCATCTTGGCTGGCTCGGCATACCCAACCGCATCATCACCGACAACAACTCCCAGTTCACAAGTCGCCTTTTGAATTCATATTGTGCTAACCTTGGTACACCAATATGCTCTGCCTCCATGGCGCACCAGCGCATCAATGGACAGGATGAGTGTGCCAACGCTGAGGTCCTCAAGGACCTCAAGACCATGAGCTTCAAGAGGAAGCTTGAGGCATGCGGGAAGGGTTGGTTGGATGAGTTGCATTCCTTGTTGTGGTCTATCCGCACCAACGCGAATAAGCCCACCGACGAAACCCCCTACTTCCTCATCTACGGGGCTGAGGCGGTCCTTCCCTTCGATAATAAGCATCGTTCCCCGTGGGTTTTGGCATTCGACGAGGCGCGTCAGGATGACTCATAGGGGGTCGACCTTTTGGTCCTTGAGGAGGCCCATCACCAGGCCGCCCTCCATGGCGCAAGGTACCTGCAGGCCTTGCGGCACTACCATAGCCGCACAATCCTCCCTCGAACCCTCGATATCAGGTACCTTGTCCTGCGACGGGTCCTCTCCAGGGAAGGGTTCCACAAGCTCTTGCCTATGTGGGAGGGGCCCTTCAGAATCGCCCATCTCTCCAGGCCAGGCGCTGCGTGCCTGGAGACAGAGAGCGGGACTCCAGTGCAAAACACAAACCTCCGCAAGTTCTACCCATGACACTGTCACGTAAGAATGAGTGGGGTTGTACACGCCCTGGAGCCTCCCGGCAAGACACGCTATGGCCTCGGGAGGACTCCCACCCATGCCCAAGTGGAAGCCCCATTCTCTGTGCTGGCGGAATGACTGTTGAACCGCGACTATGTCCGTGCCCAACCGGAAGCCCCATGCATCATGGTGGCGGAACAACCAAGCCCATGCCCAAGTGGAAGCCCTATACATCATGCTGGTGGAATTACCAACAAAGACGCCCCACGGACCGCACTAACCCCAGGCTGATCCATGCCGAACACGGCAGCAACATCTCCTTTTGCTTGTAAACAAGTTTGCCCCCCCCCCCATTTTAATAAAGATTTGGATTTCTTAGATTTTGTGGAGTTTTCTTGGGTTTTTCTGTCAAGCAACACGCTCTCAACATTCCCCTCTTGCGTGTCGTCAGCGGGGGCTGGGGTACGATGACTGGTCTCGCCCCTATGGCACCAGAACCCCAAGGTGCGGTCTCTGGGCCACGGGCTTGCCCCTCTGTGCATCACCTCTCCAAGATCCTTGGTGCCTAATCTCCTAGTGCGATGTGCATTAGCAAACTGATGAGCGTGCATCATGCCCCTAAGACAGAACACCCTATGCACGAGGCGTTCGTCTGAAGGATAACTTACAAAGCGTACCGTCTCAGGCGCCTTCGCCGGCTTGGGACGTGCTCGCCCCCTGGTCTTGCCCAGACAGCGTGGCATGGCTTACTAATGATGACCGAGCCTCGCACAAAAAATTCACCTCGGTGGCCCGAGGCGCAGAGGCAACATCACAGGAATCCATACAAGAGCATAAGTACCCATTACAGGAGCATAGTGTTCGAAACAAAATGATGGCTTCATGCCTTAGTGGAACTACAAGCTAGTGGTAACTAGGAGATCGAATGGAAGCCTTGGGGGACACGTTGCTTTCACAATTGCCGTTACCTTCACGCTCCTCAGATCCTTCACTGTCGTCATCGACTGTGCGCCATTTGGCCTTGTCCCGGTCCACGTAGTTGTCAAAGACGAACTGTGCTCTTAGGGTAATCACATGATCTACCACTACCTCCCCCAGGGCACCACGGACCACCTCGGGAACGGGGGCCATGATGGCCTCAAAGTCGAAGTTAGGATTGTTGCGAAGGAGATGGCTGAAGACATGTGTCAACGCCTATGACAGAAGCTCACAACCCTCCTCTTCGATCAGCTCCGCCACCTTCCTAGTTCCTGCCTCAAGCCACTCCACAACCTTGGTGAAGAAATCAAGGTAGCCGGCATCACCAAGCACAAGTGGGTTGGGGACGTTCTCCCTATAGATCTTCAAACGTTGGTGCTACAGCCCCCGAGCCTGGTCAGCCTCGTCTGTCACCTGCTGCATGAGGGATGCATCGTCGTCCACCTATCCTTGGAGTGATGCCAACTCGGCCGCAGTGGTGGCCTGAGCCTCGAGCACGGCCTCCTGCTGTGCTCCCGCTCGGGTAAGCACCTTCTTAAGGCCATCGATCTCATGACACAGATCCACGCGCTGAGCCTTGAAGCGGTCCTCCTGCAGCTTTAGTCTATTGCTATAATCCTCGCGGGATCGCTCAACCTTCGCATCAGCTTCCACCTGGATCCAGCACCTCCAGTCGCTCGCGCTCCAAGCCTTGCTCTGACGATGTCAGGGCAAGTTGTTGCTCGAAGGCCCGGAGGTCTGTCTCATGGATGGCGACCTCGTGTTCCCCCTCCACCTCTCCCCCCCCTCCCCTCACTTCGGGAGAGAAGGGTGTCTCTCCATTTCCAAAGTTGCCGCTCCGGGAAGGCGTTCGAGGCATGAAGCTCTCACTCGCGGGCCTCAGCAGCCTTGCGACGCGTGTCCGCTTCCTCAGCCTCCCGGAGGGCGCGATCGCACGCCTCCTTTGCCCCAGCAGCGGACCACTCGGCCTTTAAGCACGTCGCCTGATGTTGGCAGCGGCCCAGCTTGACGGCAACATCCAATTGATGCCACCTGTGAGCCAAGCGTAGCCATTCCTCGGTGAAGTGTGCGTCGGCGCCCCGAAGCTCCACCCCGATCTCCTCCAGTATGCCCATCGCGTCCCGCAGGAGATCATGCCGGACCATGGTTCAGGAGCTCATGAGAGCCAGGGCCCCGCTCACCCACTTGGCGCTAAAGCCTCTGGGGCTCTGGCATCGCTCGTAGAGGGCTGAGGGCCAGCCGACGCTCACCCCGCCCCGTCTAGGTAGGGTTCTATGCACGGTGGGTTCAGAGCTCCATCCGAAGAGGTTGGCCCCTCGAGACCACCCTCAATGCTGGCCCGGGTAGTGGTAGCAGATGACAGTTCTGCCTAGTGGGCTTAACACTCGTCGTGGGGGTGGGCGCCCCAGAAGTCAGTGAGCGGACACCTAGAGGTGCCTCCGAGAGGCCTTCTGACACATCTCTGGAAGCATGGCTTTCCTCGAGGGCGGCGGCATGAGCCGTCGCCCCTTGCCCCTTGCTCCCGGCGAGCGTGGATGAAGTCCCTCCATGCTTAAGTACGCTGCTTGTATTGTTGGAGGTCGTATCCCGTCTAGACCTACTGGCTTCAACAAGCGGCAGGACAGCATGAGCGGGGCCAGAGGGCTCGCTGCCTTTTTGCTTATGGGGAGCCTACACGCAAGAAAGGGTCAACCACACCTAACCCACGGGAGCAAACAAGGCAAGGGAGAAGTGCTCACTCATCTCTGGCGACCCACCTCCTCCTCCTCCTCGGCACCTTCGGCTACACGGCAGTGCTACCCTTAGGTCGAGCCGACCCCTCATGGCTGGTGCCAGGGGGTGGGCGCATGGCCTCGACGTTGGTGCTCGCCGCCCTCATGGAGGGAGCGAGGTGTGCACCGGCAGGACCATCTTCGAGGGAGCGCGACCCGAAGGTTGTTGGCGCGGGACGACCGGCGCCGCTCGCCATGCCAAGGGAGGCGGCCATGCCTTCAGGCGGGGCTACGTCGCGGGTATCCTACGGAGGGTGTTTGCCGCCCCCACTACTTCGATAGAGGTTTCTAGGTTCGCCAAGGCTACGGGGTCCCGAGCCACTAGAAAGGGGTGGTTGTGAGTCCTCTTATGCCCCCCAGAGCATCCCCCACTGGTTAAAGTGAGGCCTTGCCCGGACGAAGTCCTCCTTGTTCTTATACTTGAACAAGGGGCGCTCGTCCCGAGGGAGGTCGTCGAGCACCCTGCTAATCAAGACCTGAAGCACCCCGTTTAGTACTTCGGGCGTAAGGTGGTCTCATTGTAGCCGCATGGGGTTCGATGGTCTAGAGAAGGTCCACATTGGGTGGCAATGGCGCTGAAGTGGGGTGATCTGACGCCTGAGGTATTCCCTCACAATCAGCTTCATTGTCACCCTCGCTGCCCTCGGGGAGGCCAGCCTCCTCATCACCTACGAAAACCTCGTGTCGTCAAGTCTCTTATGCCCTCATCCGGGGCCCGGCGCCGCCGAGGACTATGGGGTCAGTAGTAGGAGGCTGTATTGGCCCACCTCCACATACACCCACTATCACGTGAAGCCTTCCGCACTATGGTGGATCCGCAGTCAATGTATTCGTCTGTCGTCGTGTCAACGGCCTGGAGCGATGCACCCGGAGCACTAGTCAGGAGAGGTCAGACGGATGAGGAATAAGTACCAAAGTAGCGCCACCGAGGGGGAAACATCTAGGAAGGGCTCGCCCAGGAAGGTGAATGATGAGAGGAGGAGGACAGACTTCGGCTCAGGATGCAGCGTGTGGACCTCCTAATGTGAGAGCAAGACATTCAAGAAGTCCGAGAATGAGGGAAGCAAACCAGAGAGGAGTGCAGGAAGATGGAGGATGACAGAGGTGGCGGCCAACTTGGAGGGGGCAACGAGGCCGGTGAGATATTGGTCGCCCCCCACTCACTGGTGGCGGACGTGACCATCAGGCTGACCTTCTTGAGCCCCTCACGGTTGAGCACAGTGGACTTGCCCAGCGCAGGTTCCTGTGCTAGGCGCTCTTCCGACATTGTTGTCGCCCTGCTTTTCTTGCGGGGAGGTACCATGGCGGCGTAGCTGGATGGGGCGCGGCGGTCGCCTAAAATGAGGGCAATCTTCCGCAAGAAGGAAGGCACAGAAGGGCGACAAAAGTCGAGGGAGATCAAGGATGGACCGGTGCCGTGTGCGAGCTTTATGTCAGTCCAAGGCAGTTGCCCAGGCGTCATGGAGAGATGGGGCATCCTACGATCCCTCGCGTGCCGCACACCAGGCCTAGCCCACAGGCTGTTGGGGCCCACGTCACTTCACCCCCCCCCCCCTCCCGTTTGACGGAGTCATGCGCAACACGGTCCCGGGGGCTACTATCGGGCCTCTAGGACTAGGGGTACCCAGTCCCGTCTACCTAAGGCCCAGGAGGCAAGAACTGCCTTAGGCGCTGGATGGCCCACCTACGAGCTTCAAGGACAAGGTCTTCACAAGGGACCATGCCTCGAGAGGTGCGTTGCGCCATCATCAACAAGGGCCTCCCGAGGTCTCTCTGCGAGGCTGACTTCGATGCCCTCAGGAGGCGGTTCCGTCTGGAGTTGGTCTGACGAGGCCTTACAACCCTGCGCCCGCACATGGGTGACACGCGCCATGCCAAGCGGTGCCCGGAGCAATGCCAATAGGTGCGGACAGAGAGGCTTTCCTCTTCCGTGATAGAGGAGTACCGCTAGCTCATAGGTTCCCAAAGCAACCCCCAAAGGTTGCGCATATAATCCAAGAGGACCAAGACCGAGGACTCTGTAGGACGGAGGTCATCCCCGAGCCCACCGGCGTGTCATGGCGAGGAGCTTTAGCACGCGAAGACCACCTTTTGTTAGGATAGACTGCAGCCTTGTACCCCTTCAAACTGGCCGTTGTGGCAACCCTTCCCGCCTTGTATTTTCGGAGGAAGAGGACTAGGGCCAATATAAGAGAGGCAACCAGCTACCATAGAGGGGAGATAATTTTGGTGGCAAGAACACGCCTTGTACCCATCTCCTTCCTCAAGCAATCCACCAAGCAGGAGTAGGGTCTTATACCACGAGGTGGTCCGAACGTGGGTAAATTGTGTGCATTCCTCGTTCATCTTCCTTAGCCTGAGCCGCAGTAGGGTCTTCATGAGGTTGTGAAGTAGAGTAGGACAGGAAAGTGAGCGCACCCCAGAGTTCGAACCTTCTTGGGTCTGTGGAGCCCCGATTCCGACAACAATAATGTTGTAATGGTGGATTTTTGGAGATGCCTATATATATACCCCTCCACCACATCCCACTCACGAGATAAACACTTAGGACAGACTCACACTTCCCATATCCAAACTTCTAAGAGAGAACCACATATCCTTGTGTTGAGGTCAAGATCATCCACTCAAACCATATGGATCTTGATTTCTAGCCTCCCCAAGTTGCCTTCCACCCAATCAATCTCTTGTACCCAAGCCAAATATGTGAGAGAGTGATTGAGTGTTGAGGAGACTATCATTTGAAACACAAGAGAAGAGCAAGGAGTTCATTGTTACTTTCGAGCCTATTACCTTTTGGAGGGTGGTGCCTCCTAGATTGGTTAGGTCTCACTTAGGAGCGTCCTCCTTTGTGTTGACGACATGAACCAAGAAGTCTGTAAGGGAAAGGAGATCGCCTACTTCGTGGAGATCTACCCCGAGTTAGGCTAGTCCTCCGTGGACGGAGGCCATCATGGTATAGACAAGGTTGCTTCTTCATGGAACCCTTCATGGGTAGAGCCCTCTGTGGACTCTTGCAACCGTTACCCTCTATGTGTGATGTCTCCATAAACGTGGATGTACGATAGTGCTACCTATCGGAACCACGGTAATAATCTTCGTGTCTACAATTGCATTTGATCTTCTTATCTCTACTCTCTTACATATGATTGTCTTAGTTTCCGCTGCCATTCTCGTTGACTAGCATGTATAGGGTGCATTGGACTTGTGATAATTCCTAAAATCTACCTACCAATTAACTTGGGAAAAGGTTAGGTTTTAATTCTTGCAAGTAGTCTATTCACCCCCCCCCCTCTAGACGTCTCTTTTATCTATCCCTTAGTCGTGTCCTTGATTGTGGACAAGTTTGAGCGACTCATCTGAGAATTGTTAGATTGATCTCATTCACCTCTTCCATCTAAAAACAATGGTTCAACCAATGGGGGTATCGGAGCTTATCTTGGGATGTTTAGGGTGTACCAAGGTCCGTGGAGAGGCTTAGTATGACTCATTGTGTATCAAGGAGTCCACGTGCTCAAACTACATATGGGTTATGACAGGGGCTTACCGGCATGCCTCTAGACTTCTGTCATTGTGTTGGAGTGTCATATTGCCATTAGAGTAGACCATCTTATCAAATGTTGGAAAAAACCATTTTATGCAAAGAGCCTTGAACCCCACTAGCCAAAGGGCATGTAGGTGAACATGTATTCCATTAACTACAGACCTACCAATACATTCAATGTATTGACCCTAATGGCTGCAACGTATCATGTTGTTTACCATGTCAAAGAGAAGGTATGAAGTAGGGCTATGAAGCTATACTCAACTCTTGCCTATGAGTTGATGGACGCCACAAAACTAGAATATTACTCTGTTGCATGATTGTATCATAAGCTATCCCATGAGGTAAGCGGGTGTGTATTGTAAGCACTGGATTTTCGATGTAAATACTATGACATATGATGTATTCTTGGTATTCATCATCGACTGTGTGTGTCAGCTATTGATCCATGGATTGAAAAAGAAATGACAAAGATTCAGGGCCTCTATCTAGGATCGGGTCGTGACAGGTGGTATCAGAGCACATGTTGTCTATAGGATGTCACCCTAGGAAATGGAAGGCCCGTAGGAACAAACCTATTTTATAGATATATAGTCTTATATCTTCTTACCCCATTCATTTCTCAACCTCTTCCTTCTGAAAACATAGAATCCCATTCTCATGGAGATAACCAAGAAATAACCACTGGTGACCATGGCTTGTAATTAAGAGTGAGACCACTAGAACATTAAGGATGTCATAATAAGAATGGGGACTCAAAGGACAAGGATCATATGGACCATAGTCATAAATGAAGACCAGGAGAATTGGACAATGCAATTGCATCTGAGTAGAAGGTTGATGACCATTGATGATGAAGGAAAAGACCTATAGGACAAATTCTCCACCCCACCAGACCTCGAGGAAATGGAAGGAAGAAACTAGAGCTAATTAAGGAGGATTTGAAGAAGTGGAGAAATGACACTAAGGAAGGAGGAAGAATAAGGATACCGCTACGTGATGAATTATGGAACCATTAGATTATGGAGTTAGATAACTGAAGTTTTAATGAAGCTTAGGTTTGACAATCACTATTATGTCAATCTAAAGTAGAACATTTCATGTGTACCACTACTATGACAATTAGACTTTGTGTTGTACTAGTCGTTGGACGAGATCATACCGGATGCAGTATGACCTTACTTAGGAGTTTATTATGTGATTGATTGTCATGATTGTCAAGTGAAAATTGTTGCTTTGAATTGTGTCTCACACGTATTAGAAGACCCACCCCATTATGATGGAAGTCAGAAGAACGACACTGAAGAAATTAAGAGGACATTAGTAGAAATATTACAATCCTTGAAAGAAGTGAGAATATAGAACGAGTAATTACGAACAAATCTTAGTTGTGAATGTATTTGTATGTAATACTAGTATGAGCATGAGGCTATAAATATACCACTAATAGGATTATGTAAGATTTCGGGCTCCTCAAAACCCTCAAGGTTCAAACACAGGGGCATGTGCGAAGATCCCCAGCAGCCTCGTCCTACCTAGCTCACTACTCATTGAATACTATGACAAACTTGCACGATGACGAGGAAGAAGATGAACACGATAGTTACCCAGGTTCGGGCTGCTGTGAAGCGTAATACCCTACTCCTTCTTTGGTGGATTGCCTCTCGTGGAGGTGTGGTGGATGAACTAGTAAAGTGGGTTTGAGCCTCGTGAGGGTGCTCAAGCGGTGTTCTTGGCTCTCTGCCTTGTCGCGTGGCTTGTTGAGTGGCTAAGTTGAGGATCGGATCCCCTCTATGTTTTCGCCTAGCCTCTACATATAGCAGTGGCCCGGGTCCTCTTCCCTTATCACAATGGCGGGAAGGGATCCCACAGCGGCCAAACTTGAAGGGGGACAGGAGTACATCCGCACCCTGTCCAAAGGTGGTCCTGGCTTGCAAAGCGGCTATCGATGATGCAGTGGTGGGCTCAGCGATGACATCCGCCCTGCGGGGCTCGTGGTCATGGTCTTGTTGCACCAGAATGGAAACCTTTGGGCGTCGCTTCGGGAACCCACGTACGTCCTTGTTCCCTTTGCACCAAAGGGGAAACTGCACCGCCTGGCGCGTTGGCGCTCGCCTGTCCTTCCCTACATCTTCTTTGACTCGTGAGGCTGGGTTCTGCATAGAGATCTCCGCCGCTCCAAAGGTGGCCTGGGGAGGCCCATCCCCGCCGGTCTTGGTGTCGTTCCTCCTCGCGAGCCCAGGGGTCCTCGCGAGGGCCTTGTCTTGAGTAGAGCTATGTCTGGCTGATGAAGAGGGCCACGCCCTGGCCTGCAGGCAGGCAGGTTTGGGTATCCCCATTCCCAGAATGCTGACAGTAGCCCCCGGGCCCAAGGAATGCCCAGGATGGGTTCGAGACGAAGCCTTGAGGACGGCCTGAAGCGTTGCGGGTCCCAGACGCCTGTGGGCCGGGCTTTACACGCATCGGGCGCCTGAACGGTGATGCCCCCGCTCCCCGAAGGCGCCAGGAACTGCCCCAAGTCAAACTGATGCGACGCCCGAGCGTAGCACCGGCCATCATTAACCTTCCATGAATGTTGTTGCTCCCTTGGGCCTCCAACCCTCGGGCCACACGGAAGCGACTCAAGAGTGTCAGGCGAGGCAACGTGAGGCTGCGGGGCCAGCTGATGACTGTCGATGCCGCCTTCCAAGCCGCCCTCAGGGGCGAGGCGGAGGCTAGGGCGGAAGTGGCATATCTCCAGACTCAGGTCCAGGAAGCGGTTGACGCCGTGCATGCCGCATAGGACGAGGCGGCTTACGCCAAGACGCTGGAGTCTGAGCGCGCCAAACAGTACCTCGACATCGCCCACCGCGAGGCCGGCGTGGTGAGCTAGTTCATCGGGGAAGCCCCTGCTCTCCCCAACATGCAGGGCGACGCGGGATACCTCGACTTCTTCCACCAGTTGGTGAAGGCGCTGGAGACCGACGTGTCCCACGTGAACGCAAATAGCAAGGCTGACGCGCTGCACCTCCTGGAGCTTGCCTCGACACATGTCATCTCCAACTCGTGCCGCCTTGTTCCAGAGCTCGACCTCCAGCGCATTGTGGAGTGGATGCCTGAGGGGATCCAGAGGCCCCTCCGAGACGAGGTGCGCCCGCATGTGGAGTCCCTGGTCGAACGGTTCATCCAGGTGCACGCTCCTAGATGGGCGGGCGGCCCTGCCACCAAGGTGGACGGCGACTCGGACGGCGACAACGACTCCTCCGCCTAGACCCCACCTGCTTCTCCTTCCTGGTACCTGTAATAGTTTAAGAAGAACTTGCCCCCAGCGGGCGTTAATCTTTTGTGTGTTACCTTTGCCTGTGTTTCTTGTACTTAAACCACCATCGGCTACTTGTAGTTACGTGATTTAGTTTTCTTGCGCGAGGCTTGGTGTCGCTGCCGATTTGGCCCGGCTACGGTGGCCAGCTAGGCCCTCGCGGGGTGCCCCCTCCCGTGGGGCAGCCCGTGGCCGCCTGCCCTGTGTTCGCAACTTTGCTACCCGCCGTTGGATGGTCTCTGTCCTCGTGTCATTTCCCCTGCCGCTTCAAGCCTCAGGGTTTGGTAGTCGTGCATAGTGGCCCGTAGTACCTGCATCCTCACATTAGTGGGTACAATCCTTGCCTCATCCTTGGTACGCCATTAGATCAGGAGACTCCTTCTTGGTTCGGTAGTCTACTTAGCTTGCGGGCTGTTGACGATATCGTGCTCCGCGAGGCGTGGCCAGGTTGCCCAGATGACCCGTTATTCCTCCCGGGGCACTTCTTCCTTGCTAACGAGTGTGGCGTGTTGGGGGCCCTTTCTGTGCTCTGCGTCTGCAGGCCCCAGTCCCACACATTTCCCTACCACCGTAGAGTACGTATGGCCAAGGAAGCAAGTAAGGGGTGAGACCTCGATACCCTCGATGCCGACCGGATCACCAAGGATGGCATCGAGGGTGTTGAGTCGCTATATGACCGGTAAGGCTATATGACCGGTAAGGCTCCTGAGGTGTGCTGCTCAGGATCCCCCTTTGATGCTCAAGCAGCTCTACATCGGCATGTCCCAGTCCCGCACATTTCCCTACCATTGTAGTGTATGACCGGATCACCAAGGACGCAACTACGAGGTGAGGCCCCGACACCCGCGATTCCGACCGGATCACCAAGGATGGTATCGTGGGTGCTTAGTGGCTATATGACCGGTAAGGCTCCCGAGGCGTGCTGCTCACGAGCCCCCCTTGACACTCGAGCGGTCCCCATTCTGCCCTGCTGGGTTCTGCCTCAAGAGGCCCAAATACTGGGGCCTCTTGAGGCTCCATGTCGTGCTGCCATGTCATGATCGAAGCCCCCGAGTGGGGCCGACTGCCAAAGGCACAAATCCCTGAGGCGACAGGGACTTGTCATCCAGCCCCGAGGTGCCTTGGGGAGGGCCGGAGCGCATGGCCCCTTGCGAAACATCAATCTAGAAAAGAGAGTTCAAGACCGATAAAACAAGAGAGATATGAGAGAAAAAGTCCCCGCCCCTTTTTCTTTTAAAGTTAGAGTTTTGAACCCCTCAAACTCCGTTCCAAAAACTGGCAAGTCAAATACAAAAAGAAGCAAGCAAACACCGCGTCCGACACCTAGGCTAGTCTTCGTCTTCCCCCAGCGATGAGCGTAGGGCATCCATGTTGCATGGGCATAGCGATTGATGGGCAGTGTTGACTTCTCCGCCAGCGCGGAGCATGGGGCTGCTACATTGCGTGGGTGGGAACACCTCCGCGTCCTCGGGGGGTTCCGGGCGTATACAGCCCACTCATTATTATGTGAGAGTGTTCCGGGCGCTCAGCCCGGTGGCACCCAACTCCGTCAAGAGCCACACGTGGATTCCTGCTCGGTTGCGTGCTTCTATGACCCAAACACAAATGCGTTGTTCCCCGTGTAGCTGCTGGATTGCGCTCCCACGACCCAAACATGAGCACAATGCATCCGGTGCAGTCATAGAGGTGTTTTGTCGATGAAGTCGCCTCGCGACATGTTGGGGTAATGGCTGTGCATTGCCTCCTCCTAAGGCCGTGTCGGCGTTCCAGTTGCCGTGGGTGTCCCACGTTACCTGTGTCTTGTTGCCTCCCCCTCAAGGCATCATTCCTGAAACCCCCGGGGTTCGGTTCGGCGGTGCTTGCTCGCAAGGGCGACAGCTTGCGCCGTGCCCCCACGGGCCCGGGGACACCCTCCCTCTTTCTCCTACTTGCGTCATCCAGACTTGCTGCTTCACCGGGGAAAGCCCCGAGGCCCGGCTCGAGGAGGACGCCCGGGGCTTCCCCTATTCATGGGGGGTGCTGGCGCCTGCGGTAGGCGCGAGATCCCGGCCGATATCCCTAGGCACGATATAGCATGGTACATAGGGCTCCATGTAGGGCCCAGTTCTTCTCCTGAGCCATACGGTGGAAAGCCGGGGACGGTCCCTCCAGGCAGCGGCGCGGCGCCGCCCTATGCGCGCAGCCCGCAGACCCTCCTACATCGAGCCTCAGAGCGGAGGTGCTTACCTCTGCCATCGCCGTTGGGGGGCCGCGTGCCTCCTGACGTGGATTGCTTCCTCGGTGACCCAACACGCCTTCATCATTTTTGCTCGTTTGTCCAGACGCCTACGCCACTTGCTCCCTGTGCAGGATGGCACGCTCTTGCCTGGTCAGCCCGGGTTGTTGAAGGTCCACCGGGTCGCGGGGGCGTGCGTTGGCGTGCGCGTAGGGTGCCCCATTGTTTCCTTCGCGAACTCGGTCATCGTGGCCAGGTCGTGCTCCGAAATTGGTTACCGGGATTCAAAGGAGAAGGAGCACGGCGTGCAGCAGACCCCGCTCGATCTCGCCCATGGCTGGACGGGACGCGCCGTCGACGGGTAGGGGGGCAGGCGCAGCGAACGAGCCCCCAGTGTTCTAAGGAGGGCGAGGAGCCGAGGTCCTCCACTCGACGGCGATCAGCTCCGCAGCATGGTCAGCCCATTCGTCAAGGCCCCTATGCGTCGGGAAGTGGCGGACCATCTCGCTTGCCAGCAGCAGTGCATCATGCGCGTCGAGGCCCCCCACGTAGGCACGGTGCGGCGCGGGTGCTGAAGGTGTCGCCCGCTCACTGCATGCTTGTGAGACGCATGGTGTGGCGATGGCGGAGGCGACACTAGTGGCTTGATACTGCCCGCCCAACACTATACCGCTGGGGCGCGGGTCTTTTGTGGCGGCGGTGGGATCGACGGAAGCTGATCCACCACGGCCAAGGGAAGCTTGTTGGCCACCGCTCATCGGAGCGGTGGACCGGTTGAAGAGCGAGGCTTGGAGAAGACAACAACACGCCCCCTACCTGGTGTGCCAAATGTCAGATTTCGGGCTCCGCAAAACCCTCAAGGTTTGAACACAGGGGTGTGTGCGAAGATCCCCAGCAGCCTCGTCCTACCTAGCTCACTACTCGCTGAATACAATGACAAACTCGCATGATGACGAGGAAGAAGATGAACACGGCAGTTACCCAGGTCCGGGCCATTGTGAAGCATAATACCCTACTCCTGCTTTGGTGGATTGCCTCTCATGGAGGTGTGGTGGATGAACTAGTACAGTGGGCTTGATCCTCGTGAGGGTGCTCAAGTGGTGTTCTTGGATCTCTGCCTTGTCTCGTGGTTTGTTGAGTGGCTAAGTCAAGGATCGGATCCCCTCTACGGTGTGGCCTAGCCTCTACATATAGAGGTGGCCCGTGTCCTCTTCACTTATCACAATGGCGTGAAGGGATCCCATAGTGGCCAAATTTGAAGAGGGACATGAGTACATCCACACCCTATCCAAAGTTGGTCTTCGCATGTAAAGCGGCTGTCGATGATGCAGTGGTGGGCTCGGCGATGAGATCTGATACATCTCCAACGTATCTATAATTTTTTATAACGGAATGCTATTATATTATATGTTTTGGATGCTTTATATGCATTAATATGCTATTTTATATTATTTTTGGGACTAACCTATTAATCTAGAGCCTAGTGCCAGTTTCTGTATTTCCTTGTTTTTGAGTTTTGCAGATATGGAATATTAAATGGAGTCCAAATGGAATAAAACCTTCGTAAGAAAATCTACTTGGAGTGCACGGTAGGAAACCTGCCAGTGAGCCGCAAGCCTGCTAGGCGCCCCCCTGGCCGCGCCTAGCAGGCTTGTTGCCTCCCAACAGGTCTCCTAACCCTAATCTTTGGCCTATAAATTCCCAAATATTCCCCCAACATCAAAAAGATCCACGCAAATACTTTTCCGCTGCCATAAGCCTCCATTCCCAAGCGATCCAATCTTGGAGCCTTTTCCGGTAATCTGCCGGAGGGGGTTTCGATCACGGATGGCATCTACATCGACTCCATTGCCCCTCTGATGATACCTGAGTAGTCCACCATAGACCCACGGTCCCATAGCTATTAGCTAGATGGCTTCTTCTCTATCGTTAATCTTCAAGACCATGTTATTCATGATCTTCATGGAGATCAATTCAATGTAATCCTCTTTTGTGGCGTGTTTTGTCAGGATCCGATGAATTGTGAGTTTATGTTCAGATTATCCATGAATCTCATTTGAATCTCCTCTGAATTCTTATTTGCATGATTTCATATCCTTGTAAGTCTCTTCGAGTTATTGGTTTGGTTTGGCCAAATAGATTGGTAATTCTTGCAATGGGAGAAGTGCTTGGTTTTGGGTTCAATCTTGCGGTGTCCTCACCCAGTAACATAGTAGGGGTAGCGAGCCACGTATTGTATTGTTACCATCAAGGGTAACAAGATGGGGTTTTCACCATATTGCTTGAGTTTATCCCTCTACATCATGTCATCTTTCTTAATGTGTTACTCTCTTCTTCATGAACTTAATACTCTAGATGCAAGCAGGAGTCGGTCGATGTGTGGAGTAATAGTAGTAGATGCAGAATCATTTCGGTCTACTTGATACGGACGTGATGCCTATATGCATGATCATTGCCTTGGATAACTACATGATTACTCGCTTTTCTATCAATTTCTTGACAGTAATTTGTTTACCCACCATGATATTTTCCTTCAAGAGAGAAGCCTCTAGTGAAATCTATGGCCCCCGGGTCTACTTTCCATAATATACTTTCAGGTCTATAAACCAAAAATACAAAAAATACTTTGCTGCAATTTATTTACCTTTTACTTTCTGTGCTCATTTACATCTATATCTATCGGATCTAATCCTTGCAAATAATCATGAAGGGATTGACAACCCCTTTATAGCGTTGGGTGCAAGAGTTTGATTGTTTGTGTAGGTGCGTCCATTGGTGATTTGCTTGTTCCTCCTACTGGATTGATACCTTTGTTCTCAACAACTGAGGGAAATACTTATCTACTTTGTTGCATTACCGTTTCCTCTTCAAGGGGAAACCAACGCAATCTCAAGAGGTAGCAACATGCACCCTACGGGGCTTGTGGTCGTGGTCTTGTTGCACCGGAATGGAAACCTTCGGGTGGCTCTTTGGGAACCCGCGTACATCCTTGTTCCCTTTGCACCAAAGGGGAAATTGCACCGCCTGGCACGCTGGTGCCCGCATATCCTTCCCTGCATCATCTTTGACTCCTGGAGCTGGGTTCTGCATAGAGATCTCCGCCGCTCCGGAGGTGGCCCGAGGAGGCCCATCCCCGTCGGTCTTGGCGCCGTTCCTCCTCACGAGCCCGAGGGTCCTCACGAGGGCCTTGTCTTGAGTAGAGTCGTGCCAGGCTGTGCCTGGCTGATGAAGGGGGCCATGCCCTGGCCCGCAGGCAGGTAGGTCTGGGTACCCCGTTCCTAGAATGCCAATAGATTAGCATAGGGGTATCTACCTCTCTCGTCTAGTCTCTCTTATCCCTAAACCCAGACAACCCAAATCCCTGAGATAACAACATGGACTTTGAGAGACTCATTATGTTTGGAACCCATTGGATGCATGAATAGTGAGAAGGTGGGATATGCTACACCCATGCTAGAATGACCTAGCAAAATCATGGTGTAATAAGAACAGAACAACTCATCCCATTAGGGAAGTGACATGGAAAACCTTCCGTCCAGATTTCCTGCAAACCATTTCTTGTTGAAAAGAGACCGGCCAAGGGTGGAGAAGGAACAACCTGGAGAATTACCCCTTAGGGACGGAATAAAACCTAAGGAAGGATCACTCCACATGAGGGATCTCATGACTCTTATGTAATGAAGTTGCTCATTTCTGCCTAGTCGTGAAACCTCTAAAAGAGTAACACCAATGGTAGGACCTCAGAAGGAGATAGTAGAGAAGACCCTAATGAAATTTAAGAAACGTGAGGAATGAAAGGGATGATGTTGATGCTACTTGGGAAAGCCCAGAGCATCAAGTGGACTCATAACCCAAGAGGGAAGAGATACTACGTGTCCAAAAGGGAATAGTCAATAAAGCCTTACCAGTGGAGAAGGATGGTAAGGAGAATAGACAAACCTTGGCACACAGGAATTCAAAGTACCTAACCAAGAGAGGCTTGGACAAAATAGAAGCAATACCTAGTATGGAAGAAGGTGACCTAACCCAGTTGAAGAGATTGACAACCAAACTGTCATCAGGAGAAACATGAAGGAATGGATGAAGTTGATGTGTTGGAATTCAACCTAGTAGAGATGAAGGAGTAATCCAGTAAATAATTAGGAAAAGGAATTTTAAGGCATAGTTGACCACCATTGGAAGAACCAGTACTGTTGTGATGAACAAGGATGGAACCTTCTGAATGTGTGTGTGGATTATAAGTACTTGTGCGAGGTTGCCCTCAAGAACAAGTATCCTATATCCTAGACTAATGATCCTTTCGATCAATTGAAATGAACTGAAGTAAGATCCGGGATTCATTTATACCAGATAAGAATTCTAGGCATCGACATACCTAAAATGGAATTTACCATAAGGTATGGCCTGAAAGATTCCATTGTCATGTCTTTTGGACTGAAAAATGTTGTAGAATATTTCATGAATATGGTGAACACGATATTCATGGAGTGTTTGCAAAAATTGGGGACGTGAACATTGACGATATCCTGGTATGCTCTGGGGATGGTGAAGAGCAGCCATAGCAGCTATGGTCAATCTCGCAGAAGTTGAGGGAGCATTAGCTCTATGCCAAGTTTAGCAAATGTGAATTCTCTCTAAAGGAATTTATCTTCCTAGGGCGTAACATGTTAGGAGAAGTAGTAGCACTAGACCAGTCTAAAGTGGCGGATGTTAATGAATGGACGATACCCATGACTATCATCGAGATTTGTAATTTTCTTAGGATGGTTGGTTATTTCTTTAAAATTCACTTGCTTAATATGGTGAAGAAGTTTTGCTGGACAGAAGCATGTGAATAAAAAATCTAGGAGTTAAAGAAGAGACTAGTGACCGCCCATGTCCTATGTTTTCCTGACATCGGGGAACCCTTTCAAGGCATTTGTGACACCTCAAACCGGGGACTTGGATGTGTCTTGATAAAATAAGGAAGAGTATTGCAAGATATCTCGAGGCAGTTGAAAAAACCACAAGGTTAACTACCTAACCCATGTATAGAAATTGGCATCGGTATTACATGATTTGAAGCAATGGAGGCAATACCTATTTGGTAAGACTTGTGATGTTTCCATGAATCACAAGAGTTGAATTACGTTATCACTCGGAAATAGTTGAATATGGGACACATAAATTGGTTGGAGATTACTCAATAATTGTACCTTGAACTGCAGTATCACCGTGGAGGAAAATATGGTTGCTGATGTGTTGAGCCATAAGGCATATGTAAATAGTTTAACCGCGGGAAATTGGACACCATAGTTGTATAAGGCATTTGAGGAATTAGGCAATTGGAGAATGGTGCTAAGTAGTGGGCCATAACCCACAGACACCAGGATCAAAATAGATATGCCTAATCAATCTAGGAAACATGGAGTAGAAAATCAGATGATCATGGAGGTGGTAAGAACATGGCCGCGAAGAAAGATTGCGTATGCATTGTTTGAATAGAAGGGAAGAAACCTCACTAGTAGTGCATGGAAGTTGTCATACAATAGTTTGAACAAAAAAACTAGCGGTTTTTCAAGCTAACACTTAGAAAGCTTTAATAACCTCGAGAGTCATAAGATAGCAAGATGGTCTTGCTTGTGAAACCAATGGATTTAGCCAAACTCGGTTCGTGAAGGAAGACTTCTACAATACTTGTGAGGGCCCGAGTGTCTAGATACGAGATTCTCTAGAACATATGCAAAGTAATGATTTGGGTGCAACATGGATTGTCCCCCATGACGACTACTCTTATTATTCACTCTGTCATATGAGAAAGTAAGTCTATAGAATGAGAGCTGATGATCACGAAAACCAATAGGAACACCATGCATAAGACACTAGATAAAACCATTGAATCACATGTTTATAGTGAGGATAGCCAAGAGACAATTCTTGCAGGGAACCCAAGTGTATTGGATTGACCACCATGAGAGTAGTGATAGGTATTCAAACATTTGGCGGTAGACATATCAACTAGAAAGGATCCATATATCGGAAAACCACTCCTTGACAAGGAATTTTAAGACCTAGTGATGGAAACAACATACAATATGGATCGAAAGAGATATCTGCCCAAGGAAAACAAATGGTACTAAAGTGTCACATCTAGAACAGACATAGAATATGACAATTGGACATTAGTATGATAGATGGAGCACACATGAAATTTCCATAAGTAAGCTGATGGCACATGGGAAGCCTATGTATGGCAGGATACAATGATAAGACCATAGATGACACATAAAGGAGAGTACGATGATAATACCATGATCGGCACATCAGAGAAAGCATAGGTGTACGACAGTAACGGAATTGCAAGACTATTGATGAGAACTGAAACAGAAGAAGAAATGGATACGCCGAGCCAGTAGATGATATCTTGATAAAAGAATCTAAAGGATGGTTAGCATTAACCAGGGAGTAAGAAGCTAAAGGATACCCCAACCATAAAATATTCTAAGGGTGATAGAAACTTGGAACCCAACAAGGAAACCTCGAGGAATAGTGCTATCGGCTGCATAATTAACTTGAGGAGAGTGTAGACAACCAAGAATGGAACACCAAGGATCTGAAAGTACATATAGTAATGCTATAGCCCAGGCAACAGACTCTTGACTTTGAGATGGAATTTAAGAGGAACTCCAAACTTTAACCCTTCTTTTAAGGGTGGTAGTTTGTCACATCCAGATTTTTCCAAAATTTGGTGTGTTAAAAATTTCCTAGGGAATTAAATTTCCAAGAAAATGGCTTGATTATTGCTTGTTAGCCAAGTTGTTTAAAATTATTGAATGTTTGATCAGAAGGGCTAAAACCCTAACGCCAATAGTGGAAACCTAGCTAGCCAATAGTTGGAACCCAAGCTAATTGAAATATTTATTGGAAATAAGGTTATCCATAATAAGTCTCAAGAATATTAAATCAAAAATGATTTTCCAAGAAATGAGTTGGATCCAATTTGAGATCAATTCAAATCAGGGGAAATTAGTTAAAATGGCCTTCCAATTATTTTGGAAGGAAATGAGAATTCACAAGTCCAAATAATGATTGAGACCCCTGCCATTTTCTAAAATCAATTTGAAACCAATTTTGTTTCGAAATGAAACTCAAATTCAAATGGGAAAAATAAGTGCAGAAAATATAGGCCCAAAATGCCCAAAGAAAATGTGCACCAATTCACAAATATTCAATTTGGAATTTAGAAAATAGTCGCTATTGGAATGAAAATGGAATTAAAAACAGAGTTGAAATTAGAAGGAAAACATAAAAAGGAAATAAGAAAAATAGAAAACAAAAAAGGAATAAAACAAGAAAAATAAAAATAAAAAATGATTAATCTAAACACTAACAAAATTTTAGTCGTAAAACAAAAAAGTTATGACCTAATCGGCCCAGCTAACCTCGGAACCCAACCACCCCACTCTCCCTTTCACAATGATAGGACGGCCCCACATGTTAGGGTCATCTCCCATCTCCCGCATGTCGTCGCCCACGTCCATGCAACCGTCGATCAACCCCATCTCGCCCACGTCATCGTGGCGTGCTCCCGAGCCATTTGAACCCCTCTATAAATAGCTTGTGCGCCCCTCTCTCCATTCCCCTCCCTCTCAGCATCTCTAAACCGTCAGGCTGCCCTCATCGAGCACCGCATCGCCGCTAGCCGCTCCAACTCCGACAAGGGATTCCTGTGTCGTTAATGAGCCTTGCTCGCTCTCTTTGCCCATCTTGAACCACCTCGACCCGCTCTACCTCCCACACCCTCTCTCTTGTGCAGCGAAGCCCCGAAATGAGCGAACAAAGGGAGCTCGAGGTCACTCGAGCGCAGCCGCCGCTCCGTTTGCTCCCTGCCATCGCTAGAAGACACACCCGACGATGTCGTGGACAACATCTTAATCGTCGCGTTGCGCTGATTCCCATAGAATCTTCCATGTGCTCTGAAGACTCGTCGGAGATGGAGAAGAACGGTGGGTAATTGGGTAATTTAAATTTAAATTCAAACAAAATGAGTTTGAATTTGAATAGGCCATAACTTGCAAATAATTAATCTAAATTGATTAATTCTTTTTCAATTTTAAACCTACTGAATAAAGTTTTACCTTAGCTATTGTAACATAATTTTAAAATAGTTTGAAATTATAATTTGAGTATAGTTTAAATACTAACCGAATTTAAATAGAGATTAAACTAATTAGCTTTGACTTTGAATTAAAAAATTTAATAAAAACAATTATGAAAAAATGTGTTCACAAATTTAAATTGAACTTTAGAGAATATTTTTGGATTATTATTTGACTCTAGGTAATTCAAATGACAATTGAATTTAAAGTCAAACATAGTTTGACTGCAATTTGACACCCTAGGTTTGATTTAATTAAACGAAATCAAATGTTTTATTAAACCAAATTAAACCTAGTATTTGCCTAAAATTAATATTTAATACTAGGGAAAAACTAAATTTAGTTCAAACCCAAACTAGTTGAAAATCATTAGAACTTTAGTAAATGGTATTGGATTTATGTTTGACTTTACTTAAACTAAGGTGAAATAAAATAAATATAGTGAATATATTAGACTATATCCAACATTAGTTCAAACTTATTTGATTAATGGAACTATTGTAATTATATTGGATTTACAATTGACTTTAGTTTAAAACTTATTTAATAATAAGCTTAGTATTATATTGGGGTTTGTATTTAACTTTAGTTGAACTTAAATTAAACAAATAAACTTTAGCAATTAAATTTGGTTTGTAATTGACTTTATGGAAAACTATAAAATGACACAGAGTTAGGTTGAACCAACTTAGTCAAATATAAAATGATTCATAATTTTATTCAACTTAGTGAAACAAAACAAAATGTGAACTCAATTCAATTTGAATTCAAATAAGATGAACCCTAATTAAAATCCAAGTTGAATTTAAAGCCATACCAAGTTATCATTTTCAACCTTAGTGTATTCAAACACATGAAAGGTTAACAAGTTTGAATTGTCATTCAATATTTAACATGAATTTGGCTATCCAAGATTCATAGACCTTGAGTTGTGTTGTTATGATTCTTTATTGGATGTGACAACCACAACTTGATCTCACATACTTCTTGTGTGATGAACCAATGTTGAAACTTGCATGTGAACCCTTATGTCACATGTATTGTAATGGACAACCACTATGTTGTTTTCCAAACTCTTATGTGTTAACCTGACACATAATATCATAGTACAATACATTGACACCATACATAACACTTGTTGTATGTTTGATTATATTGTATCATTGTTTATTATTACTCTTTACTTATGATAGATTGTACGTAGAGTGTAGAGTAATTTGACAAAGATTGTGAGATTGAAGACCTCGTTAGCCTTAGACTTTTAGACCTTCCACTCACCTATAAATATAGACCCATAAAACACCAAAAAATCATCTAATTTGGGTTAAATAAATCTTTTAATTTGACTAGGTTTATTAAATAAAAATATTTTATTCTCCCCAACGGGATTTCTACAAGTCGTCTCCTGTGTGAAGTTGTCTCGTCTCGGCATTCAAAAGGTATCCTTCTTCGTATTTTATTTCATACTCCCGTAGTTTATTATTCTTAGATTGGTAGTCCTAAACTAATATATGGTAGAATAATTGGATGATCAATTAGTCTTCATATTTATACATTAGTCCTAGAATTCTTTTAGAAATATCTCTTTTTCTTTCGAAAAACAGCTTGGCCCATATTTTCAAATAGACATAACGTTTTACTCGTTTGTCCAAATTAGATGAAACCAAGGCCCATATTTTCATGTTCACCACACCTATCCAATGAACATATTTATACGTCTGCGACGTATCCATAATTTTTTATTGTTCCATGCTGATATATTACCATTTTAGGATACTTTTTCGGCACTTATTAACCAACTTATAATATTTTTGAGCACTAACCTATTGACCTAGTGCCCAGTGCCAGTTGCTATTTTCTGCATGTTTTTACTTTTCAGGTTTATAGTATGAAACGAAGTCCAATTGCCACGAAACTACTTGACCAAAACAAGACCTGGAAGTTTCGGAAGGAGGCACGGAGGCACACAAGGACCCCACCACACGTCAGGGCGTGCCTTGGGGGTGCCCTGATATGTGGTGGACCCCTTGTGGCTCTCTCGACGTCCCTCTCTAGCCTATAAATTCTCTAATATTCCAAAAACCCTAGAGGAGGTCCCGAAACACTTTTTACGGAGCCGCAAATCTCTATTCCGATGGGAGCCCATCTAGAGCTCCGTTCCGGCACCATGCAGGAGGGGGATCGATCACGGAGGGTCTCTTCATCAACCTGGCTGCCCTCATGATAATGTGTGTGTAGTTCACCACAGACCTACGGGTCCATAGGTAGTACCTATATGGCAATCTCTCTCTCTTGATCTTCAATATAATGTTCATTACATCTTTGCCTTTATCTATCCAATGTAATCCCTTTGTATGGTCCAATTGTAGGGATCCGATCAATTGTGAGTTTATGTTCAGATTATTCATGAAAAATATTTGACTCAAACTTGATTACTATTATTCTTATTTGCATGATAATTATAGCTTTGTAATGCTCTCCGATCTATTGAAATAGTTTGACCAACAAGATTGATATTTCTTTGGTGGGAGTGGTGCATTGTGGTAGGTTCAACCTAACGAGTTTCTATATCCCGGTGACAGAGTAGGGGACATGATACATCTTTGTGTTGCTGCTAATAAGGATAAAACGATGGGTTTAATTAATACTGATTGAGTTTAATTTGTCTACATCATGTCATCGTTCTCCAAGCATTACACTGTTTTACTTAATACTCTAGATGCATGATGGATAGCAATCGATGAGTGGAGTAATAGTAATAGGTGCTGCCAGGAGTCGGCCTATTTTCTTATGGATGTGATGCCTATATGCACATGATAATTGCCGTGAAAATCGCATAACTATTCGTTTTTCTATCAATTGCCCAAAGATAATTTGTTTACCCACCATGTGCTACTTCTATGAGAGATGCCACTAGAGAACACTACGGCCCCCATGTCTATTCACTTATGTATTTACAGACGCCACTATTACCTTGCTGCCATTTACTTGCTTTTATTTTATTTTGCAATTTACAATTATCTACGCAACTCACTTGCTTGCAAATCACGAGACCAAGGGTATTGACAACCCTCTTGCCAGTGTTTGGTGGAAGTTGTTTGCTCTTTTGTGTGCAGCAAATGAAGACGGTTGAGGATTGGTATTCCTATTGGTCGATAAACCTCGGTTTCATAACTTAGGGAAATACTTACCCACATTGTGCTGCGATAACTCGTTCCACTTCATGGAAAACCCAAGACAGATCAAAAGTATCAGGACGAATTTCTGGCGTCGTTGCCGGGGAATATCATCACCGACTATCAAGTAACTTCACACAAATTATCATTCACTTGTTCTTATTTTTATTTTATTTTATATTTAGTTTGTCTCATAAAAACAAAAAAATATTTATCTTTGCTTGTTACTAGTTTTCTTGTTCGGAGTCATGGCTAGTTCTTCCTTTGTTCGCGTCACTCCCAATAATGATGTTGTCAACTTCAAACAAAGGGGAGGAGAAAGTTTGAAAGATGAAAGGTATGGGATTTTCCATGCTCAAAATAAAGCAACTAATAAGTTATCCACCACTACTTTTCTTCATATTTTAATGTTGGTGTGACAACTTGGTATAGGTTTGTCCTAGACACCATCACTCGTGGGAACTTATTAATGTGTCACACCATGGATGCTTATAACGCAATTGAAAATCTTGTTGGAACGCCACCCATTATCGTTAATGAAACCAATTTAACCTTGGAACATGTTATGCAAAGTCTTGATGCTATTGAAAGGAAAATGATCACTAGTGAACCAATTGAGGAGTTAGATAAAAAAACTTCATAACCATATCACTCAGTTTGGGTCACTGGTAGGAATGACTTTGGAAACTTTAAAGGAAAAGGACACTATTATTGATAGGAGGGTAGAACAAGGTTTGAGTAGAATTGATAAAATGGAGGAGGTCATTGACAAAGTGGGTTCCGCTTTCACACCATCTATAACTAATGCTAGTACCTCACGAGACAAAAGTCCCAAGTGCATATACATTCCTAAGAGAATTAGTACACCTCCTTCCAAAAGAAATTAAGATCTCAAACTGATTAGTGTTCATCCCAATTTTGTAAAATTAATAAATTATCATATTTTCAAGCCTCCCATTGTTCCTATTAATCATAGTTGTGTTATTGAGGAGCTTGATGTCAAAGATGACAACACTTGAAACTATGCATTATGCCTAGCTAGGGGCATAAAACAATAGCACTTGTTGGGAGGCAACCCAATAGTTATCTTTATTTTTCCTTTGACTTATGTTATTTTGTGATAAAATGATTATTTACTCTATAATGATTATTTTTATGTTTTAATTAGTGTTTGTGCCAAGTAAAGCCTTTGGGATAACTCACAATATGAGTAGAAATGGTGCTGAACCAAAACAAAAACTTTTGACTCGAGTACATGAATTTTCATTTTTACTAGAGTGTGATAATGATGTGAATTTTTTACACAATAGTGCTAAACAAATTATCCATGTTTTCCTATTTTTCAGAATTTTTAGGGTTACATAAGTATGGGCTCTTTACAGATTTCTACAAACTGTTATGTTTTAAACATATTCTGTTTTGCTTGCATAGTTTGCTTGTTTTGATTATTCTATGGATTGTATAGGGGGATATAAGCCATGGAGAAGTTAGAATATAGTACCTACTATGCAAAAATGAAATAAGAATCAATTTATAATAGTACCTAAATTATTCAATATGTTCCTTATACTAACGGATCTCACAAAGTTTTGTTGAGTTTTGTGTGATTAAAGTTTTCAAGTTTTTGGTGTTATCACGATGGACCACGGAATAAGGAGTAGAAAGAGCCTAAGCTTGGGGATGCCCAAGGCACCCCAAGGTAATATTCTAAGGAAGACTCAAGCGTCTAAGCTTGGGGATACCCCGGAAGGCATCTCCTCTTTCGTCTCAATCCATCGGTATGTCACTCGGAGCTACATTTTTATTCATCACATGCTATGTCTTTTGCTTGATGAATCATTTGCTTTTGCTAGCTTTTACTTTCAGTTTGCCACAATCATTATTTTCCGGACACACCTATTTGAGAGAGACACACCTTCATCATAATTTGTTAGAATACTCCATGTGCTTCACTTATATTCTTTGAGCTTGGCAGTTGCTCTAGTACCTCACTTATATCTTTTTGAGCATGGTGGTTGATATGTCTCAAATGTATCTACTTTTCCAAACACTTTTTCTCTGGTTTGTCCTCTAATTTGCACGATTCAACTGAAACTAACCCAGCCTGACGTTGTTTTCAGCAGAACTACCTTAGTGTTATTTTTGTGCAGAAATAAATGTTTTCGGAACTGGACGAAACCTTTTGTGGATTTTTTTCTGGAATATATAATGAATTGTGGAGCAAAGAACTACCAGAAGGGGTGTTCTAGGGGGCCACCATGTAACAGGTCGCGTCCCCTAGTGGCGCGATTTGTTGGCTTGTGGGGACCTTGTGGCCCCTCTGACCCTAATGCTAGTCCCACAAATTCACATCCACGGAGAAAAATTAGAGAGAAGTTTTCATCGTGTTTCACGAGACGGAGCTGTCACCAACTCCTATTCTTCCTTCGGAGGGCTGGTCTGGAGCCTGTTTTGGGCTCCGGAGAGGGGAAATCGTTGTCATCGTCATCACCAACCCTTCCTCATAAACACGGCCATGATGCTCACCATCGGGAGTGAGTAATTCCTTTCTAGGCTTGCCAGACGGTGGTGGGATTGGATGAGATTTATCATGTAAGTTAAGTTTGATAATGCTTGATCCCTAGTATCCAGCATGTTCTGAGATTAATCTTACTATGAATTTGTTATACTTAATGCTTGTCATAGGGCCTGAGTGCCATGATTTCAGATCTAAACCTATTATGTTTTCATGAATATAAGAGTGATTTGGATCCTATATTGGAAGTTATATGTACCTATTATGTGTCATGATCCGCATATCCCCAAGGTGACAATAATTGGGGTTCTTTCTGGTGATTGCCGTAGTTTCAGGAGTTCATGTATTCATCGTGTGTTGAGGCCTTAATATCCCTTAGTTTCCAATAGGACCTCGCTGCCATGGGAGGGTAGGACAAAAGATATCATGCAAGTTCTTATTGCAAGCATGTATGACTATATACGGAATACATGCCTACATTACAATGATGAATTGGAGCTAGTTCTGTGTCATCCTAGTGTGTAACTGTTATATGATCAATATCATCTAAATCATTATCCATCAACGATCCACGTGTCTACGCGTCACACATACTGAATCTTGCCAAGTTACTATTGCTATTGCTACTATCGCACCTGCTACAAAACAGCTACTATCACTACTAATGTTACTCTTGATACTGCTATTTGTCATGCTACTAAATCTTTGTTGCAAAGAGATATCCTCGGTGCAGTTGAATTGACAACTCAACTGTCAAGGCCAATAAATATTCTTGGGCTCCCCTTGTATCAAATCAATAAATTAGCGTGAAATACTACCCGTGAAGACTGACGCGATCCCCTACACTTGTGAGTTATCACTGGCATGTAGATTATATAGAAATAATTTCACTCTCGTTCTTCACTTATATTTGTTTGGGAGTTAATGAATATTGATGGTAATTTGCATGGGTCATAAGAGTTTTCCAAAAATAATAGGTATTCAATGAGTGATAGTTAAAACCATCATGTAGAACATATAGAGAAATTTTGTGTTAATGATAATAATGTGGTGATATGAAAAATATGTGAGTTCACAATTATTGATTCGCAGAAGTGTCGATATTAAGAGGTGTTAACTTGTTACTCATCAAAAAATTAAAGAGTCCTGGTGATGATGTGTGAGGATTTCTATTCCTCGTTAAAATCCTAGTGTTGTTTTGAGTCGGGGGCGCGCGATGGTTACTCCTTCCAACCTCCTCCCTCGGGGAATGCGAGAAGTACTTTGATTTATGATAAAAACTAATAAAACTTTGCAATAAGTATATGAGTTCTTTATGACTAATGTGATATCATGGCCATACGCATCTTCACATTCTCATATTTGCTAGCCTCTTCGGTATCGTGCATAGCCCATTCTCACCTCGAGGATCGGTACAACTTTCGCCGGTGCATCCAAACCCCATGACATGATACGCTCTGTTGGACATAAGTCTCATTATATCTTCCTCAAAATAGCCACCAGACCTATCTATCATGGCATTTCCATAGTCGTTCCGAGATATATTGCCATGCAAATTTCATCGTCACTTCACATGACTAGTTCGTTCATCATTTTATTGCTTTGCATGATCATGTAGAGCTGACATAGTATTTGCGACAAAGTCACGGTTCATCATAGTTTCAACACATGTCACGCTTGGCCTTGCACATCCTGGTACACTGCGAGAGGCATTCATATAGAGTCATATCGTCCTATCAGTTTTTCATATTGAGTTGTAAGTAAATAAACGTGTGATGATCATCCTTATTAGAGCATTGTCCCACCGAGGAAAGGATGATGAAAACTATGATTCCCCTAAAAGTCAGGATGAGACTCGAGACAAAAAAAAGATATGTATATATACCTACTAATAAAGCACCTATTGCTTACGTCGGGTTCATCGTCATCCTCTTTTTTCACTTCCCCCCATATGTGATCTTTTTGGCCGGTTCCTACAAGAGGTGGTGCCAAAAAAGAAACTTCATATGTCATCTGCATGCAAAAAATATATTCGTACGTCGTTCATTTTTTTAGGACCGCAAAAAACGTCTGGCCCGTGAACAACGAGAGTGCAGGACACAATCTTAATGGGCCGGCCCAATCGCTGCCACAATACGAGCAGAAAATCATAAAAAAAAGCTAACTCTAAAAACAAATTCTTAGAAAAATGCGAATAGTGTTTGAAATAGTGAACAAGTTTTGAAATTCGAAAAATAATAATTGAACAAGTGAATTTATTTTTAAATTTGAAAAGTGATAAAATTGAAAAACATGAAAAAATATATACAACGTAACTTTCAGAAAAGTGAATGGAATTATAAATAAATGAAAAAATTTAAAACGTCAACAACTTTTTAAAATGTGAAGATAATTTTGAAAACACGAACAATTATTGAAAACATGAGCCACAAATTTCAAAGAAATTTTGAACAATTTTCAATTCCCAACCAATTTTCGTCAACTATATGTTTTAGGATAAGTGAAACTATTCGAAAATTTTCAACCATTTGTTGGTAAATTGTAAAAACAAATTCTAAAAAAGGCAAACATTGTTTGAAATAGTGGACAATTTTTAAAATTCGAAACATAATAATTAAAAACATGAATTTAATTTCTAATTTAAAAAGTGATAAAATTGAAAAACATGAACACAGTTATAAAACATAACTTTTGTAAAAGTGAATGGAATTTTAAAGAAATGAACAAATTTTAAAATGTGAGCAACTTTTGAAAATGTGAAGATAATTGAGAAAACTTTAACAATTTTTGAACACATGAGCAAGAAATTTCAAAGAAATTTTGAACATATTCCTATTCCCAAAGAGTTTTCATCAACAATGAATTGTTGAGGAAAGTGAATATAATCTATGATGAACAGTTTCTTTGAACGATGAACATTTTTATACATAGAGACCATTTATTATACAAAGTGAACATTTATTAAAATGTACAATGGACATTTTTCAAAGACAATTAACATTTTTCTTAATGACAGTGCACATGTCCCGAACATTTTTGAAACGTGATTCTTTTGTGAAAAATGTGATTTTTTTTATGAAAATGAACACAAATTGGAATTCCAAATTTATTTTTGGAACGTTTAGCAATTTTTGAAAATTTCAGATTTATGAGGCAAAAAGGAAAACAGAAAAATGGAAAAAAAGAAAAAAATTGAAAAATAAGAAAAAAACAAAAAAGTAAAAAGGGATAGACAAACATGAAGAAAATAAAAAAAAGCAGTAAAAGAAAAGAACAGTAGAAAGCCGGTTCGAGGAAGTGGCATGGCCTGTGTGGCTTCGTCACTCGCACCGCTTCAACGAAGCCGCGGCTGCTTGAGCATGCGGGCATCAAATAGGATCCCACCAAACGGGTCTCTTCGTGTCTACGTCGGTAAGCAATTCATCCTTCGAACAGATTCTCAAAACTATACAAAATTAACTATGCTATTCAACTCCTTTGGACAAATTAAGGTTGCATACATGATTCAAACATTGCCAATTCACATACTACTTGGAGAATGGGATAAGGTACTATCGTGAGGGACGAACACCTATGGGATCGGGAGGACCCCTTTCGGTTCGGCACGGAGACGGATATGCGTGAAGAGCAGGACGAACGAGCAGGGCGGGGAATTTTTAACCAGGTTCAGACCGCTAAGAAGTGTAAAACCCTACTCCTGCTTTGTATATTATGGGTGTTCTTGGGTTCTAGCCACAGGAGCGCTATGTGGGTGATCGAGCACAACGGCTACGCGTGCGAGCTAGAAGATTGGTCAAAAGATCCTCCACTGTAACGCCTTGGGCCTCCTTTTATATGACCAAGGGGATCCCAACAGCAGCATACAGTGCGTACACAAGGTGTACAGTGCTATAGTGCTATCGTACCTAACACTGACGGTGTAAGACAGACGCATTTAATGCTCCGTCTGCTGCCTCTGACCGTCTACGGGACGGGACAGGACCCCGTCCCATCGGCACCACTTAGCCTCCTCCATCACCGGTGCCTCGACACGTGCCCAGGTAGGGCGACACCTGGCCTATGCACTGACGGGATCTTGCCGGGGCTTCGCGTTGCCGGAGGCCTAAAGGCCATCTCGGTACGGTCTTCCCAGGGGTCTATCCTTTGGCCTTGATTGTTTGTTTGAATATACTCTTGATTTTCCTGTATCTCCATCTAGCAGTTCCTTATCGGGCCTTGCCGCCGGTGTGGCTACTACTGCTCGTGCATGAGTAAGGGGCACTGGGGAGCCCAATACTCTAGTGCACTAACAGGAGCCCCCCCCCGCCTGGGCCACACACGGGCGAGGCATTGTTGGGCTAATCCAAACAGTGCACGGGCATGCATGGTAGGAGCTTGCGGTTGCAATTATTCCGCTTACTGCGCCTCCCCACGATTTGCGCAAGGTGCGTGTCATGGGATACGTGCACGAAGCGGTAATAATTGCGGTGCGTCCGCAATGGCATTTCGCACCGGCTAGTAAAGAGGCAGCCTCGCGTCTTCCCCATAAGAGGGAATCCTCAGAGGTAGTTGCCCATTTACTCCCTGTTTTTTCCAATCCAGAACCTCCGTCGTCTTCTTCCTGGAGCCCAAACCAGAGTCGTCTCTGCTTTTTCTGCCGCCACCACATTCTCCCCGTCCTCAGCCTCCGCTCCATTAGCCACCATGCCGCCCAAGTCGAGCAAGGGAAAGGGAGCAAATTGTTGGAAATATGCCCTAGAGGCAATAATAAATTAGTTATTATCATATTTACTTGTTCATCATAATCGTTTATTATCCATGCTATAATTGTGTTGATCGGAAACTCAGATACATGTGTGGATACATAGACAACACCATGTCCCTAGTATGCCTCTAATAGACTAGCTCGTTGATCAAAGATGGCTATGGTTTCCTAGTTATGGACATGAGATGTCATTTGGTAATGGGATCACATCATTAGGAGAATGACGTGATGGACAAGACCCAAACTACAAACGTAGCATATGATCGTGTCAGTTTATTGCTACTGTTTTCTACAAGTCAAGTATATGTTCCTATGACCATGAGATCATGCAACTCACTGACACCGGAGGAGTACCTTGTGTGTATCAAACGTCGCAACGTAACTAGGTGACTACAAAGGTGCTCTACAGGTATCTCCGAGGGTGTCTGTTGGGTTGGCATGGATCAAGACTGGGATTTGTTACTCCGTCTGACGGAGAGGTATCTCAGGGCCCACTCGGTAATACAACATCACAACAAGCCTTGCAAGCAATGTGACTAAGTGTTAGTCACGGGATCTTGTATTACAGAACGAGTAAAGAGACTTTCCAGTAATGAGGTTGAACTAGGTATGGAGATACCGACGATCGAATCTCGGGCAAGTAACATACCGAAGAACAAAGGGAACATCATACGGGCTTAACTGAATCCTTGACATAAATGTTTGACCGATAAAGATCTTCATAGAATATGTAGGAACCAATATGGGCATCTAGGTACCACTATTGGTTATTGACCGTAGAGGTGTCTTGGTCATGTCTACATAGTTCTCGAACCCGCAGGGTCTGCACACTTAAGGTTCGGTGACGTTTCGGTAGTATAGAGTTATGTATGGTGGTGACTGACGGTTGTTCGGAGTCCCAGATGAGATCCCAGATGTCACGAGGAGCTCCGGAATGGTCCGTAGGTAAAGATTGATATATAGGAAGTCCTGTTTTGGTCACTGGAAAGGTTTCGGGCTCATCGGTAGTGTATCGGGAGTGCCGGTAGTGTACCGGGAGACCATCGGGAGGGGTATTTCGATCCAAGAGGCTACATGGGCTGTGGGAGAGTAAATACCAACCCTTATTGGGCTGGTGGAAGTCCCACACAAGGCCCATGCGGCTGGGAAGAAAAGCCCAAAGAGGAAAAGGTGGAAAAGGCAAAAAAGGCGAAAATAAGGAGTCCTAGTCCTACTAGGATTGGAGGAGGAATCCTCCAATCCTCCTTGGTTTGGCCAACCCAAGGGCTGGACCCTTGAGGGCCAAGCCTCCTCCTCTCTTCCTCATATATATACTAGAGGTTTTAGGGTTTTTGGCACCACATTTTCAGCCACATGTTACCCGTTCCTCTAGTTCATAGTTTCTCCTCTAGATCGGATTTCTACAGTGCTTAGGCGAATCCCTGCCGGAATAGCTCCACCACCGTCGCCGGAGCGCCGTCATGCTGCTGGAGAACTTTTCTACCTCTCCGCTCCCTCTTGCTGGATCAAGAAGGCGGAGATTGTCATCGAGCTGTACGTGTGCTGAACGCGGAGGTGTCGTCCGTTCGGCGCTAGATCGGAAGGACCATGATCAAGATCACGAGACGGGTCATGATGAGATCGCGGGACGGATCGTGATGATTTCGCGGGACGGATCATGATAAGATCGTGGGATGGATCGTGATGAGTTCGTGGGACGAATCGTGATTGGATCGCGGGACGGATCGTGATGAGATCGCGGGACGCTTGGCGATTTGGATCGCAAAGACGTTCGACTACACCAACCGCATTTATTAACGCTCCCCGCTGGCGATCTACAAGGGTACGTAGATCCACTCTCCCTCTCGTAGATGATCATCACCATGGATAGATCTTGCGTGTGCGTAGGAAAATTTTTGTTTCCCATGCAACGTTCCCCAACAGTGGCATCATGAGCTAGGTCTATGTGTAGATGAGATCTCGAGTAGAATACAAAGAGTTTGTGGGCGTTGATGCTTAGATTGCTTCCTCACTTGGTCGTGTTTTGGTTCAGCGATATTGTCAGATGAAGCGGCCCGGACCAACATTACTCGTACGCTTACGAGAGACCGGTTCCCTCAACCGCAACTTGTTGCATAGATGGCTTGCGGGTGCCAGTTTCTCTCACTTTAGGTTGATCGGATTCGACAAAGGCGGTCCTTGAGAAGGTTGAAAAGCAACTAGTGTATCACCGTTGTGATTTTTGCGTAGATGAGAATTGTTCTTGCTAGATACCCGTAGCAGCCACGTAAAACATGCAACAGCAATTAGAGGACGTCTAACTTGTTTTTGCAGGGTATGTCGTGATGTGATATGGCCAATTACATGATGTGATATATGTGATGTATGAGATGATCATGTGTTGTATAGAATATCACGACTTGCATGTCGATGAGTACGGCAACCGGCAGGAGCCATAGGGTTGTCTTTAATTATTGTATGACCTGCGTGTCAATCATTAAGCGCTATGTAATGCTTTACTTTATCGCTAAACGGTAGCAATAGTAGTACAAGCATGATGGGCACGACAACCCCAATGGCGACACGTTGATGGAGATCGAGATGATGGAGATCATGGTGTCGTGCCGGTGACGATGGAGATCATGCCGATGCTTTCAAGATGGAGATCAAAAGCACAAGTTCATGGCCATATCATGTCACTTATGATTTGCATGTGATGTTAATCCTTTTATGCACCTTGTTTTTCTTAGGACGACGGTAGCATTATAAGGTGATCCCTCACTTAAATTTCAAGATGAATTGTGTTCTCCCCGAGTGTGCACCATTGCGAAAGTTCGTCGTGTTGAGACACCACGTGACGATCGGGTGTGATAGACTCTACGTTCACATACAATGGGTGCAAGCCAGTGTTGCACATGCAGAACACTCGGGTTAAACTTGACGAGCCTAGCATGTACAGACATGGCCTCGGAACACAAGAGACCGAAAGGTCGAACATGAGTCATATAGCAGATATAATCAACATGATGATGTTCACCATTGAAACCACCTCAACTCACGTGATGATCGGACTTGAGTTGGTGAATTTGGATCATGTATCACTCGAATGACCGGAGGGATGTCAATTTGAGTGGGAGTTCTTAAGTAATATGGCTAATTGTACTCATTATCATGAACATAGTCAGTAGTGTCTTTGCAAACTGTGTTGTAGATTACTAGCTCACGCTGTAGCTCCCTTGAATTTTTATATGTTCCTAGAGAAATAGAGTTGAAATATGATGGTCGCAATATTGCGGACTGGCTCCGTGATTTGAGGACTGTCCTCGTTGCTACAAAGAAGGCTTATGACCTTAATGCACCGCTCGGTGCGCCAACCCCTCTAGCGTCGTCTGTAGATGTTGTGAACATCTGATAAGCACGTTCTGATGACTACTTGATAGTTTAGTGCGTCATGCATTACTTCTTAGAATTGAGGCTCCGAAATGTTTTGAACATCACGGAACATATGAGATGTTCTAAGAGCTGAAATTAGGATCTAAGGCTCGTGCCCGTGTTGCGAGATATGAGATCTCCAACAAGATTCTTTGCCTGCAAGATGAAAGAGAATAGCTCAATCGTGGAGCATGTGCTCAGATTGTCTCGGTGCTACAATCACTTGAATCGAGTGGGAGTTGATCTTCTAGATAAGATAGTGATTGATATAGTTCTCCAAGTCACTGTCAGTAAAGCTACTAGAACTTGGTGATGAACTATAAAATGCCAGGTATAGAAATAATGATCCCTGAGCTATTCGTGATGTTTGACACCGCGAAGGTAGATATCAAGAAGGAGCGTCAAGTGTTGATGGTTAGTAAAACCACTAGTTTCGAGAAGGGCAAGGGCAAGGAGGGAAACTTCATGGATGGCAAGTCAGTTGCTGCTCCAGTGAAGCAACCCAAAGTTGAAACCAAACCCGAGACTAAGTGCTTCGATTATGAGGAGAGCGGTCGCTAAAGCGGAACAACCCTAGATACTTGGTAGATAAGAAGGATGGCAACGTCCACAGAAGTATACTTGATATACGTGTTATTGATGTGTACCTTGCTAGTACTCCAAGTAGCACCTGGGTATTGGATACCGGTTCGGTTGCTAAATGTTAGTAACTCAAAATAAAAGCTACGGAATAAATGGATAACTAGCTAAGGGTGAGGTGACGATGTGTGTTGGAAATGTTTCCAAGGTAGATGTGATCAACATCGCACGCTCACTCTACCTTCGGTATTAGTGAGAAACCTAAATAAATGATATTTGGTGTTTTGCGTTGAGCATGAACATGATGAGATCGTGTTTATTGCAACATGGTTATTCATTTAAGTTAGAGAATAATGGTTATTCTGTTTACATGAATAATACCTTCAATGGTCATGCACACAGTGAGAATGGTTTGTTGAATCTTGATCGTAGTAATACACATGTTCATAACATTGATGCAAAAAAGATACAAAGTTAATAATAATAGTACCACATACTTGTGGCACTGCCGCTAAATGTCATATTGGTATAAAACGCATGAAGAAACTCCATGCTGATGGATCTTTGGACTCATTTGATTTCGAATCGGTTGAGACATGCGAACCATGCCTCTTGGTCAAGATGACTAAGGACCCCGTTTTCTGGTTTGATGGAGCACGCAAGTGATTTATTGGAAATGATACATGTTGATGTATGCAATCCAATGAGTCTTATAGCGTGTGGTGGATATCGTTATTTTCTTACCTTCACTAATGATTTCAGTAAATATAGTGTATATTTAATTAATGAAACACAAGTTTGAACCGTTTGTAAGGTTCAAGCAAATTCAGAGTGATGTTTAAAGATCATCGTGACAAGAAGATAAAAGTGTCTGCGATATGATCGTGGAGGTGAATATCTAAGTTATGAGTTTGGCATGCAACTTTAGACAATGTGAAAGTTGTTTCACAACTCACGCCACCTGGAACACCATAGTGTGATGGTGTGTTCGAACGTGATAGTCGTGCTCTATTGGATATGGTGCGTGCTATGATGTCTCTTATCGTTTTGCTACTATAATTTTGGGGTTATGCATTAGAGACAACTACATTCACTTTAAATAGGGCACCATCTAAATCTGCTGAGATGACACCATATGGTTTGATAGAAACCTAAGCTGTCATTTCTTAATGTTTGGGGCTGCAACACTTATGTGAAAAAGGTTTTCACCTAATGAGCTCGAACCCAAAGCGGACAAATGCATCTTCATAGAATACCCTAAGAACAGTTGGGTAAACCTTCTACCTCAGATCCAAGCATAAAGTGTTTGTTGCTAAAACTGGGTCCTTTCTCGAGAAAAAGTTTATCTCGAAAGAATTGAGTGGGAGGAAGATGGAACTTGATGAGGTTGTTGAACCTTTGCTTCAACCAGAGAGTAGCGCAGCGCAGAAAGATGTTTTTGTGGAGCCTACGTCAGTTGGAGAGGAAGTTAATGATGATGATCATGAATCTTCGGATCAAGTTACTATCGAACCTCATAGGTCGACAAGGATGTATACTACTCCTGAGTGGTACGACAACTCTGTCTTGGAGGTCATGTTGTTGGACAACGATGAACCTACGAGATATGGAGAAGCAATGATGGGCCCGGGTTCCGACAAATGGTTAGAGGCCATGAAATCCGAGAAAGGATCCATGTATGAAAACCAAGTATAGACTTTGGTAGACTTGCTCGTTGGACGGTAGGTCGTTGAGTACAAATGGATGTTTAAAATGAAGACAGACGCTCATGGTAAATTTCACCATTTGTAAAGCTCGACTTGTTGCAAAGAAGTTTACGACAAGTTCAAGGAGTTGACTACGATGAGACTTTCTCACTCGTAGCGATGCTAAAGTCTGTTGGAATTATGTTAGCAGTTGCTGCATTTTTCAATTATGAAATCTGGGAGATGGATATCAAAACATAGTTTCCTTAACGGTTTGCTTGAGGAAAGGTTGTATGTGATACAACCAGAAGGTTTTGTCAGTCCTAAGGATGCTAAAAGGTGTGCAAGCTTCAGTGATACTTCTATGAACTGAAGCAAGCATCTCGGAGTTGGAATATACACTTTGATGAGGTGATCAAAGTTTTTGAATCTATACAAAGTTTACGAGAAACTTGTATTTACAATAAAGTGAGTGGGAGCACTATAGAATTTCTGATAAGTATATGTGGATGACATATTGTTTGAAAAGAGTTTTTCAAAGGAAGACCTGGATAAAGCTACATAATTGTTGAGTATCAAGATCTATAGAGATAGATCACGATGCTTGATGAGACTTTCAATGAGTACATACCTTGACAAGATTTTGAAAGAGTTCGAAATGGATCAGTCAGAGAAAGAGTTCTCGCCTCATTTGCGAGGTGTGAAGTTGAGTGAGACTCAAAGCTCGACAACGGCAGAATAAAGAGAAAGGACGAATGTCGTCCCCTATGCCTTAGCCATAGGCTCTGTATAGTATGCCATGTTGTGTACCACACCTGTGTGTGCCTTGCCATGAGTTCGTCAAGGGGTACAAGAGTGATCCAGAAGTGGATCAATGGACAATGGTCAATATTATCCTTAGTGACTAAAATACTAAGGAAACGTTTCTCGATTATGGAGGTGATAAAGGGTTCATCGTAAAGAGTTACGTCGATGCAAGCTTTAACACTAATCCGGATGACTCTTAGTAGCAATCCGGATACATATAGTGGAGCAGCCACTTGGAATAGTACCAAGTGGAGTGTGGTAGCAGTGTTTACAGCTTGACATAGAGATTTGCAAAGTACATACGGATCTGAATGTCGTAGACCCATTGACTATAAGACCTCTCTCACATGCAAAGCATGATCGAGCCCCAGAACTCAGTGCAAGTGGGAGACTGTTGGAAATATGCCCTAGAGGCCATAATAAATTAGTTATTATCATATTTCCTTGTTCATGATAATCGCTTATTATCCATGCTATAATTGTGTTGATCGGAAACTCAGATACATGTGTGGATATATAGGCAACACCATGTCCCTAATATGCCTCTAATAGACTAGCTTGTTGATCAAAGATGGCTATGGTTTCCTAGTCATGGACATGAGATGTCATTTGGTAACAGGATCACATCATTAGGAGAATGATGTGATGGACAAGACCCAAACTACAAACGTAGCATATGTGTCAGTTTATTGCTACTGTTTTCTACATGTCAAGTATATGTTCCTATGACCATGAGATCATGCAACTCACTGACACCGGAGGAGTACTTTTGTGTATCAAACATCGCAACGTAACTTGGTTACTATAAAGGTGCTCTTCAGGTATCTCTGAGGGTGTCTGTTGGGTTGGCATGGATCAAGACTGGGATTTGTTACTCCGTCTGACGGAGAGGTATCTCAGGGCCCACTCGGTAATACAACATCACAACAAGCCTTGCAAGCAATGTGACTAAGTGTTAGTCATGGGATCTTGTATTACAAAACGAGTAAAGATACTTGCTGGTAACAAGGTTGAACTAGGTATGGACATACCAACGATCGAATCTCGGGCAAGTAACATACCGAAGAACAAAAGGAACCAATATGGGTATACAGGTCCCGCTATTGGTTATTAACTAAATCCTTGACACAGAGGTTCGACCGATAAAGATCTGCGTAGAATATGTAGGAACCAATATGGGCATACAGGTCCCGCTATTGGTTATTAACCATAGAGGTGTCTCGGTCATATCTACATAGCTCTCGAACCCACAGGGTCTGCACACTTGTTCGAGATTCTATATTGGGTATGCCCATATTGGTTCCTTTTGTTCTTCGGTATGTTACTTGCCCAAGATTCGATCGTTGGTATGTCCATACCTAGTTCAACCTCGTTACCGGCAAGTATCTTTAGGAGTGACAAAACCTTTTGGTTGTATCACATACAACCTTTCCTCAAGTAAACTGTTAAGGAAATGATGTTTTGTCATCCATCTGCCAGATTTCATAATTGAACAATGCAGCAACTGCTAACATCATTCCAATAGACTTTAGCATCGCTACGAGTGAGAAAGTCTCATCACAGTCAACTCCTTGAACTTTTGTCAGAAACTTCTTTGTGACAAGTTGAGCTTTATAAATGGTGACATTTACCATTAGCGTATGTCTTCATTTTAAAAGTCCATTTGTACTCGACGACCTGCCATCCAACGAGCAAGTCTACCAAAGTCTATACTTGGATTTTATACATGGATCCTTTCTCGGATTTCATGGCCTCTAACCATTTGTCGGAATCCGGGCCCATCATCGCTTCTCCATAGCTTGTAGGTTCATCGTTGTCCAACAACATGACCTCCAAGACAGGGTTGTCGTACCGCTCAGGAGTAGTACACATCCTTGTCGACCTATGAGGTTTGATAGTAACTTGATCCGAAGCTTCATGATCATCATCATTAACTTCCTATTCAACTGACATAGGTTCCACAGAAACATCTTTATGTGCTGTGCTACTCTCTGGTTGAAGCAAAGGTTCAAAAACCTCATCAAGTTCCATCTTCCTCCCACTCAACTCTTTCGAGAGAAACTTTTCTCGAGAAAGGACCTAGTTTTAGCAACAAACACTTTATGCTTGAGTCTGAGATAGAAGGTTCACCCAACTGTTCTTAGGGTATTCTATGAACATGGATTTTCCCGCTTTGGGTTCAAGCTCATTAGGTGAAAACATTTTCCACACAAGGGTCGTAGCCCCAAACATTAAGAAATGACAGCTTAGGTTTCTATCAAACCATAATTCACACAGTGTCATCTCAACGGATTTAGATGGTGCCCTATTTAAAGTGAATGTAGTTGTCTCTAATGCATAACCCCAAAATTATAGTAGCAAAACGATAAGAGATATCATAGCATGCACCATACCCAATAGAGCACGACTATGACGTTTGGACACACCATCACACTATGGTTTTCCAGGTGGCGTTAGTTGTGAAACAACTTTCACATTGTCTAAAGTTGTATGCCAAACTCGTAACTCAGATATTCACCTCCACGATCATATCAAAGACATTTTTATCTTCTTGTCACGATGATCTCAAACTTCACTCTGAATTTTCTTAAACCTTTCAAACGATTCAAACGTGTGTCTCATTAAGTAAATATACACTATATCTACTCAAATCGTCAATGAAGGTAAGAAAATAATGATATCCACCGCACACTACAAGACTCATTCGATTGCATACATCAACATGTATCATTTGCAATAAACTACTTGCCCGCTCCATCAATCCGGAAAACAGGGTCCTTAGTCATCTTGCCCAAGAGGCATGGTTCGCATGTCTTAGCCGATTCAAAATCAAATGAGTCCAAAGATCCATCAGCATGGAGTTTCTTCATGCACTTTATACCGACATGACATTTAGCGGCAATGCCACAAGTATGTGGTACTATCATTATTAACTTTGTATCTTTTGGCATCAGTGTTATGAGCATGTGTTTTACTATGATCAAGATTCAACAAACCATTCTCACGGAGTGCATGACCATTGAAGGTATTATTCATGTAAACAGAATAACCATTATTCTCTAACTTAAATGAATAACCGTGTTGCAATAAACACGATCTAATCACGTTCATGCTCAACGCAAAACACCAAATAACATTTATTTAGGTTCGTCACTAATCCCGAAGGTAGAGAGAGGGTGCGATGTTGATCACATCAACCTTGGAAACATTTCCAACACACATCATCACCTCACCCTTAGCTAGTCTCAATTTATTCCGTAGCTTTTACTTCGAGTTACTAACATTTAGCAACCGAATCGGTGTCCAATAACCAGGTGCTATTAGGAGTACTAGCAAGGTACAAATCAATAACACGTATATCAAATATACTTGTGTCGACGTTGCCAGCCTTCTTATCTACCAAGTATCTAGGGTTGTTCCGCTTCAGCGACCGCTCACCTCATAATAGAAGGACTTAGTCTCGGGTTTGGGTTCAACTTTGGGTTGCTTCACTGGAGCAGCAACTGACTTGCAATCCATGAAGTTTCCTTCCTTGCCCTTGCCCTTCTTGAAACTAGTGGTTTTAATAACCATCAACACTTGATTCTCCTTCTTGATTTCTACCTTTGCGGTGCCAAGCATTGCGAACAGTTCAGGGAGCATTATTTATATCCCTAGCATTTCATAGTTCATCACCAAGTTCTAGTAGCTTAGTGACAGTGACTTGGAGAACTATATCAATCACTATCTTATCTGGAAGATCAACTCCCACTCGATTCAAGCGATTGTAGCATGCAGACAATCTAAGCACATGCTCAATGATTGAGCTATTCTCCTTCATCTTGCAGACAAAGAATCTTGTTGGAGATCTCATATCTCACAACACGGGCACGAGCCTGAGATCCCAATTTCAACTCTTAGAACATTTCATATGTTCTGTGACGTTCAAAACATTTCGGAGCCTCAATTCAAAGCCGTAATGCATGATGCACTAAACTATCAAGTAGTTATCGGAACGTGCATGTCAGATGTTCACAACATCTACAGGAAATGCTAGAGGGGGTGGCGCATCAAGCGGTGCATTAAGGACATAAGCCTTCTGTCAGCAATGAGGACAATCCTCAGATCATGGTCCCAGTCCGCAATATTGCGACCATCATCTTTCAACTCTATTTCTCTAGGAACCTAGAAAAATTCAAGGGAGCTACAGCGCGAGCAAGTAATCTACAACATAATTTGCAAAGACACAACTCACTATGTTCATGATAATGAGTTCAATTAATCATATTACTGAAGAACTCCCACTCAAATTGACATCCCTCCGCTCATTCGAGTGATACATGATCCAGATTCACCAACTCAAGTCCAATCATCACGTGAGTTGAGGTGGTTTCAATGGTGAACATCATCGTGTTGATCATATCTACTATATGACTCATGTTCGACCTTTCGGTCTCTTGTGTTCCGAGGCCATGTCTGTACATGCTAGGCTCGTCAAGTTTAACCCGAGTGTTCTGCATGTGCAACACTGGCTTGCACCCGTTGTATGTGAACGTAGAGTCTATCACACCTGATCATCATGTGGTGTCTCGACACGATGAACTTTCGCAACAGTGCACACTCGGGGAGAACACAATTTATCTTGAAATTAAGTGAGGGATCACCTTATAATGCTACCTTCGTCCTAAGCAGAACAATGTGCATAAAAGGATTAACATCACATGCAAATCATAAGTGACATGATATGGCCATGAACTTGTGCTTTTGATCTCCATATTGAAAGCACTAACATGATCTCCATCGTCACCGGCACTACACCATCATCTCCATCATCTTGATCTCCATCAACGTGTCTCCATCGGGGTTGTCACGCACATCATGCTTCTACTACTATTGCTATCGTTTAGCGATAAAATAAAGCATTACATAGCGCTTAATGATTGACATGCAGGTCATACAATAATTAAAGACAACCCTATGGCTCTTGTCGGTTGCCGTACTCATCGACATGCAAGTCGTGATATTCTATACAACACATAATCATCTCATACATCACATATATCACATCATGTAATTGGTCATATCACATCACAACATACCCTGCAAAAACAAGTTAGACATCCTCTAATTGTTGTTGCATGTTTTACGTGGCTGCTATGGGTATCTAGCAAGAAAAATTCTCACCTACACATAAACCACAACGGTGATACATAAGTTGCTTTTCAACCTTCTCAAGGACCGCCTTTGTCGAACTCGATCCAACTAAAGTAAGAGAAACAGGCACCCGCCAGCCATCTTTGTGCAACGAGGTTACACATCAGTTGATGGAACTGGTCTCTCATAAGCGTACGAGTAGGGTTGGTCTGGGACACTTCATCCCACAATACCGCTGAACAAAAACATGACCAAGGGAGGAAGCAATCTAAGCATCAACGCCCACAAACTCTTTGTGTTCTACTCGAGATCTCATCTACACATAGACCTAGCTCTGATACCATTGTTGGGGACGTTGCATGGAAACAAAAAAAATCCTACGCACACGCAAGATCTATCCATGGTGATGAGCATCTACGAGAGGGAGAGTGGATCTACCTACCCTTGTAGATCGCTAAGCGGGAAGCGTTAAGAAACGCGGTTGGTGTAGTCGAACATCTTCGCGATCCAAATCGCCGAGCATCCCGCGATCTCATCACGATCCATCCCGTGATCCAATCACGATCCGTCTCGCGAACCCATCACGATCCATCCCGCGATCTCATCATGATCCGTCTCGTGATCTTGATCACAGTCCTTCCGATCTAGCGCCGAACGGACGGCACCTCCGCGTTCCGCACTCGTATAGCTTGATGATTATCTCCACCTTCTTGATCCAGCAAGAGGGAGTGGAGAGGTAGAAGAGTTCTCCATCAGTGCGATGGTGATGCGGCGATGGTGGTGGAGCTATTCCGACAGGGCTTCGCCTAAGCACTGTAGAAACCCGATCTAGAGGAGAAACTATGCACTAGAGGAGAGGGTAGCACGTGACTGAAAATCTAGTGCCAAAAACCCTAAAACCTCCAGTATATATAAGGGGAAGAGAGGAGGAGGCTTGGCCCAAGGGCCAAGCCATCTAGGCTTCGGCCGAACCAAGGAGGAGAGGAGGATTCCTCCTCCAATCCTAGTAGGACTAGGACTCCTCCTTATTTTGGTCTTTTTGCCTTTTTCCACCTTTTTCTCTTTGGGCATTTCTTCCCAGTCGCATGGGCCTTATGTGGGACTTACACCAGCCCACTAAGGACTGGTATTCACTCTCCCATATCCCATGTAGCCTCTTGGGTCGAAATTCCCCTCCCGATGGTCTCCCGATACACTACCGGCACTCCCGGTACACTACCGATGAGCCCGAAACTTTTCCGGCGACCAAAATAGGACTTCTTATATATCAATCTTTACCTCTGGACCATTACGGAGCTCCTCGTGACCTCTAGGATCTCATCCGGGAGACCAAACAACCTTCAGTAACCACCATACATAACTCTATACTATTGAAACGTCACTGAACCTTAAGTGTGCAGACCCTGCGGGTTCGAGAACTATGTAGACATGACCGAGACACCTCTATGGTCAATAACCTATAGCGGGACCTGTTTGTCCATGTTGGTTCCTACATATTCTACGAAGATCTTTATCGGTCGAACCTCTGTGTCAAGGATTCAGTTAATCCCGTATGATGTTCCTTTTGTTCTTCGGTATGTTACTTGCCCGAGATTCGATCGTCGGTATCTCCATACCTAGTTCAACCTTGTTACCGGCAAGTCTCTTTACTCATTCCATAATACAAGATCCCGTGACTAACACTTAGTCACATTGCTTGCAAGGCTTGTTGTGATGTTGTATTACCGAGTGGGCCCTGAGATACCTCTTCGTCACACGGAGTAACAAATCCCAGTCTTGATCCATGCCAACCCAACAAACACCCTCGGAGATACTTGTACAGTACCTTTATAGTCACCCAGTTACATTGCGACTTTTGATACACACAAGGCACTCCTCCGGTGTCAGTGAGTTGCATGATCTCATGGTCATAGGAGCATATACTTGACATGCAGAAAACAGTAGCAATAAACTGACACGATCATATGCTACGTTTGTAGTTTGGGTCTTGTCCATCCCATCATTCTCCTAATGATGTGATCCCGTTATCAAATGACATCTCATGTCAATGGCTAGGAAACCTTAGCCATCTTTGATCAACAAGCTAGTCTATTAGAGGCATACTAGGGACATGGCGTTGTCTATGTATCCACACATGTATCCGAGTTTCTGATCAATACAATTATAGCATGGATAATAAACGATTATCATGAACAAGTAAATATGATAATAAATAATTTATTATTGCCTCTAGGGCATATTTCCAACACGATGATCCCCCACCAAGCACCACAACTGAGCCGGAGTTGATCGACATCAGCCCGGAGCCCATCCCTTAGCGCAGTCCCCGAGCAGCCCCCAGCGTAAGCCCGTTACTCATTTCCCACTGGCGAGTGCCGGAATGATTATCTTCACTGCTGACATCGCCGGGATTGTAGAAGTAAGGAGACGGCAAGGAACGCCATCGGAGGTCGCCCCGGACACGTCGTCTCTGTTGATTACGCCGCCCGAAGACGGGTCCCCAGCATGGGCTCTCGCGAATGAGAATGCCCTTGCCAGGGAGAGGTCGGCGGAAATAGGCGCCGATACCTCCGCTTCGGCGACCAATACTGCCGAGGGAGAGGAAACTTCCTCTCATCAGCCCAGCACAGGTGAACCTCTTGTCAGAGAGTATTTGGTAACCCGCTTTCACGTATATGCATTCTTTACTTCTTATTTTTTGTCTTCTTGAACTTCAACTTGGCTCTCACATCATTTTCTCATACCCGGCTCCCAGATCCCCTTCTCATGGAACAGATGAATGTGGATGCCATCATAGAGGAGACCATTGGAGATGTCGCCGATGAGGCCACCAGGGTCGCTGCTGACGAAGCCACTAGGGGCACGAAGGAGAAAACCATCGAGGAACCTACCGAGGAGGCCGGCAAGGAGTCCGATGGCCATACTGACGGTGTCCCCGCCGCAGGAGCGCCAGGCGCTACGTCGGCAACGTAGCCCCCGCTTGCCGCTAAGGCGGCTGTCGAAGACCAACCGTCCACATCCAAAGCCCCCTCCGTGAGCAAATACCTCAAAGCTGGCGAGGACCTATTTGTCAGCATGCCGGGGACGGTCGGCACTCGGGCGCCAACTGAAGGAGAGATCCTTGATGGGGAAGTCACCACCGCCATCGGTCCCGAAGTTGTCGGCAAGCTGAGTGTCGACAACCAATCCAAAGAAGAACAACTCCTCCAAGCCATGAGCAATAACTTCCAAAGGCTCCATGCGCTCCACCGTGCTCGGAAGGAGAGGTTGGAAGCCAGGGAGGTAGATGTGTAGTCGGTGGAGGCAGATTTCCAGGGGCACTTCAAGGAGACGCAAGCCTGGTTCGCTGAAGCCTGCCAGGATCTGAAAACCAGCCAAGAGCAGCTGAGCAAACACTGGAATGCGCTCACTCTGAAACAGTCTGATGTCGAGAGAGCACAGGAAGAGGCTTCAAAACAGGCCGACAGGGAGAAAACCCTCCTGACGGAACGCCACGTCGAGCTCGAAGCTTATGAGGAAGATCTCACCACCCACGAGAAGGCGCTCGCCAACAAGCTCCGGGTTAAAGATGAAGAAATCGAAAAGCTTGTCGCGTAGCGGACTCTAGAGCTGGAGCAAGCACACAAGGGAGCCCTAGATGCCTTGGTTGCCGATCACACCGGCAAGCTCAAGGAGGCCACCGATGTTGTCGAAGCCACAGAAGCCACGAGGAACGAGCTTGCCGACAGGGTGAAAGGGATGGAGGCGGATCTCGAAAATGTTTGCAAGGAGATCTCGACGCTCAAGGCCGACAAAGAGAAAGCCTTTGTCAGCCTGGCGGAGATACAAGTCGACATGTCCAAGAAGACAAAGCAAATTGCCTCCGCCAAGGACGTCATCACCGACTGGGATCTGAAGTTGTCCATGTTGAACGCATCCCTAGCAGATAGCAAGGCCCGTGAGAAGGCCTTGATCAAGGTCCTTCGGGAAGAGAAGGAACTGCTCAAGAGCGCCGCCATCTCCCATAACGACTTTGTGAAGGGCGTGGAGATCAGGAATGAGCACCTCGTCGAAGTGGCAGAGAGGCTCGATGCACAGATGTCCACCTTGGGCCTGCAGAACTTCAGCTTTTCTTCTGACAATGTGGTGTCCATGAGTGCTCGACTGACCATGTTCTTCAACAGCGTCATTGAGGCCTTGAAGGAGCTTCACTCTGATTGGACAACTCAATTGGCCAATGAATCCCGCAAGCTCTGCTGGGCCATCCTCCTCAAGGTGCTCGTCAAGGTGGCATCAACTTTGCCAATGTCCTCGTCCGCCTGCCAAAGGACGTGGACGTCAAGGTGGTCGAGGAACTCGTCACGCCCATCGTCAACAAGGTGAACCAGGTCAAGCGGGTTGAGGGCCAGCGCCGGGATTAGCCACATCATTTATTTTTGTCGCCACCGTTTCATGTTCAAGACAATTTTATCTTAAGTTAGTGTCGTGGCAACCTTTGATGTAATATGACTATTTGTGCTTTGAATGATTGCATATTATTCTCCTCATTAGATTCCTCTTTGCATGGTGTTTTCCCTACGCTTTTTTGGAAAAACCTTGTCGACATGTGTAGCCCTATCGCGAGTGCTTCGAGGAGCGGGTCCTTAGCAGCTTGCTGGTGGTGCTACTGCCAGCAAGATACCTTGACGTTCTTGGCGTGGCCACTTAAGCTATTGAGTGGACTCGAAATAGAGTAAGGGCGCAAGCACGGCCACTAGACGTTGAGCGGACCCGAAACAGAGCAAGGGCACGAGTGCAGCCACTTAAGCCGTTGAGCGGACTCGCAATAGAGCAAGGGCGCCATCAATCACGGCAAGGTTCCTTAGCAGGCAGGTTTTCCATACAAAAGTCTATCGCCCAAAGGAAATAGCTTCATAGAAAAAATACTTAGGGCTTAGCAACTTATCTTCCCGTCGCGGTACTTTTTCCACTCCTTCCCGCAAGATGCCAATTTGGACGTCGCTAGTGTCTGTACCATCTAATCCCCCCGGCACACTTGCACGCGAGAGAACCTTCTGTCTTTTAAGAAAAAGAAAGAAGAGAAAATAGAGATGTGGAACCTTGATGGTCCATTAGTACTTGCCGGGAATAGGCGTAATGCAACATCTTCGATAAGCATGCAAAATAAGTAAACATGGAAATCAACAAGAGTTGCAGAATGCCCAGTCTTATTCAGCTATGCACAGGTTCTGCGCCTGGCTTTGTACAAAGGATCACGTGCCTTGCCGGCAATACTCATACAAAAGGTGGTTGCCGGGAGGCCCGACAACCACGCCTTATGGGTAGAACTTACGAAGATGCTCGATATTCCAGGAGTTGCTCACCGAAACGCCATCTTCAGTCTCCAGACGGACTGACTGATAAGGGCCTTCCCACTTTGCCGTCAACTTGTCTGAATTCTTGGCAGACTGAACACGTCGAAGAACAAGGTCACCTTCCTCAAGGATTCGGGAACGAACCTTGCGGCTATGATAGCGACGCAAAGCTTGCTGGTAGCGTGCAACTCTCACAGCAGCCCGAAGACGGTCTTCCTCAAGGAGTGTTGCGTCATCTTGTCGCAACTTCTCTTGCTCAAGCTCATCATAAGCGAGCACTCGAGGTGACCCGTATATGAGTTCCGTGGGGAGAACTTCTTCTGCCTCGTATACCAGGGAGAAGGGTGTCTGGTCGGTGGCTCGATTTGGTGTCGTTCTGATCGACCAAAGAACCGCCGGCAGTTCATCAATCCAACGCCTTCCGCATTTGTGCAGCTTGTCAAAAGTTCTTGTTTTAAGACCTCGCGGCACTTCAGCATTCGCCCTTTCTGCTTGGTTGTTGCTCCTTGGGTGAGCGACAGAAGCAAAATAGATTTTGCTGCCAAGGTCCTGGACATACTGCATGAAGGTGCAACTTGTGAACTGTGTGCCATTGTTAGTGATGATCATGTTGGGAACACCAAAGCGGCAGACTAGTCCTTTGAAGAACTTGACAGCTGACTGTATTGTCACCTTTCTCATTGCCTCCACTTCCGGCCACTTCATGAACTTGTCGATTGCAACGTACAAGTACTCAAAGCCCCCGGTAGCACGGGAAAGGGGCCAAAGATGTCGATCCCCCAGACCGAAAATGGCCAGGAGAGAGGGATTGTTTGAAGAGCTTGAGTTGCTTGATGTAGCTTCTTCAACGGAACTGGCATGCTTCACACTTGGTTACTAGCGCAGTTGCATCCTGGAGGGCGGTGGGCCAAAAGAAACCTTGTCGGAATGCCTTGCCGACCATTGCACTTGACCCTATGTGGGAGCCACATATGCCTCCATGTATCACTACCAACAGCTCCAGTCCATCCTCCCAAGGAACGCACTTCAATTTCACACCATTTGGTCTATTTCTGTACAGCACATCATCCACAAACTGGTACATACTAGACTGACGGGTTACTTTCTCCACTTCCTCTTGTTCCTCAAGGAGTTCTCCTGTTTGGAGGAACTGAACAATGTGTTGTGCCCATGCCGGAGCCTGGGGCTCGATGGCAAGGACTAAAGGCATGTCTTCTGCCGGGGGAGCGTTTGTCTCTACGGCGAAGACCTGAGGCCTTGCCGGAGCCTATTGCCCCCCGGCAAGCTTGGCGTCGTTCCCGGCTACTCCCTCACCGATGGCTTCTGAGAGCTCTATGGGGAAATATTGGCCGGGATTCAAGTTCCTTGTTTTCTCTTGCTTTGTTGATGGTGCTCCAGATGGCTGGGTTAGCTTGAGCACAAAAGTTCTTGCTTCCACAGGTAACTTGAGGGCAGCACGCTTTGATAGCTCATCGGCAATGTTGTTCTCCGCACGAGGAACGTGCCCTGTTTGCAGGCCGTCGAAGCGCTCCTCCAGCTTTCTCACTTCATACATGTAAGTCTCCATCAACGGGCTCTGATAATCGTTGTTGACTTGCTTGACGACAAGCTATGAATCACCTCTGACAATGAGCTTTTTGATCCCAAGGTCTGTTTCGATCCTGAGATCGGCAAGCAGTCCTTCATACTCCACCGTATTGTTTGCCGATCTCTCCCGGGGAAAGTGCATCTGAATCACATACTTGAGGTGCTCTCTAGTGGGAACGACAAGTAGCACACCGGCACCGGCCCCTTGCAGGGAGAAAGCCCCATCAAAATACATGACCCATTCTTGCTCAGTTTCCTTGCCGAGAAGAGTTGTTTCTTGGACCTCTTCGTCTAGTGTTGGAGTCCATTCTACAATGAATTCTGCCAAGGCTTTGCTCTGGATAGTTGAAGTACTTTCAAACTTGAGACCAAAGCTCGACAGCTCCAAAGCCCACTCTACAATCCTGCCGATGGCATCTAGATTCCGCAGAATCTGTTGCAGCAGAAAGCGAGTGATGACGGTGATCTCATGTGCTTGGAAGTAGTGGCGCAGCTTCCTCGAGGACATAAGGAGACTGAAAAGAAGTTTTTGTACACCACAATATCTTAACCTAGCTCCCTGCAGGAGGGAACTGACAAAATAAATTGGGCGCTGCACCACCTTCTTCTTCTCTATTGCTTCGTCTATCTATACTGATCCTACCTTGCCGGCATCAAGACCTGCCGGGGGAGTTCCTAGCTCATCGCTTGGCGGCCTCACCCCTGTCGTCGCCTCTTCATTAGCTTCCCTCTGCGCCACCAGTGCAACGCTAGCCACTTGATTTGTCGCCGCTAGATATAATAGCAACGGTTCTTGTGGCTTAGGTGCGCCTAGTGTTGACGGAGAGGAAAGGTACTTCATCAGATCCTGTAGCGCTGCCTGTGCTTTTCGAGTCCATTTCATTGAACCTGCCTTCTTCAAGATTTTGAAGAATGGCAGGGCGCGCTCAGCGAATTCTGAGATGAACCTGCTTAGAGCTATGACGCAACCGGCAAGACGACGTACATCCCTGACGCGCTTTGGTGCTTCAATCTGCTCGCCTTGATCTTGTCAGGGTTTGCTTCAATCCCATGCTAAGACACAAAGAACCCGAGAAGCTTGCCGGACGGAACGCCAAACACACACTTCTCGGGATTGAGCTTTAGGTTGATCTTGTGCAGATTTGCAAACGTATCTTTTAGGTCTTGTATGAGTGTTGCCTTGTCCTTGGTTTTGACCACTATGTCATCCATATAATCTTCCATATTCCTACGTAGCTGGGGTTCAAAACCAATCTGGACCGCTCTTGCAACTATTGAACCAGCACTTTTCAACCCGAAAGGCATTCGCACGAAGCAGTACGTACTACATGGGGTGATAAATGCGGTCTTCTCTTCGTCTTCCTTCGACATGAAGATCTGATGGTACCCTGAGTACGCATCGAGGAATGACGGAAAGTCACAGACGGCAGTGGAGTCCACAATTTGGTCGATGTGCGACAAGGGAAAGGGATTTTCTCGACATGCTTTATTGAGATCTGTATAGTCAATACAAAGCCTCCATTTCCCATTTGCCTTGCGCACTATGACAGGATTGGCCAACCATGTTGGGTGGAGCACCCCTCTGACCAAACCTGTTGCTTCCAGTTTTCTAATTTCCTCGGCAATGAACTCTTGTCTCTCCAAAGCTTGCTTCCTCACCTTCTGCTTGATGGGCTGCGCATGAGGACAGACAAGAAGATGGTGCTCAATAACCTCCCTGGGAACACGGGGGACGTCTGACGGTTGCCATGCAAACACATCGACATTCGCCCGTAGGAAGGCAATGAGCGCGCTTTCCTATTTGTCATCGAGGGTGGAACTTATGGTGGAAGTTCCCCTATGCCATCCTCCTTGACGGGCACCTTTTTGGTCTCCGGTGGAGCTCTCTGGCACATCGTCAATGAGAGCGCAACACTCCGAGGAGGTGCGCTTGCCGGAATGCACGCCAGAGGCCTTGCCGGTCTTCTTCCCCCTAGGAGCTTCAGCGGCAGGAGCAAGTGCCTCAGCGGCAGGTGCTGCAACTACCTCTCGGTAGAGTTGGTAGGGCAGAGACGAGTGCACCTTTCTTGTCAGAGTTGATCATGATGACGCTCATTAGCCCTGGCATCTTCAACACATTGTAAGCGAAGTGGGTGACCGCCATGAACTTGGCCAGCACTGGGCGGCCAAGGATACCGTTGTATGGCAATGAGATCTTGGCGACGTCAAAGACGATCTTCTCTGTTCTGAAATTTATTTCACTACGAAGTGTTACCGGTAGTGTGATCTTGACCTTTGGCTGAGTCATTCCTGAATTGACCCCTTGGAATGTGCATGTCGGCTTGAGATCTTCATCAGGAATTTGTAGCCTCTGGATGATGTCTGGCGAGATTAGGTTTGGGCTGGCCCCACTGTCGACTAGCATTTTCATCACCTTGAGGTTGCGAATTGTCGGTGAAACCAACAATGGTAGACACCCAACTGCAGTTGTGCGATCAGGGTTATCCTTGGCATCGAAAATGATAGGAGTGTTGGACCACTTCAGAGGTTTCTAGGCACCGACAGATGGCTCCGCCGCATTGACCTCATGCGCCCATTGTTTGAGTTGGCAGTGAGAGGAATGCGACGAGGCACCACCCTCGATGCACATCATCTCTGTATCCTTCTAGAACTCATGCTCGCTGGACTCGTCGTCCTCTTCGTTGCAATCGTCATCCCCTCCTTCGTCGTGGCCTCGAGCGGACCTCTCCTTTGTTGCTTGGCCTTGCCGCGACGACCTCCTCGGTCGCTACATTTCTTACCAGACCCTTTTGCACCGTTTTGGGCTTTCTCCTTATCTCATCTCACATACTCGGCCTTCTGCTTCTTGACGGGTTGCTCGACCTATCGGCAGTTTTGGAGGTCATGCCCTTGGTGTGATGGATCTTGCAGTACTACTTGTCGGAGCCTTCCGTCTTGTCGATGACCACCAAGGCCTAACACAAGGTGCACCTGCAAACCTCCTTGCCGGGACTGTCAACCATAGTTTTCCTGGCGGCAATGACGTTGCCGGATCCCTTGACGGCAAGCATAGTCTTACTTTTGCGCTTCTTGTTCCGCCGCCGGTTTTTCTTTGCCGGGGCAGTGTAGTCTTCGTCATCAGAGTTGACTCCAACGCCAGCTTCTTTGCTGAGGAGTCTCCTCCCCTCTTCAGCTCGGGCACATCTATCACCCAGAGCATAAAGCTCGGCAACATCCCTGACCTTGTTCATCGCTAGCTCTTCATGCATCCTGTGGTTGCGCACGTTCTGGTGGAACGCGCTAATAACAGCGGCAGGATGAATGTCCGGGATGTTGTGATGCACATGGCTGAACCTTTGAATGGACTTGCACAGGATTTTGTTGGAAATATGCCCTAGAGGCAATAATAAATTAGTTGTTATCATATTTCCTTGTTCATGATAATCGTTTATTATCCATGCTATAATTGTATTGATCGGAGACTTAAATGCATGTGTGGATACATAGACAAAACCATGTCCCTAGTATGCCTCTAATGGACTAGCTCGTTGATCAAAGGATGGTTAAGGTTTCCTAGCCATGGACATGAGATGTCATTTGATAATGGGATCACATCATTAGGAGAATGATGTGATGGATAAGACCCAAACTACAAACATAGCATATGATCGTGTCAGTTTATTGCTACTGTTTTCTGCATGTCAAGTATATGTTCCTATGACCATGAGATCATGCAACTCACGGATATCGTAGGATTGCCTTGTGTGTATCAAACGTCGCAACGTAACTGGGTGACTATAAAGGTGCTCTACAGGTATCTCCGATGGTGTCTGTTGAGTTGGCATGGATCGAGACTGGGATTTGTTACTCCGTGTGACGGAGAGGTATCTCAGGGCCCACTCGGTAATACAACATCACAACAAGCCTTGCAAGCAATGTGGCTAAGTGTTAGTCACGGGATCTTGTATTACAGAATGAGTAAAGAGACTTGCCAGTAACGAGGTTGAACTAGGTATGGAGATACCGACGATCGAATCTCGGGCAAGTAACATACCGAAGAACAAAGGGAACGTTATACGGGATTAACTGAATCCTTGACATAGAGGTTCGACCGATAAAGATCTTCGTAGAATATGTAGGAACCAATGTGGACGTCCAGGTCCCGCCATTGGTTATTGACCATAGAGGTGTCTCGGTCATGTCTACATAGTTCTCGAACCCGCAGGGTCTGCACACTTAAGGTTCGGTGACGTTTCGGTAGTGTAGAGTTATGTATGGTGGTGACCGAAGTTTGTTCGGAGTCCCAGATGAGATCCCGGACATCACGAGGAAATCCGGAATGGTCCAGAGGTAAAGATTCAGATATAGTAAGTCCCAGTTTGGTTTCCGGAAAAGTTTCGGGCTCATCGGTAGTGTACTGGGAGTGCCGGTAGTGTACCCGGAGTGCCGGTAGTGTACCGGGAGGCCTACGGGAGGGGTATTTCGACCCCAAGAGGTCCATGGTCTGTGGGAGAATAATAACCAGCCCTTAGTGGGCTGGGAAAACAGCCACAAAGGCCCATGGCGCAGGAGAGAAATTGCTAAAGCAAAAAGTGGGAAATCAGCCAATAGGAGGCAATCCTACTCCAACTAGGATTGGAGGTGAAGTAGGATTGCTTCCCACCTCCTATTTCGGCCGACCCAAAGGCCTTGGCTGCCTCTCCTCTCCTCTACTCCTATATATACTAGTGGATTGGGTGGTTTTTGGACAGAATTTCCGGCCACGTGCTACCCGTTTCACCGGTGCACAGTTTCTCCTCTAGATCGGTTTTCCGCAGCGCTTAGGCGAAGCCTTGCCGGAATCACTCCACCACCATCACCGGAGCGCGTCACGCTGCCGGTGAACTCTCTCTCCTCTCCACCTCCTCTTGCTGGATCAAGACGGTGGAGATCGTCATCAAGCTGCACGTGTGCTGAACGCGGAGGTGCCGTCCGTTCGGCGCTAGATCGGAAGGATCGTGATCGAGATCGCGAGACGGTTCATGATGAGATCGCGGAACGGATCGTGATGAGTTTGCGGGATAGATCGTGATCAAGATCGTGAGACAGATCGTGATGAGATCGCGGGACGGATCGTGATGAGTTCACGGGACGGATCGTGATTGGATCGCGGGACGGATCGTGATGAGATCGCGGGACGCTCGGCGATTTGGATCGCGAAGATGTTCGACTACACCAACCGCGTTTCTTAACGCTTCCCGCTTAGCGATCTACAAGGGTATGTAGATCCACTCTCCCTCTCGTAGATGCTCATCACCATGGATAGGTTTGTGTGTGCGTAGGAAAAAATTTGTTTCCCATGCGACGTTCCCCAACAGTGGTATCAGAGCTAGGTTGATGGTTCGATGAGATCTCGAGTAGAACACAAAAGGTTTGTGGGCATTGATGCTTAGATTGCTTCCTCCTTTGGTCGGATTTTGGTTCAGCGGGATTGTGAGATGAAGCGGCCCGGACCAACATTACTCGTACACTTACGAGAGATCGGTTCCCTCAACGCAACTTGTTGCTTAGATGGCTTGCGGGTGACAGTTTCTCTCACTTTAGTTGGATCGGATCCGGCAAAGGCGGTCCTTGAGAAGGTTGAAAAGCAATCTATGTATGACCGTTGTGGTTTATGCGTAGGTGAGAATCGTTCTCGCTAGATACCCATAGCAGCCACGTAAAACATGCAAAAACAATTAGAGGACGTCTAACTTGTTTTTGCAGGGTATGTTGTGATGTGATATGGCCAATTACATGATGAGATATATGTGATGTATGAGATGATCATGTGATGTATAGAATTTCACGACTTGCATGTCGTTGAGTACGGCAACCGGCAGGAGCCATAGGGTTGTCTTTAATTATTGTATGACCTGTGTGTCAATCATTAAGCGCTATGTAATGCTTTACTTTATCGCTAAGCGGTAGCAATAGAAGTAGAAGCAGGACTGGCGCCACAACCCCAATGGCAACACATTGATGGAGATCAAGATGATGGAGATCATGGTGTTGTGTCGGTGACGATGGAGATCATGCCGGTGTTTCGAAGATGGAGATCTTAAACACAAGTTCATGGCCATATCATGTCACTTATGAATTGCATGAGATGTTAATCCTTTTATGCACCTTGTTTTGCTTAGTACGGCGGTAGCATTATAAGGTGATCCCTCACTTGAATTTCAAGATGAACTGTGTTCTCCCCGAGTGTGCACCATTGCGAAAGTTCGTCGTGTTGAGACACCACGTGATGATCGGGTGTGATAGACTCTACGTTCACATAGAACGGGTGCAAGCCAGATTTGCACGCGCAGAACACTCGGGTTAAACTTGACGAGCCTAGCATGTACAGCCATGGCCTCGGAACACAAGAGACCGAAAGGTCGAGCATGAGTCATATAGTGGATATGATCAACATAATGATGTTCACCATTGAAGCCACCTTAACTCACGTGATGATCGGACTTGAGTTGGTGAATTTGGATCATGTATCACTCGAATGACCCGAGGGATGTCAATTTGAGTGGGAGTTCTTAAGTAATATGATTAATTGAACTCATTATCATGAATATAGTCAGAGTGTCTTTGCAATTATGTTGTAGATAACTAGCTCGCGCTGTAGCTCCCTTGTATTTTTATATGTTCCCAGAGAAATAGAATTGAAAGATGTAGGTAGCAAAATTGCGAACTGGGTCCGTGATCTGAGGATTGTCCTCATTGCTGCACAGAAGGCTTATGTCCTTAATGCACCGCTCGGTGCGCCACCCCATCTAGCGTCGTCTGTAGATGTTGTGAACATCTGACAGGCACGTTTCGATGACTACTTGATAGTTTAGTGCGTCATGCATTACGGCTTAGAATTGAGGCTCCGAAACGTTTTGAACGTCACGGAACATATGAGATGTTCTAAGAGCTGAGATTGTGATCTCAGGCTCGTGGCCGTGTTGTGAGATATAGGATCTCCAACGAGATTCTTTGCCTGCAAGATGAAAGAGAATAGCTCAATCGTTGAGCATGTGCTCACACTGTCTGGGTACTACAATTGCTTGAATCGAGTGGGAGTTGATCTTCCAGATAAGATAGTGATTGATGTAGTTCTCCAAGTCACTGTCACTGAGCTACTAGAACTTGGTGATGAACTATAAAATGTCAGGGAAAGAAATGTTGACCCGTGAGCTGTTCGCGATGTTTGAAACCGCGAAGGTAGAAATCAAGAAGGAGCGTCAAGTGTTGATGGTTAATCAAACCACTAGTTTCGAGAAGGGCAAGAGCAAGGAGGGAAACTTCATGGATAGCAAGTCAGTTGCTGCTCCAGTGAAGCAACCCAAAGTTGAACTCAAACCCGAGACTAAGTGCTTCTGTTATGAGGTGAGCGGTCGCTGAAGCGGAACAACCCTAGATACTTGGTAGATAAGAAGGCTAGCAACATTGATAGAAGTATATTTGATATACGAGTTACTAATGTGTACCTTGCTAGTACTCTTAGTAGCACCTGGGTATTGGATACCGGTTCGGTTGCTAAATTTTAGTAACTCGAAATAAAAGCTACGGAATAAATGGAGAACTAGCTAAGGGTGAGGTGACGATATGTGTTGGAAGTGTTTCCAAGGCTGATGTGATCAACATCGCACGCTCTCTCTACCTTCAGGATTAGTGACGAACCTAAATAAATGTTATTTGGTGTTTTGCATTGAGCATGAACATGATTAGATCATGTTTATTGCAATATGGTTATTCATTTAAGTTAGAGAATAATGGTTATTCTGTTTACATGAATAATACCTTCAATGGTCATGCACCCAGTGAGAATGGTTTGTTCAAATCTTGATCGTAGTATTACACATGTTCATAACATTGATGTCAAAAGATACAAAGTTAATAATGATACTACCACATACTTGTGGCACTGCCGCTAAATGTCATATTGGTATAAAGCGCATGTAGAAACTCCATGCTGATGGATATTTGGACTCATTCGATTTCGAATCAGTTGAGACATGCGAACCATGCCTCTTGGGCAAGATGACTAAAGGACCCCGTTGGATGGAGCGGGCAAGTGATTCATTGGAAATGATACATGTTGATGTATGCAATCTAGTGAGTCTTGTAGTGTGCGGTGGATATCGTTATTTTCTTACCTTCACTAATGATTTGAGTAGATATAGTGTATATTTACTTAATGAAACACAAGTCTGAATCGTTTGAAAGGTTCAAGCAAATTGAGAGTGAAGTTTAAAGATCATCGTGACAAGAAGATAAAAATGACTGCGATATGATCGTGGAGGTGAATATCTGAGTCACGAGTTTGGCATACAACTTAAGACAATGTGAAAGTTGTTTCACAACTAAACGCCACCTGGAACACCATAGTGTGATGGTGTGTCCGAACATCATAGTTATGCTCTATTGGACATGGTGCGTAATATGATGTCTCTTGTCGTTTTACTACTATAATTTTGGGGTTATGCATTAGAGACAACTACATTCACTTTAAATAGGGCACCATCTAAATCCGTTGAGATGACACCATGTGAATTATGGTTTGATAGAAACCTAAGCTGTCATTTCTTAATATTTTGGGATGTGACTCTTGTGTGGAAAATGTTTTCACCTAATGAGGTCGAACCCAAGGCGGACAAATTGCATCTTCATAGAATACCCTAAGATCAGTTGGGTGAACCTTCGATCTCAGATCCTAGTGCAAAATGTTTGTTGCTTAAACGGATCCTTTCTCGAGGAAATGTTTCTCTCGAAAGAATTGAGTGGGAGGAAGATAGAACTTGATGAGGTTGTTAAACCTTTGTTCAACCAGAGAGTAGCGCAGCACAGAAAGATGTTTCTGTGAAGCCTACGTTAGTTGAAGAGGAAGTTAATGATGATGATCATGAAGCTTCAGGATCAAGTTACTATCGAACTTCGTAGGTCGACAAGGATGTGTACTGCTCCTAAGTGGTATGACAACTCTGTCTTGGAGATCATGTTGTTGGACAACGATGAACCTACGAGCTATGGAGAAGCGATGATGGGCCCGGATTCCGACAAATGGTTAGAGGCCATGAAATCCGAGATAGGATCCATGTATGAAAACCAAGTGTAGACTTTTGTAGACTTGCTCGTTGGACGGCAGGTCGTTGAGTACAAATGGATCTTTAAAATGAAGACAGACACTGATGGTGAATGTCACTATTTGTAAAGCTCGACTTGTTGCAAAGATGTTTGTGACAAGTTCAAGGAGTTGACTACGATGAGACTTTCTCACTCGTAGTGGTGCTCAAGTCTGTTGCAATTATGTTAGCAGTTGCTGTGTTTTCAATTATGAAATCTGGCAGATGGATGTCAAAACATCGTTTCCTTAACGGTTTACTTGAGGAAAGGTTGTATGTGATACAACTAGAAGGTTTTGTCAGGCCTAAGGATGCTAAAAGGTGTGCAAGCTTCGGTGATCCTTCCATGGACTGAAGCAAGCATCTCGGAGTTGGAATATACGATTTGATGAGGTGATCAAAGTTTTGATGTTTATACAAAGTTTACGAGAAACTTGTATTTGCAATAAAGTGAGTGGGAGCACTATAGAATTTCTGATAAGTATATGTGGATGACATATTGTTGATCAGAAATAATGTAGAGTTTCTGGAAAGCATAAAATGGTCATTTGGAAAGTGATTTTCAAAGGAAGACCTGGATGAAGCTACCTAATTGTTGAGCATCAAAATCTATGGAGATAGATCAAGATGCTCGATGAGACTTTCAATGATGCATACCTTGACAAAATTTTGAAAGAGTTCAAAATGGATCAGTCAGAGAAAGAGTTCTCACCTGATTTGTAAGGTGTGAAAGTTGAGTGAGACTCAAAGCTCGACAACAGCAGTAGAAAGAGAAAGGACGAACGTCGTCCCCTATGCCTTAGCCATAGGCTCTATATTATGCCATGCTGTGTACCGCACCTGTGTGTGCCTTGCCATGAGTCTGTCAGGGGGTACAAAAGTGAACTAGGAGTGGATCACTGGACAGCGGTCAAGATTATCCTCAGTAACTAAGAGACTGAGGAGATGTTTCTCGATTATGGAGGTGATAAAGAGTTCGTCGTAAGGAGTTACGTCGATACAAGCTTTAACACTAATCCGGATGACTCGTAGTAGCAATCTGGATACGTATAGGGGAGCAGCCATTTGGAAATAGTACCAAGTGGAGTGTGGTAGCAGTGTTTACGGTTTGACATAGAGATTTGCAAAGTACACACGGATCTGAATATCGCAGACCCGTTGACTATAAGACCTCTCTCACATGCAAAGCATGATCGAGCCCCAGAACTCATTGGGTGTTAGATTCATAACAATGCGAATCACATGGTGATGTGAACTAGATTATTGACTCTAGTGCAAGTGGGAGACTATTGGAAATATGCCCTAGAGGCAATAATAAATTAGTTGTTATCATATTTCCTTGTTCATGATAATCGTTTATTATCCATGCTATAATTGTATTGATCGGAGACTTAAATGCATGTGTGGATACATAGACAAAACCATGTCCCTAGTATGCCTCTAATGGACTAGCTCGTTGATCAAAGGATGGTTAAGGTTTCCTAGCCATGGACATGAGATGTCATTTGATAACGGGATCACATCATTAGGAGAATGATGTGATGGATAAGACCCAAACTACAAACATAGCATATGATCGTGTCAGTTTATTGCTACTGTTTTCTGCATGTCAAGTATATGTTCCTATGACCATGAGATCATGCAACTCACGGATATTGTAGGAGTGCCTTGTGTGTATCAAACGTCGCAACGTAACTGGGTGACTATAAAGGTGCTCTACAGGTATCTCCGATGGTGTCTGTTGAGTTGGCATGGATCGAGACTGGGATTTGTTACTCCGTGTGACAGAGAGGTATCTCAGGGCCCACTCGGTAGTACAACATCACAACAAGCCTTGCAAGCAATGTGGCTAAGTGTTAGTCACGGGATCTTGTATTACGGAACGAGTAAAGAGACTTGCCAGTAACAAGGTTGAACTAGGTATGGAGATACCGACGATCGAATCTCGGGCAAGTAACATACCGAAGAACAAAGGGAACGTTCTACGGGATTAACTAAATCCTTGACATAGAGGTTCGACCGATAAAGATCTTCGTAGAATATGTAGGAACCAATGTGGACGTCCAGGTCCCGCCATTGGTTATTGACCGTAGAGGTGTCTCGGTCATGTCTACATAGTTCTCGAACCCGCAGGGTCTGCACACTTAAGGTTCGGTGACGTTTCAGTAGTGTAGAGTTATGTATGGTGGTGACCAAAGTTTGTTCGGAGTCCCGGATGAGATCTCGGACATCACGAGGAGATCCGGAATGGTCCGAAGGTAAAGATTCATATATAGGAAGTCCCATTTTGGTTTCTGAAAAAGTTTCGGGCTCATCGGTAGTGTACCGGGAGTGCCAGTACTGTACCGGGAGGCCTCCGGGAGGGGTATTTCGACACCAAGTGGTCCATGGGATGTGGGATAATAATAACCAGCCCTTAGTGGGCTGGGAAAACAGCCACAAAGGCCCATCGCCCAGGAGAGAAAGTCCTAAAGCAAAAAGTGGAAAATCAGCCAATAGGAGGCAATCCTACTCCAACTAGGATTGGAGGTGAAGTAGGATTGCTTCCCACCTCCTATTTCGGCAGACCCAAAGGCCTTGGCTGCCACTCCTATCCTCTACTCCTATATATACTAGTGGATTGGCTGGTTTTTGGACAGAATTTCCGGCCACGTGCTACCCGTTTCACCGGTGCACAGTTTCTCCTCTAGATCGGTTTTCCGCAGCGCTTAGGCGAAGCCCTGCCGGAATCACTCCACCACCATCACCGGAGCGTCGTCACGCTGCCGGTGAACTCTCTCTCCTCTCCACCTCCTCTTGCTGGATCAAGACGGTGGAGATCGTCATCAAGCTGCACGTGTGCTGAACGCGGAGGTGCCGTCCGTTCGGCGCTAGATCGGAAGGACCGTGATCGAGATCGCGAGACGGTTCGTGATGAGATCGCGGAACGGATCGTGATGAGTTCGCGGGATAGATCGTGATCAAGATCGTGAGACGGATCGTGATGAGATCACGGGACGGATCGTGATGAGTTCACGGGACGGATCGTGATTGGATCGCGGGACGGATCGTGATGAGATCGCGGGACGCTCGGCGATTTGGATCGCGAAGATGTTCGACTACACCAAGTGCGTTTCTTAACGCTTCCCGCTTAGCTATCTACAAGGGTATGTAGATCCACTCTCCCTCTCGTAGATGCTCATCACCATGGATAGGTTTGCGTGTGCGTAGGAAATTTTTTGTTTCCCATGCGACGTTCCCCAACGGATTTCGCCTTCTTTCTGGGGAATGATGTGCAAGTCACTTTCTTGACCGGGAGCTTGGTGGCCTCCGGTAAAGGCGCCGACAAACTCATGGCACAAGTCTACCCAGGAGGTGATGGAATTCTCCGGCAGGTGCATCAACCACGACCTGACTTTGGGCTTGAGTACCAACGGGAAGTAGTTGGCGAGTATCTTGTCGTCTCGAGCTCCGGAAGCCTGCACCGCAATGGTGTAGATGCTCAAGAACTCCGACGGGTGAGTCTTGCCGTCATAATTCTCTAGGACCCCTGGCTTGAATGTTCGGGAGTTGGGCCACTGGACTCGCCGCAGCTCACGTGTAAACGCTGGACAACCCACCTCCTAAGGTAGGCTGACAGGATACCCTGGCGTGGATTTGTCCATAGTAGGCCCCGCGCGCTTATCAGATTGATGGCGCGCTTCCCGCCGCTGCTCGATCGTAGTCCGAGCATCTTCTTTGCTTCGCTCCTGAAGAATTTGATGCTGATCGGGGCTAGTCCGTGGATCAGACGACGTCTTCAAGTAACCAGCACAAGCGTCGGTCCGATGAGTCGGTGACCGGCATTGTTGGTGTGGAGGCGAGTGCACCATGGTCGCACCACCTTCGGCCTTCTCGCCACTGGAGCGAGCCATTTCGGTGGACCGAAATTTATCGGCGAGGCTGAGGAGGCTCTGAATGGTGGCTCTCCACTCGGCAAGCTTCTCTGCAGCAGGAGGGAAGTTTAGTAGCAGTTGTGCTTGCACCATTGCTTCTTTCGACGTGGTCGGCAGCGAACGGCATGAAGAACGCGAGGTGCTCTGACTCCTAACCATGCTAGAAGGAGCTCCGTCGCGGTACCGCGACGGCACGCCACTCCCACTAGCATGCTAGGGTGCATGTTGGTCCCGCACATCTTGGGAGCGATGCGCAGGAGCTTTTTCATGTGGACGTTGGGAACCACCGACACCGCGGCGCTGCTCTTCGCGCGCGTCCTGAGAAGGTCGCGGCGTATGTGCCGGCGTGGGTGTCTCTGAGGGTGCCCTTCGGTCCCTCGAGTTCACCATACCGCCCAAAGGCGGTATAACTCCGTCCTGAGACCTAGCGACGCGGGGGTTTCACCAGAGATGTCGTGTGGGACAAACACCTATGGGATTGCGAGGACCCCTTTCGGTTCGGCAGGGAGACGGATATGCGCGAAGAGCAGGACGAACGAGCAGCGCATGGGATTTTTACCTAGGTTCGGGCTGCTGAGAAGCGTAAAACCCTACTCCTGCTTTGTGTATTATGGGTGTTCTTGGGTTCTAGCTACAGGAGCTCTATGTGGGTGATCGAGCATAGTGGCTACGCGTGGGAGCTAGAAGATTCGTCAAAAGATCCTCCATTGTAACGCCCTGGGCCTCCTTTTATATGACTAAGGGTATCCCAACAGCGGCGTACAGTGCATACACGAGGTGTATAGTGCTACAATGCTATCGTACCTAACACTGACGGTGTACGACATGCACATTTAATGTTCCGTCTAGTGCCTCTGACCGTCTACGGTACGGGATGGGACCCCGTCCCATCAGCACCGCTTAGGATCCTCCATCACCGACGCCTTGACACATGCTCAGGTGGGGCGACACCTGGCCTCTGCGCTAGCGGGATCTTTCCAGGGCTTCGCCTTGTCGGGGGCCTAAAGGCCATCCCGGCACGGTCTTGCCGGGGGGTCTATCCTTCGGCCTTGATTGTTCGTACGAATGTTCTCTTGATTTTCCTATATCTGCATCTAGTAGTTCCCTGTCGGACCTTGCCACCGGAGTGGCTACTACTGCGCGTGCACAAGTAAGGGGCACTGGGGAGCCCAAAACTCTGGTGCATTGACACTGAGAAGTTTTCATTTCTGCACAAAATACAACACCACGGTAGTTCTGCTGAAAACAACATCAGCCCGGGTTAGTTCTTAACAAATCATATAAAGTGCATCAAAACCATATAAAATTATTGTAAACATAGGTGAATATGGCATGAATACTTCATAAATTATCGATACATTGGAGACGTATCAGCATCCCCAAGCTTAATTCCTACTCGTCCTCGAGTAGGTAAATGATAAAAGAAATAGTTTATGAAGTGTGAATGCTAGCATAGTGCATAAGTTTGATCAATGATAATTTCAATCACTTTTCCTAGCATCATAACATTAACTCTTTCTTATAAAACTCATCACAATAAAGTAGCAACCAATTCACATGTTATGGTTCAAACAATGAATTCTCTTGAAACTTAACAACCTATGTTCTTAGTCACCAAACAATTGCAATTCAACTTATTCTCAATCATTATATAGTCTTCTATGATTGCTAGCACTCAAGACATATTTTTAGAACAAATGGCATCCATCGAACACATAGAAAGATAGGGGCTTAATGTTTCTCCTACCAACATACTTATCATAATGAAAATTGTCAACAATAATAAGTCATGATGAAATATATTTGACTGGTAGTATTTGCTTAGATCTTTCCCCACCACATGATGCTTGCTAGCTAATAGAAGTAGGTTGGAATAAGAAGTTGACTCAACATGAAAAGTAAATAACATGAAAGTAAATAGGTTGTCCCTTTGTAGAGGGAAGCAGGGATTTGTATTTGTGCTAGAGCTCATTGTTTAAAAAAGAGATAAATATAATTTTGGGAGGTGCACCCTTCCTATCAACGTTATGACCAAGAGTTATCAATATCTTCCATGTTAAACAAATTAGCAGCATTTCCCAAGTGGTAAAAGTAAAGGTTTACTCCCCCTCCACCAACAAAAACACTCCACGGCTATCCGAAACCACGGGTACTGTCCATACCAACAACATTCCTGAGGGAGTTTTGTTTAATTATTTGCATTTTTTATTTCAGGACTGGGAATCCCTATTACCGCCCCCATTCATGCAAGGACGAGTGAATAAACACTCTTCATGAGAATAACCTACTTAACATGGAAGATACTGACCACCCCCTATCGCTCCATGAGCGGTCCAACCACACAAAAACAGATGCTCATTTGATATTTTAGAGGTGGCACATGCAAATTTACTTGGAATGGTAGGGTAATACCCCATATAGGTAGATATAGTGGACACTCATGGCAAGAAACTGGGTTTAAGGGTTTTTTTATGCACAAGTAGTATCTCTATTTAGTACAAATTTTTGGCTAGCAAAAGATCCTAAGAAAACACCACATGTTGGAGGATCCAAAACAATATAACTTCTATGCAAATATACACAACCATAACTCATTACGTCGTATTACTTGTCCAAATCAACTAATTTTATCAAGTTTTAACATGATAATGGGTATTCACAATCATAGAATATGTCCAAGATAATATATTTGTATGTGAAAGTTCTCTTCCTTATACTGATCATTCACGAATTGCTTGTATGGCCCATATTGTGATTGTCAAGCTTCAATAGATTTTACTTTATAAACCATATGTGAAGCTACTACTAAGCATAAAGCACATTGATAATTTAATATTTATGATATTTCATTGATTCACAATTTACTCTTCGGATATAAGTGAAGCTCAAGAGTAAACATCAAACTACTCTTCAAAAGATATAAATGAAGATCAATGAGTAGGTAAACAATTAAGTATCTGTGTGAGGACTCTCTCTCTCTCAATAAAGAATTTTAGATCTGAGTATTTTATTCAAACAACAAACTAAACAAAAATAGAACTCCAAGAATAGCATGCATTATGTGAACGAATTAAAATTTAGGCTCAACATAGGCTAACCGATAGTTGACGAAGAGAGGTGGGATGCAGAGCATTCACAAGCTTAGATGCTTGAGACTTATTGAAATATTTACTTGGTGTGCCTTGGTCATCCCCAAGCTTGAGCTTTTGTATCTCGTTCAATCCTCTCATATCACGGCTTCACCTATTCTCAAAAACTTCATCCACACAAAACTCGAAAAGAACTCGTGAGATAGGTTAGTACACATAAAAACAAATAAACACATCATGTACTGACAAGACAAGTTGAATGGTAATTTCAAATATCATCTAATTTTTACTATAATTTCCACAATTTATATCTACAAATATAGGCTATGGAAACTATAGGAAAAGCAGACAACAAAACTATGACAGCAATATGTCCAAACAGAACAGTCTGCAGAAATTTATGAAGACAATGTACTTATGTAACTCAAAAATTTATGAACATTTAGGACGTGATAAATAATTTATACGAAAGCACACTGTAAAAGTTTCAGAAACTTTTCATGTTCCAGTAAAATATGAAAATTCAAACACTACAACAAAAGTTTCTGTTTTTACATAGCACATATCAAAACATGCAATGCAAGCATCCTAATGCAATTCTTGGAACTTTTTATTGAAAAACAAGATTCTAAATAACATCTAACATAGAAAAAAATTATAATGATGCTCCAATCAAAACACATATCATGTGACGAATAAAAATATAGCTCTAAGTAAGATGTACCAATAATGTTGGAGACGAAAAAAGGGGATGCCTTCCGGGGAATCCCCAAGCTTAGACGCTTGAGTATTTCTTAGATATTACCTTGAGGGTACCTTGGGAATCCCCAATTTTAGGTCCTTGCTGATCCTTATTCACCTCATATCCGTATCTCACCAAAAACTTGAAAACTTCAATCACACAAAACTTAACAGAACTTCGTGAGATGGGTTAGTGTAGTAAAGATAGATCATTCACTTAGGTACTGTCAATACAAGATTAATAAGTGTTCTCACATAATAATAAATGTATTCCATCATTAACACAAGTTATATTACAACATATAAGGTACGGAAACACTTGAAACAAGCAAACTATGGATGCAAAACAGAATCTGTCAAAAACAGAAGAGTATGTAAAGATCTGAATGATCACCATACTTCCCTGACTCTAAAAATTCTAAAAAATTAGAACAACGCATAGAATTTGCATATACATTCAAAATTTCAGAATTTTTTAACACTCCAGTAAAATCAGATAATTCATATACTGAACGCAAACTTTCTATTTTTGCACAGAATCAAACAAGCAAGTATCCACACTATCCCAAAGGCTTTACTTTGCACTTTATTGAAATAAAAGATAGAAAACATGATTAATACATTATAGTAATCATGTGAACAAACAAAAACAGAAAGTAAAAGTGTTGGGTTGTCTCCCAACAAGCGCCTTTCTTTAATGCCTTTTAGCTAGGCATGATGATTTCAATGATGCTCACATAAAAAGTAGTAACTGTAACATGCAAGAGAGCATCATGAATCTCATGACAAGCACATTTAAGTATAACCCACTTCCTATGCATAGGGGTTTTTTGAATAAACAAATTATGGGAGCTGAATCAACTAGCATAGGAAGGTCAAACAAGCATATCTTCAAAAAATTGAACACATAGAGAGGAAACTAGACATTATTGCAATTCCTACAAGCATAAGTTCCTCCCTCATAATAATTTTCAGTAGCATCATGAAGGAATTCAACAATATAACTATCACATACAGCATTATTTTCATGATCTACAAGCATAGAAAAATTATCAATCTCCACATAAGCAAACTTCTTTTCATTCATAATAGTGGGAGCAAACTCAACGAAATAACTATCATGATGTACTTGATTGACATAAATACTTTGAAAATTAAAATCATGATGAAAAGTTTCATGGTTGTCATTAATCCTTATAGCATACATTTAATCACAATAATCATCATACATAGGAGGCATGCTATCATCATAATAGTTTTGCACATCAAAACTTGGGGCACTAAAAATATCATCTTCATTAAACATAGCATCCCCAAGATTGTGGCTTTGCATATCATTAGCATGATGGATATTCAGAAAATTCATACTAAAAATATTGGTATCGTTCTCATCTTTCAAGGAATTCTCATTAAGTATTTTCATAAATTCTTGCTCTACCAATTGAGCACAATTTTCCGAACCATCATTTTCATGAAACACATTAAAAAGACGAAACAATTGATGCAACCTAAACTCCATTTTTAGTTTTCTTTTATAAAACAAAACTAGTGATGAAACAAGAAACTACAAGATTTAATTGCAATATCTGAAGATATACCTTCAAGCACTCACCTCCCTGGCAACGGAGCTTGATGTCTACTACGCAACTTCGCCAGAAAAGAGCTTGATGTCTACTACACAACTTTATTCTTGTAGACTCGTGTTGGGCCTCCAAGAATAGAGTTTTGTAGGATAGTAGAAATTTTCCCTCAAGTGTATGACCTAAGGTTTATCAATCCGTGGGAGGTTTAGGATGAATATGGACTCTCTCAAACAACCTTGCAATCAAATACAAGAAATCTCTTGTGTCCCCAACACACCCAATACAATGGCAAATTATATAGGTGCACAAGTTCGACGAAGAGATGGTGATACAAGTGCAATATGGATGATAGATATAGGTTTTTGTAATCTAAAAATATAAAAACAGCAAGGTAGCAAGTAACAAAAGTGATCACAAACGATATTGTAATGCTTGAAAACAAGGCCTAGGGTCCGTACTTTTGCTAGTGCAATCTGTCAACAATGCTAATATAATTGGATCACATAACCATCCCTCAATGTGCAACGAAGTATCACTCCAAAGTTCTTATCTAGTGGAGAACATAAGAAGAAATTATTTTTAGGGTACGAAACCACCTTAAAGTTATTCTTTCCGATCAGTCTATCCAAGAGTTGTACTAAAATAACCAAGCTATCCTTTCTGATCGATCTATCCAAGAGTTCGTACTAAAGTAACCAAGTTATCCTTTCTGATCGATCTATCTAAGAGTTTGTATTAGAATAACACCAGATGATACACATCAACTAACTCTAATGTCACCTAGATACTCCAATGTCACCACAAGTATCCATGAGTTAATTATACGATACACATCAAATAATTCCAGATTCATAATACTCAATCCAACACAAAGAACCTCAAAGAGTGCCCCAAGATTTCTATTGGAGAATAAGGTATGAAAACATGCAATCAACCCCTATGCATATATCCCCAAGGTCACCGGAATCCGCAAGTTGACACCATAACATATATCAAGTTAATCACTTGAATACACCAATGTCACTATAGGTATACGCATGCAAGAAATATATCAAGTGCTCTCAAATCCATTGTAGCGACCCGACCTGAAAGGTCAAGTCTCCGGTGTTTCCGTACCATCCCAAGATCATGCCGGTACACACACGGTACATCAATGTATATATCAAAGGGAAATCACACAGCATTATATTAATTGAAATCTCATATCGAGTCCTTTATTACATAAAAATTACAACAAAGTGGCTAAAAGCCAACTCATGAGAATATCTAAATCTTGCGGAAGCGTCGAAGGTAGATGAGTCCATCTGACTCCAAGGGCATCTCACTGAGCATAGAACGTTTCCTCACTCCTGGTCGGAAAAGTACTTTGCAACATGATACGTTGCGGCCGTGTAGGTCAGCATATGGAATATGCCGGCAAAGTCACAGTAGAGGTGTGAAATAATCAGCTAGTCTATATGCATATATGGCAGGTGGGGTGGTAAGTTTTGCGTAAAGCCAATTTTTCCTACATCAAGAAAAGGGGCTAAGCAAAACATTACTAAGTTGGTTGATTAATGAGATGGTTCCACCAACCAATTCTCATTTCCCAAAATTATTAATACCCACATCATCATTATTAATTGGGTTGAGAGTTCCGGAAGTTTCAATTCCTTTGTCTCAAGTCGTCCATGACCGTGGACACGGCTAATCGATTAGGTTTAAGTACTCTGCAGAGTTTTGCACACGTTCCCCACAAGATTTGGTCGCCTCCGTTTGATTTCTCGCACTTCAGGGTGTTTGAGAAACGGATGACCAAAACATGGTCTTCCAAAGGGTTTCCCTGCGACTCTGTCGGTGCCCATCCTTTCCTACCGTTCTTCTTCCTCTCGTAGCACCGCCTGTCCAGGGTCACCACGATATCCAACCAAGCCAGAGCCCATAATGACTTGTGGTTGTGCAGGTAAGCCTTGGGTTTTAAAGCATCCATCCATCTCTTTGTGCCTGGGTGGACCTTTCCGCGTGAATACTGGCCATCTCCAGCATCACCTAGGCAAATCCACTGGTTTCTCCAGGGTGCCGTTCAACCATCATCCACCCAGAGGTATGTTGAAAACTCGGAGTCTTAAATCTTGATCATTATGTAGGTCTTGAAATTATTAACTCTCTCAACTCTCATGAATCACACAACCAACCCCGTCTACTAATAGCATAGCAAAAGGTAAAACAACGTTTCCCGGGGCCAATGTGTCAAGAGGTTGAGGGGGTACCTACCACATGATACTACTACAATGTAACCAAGTTTCCAACTAACCTATCTTGCATGCAATTGGGGAGATGGTAGAACTAATGCATATAAAACATGGGTAAACATGGTCAAAGTGACTTGCCTGATTGATGATCTTCGTACGTGAGTGACTCTAAGTAACAAGCTTCGCACTCTGGATAATCTAACAAAGCAAACAAACACTCAATAAGCATACAACAAAATATTGTAACTCACAAACATCAACCAAGAACTAGTAAACAATCAAGACAAAACAATGCACAAATCTCAAGTAAGAAAACACACAAAGTTTTGTTTTCAAAAGGTGAGGAAAGAAAACACTACTGACATAATGAAACCATTTGTAATAACAAAACAATTGTTGTCAGCAAGGAAACAATAGAATATTTTATTAATAAACAGAATATAATCAATTTAAGTTTGTTGGGAAAAGTTTAGTAAAGTTTATACAAGTTTGTGATAAACACTATATGAATCAACTATAGTTATATTAACAAAAGAAATGAAAAACTAAACTTATTATTTATTTGTAAAACATGTTCTTAACAGAAAATAATTTACAATTAAATCTGTCTTAGAAAACAGAATTAAAATATACAAAACTTTGTTTGAAAACAAAACTATTACTAGTTAGTTGTTTTAATCAAATTATGCCTATTTGAAAAGAAGTTGGGATTCCTATGTTAAATAAAAATTAAACTAAGCAAATTTATATTTTTATTAACAGTGAGTGAAAACACTAAATGTTTACTAACAGAACCTAATAAACAAATAAAACCAATTCTAAATGAAACTAATTAAAATTGAGTTTATAAAACTATATTATAATACTAAGCAGATTCTGTTTATAGCTAAAACACTACTCAAATATATCCTAAAAATCTTCAAACTAAGCATGAAGGTAGTCCTAACTAATACCAAACAGTAGCAAAAAGATTCATATCAAAATCTATTTTTAAACTCTAGTTATTAAGATTTGAAGATTTTGAGCAAATTTGATAAAATTCAAATTTTATGGTTCAAATTTGAAATTTAAAAGTACAGGGTGAAACAACATGAAAAATGTGAGCTATTGCAAAAAGAATCAATTCAAAACATTAACTAGATTAAAAGATATAAGCAAAACAAATTTTGAAAACATTCTGTTAATTAAAACAAAAACAGAAAAAGAAAAAATGATTTGCGACGGTCAGGGGGCTACGTGGCGCTGTCCGATTGGCTAAGGGGGGTGTGCGCTCGGGGTTTACGGGCGGGCGACCGGTTCCTAAAGGAAAACGATTCGGATTAAATCCGATCTAATCTGGGTCGTTGATTACAGATCGAACGAGTGGGGATGCTCACAGTGTTAAGAGGTCGCCGGCGTCGGGGTCTCCGGCGAGTCCGGAAGCGGCGAATGTGACGGCGAGGCGCTCCGGTGGTCGGGGAAGACGGGGAAGTGGTACGGGCGACGGCGACGGTTCTCCGGAGTCGATTGGTGGCAACGGTGGGTGGAATGGTGGACGGAATCGGTGGCTACGGTCGACGGCGAGGTCCGGTGATGGTGGGAGCTCCGGCGAGCAATTGACAGCGTCTCGGCGACGGAAGAGAGGGGGCTCGGGGAGGAACGGAGTGCGGAGGGTGTCCGGCTTATATAGGGGTGCTGGGGAGTGCGGGGGAGGAGAGAGGAGAGAGATCCGGTGAAGAGAAAGAAACGGCCGGCGATGGTCCGGCGCGCGCGGGGAGGAGAGTGATGACCGCTCGGTCATTACGAGCGAACGAGGTGGGGTCCAGCGTGAGTGAGAGGGAGAGAGATTAATGCGCGTCGGTCGGCCGGCTTTTAATCTATTCGCGAGTAACTGCCGTGGGCCGGCCCGTTTAATACCGGAAACGGTTACCGTTTCTTTTTAATAATTTTCCAGAGACATTCAAAAGCTTTTAAAGCATTCAAATCATCTCTAAATATAGGGGTATTATATATCAAAAATAATAGAATAATAAATGCTATTTAATGAACATTTCTATTCTGTAATTTGAACAATTTGAAAAAAATAATATTTTCAGAAATTGACTAATTGTTTTTAAACCCTTTTTGCAAATATTTTCAAAATAACCCCTGGTTATTAGTGTTCAAATATATCACCAATTAGTCCCTGGTGTGGAGTGTCATGTTACTCCTCTCTTATTTTGAACATTTAACCAAAGTTTCCAATAGGTGAAAGCAACATAGGGAAAAGTAGAAGGGACTTTCAGAAATCCAGAAGAGACATTTCAAAAAACACATACATTCAAGCAATGATGCTGCTAGATGCATAGCTATAATCATAACATTCCAAAATGAAATTTTGGGATGTTACATCCATAAAAGTATTCAATCCGATAATAACAAAATCTAAAAGGGAAAACACCATGTGATCCAACTATATTAACAAAGCCCGTGATACATCAGGATCGTGCCATATCAAGAAAACGAGAGAGAGAGAGAGAGAGAGAGAGAGAGAGAGATTGACCACATAGCTAATGGTACAAACCATCAGCCCTAAGGGTGGACTAGTCCCTCCTCATCATGACCTCCGCCAAGATGATGAAGATGGCCACCGGAGATGATCTACCCTCTACGACAAGGTACTGGAACGCCTACAGATTGGTTTTTCATTAATACAGAGAGTTACGGCGGAGGAACGAGAAGTCTATGGTTATTTCTGATGGTTTCTATATTTATACGAATTTTTGGCATTGGTTTCATGTGAAGGTGGGCCACAAGGTGAGTAACATACACCAGGGCGGGCCAGGGGGCCTGGCGTGCCCTGGTGGGTGGTGCCCACCTTGTGGCTCTTCTATCCCTCCCACGAAGCGTCTAGTGCCTCTTTTGTTCCATCAAAAAGTTTCGGGCGATTCTGAGAACTTTCATTTTCGGCACAAAAAACAGCACCACGATAAATCTGCTGAAAACAATGCAAGTCCGGGTTAGTTCTAAATAAATCATATAAAATGCATCAAAACCATATAAATGTATTATAAGCATAGGTGAATATGGCATGAATACATCGTAAATTATTGATACATTGGAGACGTATCACTATTGCATAGAGTTGATGTTGGTTGCAAATAGTCCTTGCCAAAATGAATGTGGGTGAATTTTGTTGGTGGAGTCACCCCTCAAGAACTTCTCTAGTTCTTCTTCTTTGGGACCCACATCAACTTGATGGGCATCCTTGGAGTTGAAGTAGCACTAGATGATGTAGAGCTAGTATTATCCTTGGGAACCCACTTGACCATGGCTTGGGACTCATCTTCATATGTGTCAATCTCTCCTTGAAGCTTTTCCTTGCCCTTGAGCTTGTGGTCTTGTGGTGAAAGATCATCTTGAGCTTTTGTTACCTTGGGAAGAGTATGTTCATACTTCTCCTTTTGAGGAACAAACTTCGGCTTGGGGTATTGACCTTCTTATGTTCATACTTATCCTTTTGGGGAACAAACTTCGGCTTGGGGTATTGACCCTCTTCCCATTAAACTCCATTGGCACTGAAATAGGCAATGCCATGGTTATTCCGGTATCCTCCATGCTTGCGTACAATTTCCTCAAATTGCTTACACCCGGCAAGACTTTTGTAGATACCTTTTTCTATAATCCCTTTCAATAGATCAGTTTCTTGCTCAAGTGTAACTTGGCTAAGAGAATCATTAGTGGAATAAATAGAACTACGGGAAGCAATATCATTGGATTTATCATTTTTATTGCTACTAATTGAAGAACCTTTCCTGCCTTTGTTACTAGTTTGTTTAGTCTTAACTTGTGGACTGAATGTAGACAAGAGTAGTCGTTTTGCTACATAAGAGGAATTCTTCTCTCGAAAATCGTCATCGATAGTTTTAAGAAACTCAAATTCTTTCTCCATATTGAGCTTCTCGAAGCGTAGCTTCTGATGAGTTCTTACAAGCTCTCTATGATCTTCTATAGTGGATTCATGGGCTAACTTAAGAGTGTTCAATTCTTTAGTTAGTCGCTCTATTTCCTTATTGTCATCGTCACATGACTTATTTTGACTAGCGTGATTACTATCAAGTTCATTTTGACTAATATCACTAGTTTTGTCAAATAGAAAGTCATCATCTCCAAGTAAGTCATCCTCATCACTATTAAAGTCAATGTATTCGGGGTGTGATACCTTGGGGCCTTTATCCATGAAGCAACTTCCACTCCCTTCATTTGGTGAATCAAATATGTCATAGGAGTTGGAGAAAATGAGTACAAGTCCGGCAACACCTTCATCTTAACTATAGTGGGAGTCGGAGTGGTAGCTTCTCTCAGAGTGGTCGTTGGATTCGGAGCCGGAAACCCATTCACCAACATGATCTTGATGTCTTCTTCTTGTGTAGCTCTTGATGTACTTGTCCTTCTTCTCCGAGTGTTTGCTTCTTCGGGAGGTTCTTCATTTGGAATGATCATCTCTACTACTCTCTCTTCGAGGTGACGCATCTCTTGAGCTCTTTATTCTAGGTGACTCTTCCCTTCTTTTTTGTGTGGGGGGGGGCATGCACCCATTGGAGTATTGTCCATGGCTTCCACAATTGTAACAATTTCGGTCATGACTAGATGAACGCTTCTATTCATATCTTGAGTTGGAGCTTCTTTCTTTGCCTCTACTCTTGTAGAACTTGTTGAATTTCTTGACCATGAGTTTTATCTCTTCATTGGTTACAAGTTTGTCACTTGACATAGTGGGAGTGTCACTTGAAGCTTTGTAAGCATCGCTAGACTTGTTGTGAAGTTCTTCCTTGTCTTCGAGTGGCATCTCATGAGCAACAATCCTTCCAATGACTTCCGTGGGCTTGAGATCTTTATAGTTTGGCATCATTTGGATTAATGTGCACGCTGTGTCGTACTTCCCATCCAAGGATCTAAGTATATTCTTGATGACGAATTTGTCGATCATCTCTTGCCTTCCTAAGACAGCAATCTCGTTTGTGATGAGAGCAAGCCTAGAGTACATTTCGGCAAGCCTCGATCATCTCTTGAACTTATGAAGTTGACTTTGAAGCACATCCAGCTTAGATTCTTTGATGGATTTGGTACCTTCATGCATATCAACCAAAGTATCCCAAATTTCCTTCGCATTCTCAAGACTACTAATCTTGTCGAATTCTTCTAGGCATAGGCGATTGAATAGAATGTCACATCCTTGAGCATTGTATTGCAACATCTTCAATTCCTCCGTGGTCACTTTACGATCCGGTTTGTTTCCATCACCAAAGAATTCACCTTGCAAGCCAAGACGAACAACAGCCCATATGGCTGGGTTATGACCAAGAATATACATTTTCATCTTATGCTTCCAACTACCAAAGTTTGAACCATCAAAATATGGGCCTCTACGGTGATAATTTCCCTCACTAGATGCCATACTCTCCAAGGTTGTGAAACCAATGCAATGGAGACCAAAGCTCTGATCTCACTTGTAGGATCAAAAGTAGGTCTAGAGGGGGTGATTAGACTACTTGACCAAATAAAAACCTAACCTTTTCCCCAATTAATTGGTTGGAAGATTTTAACAACTGTTGCAAATCAAGTTCACCCTACACATGCATGTCTACGAGTATTGCAGCGAAAAGTAAAGAGAAGCATATTTAAAGAGGGTCGGGATAAGAAGATCAAATGCAATTGGAGACACGAAGATTTTCCCGTGGTTCCGATAGATGGTGTTATCGTGCATCCACGTTTATGGAGGCTTCATCCCATGGAGGGTAACAATCGCGAGAGTCCACAGAGGGCTCCACCCAGAAGGGGTCCATGGAGTAGAAACCTTGTCTATTCCATGATGGCCTACATCCATAGAGGACCAGCCTTACTCGGGGTAGATATTCATGAAGTAGGCGATCTCCTTGCTCTTACAAACTTCTTTGTTGAACTACACAATCATGAAGAAGGAGGCTCCCAAGTGACACCTAACCAATCTATGATGCACCACCCTTCATAAGGTAATACATGTGGTAGTATGATGAACTCCTTGCTCTTGTGCTTCAAATGATAGTCTCCTCAACACTCAACAACTCTCTCACGGATTTGGCATGGGTAGAAGAGATAGATTGGATTGAAAGCAACTTGGGGAGGCTAGAAATTAAGATCCATATGGTTGGAGTGGATGATCTTAACCTCAACACATGAGTAGGTGGCTCTCTCTCGGAAAATTGGGTATGGCAAGTGGGTGTGTGTTTTGAGTGCTTATCTTCCGAGTGAGAGATGGTGGAGGGGTATATATAGGCATTTCCAAAAATCCAACCGTTACAACATTATTACCCAACTCAGACAAACCGAAGAGAAAACTCGGTTGCACCGACTAGTGCAAAATGTGGCAACTTTGGCTTTTTCAGTGAGATCGATATATAAATATCGGTGTTACCGATATGGGTGACCTAGGCGGTTACCAAGTCTCGGTGTCACCAATTTCTTAAACTCAGTGGGACCTATTTTAAGGAATTGGTTACCAAAAAGTTGGTCACTGTTTTTGATTGCACCGAATGGAATGTTGGTAGTACCGAGATGCTAGGGTTTGGCTTGGCTTCTGTGTAGGGTAAAACTCGGTGGATCCGAATGGGAAACGTTGGTGTCACTGAATTTTGACTTTTGACTTTGGATAGAAGATTTTTGTGGGAAAGTGGGTCAGTATTTTTGGTTTGTAATCTCCAAGCACTTGAGCAACAAGATCATCACAATTCCTCATCCCCTTTTAATAGTATTGGCTTTCCTATGGACTCAAAAGTGATTTCTCATAAAATATAAAATGTAGAGTCCTCAAGCCTGAAGCATGGCCAATTCTATTCCTTCCTTTCCTTGGGGACGTTCTCCACATAATCCTTTAGCCAACCCATCATTTAACTTTTTCCCGAGGTACACTTGGTGGAAACAGTAGTCCAATGAAATATATGTTGTTATTAATTACCAAAACCACCTAGGGAGAGGTTGTGGTTTCAATCTCCCCCTTTTTGGTAATTCATGACAACATATAGATCAAAGCTATGGTAAAATATATAATCAATGAATAGCATCGTCGCTTTGATAAGTATGTCATAAGCAAGAGCTCCCCCTAAATTTGTTCATTATTTTAAATTTGCGTTTGAATGCAAATTCACAATCGATTAGGATTATGGGTCACTCTCCTATGTCACATACAACTTGGTCATGCGCAAGAATTAATATGAGTGAATTACATAAGCACATCACACCAAACATTAAATGAATGATCATCATATAGGCATCTCAAAGATAGCAAAGTAGTAGCATCACATAAGAGTATATGATCAAACACCCACAAAGTTTTAGACAAACGATAAACCAAATGTTTTTAAACTGCAGAGAGGAACAAAAATGCAACATAATCTCTCTCGGAGCCCTATGATCTATAACCTCTCCCACTTTGGCAACAAGTTACCAAAAAGTTCAAATCTATAGAGATAATCGTCGCTCTGGGCACGGTCTCCTCCATGAGACGATGAATCTGCTTTTGTAGCTGTCGAAGGACTCGAGAGAAGAGCATCCGCAAATGCTTCAGCTGAAGTCCTCTAAGGTTGTGGAGTAGACACTCGGGGTGCAAGAGGAACTGATGGAGCTATGGAAGGTGAGGGAGTCCTGGATTTGGGGGTCCTCGGATAGCCGACCTATGCTTCATGGGCCGAAGTGTATGGGCCGCTAGGCGGGCATCGGATGGTCGAAGACCATCTGCGCCAGATGGAAGCTTCGAGGAGTCGTGAAGTATTCTCCAAGTTATTAGCTGTAGTTAGGCATGTTATCTCTTCGGCATGTAACTGACCATGTGTAAGCCTAGGACACCCTCAGCATCTATATAAGCCGGTGGGTTTTAGGGTATAGGGACAGAAAAACTCGTCTAGGGTTAGCAATACTATCTCGAGGTAGATCAACTCTGTAACCCCTAACATCATCAATACAACCAACTAGGACGTAGGGTATTACCACCATAGGAGGGCCCGAACCTGGGTAAACTCGTGTCCCCTTCGTCTCCTATTATCGTCGTTCTAGTCTCACAGTTCGGGACCCCCTACCTGAGATCCGTCGGTTTTGACACCGACATTGGTGCTTTCATTGAGAGTTCCTCTATGAGCGTCGAAGGAATCGATGGCTCGCCCCGTCGCAAGTAGCGAGATCTGTATCGAGGGGACTCTCGCCCCCGATCAGAGTTTCATCGGCAATGACATCTTGTCGCATGCCGGCCCGGTCGGCCATCATGGCCAGATCAGAAGGTTTCCCCCCAATCAGAGTATCAAGTTCGGAACCCTAGAGTTCGTGGCTGATTCACAGGGAACACTCATTCCAAAGGAACCCTCAACCTTTGAAGAAAAATCACTAAGTCCAGATGCTTTGACGTCCAAGACATTAGGTCCCACGGTGGAACGGAACATAGATCCACGTTGGCGTAACTCTGAAACTGTCACACCGCTTGACGAATCCACTCGTATCAGCAACACGCATCCTGCCATCGACTCATTCTTAAATGAGTTGTTCGATCGAATCGAATCTATGTGTATATCGGATGACCAGGTTCCGATCTATGATCGGCTCGGTATCAGACCCGATGATAGGGAGATTCATTCCCTCCGGTCACCCACCTTGTCGCTAGCATTGAGTGTCCTGTTGTGGATTCGGCCTAAGAGCCGGAATTGAAAAATGTCTATACTTCGGTCCTCAATCTCCAAGACCCTATCGGTGAATCAGAGGCAGGGAATCGCTCTAAAGCCGGACTGTCACCGGTCCAAGATCCGTCGCATGATTTGGAAACTGCAATCCCGAACACTCATTGCAATAGGGAACCAAAAAACATTCCCACCCATAGCCCAAGACGATCATCCAAGTACCGCGCCAAAGCCCATATCTTCGGACTTTCGGGATATCAAGCAACTACAAGGAGAATCAGTACACCACTTTTGGGAAAGACTCCTACTCTCTAGGAGCAGAGTAAAAGGTCTTAGCGACCAAGATGTAATGGCAATTTTCATCTGCAATTGCCATGATGAAGGGATTCTCAATGCCCTGGCCCACCGACGCATAAGCGACTTTTTAGAGTTATCCGAATTGGTACAGAAGTATTGTGCCATGGAGAGTGTCTAGCAATCCGAGCGACTGTTCTCGAAACCAATTTTCTCCAAACACCCTAGAGGAGCTCGGAAAAATAGGATACCTCCAAATCGGCCAGCCAGGTATGAACCCATCGAAAAAAGAAACAAGTCCCTTTTTGGGACCAGTACCGTCCTCGACGGACTATTGGATAAACCTTGCCCCATTCATTCCGTGTTATTAAACACGAACCCAACACATAGCCTTTGAGCTTGCTGGGTTGTCGGGCAAGTCGCAAAAAGTGGCGAGGCCATCCTCGACACACCTCCGTCGAACAGGCGCTCTCCTTTGCCACCCGAATTTAATGTCGAAGTTTTGACGGTCTATGAGATCTTCCCCTCGAGGAGCGGGCATAAAAGAGCTCTTAGGGAGCACGAGAAAGTCTACCACGTGGGAGCTACTAGCCTATGGGCACACGTATCGATTACTTTCGGGAACACTGACCAGCCACCCATACTTCTTGGTTATTTACCGGCCGCTCTAGTCTTGAATCTCATCATTGATGGATACAAGCTACATAAAGTGCTAATGGATGGTGGTAGTGGTCTTAACCTCATATCCGAGGCCACTTTGGAAAAAATGCAGTTTGACCGAACCCGCATCGAACATAGCAACACAACCTTCCGAGGAGTTATCCTAGGGAAAGAGGCACGTTGTTCCGGATGTATCATCCCGTAGGTTGTGTTCGGCACACCTGAAAACTACCAATCCGAAGAACTTATCTTCCACATTGTCCCCTTCCTAAGTGGCTATCACGCCCTATTGGGCCGCGATGCCTTTACAAAGTTCCAGGCTATACCCCATTATGGGTACACGAAACTCAAAATTCCAGGACCAAACGGAGTGATCACGATCGCTAGTGATCCGAACATAGCCCTTCGGGCCAGAAACAAAATGGCAGCGCTCGCCCTCGAGGCATTAGCAGCAACATTCGTCGCCAAAGAGTTGACCGCTCTACGGTCGACAGTTAATAGGTATGATGTGATCCTTAGCAAAAGGCCCAAGTCCACGTCCTTTAAACCCGCAAAGGAAATCGTTAAATTTAAGGTGCATCCAACAGACCCCAATAAGACAGCGACCATCGGAGCCAAGCTTGATCCCCTCATGGACGAAGCATTGCTGAATTTCCTCCGCGAGAATTGGGACATTTTCACTTGGCATCCTTTTGATATGCCTGGAATCCAACGTCGGCTCGCCGAACACAACTTAAACATTATTCCAGGCTTTAAGCTCATGAAACAGACTCTACGTCGCTTCTTTGATCCCAAACGGCAAGCCATGGGTGAAGAATTAGCCAAACTGCTCGAGGCCGGATTTATTCTGGATATTAAACACCCCGAGTGGCTAGCAAACCTGGTGATGGTACCTAAAAATACAAGTCCTGGTGGTTGTGTGTCAATGTCAAAGACCTAAACAAAGCATGCCCCAAGGACCCTTTCCCCTTACCACGCATAGACCAGATCATCTATGCCACAGCCGGACACGATTTGTTGTGTTTCCTTGACGCTTACTTCGGATACCATCAAATTAAAGTGAAGGAATCCAATCAAGCGGCTACTGCATTCATCACCCCCTACGGGCCATTTTGCTTCAACACGATGCCCTTCGGGCTAAAAAACATCGAGGCCACATACCAGGGCATGATCCAAACCTGCCTTGTGACACAGGTCGGTAAGACTATCGAGGCCATTTGATCGACGAATTACGCCAAACTTTTGCTAGTCTACGTGAATACAATATACGGCTCAATCCAGAAAAAATGTGTATTCGGAGTTCCCTCTAGTAAGTTGCTTGGATTCATCGTCTCCCATAGAGGAATAGAGGCAAATCCAGCTAAAATCCGTGCTCTATCAGAACTTGCAATCCCCATAGAGCTGAAGCATGTCCAGAGGCTAGCCGAGTGCGTCGCGGCATTAAGTCGCTATATCTCCCACCTCGGAGAAAAGGCTTTGCCGCTCTATAAGCTGCTGAAACGGACCAACAATTTTGAATGGACCGATGAGGCAGCGACTGCGTTAGAAGAAATCAAAACACTACTGGCAACCAATCCCATACTCACAGCACCAGGCGTTGGTGAGCCCATGTTGTCATACATATCGGCCACCAACAAGGTCATCAATGCAGTGCTCGTCGTTGAACGAGATGAGGAGGGACATAAATTCCAGACTCAGAAACAGGTATATTATGTGTTGGAGGTGCTAACGCAGTGCAAGTCCAGATACCCACATTACCAGAAAATAGCCTATACAGTATTCATGGCATCGAGGAAACTCAGACACTACTTCCAGGAGTGTGCGTTTACAGTGGCATCAGAAGTCCCCCTGAATGATATAATCAACAACAGGGATGCCACCGGCTGCATAGTCAAATGGGCCATTGAGCTCCTTCCCTTTGAAACAACCTACAAGCCATGCCGCGCCATTAAATCTCAGGTATTGGCGGACTTCCTGGCTGAATGGACAGAGGCCGAGATCCCCAAGGAGTGCAGTGCATACTCCCATTGGACAATGTACTTTGATGGATCCAAGACCTCTGCCGGTCTGGGGGCTGGAGTTATTCTCACATCCCCCACAGGCGACAACGTGAGATACATGTTGCAAATCATGTATGCCGACTCCAACAATGCCGCTGAATATGAAGCTCTTCTTCATGGTCTTCGTGTAGCGGTGTCAATGGGCATACAACGGCTAGAGGTACGGGGGGTCAAACTTGGCCATATCCCAAATTAACGACGAGTTCGACGCCAAAAATCCAAAGATAGCGGCATATAGAAACATCGTCCTCAAGATATCTTCTCGGCTTGAGGGGTTGGAATTCCACCACGTTGCTCGAGACAACAACCAAGCCGCCGATATACTAGCCCGTACGGGAGCCAAGCGTGATCGTCCGGAGGAACTGTTGGGGAACGTTGCATGGGAAACAAAAAAATTCATACGCACACGCAAGATCTATCCATAGTGATGAGCATCTACGAGAAGGGAGAGTGGATATACATACCCTTGTAGATCTCTAAGCGGGAAGCATTAAGAAATGTGGTTGATGTAGTTGAACATCTTTGTGATCCAAATCGCCGAGCGTCCTGCTATCCAATCACGATCCGTCCCGATCTAGCACCGAACATACGACACCTCCGTGTTCAGCACACGTACAACTTGATGAAAATCTCTGCCTTCTTGATCTAGCAAGAGGGAGCAGAGAGGTAGAAGAGTTCTCTGGCAGCGCGATAGCATTGCGGCGATGGTGGTGGATCTTTCCAGCAGGGCTTCGCCTAAGCACCGTTGAAACCGATCTAGAGGAGAAACTACGAACTAGAGGAGAGGTAGCACGTGGCTATTTATCTGTCTCAAAAACCCTCAAACCTCTAGTATATATAGGAGGAGGGGAGGAGGAGTCTTGGCCCTCAAGGGGCCAGCCCTTTGCTTCGGGCGAAGGTGGGGAGGAGGAGTCCTCCTCCAATCCTATTAGAACTAGGACTCCTTCTCTCCCACTTTGCCTTCCTTCCACCCTTGGGTTTCTCCACCTCAGCTGCATGGGCTTCCTGTCGGGATTTGCCCAGCTCACTAAGGACTGGTAAACCTCCTCCCACAGCCCATGTAGCCTCTTTGGTCAAAATACCCCTCCCCATGGTCCCCCGGTACCCTCCTGACACTCCCGGTACACTACCGATGAGCCCAAAACTTTTCAGGAGACCAAAATAGGACTTCCTATATATCAATCTTTACCTCTGGACAATTCCTGAGCTCCTCGTGATGTACAGGATCTCATCCGTGACTCCAAATAACCTTCAGTCACCACCATACATAACTCTATACTACCGAAACGTCACTGAACCTTAAGTGTGCAGACCCCATGGGTTCGAGAACTATGTAGACATGACCGAGACACCTCTACTATCAATAACCAATAGCAGGACCTAGACCCATATTGATTCCTACATATTCTACGAATATATTTATCAGTCGAATCTCTATGTCAAGGATTCAGTTAATCCCGTATGTCGTTCCCTTTGTTGTTCGGTATGCTACCTACCCGAGATTCGATCGTCGGGATCTGTATACCTAGTTCAGTCTCGTTACCGACAAGTCTCTTTACTCATTCCGTAATACAACATCATGTAACTAACACTTTAGTCACATTGCTTGCAAGGCTTGTTGTGATGTTGTATTACCGGGTGGGCCCTGAGATACCTCTCCGTCACACAGAGTAACAAATCCCAGTATTGATCCATGCCAACTCAACATACACTCTCGGAGATACCTGTAAAGCAACTTTATAGTCACCCAGTTATGTTGCGACGTTTGATACACACAAGGCACTCCTCAAGTGTCAGTGAGTTGCATGATCTCATGGCCATCGGAACAGATACTTGACATGCAGAAAACTGTAACAATAAACTGACACGATCAAATGCTACGTTTATAGTTTGGGTCTTGTCCATCACATCATTCTCCTAATGATGTGATCCCGTTATCAAATGACATCTCATGTCAATGGCTAGGAAACCTTGATCATCTTTGATCAACGAGCTAGTCTACTAGAGGCACACCAGGGACAAAGTGTTGTCTATATATCCACACATACAATGTGTTTCCAGTCAATACAATTATAGCATGGATAATAAAAAATTATCATGAACAAGGAAATATAATAATAACTATTTTATTATTGCCTCTGGGGCATATTTCCAACAGTCTCCCACTTGCACTAGAGTCAATTATCACGGGTCATTGCAGCACAGTATGGGTAAGTATTTCCCTCAGTTGTGAAACCAAGGTTTATTGAACCAATAGGAAAATCAATCCACAACCGTCTTCAGCGGATACACACAAAAGAGCAAACAACTTGCACCCAACGCGAGCAAGAGGCTTGTCAATCCCCTTGATCTTGTTATTTGCAAGTAGGTGAAGTGTGTAGATAATTTTAAATTGTAACATAAAATAAAAGGTAAATAAGAATAGCAGGGTATTGATAGATTTGTAAATATATAAGTGAATAGACCCGGGGGCACAGTTTTTCCCTAGCGGCATCTCTCATGAAATAAGCATACGGTGGGTAAACAAATTACCAATGGGAAATTGATAGAAAAGCACATAGTTATGCGATATTCACGGCAATGATCATGTGTATATAGGCATCACGTCCAAAAAAATAGGCTGACTCCTGCCTGCACCTATTACTATTACTCCACTTCAAGAGCGCTTCTATGCTTGCCTCTCGACGTATTAAGTTCATGACAAACAGGGTAATGCATGGAGAATGATGACATTATGTAGACAAAGTAAACTCAAGCAATATGAATAAACCCCATCGTGTTATCCTTAGTGGAAAAACACAAAGATGTATCTTGTTCCCTTCTGTTACTGAGATATAGAAACTCGTTAGATTGAACCCACTACAATGCACCCCTCTCACTAAAGAAAGATCAATCTACTTGGACAAAGCAAATCAATAAATTGGAGAGAATTGTGAAGCTATAATGATCATGCAAATGAAAATCATAATAATTTCAGAGAAGACTCAAATACTTTTCATGATTAATCTAAACATAAACCCACAATACATGGGATCCCAACAAATGCACGGCACAAAAGAGTTACATCGGATGGATCAAAGCAAAGATGTGATGATCATTGTATTGAAGATCAAAAGAGAGACATAGTCATCTAGGTACTAACTACAGACCCGTGGGTCTATGGTGAACTACTCACACATCATCATGAGGGCAGCAAGGTTGATGAAGAGGCCCTCCATGACCGTTCCCCCGTCCGGTAGGGTGCCGGAGTAGAGCTCCAGATAAGATCACAGCGGAACAGAGACTTGCGGCAATGGAAAAAGTGTTTTGGGACTTCCCCTAGGGTTTTTGGAATATATGTGAATTTATAGGCCAGAGAACGGGGGTAGGAGACCCACCAGGGAGGGACAAGCCATCAGGGTGGGGCCACCCCCCCTGAGCGCGCCCTGGTGGCTTGTGCCTCCCTCGTGCAGCCTCCGGTCTTCTATCTAAGCTTCCAAGTATTCTTTCAGTCCATAAAAAATCATAAAAAAGTTTTGGGGCAATTGGACTTCGTTTGGTACTGTAACCTGAATAGTAAAAAAACATAGAAAGACGAATTGGCATTGGGAACTGTGTCAATAGATTAGTGCTCAAAAAATAATATAAATTGTTAAATTATTACTCAAAAAGTATCCTAGAATGATAATATAATAGCATGGAACAATCATAAATTATAGATACATTTGAGACATATTAAGCATCCCCAAGCTTAATTTCTGCTCGTCCTCAAGTAGGTAAATGATAAAAACATAATTTTTGATGTGACATGCTACCCAAAATGTAATATTTTTCATGTATGCTCTTTGAGAAACGATGAATTAACAAACATCAGCATAGTAATATTTATAAGCACAAGCAACAAAATCATCAATCTTTCAAAGTAGACGATCCTAAAAGAATGTTTATCCCCCATTCATCTTATATTATTAGTAAGGCATGGCCCTGCCTTCACCACATTAATACAAATGTCAAGCACCACGGTGTCCAAGTCAGGCAATTGGATCATACATTTTCAAAGTGTATCAACTTTTTATTCGTCACACAATATATGAGCGTGAACCATGGACATAGCATAAGGATGGAACAGAATATGTGGTAGATATCAAAAGGGGTAAAAGTGGAGAAGATAGTATCACATCAACTAGGCGTATCACCGGGCTATGGAGATGCCCATCAATAGATGTCAATTCAAGGAGTAGGGATTGCCATGCAAATGATGTACTAGAGCTATAAGTGTATGAAAGCTCAACTGAAGCTAAGTGGGGTGTGCATCCAACTTGCTTGCCCATGAAAACCTCGAGCATTTGAGGACCCCCGTCATCAGAATATACAAGCCAATTTTATAATAATGAAAAATTGATTCCCACTAGCATATGAAAATGACATAACATAAGGCCTTATATATGAAGACCAAGGTGCGATTTTGAGCCACAAGTGTGGTAAAGGATAGTAGCAAAGTCCCTTCTCTCTTTTCTCTCATTTTTTATTATGATGGGATCATTTTGCCTCCACCATTTTTATTTCCTCACTGGTACAATGCTCTAATAATGATGAGCATCACACTTCTACTTACTTACAACTCAAGATGAAAAGTCGATATGAAGAACTATGAAACAGTATGACTCGATATGACTGTGTCTGGCACTGTACTAGGATGTGCCATGATCAAGCGTGACATGTAATAATATGATGAACAGTGTCTTTGCCACAAATACTATGTCAGCTCTATATGATCATGCAAAGCAATATGACGATGAACGAACTACTCATATGATGTGACGATGGAATTTGCATGGAAATATATCTCGGAATGGCTATGGAAATGCAATAATAGGTAGATATGGTGGTTGTTTTGAGGAAGATATAATGAGCCTTATGTGTGACAGAGTGTATCATGTCACGGGGTTTGGATGCACTAGCAAGGTTTGCACCAATCCTCGAGGTGAGAATGGGCAAGGCACGGTACCGAAGAGGCTAGCAAAATATGAGGAGGTGAGATTGCGCATGTTCATGGTTTCACATTAGTCATGAAGAACTCATATACTTATTGCAAATTTCTATTAGTTTTATCACAAATCAAAGCACTACTCGCATGCCCCGAGGGAGGAGGTTGGGAGGATTTAACCATTGTGCGCCTCCGACCCGAAACAACACTAGGATTTTAAGGAGGAATAGAAATGCTTACACATCCCCACCATGCCTTTTTAATATTTAGACAAACAAGAAATTAAAACCTCTTAATACCCATACTTCTACGAACCAACAATTATGCCCTCACACCTTTTTCATATTACCACATCAATATCATTAACCCATAATTTCTCTTTTATGTGCTACATGATGGTTTTGATTATCATTCATTGAATACCTATTATTTTTGGACTAATATTATAAACCATGCAAATTGTCACACTATTTATTAACTCTCAAACAAATATAAGTGAATAATGGGAGTTCAATTATTTCTATAAAATCTATACACCACCGTGCTCATAAGATATAAGTGAAGTACTAGAGCAACTGCTAAGCTCAAAAGATATAAGTGAAGCACATAGAGTATTGTAACAAATCATGATGAAGGTGTGTCTCTCTCAAATAGGTGTGTCCAGCAAATGATGATTGTGGCAAACTAAAAATAAAATCAAACAAACGATGCTCCAAGCAAAAATCATATCATGTGACGAATAGGAATGTAGCTCCAAGTGACATATCGATGGATTGAGACGAAAGAGGGGATGCCTTCTGGGGCATCCCCAAGCATATACACTTGAGTCTTCCTAGAATATTACCTTGGTGTGCCTTGGGCATCCCCAAGCTTAGGCTCTTGCCACTCCTTATTCCATTGTCCATCGTGGTAACACCCAAAACTTGAAAACTCCAGTCACAAAAAACTCAAGAAAACTTCGTGAGATCCGTTAGTATAAGCAACATATCAAATACTTTAGATACCATTGTAAATTTATTAGTATTTCATTATTGAATAATAGGTATTGTATTATAACTTCTACATGGCTTATACACCCCCCCCCCTTATAGAATCCATAGCATCACCAAAACAAGCAAACTATGCAAGCAAAAACAGAATTTGTCTAAAACAGAACAATGTGTAATGATCTGTAAAGAACCTATACTTCCGTAACTCTAAAAATTCTGAAAAATTATAACAACTTGAATAATTTTTATAGAAATACTTATTAAAAATCAGATCAAAAATACGTTCCAATAAAATCAGCGAAATTCTGCACTGGACGCTAAAGTTTCTGTTTTTGCAACGTATCAATTCTACTCATCATGTAAGTCATCCCAAAGGCTTTACTTGACACAAACACTAATTAAAACATAAAGACACAATAATTACAGAGGCAATAATCATGTTATCACACCAAAATATGAAGTAAAAAACAAAAATAAAGATAACTATTTGGTTGCCTCCAAACAAGCGCTATCGTTTTACGCCCCTAGCTAGGCATAATGCATAGTTTCAAGTATTGTCATCTTTGACAACAAGCTCTTTGATAGTACAATGGTTATTGGGAACATGAAGAGGCTTGAAAATAGGGTATCTTATAAGGTTTATAAAGTTGGGGTGCACACTAATCATTTTCGAATCTTCTCTTCTTTTGGTAGGAGTACTAGTGCTTTTTGGAATATAGATAAACTTGGGACTTCTATTCCGAGAAGTACTAAGATTAGTCTTTGAAGGTGTGAAAGCGGAACTTACTTTATTAATGAATTCCTACATTTTATCAATTCTATTCAAACCTTGTTCTGCCCTCTCATAAATAATTGTGTCCTTTTCCTTTAAAGTTTTGAAAGTCATTCCTACCCATGACCCGATATGATTATGATTGTTTTATCTAACTCCTCAATTTGTTCACTGGTAATCATTTTCTTTTCAATAGCATCAAGACTTTGGATGACATTCTCAAAAGTTAAAATAGTTTAATTAATGATAATAGGTGGTGCCCCAACAAGATTTTCAATAGCATTATAGGCATCCAAGGTGTAACATAATAAGAAATTGCCATGAGTAAGGGTGTCAAGGACAAACCTACACCAAGTTGTCACACCGGCATAAAAACTACAAAGCAAGGTAGTGGTGGATTGCTTATGAGTTGATTTATTTTGAGCATTGCAAATCCTATACCACGCATCCTTCAAACTTTCTCCCCCCTTTGTGTAAAACTGAGTACCTCGTTATTGGGAGTAACACGAACAAAAGAAGAACTAGCAATAGTAACAAGTATCAAGCAAATGTAGATATTTTTGCATTTTTGAATTTTATGAAACAAACTAAAATTAACAATGGATAAAAAGAAGAACAAGGGAATGATAATTTGCGTGAAGTTACTTGATAGTTGGTGATGATATTCCCCAACATTGGCGCCAAAAATCCTTCCTAATACTTATGATCTGTGTTGGATTTCTAGTGAAGAGGAATGGGTAATTGCAGAATTATAAGGGTAAGTATTTCCCTCAGTTAAGAAACCAAGGTTTATTGAACCAATAGGAATATCAATCCATAACCGTCTTCAGTGGATGCACACAAAAGACCAAACAACTTGCACCCAACGCGAGCAACAGGGTTGTCAATCCCCTCTCGTTATTTGTAAGCAAGTGAAGTGTGTAGATAATTTTAAATTAAAAAATAAGATTAAAGGTAAATAAGAACAGTAGGGTACTGATAGATTTGTAAATATATAAGTGAATAGACTTGGGGGCCATAGTTTTCCCTAGCGGCATCTCTCATGAAATAAGCATATGATGCGTAAACAAATTACTGTTGGGCAATTGATAGAAAAGCGCATAGTTATGCGATATTCATGGAAACGATCAGGTTTATATGGGCATCACCTCCAAAACAAATAGGCCGACTCCTGCCTGCACCTATTACTATTACTCCACTTCAAGAGCTATTCTATGCTTGCCTCTCTATGTATTAAGTTCATGACAAATAGAGTAATGCATGGAGTACAATGACATGATGTAGACAAAGTAAACTCAAGCAATATTAATAAACCCCATCGTATTATACTTAGTGGAAAAAACACAAAGACATATCTTGTCCCCTTCAGTCATTGGGATATAGAAACTTGTCAGATTGAACCGATTACAACGCACCCCTCTCATTGAAGAAAGATCAATCTACTTGCCAAAGTAAATCAATAGATCAGAGAGAATTATGAAGCTATAATGATCATGCAAATAAGAATCATAATAATTCATAGAAGACTCGAATACTTTTCATGAATAATCTAATCATAAATCCACAATCCATGGGATCCCAACAAACGCACCGCACAAAAGAGTTAATTCGGATGGATCAAAGCAAAGATGCGTTGATCATTGTATTGAAGATCAAAACAGAGAGAGAGAGAGACATATAGGTACTAACTATGGACATGTAGGTCTATGGTGAACTACTCACACATCATCATGAGGACAGCAAGGTTGATGAAGAGGCCCTCTGTGATCGATCCCCTCTCCGACAGGGTGCCCGAATGGAGCTCCAGATAAGATCGCGGCAGAACAGAGACTTGTGGTGGTGGAAAAAGTGTTTTGGGACTTCCCCTAGGGTTTTTAGAATACATGTGAATTTATAGGCCAATGAACGGGGATAGGAGACCCACCAGGGAGGGACAAGCCATCAGGGCGCGATCACCCCCATGGGCGCGCCCTGTTGGCTTGTGCATTCCCCGTGTGTCCTCCGGTCTTCTCCCAAAGCTTCTAGGTCTTATTTTGGTCTAGAAAAAATCATAAAAAAAGTTTCAGGGCAATTGGACTTTGTTTTGTACTGTAAACCTAAAAAGTAAAAAACACGCAGAAAACAGGAACTGGCACTAGGAACTGTGTCAATAGGTTAGTGCTCAAAAAATAATATAAATTGGTAAATTATTACTCAAAAAATATCCTAGAATGATAATATAATAGCATGGAACAACCAAAAATTATAGGTACGTTGGAGACATATCCAATAACCATCCCCAGATTGAATCTCAACATTACAAATAGGAACACTATTAGGATTCTGAGGAGGTTTCTATAAGGTAGGTTCACTAGAAGCATGTATATTCCCTTTCTTTTTCTTCTTCATATGTGAACTGGGTACCTCATTATTAATTATCTGAGAATATTTCTCAATTGTTTTAGGATGACCCTTAGGATACAAAGGTTCCTCAGTCATTTTACCTCCTCTAGTCATTACTCTAACATCATGATCATTCATATTATTGTTCATCTCATTAAGTAAATCGTTTTGTGACTTACATACTTGTTCTAGCTGAGTATGAACCATAGATGAATGTTTCCATAAGCCCTTGATATGATTTTGCAATTCTAAACATCATATCACTGAAGCATTCGATCATAATAGCATTATGTTTTAGTTGACTACCTATGTATCTATTAAATTTTGCTTGCTTAAGAATAAAATCATCAAATTCATCCCAACATGTGTTGAAAATATGCCCTAGAGGTAATAATAAATTATTTATTATTATATTTCCTTGTTCATGATAATCGTTTATTATCCATGCTATAATTGTATTGATTGGAAACTAAATGCATGTGTGGGTATATAGACAACACTATGTCCCTAGTATGCCTCTAGTAAACTAGCTCGTTAATCAAAGATGGTCAAGGTTTCCTAGCCATTGACATGAGATGTAATTTGATAACGGGATCACGTCATTAGGAGAATGATGTGATGGACAAGACCCAAACTATAAACGTAGCATATGATCGTGTCAGTTTATTGCTACAATTTTCTGCATGTCAAGTATCTGTTAATATGACCATGAGATCATGCAACTCACTAACACCGGAGGAGTACCTTGTGTGTATGAAACATCGCAACGAAACTGGGAGACTATAAAGATGCTCTACAGGTATCTCCGAGGGTGTCTGTTGGGTTGGCATGGATCAAGACTGGGATTTGTTACTCCGTGTGATGGAGAGGTATCTCAGGGCCCACTCGGTAATACAACATCACAACAAGCCTTGCAAGCAATGTGACTAATGTGTTAGCCATGGGATCTTGTATTATGGAACAAGTAAAGAGACTTGCCGGTAACGAGGTTGAACTAGGTATACAGATACCGACGATCGAATCTCGGGCAAGTAACATACCGAAGAACAAAGGGAACAACATACGGGATTAACTGAATCCTTGACATAGAGGTTCGACCGATAAAGATCTTCGTAGAATATGTAGGAACAAATATGGGCATACAGGTCCCGCTATTGGTCATTGACCGTAGAGGTGTCTCGGTCATGTCTACATAGTTCTCGAACCCGTAGGGTCTGCACACTTAACATTCAGTGACGTTTCGGTAGTATAGAGTTATGTATGGTGGTGACCGAAGGTTGTTCGTAGTCCCGGATGAGATCCTGGACGTCAAGAGGAGCTCCGAAATGGTCCGGAGGTAAATATTGATATATGTGATAATAGTGTTTGGTCTCTGGAAGGGTTCCAGAATTCACCGGAAATAGTTTTGGATGTTTCCCGAAATGTTCGGGGTACAAGGACACTTTATTTGGGCCAAGGGGTAAAGCCCATGAGGCTTTAGGAAGGTGCAAAAGATGTTTTGCGGAGCCCAGGGGCTAGACGCCAGGGACCCTGGCGTCTAGGGCCAAACGCCGAGGACCTTGGCGTCTGGTCCTTGAGTCCGAGAAGGACTCTTGCCTTACGGGCAAACCGACCTTGAGGAGGATTTTTCTCCAAGTTTTGATGCCAAGGCTCAGCATATAAATAAAGGGGCGGGGCTAGCACTTGGAACACATCAAGAAACCCTAAGCCACGTGCTGCCTCTCCTCTAGTTCGTAGTTTCTCCTCTAGATCGGTTTCAGCGGCGAAGCCCTGCTGGAATTGCTCCACCACCATCGCCACAACGTCGTCACGCTGCCGGAGAACTCGTCTACCTCTTCACTCCCTCTTGCTGGATCAAGAAGGCGGAGATCGTCATCAAGCTGTACATGTGCTGAACGCGGAGGTGTCGTCCGTTCGGCGCTAGATCGGGACGGATCGTGATTGGATCGCGGGATGCTCGGTGATTTGGATCGCGAAGACGTTCAACTACATCAACCACGTTTCTTAGCGCTTCCCGCTTAGCGATCTACAAGGGTACTTAGATCCACTCTCCCTCTCGTAGTGCTCATCACCATGGATAGATCTTGCGTGTGCGTAGGAAATTTTTTGTTTCCCATGCAACATTCCCCAACAACATCGCCTAGGAGGCTTGTTAATGGGAATATAACCACTGTAAAAATCTACAAAGAGGGTTTACCTCTATTACCTATGATGAGGTATCGTGTTCATGTATTTCTTCGATAGGTGCTAAATTCTTAACATCTTCAGATTTAATCCCCTGCTCTTTCATAGATTTCTTTGCCTATTACATATCTTCTAGACTAAAGAATAGAATACATCTTTTAATAGGTTCGGGTGCCCATTCAGGAAGTGTCTAATAATCAACATTTTTCAATAGATTATCCAATAATTCTTGTGCTTGTTCAACAGTTCGCTCCCTGAGAACACAACCTGCACAACTATCTAGGTAGTCCCTAGAAGCATCGATTAGTTCATTATAAAAGATATCGAGCATTTCATTTTGCTTAAGTGGATGATCAGACAACACATTTAATAACTGGAGAAGCCTCCCCAATCTCGAGGGAGATGTTATCCACAGATTGCACAGACTTAATTATTTTCTGTAACGGAACTTGTTTATTGTGAGCAAGAAAATATTCAGAGAAGTAGTAAATCATAAGAAGTAGTAAATCATATCCTAGGGATTGCGCACACAACCAAGAGCTAGAGTATTAAACCATTCTTCAGCTTCACCCTTTAACGAGAAAGGAAATAACTAAAGGATATTGTAGTAGTGAATATTTTCCTCGTGAGTAAATAGGGTGGCAATTTCATTCAAGTTAGTAAGATGTACAATAACAGTTTTAGATTCATAGCAATGAAAAGGTTCACATTCTACCAAGGTAATAAGTTTAGGATCAACGGGGGATTCATAATCCTTATGATCGGTAAATATAGGAGAGGTTGCAAACTTTAGATCATGTTTCATTTTTTCTTTCAGCGATTTTTCCTTAAGTTTAACGAATTGTTTCTTATGGTCAGCTCTATATTTACAAGCAAGAAGTTCTTTAGCAATCTATTCATACATTGTTGGAAATATGCCCTAGAGGCAATAATAAATTAGTTATTATCATATTTCCTTGTTCATGATAATCGTTTATTATCCATGCTATAAATTGTATTGATCGGAGACTTAGATGCATGTGTGGATACATAGACAAAACCATGTCCCTAGTATGCCTATAATGGACTAGCTCATTGATCAAAGACGGTTAAGGTTTCCTATCCATGGACATGAGATGTCATTTGATAACGGGATCACATCATTAGGAGAATGATGTGATGGAAAAGACCCAAACTACAAACGTAGCATATGATCGTGTCAGTTTATTGCTACTGTTTTCTGCATGTCAAGTATATGTTCCTATGACCATGAGATCATGCAACTCACGGACATCGGAGGAGTGCCTTGTGTGTATCAAACGTCGCAACGTAACTGGGTGACTATAAAGGTGCTCTACAGGTATCTCCGAGGGTGTCTGTTGAGTTGGCATGGATCAAGACTGGGATTTGTTACTCCGTGTGACGGAGAGGTATCTCGGGGCCCAATCGGTAATACAACATCACAATGAGCCTTGCAAGAAATGTGACTAATTGTTAGTTGCGGGATCTTGTATTACGGAATGAGTAAAGAGACTTCCTGGTAACGAGGTTGAACTAGGTATGGAGATATCGACGATCGAATCTCGGGCAAGTAACATACCGATGAACAAAGGGAACATCATACGGGATTAACTGAATCCTTGACATAGAGGTTCGACCAATAAAGATCTTCGTAGAATATGTAGGAAGCAATGTGGACATCCAGGTCCCGCCATTGGTTATTGACCGTAGAGGTGTCTCGGTCATGTCTACATAGTTCTCGAACCCGCAGGGTCTGCACACTTAAGGTTTGGTGACGTTTCGGTAGTATAGAGTTATGTATGGTGGTGACCGAAGGTTTTTCAGAGTCCCGGATGAGATCCCCGGACATCACGAGGAGCTCCGGAATGGTCCGGAGGTAAAGATTCATATATAGGAAGTCCCAGTTTGGTCACCGGAAAAGTTTCGGGCTCATCTGTAGTGTACCGGGAGTGCCGGTAGTGTACCGGGAGACCACCAGGAGGGGTATTTCGACCCAAGATGCTTCATGGGCTGTGGGAGAGTAAATACCAGCCTCTTGTGGGCTGATGGAAGTCCCACACAAGGCCCATGCGGCTGGGAGAAAAAGCCCAAAGGGAAAAAGGTGGAAAAAGGCCAAAAAAAGGAGGAATCCTAGTCCTACTAGGATTGGAGGAGGAGTCCTCCTCTCCTCCCCACTTTGGTCGACCCAAGGCCTGGTTTTTTGGCAGCCAAGACTCCTCCTCCTCTCCTCCTATATATACTATAGGATTTTAGGGTTTTGGCACAGAATTTTCAGCCACGTGCTACCCGTTCCTCTAGTGCATAGTTTGCTCTAGATCGGTTTTCTGCAGGGCTTAGGCGAAGCCCTGCTGGAATTGCTCCACCACCATCGCCGGAGCGCCGTCACGCTGCCGGTGAACTCTTCTTCATCTTCACTTCCTCTTGCTGGATCAAGACGGTGGAGATTGTCATCAAGCTGCACCTGTGCTGAACGCGGAGGTGCCGTCCGTTCGGCGCTAGATCGGAAGGACCGTGATCAAGATCGCGAGACGGTTCGTGACGAGTTCGCGGGACGGATTGTGATGAGTTCGCGGGACGGATCATGATCAAGATCACGAAACGGATCGTGATGAGTTCGCAGGACGGATCATGATGAGTTCACGGGACGGATCGTGATGAGATCGCGGGACGCTCGGCGATTTGGATCGCGAAGACGTTCGACTACACCAACCACGTTTCTTAACGCTTCCCGCTTAGCAATCTACAAGGGTATGTAGATCCACTCTCCCTCTCGTAGATGCTCATCACCATGGATAGATCTTGTGTGTGCGTAGGAAATTTTTTGTTTCCCATGCAACATAACCCAACAGTGGCATCATGAGCTAGGTCTATGTGTAGATGAGATCTCGAGTAGAACACAAAGAGTTTGTGGGCGTTGATGCTTAGATTGCTTCCTCCCTTGGTCGGATTTTGGTTCAGCGGTATTGTGAGATGAAGTGGCCCGGACCAACATTACTCGTACGCTTACGAGAGACCGGTTCCCTCGACCGCAACTTGTTGCATAGATGGCTTGCGTCTGCCAGTTTCTCTCACTTTAGTTGGATCAGATTCGACAAAGGCGGTCCTTGAGAAAGTTGAAAAGCAAATTATGTATCACTGTTGTGGTTTATGCGTAGGTGAGAATCGTTCTTTCTAGAAACCCGTAGCAGCCACGTAAAACATGCAACAACAATTAGAGGACGTCTAACTTGTTTTTGCAGGGTATGTTGTGATGTGATATGGCCAATTACATGATGTGATATATGTGATGTATGAGATGATCATGTGATGTATAGATTATCACGACTTGCATGTCGATGAGTACGGCAACCGACAGGAGCCATAGGGTTGTCTTTAATTATTGTATGACCTGTGTGTCAATCATTAAGCGCTATGTAATGCTTTACTTTATCGCTAAACGGTAGCAATAGTAGTAGAAGCATGGTGGGCGTGACAACCCCGATGGCGACACGTTGATGGAGATCACGATGATGGAGATCATGGTGTCTTGCCGGTGATGATGGAGATCATGCCGGTGCTTTCAATATGGAGATCAAAAGCACAAGTTCATGGCCATATCATGCCACTTGTGATTTGCATGTGATGTTAATCCTTTTATGCACCTTGTTTTTCTTAGGACGACGGTAGCATTATAAGGTGATCCCTCACTTAAATTTCAAGATGAATTGTGTTCTCCCCGAGTGTGCACCGTTGCGAAAGTTCGTCGTGTTGAGACACCACGTGATGATCGGGTGTGATAGACTCTACGTTCACATACAACGGGTGCAAGCCAGTGTTGCACATGCGGAACACTCGGGTTAAACTTGACGAGCCTAGCATGTACAGACATGGCCTCGGAACACAAGAGACCGAAAGGTCGAACATGAGTCATATAGTAGATATGATCAACATAATGATGTTCACCATTGTAACCACCTCAACTCACGTGATGATCGGACTTGAGTTGGTGAATTTGGATCATGTATCACTCGAATGACCGGAGGGATGTCAATTTGAGTGGGAGTTCTTAAGTAATATGATTAATTGAACTCATTATCATGAACATAGTCAGTAGTGTCTTTGCAAATTATGTTGTAGATTACTTGCTCGCGCAGTAGCTCCCTTGAATTTTTATATGTTCCTAGAGAAATAGAGTTGAAAGATGATGGTAGCAATATTGCGGATTGGATCCGTGATTTGAGGATTGTCCTCGTTGCTGCACAGAAGGCTTATGTCCTTAATGCACCACTCGGTGTGCCAACCCCTCTAGCGTCCTCTGTAGATGTTGTGAACATCTGACAGGTATGTGCTGATGACTACTTGATAGTTTAGTGCGTCATGCATTACGACTTAGAATTGAGGCTTCGGAACGTTTTGAACGTCACGGAACATATGAGATGTTCTAAGAGCTGAAATTAGGATCTCAGGCTCATGCCCGTGTTGTGAGATATGAGATCTCCAACAAGATTCTTTGCCTGCAAGATGAACGAGAATAGCTCAATCGTTGAGCATGTGCCCAGATTGTCTGGGTGCTACAGTCGCTTGAATCGAGTGGGAGTTCATCTTCCAGATAAGATAGTATTTGATATAGTTCTCCAAGTCACTTTCACTAAGCTACTAGAACTTGGTGATGAACTATTGAATGCCAGGGATAGAATTAATGATCCCTGAGCTATTCGCGATGTTTGACACCGCGAAGGTAGAAATCAAGAAGGAGCATCAAGTGTTGATGGTTAGTATAACCACTAGTTTCGAGAAGGGCAAGGGCAAGGAGGGAAACTTCATGGATGGCAAGTCAGTTGCTGCTCCAATGAAGCAACCCAAAGTTGAACCCAAACCCGAGACTATGTGCTTCAATTATGAGGAGAAAGGTCGCTGAAGCGGAACAACCCTAAATACTTGGTAGATAAGAAGGCTGGCAACGTCGATAGAAGTATATTTGATATATGTGTTATTTATGTGTACCTTGCTAGTACTCCAAGTAGCACCTGGGTATTGGATACCGGTTCGGTTGCTAAATGTTAGTAACTTGAAATAAAAGCTACGGAATAAACGGAGCACTAAGCTAAGGGTGAGGTGACGATGTGTGTTTGGAAATGTTTCCAAGGTTGATGAGATCAACATCGCACGCTCTTTCTACCTTCAGGATTAGTGACGAACCTAAATAAATGTTATTTGGTGTTTTGCGTTGAGCATGAACATGATTAGATCATGTTTATTGCAATACGGTTATTCATTTAAGTTAGAGAATAATGGTTATTCTGTTTACCTGAATAATACCTTCAATGGTCATGCACCCAGTGAGAATGGTTTGTTGAAATCTTGATCGTAGTAATACACATGTTCATAACATTGATGTCAAAAGATACAAAGTTAATAATGATAGTACCACATACTTGTGGCACTGCCGCTAAATGTCATATTGGAATAAAGAGCACGAAGAAACTCCATGCTGATGGATCTTTGGACTCATTCGATTTCGAATCGGTTGAGACATGCGAACCATGCCTCTTGGGCAAGATGACTAAAAAAAACCTGTTGGATGGAGCGGGCAAGTGATTCATTGGAAATGATACATGTTGATGTATGCAATCCAGTGAGTCTTGTAGCATGCAGTGGATATCGTTATTTTCTTACCTTCACTGATGATTTAAGTAGATATAATGTATATTTAATTAATGAAACACAAGTCTGAATTGTTTGAAAAGTTCAAGCAAATTCAGAGTGAAGTTTAAGATCATCGTGACAAGAAGATAAAAGTATCCGCGATATGATCGTGGAGGTGAATATCTGAGTTACGAGTTTGGCATACAACTTTAGACAATGTGAAAGTTGTTTCACAACACACGCCACCTGGAACACCATAGTGTGATGGTATGTCCGAACTTCATAGTCATGCTCTATTGCATATGGTGCATGTTATGATGTCTCTTATCATTTTGCTACTATAATTTTGGGGTTGTGCATTAGAGACAACTACATTCACTTTAAATAGGGCACCATCTAAAGCCGTTGAGATGACACCGTGTGAACTATGGTTTGATAGAAACCTAAGCTGTCATTTCTTAATGTTTGGGGCTGTGACGCTTGTGTGGAAAAAGTTTTCACCTATGAGCTCGAACCCAAAGCGGACAAATGCATCTTCATAGAATACCCTAAGAACAGTTGGCTGAACCTTCTATCTCAGATCCAAGCATAAAAATGTTTGTTGCTAAAACTGGGTCCTTTCTCGAGAAAGGGTTTCTCTTGAAAGAGTTGAGTGGGAGGAGGATAGAACTTGATGAGGTTGTTGAAACCTCTGCTTCAACCAGAAAGTAGCGCAGCACAGAAAGATGTTTCTGTGAAGCCTACGTCAGTTGAAGAGGAAGTTAATGATGATGATCATGAAAGCTTCGTATCAAGTTACTATCGACCTACGAGGAAATTAGAGCTTGATGAGGTTATTGAACCTTTACTTCAACCAGAGAGTAGCGCAGCGCAGGAAGTTGTTTTTGTGAAGCCTACGTTAGTTGAAGAGGAAGTTAATGATGATGATCATGAAGCTTAGGATCAAGTTACTATCAAACCTCATAGGGCGACAAGGATGTATACTGCTACTGAGCGGTATGGCAACCCTGTCTTGGAGGTCATGTTGTTGGACAACGATCAGCCTACAAACTATGGAGAAGCGATGATGGGCCCGAAAACCAACAAATGGTTAGATGCCATGAAATCTGAGAAAGGATCCATGTATGAAAACCAAGTATAGACTTTGGTGGACTTGCTCGTTGGATGGCAGGTCATTAATTACAAATGGATCTTTAAAATGAAGACAGACACTGATGGTAAATGTTACCATTTGTAAAGCTCGACTTGTTGCAAAGTAGTTTTCGACAAGTTCAAGGAGTTGACTGCGATGAGACTTTCTCACTCGTAGCGATGCTAAAGTCTGTTGGAATTATGTTAGCAGTTGCTGCATTTTTCAATTATGAAATCTGGCAGATGGATGCCAAAACATCGTTTCCTTCCTTAAGGAAAGGTTGTATGAGATGCAACCAGAAGGTTTTGTCAGTCCTAAGGATGCTAAAAGGTGTGTGAGCTTTAGTGATTCTTCTATGAACTGAAGCAAGCATCTCGAAGTTGGAATATACACTTTGATGAGGTGATCAAAGTTTTGAGTCTATACAAAGTTTATGAGAAACTTGTATTTACAATAAAGTGAGTGGGAGCACTATGGAGTTTCTGGTAAGCATATGTGGTTGACATATTGTTGATCGGAAATGATGTAGAATTTATGGAGAGCATAAACGGTTGTTTGAAAAGAGTTTTTCAAAGGAAGACCTGGATAAAGCTACCTAATTGTTGAGCATCAAGATTATATAGATAGATCAAGATACTTGATGAGACTTTCAATGAGTACATACCTTGACAAGATTTTGAAAGAGTTCAAAATGGATTAGTCAGAGAAAGAGTTTTCACCTGATTTGTAAGGTATAAAGTTGAGTAAAACTCAATGCCCAGTGACTGTAGAAGATAGAGAAAAGATGAGTGTCATCACCTATGCTTCAGCCATAGGCTCTATCATGTATGCAATGTTGTGCACAAGACCCGATGTCAGCCTTGCCATAAGTATGGCCAGTAGGTTTCAAAGTGATCCTGGAATGGAGCACTGGACGGCGGTCAAGATTGTCCTTAGTAACTAAAAGACTAAGGAGATGTTTCTCGATTATGGAGGTGATAAAGAGTTTGTCATAAAGAGTTACGTTGATGCAAGCTTTAAACACCAATCCGGATGACTCGTAATAGCAATCTGGATACGTATAGCGGAGCAGCCATTTGAAATAGTACCAAGTGGAGTGTGGTAGCAGTGTTTACGATTTGACATAGAAATTTGCAAAGTACACACGGATCTAAATGTCGCAGACCCGTTGACTATAAGACCTCTCTCACATGCAAAGCATGATCGAGCCCCAGAACTCATTGGGTGTTAGATTCATAACAATGCGAATCACATGGTGATGTGAACTAGACTATTGACTCTAGTGCAAGTGGGAGACTGTTGGAAATATGCCCTAGAGGCAATAATAAATTAGTTATTATCATATTTCCTTGTTCATGATAATCGTTTATTATCCATGCTATAAATTGTATTGATTGGAGACTTAGATGCATGTGTGGATACATAGACAAAACCATGTCCCTAGTATGCCTCTAATGGACTAGCTCATTGATCAAACACGGTTAAGGTTTCCTAGCCATGGACATGAGATGTCATTTGATAACGGGATCACATCATTAGGAGAATGATGTGATGGAAAAGACCCAAACTACAAACGTAGCATATGATCGTGTCAGTTTATTGCTACTGTTTTCTGCATGTCAAGTATATGTTCCTATGACCATGAGATCATGCAACTCACGGACATCGGAGGAGTGCCTTGTGTGTATCAAACGTCGCAACGTAACTGGGTGACTATAAAGGTGCTCTACAGGTATCTCCGAGGGTGTCTGTTGAGTTGGCATGGATCAAGACTGGGATTTGTTACTCCGTGTGACGGAGAGGTATCTCGGGGCCCACTCGGTAATACAACATCACAATGAGCCTTGCAAGCAATGTGACTAATTGTTAGTTGCGGGATCTTGTATTACGGAACGAGTAAAGAGACTTGCCGGTAACGAGGTTGAACTAGGTATGGAAATACCGACGATCGAATCTCGGGCAAGTAACATACCGAAGAACAAAGGGAACATCATACGGGATTAACTGAATCCTTGACAAAGAGGTTTGACCGATAAAGATCCTCATAGAATATGTAGGAACCAATGTGGACATCCAGGTCCCGCCATTGGTTATTGACCGTAGAGGTGTCTCGGTCATGTCTACATAGTTCTCGAACCCGCGGGGTCTGCACACTTAAGGTTTGGTGACGTTTCGGTAATATAGAGTTATGTATGGTGGTGACCGAAGGTTGTTCGGAGTCCCGGATGAGATCCCGGATGTCACGAGGAGCTCCGTAATGGTCCGGAGGTAAAGATTCATATATAGGAAGTCCCAGTTTGGTCACCAAAAAAGTTTCGGGCTCATCGATAGTGTACCGGGAGTGCCGGTAGTGTACCGGGAGACCACCGGGAGGGGTATTTCGACCCAAGAGGCTTCATGGGCTGTGGGAGAGTAAATACCAGCCTTTTGTGGGCTGGTGGAAGTCCCACACAAGGCCCATGTGGCTGGGAGAAAAATCCCAAAGGGAAAAAGGTGGAAAAAGGCCAAAAAAAGGAGGAATCCTAGTCCTACTAGGATTGGAGGAGGAGTCCTCCTCTCCTCCCCACTTTGGTCGACCCAAGGGCTGGTTTTTTGGCAGCCAAGACTCCTCCTCCTCTCCTCCTATATATACTAGAGGATTTTAGGGTTTTGGCACAGAATTTTCAGCCACGTGCTACCCGTTCCTCTAGTGCATAGTTTCTCCTCTACATTGGTTTTCTGCAGTGCTTAGGCGAAGCCCTGTCGGAATTGCTCCACCACCATCGCCGGAGCACCGTCACGCTGCCGGTGAACTCTTCTTCCTCTCCACTTCCTCTTGCTGGATCAAGACGGTGGAGATCGTCATCAAGCTGCACGTGTGCTGAACGCGGAGGTGCCGTCCATTCGGCGCTAGATCGGAAAGACCATGATCAAGATCGCGAGACGGTTCGTGACGAGTTCGCGGGACGGATTGTGATGAGTTCGCAGGACGGACCGTGATCAAGATCACGAAACGGATCGTGATGAGTTCGTGGGACGGATCGTGATGAGTTCACGGGACGGATCGTGATGAGATCGCGGGACGCTCGACGATCTGGATCGCGAAGATGTTCGACTACACCAACCGCGTTTCTTAACCCTTCCCGCTTAGCGATCTACAAGGGTATGTAGATCCACTCTCCCTCTCGTAGATGCTCATCACCATGGATACATCTTGCCTGTGCGTAGGAAATTTTTTGTTTCCCATGCAACATTACCCAACATCCATAACATAACCATTAGGTACATCAAGCATCTTAGTTCTAACATGAATGCTAGGTGTAATAGGTGATTCACTATTCTTAGCAATTTCATTTTCAAGTTCTCTAGATTTAGCAATTTAAGCAGCAAGAAATTCACCTAATGGAAAGTTTTAGTTTCATCAAGCATAGTAATAGCATCATCATGAGTATAATTAATAGAAGAAGTAGTGCATATTACTTGTGACACATATCAGCTTGTATAAAAGGTGGTGGTGTCACAAGTTGATTCAAAACGGAAGGTGAATTAAGTGAAGAGCTAGTTGATAATTCCTTACATCCCTCGTCTTAGAGGGCAAAATTTTGGTTCTAGAGTCTTTCATATTCTTCATAATATCCAGCAGAGAGGTAATTCCCAAGTGAACTCAATAAACAAAGTTATGCTCCCCCGCAACGGTGCTAGAAGAAGGTCTTGATAACGCACAAGTATAGGGGGTCACAATAGTCTTCGAGGGTAGTATTTCACCCAAATTTATTAATTCGACACAAGGGGAGCCAAAATATATTTATGAGCCTCAGCAGTTCAGTTATCAATTCAACCACACCTAGAAGGATATATTTTTGCAACAAAGTATTTAGTAGCACCGTAGTTTGATAGTTTTGATAGTAGTGATGATAGTAACAATAGTAACAGTAGCAGTTTTGTAGTAATTGTAACATCAATAACAATAATAGTAACTTAGCAAAGGCCATATAAGCGATATGTAGGCACTAGATCCATGATGAATAATTGTGAGGATGACATTTATCATGTAATAGTGACAACCTAGAGCGACACGGAACAATCTCCAATTCGCTAGTTCAATGTAGGGATGCATGTATTTCGTGTATAGTCATACGTGCTTGTAATTAGAAGTTGGATGACATCTTTTTCCTACACTCCTGTGGCAGCGAGGACCATAAGGAAAAAATAAGGGATATTAAGGCCTCCTTTTAATAGAGAACCAAAACAAAGCATTAACACAAAGTGAATACATGAACTCCTCATACTACGATCATCACCGGAAAGAATCACAATTCTTGTCACCTTGGGGGATGCACATCATACCACATAGTAGGTGCATATAACTTGCAATACCGGATCCAAAACACTCTCATATTCATAGAAACATAATAGGTTCAGATGTGAAATCATGACACTCGGGCCCTAGTGACAAGCATTATGCATATCAAAGTCATAGCAACATATCTCTGAACATAATGGATACTAGGGATCAAGCCCTAACAAATTGACTCGATTACATGACAAATACGATCTAACCCCATCACCGATCAGCAAGCCTAAGAAGGAATTACTCACTCCCGGTGGTGAGCATCATGGAATTGTTGATGGAGAAGGGTTGATGATAACAATGAGGAGGAATCCCCCTCTCCGGAGCCCAAATTAGACTCCAGATGAGCCCTCCCTATGAGGAACAGAAGGTGGCGGTGGCTCTGTATCGTGTTTATTTCTCCTCTATTTTTTTCTGGGCGAGACAGAGCTTATATGACCGAAGGTAGGGCAAATGGAGGCTCCAAGGGCCCACAAGCTCGAGTGGCTCACCATATGGGGGTCCGCCACCTGAGATTGTGGCTCTATGGTGCCCCCCTCCGGTAGCTCTTTTTCACCAGTATTTTTTATATATTCCACACAAAAAATCAGTAATTTTTTGTCCAATTCTGAGAACTTTTATTTCTACACAAAACAACACCAAGGTAATTCTACTGGAAACAATGCCAGTCCAGGTTAGTTTCATCAAATCATGCAAATTAGAGTTCAAAACAAGAGCAAAAGTGTTTGTAAAAGTGTATACGTTTAGGACGTATCATTGTCTCGATGGGAGAATATGTTGAGCCTTAGTTGTGTCGGTGTGCCATCGTGGTAACATCCGCCCCTTCAACGATAACTAGCTTCCCTCCAAGGAAGTGACCATCGACATACATCTTGGTCTTAGGAGTTTCAGTTATCCCAAAGCTTAACTACTAATTATCTCTTACTCTTCACTTATATCTTATCATGCGTCCTTATCTCGCTATTAAATTGTTGTTGAATATTATCTTGGACACAAGACAACAATCCGCTCAAAATAGATTTCCAAGTATTTACTCGAAGAAATTTGTTTTGATTGAGAGTGCCCCAAAGACCTAAATCTCAACTTTAACTTATCCCCCTTAATAGTACAATTTTCCTTATTACTCAAGAAAACAAGGAATATAACTAAAAACCATAGTCTTTGCTCGATTCATATTCCTCACTACAAGCTAATTGTTCCTCGAGCATGCATTATGAAGATAATCATTATCACGAAAATGTTTAGAGGTTATAAATCTCATGTTAAACCAAATTCTCATGGACTTTTATTTGTGTATAATCACAAACACATTAGTCCATTCAACGTGTTGTCATTAATCATCCAAAACTCTCTAGGCACTAGATGGTCAAATGGAAAATATCTAATTTCAAATATGTTTCTTGTTTCAAAAAGATCTTTATCGTTTTCACAATGAATCTATATTTATTTTACTTTAAATTTATAAAATTGAAATATAATATGATAATAAATGAAGAACGCAACTTTGCATGTCTCATGTCTCCAAATTTAGAGTTGTAAATTACAAGGAATGTGTTGGGTCTATGCTGTCATCCTCCTGGCTTAGCGAGGCTAGCAAATATAGGGCACTACCATTAAACCTTACTAAAAATGAACGCAAACAAAAATATTTATCGTCTTGCCAATCTGACGTTACCCATCTGGCAGTAGACATTTAATTTTACCTAATAAAATAGAATATACGACATTTATGAAGTATTTATCATGAAAGATTAACTCAATATTTATCATCAAAATATAGCACAATATTCCTATCTAGCAATAAATGTTCATAAACCAATTAATGTTACCACATAAAATAAAATATCCATAGTTCAAATACGTGTGTCATGATCCAAAAAGATGTTAACGCTACCATGGAAATAAACCAATTTAATCGTGTTTGAGCTAGGTGATTTCCGGATTTTCTGGAAGTGATGTGACTGCTGGTACAACCCAACACGGTTGTACCATGCGCCACCCTTTGCTTTGGACCCCTTTAGTAAATCGACTATCATTTCTTCATATGAACTTTGATTTTGACATTCTTAGCTTGTTGGAATCACGTGAACAATGCAGATGCACCCGTGACATTAGATCTTCATTTGGGCGCATTGCAGAAATGTCATTTTTGACACTGCAAATGCCTATGTGTTGCGCCTTGAAGTCCTGTGTATTGAATCCATAATTTCCCTTTTCATTGTGCTTGGCGCATGGTTGCTACAAAATACATGTAAAAGAAACAAAACAAAAAAAACTAGTAAAAACCAACAAATCTATAACTATGTATCCATAAAATAGAAAGAGTAAAAGCCGGAAATCATGTGTAATGGACATGGACTTGGTTCAGTGGGACATGATATATGAAGATGCTATGCAACAAACGAGCTCTAAAAATGTATGTAAAATAGAGCCATAAATCTCTCAAGAATATTAGTTACGCTCAGAGATTTGTAATACACGTCACTTTGCATCATGAGGACCAGAGTGTCGAATGATCATCAAGGGATCTGGGCAACTTATTTTACAACATCATGATTTTGGACATCTTCAGAATTGAGACCTTTAAACTCATTTGTGATAGTGTCTAGTCTAGAGTAAGTATATTGAACACTTTGTGAGACTTTTTCTCTTGAAGTTGTTGAATTTGTTGCGAACAACATCCGTTCTTGTTTCATGTTGAGTAGAAACACCTTCATTGACTTTGGACAAGACATCCCAAATTTCCATCACAATTTTCGGTTCACTGATATAGCCAAATTGTTCTTTGGTCATGCGGTCACAAAGAATGTATTAAACTTTAGCATCGAGATTGATATTTATTTGGTCTTTAGAAGTAAGATCATCGGGGTCTTCAATTACAAAACCCTCTAAGACAATTCTCCTTAACTCTAAATCAAGACCTCCAATATGGCGTCGTGTTCTATGCTTCTAGTAAGGATAGTTCTTCTCATCAAAGATAGGCTTGTGAGCAGATCTTCATTAGTTACCTGTGGTCAACATTGCTAAACTCCATGAGGTTAAACCAAATTACAAAAAGACAAACCTTGCACGAATACTAATTGTATCATCAAGAATTGACCGGGGGTGAATGGGAGATTACTTAGAGAAAAAAGTTCTTCGGAGAAAACCCCAGCATGCGGAACAACAAAATAGAACAGAGGAAGAAGTAGTCTGGACTAAAAGTAACTTAGATAAATACATAGCAGGACATAGGTAAATCTAAGTAACAATGCACAAATAACATAACATATCAAATGCAGTGGAAATGCAAACTACTCAAAAAAATGTCTTCAAATCAATCAAAAAGAAAGAAGATGTGAAGAAGTTCTTTGAAGATAGACAAATTAATAAAGTAAAGGGGAGCGAAGAGGTAGAGCTCATAAGCTCGACGAAGACAATGATTTATTCGACCAGTTCGAGTTGCTGGCATAAATCTACGTTTGGTTGGAGTGGCTGAGATTTAACTTAGAAGACACATTCTTTGCCCTATTCTCCTTGAGCTAAATACTCACAAATGTCACCCAATTACTTGTGGTAGATCTTCAAGATTATCTCCGGGGCCTTCACTGACAAGTTCTTCGGCAGTACACTATTACTCTTGGATGCTCTTGAATATACACCTAACCGTATAGTGGCTTCACTTCCAAAAAGAGTAATAGGTTAAGTTATGAATCCACTACTTCTTCCTTGATTCTCAATCACTTAACTATTTTTAGGCTTTTTGCTTTTTCCTCACTAGAATTTTCTCAATCTCTTAGCGAGGATGGGTTGCTCAGATAAACTATTATCCATTCTCTCGGGGATAAGCCAACAAGTTAAGGTTGAAGTGAGGTATTTATAGTTAGGAACAATCTCGAGGGATAATATAAACGCTGGAGGCACGGGCCACCAAATGTACACACACATATGGTAGAATGGATGGGTTTAAAACACATACAACAACTAGACTTGAACAAGTCAATCGACTCAACTAGATTTTTTTTCTCTTCGGTGTCTTGAAGAATATCATCTTGGACACCGAAAAAAATTATCCGCTCAAAACTGATTTCCAAGTCTTTGGTCGAAGAAATAGGGTTGCATTCTGCACACACCGAAGACATAAATCTCAACTTTCACTTAGCCGCTTTAATAGTACGTTTTGCCTTATGACTCAAAAAATAATAAAATGAAAAGACAAAGTCTTCACTACGCTTCATATTCCTCATTGCGAGACTTTTTTTCCACGAACATGCATTCTGAATATATTCATTCGCACCACAATGTTTAGAGGTTGTAACTCTCATGTTATACCAAATCCTTAGGGCTTTCACATGTGTGTATACTCACAAACTCATTAGTCCCGTCATAATTTTGTCATTAATAATCTAAAACCCTCTAGGGCATTATATGCACTTACAAGTAACATATATCTTATTTCAAATATGTTTCTTGTTTCAAACATATCTATATTGTTTTCACATAATGGATCACTATTTTTTATATTTTCAATTCATAACATTAAAATAATAATATGATGATTAATTAAGAATGTGACTTTGTCCATCTGTCATATACCAATTTAGAGCAATAAAACACAAGCAATGTGGCGGGTCTATGTTGTCATCCTCCTGGCCTAGCCAAGCTAGTAACTATGTGGTGCTACCATTAAACCTTACCAGACAATGAAGGCAAAGGAAAATATTTATCGTCTTGCCACCATGGCATTACCCATCTGGCAATAGACGTTTATAGACCATTTGATGTTATCTAATAAAATAGAATATCCAACGTTTATAAATATTTATCATCAAATATTAACTAAATATTTATCGTCAAAGAATAACTCAATATTCACATTTAGCAATAAACATCTATAAACCATTTAGTGTTACCAAATAAAATAAAATATCTGTCATTCAACTTGTTTGTTGTGTCCAAACGGATGTTACCGCTACCACGGAAAGATTAATTTTTTTTCTAAAATACAAATTATTGTTATTGTCATATTGTGAATTTAAATTTTGCCCAACTCCCATATCTTAGTTAAAAGATAAAAATGAGGGATTCATAGTTTTTTGTTTTCAGCTTCTCCGTGCAGTCAAGCCAAGCTAGTAGCAGTTATGTTATTCCACAATATAAAGGGCAAACAAAAAATATATTTGCTCGGCATGTGGATATGCCCCTGCTCGATGCTCTCTCACTCAAAGAATGTCTCAATATTTCAATCTAGCAATAAACGTTTTTAATCCATTTATGGTTACCAAGGAAAATAAAAATATCCAAACATTCAAATGCATCTATTGCTTCTCAAAAATTGTTATAGATGGGACACAATGGATTGTGTGTTTCTTTTGTTTTCAATTAATAAAATCAAAATAATAAAATGATAAATCCAAATTGCCTATCTCCCGTCTCTAAAATCAGAACAATAAAAGCGAGCAATGGACCGGGTCTCTACTGTACCCCTTCCCCAAGTCCAACAAAGGTAGCAACAATAGGGCACCAAGCTTAAATCTCTCTAAACAACAGAGGAAAAGAAATATATGTATTGGCTCACTCGTCCAAACATTGACTCAGCATTCCCTTGTGCCATGAAAGGTTTAAGCCATTTGTAGTTACCAAAGAAAATAAATAAATATCCATCATTCTAATCTGCTAGTTGTTTATGAAAAGATGTTGTCACATCAACAAATTATGTTGTATTATTTTTCAATCTCTAGAAGCAAAATAATGTTACGATAAGACAAATTCTGAATCTAAATTTGCCCATCTCACATCTTTAAATTTATAGCAAGAAAGATGACGAGTCTCATGGTTTGCGCTATCATCCTTTTAGACCAGCCAAGCTAGAAACCGCAGAGCACCGACATTAAATTTCTTCAAATTATAAAGTTTAAAATACAATTGTCACATGACATTAAAGTTGATGTGCCACTCGATGCTCTCTTGCGCGAAGAATGACATATTCCCATCAAACAATTAGTGTTTCTAAACAATTAGTGTTCCTAAACAACAAACATATTTCTTGCTTATAATAAATACAAGTATGGATGAACAACCGTCTCTTTTATTTTAGTTTTGATAGAAATAAAAATGTGATAAGATAATTGACACTTGCTCTCATCCATATTAAATATGGCTGATTTAGTTCAACTTTGTACTATTAATCAGCGACATTTAATAGTAGATTCGAATTTGCCCTTCTTCCAGCCCTAGGTTCTGAAAAATAAAAACGCGCAGAGTGTCCTGGGTCCTGCTGTCATCCTCCCGGTCCAGCCAAGCTAATAACTGCAGGGCACTAGCATTAAACCCATCCCAAAAATAAAGCCAAAGAAAAAAAATATAAATCGGCTCCCCTCTCCGTTCCTAGCACTCCACACTTCTCTCCTCCTCCTCCAGCTCCAGCTCCACCTCTGGGTAGATCTCTCGGTGCTGACATCTCCGGCCACGGCGGTCGGCATTAGAAGCAGCGGTGGGAGTCAAGGGAGCGGTGGCCGGATAGGTAGGAACGGCGGTCTGCGGCGATGTATAAGAACCAGCTTCAGGAGCTGGCGCAGCGGAGCTGCTTCAACCTGCCGGCGTACACGTGCCTGCGGGAGGGGCCGGACCACGCGCCGCGGTTCAAAGCTGCGGTCATCTTCAACGGCGAGCAATTCGAGAGCCCCGGGTTCTTCACGACGCTTCGCCAGGCCGAGCATGCTGCCGCCGAGGTCGCCCTCGCCGCGCTCGCCCGGCGCGGCCCCTCTTACTCCCTAGCCGCCCGCATCCTGGTACAACCCCTTCCCCGCCTCTTCCCCTCGCCCCCCTCCCTCCTTCCTCTAGCTTCTACTAGCTGTTCCTCTTGCTCTGATTTGTTCCGGGTGTTTCTCCACTTTAGCTTTGCTCGTTAGCATCTGTTCGTGCTTGAATTTAAGGAGCTTCTCTAGGAGGGATTTAGCCGATCCTCTCATACAAATGTTACTGCCACCATTGTTTGTTCTCACAACTCATTGCGGAATTCGCGTGGCTGATTAGCCATGTACCAGCACTGGCTTATGAGTTCCACGCAGGGGAATGCAGGGGATTACGGAGAAATCTTGGACAAATACATGGTTTACCTTGGTCTTTTTAGTTCGATCAGATTCGTTGCTTACTGCTTAGTCGTGGCTTCGAGGGTTTGTCTCGTTTGGAACTGGGGGCTTGGGGGGGGGGGCTTCGTCAGCGGCATGACCGAACTCGGAGTAAGCGGTCAGCACGAAAAGTTCCGCGTCAAAAATCTCAGCGTATTTTTCCCTTCCCAAAAGGAGGATTCCCCCAGAAAAAGTTGCCGATGAAGTACTACTACTATTTTCCAAATTCATCTAGGAGTATATTTAGCCAAAGTAATTTGTTCCCTCACTCCTACAGTGTAGTACTAGTAATTTTTGAAAAAAAAAATAGATAGCTCCCACTCTACGTAATAATGCAGTACTAATAAACGCAATCAAGTGACTTTAACTTATTGGTACGACAAGCCGCCCATCGGCCATCGATCCCCATTTCTTTAATCCGTCGTTAAATGTGCTCTCGCGACGTAACGGCGACGGATCCCCACCAATAATTTTCAATCTAGCCCTGCTCATAGGAGTTGGCGCTTGGGTCCTGGCCGGCCGCAACTCCCACGATTTTCCACCGGATTCGTCAGCCCCTCACGAGAAAGTCTTCGTAAGCCCTGATTAACATTAACTAAAACCGGGCAGTAATAATGGCGCATTAATGAGGGCCGAGTAAAATCCCGCCGTATGAACCTGACCCGGAGCGGAAGCCGAGTTGCAGTGAAGACTACACTAGTAGCCTTCCCGGTACGCGCGGTGGGAAGACGCCATGGGAACACGTTATACTGCTACGACTAACAGTAAGAAAAGTGGCGGGTACACGGCAACGCATGTGCCCGTTTGACCTGACAGCGAACGGGACGTGTGCGTGCCCTTGGACTGGGATCAGCTGCCGTGTAGGGAGACGAGATTAGTGACGAGCAAACTTTTTATTGTGGGGGTGGGCGTAGATTAGGTTTCGGTCTTCACAGTGGTGTGTATTAATGTCGAGGGGCGTGGGGGTGGGTGGGCGGGATTGAATGGGAGGCCGCCCGCACCTAACCCGGCGTCGCAGGTCAATGCGGATGGGCCCGGGGGGGTTTAGTGGCAGGCAGGCCCCCACGCAGCCCACAACGAGGGGGGTGGATGGCATTGTGTGTGTGTTGCCGATCTTTACTGGCCACCACGGCGTTGGCGTTGGTGTCGCCGAGTGCGTGCGGTCAACTCAGGCTAGCTATGGGTGCGCCGCCGTTGCCTAGTGCGGTGCTTTGGTCGCTTCCTTGTGTCTCATCTCTGGGAGGGGAGGGCGTGGGTGGGCGTCGCTGCTGGTGCTAGTGCGGGCTGCCGTCGCTTTGCCCCCCTGCCTTTTAGGCAGGCAGGATCCTGGTGCGGGCCGAGTGCGACGGCCGACGCGTTCGTTCGTACACGGAGAGATTGCTCTGTGGAATTCTGGTGATTTGGTTCGAGACCAGCTTCTTCCCAGTTGCCCCCCTCTCTTACCATGGTCATGATATCTCTGACCAAAGTTCTTGTAAATGGTACTGTTGAATCGCATCCCTTTGCGTTTACTGTCATATGGAAATATGGCTAGTCAAATGTTAGGCAGGTCTCATTGTTGACTGCATTTAGGGTTTGACCTTTCAGAGTTTGGACTATGAAAGGAATTGGTAGTATTTGTATTCCACAGGCACGATTCTTAAACAATATTTGTTGCAGAAAGGGTTATGACATCAATTGAAAATAAAAACATTAAAATTTGTGAAAACTTTCACAAAAACATTAAACTCCGAAAGCGATGGTAAATAGTCATAGGGTAGTTGCAGCCAAGCATTGAGCCATTGTTTCTACACAGTGGACTTTGCCCTCTATGCAAGCAAGTTCAGGAAACTGTCGACCACCTCCTCTTCAAGTGTCGGTTCACGATCAGAATTTGGGGCATGATCAAGGATTGGCTGCAGCTAGATCACATGGACACCTCTTCTTGGCATCTCTTTAGGTCCACTGAGGAATGGTGGATTGGGCTATCTGATACGACCGTGCCTAATAGAAAAGCAATGGCCTCCCTTGTCATGCTTGCCTCCTGGACAATATGGAACGAGCGCAATGCCCGCGTCTTCCGACAGAAGAGTGCACCGCCACTGGTTCTCCTGGATAATCTAAAGAAGGATGTGACGCTTTGGGTGTCTACTGGAGCAAAAAAATTGGGTTCAATAATGCCGCGAGAGTAGTTGATTTTCTGGTTTCGGGATGTTGTAACTTATGCAAACTCTTATCTTCTTAATTAATATATGAGGCAAATCTTTTGCCTTTGTTTCAATTTTTTTTTGTTTCTACAAGTTAAAAATGCTACCGTTAACGATTTCTCTAGAAAAGTCCTCAGGTCCATTGATGTTATATTCGTAGATTTGTACAGTTCAAGTGACTCCGACTCCTTAGTCTAAGTGAGGTTCGTGGTCAAGTACCTCCACCCTCCAGTCTTTTGGATCTATTTATATCGGCATTTTTTCAAATACTAATCTGTGAGAATTGTTTGCTTTTATTATCCAGAATCTGTATATTTTGTTTTTGAACTCGCCTCTAAATGTGTGCCATTTTGCATTAGAAGATGAAGAATAATCTATGTACTTTTGGAAACTACTCATGCTCCTTGGTTAGATTAATAGATGTTCCATCATGTTCATTGCCTCTGTCTAATTAGCCAATAGCGATAGATAACTCAACAACCACTTCCTATTTAAACTTTTATAAACCGTAATCATTGCTATTGAAGTATATTAGATAGGCCAGCATTGTCTTAATCCAGAAGCCATCTTCCTTTTTAATTCTGAAAGCCTTCCTTCTTTTTTTGATATTATTGCTTCTGTTCATGAAAGGGCAATAGTTGATCATTGTCTCTTAATCATTAATCTGTTTCTGTGATTTCTCTTTGATCTTGCAAGTAGTCTCATGTGTCCACAACCTTTACTACTTATTCTGTTACATTACTTACCTCTTGTGTTACATTTGTGTTAAACAGGATGAAACAGGGGTTTATAAAAACCTTCTACAGGAAGTAGCCCAGAGAGTTGGGGCGCCGTTGCCATCATATACTACAGAACGATCTGGCCTTGGCCATCTGCCTGTTTTCACATGCACAGTAGAGTTAGCAGGGATCACCTTTACAGGTGATCATGCTAAGAATAAGAAGCAAGCTGAAAAAAATGCTGCTTCTGCAGCCTGGTCATCACTGAAACAATGTGAGTATTACTAGAGTATTTTTATTGTTTATTCATTGCAATGCCTTATTCATTAAACAAAGAATAGTGTCATTCTTATTCGTGGTTTCTACGACTACCTTATTCGCCTAAAAGAAAGGAAACATTTGTGATCCTAAATTTTTTCTTTAGGTCTAGGATGTGAATGACCCATTCCTCTTAAGTTCTAATCTAGCTAAGTGCATTTGATATACTATTTCACTTGTTAGAGCTTTCCTCTACTGGCTAAATGGACCATTAACTCTTTTTCTTTTGGAAAAAGAGGAATACCCGTGGCCTTGGTATCATTTGATGCACACAGCTATTTATTAACCAAGTATCTCTCATGCCTGCTTGATTTTATTTTGATCTCATTACAGCATCCGTAAAATATGATTAGCAACATTTGATGTGTAGCATTATCATTACAGTATTATACAGCAGCACTTAGCTCATGTTATTCCCCTCTCTGAAACAGTGGCACGTGAGGAAGCGAATTCGACCAACGAACCAGAGAACAATGATGAGCAGGAGCAGATCCGGATTGCCCGAGCCCTTCTCAACTACCGCCTGAAGGAAAAGATGGCGATGGCCAATAATCCCCATGCTTCACCATTTCCCAAGAAATTTCCCATGCAACCAGAGAGGAAGCCTTGTTTTGGTCAATCCTCTCAGTCCAGTTACTCGAAGATTCTTCCTCTATTCCGGCCGAAGTCCACTTCAAGATCCAGACCAGAGTCACCACCCGTGGCTGATGGAGCATCACCGTCGCCGTTCTGGCCCGTTGAAAGCTCTAACTCAAGGTCAAGGTTCCCGGCTGCAGAAGCAGCCCCTTATGTCCCGGTTGGGCACTACCACATGTCTTGCCATAGTATGGCTCCTCCAGTCACAGTCAGGAGCTCTATCCCTGTGTTCTCTGCTCCACCTCTCCCACCTCCAAGCGGACGCACTCAGCAGCTTCCTCCTCTCCTGAGCAACCCACCGTCAGTCCGGATGGCATCTCCAGTTCGCATCAGGCCAGCCTCTCCACACTTTGCTCCCTCCGGTCCTGCTCAGCATCCAAGACCTGTGATGTCTGTTCAGATGAAGGATGTGCAGCACAGGCCAATAAGGGAATCGATGTCGTCTGCGATCCCTGTTCAGGTGAAGAATGCGCAACAGAGGCCAACCAAGGAATCGCCATCATCTGCGATGCCTGTTCAGGTAAAGGATGCGCAACACCAGCTGTTTAAGGGATCGATGTCGTCTGTGATGCCCATTCAGATGAAGGATGTGCAGCCCCAGCCACCAAAGGAACCATTGTCAGAAGGTAAGGATGCAACACCGGCGGTTCCATTGCAGGCGAAGATTGAGGCTCCAGCTCAAGTCAAGGAAGCTTCAGCCGTGGTCACCAGTGAAGTAGTCCCATGCCCTGCTGCTGGTTCTATTGCTGCTGCTGCCAGTTCTACTTCTACTTCTACTTCCACCAGTGAATGCAACGCTGCTACCCCAGCAAGCCAGTCTGGGGCTGATGATGATGCGGCCAAGGGTGAAGAGGCGCAGAAGGACGTCCTGGAAGCCGAAGCGGCACTGGAGGGCATCATCAGGCTGCTAGAGATAAAATGACTTTGAGTGAAGCGCATGCAAACCATCTTTGCCCTTGTTGTCAGAATTTTGTAATTAGCTGCCTCCTGTGCACATCCCTTTCTGTTTAGTTTTTGGCATGCGTTGGTTGGTTGGTTGGGTCGGATTACGGGCTCCCGGGCAAGCTGCATTTGGTAGGGACACCTTAGCTTTTTGTTGATGCAGTGGTTAGGTGGTTTGCCCGGTTGCTCGGAGTCGGAGATATGGTTATACTTCCCTGGATATGGCAGTTGGTGGTCGATCTGGCTGGCTTTACCCTTTACCCCCCAATGATGAGGTGGACACTACGTCTACGTGCCTCTAGGGAAGGATTATGAGGTGGCGATTATTATACATCCTAAACTTGGTAATTATTACTGTCGATCCATCGTCCTACTTTTCCTTGTTATCCATCCTCTGGTTGTGTTTTTGTTCTCTCCCATACTTTACTCCTGCCCGCTATATTACAGAGGGAAACGGAAACAGTATCGTGATATGATGCACGCTAAAATAGGAGTTGAGTTTACTCGGGTTGATCCTCGTCGTCCTTCCTTCGGGAATGTGACGCGAGTACTGCTGCTGCATGAGACCGGTCCCGTCCGCGGCCCGCCCCAAAGCGAATTTGGGACCGCTACGTTGCTTCGGTTACGCGATTAACGTCGAAACGACCGAGTTAGTAGCTGAAAACTCGAGTCGCTGTCCCAGCATTCTGAGAAAAAAAAACTCAAGTCGCTGTCTGTCTGGCCGGCGCATGGCCGCAGACAGCCACAGCAGCAGCACGAACCGTGGCCCGGTACGGCAGCCTTTAGCTCCAGAATCCTTCCAACCAAGAAAAGCTCTCGTCGGAGCCGGACGCGGGGGCGTCAGCCCGCGGAGCCTGGATCAGTGGCAGAGCGTGCACTTTACCGTTGCTGCATGCATCGCGTTGTGTTGCATTGCATGCCTGCATGCCGATGCCGGGCGTGTCTGCACTGTACTGTAGCGGCGGGCCGGCGAGTGTTCACCTGTGTCGCTGTGGTGGTACTCCGTCACAGGCTCACCGCGTATGGAGGTACTACCATTTGACCTCCCTACAGCGTGCTGACCCGGCGCGTCGCCGTCGTGGGTGGGTTCATGTGGCGCAGGCCCAGAACCAGTGCGCGCCTGCAGGGTTGGGTAGGGTCGAGAAGAAGACGAGCCATAACGGCTCAATCTCATCCCACGGGGCCGGTTAAAATCTCCCTGCGCCGTCTGTAACGTGCACGCATATATACCGTCTGATCTTTGCGTCGCGTGCGCGGGTCTTGCCCCAGGAAGCATACGTAGGTCTCGTCTGATCTGATCCGATCATAGCCCCAGCTGCGTTCCGTCGCGGTTTACAAGGAGGCGGTGAGGTGACGCCAGGCCATGCATGCCATTTACGACGTCAGTACGCGCGCGCATTTGATGCTCCTGGATGGATGGATCAGGCAACGTAGCTGAGCTACGACGTCGATGGGAGCGGCACGACTACTCCTACAGGTATCTCTGGAGCCTGCAGCTTGCTCATTAACTTCGAATTCGTGGTTGTTTTGTGTCTTTTGGCAATGAATTCGACGGAGGTGACTCACGTCCTCGATCAGAAAATGAAAAAGAAATGGAAGCCAGGCAGCGTTGTCTTGATCGCCGTGCCAACTGGAACCGATGACCCCTTGTTTTCAAGGGAAAGAAGGATGGAACGGTGCTAATAATTGGGAGGAGGGGGACAGTGCACCATTGATGCACACAGTATGGACGCCCAGCTAACAGGAAGGCGCCAATTTATGGTACTGATGCCATCAAAACCAAATTTATTGCCGCTGGCTAGCTGGCTGCTGCCCCCGTCTCGTCTCTTCTCTTCTCGATTAGCTTGCCAAGGCGACTGGTCTGGTGAGATGGGGCCTCCCAGTCAGAGTAGCTTAGACCAACTCCAACGTACAACCTCATTGTTTAGGGTTTAGGGTAAAATGAACATACCGAAGGACCCGTGAGCGCAAACGGATTTTTGTTCGTTTTCTATTCGCTTTTGATCCATTCCCGGTTTAAGTTTGGACTGTCTTTGAAATGAAATAGACAGCGCGCGGACGGGCCAGACGCATGGGCTTGTCCTCTTCTAGCCCGCCAGCCGGTGGCAGAGGCCTCTCTTTTTCTACCCCACCCACCGAGCCCTACAACCGCATCCTAACCCCCCACCACTCTTCTCTCTCGACGCCGCTGCCGCTGCCATTGTTGCTGTGCAACTCGAACGCACGCTTGACCCAAATCTTGTCGCAGGCCCCGCTCCCTCGACGCCCTCGAGCTACCCAACCACGACCACCTGATCTGTGCTCCCGGCGATCAGATTTGGACCGGATCCGGCCGGACTTGGGCTCGCCTGGTTGCGGGGAGGCCACGCCGTGCCATGGACTGGCCAGGAACCGGCCCGTGACCTCCCGGCAGGGCCGCAATGCCGAATGCAGGCACTGACTCCTCCCCTAGCCGTTTGAATCTACGCTGTCGGCGGTTCGCCGGCAGATACAAGAACGACGGGAGACCGGGGTCGATGCTGTCCGAAAGGCTCATCGGCGCACCGTTGCCACTTATTAAGTGCGACGACTACCCAAGAAAGGTCCAGCGCCCCATGTCTACAACGCCGAAACACCCCGGATGGATGTTCATCAAGTGCCCAAATGATGGGGAGGTATGTGCTACTTTAGTATCGTTTGTGCTTTAGTATTTGACTACTTGTGCTAATTTAATTTTGTTGTTGTGTAGAATGGATGCGTCTTTTGGTATTGGGAAGAAAAATACATCGATATTTTGATAGAGCGTAAATTAGTAGATGTTCGTGCACTTTTAGCTACAATAGAGGCTACAAATAAGACTAGTGCACTTGTTGCTACAATAGATGCTAGAGATGAAAGTAGATGCGAGAAAACAACGTCAACTTCTTTAAACATGAAGAAGATAAAAGCACGCAAGATCGAGCCTCTAGAGATCAACAACAAATGCACCGAGAAGGCACTAATCCAACTTACGAGAGTAGTTATGGAAGTTGGATTTATTTTAAAATGTCTTCTTGTGGTTCTTATTTTCCTTGGTCTTACTATTCTAGTCAAAATTTGGTGATGTGCTACCATGCATGAAAATCAATGAATAAAAATGAAAGACATGTACTTGCTTGAAAAAAATGTATGCGAACGGGATGCGGTCGAAATGCGGCCGTGCGTTGGCGCACGACCGGTGTATCTCAGAAAAACCCCGAACACGACCACATTGCCCGCCCCAAACGGACAGAATCTGGGAAAACGGAGATCATGCACTGGAGTTGATCTTACTACACTCGGCCAACCTTCGATAAAGAAAAAGGAACCCGGTTTTAACAAAAGAAAGTTTTCTTTCTTTTTTAAGATAGAACACAAAGAAGTTTTGGTAATGTGCCGGGTCACCAACTCTTCTCGCGACCAAGAGAACTGGCTGCAAAGAACTGTCTGAAAGATGGTTAATCTAAGAATAATTCAAGATTTACATTGTTGAATAGTTTGGTTGTGCCATGCGGATCACTGTGAGGCTAAACTCCTTCTCCAAGAAAATATTATTGAATAGTCTGCCGTATATAAACGACATCTTCAATGACAACCCGTTCCCATATGTTCAAAAACGAAAGCACATCCAACGCGGGTCTGTATCAGTCCGAAGGAAACCGGAGACGAACATGGGGTTTTTGCGGAGACGAACGGTGGAGCTTTGTGGGCGTCTGGACTCCTCTGACCTTCCCGCCCCACCCAACACCTCCTCCCTCACTTGCGTGCATTCTCGGCCGGCGTTAGCTGCTCGCATTCATGCGTTATAGGATGCACCGCTCCACATTGAAGACGACCCAGGGCAGACACGACCTCTCGCTGCCTCGGCCATTGAAGCGGCACGAAGGCGTTGGTCGCGACGCGTCCCCGGTGTCCGCACCTATTCAATGTCAGGGACGCGTTACTGGATGGGATGGGACATATATCTACCAAGCACGTTCAATCCCCTCTCCGTTTGTATGCCACCATTAAACAAGACCGCCAATCGAGAAACCCACGCCAGCGCCGCACATTGACGCACCCGGATGCCTGGACTCATCGAAAGCTGCGATTTAAAGACGGTCACACCCGACTAACTTCATGCCACAACACAATCCGCTCCCCTCCTCCCTTGCATGAATTTTGCCATGACTACAGGCGGTGAAGCTCCGTGGGAGAGCCTTTTCACAGAGATGAAGCATGAGGTGGTTGTCCTTGCCTCTGGGTGGCAAAGCCGCCTTGCCAGGTGGATCGAGGCCGGCTTGTCGGCCAGCTCACTCGAGGTATCCGATGATGAGGACGACCCCGCAATGGAAACGGGCTCTGAGGACACCACCCCGGCGTCTGCGCTTGTGCACGCCGGCTTCACCATGGAGTAGATACAACATATTCCTCCTGGAGCAGCACCAGCTGGCGGAGGGCCAGATCGACGGCGAGCGCGCGAGCGAGGAGGCCATGGCCACGGCGAACCTAACTTTGCGGAGCAGCGTGCGCTCTATGACGCCCTTCCCGCTGAAGCCGCCACTCGCCAGGAAGCGACCTCCTCGGAGGCCCATCTGCAGGCGATCACGGATGAGAACAACACTAGCTACATCTCCTACGCCGCACCGATGAACTATCGGGTAGGCCAGTTCGACGACTGCGCCGACACTACCATCTCCATCATGGACCTCACGTCCACCGGTGATGAATAAGGCACAGACTCCTCCGAGGATGATCAGGGAATGGGAGGCGACATGGCCCGGTGTCCTATGTGGGACAATCCGTCTCCAGTGTTCTAATATTCCTCACTAGAGACCGCACCTTCACTTCATCGGTCATATCATCCGTGCTCGTAGAGACGACAGATAAAGGACGACAAGGGCTTGGACGCGAGCCGCCACCGTAGGATAGATTTAGGGTCAGGTCAGAATGGGTTCATGAGTAAATGTGAGCTCTAAGTGTTATCATTAGTATGTTTATTTCATGACTTGTGGAAAAAAACTTGGTTACTAGTTAAGCTTATACATAGAAACAGGAAAACAAAGTGTGTAAAAGTTTTTCTTTATCACTTTCAACTTATCAAGTAAATTTCTTGAAGACAAGCAATGAGCTAAGCTCGGGGGAGTTGATACGTCCCAAACATATCTACTTTTCCAAACACTTTTGATCTTGTTTTGGACTCCAATTTGCATGATTTGAATGAAACTAACCCGGACTAACGTTGTTTTCAGTAGAACTACCATGGTGTTGTTTTTGTCTAGAAATAGAAGTTATTAGAATTGTAAAAAACTTGGCAAGGATTTTCCATTGAATAAAAAAACTAGAACAAAGAACTATCAAAGGGGGCCTATGTAGGATCGAAAGAAGGTCTAGGGGGGTGATTAGACTACTTGACCAATTAAAAATCTACTTCTTCCCAATTTTAAGTGTTGGTAGATTTTAGCATTCATAGCAAGTCAAGTACACCCTAAACATGCATGTCTACGAGTATAGCAGCGGAAACTAAAGACAAGCATGTAAGTCAAGAAAAGGTAGGAGGATCAAACGCAATTTGGAGACACAATGTTTTTACCGTGGTTCTGATAGGTGGTGCTATCGTACGTCCACATTTATGGAGTCTTCAACCCACAGAGGGTAACAGTAGCGAGAGTCCATGAAGGGCTCTACCCACGGAGGGTTCCACAAAGAAGCAACCTTGACTATACCATGATGGCCTACGTCCACGAAGGACTAGCCTAACTCGGGGTAGATCTTCACGAAGTAGGCGATCTCCTTGCCCTTACAAACTTCTTGGTTCACTCCACAACACAAAGTAGGAGGCTCTCAAGTGACAACTAACCAATCTAGGAGGCACCACCCTCCAAAAGGTAATAGGCTCGATAATGTCGATGAACTCCTTGCTCTTGTGCTTCAAAATGATAGACTCCTCAACACTCAATCACTCTCTCGCAGATTTGGCTTTGGTGGAAGAGATTGATTGGGTGGAAAGCAACTTGGGGAGGCTAGAGATCAAGATTCGTATGGTTGGAATGGACTGGCATGATCTCAACACATGAGTAGGTGTCTCTCTCTCAGAAAATCTGATAGGATAGGTAGGGATCTATTCTGAGTGCTTCTCTTGCGAGTAGGTGGTGGTGGAGGGGTATATATAGGCATCTCCAAAAATCCAACCATTACACCTAATAAGTTAGACTCGGTGACACCGATGTGTTAATCTCGGTGGTATCGAGTTTCCTCAATGGTAGCAACTTTTGAATCTCGGTGAGACTGATATATAGAACTCGGTTGCACCGATAAGGTGACCAACGGTCAGATTGCCAAACTTAGAGACATCATTTCAACAAACTTGGTGGGACCGATTTTGTGAATTTGCGTAACAGGAAGTTGGCAACCCAAACTCGGTGGCACCAAAGCAGAATCGGTTGCACCGAAAGGCTAGGGTTTGTCTGAGTCTGTCTGAGGCTGAGAATCGGTGGCACTGAGTGGAAAGTGTTGGTTGCACCGATGTTGGATATTTGGCTTTGGACATACCTTTGTGGAAGAGCTTGTGGGTGTATGTGGTGAGCATCACTTGTGCACGTATGAGCATTTTGTTCACCAATAGTACCTTACCCCCTTTTGATAGTATTGGCTTTCCTATGGACTCAAAGTGATTTCTCACAAAGTAAAATGTAGAGTCCTCTTGTTTGAAGCTTTGCCAATCTATTTCCTTGCATCTTGGGGTATTCCACAATCCTTTTGCCAAACCATCATTGAAGTTTTCCTGAAACATGCTTAGTGGAAACATTAGTTCAATGACATATATGTTGTTATTAATTACCAAAACCACCACGGGAGCAAATGTGCTTTCAATCTCCCCCTTTTTGGTATTTGATGACAACATATAGATCAAAGCTTCGACATATGATATAATCAATGAATATAATCGTCGCTTTGAGCAGTATGTGATAAGAAAGAGCTCCCCCTAAATTTATGCATTATTTTTTAAATTTGTGTTCGAATGCAAAATGCACAATCGATTAGGTACATGGGGCACTTCTTCCATGTCACATACATCTTGGTGGTGTGCGAGAGTAATAAGAGTTAATATCATAGCACAACACATTAAGCAAAGTGAATGATCATCTCATAACCATCAAAAGGATAGGAAATGGTAGCAACACACATTAAAGCATATGATCAAACACAAATAAAAGTATAACACATCTAAACCAAAAGACCAAATGTTTTTAAAACAGCAATAAAAACCAGATGCTCTCTCACTCGAAGCCTAAAGATCTATATACAACTTCTCCCCCTTTGGCAACAAGTTACCAAAAAGTTCAAAGAGATATAGCTAATCGTCCTACTGGGGCTGATCTCCTCCGATGGTCGATGTCAGAGTCGAGAGAACTGCGTCGGTGAAGACCTCTGCAGATGTCCTGGACGGAGTTGTAGGACCAACTAGTGGCGCTGGAGGAGCTGATGGAGCTAAAGTCACTATAGCTGGTGCACAAAATGAAGGTCTCGTCTCCGGAGCTGGCAATGTAGGTGTCCTGGCTTGTGTCCTGAACTAGGCAGTCGTCCTGACAGGTGCACAATCCTCCTCCTCATCAGAATCAGACTCTAAAGAGGTGCGACGGATAGGAGCTTCATCTACTTCCTTCTTGATCTTCTTCACGGTCTTGGTCAGCCCATCCACCTTGTCATTGAGGGTCTTCACTCTATCCTCAAAGATGTTCATAAGTCTCTTCTGATCATCCAGTATGCTTTTGATATCCTTTTGCATATCCATGACTGTAGAGATCAAGAGATCCATCTGCTCGTTCCTGGATCTAGGGACTTGAGCACTAGTGGCTCTAGCTGCCTCCGCCTCTGCCCGAGCTGCAGCTGATATTGGATGGTCTGGGTCCATCACCACAACATTGTCCTTGAAGTCTGGCTATAGGGGCAAGTGGGGCCTATCCAGTGCAAAGATGTGCTTCTCGATCTTGGAGTTGATGAGCATCTGAATGCAGGGTGCATAGCAGCATGAGCGCTTTTGATCAGCAACAACCCTCTTCATTGTCTCCACTATCATATCCATTACTCTGAATCTCTGGTTCTGGTCAATATGAATCAGCAAGTTGATGGAGTAGCCTCGGATCATCTCCTCGTCACCTGACTTGGGCATCAAGGTATGGCTCAATATAGTGTTAATGGTGCAGAAACCTGCGTGGAGGTGATAGATGGATCCTAGCTTGTGGTATTGAAGCTGTGCAACAGGGATGGCATTGTACATGTCCTTCATGGCATTGTGGCTTGCCTTGGACTCTAAGTATACACATATATCTCCATCCTGTGCCTCTGGGACTCCGAAGATGACAACCCATTCATCAACAGTAGACTCATATCTTGCTCCTTCTGTCATCCACACAATCCTACCATCTCCATAGAAGTGAGCAGTGGAGTAGAATTGCATGATCATCTCGTCGTTCCATGTAGTGAATTCCTTGCCAACAAATTTGTCTAGGCCAATGCAGTGGAAGTTGTCTTCCACACTCGGGAAGTAGTCTTCAGTCTCCTTGATGTACTTACAGTCCACATATCTCATATCACTCACAGCTGGACTCTTGTCAAGCAGCACAGTCTCATAGAAATCCTATTGCTCCTTGGTGTAGAACCTGTAGTCCACAACTGTCTTCCTCCTCTAAGAGTAAGGATCAATGGATCTCCACTCTCTCAAACCTGCATCCTTCTTCTTCTTCATGTCAACAACAATTAGATGGCTGGCATTGTGCTTTGGAAGGTGAGGTCTGAGCTTCATCAAAGCAGACATAGCATCCTCATCAACTTCTCTAGAGGTAGATCCCTTGTTCTTCTCAGAAGCTGGGATATCTCTAGTAGTCCTCTTGGACTTCTCTGTAGTAGCCTTCTTAGGTGAAGACTTGGTGCTCTTGGAGGGGCCTTGCTTTGGCATAGCATCTGCCAACATCTTCTTTTGCTTCTTCTTGACAACTTGCTCTTCCTCCTCCTCCTCCTCCTGAGCAGCAGCACCGACAACCTCCTCAGGGTCCTCAAACATTGAGGTAGGCCTGCCAACAACACGAATGATCCTTTTCCTGGCCTTCTTCTCTCTTTCCTTCTTAGGCAATGACTTCCTTGGGGGCTCAATTGTCATGGTAGCCCTAGCACTCTCAGGTGCTTTCATAGTCTCTGGAGGTGCATATGTCTTGCTGACCACCCTCCTGGAAGAAGTGGCCTCATTGGCTGACCTCTTGGCAGCCTTCTCTTGCTTCTTAGCAAGAACCTCCTCTGGCACAAAGTCCGAATCCTCCTCATCTGAATTCAATCTCTTCCTGGTCCTAGTAGCAGCCTTAGGCAACCCATGAGAACTAGGGGTACCTGGATCTAAAAATGAGCTGGACCCAGGGCTAGTGCCTAAACTCATGTCAATGTTCTCCTCCTGTAAGTTCCGGGTGTCCTGAGCATCTGACATATCTGACCTTGTGAATAGAGTATAGAAGAGTGGAATAGGACAAGTCATCACAAAATGCAGCTGGTTTTTGAAAGTTTGGACAGAAAAATAATAGATGTAGTTCATAGCAAAATTGGATTTCGGTGTCACCGAGTCAAAAAATTCAGTGCCGCCCAGACGCACAAAACTCGTAACCAAAACTTGGCAACAGTTTCGATCGGACCAAAAACGGCCACTCGGTCTCACCAAGTTCTGTCCTCAGTAGCACAAAAAATAAATCGGTGGAACCAATTTTTCTGACTCGGTATCACCGAGATGCATCTATGCGGGCAACTAAACCTAGAATTCTTTGATTCACTAGACTATTGAGATTTCTAGAGGATTGAGAGGTTGCAAACGGTGGATTATTGATAAAACAAACTCCATGCGCGAGATTTGGACGGGGAGTGCAAGGAGGGCCGAATCCATACCCTAGCTCGGTGATGGATCCGCTATGACGGCAATGATGGAGAAGATTTCGTCGGCAACGACAATTCCCAGCGGCGGAGACGCTCAGGGAAGCAAAGGCGATGACCAGGGGATCCTTTTCGGCAGCTTAGGGTTTTGGGGCGTGACGGTTTGAGGATTCTATTTCAAAGTGTCGGGTCCACAACATATATACCCGCGGCTCTCGGTGACACCGATTCTAAATTTTCGGTGTCACCGAGTTTCTCAACTGTCAGCTGACAGGGAAACTTGTCACCGAGTTTCTCAACTGTCAGCTGACAGGGAAACTCGGTGTAACCGAGAATATGGAATCAGTAGTACCGAGATGGAAAACCAGATCAACCCTAGGCATTTGGTGAGACCAAGATTTTTGAGTTGGTTCCACCGAGATTCACTTGGGAGGTTTTAATGGTCAGTCCTTTATCGATATGGAACTCCGAGTGCTGCTCACACAGAGAGATCGAAAAGTACTTGTTCAAATTTTGTGATGCAACATGAATAGAATATGAGTTGAGAAAGCATAGATAGCTAGAGGAGTGGTCCTAGGCATTCTTGTACATCCTATTTGCAAATGAAAAATCAAAATCCAAATAGCAACAATTGGATGTCCTCGAATGAGTAAATAAATGCAGACCAACACGCTCACACAATAAGATGTCAAAATAAAACATGGTAAACATGCACAAACACACTAGCATCTAAAAGGCATTTTGGCGATGATGGAGTCATCTATATATGAGTATATTGACTTAGGATCCATGTAAGAATACTTGATCATAGGTCATACTTATCGTTTAAGCACAAGTGGGGTTACCACTTTTACATAAAGCATTTAATATTGTCACATACTATGAGATGCTTTGACTCAAGTCTTAGAGTAAAGCTCCCCCTTGACGTGACATCCCCTCATAGGAGGGATAAACTAACCTTGGGTTTTGTCGATGAAGACTTCATGTAGGTGAAGTAGTGCTGGATGCTCAAAGTTGATGAAGATCACCATGAGTTGGGAGCATCCTTGTTGTTTCATTACTCTTCTCACCTACATGGGTTAGTCCCAACACACAAGAGACAAATACAAGGATATCTATGGACATGGAGTGCAAAGCATGCATGATGATGTCCATTGATTTGTTGATTACCTTGTCCCTTTCTTACCTTTGAGGGAATGTGTGATTCCTCGAACTATTGCATGATGTTGATGTTGATTGCAACTTGTTCTTGCCAATAATGAATAGGAGTGCATTTCATTGGCGGAGTCATCCCTCAAGAAATTCTCTAGTTCTTCTTCTTGGGGACCCACATCAAGTTGATGGGGATCCTTGGTGTTGAAGTACTACTTGTAGAAGTTGAGCCTGTAGTAGTCTTGGCAACCCACTTCACCAAAGCTTGGGATTCTTCTTCATACGAGTCAATGTCCTCTTGAATCTTGTTCTTGCACTTGAGCTTGGGGTCTTGTGGTGGAAGGTCATCTTTAGATTTTGTTCCCTCGGGGAGAGTATTTTCATACTTCTCCTTTTGAGGAACAAACTTGGGATTGGGTTATTGACCTTCTTCCCATTCAACTCCATTAGCGTTGAATTAGCCAACACCACGGTTCCTCCGGTATCCTCCGTGCTTGCGTACAATCTCCTCAAATTGTTTGCACCCTTCAAGACTCTTGTAGATACCTTTATCTATAATCCCTTTCAAAAGTTCATTTTCTTGCTCAAGTGTAACTTGGCTAAGAGAAGAGTTACTGGGAGCAATAGAACTACTAGAAGCAATATCATTGGATTTATCATTTTTATTGCTACTAGTTGAAGAACCTTTCTTGCCTTTGTTACTAGTTTGCTTAGTCTTAACTTGTGACATACACGTAGACAAGAGAAGTCGTTTGGCTAGATAAGAGGAAGTCTTCTTTTGAAGATCGTCATTGATACTTTAAGGAACTCATGATCTTGCTCTAAGTTGAGCTTCTCAAAGCGGAGCTTCTCATGTGTCCTTTCAAGCTCTCTATGATCTTGTAGAGTAGACTCGTGAGCTAACTTGAGAGTTTTTAGTTCTGGAGTTAGTCGTTCTATTTCCAACTTATCATCATCACACGGCTTATCTAGACTAGAGTGATTACTAGCAAGTTCATCTTGACTAACATTACTAGATTTGTCAAATAGCGAGTCATCTTCAATTAACAAGTCATCCTCATCACTCTTGAAATCATGATACATGGGGTGTGATACCTTGGGGCCTTTAGCCATGAAGCAACATCCACTCCCTTCATTTGGTGAATAAAATATGTCGTAGGAGTCGATTGTCACTAGTGCAAGTCCGGCAAGACCTTCATCTTGACTATAGTCGGAGTTGGAGTGATAGCTTCTCTCGGAGTGGTTGTCAGAATCGGAGCCAGAAACCCATTCACCAACATGAGCTTGATGCCTTCTTCTTGAGTAGCTATTGGTGTACTTGTCCTTCTTCTCCGAGTCCCTACTTCTCCTTGAGGGTCTTCGTTCATAATGATCATCCCTACTCCTTCTCTCTCTTCGAGGTGACCCGTCTCTTGAGCTTCGTCTTCTTGGTGACTCTTCTTTCCTTCTGTAAGGAGTCGTGCACTCATTGGAGTAGTGTCCGGGCTTCCCACAATTGTATCAGTTTTGGTCACGACTTGACGACTGCTTCTCTTCATATCTTGAGTTAGAGCTTAGATCTTTGCTTCCATTCTTGTAAAACTTGTTGAATTTCTTGACCATGAGGCTTATCTCTTCATTTGTGACAAGGCTGTTGCTTGAGGTAGCGGGATCATCACTTGTGGCTTTGTAAGCACCGCTAGACTTGTGGTTAAGCTCTTCCTTGTCCTTGAGTGTCATCTCATGAGCAACAATCCTTCCAATCACTTTCGTTGGCTTGACATCTTTGTAGTTGGGCATCATTTGGATCAATGTGCACACGGTGTCATATCAAACATCCAAAGCTCGAAGTATCTTCTTGATGATGAATCTGTTGGTCATTTCCTCGCTTCCTAAGCCGGAAATCTCATTGGTGATGGGAGCTAGCCTAGATTACATCTCAGCGACTCCTTCACCATCCTTCATCTTGAACTTGTCAAGCCGACTTTGAAGAACATCCAACTTGGATTCTCTCAAAGATTTGGTACCTTCATGCATATCAACCAAAGTATCCCAAATCTCTTTTGCATTCTCAAGATGACTGATTTTGTTGAATAGAATGTCACATGCTTGAGCATTGAGTTGCAAGATCTTCAACTCATCCACAGCCACTACGCGCTCCGGTTCCCTTCCATCCGCAAAGAATCCACATTGCAATCCAACACACAACAGCCCAAATGGTGGGGTTATGACCAATAAGATGCATTTTCATTTTGTGCTTCCAACTAGCAAAATTAGTGCCATCAAAGTACGGACCTCTACGGTGATAATATCCCTCGCCAGACGCCATAGTCTCCTAGGTTGTGAAACCAATGCAATGGAGACCAATGCTATGGTACCACTTGTAGGATCGAAAGTAGGTCTAGAGGGGGGGGGGTGATTGGACTACTTGACCAATTAAAAATCTACTTCCCAATTTTAAGTGTTGGCAGATTTTAGCATTCATAGCAAGTCAAGTACACCCTACACATGCATGTCTACGAGTATAGCAGCGGAAAGTAAAGAAAAACATGTAAGTAAAGAAAGGGTAGGAGGATCAAACACAATTTGGAGACACGATGATTTTTCCCGTGGTTCCGATAGGTGGTCCTATCGTACGTCCATGTTTATGGAGTCTTCAACCCACGGAGGGTAACGGTCGCGAGAGTCCATGGAGGGCTCTATTGGAAATATGCCCTAGAGGCAATAATAAATGAGTTAGTATCATATTTCCTTGTTCATGATAATCGTTTATTATCCATGCTAGAATTGTATTGATCGGAAACTCAGATACATGTGTGGATACATAGACAACACCATGTCCCTAGTATGCCTCTGATGGACTAGCTCATTGATCAAAGATGGTTAAGGTTTCCTAAACATGGACATGAGATGTCATTTGATAACGGAATCACATCATTTGGAGAATGATGTGATGGACAAGACCCAGGCTATAAACGTAGCATATGATCATGTCAGTTTATTGCTACAGTTTTCTGCATGTCAAGTATTTGTTCCTATGACCATGAGATCATGCAACTCACTGACACCGGAGAAGTGCCTTGTGTGTATCAAACTTCACAATGTAACTGGGTGACTATAAAGGTACTCAACAGGTATCTCCGAGGGTGTCTGTTGGGTTGGCATGGATCAAGACTGGGATTTGTTACTCCGTGTGACGGAGAGGTATCTCAGGGACCACTCGGTAATACAACATCACAACAAGCCTTGCAAGCAATGTGACTAAAGTGTTATCCATGGGATCTTGTATTACGGGACGAGTAAAGAGACTTGTCGGTAATGAGATTGAACTAGGTATAGAGATATCGATGATTGAATCTCGGGCAAATAACATACCGAAGAACAAAGGGAACATCATACAGGATTATCTGAGTCCTTGACATAGAGGTTCAACTGATAAAGATCTTTGTAGAATAAGTAGGCGACAATATGGTCATCCAGGTCCCACTATTGGTTATTGACCATAGAGGTGCCTCGGTCATGTCTACATAGTTCTCGAACCCGCAGGGTCTGCACACTTAAGGTTCAGTGACATTTCAGTAGTATTGAGTTGTGTATGTTGGTGACCGAAGGTTGTTAGGAGTCCCAGATGAGATCTCGGACGTCATGAGGAGCTCCGTAATGGTCCGGAGGTAAAGATTGATATATAGGAAAGTGGTATTTGGGTTCCGAAAAAGTTTTGGGCACTACCGGTAGTGTATCGGGGGTGACGAAAGGTTTCTGGGGGTCCACCGGAGGGGCCCACCCACCCGGGGGGGGGGCACATGGGCCTAAGTGGTTGCGCACCAGCCCATAGTGGGCTGGACAACCGTCCACATAGGGCCCTTGCGCCCAAGGGTAGGTGGGGAGGTGCCTTGGAGGGGAGGGAGACCTCCCTAGGGTGCCCACCTCCCTTGTGGGAGGTGGACTCCTCCCTATCTTGGCCGGACAACCCTCCTTGGAGGATGGGCCAAGGCTGTGTCCTACCTACCCCTTCCTCCTATAAATAGAGAGGGAGAGGGAGGGCAGCACCACCCCAAGGCATAGGTGCAGCCCTCCCTCTCCCTAGATCTGTTTCTCCTCTAAAACGCGTCTGCGGCAGCGCTTGGCGAAGCCCTGCTGAGATCGCTCCACCACCACCGCCACCACGCCGTTATGCTGCCGGAGGACTCATCTACCTCTCCACCCTCACTTGCTGGATCAAGGAGGTGGAGATCGTCATCGAGCTGTACGTGTGCTGAATGCGGAGGTGCCGTCCGTTCGGCACTAGATTGGAAGGACCACGATGGGATCGCGGGACGGCTCGTGATGAGATCACGGACGGATTGTGATTGGATCGTGAAGACGTTCGACTACATCAACCACGTTTCTTAATGCTTCCTGCTTAGCGATCTACAAGGGTATGTAGATCCACTCTCCCTCTCGTAGATGCTCATCACCATGGATAGATCTTGCGTGTGCGTAGGAATTTTTTTGTTTCCCATGCAACGTTCCTCAACAATGGCATCATGAGCTAGGTCTATGTGTAGATGAGATCTCGAGTAGAACACAAAGGAGTTTGTGGGTGTTGATGCTTAGATTGCTTACTCCCTTGGTCGTGTTTTGGTTCAGCGGTATTGTGGGATGAAGCGGCCCGGACCAACCTTACTCGTACGCTTACGAGAGACCGGTTCCATCGACTGACGTGTAACTTCGTTGCACAAAGATGGCTGGCAGGTGCCTGTTTCTCCTACTTTAGTTGGATCAGATTCGACAAAGGTGGCCCTTGATAAGGTTGAAAAGTAATTGTTTTTGCGTAGGTAAGAATTGTTCTTGCTAGATACCCGTAGCAGCCATGTAAAACTTGCAACAACAATTAGAGGACGTCTAACTTGTTTTTGCAGGGTATGTTGTGATGTGATATGGCCAATTACATGATGAGATATATGTGATGTATGAGATGATCATGTATTGTATAGAATATCACGACTTGCATGTCGATGAGTACGGCAACCGGCAGGAGCCATAGGGTTGTGTTTAGTTATTGTATGACCTGCGTGTCAATCATTAAGCTCTATGTAATGCTTTACTTTATCGCTAAGCGGTAGCAATAGTAGTAGAAGCATGGTGGGCATGACAATCCCGATGGTGAAATGTTGATGGAGATCATGGTGTCATGCCGGTGACGATGAAGATCATGCCAGTGCTTTAAGGATGGAGATCAAAAGCACAAGTTCATGGCCATATCATGTCAGTTATGATTTGCATGTGATGTTAATCCTTTTATGCACCTTATTTTGCTTAGGACGACGGTAGCATTATAAGGTGACCCCTCACTAAAATTTCAAGATCAGATGCGTTCTCCCCAAGTGTGCACTATTGCGAAAGTTCGTCGTGTCGAGACACCACGTGATGATTGGGTGTGATAGACTCTATGTTCACATACAACGGGTGCAAGCTAGTGTTGCACATGCAGAACACTCGGGTTAAACTTGACGAGCCTAGCATGTACATACATGGCCTTGGAACACAAGAGATCGAAAGGTCGACCATGAGTCATATAGTAGATAATATCAACATGATGATGTTCACCATTGAAACCACCTCAACTCACATGATGATCGGACTTGAGTTGGTGAATTTGGATCATGAATCACTTGAATGACCAGAGGGATGTCAATTTGAGTGGGAGTTCTTAAGTAATATGATTAATTGAACTCATTATCATGAACATAGTCAGTAGTGTCTTTGCAAATTATGTTGTAGATTAGTAGCTCGCGCTGTAGCTCCGTTGAATTTTATATGTTCCTAGAGAATAGAGTTGAAAGATGATGGTAGCAATATTGCGGACTGGGTCCGTGATCTGAGGATTGTCCTCATTGCTGCACAGAAGTCTTATGTCCTTAATGCACCGTTTGGTGCGCCACCCCCTCTAGCGTCGTCTGTAGATGTTGTGAACATCTGACATGCACGTTCCGATGACTACTTGATAGTTTAGCGTGTCATGCTTTACGGCTTAGAATTGAGGCTCCAAAAACGTTTTGAATGTCACGGAACATATGCGATGTTCTAAGAGCTGAAATTGGGATCTCAGGCTCGTGCCCGTGTTGTGAGATATGAGATCTCCAACAAGATTCTTTGCCTGCAAGATGAAGGAGAATATCTAAATCATTGAGCATGTGCTTAGATTGTCTGGGTGCTACAATCGCTTGAATCGAGTGGGAGTTGATCTTATAGATAAGAAAGTGATTGATATAGTTTTCCAAGTCACTGCCACTAAGCTACTAGAGCTTCGTGATGAACTATAAAATGCGAGGGTTGGAAATAATGATCCCTGAGCTGTTCGCGATGTTTGACACCGTGAAGGTAGAAATCAAGAAGGATAATCAAGTGTTGATGGTTAGTAAAACCACTAGTTTCGAGAAGGGAAAGGGCAAGGAGGGAAGCTTCATGGATGGCAAGTCAGTTGCTGCTCCAGTGAAGCACCCCAAAGTTGAAACGAAAACCCGAGACTAAGTGCTTCTATTATGAGGAGAGTGGTCGCTGAAGCGGGACAACCCTAGATACTTGGTAGATAAGAAGGCTGGCAACATCGACAAAAGTATATTTGATATACGTGTTATTGATGTGTACCTTGCTAGTACTCCTAGTAGCACCTGGGTATTAGATACCGGTTCGGTTGCTAAATGTTAGTAACTCAAAATAAAAGCTACAGAATAAACGGAGACTAGCTAAGTGTGAGGTGACGATGTGTGTTGGAAATGTTTCCAAGGTTTATGTGATCAACATCGCACGCTCTATCTACCTTCAGGATTAATGACAAACCTAAATAAATATTATTTAGTGTTTGTCTTAAGCATGAACATGATTAGATCATTTTTATTGCAATACAGTTATTCATTTAAGTGAGAGAATAATGGTTATTCTGTTTACATGAATAATACCTTCAATGGTCATGCACCCAATGAGAATGGTTTGTTGAATCTTGATCGTAGTAATACACATGTTCATAACATTGATGCGAAAAGATGCAAAATTACTAATGATAGTACCACATACCTATGGAACTGCCGCTAAATGTCATATTGGTATAAATCACATGAAGAAACTCCATGCTGATGGATCTTTGGACTCATTCGGTTTCGAATCGGTTGAGACATGCGGACCATGCCTATTGGACAAGATGACTAAAGACCCCGTTTTCAGTATGATGGAGCGGGCTAGTAACTTATTGGAAATAATACATGTTGATGTATGCGATCCAATGAGTGTTGTAGCATGCAATGGATATCGTTATTTTTCTTACCTTCACTGATGATTTAAGTATATATGCGTATATTTGCTTAATGAAACACAAGTCTGAAACGTTTTAAAAGTTCAAAAAATTCAGAGTGAAGTTTAAACTCATCGTGACAAGAAGATAAAAATGTCTATGATATGATCGTGGAGGTGAATATCTGAGTTACAAGTTTGGCATACAACTTTAGACAGTGTGAAAGTTGTTTCACAACACACGCCACCTGGAACACCATACTGTGATGGTGTGTTCGAACGTCATAGTCGTGCTCTATTGGATATGATGCGTACTATGATGTCTCTTATGATTTTGCCAATATCGTTTTGGGGTTATGCATTAGAGACAACTGCATTCACTTTAAATAGGGTACCATCTAAATCCGTTGAGATGACACCGTTAGAATTATGGTTTGATAGAAACCTAAGCTGTCATTTCTTAATGTTTGGGGCTGCGATGCTCATGTGAAAAAAGGTTTTCACCTAATGAGCTCGAACCCAAAACGGAAAAATGCATCTTCATGGAATACCCTAAGAACAGTTGGGTATACCTTCTATCTCAGATCCGAGCACAAAGTGTTTGTTGCTAAAACGTGTCCTTTCTCGAGAAAGAGTTTCTCTCGAAAGAATTGAGTGGGAGGAAGATAGAACTTGATGAGGTTGTTGAACCTTTGTTTCAACTAGAGAGTAGCGCAACGCAGAAAGATGTTTCTGTGGAGCCTACGTTTGTTGAATAGGAAGTTAATGATGATGATCATGAAGCTTCAGATCAAGTTACTATCGAACCTCGTATGTCGAGAAGGACGCGTACTGCTCCTGAGTGGTACAGCAACCCTGTCTTAGAGTTCACGTTGTTGGACAACGATGAACCTACGAGCTTTGGAGAATCGATGATGGGCCCAGATTCGAAAAAATGGTTAGAGGCCAAGAAATCTGAGAAAGGATCCATGTAGGGAAACCAAGTATAGACTTTGGTAGACTTGCTCGTTGGACGGCAGGACGTTGAGTACAAATGAACCTTTAAGATGAAGACAGACGGTGATGGTAAATGTCACCATTTATAAAGCTCGACTTGTCGCAAAGAAGTTTCCGACAAGTTCAAGGAGTTGACTGCGATGAGACTTTCTCACTCGTAGCGATGCTAAAGTCTGTTTGAATTATGTTTGTAGTTGCTGCGTTTTTTCAATTATGAAATCTGGCAGATGGATGTCAAAACATCGTCTCCTTAAGGAAAGGTTGTATGAGATACAACTAGAAGGTTTTGTCAGTCCTAAGGATGCTAAAAGGTGTGCAAGCTCCAGTGATCCTTCTAGGGACTAGAGCAAGCATCTCGAAGTTGGAATATACGCTTTAATGAGGTGATCAAAGTTTTTGTCTCTATACAAAGTTTATGAGAAACTTGTATTTACAATAAAGTGAGTGGGAGCACTGTAGAATTTTTGATAAGTATATGTGGTTGACATATTGTTGATCAGAAATGATGTAGAATTTCTGGAAAGCATAAAGGTTTGTTTGAAAAGATTTTTTCAAAGGAAGACCTGGATAAAGCTACCTAATTGTTGGGCATCAAGATCTATAGAGATAGATCAAGATGCCTGACGAGACTTTCAATGAGTACATACCTTGACAAGATTTTGAAAGAGTTCAAAAGGGATCAGTCAAAGAAAGAGTTCTTGCCTGATTTGTAAGGTGTGAAATTGAGTGAGACTCAAAGCTTGACCACGGCAGAAGAAAGAGAAAGGACGAAGGTCGTCCCCTATGCCTTATTCATAGGCTCTGTATAGTATGCCATGCTGTGTACCTCACCTGGTGTGTGCCTTGCCATGAATCCGTCAAGGGGTACAAAAGTGATCCAGGAGTGGATTGCTGGACAACGGTCAAAATTATCCTTAGTAACTAGAGGACTAAGGAGATGTTTCTCGATTATGGAGGTGATAAAGAGGCCGTCGTAAAGAGTTACGTCGACGCAAGCTTTAACACCAATCCGAATGACTCTTAGTAGCAATCCGGATACGTATAATGGAGTAGCCATTTGGAATAGCTCCAAGTGGAGCGTGGTAACAGTATTTACAGTATGACATAGAGATTTGCAAAGTACACACGAATCTGAATATCGCAGACCCATTGACTAAAAGACCTCTCTCACATGCAAAGCATGATCGAGCCCTAGAACTCATTGGGTGTTAGATTCATAACAATGCGAATCACATGGTGATGTGGACTAGATTATTGACTCTAGTGCAAGTGGAAGACTGGTTGAAATATTCCCTAGAGGCAATAATAAATTAGTTATTAACATATTTCCGTGTTCATGATAATTGTTTATTATCCATGCTAGAATTTTATTGATCGTAAACTCAGATACATGTGTGGATACATAGACAATACCATGTCCCTAGTATGCCTCTGATGGACTAGCTCGTTGATCAAAGATGGTTAAGGTTTCCTAGCCATGGACATGAGATGTCATCTGATAATGGGATCACATCATTAGGAGAAAACATATGATCATGTTAGTTTATTGCTATAGTTTTCTGCATGTCAAGTATCTGTTCCTATGACCATGAGATCATGCAACTCACTGACACCGGAGGAGTGCCTTGGGTGTATCAAACGTCACAATGTAATTGGGTGACAATAAAGGTGCTCAACAGGTATCTCCGAGGGTGTCTCTCGGGTTGGCATGGATCAAGACTGGGATTTGTTACTCCGTGTGACGGAGAGGTATCTCAAGCCCACTCGGTAATACAACATCACAACAAGCCTTGCAAGCAATGTGACTAAAGTGTTAGCCACGGGATCTTGTATTACAGAATGAGTAAAGAGACTTGCCGGTAATGAGATTGAACTAGGTATAGAGATATCGATGATCGAATCTCGGGCAAGTAACATACTGAAGAACAAAGGGAACATCATACGGGATTATCTGAATCCTTGACATAGAGGCTCAACCGATAAAGATCATCGTAGAATATGTAGGAGCCAATATGGGCATCCAGGTCCCGCTATTGGTTATTAACCATAGAGGTGTCTCGGTCATGTCTACATAGTTCTCGAACCCGCAGGGTCTGCACACTTAAGGTTCGATGACATTTCAGTATTATTGAGTTGTGTATGTTGGTGACCGAAGGTTGTTCGGAGTCTTGGATGAGATCCCGGACGTCACGAGGAGATTCGGAATGGTCTGGAGATAAAGATTGATATATAGGAAAGTGGTATTTGGGTTTCGGAAATGTTTCGGGCACTACCGGTAGTGTACCGGGAGTGACGAAAGGGTTCCGGGGGTCCACCTGGAGAGGCCCACCCACCCCAGGGGGCCACAAGGGCCTAAGTGGTTGCACACCAGCCCATAGTGGGCTGGGAAACTGACCACATAGGGCCCTTGCACCCAAGGGTAGGTGGGGAGGTGCCTTGGAGGGGAGGGAGACCTCCGTAGGGCGCCCACCTCCCTTGTGGGAGGTGGACTCGTCCCTATCTTGGCCGGCCATCCCTCCTTGGAGGAGGGGCCAAGGATGCAACCTACCTACCCCTTCCTCCTATAAATAGAGAGGGAGAGGGAGGGCAGCACCACCCCAAGGCATAGGTGCATCCCACCCTCTCTCCCTAGATCTGTTTCTCCTCCAAAACGCGTGTACGGCAGCGCTTGGCAAAGCCCTACTGAGATCGCTCCACCACCACCACCACACACCGTTGTGCTACCGAAGAACTCATATACCTCTCCACCCTCGCTTGCTGGATCAAGGAGGTGGATATCGTCATCGAGCCGTACGTGTGATGAACGCGGAGGTGTCGTCCGTTCGACACTAGATCGGAAGCACCACGATGGGATCGCGGGACGGATTGTGATTGGATTGTGAAGACGTTCGACTACATCAACCGTGTTTCTTAGCGCTTCCTGCTTAGCGATCTACAAGGTTATGTAGATCCACTCTCCTCATAGATGCTCATCACCATGGATAGACCTTGCGTGTGCGTAGGAATTTTTTTGTTTCCCATGCAACGTTCCTCAACAGGCTCTACCCACAGAGGGTTCCACGAAGAAGCAACCTTGAATATACCATGATGGCCTACATCCACGGAGGACTAGCCTAACTCGGGGTAGATCTTCACGAAGTAGGCGATCTCCTTGCCCTTGCAAACTTCTTGGTTCACTCCACAACACGAAGTAGGAGGCTCCCAAGCGACACCTAACCAATCAAGGAGGCACCACCCTCCAAAAGGTAATAGGCTTGATAATGTCTATGAACTCCTTGCTCTTGTGCTTCAAAATGATAGACTCCTCAACACTCAATCACTCTCTCACAGATTTGGCTTTGGTGGAGGAGATTGGTTGGGTGGAAAGCAACTTGGGGAGGCTAGAGATCAAGATTCATATGGTTGGAATGGAATGGCATGATCTCAACACATGAGTAGGTGGCTCCCTCTCAGTAAATCTAATAGGATATGTAGGGATCTATTCTGAGTGCTTCTCTTGCGAGTAGGTGGTGGTGGAGGGGTATATATAGGCATCTCAAAAAATCCAAACGTTACACCTAATAAGTCAGACTCGGTGACACAGATGTGTTAATCTCGGTGGTACCGAGTTGCCTCAAAGGTAGCAACTTTTGAATCTTCGTGAGACCGATACATAGAACTCGGTTGCACCGATAAGGTGACCAATGGTCAGATTGCCAAACTCGGTGACGCCAATTCAACGAACTCAGTGGGACCGATTTTGTGAATTTGCATAACAGGAAGTTGGCAACCCAAACTCGGTGGCATCGAAGCAGAATCGGTTGCACCAAAAGGCTAGGGTTTGGCTGAGTCTGTAGGAGGCTGAGAATCGGTGGCACCGAGTGGAAAGTGTTGGTTGCACCGATTTAGGATATTTGCCTTTGGACAGACTTTTGTGGAAGAGCTTGTGGGTGTATGTGGTTACTATCGCTTGTGCACGTATGAGCATTTTGTTCACCAACAGTACCTTACCCCCTTTTGATAGTATTGGCTTTCCTATGGACTCAAAGTGATTTCTCACAAACTAAAATGTAGTGTCCTCTTGCTTGAAGATTTTCCAATCTATTTCCTTGCATCTTGGGTTATTCCACAATCCTTTTGGCAACCTATCATTGAACTTTTCCTGAAACATGCTTAGTGGAAACATTAGTTCAATGACATATATGTTGTTATTAATTACGAAAACCACCAAGGGAGAAAATGTGCTTTCAACCTACGGGTCATCCATAAGGGGGCAGGGCACGCTTACCCCCCAAGACACGCCCTCTGCCCTTTGGGCCCCTCAATGCTTCGTCTGACCTATGCCCAACTTCATAAGTACCGTCTTCCTAAGAAGAAAAAAAATAAGAAAATGATTTTCATCGCATTTTATGAGATGGAGCTTTCGCCACTTCTCGAGGTGGCTTGATCTGGAGTCTGTTTTGGGATCCGAAGAGGGAAAATCGTCTTTGTCATCGTCATCAACCCCTCTTCATCGTCAACCTCATGATGCTCACCATCGGGAGTGAGTAGGGCCCGAGTGCCACGATTTCAGATCTGAACCAATTATGTATTTATGAATATATGTGAGTTTTAGATCCCATCTTGCAAGTTGTGTGCACCTATTACGTGTTATGATCCCCAAACCCCGAGGTGACAATAATTGAGATTCACTCGAGTGATGAATGTAGTATGAGGAGTTCATGTATTCACTACGCATTAATGCTTTGTTCTGGTTCTCTATTAAAAGAGGCCTTAATTACCGTTAGATTTCCATTAGGACCCCATTGTCAAGGGTGGGTTGGACAAAATATGTTATGCAAGTTTTTATTATAAGCATGTATAACAATATAGATAATACATGCCTACATATGATTGATGAACTGGAGCTAGTTCCATGTCGCTGTAGGCAAGGTTGGAGAAAGCAGTAGGCGTACGCGAGGTGGTTGGCCTTCGCCTAGTGCCTATGCGGTGCTTAAGCTCCCTAGGCGCGCGACCTAGGCGCTAATATAGTTTCCACTCTTAGGGTGTATCTGTGGTTATTATATGTGTATTATCATAATTCACAGAATATGTATAAGTTAACTGTCGGCTAGCCATTAGAATATGGCTCCTTTGGCATATTAGTGCAGTATGGAATGATTTCTCTCTTAGGTAGACACTTTCTTGTAGATCTTTGGCATATTAGCCCGATTTTTATCGTAATCATGATGAAGATCTTAAAATGATTGGTACTTCTCCCATTCAATATTTGTCTACTAATATGAAAATACATATAAATGTACTAATATTAGTCAACTTTAGCTAAAAGGCATCCCGTTTGTTCGGAGGGTGATGATTCTAATGATAAAAATGAAAAAGTGGGTTTGAAGGGGTCAAAACTTTAACTAGTGATGTGCCTACTATCTTGTATTACAAGGACTTTAATTATGAGAGTTTTTCTTTAGTAGAATTTATTTCCTTGCTGCAATCCATTGTTAGCTCACCCAATGCCTGTGAACAAACTAAAGCTTTTACTAAAGATATAGTAGAAACAATGATAGAAACTTATGATGAGAAACTTGAGCTAGAAGTTTCTATACCTAGAAAATTGCAGGATGAATGGGAACCTACTATTAAAATAAAGCTTAAAATTTGAAGTCAATGCTTTGTGTGACCTTGGTGCTAGTGTTTCGACTATACCTAAATCTCACTGTGATGCGCTTGTTCTCACCGATATACAAGATTGTTCCCTTAACTTGCATCTTGCGGATTCTACCATCAAGAAAAATTTGGGTAGAATAAATGATGTTATTATTCTTGGTAATATAAATTATGTGCCTATATATTTAATTGTGCTTGATATTGAATGCAATCCATCTTGTCCAATAATACTTGGAAGACCTTTCTTACAACTATAGGTGCCATTATTGATATGAAAGAGGGAAACACAAGGTTCCAATTACCATTAAATAAAGGGTTAGAACACTTCCCTAGGAAGTAATTAAACCACCTTATGAATCTATCATGAGGGCTACTTATGTGTGGAGCGTCACATATGACAACACTTGAAACTATGCATTACGCCTAGTTAGGGGCGTAAAATGATAGCGCTTGTTAGGAGGCAACCCAATAGTTATCTTATTTTTCTTGTTATACTTTCTATTTGTGTGAGTTAACATGATTATTGATACTATAATGATTGTGTTTTTATGTTTAAATTAGTGTTCGCTTCAAGTAAAGCCTTTGGGATGATTTGAATGATAAGTAGAATTAATATGTTGCAAAAACAGAAACTTTTACGTCCAGCGTAGTATTTCTATGAATTTACTGGAACATCTTTTTGATTTGATTTTTTTACAAAGTATTTCTATAAAAATTCCTCAGGTGTTCCTAATTTTTTATAATGTTTGGATTTATATAAGTATGATTTATTTGCTGATCACTACATACTATTCTATTTTAGACAGATTCTGTTTTTGCTTGCATAGTTTGCTAGTTTTGATGATGCTATGGATTATATTGGGGGTCTAAGTCATGGAGAAGTTAGAATACAATACCTTATGAAATAATAAAATATGAATCAATTTATAATAGTACCTAATGTTTGTGGTTCGCCTATCATACTAACCGATCTCACGACTTTTCCGTTGAGTTTTCTGTGCTAAAGTTTTCAAGTTTTGGGTGTTATCACGATGGATGAAGAAATAAGGAGTGAAAAGAGCCTATCTTGGTATGAAAAAGGAACCCCAAGTCAAATTCTAGGGATACTCAAGCGTTTAAGCTTGGGGATCTCACGGAAGGCATCCCCTCTTTCGTGTCAATCCATTGGTATGTCGCTTGGAGCTACATTTTTATTCATCACATGATATGTGTTTTGCTTGGAGCGTCGTTCGATTTAGTTTGATTTTGTTTTATTTTCCTACAATCATTGTTTTCTGGACACACCGACTTGAGAGAGGCACATTTTCACCATGATTTGTTAGAATACTCTACGTTCTCCACTTATATCTTTTGAGCTAAGCAGTTGCTCTAGTGCTTCGCTTATATCTATTAGAGCACGGTGACGTATATATTTTATAAAAATAATTGCACTCTCGTTCATAAATTAAATTTGTTTGAGAGTTAATAAATAGTGACGGTAATTTGCATGGGTTATAAGACTAGTCCAAAAATAATAGGTATTCAAGGAGTGCATAATCAAAACCTTCATGTAGCACATAAAAGAGAAATTGTGAGTTAATGATATTGATGTGGTAATATGACAAGGCGTGATTGCATGGTTTTTGGTTAGTAAAGATATCGATAGTTAAAGGGTGTTAATTTGTTGTTAATTTAAATATTGGTTATGTCATGGTGATGATGTGTGAGCATTCTTATTCCTCGTTGAAATCCTAGTGTTGTTTAGGTCGGGGTGTACGATGGTTAACTCCTAGCAACCTCCTTCCTAGGGGCATGCGAGTACTTCTTTACTTCGAGTGAGCTAATAAAACCTTGCAATAAGTATGTGAGTTGTTTATGACTAATGTGAATCCATGGATGAACGCACTCTCAGCTCCTCATATTTTTTATCCTCTTCGGTACCGTGCATTGCCCATTCTCACTTCGAAGATCAGTGCAAACTTCATCCGTGCATCCAAAACCCGTGACATGATACGTTGTGTTGCATATAAGCCAGTTCATGTCTTCCTCAAAACAGCCACCATACCTACCTATCATGGCATTTCCATAGCCATTTTGAGATATATTGCCATGCAACTTCCACCGTTACATCATATGACCAGTACACTCATTGTCATATTGCTTTGCATGATCATGTTGCTGACATAATATTTGTGGCAAAGCCATCGTTCATCATTATTATACATGTTACACTAGATCATTGCACATCCTGGTACACTACCAGAGGCATTCATATTGAGTCATATTGTTTAGTAGTTTTTCATATCGAGTTGTAAGTAAACAAAAGTGTGATGATTATCATTATTAGGGAACTGTCTCAGTGAGGAAAGGATGATGGAGACAATAATTCCCCCACAAGTCAGGATGAGACTCCGGACTAAAAATAAGAAAAAGAGAAAAACAAAAGGATAAAAAGGAAAGAAATAAAAATAAAAATAAATAAAAATAAAAAATGAAAGTGAGAAAAATAAAAAATAAATAAATTAGAGATAAAGAGAGAATCGGTAGTACTACTACCTCCTTTCCATACTTTTTCTTAGAGAAAGCACCATGTTTTTCATATAGAGAGTATAATGCTTCGTCGTTTTCATATGCTAGTGGGATTTTCTCATTGTAGAACTTGGATTGTATATCCCAATGACATGCTTCCTCAAATGCCCGAGGTCTTCATGTGCAAGAAAGTTGGATGCATACCCACTTAGCTTCATTTGAGATTTCATACACTTAGAGCTCTAGTGCATCCATTGCATGTCAATCCCTACTCCTCGCATTGATATCGATTGATGGACATATCCATATCCCCATTGATCCACCTAATTTATGCGAGACTTTCTTATCCACTTTTACCCATTTAAAACCTACCACCATATTCTATTCCGCCTATATGCTATGTCCATGGTTCATGCTCATGTATTGGGCGAGGAATAAAAAGCTGAAGCACGTATTAAAAAGTAAGATCCAATTGCTTGGCTTAACACCGTGGTGCTTGACACTTGTATTTATGTGGTGAAGACGAAGCCGTGCCATGCTTATATGATAAAATTAATGGTGGTAAACATTCTTTAAGGATCATATATTTTGAAAATTGATGATTATGTTACTTATGTTTATGTATATTAGTATGTTGATTTTTATTGATTCATCATTTACCAATGATCATACCGGCAAGAGTTTACATGTTGGGTAGCATGTCACATCAAAAAAATTTGTTTTTATTATTTACCTACTCGAGGACGAGCAGGAATTAAGCTGGGTATGCTGGTACGTCTCCAACATAACTATACTTTTTTTATTGTTCCATGCTATTGTATTATCATTCTAGGATGCTTTTTAGGCATTTACTTGATGATTCATATTATTTTTGAGCACTAATCTATTAACCTAGTGCCAAGTGCCGGTTGTTCTTTTCTGCATGTTTTTGCCCTTTCAGAAATAATGTACTAAACAAAGTCCAAATACCCCGAAACTTTTTGACGATTTTTGTTGACAAAATAAGGACCTGGAAGCTTCGGAAGGTGACCGGAGGCTACACGAGGTGGCACCAAACCAACATGATGAGTCTAGGGGGGTGGCCATGCCCTGATGTCTTGGGGCCAACTCCCTCGGCCTCTGGCATTCCTCACTGTCCTACAAATTCACATTAATCCCAAAAACCATAAGGAGACACCCAAAAAACTTTTTCCACCACCGCAAGTCTCTGTTCCCCCATGTGCCCATCTAGAGCCCTGTGCCAGTGCCCTGCATGAGGGGGGATCATTCATGGAGGGCCTCTACATCATCCTTGCCGCTCCCATGGTGATGTGTGAGTAGTTCACCACAGACCTATGGGTCCATATTTAGTACCTCTCTCTCTCTCTCTCTCTCTCTCTCTCTCTCTCTCTCTTTGTGTTCTTCATTGCCAAGATCACCGCGATCCCCGTGGTGATCTATCTTATGTAATCACTCTTGTACGGTGCGTTTGTTGGGATCCGATGAATTGTGGCTTTAATTTCAGATTATTCATGAGATTATATTTAGTTCCTTGTTTGTCTATCATATATATGCATGATTATGATAGCTTTGTAATTCTCCCCGATCTATCGATGTAGTTTCACTAACTAGATGATTTACCTTCAACGGGAGAGGTGCGTTGTTGTTGGTTCAATCTTGCGGTGCTCAATCCCAGTGACAGAAAGGGACATGGCACATATTGTATTGCTACCACTAAGGGTAAAATGATGGGGTTGATTCATATTAATTGGATTTGCTTTGTCTACATCATGTCATTGTTGTCCAAGCATTACTCCATTTCACTTAATACTCTAGATGCATGATGTATAGTGGTCTATGGGTGGAGTAATAGTAGTAGATGCAGGAAGGAGTCAGTCTACTTGCTTACGGATGTGATGCCTATATGTAATCATCATTGCCACGAATAAATATTGCATCACTATGCACTTTTCTATCAATTGCCCAATAGTAATTTGTTTACCCACCGTATGCTTTCTATGGGAGAGAAGCCTCTAACGAACACTATGGCCCCTGGGTCTATTCACAAATATAAAAATAGAAAGTCAAAATACCTTGATGACATTATTTATTATTTATTTATTTTCTATTTTCTATTTATCAAACTATCCAACCACACTACTTATTACTTCCAAGTAACGAGTTGAAGGGGATTGACAACCCTGTTGCCCGCATTGGGTGCAAGTGTGTGCTCTTTTGTGTGTAGGCACCGAAGACGGGAAATTGCGTGGCACCAACAGCAACACCCATAGACTATATCACCTCACTAAAGTTCATCATAGATGGGTATCACCTCACTAAAGTCCTAATGGATGGAGGAAGTAGCCTCAATCTGATTTACTCACACACGATGAAAAAGATGGGTATAGATCCGCCAAGGATCAAACCCAGCAACACTTCCTTTAAAGGAGTGATTCTAGGCATCGAAGCCTAGTGCATAGGATCTATAAGCCTGGAAGTAGTGTTTGGTTTTCTCAATAACTTTCGAAGCAAAGACTTGATCTTTGACATTGTACCTTTCCGCAACGGCTATCATGCCCTACTAGGCCGTACATCGTTTGCTCGCTTTAACACTGTCCCGCACTATGCGTACCTCAAGCTCAAGATGCCCGGCCCCAAGGGGGTCATTACTGTCAACAGCAACACAGAGCGCTCTCTCTGAACTAAGGAATATGCATTGGCCCTGGCGGCCGAATTCCATTACAATGATGATCGGCAATGCCGACATCTATCGTAAAGGCACGTAAGGCTGGGAAGCGAGCTCGATCTTAGCCCGAACTCCCAAAACCTTCCTCTCCCCATGAATAGGGACTCGCCCCCACTACACATCCCTAGGACCAGCAAAGCACATGCTGAGGAGGCACAACTTCGCGCTCAATTTTCCATGGGCGGCGGTGGGGAAAACTATCAAAATGTACGTGTTCGGTTGGACCAAACTATTACCATTACATGTCTTTGGACACACTACATGTACCATCAAGGGCCTGCTAAAGGCATAAAGCTCATCCACACTTCGGCGGCTTCTCAAGATTTTGTTTCCAAGATCCGCTCGCCGAACCGGTCTGCGAATCCGAGCTTAAGTGTCATACTAAAAACCTCATTAGAGGTTATTCCGTGTCATACGTTGGGTTTGGTATTCGTCCAAACCATGTGATATCGGCTTTAGTCGCGATTTATCCGAACATCACAAACCACTGGGGACTAGTCATCAGCCCCTCGCATTCCTTTTCGCGCTCCTACGGCTAAGTGAAAGTAATAAAGAACTATGGCTGATTGCTTTGTCTGCCTCTCACTACCGCCTTCGGGTACCGATATATCAGCTAAGGGTCACAATGCGTAGGAAGAGACACCTCGTGTAGTATCTACACGGGAGATGAAGCCAACGACTCGCAACTTTCAGTTTCAACGGCCACAGAGGAGTTATAAACAAATGCAAAACATAAAAGACATGATAAACCATGCATCATAAACATACAAGTGTTAAAAGGTCTTCGGGCATATTACAATGCATTTACTCACAGATGTTTTCTTTCGAATACTTTGCCTCTATCACCCGAGCACCCTCCATGACTACGGAGAAGTATTGCTCAGGGCACCTATGCTCCTTTCCAGAGGGCGGAGGAGTGGTGGCTATCTTCATCGGATCAAGCCCCAGCTAGTGCATCTTGGCCCTTGCAAAGGCCATCCGAGCTCCCTCGATACAAGAGGAACGCTTTAGCGCGTCGATCCGGGGCGAGCCGTCGCTCAGCTTCTGCACCAGGCCGAAGTAGCTGCTCGGCAATGGCTCATTGGGCCATAGCCGGATACAGAGATCCTTCATGGCCGGCTCCGCCATCGGATGTAGCTCCATCAGCTGGTTTAGCTGCTCGATAAGGAGAGAAGAGCGCTCGGGGGCTCCAAATTGCGCCCATAATAGCCGAGCTTCATCTCCTTCTCCCCGCGAAGCATAGAACCAATTCGCGTCCGCTATGCTCTTCTGGAGGTCCGAGCATGCGCCTAAGGAATGCCACACTTGGGTGAGTAATGCGAACCTGCTATCACCGAAGACACACCACAGTAAATACGGTTACCATCCGTGATGTCCTTCACTTGGCGAACTTGCTCTTCAAAGAACCGCCCATCCACCCGCTCCTTTTGGAGATCGGATTTTAGGGTGGATAGTTTGGTGGCCCGTTCCTTGCCTTTCTGCTCAAGGTCCTCGCACTTCTCGACGGCGTCCTTGAGCTCCTACTGAATTTCCTCCACTCGAGCCTCATGCTTGGCGCTTGTGTTTTCAGAGCGGAAAGTGCGGTAGCCCCTTGTTCGTCCGCCACCTTCTTGTACGTGGCCTCTTGCTTTGCCTTTTGAAGCTCGACCTTGAGCTTCTCAATTTCCTTCGCCGAGGCTGTGTAAGTACCAAACATGTAACCATACTGCATCGATAGTACAAATCACTAGTGATGAAAAATTCGGACATTACAATCCGGCTTACCTCGCGCCTCGTCGAATCTCTTGTTCAGAGCATCAAGCTCGTCCTCGGAGTTCTTGAGCTTCCGATTTAGCTCGTCTAGCTCGGCAACATTAGCAGATGCCACCGATGATGAAGCCTACAAATAACAAACCCCCTATCAGATTACATGGGTTTAGACCTCCGAACTGTCATAAACATGACCCTATATTCGATCCTCTTAAGGGATGTTAGGACATTCCGAATAAATATACTATTGTACATTGTTCGGACAATGTTTACGATTGATCCCCAGGTGAGTTTTCCAAACTCACCTAGGGCTTGGGGGCTGCTATATATATAACAATAGCACAAATGTAATAAATCAATATTCCAGAAATAGAACTTTACGTGGCTCACCTAGAAGCCCGCTAGGAGACCGTTGAAGGCCTCCTTCAGTCCGCTATCAACAGACTAAATGCTTTGCAAAACCGCACCCATAAGGGTGCAGTGATCCTCGGAGATGGAGGCGCCTGATAGAGCCTCCCCCATGACCGACCACCCATTGGTCGGTGGCGCCGGTGGTGATCGGTTAGCCTGATCTCCAACTGGGGATTGAACCGGTGGCTCCGGAGGCGTGGCACACTTCGGAGATGCCCTTGGAGGGGACTGGACATCCCTCCGTCCGGCCTCCTTAGTATCCGGTAGGGATCCTCCCCCCGGTCTTCGGTGGCTGAGGCGTTAACCTCGACCATGACGTCATCGCCCCTGCCGCTGGTGCCCGGCTCCATAGGAGCCTTGTGGGATGACACCTCTGTGACATCCTTCGTGGTGCCCGGAGTGGTGGGATGCGACGTGGTCCCACTCTCCGCTAGCTCGGTGGGTGGGGTCTCCCCGTCCGAAACTTGATTGGTGGGGAGAACGTGCGGTGGGCTGCAGATCAATAGGCACTCACATGTTCATAACATTCAAAACTTGGCATTAGTAGCTCAGGGAGTCTTCGGATTCTTACCTTTGAGATGGTGTCTTGACCCTTAGGTTCCTTTGAGGAACCTTCTCAAGTCCTTGGACTCGGTGTCCGAGTCTGAAGTGTCGTTGGGCAGAATCAACCGCGGCCGACGTGCCTTCTTTGGGGCAGGAGGAGGAACGTCCTCTGTGGCATCCGGTGACGCCGCCCTCTTTCTTGCGAGGGGGGAATCGCCCTCCCCCTCTTCCTCATGCTCCTCCTCTTGATTAGAGGAAGCATGGGTTTCCTTGTACACAACTTACGACTGGTCCTTGATATGGAGGCCTCCTCGGCCTATCTTCTTCTTCTCCTTCTTTTCTGGCGCCTTGTAAGGCGGCACGACGAGCATCTCTGACAACAACTTGAACCTGGGGTCTTTGGGCTGTGGTGTCGGGCAGTTGAATCCCGTGGCTTTGCTCAGCCATTTCTACAGAGGTGTTTGGAAAGGTGCTTAGATTTTCTTTTGGAAAACAAAGCCGATCTATTAAAACTATGTTATACATGGGAAGGAGGGTTATCGGCATGAAGACAACGATCCTCCTCCTCGGCTGGCCAGTTCTCCTGGGCCTTGAACATCGCCTTCCATAGCTTCTCCGGAGTGGTGCGGAAGAGCTGATGAATAGTAGGCTCATCGTCAAGCCCATAAGCCCACACGGGAGAGGCCCGACGCTGACAGGGGAGGATGCGCCAACGAAGCATGATCTGAACTACGTTGGCTAGCTTGATCTTGCCTTTTATCATTGAGGCGATGCGCCTCTGCAGGTTAATCACCTCAGCATCTGACCCCCAGTTGAGGCCCTCTCGGAGCCATGAGGTCAATCTGGTGGAGGGACCCGATCTGAATTTAGCAGGGGCAGCCTGACCTTCCTACCTTGGCTCGATGATGTAAAACCACTCTTTTTGCCAAATTTTGATGGTGTCGATGAAGGTGCTAGATGGCCATACGATGCGGGGTAGATTGGTGATGACCGCCGTACCGCAGTCTGCGTGTTTGCCCGTGACACACTTCGGCTTGATATTAAATACCTTGAGCCACAGTCCAAAGTGCGGTTCGACCCGCAAGAAGGCCTCACAGACGATGATGAAGGCCGATATGGCCATGAAGGAGTTCAGAGGGAGGTCGTGGAAGTCGAGTCCGTAGAAGAACATGAGGCCCCTAACGAAGGGGTGGAGTGGGAAGCCCAATCCCCAGATGAAGTGAGGGATGAACACCACCCTCTCGCCTAGCTTGGGAGTGGGTACTACCTGGTTCTTCTCTAGAGCGCAGTGGTAGATGTTGGTGGGGAGGTAGACGGCGTCCTTCAGGTCCCAGATATCCTGGTCAGTGACTGTGGAGGCCTCCCACTTGCCGTTGGAACCAGAACCAGCCATGGCCGAGCTCAGAGGGGGAGTTGTGGAAAACCTAGATCTATGTTCTGGGGGGCTCAGGATATTGGGGAAGCAGAGGGTGCGAATGGGAAGTGTGGTTGTGCCTTGAGTTTTTCCCCTTGTTATGGGGATAGTTGCTGGTTAACCTCCCGTTATTGTGTCGCGTATCCCTTCGCTTCCAAAGAGGTGTGTGCCATTATACGCGCATGATTAAACATATCCCGTGTGAAACGGAGCATGATCTTTGCATTAATGGATCGTGCTGATGAAAACGGCCTCGAACCGTGGATCGAGATTTTGTAACTGGTCCAACGGTCGTGGTGGTCTGCGACCTTTCGTCAGATAGGTTGTCAGGGAACTCTATTTCTTCCTTGATGCTTGGCCTTCAGGGCTAAGCTATTCATGGTGTTTGGACGGCCCACGGATCGGGAAAACTACATGTCATCGGAGACCAAACTAAACTCGGCCGATCACTGATCGAGGAGAAGAACTCGCCTCGCAAGCCGAAGACTCTGATCAAGCAAAGCTGGAGCTAAGACCCTTTGCGTTGGAGGTTAGTTCGGGGGCTACTGAGGGAGTCCTGGTTTAAGGGGTCCTCGGGTGTCCGACCTGTTTCTCATGGGCCGGACTGTATGGGCCATTTACCAAGCATTGGATTGATCGAAGGCTCTGTCTCCAGGAAGGAAGGTTCAGGAATCATGGTGTGTCCTCCAAGATTGGAATAGTGAATAGGCATGTTTTCCCTTCTATGTGTAACCGACCATGTGTAAACCCTAAGTACCCTCGGCGTCTATATAAGCCGGAGGGTTTTAGGTCGTAGAGGAGAGGACAACTCATCTAGGGTTTAGATATTCGATCTCGAGGTAGATCAACTCTGTAACTTGCATCTCATCAATATAATCAAGCAGGATGTAGGGTTTACCTCCATAGGAGGCCCCGAACCTGGGTAAACATCGTCTCCTTCGTCCCCTATTACCATCGATCCTAGTCTCACAGCTCGGGACCCCCTACCCGAGATCTACCAGTTTTGACACCGACAGTCCTCATATTGGTTCAATAACCTTGGTTCTCGCTAAGCGAAATACTTATCTATATTGTGCTGCATCATCCCCTCCTCTTCGGGGAGAAAACCAACGCAAATCACAAGTATCACCCTACCTAGACTTTCACTTATGCCCTAGACAAGGCATTTGGCCATCGCCTAGTGTTTAGGCATGCCTAAACGCCTCCTAGGCACTCCCTATTCCAACCGAGGTTGTAGGTTGTGACTGTTACATGGTTAATGCCATCCAAATATCTACCAATACTCCATGTCTAGACTTTTCTCATATTGTGTTTTCCAAGCTACTACTATTTACTACAAATATATTCTCTATTCTGTGACAAAACCCCTCGTGATGAAACATGAAATCTCGCATAAAATCATTTTCTTTGACGGTACATCATCACGATTTGTTTTCCTCGTAGGGCAGCAGCCTAGCCAACTTCGGCGATGTTCTGAACTGCAATTCGACGACGCTTTTGGGTGTCACTAGGCATGTCCATTTTCCTGGACGATTTGTAGTGTCACAAAAAAAATTTCGTGTCACAAACAATGTTAGACGGGTTTAGAAAAAAGGGATAACAAAATGGCTTGTTGGTGTTTAGATCGTAGTACCTTATAAATTCTACCATAGCAGAGTTAATAACATATTAGAATCAAATTTTTAGTGTTTAGGATTGAGATGCTCGTATAAAAATCCATTGCTTATTTATTCGTGCGTGCTTTGAGTACTACAAAAGGGCATGATCTCTTAATACTAATTCGTAGAACATACATGTTCATCAGCATCACATCATCACCAACAGTAGCATAAAACATGACATACAGAGATGGACGATCACTGAGACAACATGATAGAGAGTCATAACTACTCATCATCTGGTTCACAAGAAATGAAACCGAGGAAGAGAAAGGTCCCTGCACGTTGATACGTCCATTTTGCATCATGATTTCCTACTTTTATTTATATTGCTTGTGGTCATCATTCCACTTTATGATGCAATTTTAATGCATTTTCTCTCTGAATTTACAAGGTTTGCATGGGGAGGAACATTACCAGAAGCTGGAATTCTGGACCTGAAAAAGACATGTCAAAGGTACCTATTTTACTGAACTCCAAATGACCTGAAACTTTACGGAGAACTTTTATGGAATATATAGGAAATACTGAAGCCAAGAATTACGAGAGGGGGGCCACCTGTTTCTCACAAGGCAACAGGCGCGCACCCCCATGGGCACGCCATGTTACCTTGTGGGTCCCACGGGAGGTCTCCGGCGCCCCTCTCCTGCTATAAGAAGGGTTTTGACCTAGAAAAAAAATCAGGAGGATACTTTCAGGATGAAGCGTCGCTGTCTTGAGGTGGAACCTGGAGAGGAGCACTTTTTCTCTCCAACTGAGCGATTTCGCCGAGGAAACTTCCCTCTGGGAGGTAAATCAAAGCCATCATCTTCACCAACACTTCCTCCGTCATGGGAGGATCAATCTTCATCAACACCTTCACCAACACCATCTCATCTCAATCCCTAGTTCACCTCTTGTATTCAATGTTTGTCTCAAGACCTTAGATTGGTACATGTGGGTTTCTAGTAGTGTTTATTCATCTCGTACTTGATACTAGTTGGTTTATTTGGTGGAACATTATATGTTCAAATCACTAATGATATTCAGTAAACCTCTGATCTTGAACATGAATATAATTTGTGAGTAGTTACTTTTGTTCTCGAGGACATGGGAGAAGTCTTGTTATAAGTAAGCATGTGATGTTGTTATTCGTTCGATATATTGATGTTATGTATGTTGCTCTTTCTTTAGTGGTGTCATGTGAACATCGACTACATGACACTTCACCATGTTTGGGCCTAAAGGATAGCATTGGGGAATGATAAGTAGATGATAGGTTGCGAGAGTGGCAGAAGCTTAAACCCTAGTTTATGAGTTGTTCCGTACGGGGCTGATTTAGGTCCACGGGTTTAATGCTATGGTTAGATTTATCTTAATTCTTCTTTCGTAGTTACGGATGCTTGCGAGAGGGGGTAATCACAAGTGAGTTGTTTTCTCAAGTAAGAACAACACCTTAGCACTGGTCCACCCACATATCAAAATATCAAAGTAACGGACGTGAATCAACTAAACTTGATGAACATGACTAGATGGAAATTCCCATGTGTTCTCGAGAGCGCTTTGCTTTGTATAAGAGAACTTTCAGGCTTATACTTTGATATCAGAAGGATTGTGACGCCTTGCTGCACCTTCTTTTACTGTTATTACTTCTTACTTGTTACTAATTGTCTTGCTACAAAACTATCTATAACTGTTATGGACAACACTTGGAGAGAATACCTTCTCAAAACCGCTTGTCATTTCCTTCTGCTCCTTGTTGGGTTCTACACTCTTACTTATCGAAAGGACTATGATTTATACCATATAGTTGTGGGTCTTCAAGACTCTTTTCTAGCACCGTTGTCAGGGAGTGAAGTGCCTTTGGTAAGTGGAACTTGAGAAGGAAACATTTTTGTTACATGCTGAAATTTATTGTTGCTTGTTACTATGGAAGATAATCCTTTGAGGGGCTTGTTTGAGGTATCTTCACCCCACGTGGAAGTGGAAAAAGCCGCTCCCCAACCTACCAAGTCTATTGAAAATATTTACTATGAAATTCCTTCTGGTATGTTAGAGAAACCGCTTGCTAATCCTTACTCCGGAGATGGAACAAAATACCCTGATATGCACTTGATATATATATATATATAGATGAAATTTGTGGATTATTTAAGCTTACAGGTTTATCCGAGGATGGTGTTAATAAGAAGGCATTTACTTTATCTTTGGAGGGAAATGCATTGATTTCGTATAGGCTATTGGATGATACCGGTACATGGGATTGGAATAGATTGAAGCTGGAATTCCATGAGAAATTTTATCCTATGCATTTGGTTCATCGTGATCGGAATTATATATATAAATGTTGGCCTTGTGAAATAGAAACTATCAATCAAACTTATGGGAGTCTTAGATCTATGATAAACACATTCCCTAATCATGAGCTCTCAAGGGAAACGATATTACAAAACTTTTATACTCGGTTGCTCATGATAATCAATTGGTGCTTGATACTTCTTTGGATGGCTCCTTTATGACAAGAACTACTAATTTCAAATGGGAACTTCTGGAAAGAATTAAACGCAACTCTGAAGATTGACATTTCGACAAAGGTAATGTACTAGATATAAATCTTGAGTTTGATCGTGTTAAATTTTGTATGGACACCGAAGCTTTTCATACGTTTAGTGCAAAATATGCCTTTAGCTTTGATATAGTTGCTAGTTTTGTGAATCATTTGCTACTCATGTTGTTATACCTAAGGATAAGTTGTTTAAATTTCATCCCCCTATTTAAGAAACATGTAAGGAACCTAGCATAGCGAAAGAAGAAACAATCCCTAATAATCTTGATCCAGTTGTGCCTACTGCTTACATTGAGAAACCACCTTTTCCTATTAGGATTAAGGAACATGCTAAAGCTACAACTATGGTTAATAAAAATAATGTTAGAACACCATAAACTTCTGAACAAATAAATTTAGAATCCAATATTGCTATGGTTAAAGATCTGTTGGTTGATAATATTGATGGGCGTGTTATTTTGTTTTGTGATGAGGCTGCTATAATTGCAAAACCCGTTAGAAACAAACAAGATTTGTTGGATAAGAATAAACCAGTGGTTGGACTACATGTTGTTTTTGTTAAGATATTGATATCATTGCTATCATGGTTTTTGTGATATAGGTTCTAGTGTGAGTGCAATATCATTTACTTTATATCAAGAAATTATGCATGATATAACACGTGGTGAGATTGAAGACATTGATGTTACTATTAAACATGTAAATAGATATCATTTCACCACTTGGGATTGTTTGAGATATTGAAGTCTTGTGTGGAAAAGTCAAGTACCCTACTCATTTACTAGTAGTTGGTTCACGACAAGATAATTTTTGTCCCATTATATTTGGTAGGCCTTTCTTGAATATCGTTAATGCTGAAATTGTTTGTGATAAATAAAAGGTTAGAGTCAACTTTGGTGATGTGTCTCATGATTTTAATTTCTCTAATTTTAGTAGAAAACCACATGATAAAGAATTATCTAGTAAATATGAAATTATTGGTCTTGCTTCTATTGTCATGCCTCCTACCGATGTATTAGATCAATATTTGATAGACCATGAAAATGATATGCATATGAATGAAAGAAATGAAATAGATGAGATATTCTTTAAACAAACACCCATCATTAAACACAATTTACATGTTGACACCCTAGGGGATCCTCTCCCACCTAAGGGTGATCACGTGTTTGAATTGAGGACATTACCTGATACATTAACATATGCTTATCTTGATGAAAATAAGATATATCATGTTATTATTAGTGCTAACCTTTCAAAGCATGAAGAAAAGAGATTACTCAAAACTTTGAAGAAGCGTCGATTTGCTATTGGATATACTCTCATTTATCTTAAGGGCATTAGCCCTACATTATGTGAGCACAAGATCAATCTGGAACCGGATGCTAAACCCATAGTCGATCATCTACATCGCCTTAATCCTAAAATGAAAGAGGTGGTAAGAACTGAAATAGTAAAGCTTCTAGAGGCAGGTATTGTTTATCCCATCTTTGATAGTAGATGGGTAAGTCATGTTCATTGTGTTCCTAAGAAAGGAGGTAACCATTGTCCCTAATGATAAAAATGAACTTATTCCACAAAGAGTTATAATTGGTTATAGGATGGTAATTGATTTCAGGAAATTAAACAAAGGTACTAGAAAATATCATCATCCTTGCCTTTTGTTGATCAAATGTTAGAAATATTGTCTAAGCATAAACACTTTTGCTTCCTTGATGGATATTCTGGTTTTTTCTCAAATACCCGAGTCAAAAGAAGATCAACAAAAAACCACTTTTACTTGTCCCTTTGGAACTTATGCTTATAGACGCATGCCTTTTAGTTTCTACAATGCACTAGCTACCTTTCAAAGATGTATGATGGCTATATTCTCTATTTTTTGTACAAAGATTGTTGAGGCATTCATGGATGGTTTTCCGTTTATGATACTTCTTTTGATAATTGCTTAAGCAACCTTGATCGAGTTTTGCAGAGATGTGAAGAAACTAATATTGTATTGAATTGGGAGAAGTGCCACCCTATGGTGAATGAGGGTATAGTACTTGGGCATAAAATTTCGGAACGGGGTGTTGAGGTGGATAAAGGTAAAGTTGATGCAGTTGAGAAAATGGCATGTTCTAAAGATATTAAAGGTTTAAGAAGTTTCCTTGGTCATGCTGGACGTTTTATTATGGATTTCTCTAAGATTTCTAGGCCTCTTAACAATCTTTTGCAAAAAGACGTTTCATTTGTTTTTGATGATGATTGTGTAGAAGCCTTTAAAATACTAAATCAAGCTTTAATTTCTGCACCTATTGTTCAACCACCTGATTGGAACCTACCTTGAAATAATGTGTGATGCTAGTGACTATACTATTGGTGTTGTTCTAGGACAAAGAGTTGATAAGAAATTAAATGTTATCCATTATGCTAGTAATACCTTAGATAATTCTCAAAGAAATAATGCTACTATCGAGAAAGAATTTTCAGCAGTTGTGTTTGCTTATGATAAGTTCATGCCTTATATTGTTGATTCTAAAGTTATTGTTCACATCGATCATGCTGCTACTAAATACCTTATGGAAAAGAAAGATGCTAAACCTAGACTAATTAGGTGGGTTCTTTTACTTCAAGAATTGCAAATTATTGATAGGAAGGGAGCTAAGAATCTTGTAGCAAATAATTTTTCTAGAATGGAAAATGTTCTTGATGACCCACTACCTATTGATGATAGTTTTCCTGATGACCCATTACCTGTTATAAATGCTTCCCGTAATACTCCTTGGTATGCATACTATGCTAATTACATTGTTTCTAAATATATACCACCTAAATTCACATACCAACAAAACAAAAAGTTCCTCTTTGATTTAAGACATTACTTTCGGGATGACCCACATCTATATAAAGAAGGAGTAGATGTTATTAGACATTGTGTACCTGAGCATGATAGGAACAAATTGTACGGAAGTTTCATTCTGAGGCATATGGAGGACACCATTTAGGACACAGACCGCACATAAGGTATTACAATTTGATTTTTATTGGTCTACTCTCTTCAAGCATGCACGCAAATTTGTCCTTTCTTGTGATGAATGTTAAAGAACTGGTAATATTGGTAGACGTCAGGAAATGCTAATGAAATATTCACTTGTTGTTGAACCATTTGATGTTTTTTTAATTATATGGGACCTTTTCCTTCCTCTAACGGGTATACTCATATTCTAGTTGTTGTTGATTATGTCACTAAGTGGATAGCTATTCCAATTAGTAGTGTTGATCACAACACCTCTATTAAAATGCTTAATGAATTTATCTTTCTGAGGTTTGGAGTCCCTTGATATTCCATGACTGATGGTGGTTCACATTTTATTCATGGTGCATTTCATAAACTCTTAGCTAAGTATGATGTTAATCATATAAGTGCTTCCCCATATCATCCTCAATCTAGTGGTCAATTTGAATCGAGCAACAGAGAAATAAAGTTAATTTTACAAAGACCATTAATAGATCTAGAAAGAATTGTCCAAGGAATTTGATGATGCATTGTGGGCATATATAACTGCTTATAAAAATCCTATGGGTATGTCTCCATATAAAATGGTCTATGGGAAGGCTTGTTATTTACCTTTTGAGTTAGAACATAAGGCTTATTGGGCAATTAAAGAACTTAATTATGATTTCAAACTTTCCGGTGAAAAGAGATTATTTGATATTATCTCTCTACACAAATGAAGGACACAACCTAGGAAAATGCCAAGTTGTTTAAATAAGAAGTTAAAAGATGGCATGACAAGATAATACAAAAACGAGAATTTAATATGGGTTATAATGTTTTATTATATAATTCCCCTTTTTGATTCTTTGCAGGAAAACTCCTCTCTAAATGGGAAGGAGCCTGCATTAGCGAGGAGGTTTATCGTTCCGGAGCCATCAAGATGAATAACGCATGGTGGGAACAAATCCTAAGTTGGTTAATGGGCAAATAATTAAACACTATATTTCACGTATGGATCTCTTTGCCCATTAATTATTTTCCCAACAACACTAGATTTTTACCTCTCTTCCTTGGTACTACGTATGGATCTCGAAAGAGAGGTAACCGAGGAACTCATCACTGGGTAAGAATCTATGGACTCTATGGAAGTGCAGCCTCCTGCTCGGAACATGGGACGCTGGAAGGCATCTCCACTTCTCCAAATCCTTGTCCAACGACGGGGAGAAGATCTCGATCAATTCAAGAAGTACAAGGTGAATCCAATCCGAGGAGACCTATCAGTAGGTTACATGCAAATAGTTTTCACAAATTGATATATAAATATGGGGTTGAGAATATCTCTCGCTCCCGTATACCTTCCAATTGGGCTATCTCTCTTCCAAGTGAAAGTTATGTAGGGAAGAGCTCTTGGTGGCCTGAGAATAAACATATAATGGTGGACGTACAAAAGAATACCGCAATGATTCAACAATTGCTTTAGGAGATGTGAGACCTAAAGGGTGACCTGCTATCCATTATGGAGAATATCAAGCCCACCACTTCATTGCCACCATCAGCCAAGAAGGAAACTTGAGCACACGGGTATGGGAACCACTTGTTCCAAGCTTGGGGGAGGTGCCCCGGTATCGTATCACCATCACTTTTTTCATCATCATCTATCTTAGTTTGATCCTTAATTATTGTGATGCCCCAACTTGATCGTACGCTAATCATACACGCAATACGCACGATCAAGATCAAAGAATCACGGGAATATATCACAACACAACTCTAGACACAAATTAAATTCATACAAGCATTATATTACAAGCCAGGGGCCTCAAGGGCTCGAATACATAAGCTCGAATACAAACGAGTTAGCGGAAGGAACAATATTTGAGGACAGACATAAGTAAACAAGTTTGACTTGAGAAGGCTAGCACAAACATCCCATGGATCAAAAAGGCAAGGCCTCCTGTCCGGGAGCCTCCTAACCACTCAGCAACCTCCGTGTAGTAGTAAGCTCCGTTGGGGTAGTAGTAGTCGGCGGCGGGATCAACTGGCTCCTGGGCTCCATCATCTGATCGCAACAATCATATCGAGGGAAAAGGGGATCACAACAACGTGAGTAATCATCCTAAGTACTCGCAAGACTTACATCAGATCTATACTAAGCATGCATCAGTATCAAAGGAATGGGGATATATCTTTGGACTGAACTGCAGAATGTTAGAGTGGGGAAAAAATACCTACGTTTCAAAGACAAGCTGTAGGATACGAACTATGTCTAGAGGGGGGGGGGGTGATTAGACTACTTGACAAAATAAAAAATCTAGCCTTTTCCCAATTTTAGTTGTACATAAGTTTTAGCAATTGTATCGTGTCAAGCACACCCAAAACATGCATGTCTAAGAGTATAGCAGCGGAAAGTAAAGACAAGCACATGAAAGTAGTGGGTAGGGATAGGAAGATCAAACACGATTGTAGACACAAAGATATTGCCCGTGGTTCCGATAGGTGGTCGTATCGTACTTCCATGCTGATGGAGACTTCAACCTATGGAGGGTAACAGTCACGAGATTCCATGGAGGGGTCCACCCATAAGGGTCCACAAAGTATCAACCTTGTATATTCCATCACAGCTTCCGTCCATGAAGAACTAGCCTCACTATGGGTAGGTATGCACGAAGCAGGCAATCTCCATGCTCTTACAAACTTCTTGGTTCAACTCCACACACGAAGACGGAGGCTCCCAAGCGATACCTAAGCAATGTAGGAGACACCACTCTCCAAAAGGTAATTGATTTGGTAGTGTGATGAACTTCTTCCTATCAACAATCAATCACTCTCTCAAATATTTGGGGAGGCTAGAAATTAAGATTCATATGGTTGGAATGCAAGATCTTGATCTCAACACATGAGTAGGTGGTGCTCTCTCGTAAAAATGGATTTGACAAGTGTTGGTGTGTGAGTTATTCCACTATGACTAAGAGGTGGCAGAGGGGTATATATAGGCATCTCCAAAAATCTAATCGTTACAACATTATTGCCCAACTCGATGAAACTAAATAAACTTGGTTGCACCGACTAGTGTAAAATGTGGCAACTTTTGGACTTTTGTGAGAACGATATATAAATCTCCATGGGACCTATATTAGTGACCTAGGCAGTTTCCAAATCTCGATGGTACCAATTTCCAAAACTCGAAAATTCCGATTCTTGAAAATGGGTTACCCTAAAGTTGGTCACTAATTTTGGTTGTACCGAATGGAAAATTGGTAGCACCGAGAAGCTAGGGTTTGGCATGGGATCTCTCTAGGGCAAAACTCGGACGGGCCGAATGAGAAAGTTGCTGGCACAAAAATTTGGACTTTTAGGGTTTGGACAAAATGTTTATGGGAGAATGGATGAGTATTTTTGGTGGATAATCTCTAAGAACTTGAGCAACCATATCATCATATTTACCTCATCCCCTTTTAATAATATTGGCCTTCCTATGGACACAAGAGTGATTTCTCACAAATGTAAAATGCAGAGTCTTCAATCTTGTTGCCAACATATGTTCCTTGCGTCTAGGGAATCTCCTCACAATCCTTCGCCAATCAATCATTGAACTTTTCCTGGAATATACTTGGTGGAAACATTAGTCCAATGAAATAAATGTTGTTATTAGTTACTTAAATCATCTTGGGAGAAGTGTGCTTTCAGTCTCCCCTTTATTGGTAATTATTGACAACATATAGATCAAAGCTTCGACAAAAATATAATTAATGAATAGCATCGTTGCTTTGAGAAGTTTGTGATAAGAAAGAGCCCCCCTAAATTTGTGCATTATTTTAAATTTGTGTATGAATGTGAATGCACAATCAATTATGATCATTGGTCACTCTTCCAGGCCACATACAACTTGGTGGCGCGCATAAAAGATATAAGTGAATAACAGTGCACATAACATCAATCATGAGTGAATGATCATAATGTAAACATCACATTGATAGGAAATAGTAGCATCATCAATCAAAGCATATGATCAAACATGACGGAGTTTAAGACAAACAAACAATAAACCAAATGTTTTTAAAGTGAGAGGAGCAAACAAAATCAAGACACACTCTCTCGAAGCCCTATGATCTATACACTTGGCCCCCTTTGGCAACAAGTTACCAATACGTTCAAAATATATAGAGCTAGGTGTCTCTCTGGGCATGGCCTCCTCCGGTGGATGATGAAGGATTCGAGAGAACCGCGTCGGTAAAGGCTTCAGCTGTTGTTCGGGAAGGTGGAGGTGTAGACACTAGGGTGCTGAAGGAGCTGGAGGAACTGATGGTGGTGATGATGAAGAAGGTCTGTTCTCTGGAGCTGGCACGACAGACGATCTAGCCTGTGTCGTGAACTGAGTGTGAGGCTATAGAGGAGAACGACCATCATTATCACTTGAGTGAGGACTGGCACTACTGCATGAAGGTCCAAAGACAACACATCAATCAGAGACCCTTCGCCGAAACTGTGTACGATCGAGCCAGCACAAACGATATAGTTATAGCTCCATTGCCAATGAAGAAAAATGTGTGCAATGACGGGTCCATTGGGCATGTTTGAGATTAGACTAGCGTGTGTGATGCAGAGCATACGGTTGGTCCTTATGAACTATTTGCGATTAGACAAGATAACACAAATGGTTCACAAAATACATATGTGTGCGAAGTACGACCTACAATTCATTCAGACAAACTGTTTGCGTTGATTTAGCTAGAACACAAACGAGTTTCCATAACAAGGTGTGTGTGTGTGTGTTACCAGGCAAACAATTCATTCATCAGAATTGTGTGGGAAGAGCAATAATAACCCAAACGATTCATACTGACAAGCTATGTGTGTTGTGGGCAGACGGTTGCTGCTAAACAATTGTATGAGATGTGATTTGTTCTGTTTGCACAACATCTATGCTTTGACTACAAAATACCAACATTATTTTTCCATAACCAACTTTAACATCCCATTACATAAGTGACCACACAACACATGTACATTCCTCAATATAATTTTAGAAGAAGTAGACGATCACCAAATCATATTGTTCTTCTGACAACAGTTCCCGCCACTACTCTTCTTGTTGCTATGCCTTGCCGTATGCAGGAAGGATGCACCTCCTCATGTCAACGATCACCCATTACATCTCGTAGCTTGTGTACGCGCCCTTGGCGGCGTACTTGATGTGATCTTCATCGAGTTCGTTCACCTAGGCCTTGTGCTAGACAGACTTGTCCCTTCCGCACTCAGCCTTCATGTCTGTGTGGTAGGGTTCGATGATGGTCTGTAACATCCCAAAATTTCATTTTGGAATGTTATGATTATATCTATGCATCTAACAGCATCATTGCTTGAATGTATGTGTTTGTTGAAATGCCTTTTCTGACTTTCTGAAAGTCCTTTCTACTATTCCCTATGTTGCTTTCACCTATTGGAAATTTTGGTTATAAGTTCAAATAAGAGAGGAGGAACATGACACTCCACACCAGGTACTAATTGGTGATATATTTGAACAATAATAACCAGGGGTTATTTTGAAAATATTTGCAAAAAGGGTTTAAAAACAATTAGGCAATTTCTGAAAATATTATTTTTTTCAAATTATTCAAATGACAGAATAGAAATGTTCATTAAATAGAATTTATTATTCTGTAAATTTTGATATATAATACCCCTATATTTAGAGACGATTTGAATGCTTTAAAAGCTTTTGAATGTCTCTGGAAAACCGTTTCCGGTATTAAACGGGCCAGCCCACGACAGTTACTCGCGAATTAATTAGAAGCCGGCCGACCGAGCGCAGTAACGCCTCCCTCTCTCTCTGACGCTAGGTCCCACACCCGACCGACCGTTGCCCCGAAACGGTCATCGCCCTCCTCCCCGCGCGCGCCGGACCCGACTCGCCGGCCGTTTCCTCCCTCACCGGATCTCTCTCCTCTTAACTCCCCCGCACCCCTCGAGCGCCCTATAAGTAGCCGGCCACTTCCCGCATCCGTTCACCCCGAGCCCCCTTTTTCTCTCTTGCCGAGACGCTGTCAATTGCTCGCCGGAGCTACTCCCCCACCGGAGCTCGCCGTCGACCGTAGCCACCACGTCCGACCACCGTTCGCCCCATTGTTGACACCAGTCGACTCCGGAGAACCGTCGCCGTCGCCCGGACCATTTCCCCGTCCTCCCCGACCACCGGACCGCCTCGCCGTCGTCCTCCCCGCCTTCGGATCGCCGGAGAAACCCCGACGCCGGCAACCTCCCTCCGTAAGCTCCCTCGACCATCGGATCCCGAACCAACGACCCAGATTAGAACGGGCTTAAGTCCGAACCGGTATCCTCTTCCAATCGGTCGCCCGCTCTAAATCACCTACCGCACGCGCTCGCTAGCCAATCGGACAGTGCCACGTAGCCCCCTGACCGTCGCAAATTATTTTTCTTTTTCAGTTTTGTTTTAATTAACAGAATGTTTTCAAATTTTGTTTTGCTTATATCTTTTAATCTATTTAGTGTTTTGAGTTGATTCTTTTTGCAATAGCTCACAATTTTCATGTAGTTTCACCCTGTACTTTTAAATTTCAAATTTTAACTATAAAATTTGAATTGAATCAAATTTGCTTAAAATCTTCAAATCTGAATAACTAGAGTTTGAAAATAGATTTTGATATGAATCTTTTTGCTACTGTTTGGTATTAGTTAGGACTACCTTCATGCTTAGTTTGAATATATTTAGGATATATTTGATTAATGTTTTAACCAAAAACAGAATCTGCTTAATATTATAACATAGTTTTATAAACTCAATTTTAATTAGTTTGATTTAGATTTGGTTTTATTTGTTTATTAGGTTCTGTAGTAAACACTTAGTGTCTTCACTCACTGTTAATAAAAATATATAAATTTGCTTAGTTTAATTTTATTTAACATAGGAATCACAATGTCTTTTCAAATAGGCTTAATTTGACTAAACAACTAACTAGTAATAGTTTTGTTTTCAAACAAAGTTTTGTATATTTTGTTTCTGTTTTCTAAGACAGATTTAGTAGTAAATTATTTTCTATCAAGAACATGTTTTACTAATAAATAATAAGTTAGTTTTTCATTTCTTTTGTTAGTACAACTATAGTTGATTCATATAGTGTTTATCAAAACTTTTACAAACTTTACTAAAGTTTTCCCAACAAAATTAAATTGATTTTGTTTTGTTTAATATTAAAATATTCTATTGTTGCCTTGCTATCAACAATTGTCTTGTTATTTCAAAATAGTTTTATTATGTAGTAGTGTTTTCATCATCTCCTTTGGAAAACAAAACCTTGTGTGTTTTACTTGCTAGAGACTTTTGTGCATTGTTTGCCTTGATTGTTTAGTACTTCTTTGCTGAATGTTATGAGTACTTATTTTGGTTGTATGCTTATTTGAGTGCTTGTTTGCTTCATTAGATTATTCGGAGTGCGAAGCTTGTTACTTAGAGTCACTCACGTACGAAGATCATCAATCAGGCAAGTCACTTTGATCATATTTTTACCCATGTTTTATATGCATTAGTTCTACCATCTCCCCAATTGCATGCAAGATAGGTTAGTTGGAAACTTGGTTACATTGTAATAGTATCATGTGGTAGGTACCCCTCCTCAACCCTCTTTGACAACTTGGCCCCGGGAAACGTTGTTTTACTTTTGCTATGCTATTAGTAGACGGGGTTGGTTGTGTGATTCATGAGAGTTGAGAAAGTTAATAATTTCAAGACCTACATAATGATCAAGATTTCAAGACTCCAAGTTTTCAACATACCTCTGGGTGGATGATGGTTGAACGGCACCCTGGAGAAACCAGTGGTTAGCCTAGGTGATGCTGGAGATGGCCAGTATTCACGCGGAAAGGTCCACCTAGGCACAAAGAGATGGATGGGTGCTTCAAAACCCAAGGCTTACCTGCACAGCCACAAGTCATTATGGGCTCTGGCTTGGTTGGATATCGTGGTGACCCTGGACAGGCGGTGCTACGAGAGGTAGAAGAACGGTAGGAAAGGATGGGCACCGACAGAGTCGCAGGGAAACCCTTTGGAAGACCATGTTTTGGTCATCCGTTTCTCAAACACCCTGAAGTGCGAGAAATCAAACGGAGGCGACCAAATCTTGTGGGGAACGTGTGCAAAACTCTGCAGAGTATTTCAAACCTAATCGATTAGCCGTGTCCACGGTCATGGACGACTTGAGCCAAAGGAATTGGAACTTCCGGAACTCTCAACACAATTAATAATGATGATGTGGGTATTAATAATTTTGGGAAATGAGAATTGGTTGGTGGAACCATCTCATTAATCAACCAACTTAGTAATGTTTTGCTTAGCCCCTTTTCTTGATGTAGGAAAAATTGGCTTTACGCAAAACTTACCACCCCACCTGCCATATATGCATATAGACTAGCTGATTATTTTCACACCTCTACTGTGACTTTGCCGGCATATTCCATATGCTGACCTACACGGCTGCAATGTATCATGTTGCAGAGTACTTTTCCGACCAGGAGTGAGGACACGTTCTATGCTCAGTGAGATGCCCTTGGAGTCAGATGGACTCACCTACCTTCGATGCTTCCGCAAGATTTAGATATTCTCATGAGTTGGCCTTTGGCCACTTTATTGTAATTTTTATTGTAATAAAGGACTCAACATGAGATTTCGATTAATATAATGCTGTGTGATTTCCCTTTGATATATACATGGATGTACCGTGTGTGTACCAGCATGATCTTGGGATGGTACGGAAACACCGGAGACTTGACCTTCAGGTCGGGTCGCTACAGAAATGGTATCAGAGCACACGCTGACCGTAGGACGTAACCTCTAGGATTGGAAAGCCTTAGGATTGTTTCTCTTTGTCTTTAAATATATTATACTCTCATCTATTCGTTTCTGACTCCTCTCCGATTATTTCAAAATTTATAGATGGCCACTTTCATCCCAGTGTTGATCACGGAGTTTTGCCAGCCTGACGCAACGATGCCTTTTGGTAAGGAGCTGATGAGGATCGTCAAGGACGTAAGGATTGCTTTGCCGAGCATCACCGGGATTCCTATCATGTCATTTCCCCAAGATGGACGCTACAGGATCGAGGTGCATATCCCAGGGAAGACTTTTGGGAATCGGAAGGAACCCATCGACCTCAAGTTCGTGGCACCCAGTTGGATACTTGGAAGAGACATGGCCATTCATCGTGCCCTTGGACGTATTCAGGAGGAATACAGAGGTGGAACCATTTCACCAGGACTCAGCGTGGTTTGTCGCAGAGATGCCAATGGAAACATCATAACTCCTCCCACTTCAGACACCACTATTTCCTATATCCAGACCCTGGAGACTCACATCAGGACTCTGGAGCTTCGAGTTCGTGCTGACACAAAGACAATCAAGAATCTGATGAACCGCGAGCTGGACCTTGAAGCTGATCTGCGAGAGGCCAACTATGAACACGAGCATGAAGTGAAGGGCTTCCTAGAGAGGATTGATGAGCAGAATGCACGCATCGCAACTCTAGAGGAGCAGCTAGACATGGGAGAAAACCTTCATCCCGAAGGAGACATGGCACCCTTCATCAGCGACGATGAAGACTATGAGGAAAGCACCACCGGAGGACCTACGACTATGCACTTTTGAGGAGAACATTAGTTATGCCCTCCAATGTATCTTTTATTTTAGTCGTTAAAGCGTAGGTCGATGCTTAGTTGTTTGAGATTTGTATTCCCGATGTTTGACATTGATTGAATAAATGAATGAGTGTTTGGTGTGATATGTTTGTTGCATTGCATATGGGTAGTGATTTCTTCTAGACCTTTGTTCTATTCTAATTCTCATCCCTCTAAAAACAGAAAGATGCCTCCACGACGTGAGACTGACTTCACTTTTCCGTCGGAACTCACTCAACTCCTTCAGCAACAGAATGCACTGATGCAACTATTGATTCAGAATCAGACCAACAATCAGAACAACAATAACCACAACCACCATCCACCCCAGTCTGACAATCTCACCCGTTTTCTGAGGTTGAACCCTCCAATTTTCTCCAGCAGCACTGAGCCCATTGTGGCAGATGACTGGCTCCGCAAGATGGAGAGAGAGCTGATCACCGCTGGATGCACTGACGCTGAGAAGGTGCGATTTGCCGCACATCAACTGGAAGGACCAGCAGCTTCATGGTGGGAGAACTACACCACCACTTATCCTATTGCAGATGTGACTTGGGAGCAGTTCAAGCTTGCTTTTCGCACCGCACATGTTTCAGCTGGAGCCATGAGTCTGAAGAAGCGCGAGTTTCGCAACTTGCGCCAGGGTAATCGCTCTGTGGCCCAGTACGTGGACGACTTCAACACATTGGCACGTTATGCACCAGGAGACGTGGCCCATGATGCGGCCAAGCAAGAAAAATTTCTGGAAGGACTCAACCAAGGATTCCATCTGCTTCTTTCTCGCTGCCCTAGACCCTGTACTAACCTTGGAAGTTGATAAGCTTCTGGCAGGACAAGCCCGAAGTCTTGAGCACCTTAAGATCGTTAGTGGTGTCCACCGTAGCGAACCTGTTGTCGGGATGTTGACAAACCTAGCAAAACGCTTGCAAGGCATTGTGTCCAGGAAGTAGTGGTAGAGAAGCACGTGATAGCGCATGCACATCTGGGCGACGACAAACAGATGATCATGCCTGACATGACCGCCGATGTACTCGAGGTCGAAGCTGACCACTCTGTATTTGTCATCCTCACCAAGCAGCTGCTCCAACGTGTTGATGGATTTCTTCACAACGACCGGGTCATTGGTGTACACCATGAGAGGTCCGTCTTTCTTTGGTGAGTGTCCACTTTGACAATAATGGAGAACTACTGCTCGGCTCTGGCAGCCGCCATTGGATCTGCGCGGGAAGGTTGTAGCGATGAAAAAATGTGCATCCTGTCTCTATTGTTTGTCATTGTGGGTGTGCTTCTTGTATTGTGTGGCACGATAAAAAGGTGGAAGATATGAAGGTAAATGGCCGTGGGAATAAATGGGTTTGCACTGGACGGTCTGGAATTTTAGTACGTCTTCATGGCAGTTTTTGCAGCTCTTAACAACATGATGGCGCATGTATAACTGCATGGTGACGCCTGGTGCGGAACAACTCCATGCATATGGATCCCCTAAAAGCACATTTGCTCCCTTGGTGGTTTTGGTAATTAATAATAACATATATGTCAATGAACTAATGTTTCCACTAAGCATATTTCAGGAAAAGTTCAATGATGGGTTGGCAAAAGGATTTTGGAATACCCCAAGATGCAAGGAAATATATTGACAAAGCTTCAAGAAAGAGGACTCTACATTTTACCTTTGTGAGAAATGACTTTGAGTCCATAGGAAAGCCAATACTATCAAAAGGGGGTAAGGTACTGTTGGTGAACAAAATGCTCATACGTGCACAAGTGATACTCACCACATACACCCACAAGCTCTTCCACAAAAAGTCTGTCCAAAGCCAAATTCCCAAAATCGGTGCAACCAACACTTTCCACCCGGTGCCATTGATTCCTAGCCTCACACAGACTCAACCAAACCCTAACCTTTCGGTGCAACCGATTCTGCTTCTGTGCCACCGAGTTTGGGTTTCCAACTTCCTATTATGCAAATTCACAAAATTGGTACCACCGAGTCTGTTAAATCGGCGTCACCGAGTTTGGCAATCTGACCATTGGTCACCTTATCGGTGCAACTGAGTTTTATGTATCAGTCTCACCGAGATTCAAAAGTTGCTACCTTTGAGGCAACTCGGTACTGGTACGTCTCCAACGTATCTATAATTTTTGATGATGGCATGCTATTATATTATCTGTTTTGGATGTTTTATATGCATTAATATGCTATTTTATATTATTTTTGGGACTAACCTATTAATCTAGAGCCAAGTGCCAGTTCCTGTTTTGTTCCTTATTTTTTGTTTTGGAGATATGGAATATTAAAAGGAGTCCAAATGGAATAAAACCTTCGGAAGGAATTCTTTTGGAAGGAAACAAGTTATCCAAGCTTGGAGTGCATGTCAGGGGAGGTGCCAGGGTGCCACAAGCCTGCTAGGCGCACCCCCTAGCCGCACCTAGCAGGCTTGTCGCCTCCTGGTAGGTCTCCTAACCCTAATTCTTGGCCTATAAATACCGAAATATCCCCCAACATCAGAACGAGCCAGACAAATACTTTTCCGCCACCGGAATCCTCCATTCCCGAGAGATCCAATCTTGGAGCCTTTTCTAGTAATCTTCCGGAGAGGGTTTTGATCACAAAGGGCATCTACATCAACTCCACTGCCGCTCCGATGATGCGTGAGTAGTCCACCACAGACCTACGGGTCGATAGCTAGTAGCTATATGGCTTCTTCTCTCTCTTTGATCTTCAATACCATGTTTTTAATGATCTTCATGGAGATCTATCTGATGTAATCCTGTTTTGTGGTGTGTTTGTCAAGATCCTATGAATTGTGAGTTTATGTTCAAATTATCCATGAATCTTATTTGAATCTCCTCTGATTTCTTATATGCATAATTTCATATCCTTGCAAGTCTCTTCGAGTTATTGGTTTGGTTTGGCCAACTAGATTGGTTATTCTTGCAATGGGAGAAGTGCTTGGTTTTGGGTTCAATCTTGCGGTGTCCTCACCCAGTGACATAATAGGGGTAGCGAGGCATGTATTGTATTGTTGCCATCAAGGGTAATAATATGGGTTTTTCATCATATTGCTTGAGTTTATCCCTCTATGTCATGTCATCTTTCTTAATGCATTACTCTGTTCTTCATGAACTTAATACTCTAGATGCAAGCAGGAGTCGGTCGATGTGTGGAGTAATAGTAGTAGATGCAGAATCGTTTTGATCTACTTGTGATAGACGTGATGCCTATATGCATGATCATTGCCTTGGATAACTACATGATTATTCGCTTTTCTATCAATTGCTTGAAAGTAATTTGTTTACCCACCATGATACTTGCCTTCAAGAGAGAAGCCTCTAGCAAAACCTATGCCCCGGGTCTATCTTTCTTCATATATTTCCAGATCTATACCTTACTACAATTTATTTATCTTTTACTTTCCGCACTCGTTTAGATCTATCTCTTTCAGATCCTTGCAAATAACCGTGAAGGGATTGACAACCCCTTTATAGCGTTGGGTGCAAGAGTTTGATTGTTTGTGTAGGTGCATCCATTGGTGACTTGCTTGTTCCTCCTACTAGATTGATACCTTGTTTCTCAACAACTGAGGGAAATACTTATCTACTTTGCTGCATCACCCTTTCCTCTTCAAGGGAAAATCAACGCAAGCTCAAGAGGTAGCAAGAAGAATTTCTAGCGCCGTTGCCGGGGAGGATACACATCAAGCCTACCAAGTACCCATCACAAACTCATCTCTTGCATTTACTTTATTTGCCATTTGCCCCTCGTTTTCCTCTCCCCCACTTCTAAAACGATTTTCAAAAAATACCAAAAAGATTTGCCTTTTTATTCGCCCTTCTTTCGTTTACTTGTGTGCTTTATTGCTTGCTTTGTCAAGATGTTTGAGAATACTAAGTTGTGTGACTTTTCCAATACTAATAATAATGATTTTATTATTAATCCTATTGCTCCGCCACTAGTGCGGAATCTTATGAAATCAATGCTGCCTTGCTAAATCTTGTTATGAAAGAACAATTTTCTGGCTTTCCTAGTGAAGATGTCGCATCCCATCTAAATACTTTCATTGAGTCGTGTGACATGCAAAAGAAGAAAGATGTGGATAATGATACTATTAAATTGAAGCTATTTCCGTTCTTGCTACGAGATCGTGCTAAAACTTTGTTTTCATCTTTGCCTAGAAATAGTATTGATTCATGGAATAAGTGTAAAGATGCTTTTATTTCCAAGTACATTTCGCCCACTCAGATCATCTCCCTTATGAATGATATAATGAATTTTAAGAAACTTGATCATGAGCATGTTGCACAATATTGGGAGAGGATGAAATTAATGATTAGGAATTGTCCCGCACATGGTTTGAGTTTATGGATAATTGTACATTTTTTATGCAGGATTGAATTTTGCATCTAGAAATCTTTTAGATTCTGTCGCGGATGGTACTTTTATGGAAATCACGTTAGGAGAAGCTACTAAATCCTAGCTAATATCATGACAAACTACTCTCAATGGCATACCAAAAGATCTACTAGTAAAAAGGTGCATGTTATTGAAGAAATAAATACTTCGAGTGAAAATATTGATGAATTGATGAAAGTGTTTGCTAGTAAGAGTTCTCCTATTGATCCTAATGATATGCCTTTGTCTTCTTGGATTGGAAATAATAATGAATCTATGGATGTGAATTTTGTTGGTAGGAATTTTTTTGGTAACAATGCGTATAGAGGTAATTTCAACCCTAGGCTGTTTCCTAGTAATTCCTCTAATAATTATGGTAATTCCTACAAAAATTATTATGAAAATTATAATAAGATGACCTCTGATCTTGAGAATATTGTTAAAGATTTTATTTTTTCGCAAAAAGTTTTCAATTCTACTATATAAGAAAAAGTACTTAAGGTTCATGATTTGGCTAGGAACATTGATATAATTTCTCTTGAGATTGATTCTTTTAAAGCTAGATCTACTCCACCCAAGCACGATATTAATGAGTCTTTAAAACTATGAGAATTTCTATTGATGAAAGTAAGGAAAGAACTGCTAGAATTCGTGGTAAGCGTGAATGGCTTGAAAAAGTGTTTTCTCGCGATAATAATGATTAAGATCTTAAAGTGATTGATGTGACTCCTATTGAATCTTTGTTTTCCAATATAAATCTTGATAATGATGGGACTGGAGATAAGTCAACTTTAGTTAAAAGGCATCCCAATGATTCGGATTCTATAGATCTTAATGCTAAAATTGATAAAAGTGGGATTGAAGAGGTCCAAAATTTAAATAGCAATGAACCCACTCTTTTGGATTTCAAGGACTTTAATTATGATAGCTTCTATTTGATTGATTGTATTTCCTTGCTTCAATCCATCTTGAATTCTCCTCATGCTTATAGTCAAAATAAGGCTTTTAGTAAACATATAGTTGATACTATGATGGAATCTTTTGAAGAAAAACTTGAGTTAGATGTTTCTATACCTACAAAGATTCATGATGAGTGGGAACCTACTATTAATATTAAAATCAAAGATTATGATTTCCATGCTTTGTGTGATTTGGGTGCTAGTTTTTCCACAATTCCGAAAACTTTATGCGATGTGCTAGGTTACCATGATCTTGATGATTGCTCTCTAAATTTGCATCTTGCGGATTCCACTATTAAGAAATCTATGGGAAGGATTAATGATGTTCTTATTTTTGCAAATAGTAATTATTTTCCCATAGATTCTATTGTTCTTGATATATATTGCAATCCTACATGTCCTATTATTCTTGGTAGACCTTTCCTTAGAACTATTGGTGCAATTATTGACATGAAAGAAGGAACGTTAGATTTAAATTTACATTAAGGAAAGGAAAGGAACACTTTCCTAGAAAGACAATAATATTGCCTTATGAATCTATTATGAGAGCTACTTTTGGATTGCATACCAAAGATGACAATACCTAGATCTATTGCGTTTTGCCTAGCTAGGGGCGTTAAACAATAACGGTTGTTGGGAGACAACCCAATTTTATTTTTGTGTTCTATTTTTGTTTTTGTTTTTGAGTGTGTCCCACATTATTGATTCTGTAGTAATTGTGTTTTGGTGTTTTAATTAGTGTTTGAGCCAAGTAAAACCTTTGGGGTGATCTATGGTAGTTGTTGATGGATGTTGCCAAAAAACAGAAATTTTTGTGCTCAGTCCAGGAATTTTCTAATTTTTTAAAGCGTCGAATTGATCTGAATTTTTTCAAAAACATTTATATATAAATTTCCCAGATGTTCCTAATTTTTCAGAATTGATTGAGTTACATAAGTGTACGGAGTTTACAGATTGCTACAGACTATTCTATTTTTGATAGATTCTGTTTTCTTTGAGTTGTTTGCCTATTTTGATGAATCTATGGGTTGTATCATGTGGTATGAGCCATGGAGAAGTTATATTACAGTAGGTATAAGACCAATATAAATAAATAATAAGTTCGCAATAGTACCTAAATTGGTGATTTGTTTTCTTATACTAACGGATCTCACGAGTTTTTTTGTTAAGTTTTGTGTTGTGAAGTTTTCAAGTTTTGGGTAAAGATTTGATGTACTATGGAATAAGGAGAGGCAAGAGCCTAAGCTTGGGGATGCCCAAGGCACCCCAAGTGATATTAAAGGATGCCAAAGAGCCTTAGATTGGGGATTCCCCGGAAGGCATCCCCTCTTTTGTCTTCAATCCATCGGTAAATTTACTTGAGGCTATATTTTTATTCACCACATGATATGTGTTTTGCTTGGAGCGTCTTGTATGATGTGAGTCTTTGCTTGTTAGTTTGCCACAATCATCCTTGCTGCACACATATTTTGAGAGAGACATGCTGAATCGTGAATTTATTAGAATACTCTATGTGCTTCACTTATATCTTTTGAGTTGGGCAATTTTGCTCTATGTGCTTCACTTATATATTTTAGAGCACGATGGTGTTTGCGTTTTTATATAAATACTTGAACTCTCGTACCTCACTTATATCATTTTGAGAGTTTCTAAAACGGCATGCTAATTGGTCCAGATTATGAATTTAGTGCTAATATGATAGGCATCCAAAAGGGATATAATAAAAACTTCCATATTAAGTGCATTGCGTATTTATGAGAAGTTTGATTCCTTGGATAAAGTTTTGAGATATAAAGATGGTAATGTTAAGAGACATGTTAGGAAGTAAATTGTGATTTGGTAAATATACTTGTGTAAAGGTTTGTGATTCCCGTAGCATGCACGTATGGTGAACCTCTATGCAAGGAAGTCGGAGCATGACTTGTTTATAGATTGTCGGCCTTTGTGTGAGGGTTGGGGGCGCAAGATGGTTAACTCCTACCAACCTCCCCCCTAGGAGCATGCATTTAATGCTTTGATTCATTGACTAATAGAATTTTTCAATAAGTATGTGAGTTATTTATGACTAATGTTGAGTCCATGAATTATACGCACTCTCACCCTTCCACTTTTGCTAGCCTTTCTAGTACCGCACAACTTTCGTCGGTGCAACAAACACTTTCCTCAAAACAACCACCATATACCTCCCTCAAAACATCCACCATATATATTTCCTCAAAACATCCACCATACCTAGCTATTTTGGCATTTCCATAGCCGTTCCGAGATATATTACCATGCAACTTCCACCGTTTCCTTTTATGACATGCATCATCACTTCCATATTGCATATGGAGTCATATTTTGTCAGAGGTATCGAGCTGTAATTTTCTTTTGAGTTGTAATAAATAAAAGTCTGATGATTATAATTATTAGAGCATTTCCCATGTGAGGAAAGGATGACGGAATCTATGATTCCCTCACAAGTGGGGATGAGATTCCAGACTTTATGAAAAATAAAAGAGGCCAGCGAAGCCCAATAGAAAAATGAATAAAAGAGGCCTTATGTGCCCACATAAAAAAAGAAAAAAATAAGGGAAAAGAGAGAAGGGACATTGCTTCTACCTTTTTCACACTTGTGCTTCAAAGTAGCACCATGATCTTCATGATAGAGAGTCTCCTATTTTGTCACTTTCATATAGCTAGTGGAATTTTTCTTCATGATGCACGTCTATTTAGTTTCCTTTTGAGATTTCATACACTTATAGCTCTAGTACATCCGTTGCATGGCAATCCCTACTCACTCACATTGATATCTATTGATGGGCATCTCCATAGCCCGTTGATACGCCTAGTTGATGTGATACTATCTTCTCCCTTTCCTTGACAACCTCCACCATATTCTATTCCACCTATAGTGCTATATCCATGGCTCGCGCTCATGTATCGCATGAGAGTTGAAAAGTTTGAGAAAATAAAGGTGTGAAAACAATTGCTTGGCTTTTCATCGGGGTTGTGCATTATATAAATACTTTGTGTGGGGAAGATGGAGCATAGCCAGATCATATGATATTGTAGGGATAACTTTCTTTTGCCATTATATTTTGAAGAGATACAATTGCTTCGCTAGTATGCTTGAAATGTTATTGTTTCTATATCAATATTAAGCTTTTGTTTTGAGTCTTACGGATCTGAATATTCATGCCACTATAAAGGATATTACTTGGATACATATGTTAGGTAGCACTCCACATCAAAAATTCTTTTTTTATCATTTACCTACTCGAGGACGAGCAGGAATTAAGCTTGGGGATGCTGATACGTCTCCAACGTATCTATAATTTTTGATGATGGCATGCTATTATATTATCTTCTTTGGATGTTTTATATGCATTAATATGCTATTTTATATTATTTTGGGACTAAACTATTAATCTAGAGCCAAGTGCCAGTTCGTGTTTTCCTTGTTTTTTAGTTTTGCAGATATGGAATATTAAACGGAGTCCAAACGGAATAAAACCTTCAGAAGGAATTTTTTGGAAGGAAACAAGTCATCCAAGCTTGGAGTGCATGTCAGGGGAGGTGCTAGGGCACCACAAGCCTTCTAGGCGCAGCCCCCTTGGCTGTGCCTAGTAGGCTTGTCGCCTCCTGGCAGGTCTCCTAACTCAAATTCTTGGCCTATAAATACCCAAATATTCCCCCAACATCAGAACAAGCCACACAAATACTTTTCCGGCACCGGAAGCCTCCGTTCCCAAGGGATCCAATCTTGGAGCCTTTTCCGGTAATCTGCCGGAGGGGGTTTCGATCATGGAGGGCATGTACATCAACTCCACTGCCCCTCCGATGATGCGTGAGTAGTCCACCACAGACCTACAGGTCCATAGCTAGTAGCTGGATGGATTCTTCTCTCTCTTTGATCTTCAATACCATGTTCGTCATGATCTTCATGGAGATCTATCCGATGTAATCCTCTTTTGTGGTGTGTTTATCAAGATCCGATGAATTGTGAGTTTATGTTCAGATTATCCATGAATCTTATTTGAATCTCCTCTGATTTATTATATGCTTGATTTCATATCCTTAAAAGTCTCTTCGAGTTATTGGTTTGGTTTGGCCAACTAGATTGGTTATTCTTGCAATGGGTGAAGTGCTTGGTTTTGGGTTCAATCTTGTGGTGTCCTCACCAAGTGACATAGTAGGGGTAGCGAGGCACGTATTGTATTGTTGCCATCAAGGGTAACAAGATGGGGTTTTCATCATATTGCTTGAGTTTATCCCTCTACATCATGTCATCTTTCTTAATGCGTTACTCTGTTCTTCATGAACTTAATACTCTGGATGCAGGCAGGAGTCGGTTGATGTGTGGATTAATAGTAGTAGATGCAGAATCGTTTCGGCCTACTTGTCACGGACGTGATTCCTATATGCATGATCATTGCCTTGGATAACTACATGATTATTTGCTTTTCTATCAATTGCTTGACAGTAATTTGTTTAGCCACCATGATAGTTGCCTTCAAGGGAGAAGCCTGTAGCGAAACCTATGGCCCCCAGGTCTATCGTCCATCATATATTTCCATATCTACACCTTGCTGCAATTTATTTATCTTTTACTTTTCACACTCGTTTAGATCTATCTCTTTCTGATCCTTGCAAATAACCATGAAGGGATTGACAACCCCTTTATAGCGTTGGTTGCAAGAGTTTGATTTTTTGTGCAGGTGCATCTATTCGTGACTTGCTTGTTCCTCCTACTAGATTGATACCTTGGTTCTCAACAACTAAGGGAAATACTTATCTAGTTTGCTGCATCACCCTTTCCTCTTCAAGGGAAACCAACGCAGGTTCAAGAGGTAGCAGGTACCACCAATATTAACGCATCGTTGTCACCGAGTCTGACTTATTAGGTGTAATAGTTGGATTATTGGATATGACTATATATACCCCTTCACCACCACCTACTTAAAAAGAAGCACTCTGAATAGATCCCTACCTATCTTATTAGATTTTTTGAGAGAGCCACCTACTCATGTGTTGAGATCATCTAGAAAAGAGGTATTCGGGTTCTGGAAAAGTTTCAGGTATTACCGGTATTGTACCGGGAGTGCCAAATGGGTTTTGGGGGTCCATCGGGAGTGTCCCACCCGTCCTAGGGGGGCACATGGGCTAAGGAGGTGGCGCACCAGCCCCTGGTGGGTTGGGCAGCCAACCCCAGGGGCCCATGACCCCCAAGTGGTAGGTGGGAGGAGTCCTGGAGGAGACGAGAGGGACTCCTCCCTAGAGCATGTCCCACCTCCCTTATGGGAGGTGGACACCTCCTTGGCCGCTGGCCCTAAGGGGAACCCTAGGGCGCCACCCTCATCCCTTCCCCGTATATATAGTGGAGAGGAGAGAGGACCTCCGCACCTAAAAGACATAGCGCAACCCCCCTCTCCCTCTAGATCACTTTTCTCCTCTAGATTGGTTTCAGTAGTGCTTGGCGACGCCCTGCCGAAACAGCTCCACCACCACCGCCACCACGCCGTCATGTTGCCGAAGAACTCATCCACCTCTCTGCCCTTGCTTGCTGGATCAAGGAGGCAGAGACGTCATTGAGTTGTATGTGTGCTGGACGCGGAGGTGTCGTCCGTTCAGCACTAGATCGGGACGGATCATGATTGGATCGCGGGACGGATAGTGATTTAGATCACAAAGACGTTCGAATACATCAATCACATTTCTTAATGATTCCCATTTAGCAATCTACAAGGGTATGTGGATCCACTCTCCTTCTCGTAGCTGTTGATCTCCATAGATAGATCTTGGGTGTTCGTAGGAATTTTTTGTTTACCATGCAACATTCCCCAACAGATGCAACACAGTATAGATAAGTATTTCCCTTAGTAGAGAATTAAGGTTTATCGAACCAATAGTAGTAATATGCAACCCCTGTCATTAGTGACTACACACAAAGAAGCAAACACTTGCACCCAACACATGTAAGTGGGTTGTCAATCCCCTTGGACGCGTTACTTGCAAGCTAATAAGTAGTGTGGATGAAAGTAGATAATTATAAACTGCAAAAATAAATAGAAAGTAAATAAAATAATAATGTAAAAGATATTTTTGTAAATATATAAGTGGATAGACCTGGGGCCCTTAGTTTTCACTAGTGGCATCTCTCATGAAGCAGGCATACGATGGGTAAACAAATTATTGTTCGACAGTTGATATAAAAGTACATAGTTATGCAATAATTATTCACGTCAATTATCATGTGTATATAGGAATCACATCCATAAGAAAATAAGCCGATTCCTACCTGCACCTACTACTATTACTCCATGTTGAAATCACTTCTATGCTTGCCTCTTTATGTATTAAGTTCATGACAAATAGAGTAATGCTTGGAGAACGATGACCTGATGTAGACAGAGAAAACTCAATCAACAAGAATTAAATCCAGTGTTTAAGCCTTAGTGGCAACAACAAAAATACATGTCTTTTCCCTTACTGTCATTGGGATATAGAGCACTGCCAGATTCAACCAACTACAACGCACACATCCCACCGAAGAAATATCAATCTAGTTGGGCAAACTATTTCAATAGACCGGATAGATTTATGAAGCTATAATAATCATGCAAATAAGAATCATAATATATTTCAGAGAAGACTCAAATATCTTATCATAAATAATCTAAACATAAACCCACAATTCATCAGATCCCAAAATGCACCGCACAAGAAGATTACATTGAATAGATCACCGCGAATATGCGATGAACTTTGTATTGAAGATCGAGAGAGAGAGAGAGACATCTAGGTACTAACTACAAACCCATAGGTCTATGGTAGACTACTCATACATCACCATGGGAGCAACATGGTTGATGTAGAGGCCCTCCGTGATCGACCCCCCTGCGGCAGGGCACCGGAACATGGCTCTAGATGGGCACACGGCAGAACAGAGACTTGCGATGACGAAAAAGGTGTTGCGGGAGTCTCTCTAGGGTTTTGGGGATTTATTAGAATGTATAGGCCAGAGAGGGGCATTGGGAGGCGCCAGAGGGGGCCAAGACATAACAGGGCGCGACCACCCCCTAGGCGCACCCTGTTGTGTGCTGGCTCTCTCTTGTGGCCTCCGGTCTCCTCCCGAAGCTTCGAGGAATTCTTTTGACTCAGAAAAGAATCATCAAAAAGTCCCCTGGCAATTACTTCGGTTGGTACTGTAAACCTGAAAAGCTAAAAAGACACAGGAAATAGTAACTAACGCTTGGCACTGGGTTAATAGGTTAGTGCTAATTTTTTTAATTGACATATAGTTACCCAATATTATTCTAGAATGATAATACTATAGCGTCGATGAAAGCACATTTGCTCCCTTGGTGGTTTTGGTAATTAATAACAACATATAAGTCATTGAACTAATGTTTCCACCAAGTATATTTCAGGAAATGTTCAATGATAGGATTGGCAAAAGGAGACCGTGGAGAAACCCCAAGATGCAAGGAAATAGGTTGGCCAAGCTTCAAGCAAGAGGACTCTACATTTTATATTTGTGAGAAATCACTTTGAGTCCATAGGAAAGCCAATACTATTAAAAGGGGGTAAGTTTTTGTTGGTGAACAATATGCTCAAACATGCACGAGTGATAGTCGCCAAAAACATCCACAAAGTCTCCCACCAAAGTCTTTTCTATACCTAACACTCAAAATCGATGCAACCAACTTTCCCACTTTGGTGCCACCGATTCCAGAACCTAGACAGACTCAAGCCAAACCCTAGCCACTTCGGTGCAACCGATTCCATACCGGTGCCACCGAGTTTAGGTTGCCAACTTTCTGTTATGCAAATTCACATTTTCGGTCCCACCTAGAATGTTGGATCGGCGTCACTGAGATTGGAAATCTGATCGTTGGTCACCTTATCGGTGCAACCGAGTTTCCTATATCGGCTTTACCGAGATTCAAAAGTTGCCACCTTTTGGTCACTTTGGTACCACCGAGTTTAACACATTGGTGTCACCGAGTTTGTCATTTTGTTTGTAACGGTTGGATTTTTGGGGATGCCTATATATACCCCTTCATCACGACCTACTCGAAAGAGAAGCACTCATAACTATTCCATACCTATCATATCAGATTTTCTGAGAGAGAACCACCTACCCTTGTGTTGAGGTCAAGATCTTCCACTCCAATCATATGGATCTTGATTTCTAGCCTCCCCAAGTATCTTTCCACCAATCCCATCTCTTCCACCATGCCAAATCTGTGAGAGAGTGATTGGGTGCTGAGAAGTCTATCATCTTGCAGCACAAGAGCAAGGAGTTCATCGTCATTACCGAGCCTATTACCTTTTGGAGGGTGGTGCCACCTAGATTGGTTAGGTGTCGCTTGGGGGCCTCCTACTTCATGTTGTGGAGTGAACCAAGAAGTTTGTAAGGGCAAGGAGATCGCCTACTTCGTGAAGATCTACCCATAGTGAGGCTAGTCCTTCGTGGACGGAAGCCATATGGAATAGTCAAGGTTGCTACTTCGTGGACCCTTTTGGGTGGAGCCCTCCGTGGACTCTCGCGACCGTTACCCTCCGTGGGTCGAAGACTCCATAAACGTGGATGTACGATAGCGCCACCTATCGGAACCACGGGAAAATCGCCGTGTCTACAACTGCATTTGATCTTCCTACCCTATCCCTTCTATACATGCTTGTTGTTACTTTCCGCTGCTATATACTCTTAGACTTGCATGTGTAGGGTGTACTTGACTTGCCATGAAATGCTAAAAACTGTCAACCCTAAAAATTGGTATAGGCAAAACTTTTATTTGGTCAAGTAGTCTAATCACCCCCCTTTAGACATAGTTTTGGTCCTACAATCGATCAGTAAAAAATTATATATACATTGGAGACATATCATGGACCTATTATGTTATGATCTATAGACCCCAAGGTTACAAGGACTGGGTTCATCTCCGGGGATGACCGTAGTTTGAGGAGTTCATGTATTCACCATGTGTTAATGCTTTGTTCCGGTTCTTTATTAAAAGGAGGCCTTAATATCTCTTAGATTATTTATGGACCCCGCTACCATGGGAGGGTAGGACAAAAGATGTCATGCAAGTTCTTACTACAAGCACGTATGACTATATACGGATACATACCTATATTGTATTGATGAATTAGAGCTAGTTCTATGTCGCTCTAGTGTCTAACTGTTACATGATGAATGTCATCCAAATGAATTATCCATCACTAATCCATGGCCTATGCTCTTTGATTATTGGTTTTCATTAAGTTACTTTTGTTACTACTGCTGTTACAATCAATACAAATCTGCATCTGTTCCTATTCCTATTCCTTTTGTTACCGTTCTACTAAAAGCTTTATTACAAGAAAAATTCCAGGTGTGATTCAATTGACAACTCAACCGCTAAGATCAATAAATATTCTTTGGCTCCCCTTGTGTCGAATCAATAAATTTGGGTGAAATGCTACCCCCAAAGACTATGATCCCCTATAATTGTGGGTTGTCAAGAACTTTTTGTTGCGTCATTGCCGGGGTGCATAGCTCTATTTATTATGTTCACTACGGATATTTAATTGTCACTATGAAGAATCTGAAAGATGCTAAAACCAAGACCTTACCCTCTAGGATGAGGGAAGGCAAGGAATTGCCATCTATCTCTGGACTTGATTCACCTTCTATTTTGAGTAAGCTTGCGACACCACCACCTTCTATTTAATCTGATATGTCGCAAGTAATTGATGATGCTACTTCTGCTTTAAATGAAAATTATGATGATGTTACTACTATTCTAGGAAAAACTAAACATGTGCCACTAGGTGATCTACTTTATTCTCATATTACTAAATCTGGATAACTTGAGAATGTTGAAACTGAGGAAAACAATGATTCAACTATTTTCTCTAATCTCCTCCTAGAATTGAAATGCGTGTTGTACGTGATGGTTATATTATGGATGGGGAGACATGTAGAGAATTTCTTGCTTGTAATGATAGAGATGGTCTTAAGAAACTACTGACTAAACTGAAAGAAAATCTATGAAGGAGAAAATGAAATATGATCTTAAATTTGCTACTTCTCCTATAGTTATTACTAATAAGGATTATCAATTCTCTGTTGATCCTAAGTTAATTACTTTGGTAGAATCCGATCCTTTTCATGATTATGAATCTGAAACTATTGTGGCACACCTTACCAAATTAAATGATATTGACACCCTATTTGCTAATGAGGAAAAAATTCGCTACTACTATATTCTTAAGATTTTTTCCTTTCTCACTGAAGTGTGATGCTAAGAAGTGGTTACTTTCTATTGCTCCTGGATGTGTGCGTAGCCCCTAGCATATGATATATTACTTCTCTGAAAAATATTTTCCTTGTGATAAGAAACAAGCTGCTTTACAAGAAATATTTAACTTTGTGCGAATTGAAGAAGAGAATCTCCCTCAAGCTTGGGGAGGATTCTCCAACTACTTAAAGCTTTGCCTGATCATCCTCTTTAGAAGAATGAAAAACCTGATATATTTTATAATCGACTAACCAATGCTTGTAGGGACTACCTAGATCGTTGTGTTGGTTGTGTTTTCGGGGAACCAACTGTTGGGCAGACTGAAGAACTATTGGTTAATATTTTGAAGAATGCAAATGATTGGACACTTCCTGATCCACCATCGGAACCAGTTATGAAGAAGAGAGGTATTCTATTCCTCAGTCCAGAAAATATGCAAGAAGCCAAGAAACCTTTGAAAGAAAAAGGTATTAAAATTGAAGATGTTATGAATCTACCACCTATTGAAGAAATACATGGACTTGACACCCCTACACATGTAGTAGAGGTAAATTTTCTTTGTAGATTCGATGAAAGTGATATCCCTTATAATAAAAATGCTAGTCAATGCATGAATGAAGTTGATAATTACATTGTTAAGCAAGAACATTTTGATATGTATGCTAAGGATCAATTGAAACATAATGCCATTATGACCGATCGCTTGAGCGACTTGATGTTTACAATTGCTAATGATGTTAGAGGTTTAGGTAAGCATTCATCCATGGTTCATACTCAGTTAGAGAAAGTTGCTAAGTCTCAAAATGATTTGCTTACTGAAATGAATACGAAATTATACGATCATGCTATTAGAGTTGTGACTATAGGGGGTAGAATGACACAAGAATCCATCTATCCTGAAGGACATCCTAAAATAACTGAACAAGATTCTCAAAATATTAATAAGGATATATCTAGTCCATATGTGAAGAAAAAGGAAAAATAAAAATGATAGTACTTTGCATGATTCTAGTGAAGCTATGATAGAAAAACTTTCTGAGAATCATAATGATCTCTATTCGGATGTGGACACACAATCTAGTAGTGAACATGTACCTAGTGATAATGATAATGATGATGTTCATGTTGATTCTCAACCAGATAATGATAAAGAACTTGATAACGATATGGAAACATAACCTGCTACCGATCTTGATAACCGACCTCCTAAGAATAAACTTTATGATAAGAGAGATTTCATTGCTGAAAACATGGTAAAGAAAGAGAGACATGGGTTCAAAGACACATGGCATTCCCTCATAAGCCTTCTAAAATAGGGATTAGGAAGATTTTGAGCGCTTTGTTGAAATGCTTAGGCCAGTCTTTTGCGAATACGTTTGACTGATATTTTAAAGATGCCTCCTTATGCAAAATATATGAAATATATTGTCACTAATAAAAGAAAGATACCTGAAACTGAGATTTCCACCATGACTGCTAATTAATCTATTGAGGGTGGAGTACCAAAGAAATTGGGAGAACTCGAGATACCTACTATACCGTGCTCCATTAAACGAAGTTATGTCAAAACCGCTTTATGTGATTTAGGAGCCGGTGTTAGTGTTATGCCTTTACTCTATATAAAGACTTGATTTGAATAATCTCACACCTACTAAAATATATTTAAAAATTACTGATAAATCTGCTGGTATACCTATTGGGATTTGTGAGGATGTCATCGTTGTTGTTGCAAATGTTAGTATTCTGACGAACTTTTTTATTCTTAAGATGCCAGAGGACGACAACATGTAGATTAGCCTTGGTTGACCCTTTTTGAATATTGTAGGGGCTGTTATTGATTGCAAAAAAGGCAAGATTACTTTTCATGTTAATGGAAATCAACACACAATATACTTTCCGAAGAAACATGTTGTTTAACAATGGCAAACCTATTGAGCAAGTAACAACAATAACTTTAGGAGGCTTCTTATTTCCTATCCCTAATGTCAAGAAGATATATGATATTGTTATTGTAGGGTAAATGCCTATCCCCATTTAGGTAACCTAGTTCCATACGAAAAAATTGGTTTCATGTTAATCAAAAACGGCTCGTTAATAAGACTTGATCAACCTTATTAATAGACTCTTTTTGAGAAGCATGTGGTCGATAAATTTAGTAAGCACAACTCTGTGTAACTTAGTTTTCTCATTGTAATTTATAGTATAATAATGAACAATTCCATGATTTCCGTGTTTTTGAAATAAACTATGCAATAGAAAAATCACCCCAAAAATGAAAGTGGTCAGAATGTCATAAAATTTAACATGATTTTTCATAGAATATTTAAGAATTTCTTGAGCTAAAAACATCCCAAGGGGGTTGCATGTGTTGCGCACATGGCAATAGGGCATGGCCACTCCCCCTTGGACACACCAAGATGCCTTGTGGGTCCCATATGGACCCACTCACTTATTCATTCAGACCACAACATCTCTTTCTTCATCTCACAAAAATTCCTGGGATCCCCCTTTCTCTCTCTCCCTCTCTCTCTCTCTCTCTCTCTCTCTCTCTCTCTCTCTCTCTCTCTCTTTCTCTCTTTCTCTCGTGCTCTTGCTCCCAAACCTGAGAATTTTGATCTCTTTGCTTGGAGCTCCATTTTTGAAACTGTTTTGAGGGATTGCTTCTTGGTATGTGACTCCTCCATTACTCTAATTAGTCTTTGCTTTTGTGGATTATATTTTGCATATTTTTCTGCACTTGGTGCTACCGAAAATGAGCATGCATGTTGAATTCTTTCAGTTCCTAGTAGTTTGAATGCTTGATATGGCCTCTAGTCACCCACATGAGTAGTTGCTATCAATCTTAAAAAGTTTTGTTGACATCATTTTGTGGTCCAATTTTTTTAGAAATTTGTTCGTAGGAAAATGAACATATTTAGGAGGAGTTCTTCTAGGAGAAGGTCCTCTGTGAGTCATCGGTTGAGAGCTCGGTGCAACAAGCATACATTGAACAAAGGGCAACCTCAGCATGGATGGCTGAAGTCAAACCATGTCATTGGTTGTTTAACAAGTTTATGACTGGGGCCGACATTAAGGAATAATTTGGTCAGTATATTCAGAAGACTGAGCTCACCGCCTTCGTCGTAGATAAGTGTACCAACACTATAATCTTACCTATTCATTCACGCAAAACTTTGAGTACCATTCCCGCAATTTTATAGTCTTGTTTCATCTCTTAAATATATCATTTGGTATGTCTCTAGAAGAATTCTGTGATGCTTGCAAAATTCCATACTAGGGTTCACTTAGCGAACCACAAAAATCTTATTATGAAATGTTCCTTAGAAGTATTTGCAATGCTGAGGATAGAGGAGTTACACAAGCTAGAATAAAAATATTTAGTTTCCCTCTATTTGTAACTTTTCATTGTTCAATGGAAAATGTATTGTTGGAAAACAAGATTGCAGTGCAATGTGTGCTCTTGCCTTGAGCATTATTCACACGGCTCTAACCTGCACTAAAGGGTATAACCTTGGGGCAATTATTGCCCGTTGCTTAAACCACAATGCATGTGATGAAGATTTATATGGAGGAATTTATGCTGCTCTTTTAGCCACTAGGTTAGGGGTCTCGTCTCGACCCAACGACCCTATATTAGGTGAAAAATATCTAGACTTTGAGGAAATTCGGTGCCATGATTTTATTAAGAACGGAACTCATTTATATGATTATAACTTAACATTTAATAAATACAATATTGTCTTTGTTATTTTTCCTGCGCATGTTCTCTTTGACTTTCAGAGCAAAAAGAGATATTTCATCTTTGAGAACAACGTGCATGAGTACAACACAACTCTGGAGGCTGCTCGTTTGGTGGAGGAGGCAACACAGAACGCCTCCATGAGCTATCATTTCAATTATTATCTAGACCAAGGATTGTGACTACGAAACTAGGCCAAGGCCTAAGCTTGTGGGAGTACGTATTTCTCATCGACATTACATTCATGTTCACACATGTCACTTCAATTGTCGTTGTTCATCCTTTTTCAGTGTATATTCATGTTCGTTTTATTTCTGTTTTCTTCTTGTGTGTTTCAAAAACTTTGAAAACGCAAAAATATTTCTTGCTTCTCTTCATTTTTTATTTGTCAGTTATTTGGTTTGTAGTATTAAAAAACCCAAAAATGTTTCTCTTTTGTTTTTTTCTTGTTGGGAGCTTTCCCATGTAAATAGTTTTTCTCGCTTTTTGTTTCGTTAGTTTGCTTTCTTCATAAAACTAAAAACTCCAAAAATATTTCAATGTGTTCTCCGAAATCGTTTTCTTTTCTTTGAGCTATCAAAAGAAGAAGCCCATGATGAAATTTTTGAGTGGCTCTCACATGCTATATTGTGGACCTAACGAAGAGCCAATATTACCTTATCTTCTCATTTGAATAAATGTTTTGCAGATTCCATCTTAGTACAGAACACACTTGCACTATTATTATTCTCACATCATCCGGTCATGCAAGTGAAAGGCAATAACGACAATATTTGATAAAATGGTTTTGGTAAGAACTCTTCTTGTTTTTTGTTTTCGTAAATATGTTTAGCTCAGTATCTCTTGATTCAGCATATTATGAGTAAACATGCTTGTGATAAAAATTAGATATTGTACTCGCTCATACCATGCTTAAATAGCTAGGAGTGGATGATGATTTTTCTTTTGTGTCAACATGCACTAAAATGGTTGTGATGCAGTATGTTAGCATGGTATCCTGCTCTGTGTATTTCGAGTAGCTTGACTTGGCATGCGTGCAAAGTTGTAGTTGATACAAATCTGATGCAACCTTCATAATATTTATGTTTAGAGTGTTTATATCCCACTCATGCTAATATTCAAAGTTAAATAGTCGCAATGCATGATTACGACAATTGTCTCTCTAAGAGAGGTTGGTAAAAAAGATGCCTAGTCCCACGTAATCAAAAATAAATAAAATAAACCCCCCCGGAAGATGAAATGTTGGAGGGCACCCGTGGATTCGGGCAAAAATGGTTTGTGGATGTCTGCTGGATGGACTAAACTTTAAAATTCTGTGTGGGAACCTCTTATAATGTGTTTAGCATGGGCGGTACTGAAATTCTTTGTCGTGATGTTCATAGGAAAGGCACACCACCCAAAATAATACTTTCATCTTTGTTTTAAACCATGAGCTATGGCACCTCTGGAAGTTAATGCGCTCCTGTGTGAATGGACTTTCTATTTACTTTTATGTTATTTAGTTTTATTGTTGAGTCAACATCCTCTCATCGAAATCACCAGTGCTGAGAGCACTATTGTCATTTTTATTCATTGAGTGTAGTTAATGTTGGATGTTAGCATGACTAGATCTCTTCTACGTTGAATTACAATGTTCAGTCGCTGCTTGAACCTTAGAGGTGTCTGCATTTATGTTTTTAGGTTTCAGAAAGGGCTAGCGAGATACCATGTTGTCATATTATATCATGATTGTTTTGACAAATTGTTGGCATCCGAGATATCTTATTATTGCTCATTAGTTGGTTATGTTATTGTCATGAGTAAAATGTGAGACCTAATTGTTATCGTTGACATTGTTAGTTCATGATCTTTGCTGAAACCTGAACATTGAGTTAAACATATACTCCCTCCATTCCTAAATATAAGTCTTTCTATAGATTCCACTATGGACTACATATGAAGCAAAATGAGTGAAATATACACTCTAAAATATGTCTATATACATTTTTACATAGTGCTTAGTAGAATCTCTAAAAATACTTATATTTAGGAATGGAGGGAGTATATAACAACGAGAACAAAAGAGTTTGTAAAAGTTTTCTTTGTCACTTTCAGTTTGTAAAAGTTTTCTCCAACGTATCTAGTTTTCCCAACACTTCTCTTGTTTTGGACTCTAATTTGCATGTTTTGAATGAAACTAACCCGACTGACATTATTTTTAGCAGAACTACCATGGTGTTGTTTTTTGTGCAGAAATCAAAGTTCTCGGATGTTGCAACCCGACCCAAATGGATCAGTGCCTCTGTGCTGTCTATGCCATCCCTAGATCAGTATGCTGACACACATAGTACTTTGATGAAATACCATAACATCATGCAAAATAAATATCGTAGATCCAGAGTATAGTTTATATCACAGCAAAAAGAAATCATTAAGGGTCTGGAGTCCCATCAACACCAACGGCAGGTTGAGTGTAGACTGTGACCCTATATTGTAGTCTTACTCATCGTAGAAGTATCTGCAACATAAGATGTTGCAGCCTTATAAGTCAGTACATTTAATTTAGTGGCAAGTTCACAATAATAAAAATAGATGACAAAACTATTCTATAGGCAATATATCTTTGTGGCTCTGTGTCTGAGTTTTTGCATAAAAGCTGGTTTTATTTTATTTTTCCTACAACAAAGGAATTGTTAGGAGTTTTCGCTACAAACTTATGTAATATGATATGGTTCCGCCAACAGATGTCTCATAGCCCACAAGTATCATAAGTTTCCCACAATTAGTTACCAGTTCGGTGTTGAGAGTTTAGAGATAAATCCAAGACCAGAGGCTCAAATTGTTCGTAACTGGTGACACAACTAATCGATTAGGTTTTAACTCTACAGAGTGTTGTGCACTCTACCCACAAGAATTGTTCCCTCCTTGTAAGTCCTCGCACTACCGGGTGTTTGAGAACAGGACGAACAAAACATGGTCTTTCAAGGAGTTTCCCTAACGACTGCCAATGCCCATCCCATCCTACCGTAGTTCTACATCTCGTAGCATTGGATCAGTCAAAGTCACTATGACGATCAACCAAGCCAGAGCCCATAGTGATTTGTGGTTTCACAGGTAAGCATCCTGGCATGAAGTAGTTTTGTCTCTTTGAGTCTGGGTGAAGCTCTCCGCAAGATGTCATGGCGCTTGTCCATGCATCCCGGTCACCCATCAAATCCATCCTTCACCCAGTAGTGTGTATTGAAAATCTTGCCTCGAGTCTGAAAGTCTTGAGGTCTTGAAGATGCCATCATGGAGTTGTCTTCATTGACGTAGAATACTTCTTCTCACACCACTCCCGAACACTCATACCAACCCCGTCTACTATAGCATAGCATCAAAAATAAATATCGTCTCGGGACTTGATAACAGGGTGGTGGGTTCCTACCTCATGCATTCTAGTCAACTACAAGATTCAATATCACTACTAGAGGAAATGGTGAAATGGTGACACTAAATGCAATAAAAGCATAGGCATGAAAATATGGTCAAAGGGAACTTGCCTGGTATTACCTGATGAAGATAGCCTCTCTCACAATCCTGATAATTCTACTCGTCACACTCCGAGCAATCTATCATAAGCAAATAACATTCGATAAACATCCATGGAAAAACAAAGAACCAAGAGAACATAACAACAAAACATGTCTTAGTGCGAAAATAACAACATACTAAGGTTTAATAAGAAGAAGATAGGTTCTTATGGTGTTGTAAAGTGAAAGGTGAAGTAATAACCTCAAAAGTTTTAATGAACAAACTATTGATGTATAAGCTTAGGTTTGGTATACTATGCAAGATGATACAAAATATGGGAGAAGAACATGAATGTTGCTTGACAGATAGCATAAGACATAATATTTTGTTTGCAAAAATTATCAATTGAAATGGAGCACTACAACGCAAGTTATAGCGAATTGAAGTATGAATAGAATTTGAATTCATAAAGGTCAGACGTATTTGAATTGGAGCATGGTGGCTAAGAAGATAAAGTACATAGCACAACTGTTTAGGTGCAAAAGGAATCAATGGAAAAGGTGCTACAGTTCGCAAGATGTGGTCAAATGAAGGTTCAAATTCAAATTTGAATCGCTCAAATTTGAAAGGTTCAAAGGTTGAAACTAATGAGGTTACCAGATATGGGAGTTCAATATGAACATGTAGGAAAAATAATTACTATATCCAGAACAAATCTATAATGATCATGCAAATATCAAATACTTTTCATGAATAATATGAACATAAAATCACAATTCATCGGATCCCAACAAACGCACCATACAGAGGGGTTACATCAGATAGATCAAGGCAAAGACGCGATAAATATTGTATTGAAGATCAAGAGAGAGAGAGAGAGAGATGGTCATCTAGGTACTACCTCCGGAGCCATAGGTCTGTGGTGATATTGACCACAGTTTATCATTGTCTGTATTGAAGATCAAGAGAGAGAGAGAGATGGCCATCTAGGTACTACCTGCGGAGCCATAGGTCCGCGGAGCCATAGAGCCATAGGTCCTACCCCTTGGTCCTTCTGTTCCTTCACATCCCACAATTTATCATTGTCTGCCCACAAAAAGATTAACAATCATAATGAATTACTAACATGCAAGCAACGACATATCTTACTGTATGCGGAAGCAACATTTATTTATGGTCGACTCCATCATATGATAAAGGACCTAGATTTCTTTAGGGCTAATAAGAAATAGGTACGCAACTAGTAACAAATTGGTCCCTCCGATAGACTCCTTAAAAAATAGGCAAGTCAGGGCAAACCAATTCTCAGTAAGCCATAGATCGAAGATCGATGTCTCCATAGGACGCATACGTGTCGGTGCACTAGAGTTTTGGGATCCCCGGTGCCCCTTACTCGTGCACGGGTAGTAGTAGCCACGCCGCTGACAAGGCCTGATAGGGAACTACTAGATGCAGATATAGGAAAATAAAGAGAACATTCAAATGAACAATCAAGGCTGAAGGATAGACCCCGGGCATGACCGTGCCGGGATGGCCTTCAGGCCCCCGGCAAGGCGAAGCCCCGGCAAGATCCCGCCAGCACAGAGGCCAGGTGTCGCCCCACCTGGGCACGTGTCGAGGCACCGGCGAGGGAGGAGGCGAAGCGGTGCTGATGGGACGGGGTCCTATCCTGTCCCGTAGACGGTCAGAGGTACCAGACGGAGCATTAAATGCGTCTGTCTTACACAGTCAGTGTTAGGTACGATAGCACTGTAGCACTATACACCTCGTGTACGCACTGTACGCCGCTGTTGGGATCTCCTTAGTCGTATAAAAGGAGGCCCAGGGTGTTAAAGTGGAGGATCTTTTGACCAATCTTCTAGGTCGGACGCATAGCCGCTGTGCTCGATCACCCACATAGCGCTCCTATGGCTAGAACCCAAGAACACCCATAATACACAAAGCAGGAGTAGGGTTTTACGCTTCCCAGCAGCCCGAACCTGGGTAAAAATCCCCCATGCTGCTTGTTCGTCCTGCTCTTCGCGCATATCTGTCTCCCTGCAGAACCGAAAGGGGTGCTCCCGATTCCATAGGCGTTCGTCCCCCAAAGACATCTCTGGAGCCCCAGGTAGGGGGATTTTTTGCGTAAATCTGGTCCAACGACCAGCGCGTTAGTTCCTTCATCATATCGATCGCCATGGCTCCCAAGAAGAAGGGTTTCACGGCGGTGGAGCCCTCCACATCGGCCATGCCCGTGGTCGCCCAAATGGGCGACGGAGTGGACGCGGGCAGAGGAATTAGAGAACCCACTCCCACGCGGTGCTCCGGTGATCAAGGCAAGGAAGAAGCGACGCCCGCCGCGAAGATGCTCATGGCGGTGGCAGAAATCCTCGCGCCGTTGGTTCTCAGGACGGAGCTATACTGCCTGCAGGCGGTATAGTGAACTCCAGGGATGGAAGGGCACCCTCCAAGACACTAACGCCGATGCGTACCCCGCGACCTTCTCAGGACGCGCATGAAGAGCATCTGCGCGCTGTTGGTGGTTCCCAACGTCCCCACGGAAAAGCTCCTACGCATCGCTCCCAAGATGCACGGGACTAGCATGCATGCCAGCATGCTAGTGGGAGTGGCGTGCCATCGCGGGACCGTGACGGAGCTCCTTATAACACGGTTAGGAGTTAGAGCATCTCGCATTCTTCGCGCCGTTCGCTGCCGACCATGTCGAAAGAAACAATGGCGCGGGCACAACTGCTCCTGAACTTCCCTCCTGCTGCGGAGAAGCTCGATGTCTGGAGAGCCACCATTCAGAGCCTCCTCAGCCTCGCTGATAATTTTCGGTCCACCGAGCCGGCTCGTGCCAGTGGCGAGAAGGCCAAAGGTGGTGCGACCACGGTGCACTGTCCTCCACAACAACAACGCCGATCACCGACTCGTTGGACCAATGCTTGTGATGGTTTCTCGACGACGTCGTCTGATCCACGGACTCGCCGCTATCATCGTCAAGTTCTTCGGGAGCAAAGAAAAGAAGACACTTGGACTACGATCGAGCAGCAACGAGAAGCGCGTAATCAATGTGATAAGCGCGAGGGGCCCACTATGGACAAATCCGCACCATGGTATCCTGTCAGCCTACCTTACGAGGTGGATTGTCCAGCAGGGAGTCCAGTGGCCCAATTCCCGAACGTTCAAGCCAAAGGTCCCAAAGAAATATGACGGAAAGACTCACCCGTCGAAGTTCTTGAGCATCTACACCATTGTAGTGCAGACTGCCGAAGCTCGCAACGACAATATACTCGCCAACTACTTCCCGTTGGTATTCAAGCCCAACGTCAGGTCGTGGTTGATGCACCTGCCAGAGAATTCCATCACCTCCTGGTCAGACTTGTGCCATGAGTTTGTCGGCGCCTTTACTGGAGGCCACCAATCTCCTGGTCAAGAAAGTGACTTGCACATCATTCCGCAGAAAGAAGGCGAAACCCTGCGCATGTACATTCAAAAGTTCAGCCGTGTGCATCACAACATCCCGGACGTTCATCCTGCCGATGTAATTAGCGCATTCCACCAGAACATGCGCAACCATAGGATGCGCATAGAGCTGGCGATGAACAAGGTCAGGGATGTTTCCGAGCTTTATGCTCTGGCTAATAGATGTGCCCGAGCCGAAGAGGGGAGGAGACTCCCCGGCTAAGAAGTTGACATTGGAGTAAACTCCGATGCCGAAGATGACACCGCACCGGCTAAGAAAAACCATTTGCGGAACAAGAAGAGCAAGAGTAAGACTGTGCTTTCCATCGAGGGATCCGGCAACGTCGCCGCCGCCAAGAAAACTAAGGTTGACAGTCTTGACAAGGAGGTTGCCGGGTGCACCTCGTGTTAGGACTTGGCGGCCGCCGACAAGACGGAAGGCTCCGACAAGCAGTACTGCAAGATCCATCGCACCAAGGGCCACGACCTCCAAAACTGTCGAGAGGTCGAGCAACTCGTCGAGAAGCAGAAGGCTGAGTACGTAAGACGAGATAAGGAGAAAGCCCAAAACGATGCAGAAGGGTGTGGTAAGAAACGCAGCGACCGAGGAGGTCGCCACGGCAAGGCCAAGCAACAAAAGGAGAGGCTTGCTCAAGGCCGCGACGAAGAAGGAGGGGATGACGATTGCAACGAAGAGGACAATGAGTCCATCGAGCATGAGTTCCAGAACGCTACAGAGATGATGTGCATCGAGGGAGGTGCCTCGTCGCATTCCTCTCACTGTCAACTTAAACAGTGGGTGCGCGAGGTCAATGCGGTGGAGCCATCTGTCGGAGCCCAGAGACCTATGAAGTGGTCCAAAACTCCTATCATTTTCGACGCCGAGGATCACCCTAATCGCACAACCGCGGTCGGGTGTCTGTCATTGTTGTTTTCAGCGACAATTCGCAACCTCAAGGTGACGAAAATGCTAGTCGACAGTGGCGCCAGCCTGAACCTAATCTCGCCATACGTCATCCAGAGGCTACAAATTCGTGATGAAGATCTCGAGCCGACATGCACATTCCAAGGGCTCAATTCAGGAAGGACTCAGCCGAATGGCAAGATCACACTAAAGGTAACATTTGGTAGTGACATAAATTTCAGAACAGAGAAGATCGTCTTTGACATTGCCAAGATCTCATTGCCATACAATGATATCCTTGGCCGCCCAGCGCTGGCCACGTTCATGGCGGCCATCCACTTCGCTTACAATGTGCTGAAGATGCCCGGGCCAATGAGCATCATCACAATCAACTCTGACAAGAAAGGTGCACTCATCTGCGCTGACCAACTCTATTGGGAGGAAGTCACAGCACCTGCCGCCAAGGCACTTCCTCCTACCACCGAAGCTCCCGGGAGGAAGAAGACCGGCAAGGCCTTTGGCGCACATTCCGGCAACCGCACCTCCTCGGAGTTTTGCGCTCCCGTTGACGATGTGCCAGAGAGCTCCACCGGCAAGAACAAGAAGTCCAAGGCAGCTCCACCAGAGACTAAAAAGGTGCCCGTCAAGGAGGATGGCATGGGGGGGGGGGAACTGTCACCATAAGTTCCACCCTCGATGATAAATAGGAAAGTGTGCTCATTGCCTTCATGCGGGCGAATGTCGATGTATTTGCGTGGCAATAGTCTGATGTCGCCGGTGTTCCCAAGGAAGTGATTGAGCACCATCTTGCCGTCTGACCACATGCGCGACCCATCAAGAAGAAAGTGAGGAAGCAAGCCTTGGAGATACAAGAGTTCATTACGGAGGAAATTAGAAAACTGGAAGCAACAAGTCTGGTTAGAGGGGTGCTCCACCCAACATGGTTGGCTAATTCCGTCGTAGTGCGCAAGGCGAATGGGAAATGGAGGCTGAGTATTGACTATACAGATCTCAATGAAGCATGTCCAAAAATCCCTTTCCCTTGCCGCGCATCGACCAGATTATGGACTCCACTGCCGGCTGTGACTTGCTGTCATTCGTTGATGCGTACTCAGGGTACCATCAGATCTTCATGTCGAAGGAATACGAAGAGAAGACCATATTTATCACCCCACATGGAATGTGGAAGCTTATATGAATGATATAGTGGTCAAAACCAAGGGCAAGGTAACGCTCTTACAAGACCTAGAAGAGATGTTTGCAAATCTGCACAAGATCAACCTAAAGCTCAACCCCGAGAAGTGCGTGTTTGGCGTTCCGTTCGACAAGCTTCTCAGGTTCTTTGTGTCTCATCATCGGATTCAAGAAAACCCTGACAAGATCAAGGCAATTGAGCAGATTGAAGCACCAAAGCGCGTCAAGGATGTACACCGTCTTGCCAGTTGCGTTGCTGCTCTAAGCAGGTTCATCTCAAAATCCGCTGAGCGCACCCTGTCGTTCTTCAAAATCTTGAAGAAGGCAGGTCCAATGAAATGGACTCCAGAAGCAGAGGTAGCGTTGCAGGATCTGAAGAAGTACCTCTCCTCTCCGCCAACACTAGTCGCACCTAAGCCACAAGAACCGTTGCTTCTATATCTAGAGGCAACGAATCAAGTGGCTAGCGCTGTGCTGGTAGCGCAGAGGGAAGCTGACGAAGAGGCGACGACATGGGCGAGGCAGCCGTGCGATGAGCCAGGAACTCCCCCGGCAAGTCCTGATGCCGGCAAGGTAGGGTTAGTACAGAAACACGAAGCAACGCAGAAGGTGGTGCAACGCCAAGTTTATTTTGTTAGTTCGCTCCTACAGGGAGCTAGGTCAAGATACTCTGGTGTGCAAAAACTGCTTTTTGGTCTCCTTATGACCTCGAGGAAGCTACGCCACTACTTCCAAGCAGATGAGATCACCGTCATCACTCGCTTTCCGCTGCAATGGATTCTGTGGAATCCAGATGCCACTGACAGGATGGTAGAGTGGGCTTTGGAGTTGTCGAGCTTTGGTCTCAAGTTTGAAAGTACTTCAACTATCCAGAGCAGAGCCCTAGCAGAACTTATTGCAAAATGGATTCCAATGCTAAACGAAGAGGTCCAAGGAACAACTCTTCCCGGCAAGGAAACTGAGCAAGAATGGATCATGTATTTTGATGGGGCTTTCTCCCTGCAAGGGGCCGGTGCCGGTGTGCTACTTGTCGTGCCCACCAGAGAGCACCTCAAGTATGTGGTTCAGATGCACTTTCCCTGGGAGAGATCGACAAACAATATGGTGTAGTATGAAGGACTTCTTGCCGGTCTCAGGATCGCAGCAGACCTTGGGATCAAAAAGCTCATTGTCAGAGGTGATTCACAACTTGTCTTCAAGCAAGTCAACAAGGATTATCAGAGCCTGTTTATGGAGTCTTACATGGATGAAACGAGAAAGCTGGAGGAGCGCTTCGACGACCTTCAAACAGAGCATGTTCCTCGTGCAGAGAACAACATTGCTGATGAGCTATCGAAGCGCGCTGCCTCCCAGTTACCTGTGGAACTAGGAACTTTTGTGCTCAAGCTAACTCAGCCATCCGTAGCATCGTCAACAAATCAAGATAAAAGGAGGAAGTTGAATCCCGGCAAGTACTTCCCCATAGAGCTCCCAGAAGGCGCCGGTGAGGGAGTTGCCAGGAATGACGCCAAGAGTTCCGGGGGGCAACAGGCTCCAGCAAGGCCTCAGGTCTTCGCCGTAGAGACAAATGCTCCCATGGCAGAAGACATGCCTTTAGTCCTTGCCGTCGAGTCACAGGCTCTGGCATGGGCACAACACATTGTTCAGTTCCTCCCACAGCACCGTCGAGTCCCCTGAAGAACAAGAGGAAGCGGAGAAAGTAGCCCGTCAGTCTAGCATGTACCAGTTTGTGGACGATGTCCTATACAAAAAGAGACCAAACAGTGTGAAATTGAAGTGCGTTCCGCGGGAGGATGGACTGGAGTTGTTGGTAGAGATACATGGAGGCATATGTGGCTCCCACATAGGGTCAAGAGCACTGGTCAGCAAGGCATTCCGACAAGGTTTCTTTTAGCCCACCGCCTCAAAGATGCAATTGCGCTAGTAACCAAGTGTGAAGCATGCCAGTTCCATTCAAAGAAGCTACATCAACCAGCTCAAGCTGTTCAAACAATCTCTCTCTCCTGGCCATTTTCGGTCTGGGGGATCGACATCTTGGGCCCCTTTCCCCATGCTACCGGGGTCTTTGAGTACTTGTATGTTGCAATCGACAAGCTCATGAAGTGACCAGAAGTGGAGGCAGAGAGAAAGGTGACAACACAGTCAGCCGCCAAGTTCTTCAAAGGGCTAGTCTGCTGCTTTGGTCTTCCTAATAGGATCATCACTGACAACGATGCGCAGTTCACAAGCCGCACCTTCATGCAGTATGTCCAGGACCTTGGCAGCAAAATCTGTTTTGCTTCTGTCGCTCATCCAAGGAGCAATGGCCAAGCGGAAAGGGCGAATGCCGAAGTGCTGTGAGGGCTTAAAACAAGAACTTTCGACAAGCTGCACAAGTGCGGAAGGCAATGGATTGATGAACTGCTGGCGATTCTTTGGTCGATCAGAACGACACCAAGTCGAGCCACTAGCCAGACACCCTTCTCCCTGGTATACGGGGCAGAAGCAGTTCTACCCAAGGAACTCATATACGGGTCAAATTGAGTGCTCGCTTATGATGAGCTTGAGCAAGAGAAGTTGCGACAAGATGATGCGACGCTCCTTGAGGAAGACCATCTTCGGGCTGCTGTGAGAGCTGCACACTACCAGCAAGCTTTGTGCTGCTATCATAGCCGCAAGGTTCGCGCCCGAAGCCTTGAGGAAGGCAGCCTTGTTCTTCGACGCGTTCAGTCGGCCAAGAATTAAAACATGTTGACGCCAAAGTGGGAAGGCCCTTATCGGGTAGTACGAGTCACCAGGCCTAGCGCAGTCCGCCTAGAGACCAAAGATGGCGTTCTGATGAGCAACTCCTAGAATATCGAGCATATTTGTAAGTTCTACCCATAAGGCATGGTTGCCGGGCCTCCCGGCAACCACGTTTTCTACGAGTATTGCTGGCAAGGCATGTGATCCTTTGTACAAAGCCAGGCGCACACCCTGTGCATAGCTGAACAAGACCGAGCGTTCTGCAACTCTTCTTGATTCCCATGTTTACTTATTTTGCATGCTTATCCAAGATGTTGCATTACGCCTATTCCCCGCAAGTACTAACGGACCGTCAAGGTTCCACATCTCTATTTTCTCTTCTTTCTTTTTCTTAAAATATAGAAGGTTCTCTCGCGTGCAAGTTTGCCAGGGGGATGAGATGGTACAAGCACAGGCGACGTCCAAAATTGGCATCTTGCAGGAAGGAGCGGAAAAAGTACCGCGGCGGGAAGATAAGTTGCTAAGCCTAAGTAATTTTTTTCTATGGAAAACAAGCATGCTAAGGAACCTTGCCATGATTGATGGCGCCCTTGCTCTATTTCGAGTCCTCTCAACAGCTTAAGTGGCTACGCTCGTGCCCTTGCTCTGTTCCGAGTCCGCTCAATGGCTCAAGTGGCCGCGCTCGCGTCCTTACTCTGTTTCGTGTCCACTCAACAGCTTAAGTGGCAACACCAAGAACGTCAAGGTATCTTATCGGCAGTAGCACCACCAGAAGGCTGCTAAGGAACCGCTCCTCAAAGCGCTCATGGTACAGCTACACATGCCGGCAAGGTTTTTTCGAAAAAGCATAGGGAAAACATCATGCAAAGAGGAATCTAATGAGGAGAATAATATGAAGTCATTCAAAGCGCAAATTGTGATATTACATCAAAGGTTGCCACGGCACTAACTTAAGATAAAGTTGTCTTGAACATGAAACGATGGTGACGAAAAGAAATGGCATGGCTAATCTCGGTGCTGGCCCTCAACCCGGTTGACCTGGTTCACCTTGTTGATGATGGGCGTGACGAGTTCCTCGAGTGCCTTGACGTCCACGTCCTTTGACAGGCGATCGAGGACATTGGTGAAGTTGATGCGGGGTTCTTGTACGCCACCTTGACAAGCACCTTGAGGAGGACAGCCCGACAGAGATTGCGAGATTCGTTGGCCAATTGAGATGTCTGATCAAAGTGAAGCTCCTTCAAGGCCTCAATGACGCCGTTGAAGAACATGGTTAGCCGAGCGCTCGTGGACATCGCACCGTTAGAAGAAAAGCTGAAGTTCTGCAGGCCCAAGGTGGACATCTGTGCATTGAGCCTCTCCGCCTCTTCAACGAGGCGCTCGGTCCAGATCTCCACGCCCTTCACAAAGTTGTTATGGGTGCCAGCGGCCCTCTTGAGGAGTTCCTTCTCTTCTCGAAGGTCCTTGATCAAGGCCTTCTCGCGGGCCTTGCTGTCCGCGAGGGGTGTGTTCAACGTGGATAGCTTCAGATCCCGGTTGTCGATGGCGTCTTTGGTAGAGGCGATTTGCTTTCTCTTCTCGGACATGTCGACTTGTATCTCCGCCAGGCTGACAAAGGCTTTCTCTTTGTCGACCTTGAGCGTCGAGATCTCCTTGCCGAGGTTTTTGAGATCCGCCTCCAGCCCTTTCACCCTGTCGGCAAGCTCGTTCCTGGCGGCTTCTGTGGCTTCGGCAGCATCGACGGCCTCCTTCAGCTTGACGGCGTCATCGGCAACCAAGGCATCTAGGGCTTGCTTGTGTGCCTACTCCAGCTCTAGAGTCTGCTGTGCGACAAGCTTTTTGATTTCTTCATCTTTAAGGCGGAGCTTGTCAGCGAGCACCTTCTCGCGGGTGGTAAGATCTTCCTCATAAGCTTCGAGCCCGACGCGACGTTCCGTCATGAGGGCGTTCTCTGCGTTGGCCTGTTTTGAAGCCTCTTTTCTGTGCTCTCTCAACATCGGACTACTTCAGAATGAGCGCATTCTAGTGTTCGCTCAGCTGCTCCCGGCTAGTTTTCAGATATTGGTAGGCTTCAGCGAACTAGGCTTGCATCTCCTCGAAGCACCCCTAGAAATCTGCCTCCACTGCATGCACGGCTACCTCCCTGGCTTCCAATCTCTCCTTCCAGGCATGGTGGAGCACGTGGAGCCTTTGGAAGTTATTGCTCATGGCATGAAGGCGCAGTTCTTCTTTGGATTGGTCGTTGACACTCAGCTCGCCGACAACTTCAGGACCAATGGTGGTGGTGACTTCCCCATCAAGGATCTCTCCTTGAGTTGGCGCCCGAGTGCTGGCCGTCCCCGGCATGCTAACAAACAGGTCCTTGCCAGCATTGAGGTATTTTCTCACTAAGGGGGCTTCGGATGTGGATGGCTGGTCCTCGAATGCCGCCTCACCGGCAAGCAGGGGCTCCGTGGCCAATGTAGCGCCTAGCGCTCCTGTGGCGGGGACACCGTCGGTATGGCCATCGAACTCCTTTCCGCCCTCCTAGGCAGGTTCCTCGGCGGTGTTCTCCTGCGCTCCCTTGGCGGCTTTGTCAGCAGCGACCCTGGCGGTCTCAGCGGCGGCATTGCTGGTGGTCCCCTCAATGACGGCATCGTCATCCATCTGTTCCATGAGAAGGGGATTTGGGAGCCGGGGATGAGAAAATGATGTGAGAGCCAAGTTGAAGTTCAAGAAGACAAAAAAGAAGAAGGAAAGAATGCATATACGTGAAGGCGGGTTATCATATACTCTGCGGCAAGAGGTTCACCTGCACTGGGCTGATGAGAGGAAGTTTCCTCTCCCTCGACAGCATCGGTGTCGGTGTGGAGGTATCGATGCCTCTTTCCGCCGACGTCTCCCCAGCAAGGTCATGCTCGTTCGCGAGAGCCCTCGCCGGGGACCCATCTCCGGGTGGCATAACCTATGAAGATGATGCGGCCGGGGCGACCTCCGATGGTGTTCCTTGCCGTTACCTTCCTTCTACAATCCCGGTGATGTCAGTAGTGAAGATAATCATTTCGATGCTCGCTAGTGGGAAATGAGTAACAGGCTCATGCTGGGGGATGCTCGGGGGACCGCACTGAGGGTTGGGCTCCGCGCTGATGTCCATCAACTCCGGCGCACTTGCGGTTCTCAGTGGCGGCTCTTCGCCTGTGGAGGTCCTCGCCCTCTTTGCCATCCACTACGCCAGCATTTCCGTGTCCCTGTGGAAACAAGTCAATGTGAGACAAGCAAACCAAATGAACCTAGAAGATAAAAAGTGTGAAGGGACCCTTACTCTTCTTCCTCCGAGCTGAAGACAGAGAGGTCAAAATCCACCCTGGCTGCGATGCCCGTGCGGGGAGGGGAAGGGGTGGTCCTGGATCGCTTGGCGGCTAGAGAAGCAAAGGGTCGCTGCTGGGATCCTTGCCGCAGTGCGGCCTCACTGTCCGCTACCATGCCGGGGGCTGCGTCGCTCGAGGAAGCCTGGGCAGTGGAGGCGCTGGAAGAGGCTTTCCGAATGATGCGTCTCTTCCTCTCCACGAGAGCTGTCAACTTCTCATACGGCTACTCTTCCGTTGTCTCTTTAGTGGAAGGACCCTCGGGAGCAGAGCTGCCTTGTCCCCCGACAACTTCACCCTGCCCGGCAAGCTTTTCCTCCGGCGTCATTTCCCCTTTTTTGGTCTCCTCCTCCACAAAGCTGACACCGCCAGCCTCTTCGGCGAGACGTACCTCTTCCAGCCTGGTGGCAATGTACGCCACCTCCTCCTCGGTGGTGGGGCAGACGACTTGTGTCTCCGCCCGTATAGCCTTCTTCGACAAGCCGTCGAAGAGCTCCTGTGCCCGCTCCACAGACGACACTTCCTAATTTCCGACGTAGCCGTGAGCGTTGCACACCGGCATCATGGCGTGGAGTAAGGCCAAGACAGAGTTGTTGCATAGAGGGATCACACCGGACGACAACTTGTGGATCACGTCAGACCTGAACAATTTTTGGCAAAGAGCCCCGTGCTGCATCATCTTCAAGTTGCTGTTCAGACCGGGGCACAGCCTCATAATGTTTGCCACATTCCGGAACTCCCAGACCGGCCTCCCCTTGTTCTGCAAAGGGGAGATGTGTCGGTGAAGGAAGTCAGCCCCCATCATCTCTATGGCGAGACCGGCGGTCTTGAGGCGGATGATTCTGATGATTGCGATCAAGAGCTTCTCATCTTGAGGAACAAGGTTGCTCCAGTTGGTGACGCGTGCCATCTTTGCCTCCCGAGGTGAACATAAGGATGGGGGATCTTCCTCCCGAATACAACACCATCTGGCCCGCCACTCGTCCCACTTTTCATGGAGGGCCCTGCCTGGGTATACTTCCTTGGCCCCTCCCCTTGGGATCCAAGTGCTGGAACCAGAGAGGGCATCTCCTCCCTGGATATGGGGACGAAGAAGTGGAAGAAGAGGGCCGTGTTGGGGACCACTCCGACGACGTTCTCGCAGAGGTGGGCAAAGATTGACATACACGTTACGACGTTCGACATGAAGTCCAGAAGACGGAAGCCATATATGTACATGATGTCATTAAAGAAATCATAAAATGGGGGGAAAGTCCGTAGTAAAAATAATCGACGAAGAAAGGGTATTTATCCGGACTGCCCTTGGAAGAACCTGGGCTCACACGAGTGGAGGGATGAGCTTTCGTGCCCTTTTCCCACATGCTTTGGTATCGCGTCTTCAGGGCTTTCGTGTCGAGCACTGGGGAGAAGACGACGCGCTCCCTCCACATCTCCACCAGATCCTTATCCGAGAGGGTGGTCTTCGCTCCCTTGCCCTTGCTCGACTTGGGCGGTATGGTGGCTATGGGAGCGGAGGCCGGGGACGGGGAGAATGTGGGGGCAGCAGAAAAAGCAGAGATGACTCTGCTTCGGGCTCGAGGAAGAAGACGACGGAGGTTCCGGATTGGAAAAGGCAGGGAGTAAATGGGCAACTACCTCTGAGGATTCCCTCTTATGGGGAAGACGCGAGGCTGCCTCTTTACTAGCCTGTGCAAAACACCGTTGCGGACACACCGCAATTATTACCGCTCCACGCGCGTATCCCACGACATGCACCTTGCGCACATCATGTGTAGGCGCAGTAAGCGGAATAATTGCAACCGCAGGCTCCTACCACGCGTGGCTGTCCTCTGTTTGGGCGTAGCCTAATAATGCCTTGCACCGTGTGTGTCCCAGGCCTGGGGGCTTCTATCGGTGCACTAGAGTTTTGGGCTCCCCAGTTCCCCTTACTCGTGCACAGGCAGTAGTAGACACACCGGCAGCAAGGCCCGACAAGGAACTGCTAGATGCAGATACAGGAAAATCAAGAGAACATTCAAACAAACAATCAAGGCCGAAGGATAGACCACTGACAAGACCGTACTGGGATGGCCTTCAGGCCCCCAACAAGGCGAAGCCCTGGGAAGATCCCGCCAGTGCAGAGGCCAAGTGTCGCCCCACCTGGGCCAATTTGGAGGCACTGGCGATGGAGGAGGCTAGGCGGTGCCGATGGGTCGGGGTCCTGTCCCATCCCGTAGACGGTCAGAGGCACCAGACGGAGCATTAAATGTGTCTATCTTACACCATCAGTGTTAGGTACGATAGCACTATAGCACTGTACACCTCATGTACGCACTGTACGCCGCTGTTAGGATCCCCTTAGTCATATAAAAGGAGGCCCAGGGTGTTACAGTGGAGGATCTTTTCACCAATCTTCTAGCTCGCACGCGTAGCCGCTGTGCTCGATCTCCCACATAGCGCTCATGTGGCTAGAACCCAAGAACACCCATAATACACAAAGCAGGAGTAGGTTTTTACGCTTCTCAGAGGTCCGAACCTGGGTAAAAATCCTGCGTGCTGCTCGTTCGTCCTGCTCTTCGCTCATATTCGTCTCCCTGCCGAACCGAAAGGGGTCCTCCCAATCCCATAGGTGTTCATCACCCATGACACTCGGAATCTCCCAAAACTTTTTGACGATTTTTTGGAACAAAAGAGGCACTAGACGCTTCGTGGGAGGGCCAGAAGAGCCACGAGGTGGGCACCACCCACCAGGGCATGCCAGGCCCCCTGAACCGCCTTGGTGTATGTTCCGCACCTCGTGTCCCACCTTCGCGTGAAACCAATGCCAAAAATTCCTATAAATATATAAACCATCAAAAATAACCCTAGACTCGTCGTTCCGCAGCCGCAACTCTCTGTATCAAAGAAAAACCAATCTGGAGGCGTTCTAGTACCCTGCCGGAGAGGGTGGATCATCTCCGATCGATGGCCATCTTCATCATCCCGACAGAGGCCATGATTAGGAGGGAGTAGTCCACCCTCGGGACTGACGGTTTGTACCAGTAGCTATGTGGTCAATCTCTCTCTCTCTCTCTGTTTCTCTCTCTCTCGGGTTCTTGAGATGGCATGATCTTGATGAATCACGGGCTTTGTTAATATAGTTGGATCACATGGTGTTTTTCCCTCTCTATCTTCTTGTGATGAATTGAGTTTTCCCTTTGAGATATTGTTATTATCGGATTGAATAGTTGTATGGATTTGAGAGCACTTGATATATGTCTTGCATGTGGATACCCGTAGTGACATTGGGGTATTCAAGTGATTCACTTGATATATGTCATGGTGTCAATTTGCGGATTCCGGTGACCTTGGGGATCTATGCATAGGGGTTGATTGCATGTTTTCATACCTTGTTCTCCGATACAAATCTTGGGGCACTCTTTGGGGTTCTTTGTGTTGGATTTAGTATTATGAATCTGAAATTGTTTGATGTGTATCGTATAATTAACTCATGGATACTTGTGGTGACATTGGAGTATCTAGGTGACATTAGAGTTGGTTGATGTGTATCATATGCTGTTATTCTAGTATGAACTCTTAGATAGATCGATCGGAAAGGATACCTTGGTTATTTTAGTACGAACTCTTGGATAGATCGATTGGAAAGGATAACTTGGTTATTTTAGTATGAACTCTTGGATAGATCGATCAGAAAGAATAACTGTAAGGTGGTTTCGTACCCTACAAACAATTTCTTCTTGTGTTTTCCGCTAGGTAAGAACTTTGTAGTGATACTTCGTTGCACGTTGAGGGATGGTTATGGGATCCAAATATATTATCATTATTGAGAGATTGCACTATCGAAAGTATGGGCCCTAGGTCTTGTTTTCAAGCATTGCAATATCGTTTGTGTTCACTTTTGTTACTTGCTACCTTGCTGTTTTTATATTTTCAGATTACACAAACATATATCTGTCATCCGTATTGCATTGGTATCACCATATCTTCGCCGAACTAGTGCACCTATACAATTTGCCATTGTATTGGGTGTGTTGGGGACACAAGAGATTTCTTTCATTTGATTGGAGGGTTGTTTGAGATAGACCATCTTCATCCTACACCTCCCACGAATTGATAAACATCAGGTCATCCACTTGAGGGAAAATTGCTACTATCCTACAAAGCTCTGCGCTTGGATGCCCAACACGAGTCTACAAGAATAAAGTTGCATAGTAAACATCAAATAGTTCGAGGAGTCACACAGTAAGTAAAAGCACATTTCTCCATGTGTGGTTTTGGGTAATTGATGACAATCCCTATGGACTAATGGTTTCCTTGAGTTATATTCTAAGGATTTGTCCGTGGGTACTTCTTGAAGTCCATCTGTTGGTTTCAAGGAGTTTATATGGTGACCAAGGTGGTATTCAAGGTTTATCCAAAGATTTGTCATGTGGGAGTTGAGCTTGTTGCAAGCATGTCTTCAAGAAGAAGATTGTGTAAGCATTCATGTTTCCCTTCAAGACATCATCTTTATGAAGAGAGAATCTAAGATACAAGGTTGATCAAGACTAAGTCAAAAAGTGAATCAAGTTGATCAACACACAAAGCATACAAGATGTACCGAGAGGGATCAAGTGATCCCATGGTGTGGTAAGCATTGTCCATTACGCTTTGTGTACTAACCCATGGTCTACGTGAGAGTTCTTTGTGGGGTTAGGTACATTTTCATGGGCTTGCTTCAAGAGGCAGATCCCATACATCCCATGGAAGATGACATCAAGTGGAGATCGTCATCAAGGTTGCGATGTGCAAGCTCAAGTGAAGCATCATAGAGAGATCACGCTTGAGGCTCGCCGTTCATTGTGGTGACAATGGACTTGTGAAGATGTGTCGAAGAGTGGCTCACCCATAGTGGAGTATGGGGGAGCAATCATCTAGCCTTCATCAAGCCAACGCAATCAAGAAAGGTGGTCCATCTTGAGGAAGTCAAGATCGTCATCATCTAGCTCAACTGGACTATGCGCAAGGCTAAGGTTTGACCTTGATAGGGTTTTCTATTTTACCGGTATCATGGTGGTAGTTTAGAGACTGGGTTATACGATCGATTGCCATACTATCAAGGGGGGATCTCAAGTGAGCAGCTTGATTGTATCGTTCATTGAGAGCTCAAACCATTGCATTCTTGGCATCATCATCTTTCTTGGTTTTTAGTTGGATTTTCTCTATGTGGGTTCTTGAGCTTGTGGTTATCTTCGTGACAAGCTCTAGTACATCGAAAACGGATTTCATATGCTTCGTCTATTGCTTTTTCGGTGTTGGGGGTTTTATCGATCTTATTCGAGGAAGAGTTCTCACCATTTTCTTATGGGAATTTTGTCATTTTCTTATTATTGATATTCAATGAATATCGTGTTAGCCCATGTCTTTAGCTTTCCAACAAACTTTGTTTCGTTGAATTCGGAGTCCGTTTGCAAAAGTTGTGGCGGTTTTGATGTTCTTAAAAGGCTGTAGCGGTACTATCGTGGCTGGAGCGGATGAAATTTTTTACTACCGGTCGGGAGCGGTACTACTGCGGCTCCAAGAGCGGTACTACCGCTCCATACAAAAATCTCGTGTTTTGTCCACCGGTGGTAGGAACAGATATATTTTTTGGTACCGCTCGCAAGCAGTAGTACCGCTACCCTTTGCGGTAGTACCGCTCCTTGGATCGGTAGTACCGCTCTGTGCGGGCTGTAGGCATAACGGTTGGATTTTTCCCCACCTATAAAAGGGGGTCTTGTTCCCCACTGAACCTTATCCTTTGACCTTGAGTTTTCCCCCCATTGTTGACCTTCTTCGATCTTGCTAACTCTCAATCCCTCCAATGATTCTTGCTAGTTCTTGAGGGAAAAGAGAGAGGAGATGTAGATCCACATTTCCACAAATCACTTTCTACTCTAAGTGGGGGGAACCCCTTGGATCTAGATCTTGGAGTTCTTCGTGTTCTTCTTTGTTCTTCCTCTCATTTTCCTCCCTAGCATTAGTTGCTTTGGTGGTATTTGGGAGAGAAGGACTTGGGCACTCTCTGTGCCCTTGCCATTACATTCGGTCAATAGATTTGAGTTCTCCACGGTGATACGTGGAAGCGACAAGCCGAGAAGCTTATTACTTTTGGGTGTTTGAGCACCCTAGAGCTTGTTCCTCTTGGGTGCTTTGGCACCCTAGACGGTTGGTGGTGCCTCAGATCTCAATCATTGTGGTGCAAAGCTTCGGGGTCTCTAATTAGGTTGTGGAGATTTCCCCGAGCATTTGAGGTCACCTCGGTGCCGCAATCCATTATGGTGAAGCTTCTTGGTGTCGTTGGGAGCCTCCAATTCAGTTGTGGAGATTTCCCCAACCTTGTTTGTACGGGTTCGGTGACCACCCTCAAGGGTCCCTTAGTGGAATCACGACATTTTGCATTGTGCGAGGGCGTGAGGAGATTACGGTGGCCCTAGTGGCTTCTTGGGGAGCATTGTGCCTCCACACTGCTCTGAACGGAGATTAGCGTCCGCAAGGGTGTGAACTTCGGGATACATTGTCGTCTCTGCGTGCCACGGTTATCTCATACCCGAGCCCCTTTACTTATGCACTTTAATTTGTGATATCCATATTGTTTCTTGTTATATATCTTGCTATCACTTAGTTGTCTATCTTGCTTAGCATAAGTTTTTGGTGCACATAGGTAAGCCTAGTTGTTTAAGTTTTATTCTTGACTAATTAAACGATAGTTTTATTCCGCATTTGTTCAGGCCTAAACCGTAATTATTTTAAAGTGCCTATTCACCCCCCCTCTAGGTGACATCCACATCCTTTCAATTGGTATAAGATCCAGGTCTCTCATTATTAGGTTTAACAACCTAGAGAGTAAGTATGTCGACTACGGGATTAGGATTCTCTGACACTTTTAGTTTTAGTGGCACAAATTTTGATGTTTGGGTAATTCGCATGCTTAATCTCTTTAGGGTCATGGACCCAAATTTAGAGCGAATTGTAGATATGGGTTTTTCTTCTCCAAAGGATTCTCAACACATATCTTTAGAGTATGAGAAAAACTCTTATATCAATTCTCAAGCTTCTAATGTGCTTTTTGATGCTTTGAGCAATGTGGTTATATTGCAACTCATGACATTCCGGGATGCTCATGAGTTGTGGACAAAGCTTCAAGAAAATATGGTGTGTCCAAGATTTGTAGGGATGATTGTTCTCCCTTCACCTCCGGTCGTGTTGTCTTCACAACTTCATCTACTTCACCTACATGTGGAATGCCACAAGGTAATTATATGGTGAGTAGTGATGATCATTGTAATGACGATATTGGGCTTATTGTTGATAATTCTTCACTATCTTATTGCAATTCTTCATCTTTGGACTTTAACACCTCGAGCACTTTAAATGTTTCACATGCTTGTGTTGATAGTCCTTGCATATCATGTACAAATTGCTTGACTAAATCTCATGATGGTATGCTTGCTATATCTTGTTGACATGCTAAACATGTTTCTATTTCCTCGAGTTGTTGTGCTAACAATGTAGAGGAAACCCAACACTCCATGGAACAAGATGTGGTCTTGAATGGTTCTTCAAGGGATCCTACATCATCGTCTATTGTTTATCACTTTTGCCTTATGGCTAAGGCTTCAAAGGTATCTCCTACTTTGAATCCCAATATATCTCATGATGATGATGTTGATGATAATGAGGATAATCATGAAGAGTCTGACAATGTTGCTTCCTTAAAAATTAAGGGAGAAATGATTTTTAAAGCTCTTCATAAGAATAAACTTGCTCGTTCCAACTTCATGGAAATCATGTCTATTGCCATTGAGGTCAAGAAATATATTGAGGATTTGGAATCTCATCTCGAGGAGCATGAGGCCACCATTGAGAAAATGGAAGGTCCTGAGCGTGATTACGTTAATGAGATCGCAGAGCTATCTAATACGTCTCCAACGTATCTATAATTTTTTATTCTTCCATGCTATTATATTATCTGTTTTGGATGTTTTATATTCATTAATATGCTATTTCATATTACTTTTGGGACTAAACTATTAATCTAGAGCATAGTGCCAGTTTATGTTTTTTCCTTGTTTTTGAGTATCGCAGATATGGAATATTAAACCGATTCCAAATGGAATAAAACCTTAGGAAAGATTTTTTTCTGGAAAATATGGAAGCCATGAGACTTGAGAACCAAGGCAGAGGAGCTACCACGGGGCCACAAGCCTGCTTGCCGTGGCCAGGGGGGCACCCGCGCCGGGGAGGCTTGTGGGCCCCTGGCAACTCCTCTATCCCTAATCTTTGTCATATAAATATCCAAATATTCCATCATTATCAGAAAGAGCCAAGAAACCACTTTTCCGCCGCTAGAAGCCTCTGTTCCCGAGAGATCCAATCTTGGAGCCTTTTCTGGTAATCTGCCGGAGGGGGATTCAATCATGGAGGGCATCTACATCAACTCCATTGCCCCTCCGATGATGCGTGAGTAGTTCACCATAGACCTATGGGTCCATAGCTAGTAGCTGGATGGCTTCTTCTCTCTCTTTGCTTCTCAATACCATGTTCTTCATGATCTTCATGGAGATCTATCCGATGTAATACTCTTTTGCGGTGTGTTTGTCGAGATCCGATGAATTGTGGGTTTATGTTCAGATTATCCATGAATATTATTTGAGTCTTTCCTGAATTCTTATATGCATGATTTCATATCTTTGCAAGTCTCTTCGAGTTATTGGTTTGGTTTGGCCAACTAGATTGGTAATTCTTGCAATAGGAGAAGTGCTTAGTTTCGGGTTCAATCTTGCGGTGTCCTCACCCAGTGACATAGTAGGGGTAGCGAGGCACGTATTGTATTTTTGCCATCAAGGGTAAAACGATGGGGTTTTCATCATATTTCTTGAGTTTATCCCTCTACATTATGTCATCTTGGTTAGTGCGTTACTCTGTTCTTCATGAACTTAATACTCTAGATGCAGGAATGAGTCGGTCGATGCGAGGAGTAATAGTAGTAGATGCAGAATCATTTCGGTCTACTTGTCATGGACGTGATGCCTATATGCATAATCATTGCCTTGGATATCTTCATAACTATTCGTTTTTCTATCAATTGCTCGACAGTAATTTGTTCACCCACCGTAATACTTGCCATTATGAGAGAAGCCATCTAGTGAAACCTATGCCCCCGGGTCTATTTTCCATATTATATTTTCAGGTCTAAAACCAAAAACACAAAAAATACTTGCTGCATTGTTTTTACTTTTAGTTTCACTTTCCGTTCAAGCATCCTATTATATCTATCTCTACTATATCTCGTCCTTGCAAATAACCGTGAAGGGATTGACAACCCCTTTATAGCGTTGGGTGGAAGAGATTGATTCCTTGTGCAGGTATATCTATTGGTGGCTTGCTTGTATCTCCTACTAGATTGATACCTTGGTTCTCAAAAACTGAGGGAAATACTTATCTACTTTGTTGCATCAAACTGTTCCTCTTCACGGGAAACCAACACATGGTCAAGAAGTAGCAAGAAGGATTTCTGGCGCCGTTGCTGGGGAGATACATAGCAAGTCAAGGATACCAAGTACCTATCACAAACTCATCTCTTGCATTTACATTATTTGCCATTTTCCTCTCGTTTTCCTCTCCCCCATTTCACCACTTTGCCTTATTGTTCGCCATTCTCCCGTTCACCTTCTCTTTGCTATGTTTGCTTGTGTTGCCATGTGCCTTCTATTTGCTTGCATCTTCACTTGCTAAAAATATACTGTTATGGATCCTCATACACTTGCTAATCTTTTCAAAATACCAAATTATGATGAACCAATTGCTAGTGAGTTGAGTGTACTTGATTTTCTCTATGAAGTTTTGCTTGATATTCGTGAATCTAAAAATTGTGATGAAGTGATTCACGATGTTTCCTTGAATGAAAAGCATGATTGCAATGATATTGTTAAATTTCTTATTAATGTCAATTATGCTAATGATATGCAAAACTACAAGCTTGGGGATGCTATACTTGATGAGTTTGCCATGGCCACTACTTATTGCAATGATCATGATTGGGATGATAATGCTTCTTACGATCTTGATAATTTATTTAATACTCATGATGAATTTGATATTGAAAGTGAGTTTGGAATAGTGTCAACTTTAGGCATTATTGATCCCACTATTTTGGAGAGTGTTCAATCTTATGAATTTTTTGATAAAAGTGGGTTTGGAGAGGTCATGACTTTAGTTAATGATAATCCCACTATTTTGGAAGAGTATCAACTTTTCAGGCATGTGGATCATGAAGAGAAAATTTTATATGATAGTTATATTGTTGAATTCCTTCATGATTCTACTTAAATTTATTATGAGGGAGGAACATATGCTTGTAGGAATTGCAATAATATCAAGTTTCCTCTCTATGTGTTCAAAGTTTTGAAGTTATCCTTGTTTTGCCTTCCTATGCTAGTTAATTCTTGTTCCCAAAAATTGTTTGCTCACAAAATCCCTATGCATAGGAAGGGGTTAGACTTAAATGTGTTTTAATGCTATTCATGATGCTCTTTTGCATATCTCAACTACTACTTTTTTTGTGAGCATCATTGAAATCGTTATGCCTAGCTAGGGGCGTTAAACAATAACGCTTGTTGGGAGGCAACCCAATTTTATTTTTTATTTCTGTTTTCTGTTTCTATTTTGGTGTGTTTTGCACATTACTACTTCTGTAGTAATTGCGTTTTTCTATTTAAATTAGTGTTTGAGCCTTGTAAAACCTTTGGGGTGATCTATGGTAGTTGTTGATTTGATCTTGCTGGAAAACATAAACTTTTGCGCTCAGTCCACGAATTTTCTAATTTTTTAGAGATTCAAATGGATCTTAAATTTTACACAGGATTGATATATGAGTTACCCTGTTTTTTATAATTTTTCAAAAACATTAGAGTTCCAGAAGTATTTTAAGTTTACAGATTGCTACAGACTTTTCTTTTTTTGAGAGATTTTGTTTTCCTTGTGTTGTTTGCTTATTTTGATGTATCTATGGGTCGTATCGGGTGGTATGAGTCATGGAAAAGTTAGAATATAGTAGGTATTACACAAATAGAAATAAAAAATGAGTTCGCAATAGTACGTAAAGTAGTGATTTATTTTTCTTATACTAACGGATCTCTTGAGTTTTCTGTTGAGTTTTGTGTTGTGAAGTTTTCAAGTTTTGGGTGAAGATTTGATGGACTATGGAATAAAGACTGGCAAGAGCCTAAGCTTGGGGATGACCAAGGCACCCCAAGTCATATTCAAGGATACCAAAAAGCCTAAGCTCGGGGATGCAGCGGAAGGCATCCCCTCTTTCGTCTTCAATCCATCGGTAAATTTACTTGAGGCTATATTTTTATTCACCACATGATATGTGTTTTGTTTTGAGCGTCTTGTATGATATGAGTCTTTGCTTGTTAGTTTTCCACAATCATCCTTGCTGCACACATCTTTATAGAGGGACACGCTGAATCGTGAATTTGTTAGAATACTCTTTATGCTTCACTTATATCTTTTGAGCTAGGCATTGTTGCTGTGGTACTTCACTTATATCTATATAGAGCATGTTGGTGTTATATTTTATACAAATTATTGAACTATCGTTCCTCACTTATATTATTTTGAGAGTTTCTTAAAACATCATGGTAATTTGTTTAGGTTATGACTTTAGTCCTAATATAGTGGCATCCAAGAGGGATATAATAAAAACTTTCATATTAAGTGCATTAACAACTATGAGAAGTTGGATTCCTTGCATATAGTTTTGAGATAATAGGGATGGTAATATGAGAGTCATGCTAGTTAGTAGTTGTGAAATGAAGAGATACGTGTGTTAAAGCTTGTGATTCCCGTAGCATGCACGTATGGTGAACCGCTATGTAACAAAGTCGGAGCATGACTTGTCTAATGATTGTCGACCTTTGTGTGAGGGTCGGGAGCGCGCGATGGTTAACTCCTATCAACCTATCCCCTAGGAGCATGCGTCTAATGCTTTGTTTGATGACTAATAGACTTTTGCAATATGTATGTGAGTTCTTTATGACTAATGTGAGTCCATGGATTATACGCACTCTCACCCTTCCTTGTTTTTGAGTTTTGCAGATAAGGCATATTAAGCAGAGTCCAAACGGAATAAAACCTCTGGAAAGATTTTTTCTGGAAAATATGGAAGCCATGAGTCTTGAGAACCAAGGTAGAGGAGCTGCCACGGGGCCACAAGCCTGCTTGCCGCGGCTACGGGGCACCCACGCCGGGCAGGCTTTGTGGGCCCCTGGCAACTCCTCTAACCCTAATATTCGGCCTATAAATACCCAAATATTCCATCATTATCAGAAAGAGACATGAAAACACTTTTCCACCGCCAGAAGCCTCCGTTCTCGAGAGATCCAATCTTGGAGCCTTTTCCGGTAATCTGCCGGAGGGGGATTCGATCACGGAGGGCATCTACATCAACTCCATTGCCCCTTCGATGATGCGTGAGTAGTTCACCACAGACCTACGGGTTCATACCTAGTAGCTAGATGGCTTCTTCTCTCTCTTTGCTTCTCAATACCATGTTCTTCATGATCTTCATGGAGATCTATCCAATGTAATACTCTTTTGCGGTGTGTTTGTCGAGATCCAATGAATTGTGAGTTTATGTTCAGATTATCCATGAATATTATTTGAGTCTTTCCTAAATTATTATATGCATGATTTCATATCTTTGCAAGTCTCTTCGAGTTATTGGTTTGGTTTGTCCAACTAGATTGGTAATTCTTGCAATAGGAGAAGTGCTTAGTTTTGGGTTCAATCTTGCGGTGTCCTCACCCAGTGACATAGTACGAGTAGCGAGGCATGTATTGTATTGTTGCCATCAAGGGTAAAAATATGGGGTTTTCGTCATATTGCTTGAGTTTATCCCTCTACATCATGTCATCTTGCTTAATGCGTTACTTTGTTCTTCATGAACTTAATACTCTAGATGCAGACTGGACTCGGTCGATGTGTGGAGTAATAGTAGTAGATGCAGAATCATGTTGGTCTACTTGTCATGGACGTGATGCCTATATGCATAATCATTGCCTCAGATATCTTCATAACTATTCTCTTTTCTATCAATTGCTCAACAGTAATTTGTTCACCCACCGTAATACTTTCCATCATGAGAGAAGCCATCTAGTGAAACCTATGGCCAACGGGTCTATTTTCCATATTATATTTTGAGATCTAAAACCGAAAACACCAAAAATACTTGTTGCATTGTTTCTACTTTTAGTTTCACTTTCCATTCAAATATCCTATTATATCTATCTCTACTAGATCTCATCCTTGCAAATAACTGTGAAGGGATTGACAACCCCTTTATAGCGTTGGGTGCAAGAGTTTGATTCCTTGTGCAGGTATATCTATTGGTTGCTCACTTGTATATCCTACTGGATTGATACCTTGGTTCTCAAAAACTGAGGGAAATACTTATCTACTTTGCTGCATTAAACCGTTCCTCTTCACGGGAAGCCAACGCATGCTCGAGAAGTAGCACTATACCAAGGAATCTCTTGAGGAGACCTTTGCTCTAGAATTATCTTGATGAAAGGAATCACATGAAAGAGCTCTCAAGGTAGCTAATGATTTTACAACTAAAAATGATAAGCTTGAAGTTGCACATGCTAAACTCCTTAAGGACTTTGAGCACCTCGAAAATGGCTCAAGGCTCATTAAGAGTTCGCTCATTGAACTCACCGAGTCTCATGCTCAACTTGAAGCTTCATATGATAAAGAGATTTCCATGTTGGATTCTACTTGTGTTGTTAATAATGATGCTTGTGCTACTAACTCTGTTTCTTGTGAAGCATCCATATTAAGGGTAAATGTTGAGCTAAGGGCTCAACTTGAGTTGTTATCTAGCAATTATGGGAAGTTGGAAGAAAGTCATGAAAAGCTTTCTAGCTCTCATGGCGATCTTCTAGTATCGCATAATGTGCTAAAGATAGCTCATGATGCTAGTACTACTAAGGTAACATCTAGTGAGCATCATGTGGACATTAGCACTACATCTAGTATAAATGCTTTATTGCAATGTGCTAGTCCTCGTAGTTCATCTTCTCATAATGTTGGTACATCTTGTGATGAATTACTATCCTTGCCTTGTTGCTCTAACGATGAAGCGTATACTTCCTCTAGCACTTGTGTTGATTCTAACCATGTAGAGGAAATCAATGAGCTCAAGGCCCAAGTCACTTCTTTGAAGAAATACTTGGAAAAGATTCATGAAGGGAAGTCCACACTCAACAATATCATGAGTGTGCAAAAATTCCCAAATGACAAAGGTGGACTCAGATGCAACTCCAAGAATAAGAAGATGTCCATGAAGTACAAGAAGAAGGGCCAAGAACAAGTCAAGAATTCGGCCAAGATTATTTTCTTCAAGTGCAAAAGAGAAGGGAACCATGTAAGTGTTGGAAATATGCCTTAGAGGCAATAATAAATTGGTTATTATTATATTTCCTTGTTCATGGTAATCCTTTATTATCCATGCTATAATTGTATTGATTGGAAACTAAATACATGTGTGGGTATATAGACAACACTGTGTCCCTAGTATGCCTCTAGTTAACTAGTTCGTTGATCAAAGATGGTTAAGGTTTCCTAGCCATGGACATGGGATGTCATTTGACAACAGGATCACTTCATTAGGAGAATGATGTCATGGACAAGACCCAAACTATTAACGTAGCATATGATCGTGTTAGTTTATTGCTACAGTTTTCTGCATGTCAAGTATATGTTCCTATGACCATGAGATCATGCAACTCACTGACACCAGAGGAGTACCTTTTGTGTATCAAATGTCGCAACGTAACTGGGTTACTATAAAGGTGCTCTATAGGTATCTCCGAGGGTGTCTGTTGGGTTGGCGTGGATCAAGACTGGAATTTGTTGCTTTGTGTGACGGAGAGGTACCTCGGGGCCCACTCGGTAACACAACATCACAACAAGCCTTGAAAGAAAAGTGACTAATGTGTTAGACATAGGATCTTGTATTACGAAATGAGTAAAGAGACTTGCCGGTAATGAGATTGAACTAGGTATAGAGATACTGATGATCGAATCTTGGGCAAGTAACATACCGAAGAACAAAGGGAACATTATATGGGATTAACTGAATCGTTGATATAGAGGTTCAACCGATAAAGATCTTCGTAGAATATGTAGGAACCAATATGGGCATCGAGGTCTCGTTATTGGTTATTAACCATAGAGGTGTCTCGATCATGTCTGCATAATTCTCGAACCCGCAGGATCTACACACTTAACGTTTGGTGATGATATAATTATAGTTGAGTTGTTATGTTGGTGACCAAAAACTTGTTCGGAGTCCCAGATGAGATCCCGAACATGACGAGGAGCTCCGGAATAGTCCGGAGGTAAATATTGATATATGGGATAATAGTGTTTGGTCTCTGGAAGGGTTACGGAATTCAACGAAAATAGTTTCGCATGTTTCCCGAAATGTTCGGGGTACAAGAACACTTTGTTTGGGTCAAGGGGTAAAGCCCATGAGGCTTTATGAAGGTGCAAAGGATGTTTTGCGGAGGCCAAGGGCCAGACGCCAGGTACCCTGGCGTCTGGGGCCAGACGCAGAGGACCCTGGCATCTGGTCCTGGAGTCCGAGGAGGACTCTTGCCTTGTAGGAAAACCGACCTTGAGGGGGATTTTTCTCCAAGTTTCAACCCCAGGGCTCAACATATAAATAAAGGGGAAGGGCTTGCACCTGTAACACATCAAGAATCCCCAAGCCATGTGCCGGCAATCCCGTCCCTCTAGTTTATCCTCCGTCATAGTTTCCTTTGTGCTTGCCGAAGCCCTACGAAGATTGTTCTTCACCAACACCGTCACCACGTCATCGTGTTGTTGGAACTCATCTACTACTTCACCATCGCTTGCTGGATCAAGGAGGTGAAGGTGTCATCAAGACGTATGTGTGTTGAACGCGGAGGTGCCGTCCGTTCAGCGCTAGATCGGAAGGACCGTGATCAGGATCGTGAGACGGATCGTGATGGGATCGCGGGACGGATCGTGATTGGATTGCGAGACGGATCATGATGGGATCACGGGACGCTCGGCGATTTGGATCGCAAAGACGTTCGACTACATCAACTGCGTTTCTTCACGCTTCTGCTTAGCGATCTACAAGGGTATGTAGATCCACTCTCCCTCTCGTAGATGCTCATCACCATGGATAGATCTTGCGTGTGCATAGGAATTTTTTTGTTTCCATGGAATGTTCCCCAACAGTAAGATCTTGCCCATTGAAGAAGAATCCTCAAAGTATCAAGCAACAAGGTAAGTGGCCACGAGTTCAATCACATGCTCAACCGTGAGTTGAAGAAAGGCCTCTTCCCAATAATACCCAAGTCATCTCTCCTCCAGTTGAGAAATGAATTGAGAAGAAAGTAAAGGGTAGATGTTGCTAGTTATGTCGTGAGAAGGGTCACTTCACTTCTTCTCGCACGAAAGATAACTTATCCAACCCAATCATTATTGATGATATCTATTCTCTTGGGAAGGATAAGGTTTGCAATGTGTTTGCCAAGTTTGTTGGTACTCAGAGTGGTGTAAGGAAAATAACCATTTGGGTAGCCAAGACTATTGTAAGTAACCTCTTAGGACCCAACTTGGTTGGGGACCAACAATCTCAAACTTGATCAATAGGTATTGTTGGAGGGCATTGGTGACGTGGCTACATTATGAGGAATTGAGGGTTATCCATCATTCATATTGTCTCAAGCCAAGTCATGTGGATCATCAAGTGTCTATCATATACCAATGTTCCTCTTTGTGGTAACTTGTACTTAAATTGAATACATTTATAGTTACTTGACCCTTTGCATGTTGTGGTTTTGTACCTTGCACTTATGAAGTTCTTGATTCATTCTTGTGATACTTATTTCCTTTCTCAAATCATCCCAACGATGATCTCTTGTTGCTAGTTGTGATGTATTTGATGTTAGTATGCTGGGAGTTCATTTATGTACAATAAGAAAATACTAGGCCATGTGCTATGCTTTCAGGCAAAGATCTTATTGGTATATTTATGACTTTCTTTTGGATATCTTGTCCATTCTTCTTGTAACTATTTAGTGTGTACATCATTCTTTGTGGATATATCATCATGGTTGTCCTCTACCTAGAATATTATACACATGAGACAAGTCACATCTCTAGTTGATATCCTCTTTTCTTTCACGTCCACTGTTGCATTCCCTTTTTTATTTCCTTGGTAGTTTCGTGGAAGAATTTGTGTTGAGTGCGGATCTTATATCCTTGCATCTTTATGCACTCTTTGGTGGTAAATATTATTTTCCTCATGCTTGTCTTCACGAGGGTTTTTCCATCTCAATTGGTTTACCTCCTCTTGACAAGGCTATTGTTTCCTATCTTCACCAGGGGTTGTTACAAGCTTTGGTTTTTAATTTTCTTCTTAGTAAGCTTGTGAACCCAGTAGCTAGTTGTTTGTGTGTGGGAAGGATATGTCTCATTTCATCAAGACTATGTTGATGCTTAATGCTTATCCTTATATTAGTCCTCTCAAGTTCTTTGCCATGACTCACACACATCATTTTGGTTGAGCCTATTCTTTAACCTCTTGTACCTGTTGCTCAACCACATGTTTGGTGCAAGTACTATGCTTATTGGATTATCTACTTGCTTGCTCTTTGTTGTGTGTTTATATTGATTTTTGGGCAAGTCCTGATCCTAAATTCTTAATTGTGCACAAATCATGGGGAGCTCCTCTAGTTTCTTTATAAACACTCTTTTGACCATATCATAATATCTTTTATTCATGTGGCTCGTAGGTCCATGTGATTGATTGTTCCAATTAGTATCTTTTGATTGCTTGCTTCACTCCGGGGTATGTCTTTGTGCCATATGATCCTTTTGCAATCTTTGGGTTCTCAATATAGTTTGTCTTTCTCCAACTACTTGTTATTGGATTTGTGTATTTCTTTGAATACGTATTTTGAGAAATACAAACCTTTTGGAGGAACACCTATTATATTGGCTTTCTAAGCTTTTCTCCCATTTTAGCAATTGATGCCAATGGGGGAGAAGTTTAGAGAGTTTTGCTTTTATTTCTTAAGCATTTTCATCTCACATCCATGCATTGCTTTGCATTTGTGTGTGCTTGGTTGTGCTATTTCCTTATATAAACTCTCTTGAAAGTGGTTATCATCAATTACCAGAATGGGGGAGATTGTAAGAGCACATTTCTCCAGGTGTGGTTTTGGGTAATTGATGACAATCCCTATGGACTAATGGTTGCCTTGAGTTATATTCTAAGGATTTGTCTGTGGGTACTTCTTGAAGTCCATCTGTTGGTTTCAAGGAGTTTATATGGTGACCAAGGTGGTATTCAAGGTTTATCCAATGATTGGTCATGTGGGAGTAGAGCTTATTGCAAGCATGTATTGAAGAAGAAGATTGTGTAAGCATTCATGTTTACCTTCAAGACATCATATTTATGAAGAGAGAAGCTAAGATACAAGGTTGATCAAGACTAAGTCAAAAAGTGAATCAAGTTGATCAACACACAAAGCATACAAGATGTACAGAGAGGGATCAAGTGATCCCATGGTGTGGTAAGTATTGTCCATTACGCTTTGTGTACTAACCCATGGTACGTGAGCATTCTTTGTGGGGTTAGGTATATTTCCACGGGCTTGCATCAAGAGGCAGATCCCATACATCCCATGGAAAATGACATCAAGTGTAGATCGTCATCAAGGTTGCGATGTGCAAGCTCGAGTGAAGCATCACAGAGAGATCATGCTTGAGGCTCGCTGACGAGGATATGTACCTACGGTAGAGTCCTAGGCCTGACCTATATACCCTACCTAAGGACACTGCATTGGAAGGTTCAAGGACCACAAGAGAGATTCCGACTGGATTCACCATGGCGTTCAAGTCACTCGACAATCAATCCATTTGGTAGCTCCTTCCTCCACTCGATAGTCACCTGTCACTCAGACGCCCCCGCTTCCAGTCGACACTGGAAGACCAGAAGTCACCCCTAGGAGACCAACAGGCAGGTGTTAGGCTAGTCGTCATTAATAGCAATTATGTTGTATGTTACCAGCAACACTAGTCTTTATACCCACGACCGGACCCTTGGATGCCTGGCAATTATGAGGGGTAGCAAACTCTATATAAGCCGCCCTCCCCTCTGGCACAAGGGTTCGCAACCTTTGTAATCTCTATTCTGCACACGACAAAGCTCCAGAGCACTGAGACATAGGGCTGTTACCTCCACAAGAGGGGCCTGAACTCATACATCCGTGTGTACATCCTCGTCGTAGCTAGGACTCTGCCCTCTCCTTTCGTACCCCTACATTCTACTGTCAGACTCGTTCCCACGACAGTTGGTGCCCACCGTGGGGCAGGTGTCTAAGCGACTTCCGGCGAGGTTGCGTTTTTCTCCCTTCATCATGTCTTCCGATGGTATTTTTGCTCTAGGCCACGAGATTTGTTTCGGAGCGCTCACCTTCATCGCCGATGATTCGGCATGGCTAGAAGAAGCGCCTCTTGACGTAGAGGCGCTCCCAGTTCGCGGGGCTGTGCACTTCCGCGCGAGTTCCTACGGCGTGCTTCTGCGGCAGCCATCGAGTCCGTATTCATCGCCTTTCTCCGCTGCTCGTCGTTGCAAGCGATCAGGTTGCTCACGACTCCAGCGCTGGGTTAGGCATGTAGAAGCTCGCCAAATTTCTTCTCCGCAGATTGCGGCGATCGAGCCCGCCGAGTCCCTTCACGGCGTGTTCGAGTCAGACTCCGGTCAACCTGACGTTCCTTCCCAGTGCGAGAGCTGTGATCTTGCAGCAGAGGTCCTTATGGGTGGTTCCCATCAGAGCCCGCCGCCGGGCTTCGGCCGTGGTAAGCAGGAAGCTGGCAAACCATCGAGTGAACAGCCGCGCCGCGATGGGGAAGTCCTTCATACTCCCATTGTTGGTACGACCACCGAGGACCAGGCCTTGGAGGCCACGCACATACGCTTGAATATCTCTATAGAGAACTAGACGAACGCACTCACCAGCGCCCACCAGTTTCGAGTTGATGTCAACGACAGCTGTTTCCGCCTGGATCTCACAACAATGTTGAAGTATACCATACTCCTGTGTTAAACGTTGCAGCTGTAGCTAGGATAGAAGATTCCATTCAGCCGTCATGGTCAGAGGCTGATAGAGGGTTGACGCAGATTAGAGCATTGCTGGATGCAGCGTAGCCTCAAAATTCTGTTGTTTTGCAGTCGCATAATAGGATTCATAGTAATTCACCAAAGGCAGAGACTGTTCAGTCCGTGGATAGTCCTGGATCGCCCTTGCACCGAAGGGGTGGAGGTTTTCGTGAAGATCAGTTCAGAGATTAGTTTCACCGTGATGACCATCATCGAGTGCCCACTCCTCCACAGGGTGGTCCGCATGTGCCCCGGCACCAGGACTAAAGGAGCTCGTTCAGTGAGGAGAGGAATGCAGGGTTTGATGCTCGGGATCTCCTCACTCAGAGGCGGATCGACAAAGGCAGATCCCATAGAGATGGTCATGACAGAGATTTTCCGAGTGGCAGCACAACTGTTATTTCTGGACCCGAGTGCTTTAGCAAGGCCATACGTTCTATAGAGATTCCCCCCAAGTTCTGGTTGGTGGATGGGATCGAGAAGTTTTCTGGCGAGTCAAAGCAAGAGACTTGGTTGGATGACTACTGAGTGGCCGTTCAGATTGGTGGTGGCAATGATAACGCCGCAATGAAACATTTGTCTTTAATGCTGGATGGTTCTGCTCGTGCATGGCTGAATCGCTTGGCTCCATCTAGCATACATTGCTGGGAGGATCTCGCCCGAGTGTTCGTCACAACGTTCGAGGGCACTTGCAAGCGTCCTGCGGGGCTGATTGACTTGCAGCATTATGTTCAGAAGCCCAATGAGACCTTGAGGGATTACGTTCAGCGCTGGTCCACTCTGCATCATACAGTGGAAAATGTTTCTGAACATCAGGCCTTTTGTGCTTCCAAGCCTGGAGTGAAATACAGAGAGCTCTATTTGAAGTTGTGTCGAATAGGTGACATCTCATTGAGTAAAATGATGGAAATCGCCACTCGGTATGCCAATGGCGAAGAAGAAGACCGCCTCCGCAGCGGTAAAGAAAAGCAGTCGACAACGATGCCGGCAGCAATCCCAGTCGGAAGCAGAAGCGGAAGGCTGATGGCCCTGTCCAGGCAGAGGCGGTCGCTCTGGCGGCCCAAGGAAAGAACAAGGGGAAGTCCAAAGGACAGGTTAACCCCAAGAAAGGAAAGAATCAGTCAGAGACTGATGTGATGGATCTACCGTGTGCGATACTCACGAGGAAAGACGAATAAGGCAACTTTTTATTGCCCAAGCATACCACTCGGCAGTGTCGACTGCTCATTCAGCAGTTCAAAGAGACTCCATCGAGTGAGAAATCTCCTGAGAAGGATGATGAAGACATAGAAACGTTCCCTGATGTCACCGCTACACTAATGATTTTTGCTGATGTTGAAAGCAAGAGTCAATAGAAGGTCATCAATAGGGAGGTCAACATGGTCGTACCTATCACCCCCACCTACCTCAAGTGGTCTCAGACTGCCATCACATTTGATCAGTCGGATCATCCCGCTCACGTGGTCACTCCTGGTCGACAGGCTTTGGTGGTTGATCCGGTTGTGGGGGGCACTCGACTCCACAAGGTCCTCATGGACGGTGGCAGCGGCCTGAACATCCTTTAAGCAGATACCCTTAAAGGGATGGGCATTCCGATGTCCCGACTCAATGAGAACAACATGCAATTCCACGGAGTCATCCTAGGGAAGAAGGCCAAGTCACTCGGCCAGATTGCATTGGATGTGACATTCGAAACAGATAGAAATTTTTGAAAGGAAAAGTTGACATTTAAAGTCGTGGATTTCCAGAGCGCTTATCATGCCATTCTGGGTCAGCCCACGTATTCCCATTTCATGGCCCGTCCATGTTACGTGTATCTCAAGTTGAAGATGCCAGGGCCAAAGGTGTGATCACGGTCACCGGCAATCAACAGGGGGCTGAAGAGTGCCTCCAGCAAGGCTCCAAAATCGCCAATCACCAGATGCCTATGGTTGAGCTGGAAGAATACAAGAAGAGTGTTGATCCTACTGATTTGCTGCGTGCTAAGAAGCCTGCTTCCGAGTCAGCATTTTAGTCGGCAGGGGAAGTGAAGAAAGTACACATCCACCCGACAGATTCAACTACCGCGCCGACCAATATATCATCAAGACTCGACAGCAAATATGAAGCTGATCTCATCTAATTCCTCCGTGAGAACTGGGATATCTTCGCATGGAAGCCTGCTGACATGCCAGGGGTTCCCAGGGAGCTGGCTGAGCACTGACTAAGAGTTGACCCGAAGGCCAAGGCCTTAAAGGAGCAGTTGCGTCGATCAACGGCAAAGAAGCATAAAGCAATCGGCGAAGAGGTGGCTCGTCTCTTGGAAGCAATGTTCATTTGGGAGATTTACCACCCCGAGTGGCTCTCGAATGATGCCATGGTTCCCAAGAAGGACAAGTCACTACACATGTGTATTGACTTCAAGTATATCAATCGGGCCTACCTGAAGGATTATTTGCCGCTCCCCCGCATAGATCTGATTGTTGACTCGACCGTGGGATGCGAGCGTTTATCATTTCTAGATGCTTACTCCAGGTACCATCAGATCCGTCTATTTGGCCCGGATGAAATAAAAACAGCCTTCATCACCCCATTCGGGTGTTTTTGCTACATCACCATGCCATTCGGTTTGAAAAATGTTGGCGCTACTTTCATGCGCATGATTCAGAAGTGTTTACTCGACCAGATCCCTTAGAATGTCAAGGCGTACATGGATGATATCATCATCAAGTCCCGCAAAGGTTCCGACCTGCTCGCTGACTTGGCCGAAACTTTCACCAATCTAAGGAGGGACGATATAAAGATGAATCCGGCTAAGTGTACTTTCGGTGTCCCTGGCGGCAAGTTATTTGGGTTTCTCGTTTTCGAACGAGGGATCAATTTCAACCCTGAGAAAATCAGCGCCATGACCCGAATGAAGACTCCCGTGCTAGTGCACGATGTTCAGAAGCTCACAGGTTGCTTGGCAGCATTGAGTCGATTCATTTCACGTCTCGGTGAGAAGGCATTTCCTTTGTACTGACTGATGAAGAAGTCAGACACGTTCGAGTGGACTCCAGAGGCCGAAGCAGCATTTGTCGTGCTCAAAGCCTTGCTCTCCACCCATCCGGTGCTTGCTGCTCCTCGCGGTAAAGAGCCCTTGCTCATGTACATCGCGGCCACTAATCAGGTCATCAGTATAGTGTTAACTGTCGAGCGGGAAGAGGAGGGCAAGGCTTACAAAGTCCAACGTCCAGTCTATTACATTTCTGAAGTATTGGCTCCTTCGAAAGAAAGATATCCTCACTACCAGAAGTTGGTTTATGGTATTTATCTATCTGCAAAGAAGGTGGCGCATTATTTTTAGGACCACTCGATTTCAGTCGTCAGTGATGCTCTGTTATCCGAGATTCTCAACAATCGGGACACAACTGGTCGAGTGGCTAAGTGGGCAATCAAGATCCTATACTTTGACATCAAGTTTGAAGCCAAGAAAGCGATCAAGTCTCAGGCACTTGAAGATTTTATGGCCGAGTGGATTGAACAGCAACAGCCAATCCAGGTTCACTCGGCACACGCGACCATGTTCTTCGATAGCTCTAAAATGTTGAATGGGTCCGGTCCTAGCGTTGTCTTAGTATCTCCGAAAGGCGACAAACTCAATTATGCCTTGCAAATCCACTTCAATTCCTCCGACAATGAAGCTGAATATGAAGCACTTTTATATGGGCCGCGCATGGCTATCTCACTCGGCGTCAAGCGCCTGATGGTTTATGGCGACTCAGATTTGGTGGGCAATCAAGTGATGAAAGAGTGGGTTGTTGGAAACCCCACTATGACTGGATACTGCAGTGCTGTCAGAAAGGTTGAGAAGAAATTTGAAGGTCTGGAACTTCATCATGTTCCTAGAGTGAAGAATCAAGCAGCTGATGAGCTCGCAAAGATTGGATCCACTCGACAACATGTCCCTAGCAACGTGTTTTTAGAACACATCCATACTCATTCGGTACAGTAAAATCCTTCCATCGAAGAGCCCCCGAAAGCTATGAGCTCCACAATCCGACTGAAGTCGATGTCCCTGCATTAATTGATTTAGTCATGGAGATTCTTGTCGTCATTCCCGACTGGACGGTGCCCTATATTGCATATATCCTTAGACAAGAACTCCCTTAAGACGAGATAAAAGCATGGTAGATCGTGCGCAGGTCGAAAGCTTTTACTGTGATCGGGGATCGGCTGTTTAGAGAAAGCGCAACCAGCGTGACGCAACGTTGCATTTCCCGTGAAGAAGGTCGAGTGATCCTAGATGAAATCCACCAGGGAACTTGCGGCCATCATGCATCCTCATTGACAATCCTCGCTAAAGCATACCGAGCTGGTTTCTTCAGGCCATGGGCCAATGAGATGGCCAAGGACATTGTCGATCATGTTCAAGGGTGCCAGTTCTATGCGAACTTATCTCACAAGCCGAGGTCTGCTTGGAAGACAATCCCCCTTGCCTGGCCATTTGCTGTCTAGGGCCTAGACATGGCTGGTCCCGTTCGGACTGGAAAGCGCGGATTCACTCATTTGCTCGTTGCGGGCGACAAATTTACAAAGTGGATTGAGGCCAAGCCGATAAATAAATTCAACTCTCGTACGACGGTGTCACACCCTGTGTTTGTAGCACATTGTTATGATTGGGTTTATAAAATTTGGAGCGAACTAAAACTTTTTCCTTGTGTTGGTGCTTGCTTGCTATGTTGCTTGCTTGCTTGTGGATTGTGTTTTATGGCACTACTAGGTTCTATTCCACTTCATAATAATCTTCGTTGATCCAAACCCCTTGCCTAATGATCATGCCATGTGAATAGTGCCCAAAACTATTTTTATCAAATTTTATTTTAACCAAAAATGATTTATTTAATTTAAGTTTCCAAAACCCCCTGAAATGAGGTTTGCACTACAAGTCCTCAAATCAGGTGGACCCTTCTTTCCCAAAGGCTTTATTTCAAACCTACTATATTTATGACTTATCAAAACCACCAAACATTATTTTCAAAGATTATTTTCACATTTTATTTAAAGGCTTTTTCTTAAGGCCAAAAATGGTTTTTTCTAAGGAAAATTATTTAAATGCTTTAAAAATATTTGAGAAAATTTAGAGAAACTTAGTGGACTTATATTCCCTCAAAAGCCCTCAAAACCCTTTCAACACAAGGGCATGATAAGATCATAGGCAAATCCCCTCAAAACCCTTTCTGTTCAGATCAAACTTTTGGAATATTTCTATAAGAAATATTCTCAATAAATTCTAGCAAAATTCCAGCAACCCAACACTATCATGGGTGATGATCTTGCAAAGTTTCATCCCAATCAAAGCTGATTTGGTTCATTAAATCATCCCAAAACCATTCCTGTCCGGAATCAAATTTGAGCAACTTTACATTGTGAAGTCTGTCCCCATGGCCTCAAACTTTGTGGGCATGGTCTACTGGCCAAATAGTGATGATACACTAAGTGGTGCATCAAGGGTTAAAGCCTAGCATCATTGGATCTACAGAAATCAGTTTTTGCCAATTTCTAGGGTTCACCAAATTTCCATTATCAACTTTCCCCTTGAGCTCAAATTTGGTGAAGCATCTCATTTCTGCCTAGCCTTTGACCCTAGTAAATACCTCAGTAAGCTGGTAATTATTTCTTGCCCAAAACTCCACCAAACACCTTCTGGTGATTTGGTAAAACCCCTATTTCTACCTCTTAACCTTTTACCCTTGCCCCCAACTTTCTACCACACTCTCACATAGGGGCTTTTTACCTCTAGTAAGAACCCCAAGACCCCAGGTCACTAGGAGGTGGGGTGAAACCCCCATTTTCACCCCCGGTAGCATCTTTTTCTATCTTTCCCTGCCCATTACTTTTCTCCCCTAGCTTCCCTTAGCCTCCAAGCATCCAAAGAGCATGTCCATGCCCTCCAGGTGCTAGTAGACAAGGCCGGGCACCCCAGAGCGCACGGGCAGCAGCAATGCCATCCATACACAGGCTCTGGAGCACGCAACAGTGCGCTCCCGCACTATAGCCGCGGCCCAATGGCTGCCCTCGACCACCTCGGGCCGCCCCAGGTTGTCCCCTCTGCACCCTCGGCGTCCGCAACACGCCGCCTGCTCGGCACCTTCCTCCCTGTCTCTCGGGCGGCTCCTACGCGCGTGCCCGGCGCCGCGCAGCTCGGCCTACCAGCGGGCTCGCACGCGTGCGCGCCCCACCCCTCTATCCTCTCTCCCCGGCCTAGACCTCTCCCACGAAGCCCCCAGACACACCTGTTCTCTCCCCTGTGGCCTGTGGCGAGCACCCCGTGCTCGCCGGCGCACATCGCCCTCGGTGGACCGGCGGTCGCCTATAAATAGGCTGCCCTGCTCCCCCTGGCCCTCTCTCCTCACTCCCTCTCTCCCTCCGCATCCTCCCCGTGCCCAGAGCTCTCTCCCCCGTGGTCGGGAGCCTCTTCCCGACCCAAACCCTCGCCGCCGTCGTTAGGTTTCCTCCTCGCCGGCGTTCCCCTCTCTCCCCGCCGACCCCATGAGCCCCTCCAATGCGCGATGCCCCCAGGAACCCGCCAGTGCCCTCTGTTCCCTCCGCCGTGGCCTGAAGCCCTCCGGTGAGCCCCTCCTCCGTTGCTATCGCGAGGAGAGGGAGGACAGGTGGGGCCAACCTGTCGTCCCCTCGCCCCCTCCTCTCTCGCTGACAGGCCGGGCGTGCGGGCAGGTTTAAAAACAAACCTGCCGCGCGCGGCTCCTCACCTGGGTCGTCTTCTCTCTTGGGCCGGCTTCGGCCAGGCATTCTGGCCCAAAAGGGCACTGTAGCCTTTTCCTTTATCATTCTTTTCTGTAGATTTCCAAAAATCTCACAGGGTGAAATATTTATCCAATGCCAATTTTTCTTCCACCTAAATTCATGAAATAATCCCTAGAATTTATTAGTGACATTTGTAAAAATGTTTGAATATGTTTTTAGTACTGATTTATTTTCAAACCTATATATAGGCACCTTTTTGCCTCTATTATTTTACTTCCAAAATCTTTTTCATAGCAAAACCCTAAGAGTATATTTTTAGTTTGACTTTTAGGATTTATCAGAGTAGGAGAACATTTTTGGTAATAGATTGAGTGCTCTATTTTGTGTGATTGCTTATTTTCATCGTTTTATTTCGCGGCGATATATTGCGCGGTTGACGAAGAAGTTGGACCCGAAGACTTCGAAGACCCCGGAGACTTTGTTGAGCCAGGTAAGCAGCCCTTTGACCATGATAAGAAATCATTTTATTGCATGTCATATAGCACTTTACTTTCATCATACTTGATCATATGTTGTGGTGTTCCCCTTTTGGTGGGATGCCTCCGATACGTTTCCTTTGGCACTTGCATTGTGCATGACCCTACCACCTTATGACGGTTATGCGGGTGGGAGTAGTTAGGTTGAAAATATACGCCACGCAAAAGGGATGGGAATTATTCATAGTGATGGCAACAAAGGACATGATTTCAAAGATTTTTTGAAAACCCCGTCGGGTGCCACTATTGCCCGAGGGAGATGATGATGAGATGGGTGACCACTTGAAAAAGAAGTGGTGTACCGGGACAAGTGAGTGTTGTGGTTTTCGAAAATGGATTGGTGTAAGTTGTGACCATTATTCCTACCTTACATGTACGACCACGATACCCCTTATGGGACGGGGCTTTGTTGATTACTATGGTTGATGCTAGCAAGGAGCCCGCATTACTAGTGGCAAGAGTGAAGTGGCCACTCTTGAGATGGTATCATCCCTGAGTGGAAGGTCATGCACTGTCTTTACAGGCACCGGGCACACCGTTGCGTGCCCTCATGGGTGATACGAGTGATGTATATCACGAGTGATGGCACCAACGAGTGGACTCTTTGTTTAGTATCATCATGGGAAAGGCATTGTTCGGGTGCTTACCTCGGGTTGTTATATACCGCGAGTCGTGGATGACACGGAAGTTCCCCGAGTCTTGTGGGTGTGCAACCTCTGTAGAGTGTAAAACTATTCGAATAGCCGTGTGCACGGTCAAGGACAGTTAGATGACCGCTCTTGTGCTACGTCCAAATTTTTTCACACGGGTGTGTGGGTGTGTTGGAGACACAGATGGTACTTGAACTAAGTCCGATGACTTAGCATGGGAAGTGAACTTTGTCCGATGACTTAGCATGATGTATGAATACAAGGTGTTCAACCTCTATTTATGTTGATATCTGTAACATGTTCATATGGATATCTGCTAATTGTTGATGCATGCTCACTAATTACTTGATCATGACATTTGCATTCAAATTAGCTTTCCGCAAAACCACCTGCTTAGTGCTATATCATGCATCATTGTTACCTTGTTCCACACTTAGGTTGCTTGCGAGTACATTAAAAGTACTCATTGGCTTGCCACTGGTTAATTAATTGGCCAGGCATGGAAGAACAGGAGTATGTTGAAGAGTTCGTTGGAGACGAACATGCGAACTAGGACGCTTCCCAGTCAGAATGCCTGTAGGTTAAGGCACATGGCACGGGTTCATGGTTTCGACCAAGATTTCCGCTGCTTGTTCTATCTTAAGTGTTTGGCCCATGTGGCCCTATCTATGTAAGACTAAGACCCTTGTGGTCATTATTTGTGTAAGGCGTTAAGTATGGATGTAAGTCTCTTGTTATTCAGTTTCTGTGTGTTAAGTGAGCATTGATCTCTGGGATCATTGTACACGTGCATTCGGTGATCTTGACTGATGAGTCAGGGTCCCCATAGAGCTGGTATCAGAGCCATCCTGACTGTAGGAAGCCCTTAGTTAGCATGGACATTAGACAGGATGAAGTTGTTTTGAAAACTACACTTAGCATTGAAACTTAGGGATTCTGCACTATTTACCTCTCCTATGCTTCACACAACACTTTGTTGAATCTCCTCCTTTCAAACCTTTGTAGATGGCCATCGTACCCGAAGCCTTCCTGACATCCGACTTTCCCTTACTCCTTGGGGATAGCCTGGAGAAGTGCCAGTTTTGCCAACAACCCATTTTCCTCTACCACGAGCACTGGGTCGATGCCACCACGAAGGAGTACCACGTGGATGTGGTCGTGAAGGCAAATGCTTCCCGACTAGTTGGTTCTTTGAAGGACCATGGATGGAAACCATGATACTCGCAGTCGAGACAGCTGCATGCAAGGGACTCCTACACCTTCGACACATCATTCTAGAGATGGCTGACGAGCCAGCTACTCGCTACCTTCCCTTGAGGAAGGATGACTTTGGCGAGAGTTGGATGCTGATTCCAACCAAGGAAGATCGCACGCCACTCAGGTTCCAAACCTACTTCAGCCTCTCTGTTGATAGTCTGGTTCACAACTTGATGAAGGAGTCTGTGAAGCTCCGTGAGGAACTTCACCACACCCGAGAGCTACTTCGACAAGCCAAGATGAAGCCAGACAAGATCAAGAAGGATGGAGCCCCCTAGGGACGACCAGCTGTCGCTTATCGCGGAGGAGTACCCCCAGTCGTCGCATGAGTGCGAAGGAGTAGCGTGAGCTCTTCACCGACCCGCCTGCAAAGCATCGTCGGGATGGACCTCCTTGTTCCCTGACCCCTTCGACCGAGAACGATGCCCATTCAGATGATGAATAGGAGGAAGACCTAGAGGAGCGTGACTACGAGACCGAGCACTCCACCACCTGAGTCCGAGAACCCCGTAGGGTAGGATCAATCATGTATCCCTCATGCGAAGTCAAGTCTGTGTAAATGGTTCATATGAAACCATGTGTGCTTGTTGTTTGTTTTGTTGTTTGTGTTCCGATGCAAGTCGCGCTTTTGCCTCGGGCAACATGTAAGCGACTCCATCATCTATCTTAATATATGTTGTTGGTCTTTTGACCTTTGTTTTAACACACTTGCACTTGACCGACCTCCTTAGGCACGCTTTTTCGTTATTGCTTATCCTCTTTTCAGTCCTAGTTGTTTGACTTGGCTGCTCAAAACAGGATGGGGACTGCTACCCGCAACAGCTCCTTCACCAACCCTGAAGCCGGCAACTCGAGCCAGCAACAGGGAGCTGGTGGGGCTGCTCACGCTGGAGAACACCTGGAGCAACCACAAGGTGACATTCCCCCGCCACTACCTCCATAGGAGAACATGACCATAGCTCAGTTTCTCCAAGTTCTCCGGGAGGAGTGCCAAGCCAACAATGCTGCTATCCAGCAGATGGCTCAGGCTCTCGTGAACAACCAACAACAAGGCAGGAATGGAGTTCATGAGAAACTCGGCCCCAACCTTCACCGAGACCGCTGAACCGTTGGATGTTGATGACTCGATCCGCACCATCGAGGACCTCCTTGCTTTGGTCAACTGCAATGAGGATCGTGAGAAGGTGCTTTGTGCCTCTCACTGCCTTGGAGGTACCGTCCGAGCTTGGTGGGATGGATTCAAGGTCATGCAAGGAGAACGTGTGATCACGTGGAACGACTTCAAGGAAGGATTCCACACTGCCCATATTCCTTCTGGGATCATGGCTATCAAGAAGAGAGAATTCCGAGCGCTGAAGCAAGGAAGTGGCTCTGTCACAGAGTACCTGCAGAAGTTCAACCTGCTGTCGAGATATGCATTTGAAGACGTCAACACAGAGGCTGCCAAGAAGGAACGCTTCATGGAAGGACTCCAACAGGTCTTGTAGTATCAGCTCATCATCTGCGACCTGTCGTACCTTCTTCGACTTAGTGAACAAGGCCCTCATGCTGGAAGACAAGCGTCATGCCATCGATGACACTCGCAAGCGCAAGATGATCAGCAAGGGAAGCTCAAGCAACTAGAAGCCTCGCCCATGGCAGCCAGCCCTAGCCAGGCCAACCCATCAGCCGCAGCAGGCTAGACCTCCTGCACCTCGTCCGAGCTACCAGCATCAACAGTATGCCAATCCCAGGCCAGCCTACAACAACATCCCCAATAACAACAATGGTGGCAGAAACTTTGCAACAACCCGGGGCAGGTCACCTGCTTTGGATGTGGTCAGTCTGGGCACATCTCTAAGCTTTGCCCTAACAGGAAGCCAGATGCAGCACGCCCCAATGCACCAGCTCAAGGTCAAGCCCATGGAGTACCGCCAAGGAACCCAGCTCCCCGCAACCAGCCCAACAATGGCAAGGGTCGTGTGAATCACGTCACTGCAGAGGAAGCCCAGGAAGACCCAGACGTCATACTGGGTACGTTCCTCGTCAACTCAACCCCAGCAACAGTATTGTTGATTGTGGAGCTTTGCATTCCTTTGTCACCCAAAAGTTTGCAATAGAGAGTGGCATGAAACCTACACCCCTGGGTAGTCGTATGTTGATACAACCGCCGGTTCAGTTATGAAGTCTGGGATAGGGTGTAAGGGAGTGAAGATTGACATCAACGCGGTAGACTTCCTAGCAGACCTTATAGTTTTGGACTCACCAGGCTTGGATGTCATCCTTGGCATGAATTGGTTGACTAAGCACCAAGGCATGCTGGACTATGCCAAGAGGATTGTCACCATGACCAATAGCCAAGGAGTGGAAGTCAAGTATGTCCCCAACCCTGCCTCCACCCAAGGCCCTCGGGCTAATTGCCTATCGGGAGTTGAGTTGGATCAAGTGCCAGTGGTATGTGAATACCCGGATGTGTTTCCTGATGAGCTGCCCGGAATGCCTCTTGATCGTGACATCGAGTTCATCATTAAACTTATGCCCGGATCAAGGCCCATCTATAAGAAGGCCTACAGGATGGGATCCGAAGAGTTGGCTGAGTTGAAGAAGCTACTAGTAGAGCTGCTAAGAAAAGGATTTATTCGCCCTAGTGCCTCTCCTTGGGGATCGCCTGTTCTATTTGTGTCAAAGAGGGACGGAACTATCATGATTTGTGTCGATTACCGTTCTCTCAATGAGGTCACGATAAAGAACAAGTACCCACTCCCCAAGATTGAAGACCTGCTTGATCAGTCGAACGGACCCAAGGTGTTCTCCAAGATTGACCTCAGGTCTGGGTACTATCAGCTGAAGATCAGACCCCAAGACATTTCGAAGACGGCCTTTGTAACCCGGTATGGCCTGTATGAGTACATGGTCATGTCATTCGGTTTAACCAATGCCCCTGCCTACTTCATGTACCTCATGAATAAGGTCTTCATGGAGTACTTGGACAAGTTCTTTGTTGGCTTCATTGATGACATACTCGTCTTCTCCAAGTCTGAAGAAGAACATGAGGAACACTTGAGATTGGTCCTAGAAAAGCTTCGAGAGCACCAGCTTTATGCCAAGTTCAGCAAGTGTGAATTCTGGCTGCATGTAGTTGGATTCTCGGGTCATGTGTTGACTGCAGAAGGATTATCAGTGGATCCTGCCAAGATTGAAGCCGTGACTGAATGGCAAACCCCAACCACCGTGAAGGAAGTCAGGAGCTTCCTCGGACTCGCGGGATATTACCGCAAGTTTGTGGAAGGGTTCTCAAGCATTGCTCGACCCATGACCCAGCTTTTGAAGAAGGACAAGAAGTTCGAGTGGATAGCTAAGTGCAAGGAAAGCTTCTAGGAGCTCAAGAAGAGATTGACCACAACCCCAGTTTTGGCCACCCCCGATATTCACAAAGAGTTTGTGATTTATTGTGATGCATCAAGAACCGGACTTGGAGGTGTTCTGATGCAAGAAGGTAGAGTCATAGCATATCTATCCAAACAACTACGTCCTCATGAAGAGAACTACGCAACTCATGATCTCGAGTTGGCAGCCGTGGTTCATGCCTTGAAGACATGGCGACATTACATTCTGGGGAAGCGATGTGAGGTATTCCCAGACCACAAGAGTTTGAAGTATATCTTCACTCAAAGGGAGTTGAACATGAGGCAGCGGAGATGATTGGAATTGATCAAGGATTACGACCTCAGTGTTCAATACCACCCCGGAAAGGCCAATGTGGTAGCAGACGCCTTAAGCAAAAAGGCTTGTTCCTTGAATGCTATGATTAAGGAAAGGCTACCCGCCTTGTATGAAGAACTTGAAAGCTTCAACCTGGAACTGGTTGCACCAGGATTCCTCACCAATCTCGAAGCAAAGCCTACCTTAATGGATGATATCAGGGAATCCCAGAAGGGGCATGAGAGCATTGAAGGTATCAAGAGGAATATTAAGGCAGGCAGGGCCCCAGGAATCTTAGTGAATGAACAAGGAGTTGTATGATTCGGGAATCGCATCTGCGTACCCGATAAAGAGGAACTCAAGAACCTGATCTTGCAAGAAGCTCATGACACTCCCTACTCCATCCATCCTAGAGGAACCAAGATGTATCAAGACCTCAAGACAAGATTCTGGTGGCATGGCATGAAACGGGAGATAGGCACGTTCGTGGCTAAGTGTGACATATGCCAGAGGGTCAAGGCTGAGCATCAGCAACCCGCTAGACTACTGCAGCCCCTCAAAGTGCGTGAATGGAAGTGGGATAAAGTCGGGATGGATTTCATCACCGGTTTACCAAGGTCAAGCAAAGGACATGATTCCATTTGGGTCATCGTCGACCACCTGACCAAGGTAGCCCACTTCATTCCAGTCAAGGCGACCTACAATGGGAACTAGTTAGCCAACCTCTACATTAACCGGATTGTGAGCCTCCATGGGGTTCCTAAGGAGATTGTGTCAGACCGAGGAACCCAGTTTACCTCAAGATTCTGGAAAAGGTTCCAAGAAGCGTTGGGAACCAAGCTCTCCTTCAACACTACATTTCACCCTTAGATCGGTGGGCAAACAGAGCGAGTAAATCAGATACTCGAAGACATGCTCTGAGCTTGTGTTTTAGCATATGGATTAAAGTGGGAAGATTGCCTACCATTCGCCGAGTTCTCCTACAACAACAGCTATCAGTCGAGTCTTCAGATGGCACCATTCGAGGTGTTGTATGGACGCAAGTGTCGTACTCCCCTCAACTGGTTAGAGACCAGAGAAGGATTAGTCTTTGGGCCAGACATCCTCCCTGAAGCCGAAGAGCAAGTTCAACTTATCCGAGAATGCCTTGAGACCGCCAAGACTAGGCAGAAGAGCTACGCCGACTCTCACCGGTGAGACATCAGTTTCCATGTTGGGGACAATGTCCACCTCTGAGTCACACCTCTCAAACGGAACAAGCATTTCCACGTCAAAGGGAAGCTCGCACCAAGATTCATCAGCCCCTTCAAGATCACCGACAGGCAAGGAGAAGTCGCATTTTAGCTAGAGTTACCTTCCGAGCTGTCGGATGTGCACAACGTCTTTCACGTATCACAACTTCGAAAGTGTCTGCAAGTTCCCAACTGCCCCGACCTCTACAAGGACATCGACCATCAAGCCATCGATCTTCAGCCAGATCTCACTTATCGTGAGAGGCCACTTCGCATTTTGGATGAAGCCGAGCGCTGCACCCGAAGCTGCACCATCAAGTACTTCAAGGTCCAGTGGAGCAACCACACTGAAGCTGAAGCAACCTGGGATCATGAAGATTATCTTAGATTGGAGTTCCCTTATCTTTTTAGCGCTTAGCCTAGGAATCTCGGGGACAAGATTCTTGTAAGGGGGGAAGGTATGTCACACCCTGTGTTTGTAGCACATTTTTATGATCGGGTTTATAAAATTTGTAGCCAACTAAACCTTTTTCCTTGTGTTGGTGCTTGCTTTCTATGTTGATTGCTTGCTATGTTGATTGCTTGCTTGTGGATTGTGTTTTATGGCACTACTAGGTTCTATTCCACTTCATAATCATCTTCCTTGATCCAAACCCCTTGCCCAATGATCATGCCATGTGAATAGTGCCCAAAACTATTTTTATCAAATTTTAGTTTAACCAAAAATGATTTATTTAATTTAAGTTTCCAAACCCCCTGAAATGAGGTTTGCACTACAAGTCCTCAAATCAGGTGGACCCTTCTTTTCCAAAGGCTTTATTTCAAACCTACTATATTTATGTTCTCAAAACCACCAAACATTATTTTCAAAGATTATTTTCACATTTTATTTAAAGGATTTTTCTTAAGGCCAGAAATGGTTTTTCCTAAGGAAAAATTATTTAAATGCTTTAAAAATATTTGAGAAAATTTAGAGAAACTCAATGGACATATATTTTCCATATATATGAGTTTCAACACAAGGGCATGATTAGATCATAGGCAAAACCCCTCAAAACCCTTTCTGTTCAGATCAAACTTTTGGAATATTTCTGTAAGAAATATTCTCAATAAATTCCAGCAAAATTCCAGCAAGCCAACACTATCATGTGTGATGATCTTGCAAATTTCATCCCAATCCAAGCTGATTTGGTTCATCAAATCATCCCAAAACCATTCCTGTCCAGAATCAAATTTGAGCAACTTTACATTGTGAAGTGTCTCCCCATTGCCTCAAACTTTGTGGGCATGCTCAATGGCCAAATAGTGATGATACACTAAGTGGTGCATCAAGGGTTAAAGCCTAGCATCATTGGATCTACAGAAATCAGTTTTTGCCAATTTCTAGGGTTCACCAAATTTCCATTATCAACTTTTTCCCCTTGAGCTCAAATTGGGTGAAGCATCTCATTTCTACCTAGCCTTTGACCTTGGTAAATACCTCAGTAAGATGGTAATTATTTCTTGCCCAAAACTCCACCAAACACCTTCTGGTGATTTGGTAAAACCCCTGTTTCTACCTCTTAACCTTTTACCCTTGCACCCAACTTTCTACCATAGTCTCACAAAGGGGCGTTTTACCTCCAGTAAGAACCCCAAGACCCCAGGTCACCAGGAGGTGGGGTGAACCCCCCATTTTCACCCCTGACAGCATCTTTTTCTATCTTCCCCTGCCCATTACTTTTCTCCCCTAGCTTCCCTTAGCCTCCAAGCATCCAAAGAGCATGTCCAGGACCTCCAGGTGCTAGTAGACAAGGTGGGGGCACCCCAGAGCGTGCGGGCAGCAGCAATGCCAGCCATACGCACGCTTGGGAGCATGCTACAGTGCCCTCCCGCACTGTCGTTGCGGCCCAATGGCTGCCCCCGACCACCTCGGGCCGCCCCAGCTTGTCCCCTCTTCCCACCTCGGCATCCACAACACGCCGCCTGGTCGCCCCCCTCCTTCCTCTCTCTCCGGCAGCTCCTGCGCGCGTGCCCGGCACCGCGCAGCTCGGCCAACCAGCAGGCTCGCACGCGCGCGCGCCCCCGCCTATCTCTCCTCTCTCCCCCGGCCTAGACCTCACCCACGAAGCCCCTAGACACACCTGTTCTCTCCCCCGTGGCCTGTGGCGTGTACCCCGTGCTCGCCGATGCACATCGCCCTCGGTGGACCGACGGTCGCCTATAAATAGGTCGCCCCACTCCCCCTGGGCCTCTCTCCTTGCTCCTTCTCTCCCTCCGCATCCTCCCCGTGCCCAGAGCTCTCTCCCTCGGGGTCGGGAGCCTCTTCCCGACCCAAACCCTCGCTGCCGCCGTTGGGTTTCCTCCTCGCCGGCGTTCCCCTCTCTCCCCGGCGACACCGCGACCCCCCTCTGACGTGCGATGCCCCCAGGAACCCGCCAGTGCCCTCAGTTCCCTCCGCCATGGCCTGAAGCCCTCCGGTGAGCCCCTCCTCCGCTGCTGTCGTTAGGATAGCGATGACAGGTGGGGCCCACCTGTCATCCCCTTGCCCCCTCCTCTCTCGCTGACAGGTCGGGCCGGCGGGCAGGTTTAAAAACAATCCTGCCGTGCGCGGCTCCTCGCCTGGGCCAGCTTCTCTCTTGGGCCGGCTTCGGCCAGGCATTCTGGCCCGAAAGGGCACTGTAGCCTTTTCCTTTTTCATTCTTTTCTATAGATTTCCAAAAATCTCACAGGGTGAAATATTTATCCAATGCCAATTTTTCTTCCACCTAAATTCATGAAATAATCCCTAGAATTTATTAGTGCCATTTGTAAAAATGTTTGAATATGTTTTTAGTACTGATTTATTTTAAAACCTATATATAGGCACCTTTTTGTCTCTGTTATTTTACTTCCAAAATCTTTTTCACAGCAAACCCCTAAGAGTATATTTTTAGTTTGACTTTTAGGATTTATCAGAGTAGGAGAACATTTTTGGTAATAAATTGAGTGCTCTGTTTTGTGTGATTGCTTATTTTCATCGTTTTATTTTGCGGCGATAGATTGAGCGGTTGACGAAGAAGTTGGACCCGAAGACTTCGAAGACCCCGGAGACTTTGTTGAGCCAGGCAAGCAGCGCTTCTACCATGATGAGAAAACATTTTATTGCATGTCATATAGCACTTTACTTTCATCATACTTGATCATGTGTGGTGGTGTTCCCCTTTCGGTTGGATGCCTCCGATATGTTTCCTTTGGCACTTGCATTGTGCATGACCCTACCACCTTATGAGGGTTATGCGGGTGGGAGTAGTTAGGTTGGAAATATATGCCACGCAAAAGGGATGGGACTTATGCATAGTGATGACAAGAAAGGAAATGATTTCAAAGATTTTTCCAAAACCCCATCGGGTGCCACTAATGCCCGAGGGAGATGATGAGGCGATGGGTAACCACTTGAAAAAGAAGTGATGTACCGGGACAAGTGAGTGTTGTGGTTTTCGAAAACGGATTGGTGTAAGTTGTGACCGTTATTCCTACCTTACATATACGACCATGATACCCCTTATCGGACGGGGCTTTGTTGATTACTATGGTTGATGCTAGCTAGGAGCCCGCATTACTAGTGGCACGAGTGAAGTGGTCACTCTTGAGATGGGGTCGTCCCTGAGTGGAAGGTCATGCGCTGTCTTTACAGGAACCGGGCACACCGTTGTGTGCCCTCAAGGGTGATACGAGTGATGTATATCATGAGGGATGGCACCAAAGAGTGGAATCTTTGTTTAGTATCATCATGGGAAAGGCATTGTTCTGGTGCTTACCTCGGGTATGTTATATACAGCGAGTCGTGGATGACACGGAAGTTCCCCGAGTCTTGTGGGTAAAGTGTGCAACCTCTGCAGAGTGTAAAACTATTCGAATAGCCGTGTCCACGGTCAAGGACAGTTGGATGACCGCTCTTGTGCGACGTTCAAATATTTTCACACGGGTGTGTGGGTGTGTTGGAGACACAGATGGTACTTGAACTAAGTCCGATGACTTAGCATGGGAAGTGAACTAAGTCCGATGACTTAGCATGATGTATGAACACAAGGTGTTCAACCTCAACTTATGTTGATATCTGTAACATGTTCATATGGATATCTGCTAATTGTTGATGCATGCTCACTAGTTACTTGATCATGACATTTGCATTCAAATTAGCTTTCCGCAAAACCACCTACTTAGTTCTATATCATGCATCATTGTTACCTTGTTCCACACTTGGGTTGCTTGCGAGTACATTCAAAGTACTCATTGGCTTGCCACTGGTTATTTAATTGGCCAGGCATGGAAGATCAAGATTATTTTGAAGAGTTCGTTGGAGATGAACATGCGAACTAGGATGCTTCCTAGTCAGAATGCCTATAGGTTAAGGCAGATGGCATGGGTTCACGCTTTCGACCAAGATTTCCGTTGCTTGTTCTATCTTAAGTGTTTGGCCTGTGTGGCCCTATCTATGTAAGACTAAGACCCTTGTGGTCATTATTTGTGTAAGACGTGAAGTATGGATGTAAGACTCTTGTTATTTAGTTTCTATGTGTTCAGTGAGCATTGATCTCTGGGATCACTGTACACGTGCATTCGGTGATCTCGACTTATGAGTCGGGGTCCCCACAGACGGTCACATTCATGAGGGAAATATTTTTCTGGTACGGCGTTCCCACAGCATCATCACGGATAATGGCACCAACTTTGACTCAGAAGAATTCAAACACTTTGGCACCTCCCAAGGCACTCGGGTGGATTATGCTTACGTTACACCCCCCCCAAACCAATGGTCAAGTTGAGCGAGCTAACGGCCTTATTCTGCAAATTTTGAAGCCTCATCTCATGCGCGACTTGGATCATGCTGCCGAGGCCTGGGTGTCAGAGTTGCATCTGTTTTATGGGGCCTGAGAATAACGCCTGATTGGTCGACTGGACAAACTCATTTTTTCCTGGTCTATGGAGCCGAAGCTGTCCTGCCGAGTGATTTGTTTCACAACTCTCCCCGAGTGGAACTTTATTCTGAAGCTGAAGCTGAACAAGCAAGACAGGATGGTGTAGACCTCCTGGAGGAAGATCGAGAGATGGCTCTGATCCAGACCACAACTTATCAGCAAGATCTGTGATGCTTCCATGCGAAAAATGTTAAGAGTCGGTTGTTTCGTGAGGGAGATTTGGTGCTCCAAGTGGATCAATAGTGACCCCACAAGCTCGCTCCTAAGTGGGAGGGTCCCTTCGTCGTCACCAAGGTGTTGAACAACATAGCTTATCACCAGTACAACCTCAAGAAGCAGATTGATGACCCGCGAGCCTGGAACACAGATTTGCTCCGGCGCTTCTATACTTAAGAACAGAGTGGTTTTGATGTAATACAAATATTTCACTGCTTGTCATATATGCAAGTTTGACTTCTGCAGTCTTTTCGTCGACTCCGATCAAGTAATTTCTCACTTGGGGCCACTCTGAGTGTTGAGCAATCTTCGCACTCGGGGGCTTAGCTCGAACATGCTTTCGCCTAAGTTAAAGACCATGCCGAGTGGATAGCAGTCCATTCACTCGACAACTTAGCTGTGAAACAGTCTTTGCCAAAGTTCAAAACTGCTCCAAGTGTTGAGCAATCCTCACACTCAGGGGCTTAGCCACGAACATGCTTTCGCCTATGTTAAAAACCATGCCGAGTGGAGAGCAGTCCATTCACTCGACAACTTAGCTGCGAATCAGTCTTCGCCTAAGCTCAAAAGTGCTCTGAGTGTTGAGCAATCCTCACACTTGGGGGCTTAGCTGCAAACATGCTTTTGCCTAAGTTAAAAACCATGCCAAGTGGATAGCAGTCCATTCACTCGACAACTTAGCTATGAATCAGTCTTTGCCTAAGTTCAAAACTACTCTGAGTGTTGAGCAATCCTCACACTCGGGGGCTTAGCTACGAACATGCTTTCTCCTAAGTTAAAAACCATGCTGAGTTGATAGCAGTCCATTCACTCGACAACTTAGCTGCGAATTAGTCTTCGCCTAAGTTCAAAACTACTCCGAGTGTTGAGCAATCCTCACACTCGGGGGCTTAGCTGCGAACATGCTTTTGCCTAAGTTTAAAACCATGCCGAGTGGATAGCAGTCCATTCACTCGACAACTTAGTTGCGAATCTGTCTTCGCCTAAGTTCAAAACTACTCCGAGTGTTGAGCAATCCTCACACTCGGCGGCTTAGCTGCGAACATGCTTTAGCCTAAGTTAAAAACCCTGCCGAGTGGATCACAGTCTATTCACTCGATGGCTTAGCTGCGAATCAGTCTGCGCCTAAGTTCAAAACTACTCCGAGTGTTGAGAAATCATCACACTCGGGGGCTTAGCTGCGAACATGCTTTCGCCTAAGTTAAAAACCATGCCAAGTGGATAGCAGTCCATTCACTCGACAACTTAGCTGCAAATCAGTCTTCGCCTAAGCTCAAAACTGCTCCGAGTGTTGAGCAATCCTCACACTCGGGGACTTAGCTACGAAGATGCTTTCGCCTAAGTTAAAAACCAATCAGTCTTCGCTTAAATCCAAAACTACCCCGAGTGTTGAGCAATCCTCACACTCGGGGACTTAGTTGCGAACATGCCTTCGCCTAAGATTAAAACCTTACCGAGTGGATAGCGTTCCATTCACTCGACGGCTTAGCTGCGAACCAGTCTTTGCCTTAGTTCAAAACTATTTCGAGTGTTGAGCAATCCTCACACTTGGGGGCTTAGCTGCGAACTAGTTTTTGCCTAAGTCAAAAACAAATTCAGTCGAACAAACGATTCAAAGCCAAATACGAATAAATTTAGAGGCTTCATCGCAGATAAGTGTTTCGCATGCAAGCAAACCTGCCCAGGCTTAAGGCCTAAATGAAGTTTTTAGGTCGATACATTTCCACTCGGCATACCGAGGCAAATAAAGTTTTCCCATGAGTCAAGTTCTTCAAGCACCCGACGGGCTTGTTGGCTCGACGAATGTGTCCAAGTCGATCCCTTCTGCGATCCTCGTGGCTGCGTCACTGAAGGTCTCCATGAAGTCTTCAAACTGAAGCTTCTTCGTGTTCATTACTCGGAGCTCCTTCAACTTGTCCTCCCTTGCCTCCTTGCAATGGACTCTTACAAGGGAGAGTGCCACATCGGCTCCGTAGCGGGCGGAAGATTTCTTCCTAGCATGCACTCTACTGGGAAGGTCATTAAGGCGTGCCATCATGGATGTAAGATCAAGCTGAAGGGTGTCTTCGGGCCATAGTTCTTTGTCGATCTTCTCCATCCTAGCTTTCAGTCGGAGAACATATGCTTGAACGCGCTGGAGTCTGACGTTGAGTCGGAACATGTTCATGGCCACTCCATCACCAACTGTTGACTTGGTGGGATCCAAATTGGGCTCGATTTCTTTGGTTTCCTTTTCAAAGTCCTGGCAGAATTCTATTGAGAAGAAGGAATGGGAGGAGGTTTAGTGAAAAACAATCGTCAAGGATTTTATGAAGTTCAGTCGGTAGTGATGGTTACTGTCAAGCATGACGTACATATTTCTCGTGAACTCCCCCAAGTGCTTCTCCAAGCCATTGCTCCTCTTGGCCAATTGTTTAGTCTTCTTGATGAGGTCCACCTGTTCCTGCTTTAGCTTGGAGTTTTCCCCCTCCATCTTCTTAGCAGCAACCAGTTTCTATTTAGCCGCTTCAGTCTTCTCCCTTGCCACCCGTTGGGCATTAGCAAACACTTTGTCTTTTTCCTCCAGCGCCTTCTTCATGGTATCTAAATAAATAAAATTGTTGAGTCACGCTTGGAGTTGACGATTTTCATCGCGTACGTCTGTTCGTGTGAAGACACTCGGTTCAAAGCATGGAAAGTGAGGATAAGAATGCATTGGGTCGACAAAAGTTACCTCCTAGAGTTTTCAGTTCAGTCTGCACTTGCTCCAAACTGCTGTTGGAGACCTCCAAGTCCACTCGCAGCTAGTTCCTTTCCTCCTCGAGGTCCGTGTACTTTGTGCCAAGTTCGCAAGCTCTCTGAAATCAACAAAGAAAATATTCAGTCGACAAGAAACACCTACACTCCTGAGTGTACAAGGTCAAAAACAGTCGACTGGATGGCGCACCCCGGCCCACCCCACTACCTTGAAGTAGCATCATATCATGGTTGATGAAAATAACATCCATGAAACCTGCATTCTGGAGAGGAAGAATTCAAGCAAAAAGTCCACCCGACATGTCGAGTGGCTCGTGTACTCCGCGTACTGTAAACAACCCTGAGTTAAAGATAGTCTCTATCTGACCCCCACCAGTGCAGGCACTCGAAGGCGGTCTCGGGGACTACACCTAGTGGGTGCACTTAGTGTGCCTCTACTGGAACTGCTAACACTCAATCTGTCAAGTGACCCGTCATCCCCACTCTGCACCTTTGAAGTAGCATCATATCATGGTTGATGAAATGATGTCCATGAAACCTACAAGGTAGCTTCGGTGTGGGACGGATAAGGAAAAAAAATTACACTCGACATGTCGAGTGGTAAGCGTACTCCGCGTACGACAAAAGTCCTCAATTCAAGTTTTTAAGACTACTGCTCATCGTCTACGATCAATTGTAGCCTCGGGGACTACACCTAGTGGGTGCACTCATCGTGCCCCCACTTGTTCCTAAAACATTCGACAAGGTCTGCCCTATCTGAGCATACGACGATCTCTATCAGACCCCCCCTAGTGCATGCACTCGACGACGGTCTCAGGGACTACACCCAGTGGGTGCACTCAGCGTGCCCCCACTGGATCTGTAAACTCTCGAACTGTCGAGTGGTAGAGAATAAAAAAACATGCGCAAGCATACCAATATCGTCTCTTCTAAGACCCCTTCCAGTGCAAGCACTCGACAGCGGTCTCGGGGACTACACCCAGTGGGTGCACTCACAGTGCCCCCACTGGACCTGCTAACACTCAATCTGTCGAGTGATTCGCCACCCCACCCCGCACCTTTGAAGTAGCATCATATAATGGTTGAAGAAATGATATCCATGAAACCAACAAGGAAGCTTCGGAGTGGCGCAGCCAGTACAAGAACGTCGCTCGACATGTCGATTAGCAAACGCATTCCGCATATGACGAACTCTAAGACCCCTACCAGTGCAAGCACTCGATAGTGTTCTCGGGGACTACACCAAGTGGGTGCACCCAGCATGCCCCCACTGGACCAAAATCTACTCGACTAAGACCTGATCTATTCGAGTAGAGAACATAGAAATATCATACAAGTGGAAAACACCCAGTGGGTGTACAATCGAAGAAGACAGGAACTCAATCGGAAATATACTTACAATCGAACTTACTCGGACAATGGTTCGAAGCGCTGTGCTAGCATCGTAAGCCAACTTGCTGGCCTCGTACGACTCTTTGGTGTGCAACATCATGTGTTCCGCCTGGATCATGGCCTCCTTTGCGGCTCCGTTCTGATCTTCTGAAACACGGTACAGAGGAAAAGCAATCACCGGCGAGATTGACGTTGCGGCTAGGATAGACGAGGTAGTCTAAGGTGGGCCGGTTGGAATCAATGGCATGATGGTTGAAAAAGCTGGTGGAGCACTCGACAGCGGTACCGTAGGATTGGTTCTGAGCCATGTCGAGTCACTTATCCCCTGGGATGATCCAGCAGTCGATCGCTGAAGTGTCTATGCCAACTGAGTTCTTCAGGCGCGTACGCGCTGGGCGCCTAAGGTCTCACCTTCACCCCTTGTACCCCGGGGTTGTTCTTCATCATCCACCAGTTGAATGACTTCTGCAAATACCAATCGGAAATATTGACTCTTACCATCGACGAATTTTGAGAATCAGAGCTGAGTAAGGATTTGGTTACTTCTCTGAGAAGTGGCCACATCAGCAGTATCCACATCCATTTGCTCCTCTCCGTCCCGTGGAGGCGACATCATTGAGTTAGCAGCACTGATAGATCAAATCCCACACGGTCAACAAGAATAAGAAGTTGTGATCGATAGTGAAAGATGAAATCAAACACTTACGTCGAGACGACGGGCACAACCATCTTCATGTGGGGCAGAGTTTTGCTAGGTTTTCCTGTGTTGGGCTTGGGCTGCTTCGCCGATCGTTCACCTGACTTGACAGTCGAGGGTCGTTCCCGCTTTGGGTTCCTTTCACTTGGAATCGGGGCCTGGTCCGCAGCAGTGGCAGGGTCCTAACGTGACTTGGATCGACGTTCAGCGCGTGGTGGAGACTCGACTTCCTCCTCGTTCTCACCCAAGTCCTCATATTCGTCTTCACTGTCCTAAACGCAGTGGACGTCCACACTGCCACCCTCGCTTTCCCCACCATCTTCAGGCTGGCTCCCGTTGGGTATAGGCGAGTTCATGTGTGTCCATTCCTGCATCATTCAAACAGTGAAGTCAGTAATCAATCACCCAACAGAATAGAATGACAATCGACCAGACAAGAGTTACCAGATTCTCTGGCGGATTTGCAGCAGAGTAGGGTTGGATCCTCTTTGCACCCAGGGGGTTATCACAAGCTTCGGTGATACTGCAAAGCCACTGCTCGATAGTTTTCTATGAAACCTCCTCTGGGTGTGTCCTGGTCGAGTCCTCAGGACCGGCATAATGCCACATAGTGTGATCCCGTGCTTGGAGAGGCTGGATCCGTTGACTGAGGAATGTCTCCAAGAGATCCATACCAGTGACTCCACCATGGATAAGGGCTCCTACACATCCACCAAGATCTTGACCTAGACTTTTTCCCCCTCCAACACCTTCAAAGATTTGGGAACGGTTGGACAATCTAACGTGGAGGGAGAAAGGCCATTAGACATATTGGGAGAAGCTACATCCTTGCAATAAAACTAGGTCGACTGCCAACCTCTAACCGATTTGGGAAAAGTCATGGAAGGAAAAGAACTACGAGCTCTCTTTTGGATTCCTAAACCCCCACACAGCTAGACTACATGAGTATTTCCATCCTCAGGGTGGGATTTTTTTACCGTCTGAGATCTGACGGTGAAAATGTGCTTGAACAGTCCCGAGTGGGGAGAACAGCCCAGGAAACACTCGCACAAAGCGATGAAGACAGACAAGTAGGACATCGAATTTGGAGGAAAGTGATGGAGCTGAGCTCCGAAGAAGTTCAAAATTCCTCTAAAGAACAAATGGGGAGGCATGGAGAAACCTCTTTCGACGTGGGAGAGGAGAAGAACCCGCTCTCCCTCGCGCGGCTCTAGCACCGCCCGCCATGAGCCCGTCAATGACAAGGTTCTCGACGTCCGTGGTGGTGACTGTCGACGGGAGAAAGTCCCCCCGAATCCACCCCGCCGGCGCGGTGAACCAGGAGGTCGAGGGCTTCTTGGCCTAGCCCTTCGTGGCTCCCTTATTGGCATGCTCCAGCTTCTCCATGGCTCCCTTCGTCATCGTGGTGGCGGAGTTCGTCAGAGCAGAGTAGAGTCAGGCACTAGAGACGAGGGAGGCGGAGGAAGTGAGGAGATGTGGGGGGAAAAACCCTGTGCGAGCTGTGGCGCTTCGGGATTTATACCCTGTCGAGTGCCTCACTAACGTGTGGGCCCGCGAGATCCCTGCATATCCCAACCGCAGATGGTGCCCTGTACGTGGTGAAATGAGTGGCATGCTAATTGAGGCATCATGCTCCCACTTGCCCTAATCGTGGCGTCATCATCGTGGACGCACGCGCTTCCCAAATTTTCATATGCCGCAAGATCCGGGCTTGATAGAGCGATCGGTCACATCCAAAGATCCCTTTAGGTCACTCCGAATTAAATTGGCATTGAACATTCACTTGGACACTTTCAAGATAGAATCGATCCGGGCGAATGACGAAGAATTCAGTCAACGCAAGTTTTGTTGAACCCCTGAAAATCATTCGGAAGATTTGGTGCCCTGTTTTGAACTAGCATCGATACCCCCCTTCACAACTCGAACCCTGATCCATTCAGGGGCTAATGACGAGGATATGTACCTAGGGTAGGGTCCTAGGCTTGACCTATATACCCTACCTAAGGACACTGCATTGGAAGGTTCAAGGACCACAAGAGAGATTCCAACTGGATTCACCATGGCGTTCAAGTCACTCAACAATCAATCCATTTGGTAGCTCCTTCCTCCACTCGATAGTCACCTGTCACTTGGACAACCCCACTTCCAGTTGACACCAGAAGACCAGAAGTCGCCCCTGAGAGACCAACAAGTAGGTGTTAGGCCACTCGTCATTAATAGCAATTATGTTGTACATTACCAGTAACGCTAGTCTTTATACCCACGATCAGACCCTTGGATGCCTAGCAATTATGAGGGGCAGCGAACTCTATATAAGATGCCCGTCCCCTCTGGCACAATGGATTGAAACCTTTGTAATCTCTATTCTCCACATGACAAAGCTCTAGAGCACTAAGACTTAGGGATGTTACCTCCACGAGAGGGGCCTGAACTCATACATCCGTGTGTATATCCTCACCGTAGCTAGGACTCTACCCTCTCCTTTCGTACCCCTACATTCTACTATCAGGCTCGTTCCCATGACACTCTCCATTCATTGTGGTGACAATGGACTTATGAAGATGTGCTGAAGAGTGGCTCACCCATAGTGAAGTATGGGGGAGCAATCATGTAGCCTTCATCAAGCCAACGCAATCAAGAAAGGTGGTCCATCTTGAGGAAGTCAAGATCGTCATCATATAGCTCAAGTGGACTATGCACAAGGCTAAGGTTTGACCTTGATATGGTTTTCTATTTTACCGGTCTCATGGTGGTAGTTGAGAGACCGGGTTATAGGATCGATTGTCGTACTATCAAGGGGGGCTCTCAAGTGAGTAGCTTGATCGTATTGTTCGTTGAGAGCTCAAACCATTGCATTCTTAGCACCATCATATTTCTTGGTTCTTGGTTGGATTTTGTCTATGTGGGTTCTTGATATTGTGGTTATATTTGTGACAAGCTCTAGTACATAGAAAACGGATTTCATATGTTTCGTCTATTGCGTTTTCGGTGTTGGAGGTTTTACCGGTCTTATTCGAGAAAGGATTCTCACCATTTTCTTATAGACCTTTTCTAATTTGCTTCTTATTGATATTTCAATCAATATTTTTTTATACCATGTCGCTAGCTTTCCAACAAACTTTGTTTCGTTGAATTCGGAGTTCGTTTGCAAAAGTTCTGGCAGTTTGGGTGTTCTTAAAACGCTGCAGCGATACTAGCGCGGCTAGAGCGGTATCGCTCCGGAGCGGTACTAGCATGGATCCAAGAGTGGTACTACCGCTCTGGACCAAAATCTCGTGTTTTGTCCACCGGCGGTAGGCATGAATATATTTTTTTAGTACCGCTTGCAAGCAGTAGTACCGCTACCCTTTGCAGTAGTACCGCTCCTTGGAGCGGTAGTACCGCTCTATGCAGGGTGTGAGCATAACGGTTGGATTTCCCCCACCTATAAAAGGGGGTCTTCTTCCCCATTGAACCTTATCCTTTGAGCTCGAGTTTGGCCCCATTGTTGACCTTTTTCGAGCTTGCTAACTCTCAATCTCTCCAATGATTCTTGCTAGTTCTTGTGGGAAAAGAGAGAGGAGATCTAGATCCACATTTCCACCAATCACTTTATCCTCCAAGTGAGGGGAGTTCTTCGTGTTCTTCTTTCTTCCTCTCATTTTCCTCCCTAGCATTAGTTGCTTTGGTGGTATTTGGGAGAGAAGGACTTGGGCACTCTGTTGCCCTTGCCATTGCATTTGGTGCATAGATTTGAGTTCTCCATGGTGATATGTGGAAGTGAGAAGTTGAGAAGCTTATTACTCTTGGGTGCTTGAGCACCCTAGAACTTGTTCCTCTTGGGTGCTTTGGCGCCCTAGATAGTTGGTGGTGCCTCGGAGCTCAATCATTGTGGTGCAAAGCTCCGAGCAAGCTTCGGGGTCTCCAAATAGGTTGTGGAGATTGCCCCGAGCATTTGATGTCACCTCGGAGCCACAATCCATTGTGGTGAAGCTTGTTGGTATTGTTGGGAGCCTCCAATTCAGTTGTGGAGATTGCCCCAACCTTGTTTGTACGGGTTCGGTGACCACCCTCAAGGGTCCCTTAGTGGAATCACAGCATCTTGCATTGTGCAAGGGCGTGAGGAGATTATGGTGTCCCTACTGGCTTCTTGGGGAGCATTGTTCCTCCACACCGCTCCGAATAGAGATTAGCATCCACAAGGGTGTGAACTTCGGGATACATCGTTGTCTCCGCGTGCCTCAGTTATCTCTTACCCGAACCCCATTACTTATGCACTTTACTTTGTGATAGCCATATTGTTTCTTGTTATATATATTGCTATCACTTAGTTGTCTATCTTGCTTAGCATAAGTTGTTGGTGCACATAGGTGAGCCTAGTTGTTTTAGTTTTTGTGCTTGGCTAATTAAAAGATAGTTTTATTCCGCATTTGTTCAAGCCTAAACCATAATTATTTTAAAGCGCATATTCACCCCCTCTAGGCGACATCCACGTCCTTTCACCTTCCCTCATATGTAAGAAAGGGACAGGGTAATTAATGAATCCATGGAGATCATCATGTATACATTGTGCTCCATCTCCATAGATATCCTTGTATTTGTCTCTTGTGTGGGACTAACCCATGTAGGTGAGAAGAGTAAGAAAAAATGAAGATTTCTCCCAACCCAAGATTATCCTCGTCATATGAGCATCCATTACTACATCACCCACAAGAAGTCTTCTACGACAAACCCCAAGGTTAGTTTATCCCTCTTAGGGGGGATGTCACATCAAGGGGCAGATTTACTCTAATACTTGAGTTATAGCATATCTTAATGATGTGAACACATTAAATGCTTTATGTAAAATGACCTGTGATCAAGTATTCTTACTTGACTCCTAAGTCAATATACTCATATATAGATGACTGCGTCATTGCCAAAGTGCTTGGTAGATACTAGAGTGGTTTTGCATGTTTGCCATATTTCATTTGACATTTTATTGTGTGAGCATGTTGGTATGCATATCTTTTCTCATTCAAGGATATCCAATTATTGTGACTTGACTTTCACTTTTCTTTGGCCAATTGGATATGCAAGAATGCCTAAGTACCTCCCTCTAGCTATCTGTGCTTCCTCATCTCAATTTCTATTCATGCTTCATCATAAAATTTGAGCAAGCACTTCTCGAACTCTCTATGTGAGGAGTACTCGGAGTTCCATTTCGTTAAGAGCTTAGTTTCGAAACCTCCCCAGTGCAACTCGATGTAACCAACCTGAAAAACTCGGTTCCACCGAAGCCTGGGGTTGATCTGGTTTTAAGAATCTCGGTAGCATCGATTCCATCACCTTGACTTCACCGAGTTTCCCTGTCAACTGTCAGTAGAGAAACTCGGTGGCACCAATATTTTAGAACTAGTGTCACCGACAACTAAGGGATATATATACCCAGTAGAACTGGTTTCTTCTTCAAAGTCGTGGTCCCCGCAAAACCCTAGCTGCCGCATGAACGTCTTCGGACTTATATCTCGCTCCCGTGCGTCTGCACCACATGTGGTCCTCGCTGTTGACAGCAATCATTCCCGCTGCCACCCCCATAGGAGGTCGTCGCCGAGATAGGGTAACGCCTCAAATCTTTGCACTCTGTGTCCAATTCTTGTGCAAAAGATCACTTTCCTCTTCTTCCCACAGTTTGAACAAGTTCCGTCCTCAAGAAACTCCATAAGAGAACAAAGAATTTTTAGGTTTAACCATCCACAAATCGAATCTTGGTGTCACCGAGTCAGAAAAATCGATTCTACCAATTTTGGTTGTAGGGCTAGAGAAAACAGTCTCGGTGAAACCGAGTGGCTATTTTCGGTGAAACCAAAGAGGCTGCCTAGTATCTGTTAAGGAGGTTGTACGTCTCGGTGGATCCAAAATGTTTGACTCAATAGAACCGAAATCCTTTTTGTAGAAAATTAAACTTATGATTTTGAGTTCAAATTTGCGAGAACTTTCTGAATTTTGTTGATGCTTAACCCCTCTACTCTTCTATACTCTATTCACAGGGTCAACATGTCAGGGTCTGATGATAGCCAGAATGACTTGACATGAGTTCAGGCACAAACCCTGATGCCAGTTCTTTATCTTCTAAAGATCCAGGCACCCCAAGATCTCATGGGTTGCCCAAGGCTGCTACCAGGGCAAGGATAAAAGTGAATTGTTATGATGAGGACTCATACTTTGTGCCAGAGGAAGTTCTTGCAAAGAAGCAGTAGGAAAAGAAAGAGAGGGCTGCTAATAAATATGCTACAGAGGACACTTAAGGTAAGAGGCCAGTAAGCAAAGAGTATGCAAGCTCTGAGACTATGAGAGCACCTGAGAGTGCTAGAGCATACATGACTCTATCTCTTGAATCTCCAGTCAAGAAGGTAGGTGAGAAGAAGAGAGCTAGGAAGAGGATTTTGCATGTCATTGGCAGGCCCACTTACATGTATGAAGACCCAGCTAGATATAAGGAATAGGAAGTGGAGGAAGAGCCAGCTACCAAAGCTCCTCCTTCCAAGAAGAACAAACTGCTTGCAGATGCTATGCCCAAGCTAGCTCCATCAAAGAGCAAGTAGTCTACACCCAAGTAGCCTACAACTCTCAATCCAAAGAGGACCGCTAGAGATATTCCTCATGCTGCAAAGAACAAGGGTTCCACTTCTAGAGATGACGAGGAAGAAAACTTGCCAGTTTTAAGGAAACTGAGGCCACACATGCTAGAGCATAATGATGCTCATCTAGTTGTTGAGGACATGAAGAAGAGAAGGGATTCATAGCTGAGGAAGTGGAGAGAAAATGACCCCTATGCCCCCAGGAGAAAGACTATTGTAGATGACAAGTTCTACACCAAGGAACAATAGGATTTGGAGAAGGAAAGAAGATCGGAGCGGGCTGGTATCCCAAGATTGACGATGCCCCGACGTTGCGGCGCCTCAGTCGATCCCGAGCACTTATGCTCCGAGGGGTTATTTCAGTGTTTCAGGGGGTCTTTTGAGAGGGGAAGGGGGTTACAGAGGGGAGGAGAGAGCTCGTGGGAGGCCTTAGATAGGCGGGGTGAGTCCACTGAGTGCTCCTGCGCCGGCGAGGTCGAATTCGTCGCTGGGGCCACAGGAGGAAGAGTGGGGGTGTGTGGGGGTGTTCCTGGGGTGCATCTAGGCCAAGGGAGAGAGAGAGGTGCGTGTGTGAGGGAGAGGATTGGCCGAGAGGGTCGTCCATGTCATGCGTGTGGGAGGCCGTTTGAGGAGGGGAGAGGAGTGGGCCGACAAGGTGCCATGGTGCGAACGTTGACGGGGGATAAGTGGCAAGAGGGGGAAGCGCGGGGCTATCAGGGCCATGCAGTGGTCGGAGGCTACATTGCGATTGGTCACTGTAGCACGCTCAAGAGTGCGCGTATGGCATGCCAACGGCATCCCAGGCACGGCCAACCCTGTCCAGTGGGTCAAAGGGTGAGTATACTATGTGAAAAAGGCATAGGATGCTCTGGGGAGTAACTTAGAATAAGTGGGAAGGGGAGAGAGAAGGAGATTATTGTTGTCCAGGGGTAAAAATGGGCTTTTACCCCACTTAGCCATGGAGCTGAAGCTTGAAATTTTTACTGGGGGTAGAATGTGATAATGTGGGACTATGGTAAAACTTTTGGGGCAAGTAAAATAGTGGAAGGGGGTCAAACTTGGCTTTTACCAATCAGCCAGAAGGTGTTTGATGGAGTCCTGGGCAAGCAAATGGAGTTTTCTTGACATGAGATTTAAATGTATGGAAATGTAGATAAAATTAGGGAGGATCACTAAGTTTGAGGATATTTGGAGAAAGTTGACAGTACAAACTTGGAGAATCCTAGAATTCAACAGAATCAGATTTCTATAGATCCAGGAATGCAATCCTATGCTCGAAAATCCACAACTTGGTGTGGTATGATTATTTGCAGTTTAGAACATGCCCACAAAGTTTGGGGTCAATAGGACAAACTTCACAATGTAAAGTTGTTCAAATTTGAATGTAGACAGAGAGGGTTTTGGAACATTTTGATGAAGCAAATCAAATGGGATAGAGATGAAACGTTGCAAGACCATAACATATAGCATGTTTGACCTGCTGGAATTTTCTTGGAATTCCTTGAGAATATTTCTTATAGAAATATTTCAAAAGCTTGATTTAAGCACAAAGGGTTTCGAGGGGTTTTGCCCATGATTTTTAACATGACAATGTGTTGAAACTCATTTATATGGAAAATATATGTCCACTGAGTTTCCCTAAATTTTCTCAAATATTTTTAAAGCATTTAAATAATTTCCCCCTGTAAAATGCCATTTATGGCCCTAAGAAAAAGACTTTAAATAAAATAGGAAAATAATCATTAAAAATAATATTTTGTGGTTTTGGCAAGTCATATATATAGTAGGTTTCAATTAAAGCCTTTGCGAAAAAAGGGTCCACCCAATTTGAGGACTTGAAGTGCAAACCTCAACTCAGGGGTTTTTGAAACCTAATTTGAATAAATTCTGTTTGGTCAAAATAAATTTGGATAAAATTAGTTTTAGGTATTATACACATGGTATGGTCATTGGGCAAAATGTTCGGATCAAGGAAGATGAGTATGGAGAGGAGTAGAACCTAGGAGTGCCAAACACAATCAACCAAACAAGCAAAAAAACAATAATTCAAACAAGCATGCACTCAAAAGTTTTAATTGGTTCCAAATTTTGTAAAACCAGGCATAGCAAAGTGATACAAACAGAGGGTGTGACATTGGTACTACCAACATTCCATCTGGTGCCACCGGAACATATACCAACTTTTTGTTAACCAATTTCTTCAAATCAGTCCCGTCGAGTTTAAGGAATCGGTGACACCGAGACTTGGTAACTGCCTAGGTCACCCATATTGGTACCACCGATATTTATATCAGTTTAACCAAAAAGGAAAAAGTTGCCACATTTTGCACTAGTCGGTGCAACCGAGTTTTCACTTCGATTTCACCGAGTTGGGCAATAGTGTTGTAACGGTTGGATTTTTGGAGATGCCTATATATATACCCCTCCACCATCTCCCACTAAAAAGATAAGCACTCTGAACACACACACACTTGCCATATTCAATTTTTTAAGAGAGAGCCACCTACTCATGTGTTGAGGCCAAGATCATCCACTCCAACCATATGGATCTTGATTTGTTGCCTCCCCAAGTTGCTTTCCATCCAATCAATCTCTATTACCCATGCCAAATATGTGAGAGAGTGATTGAGTGTTGAGGAGACTATCTTTTGAAGCACAAGAGCAAGGAGTTCATCATACTACCACATCTATTACCTTTTGGAGGGTGATGCCTCCTAGGTTGATTAGGTGTCGCTTGGGAGCCTCCTTCTTCTTGATTGTGGAGTTGAACCAAGAAGTCTGTAAGGTAAAGGATATCGCCTACATCATGAAGATATACTCCGAGTAAGGCTAGTCTTCCGTGGACGTAGACCATCATGGAATAGACAAGGTTGCTACTTCGTGGACCCCTTGTGGGGGGAGCCCTTCATGAACTCTCGCAGCCATTACTATCCATGGGTTGAAGTCTCCATAAACGTGGATGTAAGATAGTACCAATTATTAGAACCACGGGAAAAATCTTCGTGTCTCCAATTGTGTTTGATCTTCTTATCCCTGCCCTCTTTACATATGCTTGTCTTTACCTTTTGCTATAATAGTCGTAGACATGCATGTGTAGGGTGAACTTGATTTGCAACAATCACTAAAATCTGTCAACCATTTAACTTGGGAAAAGGTTAGGTTTCTATTAGGTCAAGTAGTCTAATCACCCCCCTCTAGACCTACTTTTGAGCCTACACGTGTGCGATGCGTGGCATATGGTTCACTCCAATGAATGCGATGAGGCAGAAAAACAGAAATGGGCAGCCAGATGAAGGTGTGTGCGATATAGGACAGACAATTGACTTGGATGAACTATTTGTGATTAGGCAACACAACAAAAACAATTAGCCAGATCAAAGGTGTGTGCGATATACGTCATACGGTTCACTCGGATAAACTATTTGCGTTGTGCCAAGAGATCAAAAACTATTCAACTTAGATGTGTGTGGTACGCGACAAACAGGTCTCTAATAAGAAATGTGTGCGAAGACCGATAATAACACAAACAATTGCTACTAATAAGACATGTGTGTTGTGGGCAAATACGTCCTGGTATAGAATTGCCAACGATTGTTGAATTTGTCATCGATGGTTTCCCTAGTATGTTCAGTGTGCGATGTGATTGCATACAGAACAACGACATATATACTAATAAGGAAATGATTGCATGACCAAATTAAACATCCAATTACATAGGTGGCTAGTACACACATGGAATTTACACACACCAAAGTAAACTACTACATGCATAATTAACTAAGATAAACAGTCATCTAATCATCATCTACTTCTTCTTGTGACGCTTGCTGCCACTACTCTACTAGGATAAACGGAACAATACTCTTTATTGTGAATAGTGCACTCTGTTGGGCACACAAGCCTATGGATCATATCCTTGGTCGAGCAATGTGCTAATGTGGCTTGATAATGCATCAGTATTTCCCCAAACAGGAAGGGATGATGCAGAACAACGACGGTAAGTATTTCCCTTAGTTATGAAACCAAGGTATCAATCTGTAGAGGAAGATTACGCACCCACGTAAGCAGCACCTACACACAAGTAACAAATACTTGCAACCTGACGCGAAAGAGAGGTTGTCAAGCTCTCTACGATAATAAGATAGATTAGGCAATGATAGTTTTGGCAAATAGATATCGCAAGAACAAAAAATACAATAAGTAAACAAAAAGTGCAGCAAGTCATTTTTGGTTTTTTGGATTAATAGATCTGAAAACAAAAAGGAAAAATGGTAGATCAGAAAGCAATATGTTGGAAAAGTAGACCCAAGGGCCGTAGGTTTCACTAGTGGCTTCTCTCATGAGCATAACACATAGTGGGTGAACAAATTACTGTTGGGCAATTGACAGAAGATCAAATAATCATGACGATATCCATGCAATGATCATTATATAGGCATCACGTCCAAGATAAGTAGACCAAAACGATTCTGCATCTACTTCTATTACTCCACACATCGACCGCTATCCAGCATGCATCTAGTGTATTAAGTTCATGAGAAAATGGAGTAATGCAATAAGAATGGTGACATGACGTAGACAAGGTCTATTCATGTAGGAATAGACCCCATCTTGTTATCCTTAATAGCAACGATACATGCATGTCTTGCTGCCCCTTCTGTCACTTGGAAAGAACACCGCAAGATCGAACCCATCACAAAGCACCTCCTCCCATGGCAAGAAAAATTGATCTAGTTGGCCTAAATAAACAAAAGATTCGAAGAAGAAATATGAGGCTATAAGTGATCATGCAAATAAGAGATCAAAGAAGACTCAAATCATATTCATGGATAGAAACTGATCATGAACTCAAAATTCATCGGATCTCAGGAAACACACCGCAAAAGTCATTACATAAAATAGATATCCAAGAGACCATTGTATTGAGAATTATAGAGAGAGGGGAATCCATCTAGCTACTGCCTACGGACCCGTAGGTCTATGGTGGACTACTCACGCATCATCGGAGAGGCACCTATGATGAAGATGAACCCCTCCGTGATGATGTTAGATTAGATCTCAAGGTCTTGGACCTTGCGGTGGCTGGAATTGTGTTTTGTTGACTCCCCTAGGGTTTTCTGAATATTTAGGGCGAATAGTCGATTGAGGGGAGTCCCGAGGTGGTCACCCTCCACCAGGTCGTGCCAGGGGCCTCTAGCGCGCCCTGGTGGAGGGTGGCCACCCTGGGCCCCCTGTCTTGTTGTTGTTTGGCCCATCCTGGCTCTTCTGGTCCATAAAAAATCACTAAAAATTCCCGTAGCGTTTGGTCTCCGTTTGTTATTGTTTTTCCGTGAATTAAAAAAAAGCAAAAACAGCAACTGGCACTTTGGCATTATGTCAATATGTTAGTCCCAAAAAATGATATAAAGTTGCTATAAAATGATTGTAAAACATCCAAGATTGATAATATAACAACATGTAACAAGCAAAAAATATAGATACGTTCGAGACATATCATGTGCCCTCATGCATCGTGCTAGCTCGATGTTAATTGATGGCGTTTTATGAATGCGCCACCGTTTCCCGCCATTCCCTTACCGGTTTCCCGTCGCCACCCAACGATATTGCGCATAACCCTAGGCGATACGCGACGCACCGAGGCACCAAGCACACCCTATGGCATATCCACCTTTCCAAGCATGCCAACCCACCGAAGCCGCCTCTACCATCAACCTCCTCGACAAGGAAAACGAGAAGGCGCCACGGCTCATCGAGGTAGAGGGGCTCCCCGGCAACAGGATGGACGACGCCATGTGATACGTCTCCAACGCATTTATAATTTTTTATTGTTCCATGCTATTATATTATCAATCTTGGATGTTTTACAATCATTTTATAGCAACTTTATAATATTTTTTTGGACTAACCTATCGACATAGTGCCAAGTGCTAGTTGCTATTTTTTGCTTGTTTTTTACTTCGCAGAATATCAGTACCAAACGAAGCCCAAACACCACGAAACTTTTTGGAGATTTTTTTGGGCCAGAAGATAACATGGGGGCCAGGGAAGCACCTGAGAGGAGGCATGTCGAGGCCACAAGACACCAGGGTGCGCCAGAGGCCCCTGACACGACATGGTGGGTTGTGCCATCCACGGGACCCCTCTCCACAGCCTATCAGCTCTATAAATACCCAAATATTCCAACAACCCTAGGGGAGTCGACGAAAGACAATTCCAGCTTCCGTAAGTTCCAGAACCACGAGATCCAATCTAACACCATCACGGAGGGGTGCATCGTCTTAATGGGTGCCTCTTTGATGATGCGTTAATAGTCCACCATAGACCTTCGGGTCCGTAGGCATTAGCTAGATGGCTTTCTATCTATCTTTCGATTCTCAATACAATGGTCTCTTGGAGATCTATTTGATTTAATGAATTTTTGCAGTGTGTTTGTTGGGATCCGATGAAGTTTGAGCTCATGATCAGTCTCTATTCATGAATATTATTTGAGTCTTCTTTGATCTCTTAAATGCATGTTTCCACATTTTCTTTCAGATCTACTATTCCAAAAAAATACATTGCTGCACTTTTTATTTGCATCTTTTATTTTGTGTTCTTACACAATCTATTTATCAAATCTTATATAAACTGATCTATCTTTTACCATGGAGAGATTGGCAACCTCTCTTATGCGTCGGGTTGCAAGTATTTGTTCTTTGTGTGCAGGTACCGTTTACATAGTGCTGCTTATTTCTCCTTCTGGTTTGATAACCTTGGTTTAGTAACTAAGGAAAATACTTATCATAGTTTTGTTGCATCATCCCTTCCTCTTTGGGGAAAACCGACATAGTCTCAAGCCACGTCAAAGGAATTTGTGGCGTCGTTGCCGGGAAGACATCATCCACATCCATCAGGTTCCTAATCCCAAATCTCATCTCCTTGCAATTTACATTATTTGTCATTTTCCTCTCCCCCACTTCACAAAATTTGCCATTTTATTCGCCCTCTTTTTCGTTTGCCTATTGCCCATTTGATCTTTTGCTTGCTTGCCATCATGAGTGATTTTGGTATGGAAGAAACAGATGATAGCATGACTCCTAAAATTGGACGTTCTCGTAATATGGATTCTAAACTTTTGTTTTGGGGCAAGGGAATGTTATAGGAGAAGAAACTATCCAAGAATTTTTCAATTGTGTTGGAAATTTAACTCCGTATGATGCTCCTATACTTAAAAGAACTAAAACTTATGCGGGAGCTATTTCAACACTAGTTCAAAAACTTGAAAATAGGTTTATCTGCATGCACCCATCCTACCTTGCAAAGATTTTTTTATGATCTTCCCGTTATAAAGGATCCTAAAGCTAAAAAGTTAGCTACGCTTGTTCTTATGAATGAATTTTATCACATAGAACAAGAAGCTAGGGAATTTTTTTTATTTTTTCGTAAGAGCCATGAAAAACCAATAATAGATGATATCATTTATGAAAGTGACAACATGTTGAGACATCTACAAGATAATTTATAAGCTTGGGTATTTTATGGCACCCCAAGATAATATCCAAAGAGGAACAAGCAACTAAGCTTGGGGATGGCCCGAGTGGCATCCCCTCTTTCTTCTAATGACCATCGGTATTTTACTTAGAGCTATATTTTTATTCGTCACATATCATGAGTTTGGGTTTGAGCATCTTGTATCATATGAGTCTTGGCTTGATTTTACTTTTATTTTGACACAAGTGTCCTTGCTTGGGACAGCTATTTGAGAGAGCTACAATTATGCTATGATTTTTTAGAATTGATCTATATGCTTCATTTAAATTTTTTTGACCTATGGGATTGCTCTAGTGCTTCACTTATATCTTTTGAGCACGGCGTGCTTTAAATTTTTGAAGAAATACTCTCATACTTCACTTAGATTAATTTTGGAGTTAGTAAATTTTGAAGAAATTGTCTCACGTTCACTTATATTATTTTGAGAGATGAAATTTTTATTCTCATGTTCTTCACTTAAATTTATTTGTGCTTGTCAAAGGCAATGGGAATGTATGAAACTAGTCCCAAAGTGATAGATATTCAAGAGGGATATAAGAAAAACTTTCATGAAGATCATTGGAAAAATTAAACTTGCTTCCTTGTAATAGTTTTGAGACATGATGATAGTAATATGTGAGTTATTTTCGTGAGTTATTATGATTTTGTAAGAATATTGGTGTTAAGGTTTGTGATTCCCTATGCAAGCACGAAAGTCAATAGTTCTGCAGTGAAATTACATCCTACTTATGGTGCATTATTCGGTATTGGTTATGCTTAATGCTCGTTTATTGGAATTTTAGTTTCTTGGTTGGTTGCTTCTCAATCTATTTTCTAGCCTTCACTTGTACTAAGTAGAAATACTACAGTGCATCCAAATCCTTAAACCCAGTTTTTCCATATGAGTCCACCATACCTACATATATGCGGTATTTCCATGTCGTTCCAAGCAAATTTATATGTGCCATCTCTATATTTCAAAATGAATTTCCTTTTTGTGTGCTCGTACCGCTCATGAAGCGGAGAGGGGTGACCGATATTTTTTCATGCTAGATGTATCATTCTCAAGATGAGTGTTTATTCACTTGTCATTGCACACGAGTATGTCGGTAATAGGGATGCCCGGTCCCGAAATGAAAAAAAAATACTTTATGTTGTGAAATAATAAATTTCTTGGAAGTGTTTGTATGGAAGGCTACCGTGGATTAGGATGGCCAAGGATTGTGAAAGAGTGGTGGAAAAAGGAATAAACTTTATTTTCTGTTTGGGAACGGCTTATGATATATCTAGCATGGAAAGCTGTTGAAAGCTCTTGGTCATTTTCGTTGACAAGAAAGGCATGCCACCCAAAATATTTCTCTCTCATTTTAAACTTTGAGCCCCCGCACTTCTACAAATCCCTACTTCCCTCTGCGAAGGGCCTATCTATTTACTTTATGCAATTTTTACTTTTATTTGAGTCTCAATGTTCTATTATAAAGCACCAACTAGGGGGCACTATGATCGTACTTGACCATTGGGTTTGGATAATATTTGCATGTGTTTCATGAATGGATCAATGATTGAGCATGATGGGCTAGGCATAACTTCCTTTAGTGCTGATATTTTGAAAGACATGGTTGCTTCTTGGTATGCTTGAGTATTAAAGTCTTCATGTCAAAATTAGACTATTGCTTTGAACCATCTAAAAGTCCAAATGTCCATGCTACAAAAGGAAATAATATGTGATGAACATGTTAGGCAGCATTCCACATCAAAAAATCTTGTTTTATCATTTACCAACTCGAGGACGAATAGGAATTAAGCTTGGGGATGCTAATATGTCTCCAATGTATATATAATTTTTGATTGTTCCATACTATTATATTATCAATCTTAAATGTTTTAGAATCATTTTATAGCAAATTTATATCATTTTTTGGGAGTAACCTATTGACATAGTGCTAAGTGCCAGTTGTTGTTTTTTGCTTGTTTTTTTACTTCGCAGAATATCAGTACCAATCGAAGCCCAAAGACCGTGAAACTCTTTGGAGATATGTTTTGGGCCAGAACACAACTTGGGGGCCAAGGAAGCACTTGAGAGGAGTCCCGTGGAGGCCACAAGACACCAGGGCACACTAGAGGCCCCTAGCATGGCCTGGTGGGTTGTGCCCTCCACAACACCCCCTGTCCATTGCCTATCAGCTCTATTAATACCACAATATTCCATAAACCATAGGGGAGTCAACAAAACACAATCCCAACCGCCGCAAGTTCCAGAACCACGAGATCCAATCTAAGACCATCACGGAGGGGTGCATCATCTTCATGGGTGCCTCCCCGATGATGCGTGAGTAGTCCACCATAGACCTATGGGTTCGTAGGCAGTAGTTAGATGGATTTCTGTCTCTCTCTCTCGCTCTCTTTTGATTATCAATACAATGCTCTCTTGGAGATCTATTTGATGTAATGACTTTTTGCGGTGTGTTTGTTGGGACCGAATGAAGTTTGAGTTCATGATTAGTATATATTGGATGTATATAATTATATTTTAGAGTGTAGATTCACTTATTTTGTTCTGTATGTAGTCCATGTAAAATCTCTAAAAAGACTTGCATTTAGGAACGAAGGAAGTATATGTTCAATGGTCGGGTGACCAGGTAAGGCTCGAGACCTGAACACACCAGAGATGTTGAAATCAAACAGAGCTGGTGAAACTGGCATTTACAACAACTCTATCCATGAATTTTATTTGAGTCTTCTTTGATCTCTTATATGCATGATTACTTATAGCCTCGTATTTCTTCTTCGAATCTTTGGTTTAGTTAGGCCAACTAGATCGATTTTTCTTGCCATGGGAAGAGGTGCTTTGTGATGGCTTCTATCTTGTGGTGTCCTCTCTCAGTGACAGAACTGGCAGCAAGGCACGCCTGTATCGTTCGTATTAAGGATAACAAGATGGGATCTACGCCTACATGAATAGATCTTGTGTACATCATGTCATCGTTCTTATTGCATCACTCCGTTTATCCATGAACTTAATACACTAGTTGCATGCTGGATAGCGGTCGATGTGGGGAGTAATAGTGGTAGATGCAGAATCATTTAGGTCTACTAATCTTCGACATAATGCCTATATATTGATTGCTCATTGGCTTGGATATCGTCATGATTATTTGATCTTCTATCAATGCCCAACAGTAATTTGTTTACCCACCGTGTGCTATACTCATGAGAACCTACACCCCCGGGTCTATCTTTTAACATATTACTTTCCGATCACTATATTTACACATTTGTTTTCAGATCTATTATTACAATAATACCAAAAATACCTTGCTGCACTTTTTATTTTCATCTTTTATTTTTTGTTCCTACACTATCTATTTGTCCGATCTCATATAAACCGATCTATCTTTTACCATGGAGAGATTGACAACCTCTCTTATGCGTCGGGTTGCAAGTATTTATTTTTTGTGTGCAAGTACCATTTACATAGTGTTGCTTGGTTCTCCTACTGGTTCGATAACATTTGTTTCATAACCGAGGGAAATACTTACCTTAGCTGTGCTGCATCATCCCTTCCTCTTTGGGGAAATACCGACGCAGTCTCAAGCGACGTCAAAGGAATTTCTGGCGCCGTTGCCTGGGAGACATCATTAACATCTATCAAGTTCCTAATAATAAATCTCATCTCCTTGCAATTTACATTATTTTCCATTTTCCTCTCGTTTTCCTCTCCCCCACTTCACAAAATTTTCCATTTTATTCGCCCTCTTTTTTGTTTGCCTATTCCCCATTTGATATTTTGCTTGCTTGTCATAATGAGTGATTTTGGTATGGAAGATACAAATGATGTAAGGACTCCTAAAATTAGACGTTCTGGTAATCTGGATTCTAAACTTTTGTTTTGGGGCAAGGGAATGTTATAAGAGAAGAAACTATCCAAGAATTCTTCAATTGTGTTGGAAATTTAACTCTTGATGATGTTGCTTTACTTAAAAGAACTAAAACTTATGCGGAAGCTATTTCATCCCTAGTTCAAAACTCGAAAATAGGTTTATCCGCACCCATCCTACCTTGCAAAGTTTGTTTTATGAGTTACCCGTTATAAAGGATCCTAATGCTAAAAAGATAGCTACCCTTGTTCTTATGAATGAATTTCATCACATAGTACGAGAATCTAGGGAAATTTGTGATTTTTTTGTTAGAGACATGAAAAACTAGTAATAGATGTGATCCTTGACGAAAGTGGCTATAGGTTGAGACATATAATTGGAAATAATCAATTTTTTGATGACAACCTTAAAAAGGAAGTCCCCATTTTGCATATGATCCAACAAGTTTCTAATGATGTTAATCAACAATATTCTTGGATTGTGGCCGGAAATCAAAGAGGATACATAGATGGATAACTTGATAGTGATAAGATTTTTATGGATAATGTGTTTCAAGTTATATTTGCAAAACCTCTTGATGAAAATACATCTATGAAGAAAAAGAAGAAAAATTACAATACTTGAAACTTTGCTTTGTGCCTAGCTAGGGGCGTAAAACGATAGGACTTGCTGGGAGGCAACCCAATGAATAAAATTTATTTTCACCTTTTTATTTCTGTTCTTTAGTGTTTACACAATTATGATACTTTTATGATTGTGTTTTTTATCTTTTAATTTGTGTTTGTGCCAAGTAAAGCCTTTAGGATCATGTTGGGTGATAGTTGATTTGATCTTGTTGAAAAACAGAAAATTTTGCATCTAGTAAAAGAATTCTTAAAAATCACTAAAGCGACAGAAAATTCTGAATTATGTTACACAAGATTGATATGAAAATTCCTGATGTTTTCCTAATTGTTCAGAATTTTTTGAGTTACAGAAGTATGGTTAGAGTACAGATTACTACAGACTGTTGTATTTTTGACACAATCTGTTTTCGTTGCATTGTTTGCTTATTTTGATGAATGTATCGTTTGTATTCGAGGGTATAAGCCATGGTAAAGTTATACAGTATATATAATGCGATAATAAAATATGAATGGGTTTTCAATAGTACTTAGAGTGGTGATTTGCTTTATTATACTAACGGATCTCACAAAGATTTTGCTAAGTTTTGTGTGATTGAAGTTTTCAAGTTTTGGGTGAGATCGGGATGGATGAAGGAATAAGGAGTGAAAAAATCCTAAACTTGGGGACTCTTGGGAAACCCAAGATAATATCCAAAGAGGAACAAGCAACTAAGCTTGGGATGCCCTGAGTGGCATCCCCTCTTTCTTCTAACGATCATCGGTATTTTACTTGGAGCTATATATTTATTCATCACATATCATGAGTTTTGCTTGGAGCGTCTTGTATCATTGTATCATATGAGTATTTGCTTGATTTTCTTTTTATTTTGTCACAAGTATCCTTGCTGGACACACCTATTTGACAGAGCTAAAATTGTGCTATGATTTGTTAGAATTGCTCTATATGCTCCACTTAAATTTTTTGAGCTTTGGAATTGCTCTAGTGCTTCACTTATATCTTTTGAGCACGGCGTGCTTTAATTTTTTTTGAAAAATACTCTCGTGCTTCACTTAGATTAATTTGGGAGTTAGTAATTTTGAAGGAATTCACTGAGGGATGAAATTTTTATGCTCATGCTCTTCACTTAAATTTATTTGAGCTTGTCAAAAGCAATGGCAATGTATGAAACTAGTCCCAAAGTGATATATATTCAAGAGGGATATAATAAAAACTTTCATGAAGATCATTGGACATATTAAAGTTGATTCCTTGTAATAGTTTTGAGACATGATGATAGTAATATGTGAGTTATGTTGGTGAGTAATTATGCTTTTGTAAGAATATTGATGTTAAGGTTTGTGATTCCCTGTGCAAGCACAAAAGTCAATAGTTATGCAATGAAATTACATCCTACTTATGGTTCATTATTTGTGTCGCGGGGGATGAGCACCTATGGGATCAGAGGGACCCCTTTCGGTTCGGCGGGGGAGAAGGCTCGCGCAAAGAGCGGGTCTGATGAACAACATGCGGGGATCTTTACCCAGGTTCTGGCCGCAAGGATGCGTAAAACCCTACTCCTGGTTGGCTGTATTAAGAAATTTCTTAGGGTTCTTGCCCCAGGGGCACTAACCGCAGCCGCCACGCGTGTGAACTAGAAGGTCCAAAGATTCCACGTACCAAAAGTTGCAAAATCTAAAAAAAGGTCCTCCACCGTTTTGCGTTGGGCCTCCTTTTATACTCTGGAGGGGATCCCAACAGTGGCGTACAGTGCGTCCACGGGGTGTACAAAACTACAGTGCTATCATACCTAACATGAACGGAGTAGGACAAGCACATTTATTGCACCGTCACGCATCTCTGTCCGTCTGTGGGACGAGACGGGAGCCCGTCCCATCGGCACCGCTTAGCCCCCTCCAACATCGGCGCCATGACACACATGCAAGAGGATCGACACCTGGCCTGTGCGCTAGCGGGGCCTTGTCGAGGCTTCTCTTTGTCGGGGCCTCGCCTTGTCAGGGCCTTGTCTTGCATGGGGGTTCAATAGCCCTTCCAGCAAGGTCTTGTCGGCGGTCTTGATTCTTCTATGTTACCTGGTGGGTCCTCATTGCTAGGGTGGCTACTACTACCCGTGCACGAGTAAGGGGCACTGGAGAGCCCAAAACTCTAGTGCACCGATAGGAGCCCCCGGGCCTGGGCCACACACCTCGCGAGGCATTGTTGGGCCAGGCCCAAACAATGCACGGGTGTGCGTGGCAGGGCCTTGCTGTTGTGATCGTTGCACTCACTACACTTCCACACAACGTCCATTGAATGCGGGACGTGGGTTACGTGTGTGGCGCAGCAGTTACAGCAGCACGCCCGAGAACGTTTCTATGTCATCTTATTTTAGTAAAGAGATTGTCCCGTGCCTTCCCCATAAAGAGGAAATTGCAGAGGCACTGCTCATTTACCGCTCGTCTTTCCCAATCTGAGAACCGCCCTCGTCTTCCTCCTCGATCCTGAAACAAAGCCCCTTACACCCATCCACGCCCCTGCTCCCTCTTTGTCCTCGGTCCCCGCCCTCGCCGACACCATGCCGCCCAAAGCTAGTAAAGGCAAGGAAGGAGAGGCCGTCTCGGAGAACAAGATGGTGAGGATGCGGAAGGAGTACGTCGTCTTTCTGTCGGGCTTGGCATGGACATCCTGAAGAAGCAATACCGGTGGATATGGGCGACAAGGACGACAGCGCATCCTGCCACCTGCGTGAGTCCAGGCCCCTCCGGGGACGGCCCAGGCAAATACCCTTTCTTTCCCAATTACTTTTACTGCGGGCTCTTTCCCCCTTTTTCGGACTTCTTCAATGACCTCATGTTCACCTACGTCTTCCAACTCTTGGATTTCACGCCGAATGCCCTGATGTCCATGGTAGTTTTTGCCCATCTTTGCAAAAAACTTTGCTGGAGTAGTCCCCAACACTGCTCTTTTCCACCACTACTTTTCCCCTCGCATCCAACCAGATGGAGCCCTTTCCGGTGCCGTCACTTGGATTCCACGGCCAAGAACCAAGGAGTTCTACCCTGACGGGGCCTATTATGATAGGTGGGACGAGTGGCGGGGCAAATGGTGCTGGATTCGGGAGGACAAAATATTGCCCTTCTGCTTGCCGCGGCAAGCTAAAATGGTGCGCGGCAAGGACTGGGTGCCATAGACCCTGAGGATGGGAAACTTACAGTCGCGACCACCAGGATCGACCGCCTTAGGGACGCCGACCTTTCCATAGAGATGATAGGCAACGATTTCCTTTGCCGGCACACCGCTCCCTTGCAGAATAAGGGGAGGCCAGCTTGGGATTTTCGGAATGCGGCGGACATCATGAGACTATGCCCCGGGCTGAATCACAACCTGACCATTATGCAGCATGAAGCTCTCTGCCATAAGCTGTTCAGGGGTGCCGCGGTACCCGAGCTGCTGGTAGGCATAGTCCCCTTGTGCAATAATTCCGCTGTAGGTAGAATCATTGCCATGATGCCGGTGTTCGACGCCCACAGCCTTGACGCATCTTAGATCGAGCCACCTACCGAGCAGGTGCAAGAATTCTTTGATAACTTGGTGGAAAGGGCCATCCGTAGGGAAGAGGGCCTCGTCCGTGACACCACCGAGGAGGAACTGGCGTACATTGCTAGTAGGGCGGAGGAAGCAGATCTCGCCGTGGAGGCCGGCAACGCCGGCTTCTTGGAAGATGAAGCCGGCAAACTGGAAACACTGCCGGACGAAGGCCTTGTCGGGCAGGGTGGGACCACCGAGTAGCAAGGCGGCTCGTCCGCCTGGGGCTGCCCTGCCGAAGACGGAGATGATGAGGAGCTGCCCAAGGAGGCCCCGTCCCTTGTGCAAAGGAAAAGATGCGTCCTTCGAAGCATCACCTCTGGGCTCCCCGTCCGTCAAGCTCCATCAAGTAGCATAGCCCCCAGCAAGGGGCGACCGGCAAGGCCGCACGGCGGCAAGAAATCCATCAACAACCCACGCCCGCCGCGACCAAGCAATCTAGGAGCACCCCTCCACCTCCTCCCACAGGCACCACGGCAGAGGTCGCCTTCGACCTTTCTGCCCTTAGCTCGGGAGAAGAAGATGAGGAGTAAGGATCCTGTCATATCTTTCACCTATTCCGATTTCTGGTTTTTACTTTACTCATTTGGTTCGCCTTGGTTTGCCTTCACAGGGACACAGAGACACTGGTGCAACGGGTAGCGAAGAGGGCAAGGACCTCGATGGCCGAGGAGTCATTGGCAAGTGCCTCAGGCGTGCCAAGGACGACCGACCTCAACCCGGAGGCTAGCCCATGGCGCAGCCCTCGACTCAGTCCCCGACAGCGCCCCCAGCATGAGCCCATTACTCACTTCGCACTAGCAAGTGCTAGGGTGTGCATCTTTACTGTTGACATCACCGGACGTGTAGGAGGAGGACGGAGGCAAGGAGAACCATCAGCGACCGTTCTGGACATGCCGCCCCCATCAACTATGCCGCCCAGAGATGTATCCCGGGCAAGAACCTCCTCCAGTGCGCTTTACTGTGACAAGGGAGAGCAAGCAAGCACAGGCACCGACAGGTCTTCACCGGCAACTGTCGTTGGTGCAGGTATTCTTTATTATGTTCGTCTTTTTTGTCTTCTTGAACTTCCACCTTAGATTCATTTGGTTTGTTTTCTTGGCCTCTAGACATTCCCCCGATGGAGGGCATGGACGTTGACACCGTCATCGAGGAGACCGCCAGGGATGCCCCCGTCGAGGCCGACTGGATCTCTGCCCAGGAGGCCATCAAGAGTGTTGCCGTTGAGGCCGCTGAAGCCACCAAGAATGCTGCCGCTAAGGCTGCTAGCGCTGAGGCCGCCAAGGCTGCGCGGAAAGAGGAGGCCGCCAAGAAATCCGCCGAGAAGGCCGGTGAGGAGGCCAGTGGTCGCACTGACGGCATCCCTATCGCAGGAGCACCAGGCGCTATGCCGACCACTGAGCCCCCAGCTTCCGAGGAGGCGGCTGTCAAGGACTAGCCGCCTCTTTCCGAAGCCCCTTCATTGAGTAGATACTTCAAGGTCGGCTACAACTTGTTCGTCGGCATCCCCGGCACGACAAGCATTCGGGTGCCACCCAAAGGGGGAGTTCTTGTTGAGGAGGCCATCACTGCTGTCGGGCTCGACATCGTTGATGAGCCAAGCACCAGCAGCAAATCCCAGGAAGAGTAGCTCCTTCAGACCATGGGCGATAGCTTCCGAAAGCTTCAAGCGCTTCACTGCACCCGGAAGGAGAAACTGGACTCCAGGGCTGCGGTTATGGAGGCGGTCAAGGCCAATTTCCAGGAGCGCGTCGAAGAAACTCAGGCTTGGTTTGCCCAAGCTTCCCAGGACTTGAGGACTGGCCATACACAGTTGAGCCAAGGCTGGAACCAACTCTTCATGTAGCAGTCCGATGCTGAGCAGGCACAAGAAGAGGCCAAACGTCGGGCTGCCGTAGAGGACGCCCGCTTGACGGAGCGCCGTGTCTTACTCGATGCCCATGAGGAGGACCTCGCTGCTCGTGAGACGGTGCTTGCCGACAAACTCCATGACAAGGAAGTGGAGCTCGAGGATCTCTTCGCATGGCAGACCCATGAGCTGGAGCGGAAGCATAGGGAGACGCTCGAGGCCCTAACTGTAGGCCACGCCGGCAAGCTGAAGGAGGCCGTCGACGCAGCTGAAGCTGCCGAGGCTGCCAAGAACTTACAGGAGGAGAGGGCAAAGAAGCTGGAGGCCATCCTCGAGAATCTCTACAAGGAGTTCTCGTCGCTCAAGACTGAAAGGGACAAAGCCCTCTCTAGTCAGATGGAGATGCAGGTCACCATTTCTGACAAGACCAAGCAGCTCTCTTCAGCCAACGAGTCCATCAGCGACCTGAACCTAAAGCTGGCCACGCTGACCAGGACTCTCAAAGCCGCCAGGACCCGAGAGAAGGCTCTGGTCAAGGAGCTCCACGATGAGAAAGAGCTGGGCGAGAGCGCTGCTAATGCCCATAACGACTATGTGCATGTTGTGGAAATCTGGACCGAGAAGCTTGTCAACGTTGCAGAGAAGCTCACCAAACAAATGTCTGCCATGGGCCTGGAGGGCCCCATGTACTCTCCCGACGACAGGATGTTCACGAGCACCAAGGTGACCATGATCTTTGACAGCCAGCTTGGAGCCCTTGAGCAGCTTCACTCCGACCGGGCATCCCACCTAGCCAGCGAATCGTGCAAGCTCTGCGAGGTCGTTCTCCGCAAGGTGCATGTCAAGGTGGTGTACAGGAACCCCGGCCTCAACCTCACCAATGTCCTCGACCGCTTGTCGAAAAGCGTAGATGTCAAGGCGCTTGAAGAACTCGTCGCGCCCATCATCGAGAGGGTAAGCCAAGTCAAGCGGGTTGAAGGTGATCGCCGGGATTAGCTGCCTTACTCCTTGCTGCCGCACATGTAAAAAAAATTATTTTGTGTTAGAACCTCGGCAAGGCCAATGTAATATTGCCACGTTATGCTTTGAACAATTGTTATGTTATCTTCCTTGCTTTATTTCTCTCTGTATGTATTCACCCTACGCTGGATTGGAAACTTGCCGGCGTGCACCTCTCTGCCGCGAGTGCTAGGTGTGGGACTTTAGCAGCCTGCTGGCGAAATTGCCGCGGGTAAGAGACACCTGGTGCTTCAAGTGCAGTCACCTAGACTATTGAGCAGACTCGAAACAGAATAGGGATGCAACCAATCGCAACATGGTTTCTCCGTGTGCAGGTTTTCCATACAGAAGTCGAGATCGCCCAAGGGAAATAACTTCACGGCAAGAATTTAGTTGGGGTTTTTGCAACTTATCTTTTTGTTGTCGTACTCCTTTCGGCAAGTGTTTTTTTGGGACATCTCTCATAGGTAGGTATCCGTACCGCCATCCCCCCGGCAAAGCTGCACGCGAGGTGACCTTCTGTCCTTTGGGAAACAGAAAGAAGAGAAAATGTGGACATGGAACCTTGGCGGTCGGTTAGCCCTTGCCGAGATTAAGTGCAATGCAATTCCTCAGACAAACATGCACATACATAAACATGAGAATTGATAAAGATTGCAGAATACTTATCTTTATTCAACTACGCAGATGGTCTGAGCCTGGCTTTGTATCAAGGATGCCATGCTTCAGCGGCAAGACTTCTACAAAAGGTGGTTGCTAGGGGCCCGGCAACCGCGCCATATGGGTAGAACTTGCGAAGATGATCGATATTCCAGGAGTTGCTCACTAGGATGCCATCTTTGGTCTCCAGGCGGACTGTGCCAGGCCTGGTGACACGTACTACCTGATAAGGGCCTTCCCACTTCAGCATCGACTTGTTGGAATTCTAGGCGGACTGAACTCGCCGAAGAACAAGGTCGCCTTCCACAAGAATTATGGCATTAACTTTGCGGTTATGGTAGCTGCGCAAAGCTTGCTGGTAGCGTGCAACTCTCACAACAACCTGAAGATGGACTTCCTTGAGGAGCGTCACGTCATCTTGCCGCAATTGCTCTTGCTCGATCTCATCATAAGCGAGCACTCGAGGGACCCGTATATGAGTTCCGTGGGGAGAACTACCTCCTCCCCATAGACGAGGGAGAAGGGTGTTCGGCCGGTGGCTCGATTTGGTGTCGTTCTGATTAGCGAAAGACTCCTTGGTAGCTCATCAATCCAATGCCTTCCGCACTTGTGCAGCCTGTCGAAAGTTCTCGTCTTGAGGCCTCGCAGCACTTCAGCGTTAGCCCTTTCCGTTTGGCCGTTGCTCCTTCAGTGGGTAATGGAAACAAAACAGATTCTGCTGCCAAGGTCTTGGACATACTGCAAGAAGGTGCGGCTCATGAACTATGTGCCGTTGTTAGTGATGATCCTGTTGGGAACACCAAAGCGACAGACTAGTCCTTTGAAGAACTTTACGGCTGACTGTGCTGCCACCTTCCTCAGTGCTTCCACTTCTGGCCACTTTGTGAACTTGTCGATTGCAACGTACTCAAAGTACTCAAAGTCCCCGACAGCACGGGGAAAGGGGCCCAAGATGTCAAGACCCCAGACCGAAAATGGCTAGGAGGGATCGTTTGAAGGGCTTGAGTTGGTTGGTGTAATCTCTTTGAATGAAACTGGCATGCTTCACACTTGGTTACTAATGCCGTTGCATCCTGGAGGACAGTGGGCCAAATGAAACCTTAATGGAATGAATTTCCGGCAAGTGCTCTTGATCCTATGTCGGAGCCACATATTACTCTTGTCCATCTTCCCGGGAAATACATTTCAGTTTCACACCATTCGGCCTTTTTCTGTACAGGACGTTATCCACAAACTAGTACATACTAGACCGACGGGCTACTTTCTCCGCTTCCTCTTGTTCCTCGGGGAGTTCTCCTATTTGAAGGAATCGGATGATGTGCTGTGCCCATGCTGGAGCCTGGGGCTCGACAACAAGGACTAAAGGCATATCTTCAGCCAGGGAGCGTCCCTCTCAATGGCAAGGGCCTGAGGGCCCATCGGAGGCTGCTGCTTGTCGGCAAGCCTGGCGGGAATGCATGTTTCCACGACAAGAGCCGGGGGCCCTGTCGGAGCACAGCACTCACCGACAAGCCTATAATTGTCCTTGACAACCTCTTCACCGGTGGCTTCCGGGAGCTCTGCCGGCAAATACTTGCCAGAACTTAACTTCCTTCTCTTCTCTTGCCCAGTTGATGGTGTCACGGAGGGTTGAGTTAGTCGGAGCATGGAAGTTCTTGGTTCCACAGGTAACTTAAGGGCAACACACTTTGACAGGCCTCTGCACGTGGAACGTGCTCCATTTGTAGGCCGTCAAAAAGTTCTTCCAACTTCCTCACTTCATCTACATAAGCTTCCATCAACGGGCTCTGGTAATCTTTGTTCACTTTCCTGACAACAAGTTGAGGATCACCCCTAACAATAAGTTTCTTGATCCCAAGGTCTGTCGCGATCTTGAGACCGTCAAGCAGCCCTTCATACTCGGCAGTGTTGTTCGTTGATATCTCTCGGGGAAAGTGCATCTGAATCACATATCTGAGGTGCTCTATGGTGGGTGTGACAAACATCATTCCGGCACCGACGCCTTGTAGCGAGAAAGCTCCATAAAAATACATGATCCATTCTTGATCGGTTTCCTTACCGGGGAGAGTTGACTTTGGAACTTGTTCATCGGGCGTTGGGGTCCACTCTGCAATGAACTCCACCAAGGCCCTTCTCTGAATGGTTGAAATGCTTTCAAACTTAATACCAAAGCTTGATAGTTGCAAAGCCCACTCCACAATCATGCCGGTAGCTTCTGGGTTTCGCAAGATCCGCTGTAGCGGAAAGCGAGTGACAACGGTGATCTCATGTGCTTGTAAGTAGTGGTGCAGCTTCCTCGAGGACATAAGAAGGCCGAAAAGCAACTTTTGCATGCTAGAATATCTTGACCTAGCCCCCTCCAACAGGGAGCTGACAAAATAGATTGGGCGCTACACCACTTTCTTCTTCTCGATTGCCTCATTCAACTACGTAGATCCTCCCTTGCCGACACCAGAACCTGCTGGGGAATGTCCTGGCTCGTCGCTTGGCGGCCCTGCCATTGCCACTACTTCTTCATCAACTTCTCTTTCAGCCACTAGTGCAGCACTCACCATTGATTCCTTGCCTCCAAATACAACAGCAATGGCTCTTGTGATTTTGGCGCGACTAGGACTGGTGTAGAGGATAGGTACTCCTTCAAATCCTATAGCGCTGCCTCCGCTTACGGAGTCCATTTCATCTGACCTGCCCTCTTCAAGATTTTGAAAAAGGGCAAGGCACGCTCAACAGATTTTGAAATGAACCTACTCAGAGCAGCAACATAGCCGGCAAGACGGCGCACATCTTTGACTCGTCTTGGTGCTTCAATTTGCTCAATCACTTTGGTCTTGTCAGGATTTGCTTCGATTCCTCGTTGAGATACAAAGAACCCAAGAAGCCTATCGGATGGGACGCCGAACACACACTTCTCAGGGTTGAGCTTCATGTTGATCTTGCGCAGGTTGGCAAAAATTTCTTCTAGGTCTGATATGAGCATAGCCTTGTCTTTGGTTTTGACCACTATGTCATCCATATAAGCTTCCATATTTGTATGTAGCTAGGGCTCAAAACCAATCTGGACCGCTCTTGCAAAGGTACAACCAGCACTCTTCAACCTGAAAGGCATACGCAAAAAGCAATATGTACCACATGGGGTGATAAATGCGGTCTTCTCCTCATCTTCCTTGTCCATGAAAATCTAATGATAACCGGAATAGGCATCAAGGAAAGACAACAAGTCGCAACCGACGGTGGAGTCCACAATCTGGTCGATGCGCGGAAGGGAAAAGGATCTTTGGGGCAGGCTTTGTCGATGTCTGTGAAATCAATGCACAACCTCCATTTTCCATTCGCCTTGTGCACTATGACTGGATTCGCCAACCATGTTGGATGGAGTACTTCTCTCATCAAACCAGCCGCTTCTAGTTTCTTGATCTCTTCGACAATAAACTGTTGCCGCTCAAAAGCTAGCTTTCGACCCTTCTGCTTGACGGGCCACGCAGGTGGGCAAACGGCAAGGTGGTTCTCAATCACCTTCCTAGGAACACCGGGAATATCAGATGGTTGCCACGCAAACACATCGACCTTCGCCCGAGGAGCGACGAGCGCGCTTTCCTATTTGTCATCAAGGGTGGAACTTATGGTGAAAGTTCCGCGGGCACCTTCTTGGTCTTTGGCGGAGCAGCCTTGGACTTTTTGCTCTTGTCGGTGGAGCTCTTTGGCACATCGTCAATGGGAGTGCAGCACTCCGAGGAGGTGCACTTGCCAGAATGTACGCCAGAGGCCTTGCCGGTTCTCTTCCCCCTCTAGTGAAGGCGACAACAAACTCATGGCACAAGTCTGTCCTAGGAGGCAATGGACCCCTCTGGCAAGTGCATCAACCACGACCTGACGTTGGGCTTAAGCACCAACGGGAAGTAGTTGGCGAGTATCTTGTCGTCGCGAACCCCGGCAGCCTGCACCGCAATGGTGTAGATGCTAGGAACTCCGACGGATGAGTTTTGCCATCATACTTCTCCAGGACTTCTGGTTTGAACATGCGGGAGTTGGCCACTGGACTTGCCACAGCTCACGGGTAAATGCTGGACAACCCAACTCGTAAGGTAGGCTGACAAGATACCCTGGCGTAGACTTGTCTACAGTGGCCCCTCATGCCTATCGGACTCAAGGCATGCTCCCCGTTGCCGCTCGATTGCAGTTCGAGCGTCTTCCTTTCCCTGTTCTCGAAGAACTTGATGCTAGTCGCGGTGCGTCCGTGGGTCAGACAACACCGTTGAGTAACCATCGTAAGTGTCGGTCTGTCTAGTCGGTGACTAGCTTTGTTGTTGTGGAGGAGAGTGTGCCGAAGTCGCGCCGCCTCCGGCCCTCTCACCACTGGCACGAGCCGGCTCGGTGGACCAAAACTTATCTGCGAGGCTGAGGAGGCTGTGAATGGGGGCTCTCCATTCGTCGAGCTTCTCTGCAGCAGGAGGGAACTTTAGGAGTAGTTGCGCCCACGCCATCGCTTCCTCCGACGTGGTCGGCAGTGAACGGCGCAAGGAACGCGAGGTGCTCTGTAACATCCCAAAATTTCATTTTGGAATGTTATGATATATAGCTATGCATCATCATCACATTGTTTGAATGAATAAAATGGTTGAAGTGCTTCCTTTGAATTTCTGAAAGGCCACTTTCATCTTTCCCTTTATCTTGTTTCACCTATTTGAAAATCTCCGGTAAAGTTCAAAGAAAAGAGGGGAGTAACATGACACTCCACACCAGGGGCATCTTGGTGAAATATTTGAACAATAAAACCAAGGGGCTATTTGAAAAAATTATTGCAATAGGATTTAAAATCAAATAAGCAATTTCTGAAAATAAATTTTTTCAAAGTATTCAATATGATAGAGAAAAATGTTCATTCAATAGCATTAATTCTCCTGATCATTTTGGTATATATATTTCCTATACTTGGAAATGTTTTGAATGCTTTAAATATGATTTAAATGCTCTGGAAATAGAAAGGAAACGAATTAAATTTGAAACGGGCCGGCCCACCTGCGTTTAATTCCCGAATTCATTCCCGATCGGCCACCTACGCACTGACGCCGCCCCCTCTCTCTCTCTCTGACACCCCGTGCCCACTGCTCGACCCCGATAACCCTGCGGTCACCTTCCTCCTCGCGCCAGACAAAGCTCGCCGGGGATCTCTCCTCTCCGGATCTCCCTCCTCTTTCCCTCCCCGACCACCGCACCGGCCCTAGAAATAGCCCCAACTCCCCGCGCTCCATTTCCACCCCGAGCCCCCACTCAACCTCGCCAGAGCGCGTCCCCACAACCTCGCCGGAGTTCGACACTCGACCGAACCTCCCGGAGCTCGTGCCCATCGCCACACTCACCCCCGACCCCCTCCGACGCCGCCAATCGACGCCGGAGCTTCACCCCCGTCGCTTGAGCACCTCGGACGCCGTCCCCAACCACCAGAGCGCTGCCCTCGTCGACTCACCGCCTCGGCCTCGCCGGAGAAACTCCACCGCCGGCAACCCTCCCTCTGTGAGCCCCTCTCCCCCTCCCTGGACCGTCCGATCTAAATCCAACGCCTAGGATTAGATTTTTTGAAACACCGAACCGGTATCCTGTACAGCTCGGACGTCTGCTCGAATCGTCAGATCTCACAAACCTCGTAACCAATCAGAGAACGCCACGTCACCCTGTCCGTTCGATCAGTTTTTTTCTTTTCTTTTCTGTTTTAGAAAACAGAATGTTTTCTGTTTTTGTTTTAGTTGTAACTTTTAAACTAATTAGTGTTTTAATTGATTCTTTTTGCATTAGTTCACAAATTTAATGTAGTTTATGTATGTATGCTTAGATTTCAAATTTGAACTTTAAATTATGAATCTAATCAAATTTGTCTAAATTACTAAAATCTATATAACTATAGTTTAAAAATACATTTTTGAGTGACTATTTTTGGCACTGTTTTGTATTAGTTAGACCTATCATTCTACACAATTTGAGAATTTTTTAGAATAAATTTAGTTACTGTTTTTAACAAAAACAGATTCTGTCTAGTTCTTAATAGGTTTTAACTAAATTGATTTTTATTCAATTTGAACCTAAATTAGTTTAACTTTTGTTGTAGATTTCATTAGGTTCTGTTGATTCAACTTTATGTGTATTTTTTTCTGTTAATAAAAATATGTTTTAAAATTGTTGTGTACTCTAGTTTGAATCGGTTCATTTTGTTTTCCTCATATATATTGTTTAGAAGGAGTTTTGTAATATTTCTTTTAGCACAAAAATTTTATGAAATACTTTTTGTTTTCAAATAAAACTTTATATTTATTTACTTTTCTGTTACTTAAATGTCTAGTTGTTCAAAACCAAATTTTGACTTGTATGTCTTAGTAGGGATTTTGACACCAAAATTTTTATAGTCTTATACTTTAAGTGATTCTTCTTTTGATTGTGATTTTGTTTGTTGAAGCATTTGTTTACCTTGCTGTTGTATGAATTGTTTTGTGTTTATGCTTATGGTGTGCTCTTGTTTGATTCGTTAGATCATCCAGAGTGCGAAGCTTGTTATCTAGAGTCACTTGATTACGAGGATCGTCAGCAAGGCAAGTCACTTTGACCATGTATACCTATGTTTTATTGCATTAGTTCTTCCATCTCCCCAATTGCATGCAAAGTAGGTAAATTGGAACTTGGTTACTTGTTCTAGTATCATGTGGTAGGTACCCCTCAACCCTTTGACACATTGGCCCCGGGAAATGTTGTTTCACATTTTGCTATGCTATTAGTAGACGGGGTTGGTTGTGTGATTCATGAGAGTTGTGAGTTAATAATTTCAAGACCTACATGATGATCAAGTCTTCAAGACTCCAAGTTTTTCAACTTACCTCTGGGTGGATGATGGTTGAACAGCGCCCTGGAGAAACCAGTGGTTAGCCTAGATGATGCTGGAGAAGTGCCAGTATTCATGCGGAAAGGTCCACCCAGGCACAAAGAGATGGATGGATGCTTCAAGACCCAAGGCTTACCTGCACAGCCACAAGCCATTATGGGCTCTGGCTTGGTTGGATATCGTGGTGACCCTGGACAGGCGGTGCTATGAGATGTAGAAGAACGGTAGGAAAGGATGGGCACCGATAGAGCCTCGGGGAAACCCTTTTGAAGACCATGTTTTGGTCATCCATTTCTCAAACACCATGAAGTGCGAAAAGTCCAACCGAGGCGATCAAATCTTGTGGGGAACGTGTGCAAAACTCTACAGAGTACCCAAACCTAATCAATTAGCCGTGTCCATGATCATGGACAGTTTGAGCCAAAGGAACTAAAACTATCTGGAACTCTCAACACAATTAATTATATTGATGTGGGTTATTAATGTAAACTTGGGTATGAGAATTGGTTGGTGGAACCATCTCATTAATCAACCAACATTGTAGTAATTATGCCTTTGCCCTCTCTTGTTGTAGGAAAAATTTGGCTTTATGCAAAAAGTTACTACCCCACCTGCCATATTTGCATATAGACTAGATGATTACTTTACCCACTCTCTTGTGACTTTGCCGGCATTTTCAATATGCTGACCTATACGGCTGCAATGTATCATGTTGCGGAGTACTTTTCTGACCAGGAGTGAGGATACGCTCTACGCTCGGTGAGATGCCCTTGGAGTCAGATGGACTCAACTACCTATGGAGCTTCCGCAAGTTTTTGGTTTAGTTTATCTCATGAGTTGGCCTTTAGCCACTTTATTGTAGTTCTTATTGTAATAAAGGACTAGATATGAGATTTCGATTTATTATTGCTGTGTGATTTCCCTTTGATATATACATTGATGTACCGTGTGTGTACCAGCATGATCTTGGGATGGTACAGAAACACTGGAGGTTCGACCTTTCAGGTCGGGTCGCTACATGCTCTGACTTCTAACAGTGTTAGAAGGAGCATCATTGCGGTCTCGTGACGACATGCCACTCCCACTAGCATGCTGGCGAGCATGTTGGTCTCGCGCACCCTAGGAATGATGCGCATGAGCTTTTCTGTGGGGACATTAAGAAGTGCGGGCGCTGTGGCACGACTCTTCACGCGCGTCGTGGGAAGGTCGCGGCATAGGCGCCGGCGTGGGTGCCCTGGAAGATACCCTTCCACCCCCGGAGTTCTCCATACCATCCGTAGGCGGTACCGCTCTGTCCTGAGACCCGGGGACGTGAGGGTTCTCGCTGCCGCCATGGGCATCTCCGCGGCGAGCGTCACCGCTTGCTTGGCCTAGATCACCGGAGCATCGCAGAAGTTTCGAACCTCCGCCTCCTCCTCCTCCACCCGTGTCTATGCCGTCGCCCGTCTATGAAGATACAGGGACAACGGATGCGGATGGACCAACCGCCGTCAGGCCCTTCTTCTTGGGGGCCATGGCGATGATGAGTACGAAGAAACTGGCGCGCTGATCACCAGAACGGGTTCGCATGACCCTACGCCCCTACCTGGCGCGCCAAAGATGTCGTGGGGAACGAGCACCTATGGAATCGGAGGGACCCCTTTCGGTTCAGCGGGGGAGAAGGCTCGTGCAAAGAGCGGGTCTGATGAACAGCACGCGGGGATCTTTACACAGGTTCGGGCCGCAAGTATGCGTAAAACCCTACTCCTGCTTGGTTGTATTAAGAGTGTTCTTAGGGTTCTTGCCACACGGGCGCTATGAGCAGCTGCCACGCGTGTGAACTAGAAGGTCCAAAGATTCCCTGGACCAAAAGTCACAAAATCTAAAAAAGGTCCTCTACCGTATCGCCATGGGCCTCCTTTTATACTCTGAAGGGGATCCCAACACTAGCGTATCGTGCGTATACGGGGTGTACAGAGCTATAGTGCTATCATACCTAACACTGACGGAGTAGGACAAGCGCATTTAATGCACCATCAGGCATCTTTGTCCGTCTATGGGACGGGACGGGAGCCCTTCCAATCGGCACCGCTTAGCCCCCTCCAACATCGGCGCCGCGACATGCGTCCAGGCGGATCGACACCTAGCCTTGCCGGGCTTCGCCTTGCCGGGGCCTCGCCTTGCCGGGGCCTTGTCTTGCCTGGGGGTTCAATAGCCCTTCCAACAAGGTCTTGCCAGTGGTCTTGATTGTTCTGTGTTTGTACCTGGTGAGTCGTCATTGCCAGGGTGTCTACTACTGCCCGTGCACGAGTAAGGGGCATTGGAGATCCCAAAACACTAGTGCACCGACAATTTGGTGTTAGTTATGCTTAATACTCGTTTATGTGATTTTTTGTTTCTTGTTTGGTTGCTTCTCAATCTATTTGCTAGCCTTCACTTGTACTAAGTAGAAATAATACTTGTGCATCCAAAATCCTTAAACCCAGTTTTGCCATATGAGTCCACCACACCTACCTATATGCGGTATTTCCATGTTGTTCCAAGCAAATTTGTATGTGTCATCTCTAACTTTCAAAATGAATTTCCTTTTTGTGTGCTTGTACCGCTCATGAAGCGGAAGGGGGTGGCCGATATTTTTCCATGCTAGATGTGTTATTCTCAAGATGAGTGTTTATTCACTTGTCATTGCATGAGCGTATGGTGGTAATAGGGATGCCTAGTCCCCAAATGAAAAAATACTTTATGTTGTGAAATATTAAATATCTTGGAAAGTGCTGGTATGGAAGCCAACCGTGGATTCATCTAGACATTGATTGTGAAAGAATGGTGGAAAAAGGAATAAAATTTATTTTTTGTTTGGGAACCACCTATGATATATCTAGCATGGAAAGGTATTGAAAGCTCTTTGTCATTTTCATTGACAGGAAAGGTATGCCACCCAAAATATTTTTCACTCTCAATTTAAACTTTGAGCTTTGGCACTTCTACAACTCCCTACTTTCCTCTACGAAGTGCCTATCTATTTACTTTATGCAATTTTTACTTTTTTTGAGTCTCAATGTTCTCTTATAAAGCACCAACTAGATCACTATTATCATACTTGAGCATTGGGTATAGCTAATATTTGAGCCCGTTTCATGAATGTATCAATGATTGAGCATCATGGTCTAGGGATAACTTTCTTTAGTGCTAATATTTTGAAATACATGGTTGCTTGTTGGCATGCTTGAGTATTAAAGTCTTCATGTCAAAAATTGGACTATTGCTTTGAACCATGTAAAAGTCCAAATTTCGATGCTACAAAAGGAAAGAATATGTGATGAACATGTTAGGCATCATTCCAGATCAAAAATTCTATTTTTATCATTTACCTACTCGAGGACGAGTAGGAATTGAGCTTGGGGATGCTCATATGTCTCCAACGATCTATATTTTTTTATTTTTCCATGTTTTTATATTATAAATCTTGGATGTTTTACAATCATTTTAAAGCAACTTTACGTCATTTTTTGGGAGTAAACTATTGACATAGTGCAAAGTGCCACTTGCTGTTTTTTGCTTGTTTTCTTACTTCGTAGTATATCAGTACCAAACGAAGCACAAACACCGCGAATTTTTTTGGAGATATGTTTTGGGCCAGAAGACAACTTGGGGGGCCAACTAAGCACCTGAGAGGAGGCCCGTGGAGGGCACAAGACACCAGGGTGCACCAGAGACCCTTGGTGTGGCCTAGTGATTTGTGCCCTACATGGGACCCCTGTCCACCGCCTATCAGGTCTATAAATACCCAAACATTCCAAAAACCCTAGGGGTGTCGACGAAAAACAATTCTAGCCACCGCAACTTCCAGAACCATGAGATCCAATCTAACACCATCATGGAGGGGTGCATCGTCTTCATGAGTGCCTCACTGATGATGCGTGAGTAGTCCACCATAGACCTACAGGTCCGTAGGCAGTAGCTAGATGGCTTTCTCTATCTCTTTTGATTCTGAATACAATGGTCTCTTGGAGTCTATTTGATGTAATGACTTTTTGCGGTGTGTTTGTTGGTATCCGATGAAGTTTGAGTTCGTGATCAGTTTCTATCCATGAATATTTTGTGAGTCTTCTTTGATCTCTTATATGCATGATTACTTATGGCCTCCTATTTCTTCTTTGAATCTTTGGTTTAGTTAGGCCAACTATATCAATTTTCCTTGCCATGGGAAGAGGTGCTTTGTGATGGCTTCATTCTTGCGGTATCGTGTCCAAGTGACAGATAGGGCAGCGAGGCACACATGTATCGTTGCTATTAAGAATAAAAATATGGGATTTATTCCTACATGAATAGATCTTGTGTATATCATGTCATTGTTCTTATTGCATTACTCCGTTTATCCATGAACTTAATACACTAGATGCATGCTGGATAGCGGTCGATGTGGGGAGTAATAGTAGTAGATGCAGAATCGTTTAGGTCTACTAATCTTCGACGTCATGCCTATATATTGATTGCTCATTGCCTTGGATATCGTCATGATTATTTGATCTTCTATCAATACCCACCGTGTGCTATACTCATGAGAGAAGCCACTAGTGAAACCTATGGACCCCAGGTCTATCTTTTAACATATTGCTTTCTGATTTATCTTTTTACGCATTTGCTTTCAAATCTATTGTTCCAAAAAAATACATTGCTGCACTTTTTATTTGCATCTTTTATTTTGTGTTCTTACACAATCTATTTATCCAATCTCATATAAACCGATCTATCTTTTAGCATGGAGAGATTGACAACCTCTCTTACGCGTCGGGTTGCAAGAATTTGTTCTTTGTGTGCAGGTACCGTTTACATAGTGCTGCTTGGTTCTCCTACTAGTTCGATAAAGTTTGTTTCATAATTGAGGGAAATACTTACCGTAGCTGTGCTGCATCATCAATTCCTCTTTAGGGAAATATCGACGTAGTCCCAAGCCACGCCAAAGGAATTTCTGGCGCCATTGTCGACGAGACATCATACAAATATATCTGGTTCCTAATCACAAATCTCATCTCCTTGCAATTTACATTATTTTCCATTTGCCTGTTTTTTTCCACTCCCCCACTTCACGAAATTTTCCATTTTATTCTCCCTCTTTTTTGTTCGCCTATTTCCCATTTGATATTTTTCTTTCTTGTCATCATGAGTGATTTTGGTATGGCAAAAACAAATGATGGCAGGACTCCTAAAATTGGATGTTTTGGTAATCTGGATTCTAAACTTTTGTTTTGGGGCAAGGGAATGTTATAGGAGAAGAAACTATCCAAGAATTCTTCAATTGTGTTGGAAATGTAACTCTTGATGATGCTCCTATACTTAAAGAACTAAAACTTATGCAGAAGTTATTTCAACACAAGTTCAAAAACTCGAAAATAGATTTATCCGCACCAATCCTACCTTGCTAAGATTATTTTATGAGCTACCCATTATAAAGGATCCTAAAGCTAAAACATTAGCTACCCTTGTTCTTATGAATTAATTTGATCACACAATACGAGAACCAAGGGGAATTTGTGATTTTTTGTAAGAGCCATGAAAAACTGTAATAAATGATATCCTTTACGCAAGTGACAACATGTTGAGACATCTACTTGGAAATAATCAAAAAAAATTAGGAGAACCTTAAAATGGAAGTCCCTGTTTTGCATATGATTTAAGAAGTTTTTACTGATTTTAATCAACAATATTCTTGGATTGTGGACGGAAATCAAAGAGGATATGTAGATGGACAACTTGATAGTGCTAAGATTTCTATGGAGAATGTGTTTCTAGTTATATTTGCAAAACCTCTTGAAAAAAATACATCTATGAAGAAAGAGAAGCAAGATGAACATACTTGAATCTTTGCTTTATGCATATCTAGGGTCGTAAAATGATAGCGCTTGTTGGGAGGCAACCCAATGAATGAAATTTATATTCACATTTTTCTTTCTGTTCTTGAGTGTTTATACAATTATGCAACTGTTATGATTGTGTTTTTTATGTTTTAATTTGTGTTTGTGCCAAGTAAATCCTTTAGGATCATGTTGGGTGATAGCTAGTTTGATCTTGTTGAAAAACATAAACTTTTGCGTCGAGTAAAAGAATTCTGAAAAATCAACAAGCGACGAAAAATTCTGAATGGCTTTACAGAAGATTGATATGCAAATTTTTGACGTTGTCCTAATTTTTCAGAATTTTTCGAGTTACAGAAGTATGGTTAGAGTACAGATTACTACAAACTGTTCTATTTTTGACACATTCTATTTTCATTGCATTGTGTGCTTATTTTGATGAATCTATGGCTTGCATTGGAGGGTATAAGCCATGGTAAAATTATAATACAGTAGATATAATGCAATAATAAAATATGAATGGGTTTGCAACAATACTTAGAGGGTGATTTGCTTTATTATACTAACGGATCTCACAAAGATTTGTTAAGTTTTGTGTGATTGAAGTTTTCAAGTTTTGGGTGAGATCACGATGGATGAAGGAATAAGGAGTGAAAAAATCCTAATATTGGGGATTCTATGGCACCCCAAGATAATATCCAAATAGTAATAAGAAACTAAGATTGGGGATGCCCCGAGTGGCACCCCCTCTTTCTTCTAACGACCATCGGTATTTTATTTGGAGCTATATTTTTTTTGTCACATATCATGAGTTTTGATTGGAGCGTCTTCTATCATACAAGTCATTGCTTGATTTGCTTTTTATTTCGTCACAAGTATCTTTGCTGGACACACCTATTTGAGAGAGCTAAAATTATGCTATGATTTGTTAGAATTTCTCTATATGCTTCACTTAATTTTTTTGAGCTATGGAATTGCTCTAGTGCTTCACTTATATCTTTTGAGTACGTTGTGCTTTAATTTTTTGAAGAAGTACTCTCATGCTTCACTTAGATTAATTTGAGAGTTAGTAAATTTTGAAGAAATTCTCTCATGTTCACTTATATTATTTTGAGCGATGAAATTTTTATACTCATGTTCTTCACTTAAATTTATTTGAGCTTGTCAAAAGCAATGGCAATGTATGAAAATAATCCTAAATTGATAGACTTTCAAGAGGGGTATAATAAAAACTTCCATGAAGATCATTGGACAAATTAAACTTGATTGCTTGTAATAGTTTTGAGACATGATGATAGTAATATGTGAGTTATGTTGGTGAGTAATTATGCTTTTGTAAGAATATTGGTGTTATGGTTTGTGATTCCCGATGCAAGCACGAAAGTCAATAGTTATGCAATGAAATTACATCCTACTTATGGTGCATTATTCGGTGTTAGTTATGCTTAATGCTCGTTTATGTGAATTTTTGTTTCTTGGTTGGTTGCTTCTCAATATATTTGCTAGCCTTCACTTGTACTAAGTAGAAATACTACTTGTGCATCCAAAATTCTTAAACACAGTTTTGCCATATGAGTCCACCATATCTACCTATATGCGGTATTTCCATGCCATTCCAAGAAAATTTGTATGTGCCATCTCTAAATTTCCAAATCAATTTCCTTTTTGTGTGCCCGTATCGCTCATGAATCGAAATGGGGTGACCATTATTTTTCCGTGCTAGATGTGTTATTCTCAAGATGAGTGTTTATTCACTTGTCATTGCACGAGAGTATGGTGGTAATAGGGATTCCCAGTCCCGAAATGAAAAAACATACTTTATGCTGTGACATAATAAATACCTTGGAAAGTGTTGGTATGGATAGCAACCGTGGATTAGGCTATCCATGGATTGTGAAAGAATGGTGAAAAAAGGAATAAAGTTTATTTTGTGTTTGGGAACCGCTTATGATATATCTAGCATGGAAAGGTATTGAAATCTCTCGGTCATTTTCATTGACAACAAAGGCATGCCACCCGAAATATTATTCTCTCTCAATTTAAACTTTGAGCTTTGGCACTTCTATAAATCCCTACTTTCCTCTATGAAGGGCCTATCTATTTACATTACGCAATCTTTACTTTTATTTGAGTTTCAATGTTCTCTTATAAAGCACCAACTAGGGGCACTATGATTGTACTTGAGCATTGGGTGGAGCTAGTATTTGAGTGTGTTTCATGAATTGATCAATGATTGAGCATGATGGGCTAGGGATAACTGTCTTTAGTCCTAATATTTTGAAAGACATGGTTGCTTGTTGGTATGCTTGAGTATTAAAGTCTTCATTTCAAAATTAGACCATTGCTTTGAACCATCTAAAAGTCTGAATTTCCATGCTACAAAAGGAAAGAATATGTGACGAACATGTTAGGCAGCATTCCACATCAAAAATTCTATTTTTATCATTTACCTACTCGAGGACGAGTAGGAATTAATCTTGGGGATGTTGATATGTCTCCAACGTATCTATAACTTTTGATTGTTCCATGTTGTTATATTATCAATCTTGGAAGCTTTACAATCATTTTGTATCAACTTTATGTCATTTTTTGGGAGCAACCTATTGACATAGTGCCAAGTGCGAGTTGTTATTTTTTCCTTGTTTTTTACTTCGTAGTATATCAGTACCAACCGAAGCCCAAACACCGCGAAAAATTTTGGAGATATGTTTTTGGCCAGAAGACAACTTTGGGGCCAAGTAAGCACCTGAGAGGAGGCACGTGGAGGCCACAGACACCAGGGCCCCAGAGGCCCCCGGCGTAGCCTAGTGAGTTGTGCCCTCCACGGGACCCCTGTCCAACGCCCATCAGTTGTATAAATACCCAAATATTCGAAAAACCCTAGGGGAGTCGACGAAACACAATTCCACCCGCCGCAAGTTCCAGAACCACGAGATCCAATCTAACACCATCACGGAGGGGTGCATCGTCTTCATGGGTGCCTCTCCGATGATGCTTGAGTAGTCCACCATAGACCTACGGGTCCATAGGCAGTAACTACATGGCTTTCTCTCTCTCTTTTGACTCTACAATGGTCTCTTGGAGATCTATTTGATATAATGACTTTTTGCGGTGTGTTTGTTGGGATCCGATGAAGTTTGAGTTCATGATCAGTTTCTATCCATGAATATTATTTGAGTCTTCTTTGATATCTTATATGCATGATTACTTATAGCCTCATATTTCTTCTTCGAATCTTTGGTTTAGTTAGGCCAACTAGATCGATTTTTGTTTCCATGGGAAGAGGTGCTTTGTGATAGGTTCGATCTTACGGTGTCCTCTCCCAGTGACAGAAGGGGCACCAAGGCACACATGTATCGTTGCTATTAAGGATAACAAGATGGGTGTATTCCTACATTAATAGATCTTGTGTACATCATTTCATCGTTCTTATTGCATTACTCCGTTTATCCGTGAACTTAATACACTAGATGCATGTTGGATAGCGGTCGATGTGTGGAGTAATAGTAGTAGATGAAGAATCGTTTTGGTCTAGTAATCTTGGATGTGAAGCCTATATAATAATCGATCATTCCCTTGGATATTGTCATGATTATTTGATCTTCTATCAATGTCGTGGGAACGAACACCTATGGGACCATAGAGAACCCTTTCGGTTTGGTTGGGGAAAGGCTCGCACAAAGAGTCGGTCTGATGAACAACACGCGGGGATCTTTACCCAAGTTCGGGGCGCACGGATGCGTAAAACCCTACTCATGCGTTGTTGTATTGAGAGTGTTCTTATGGTTCTAGCTACATGAGTGCTATGAGCAGCCGCCACGTACATGAGCTAGAAAGTCCCAAAAGTCGAAAAGTCCAAAAAGTCCTCTACCATATCGCCATGGGCCTCCTTTTATACTCTGAAGGGGATCCCAACAGTGGCGTATAGTGTGTACACGGGGTGTACAAAGCTACAGTGCTATCATACCTAACACTAACGGAGTAGGATAGGCACATTTAATGCACCGTCTTGCATCTATGTCCGTCAGTGGGACGGGGCGGAAGCCTGTCCCATCTGCACCGCTTAGCCCCCTCCAATGTCGATGCCGCGACACGCATCCAGGTGGATCGACACCTAGCCCATGCGCTGGCAGGGCCTTGCCAAGTCTTTGCCTTGCTGGGGCCTTGCCTTGCCGGTTCTTTGCCTTGCTGAGGCCTTGCTTTGCCGGGGCCTTGCTTTGCCCGGGGGTTCAATAGCCCTCCCGGCAAGACCTTGCCGGTGGTCTTGTGTAACGACCAGAACCTAATAAAATTCGATGTCTTTGTGCTTACTGTGCTTGTCCCTGGATCAATAGATAGCACACAGAGTACAAAATGAAATACCAAGAATAATTCACATGTCATAAGTATTATATCTTAGATCCAGAGCATAATTTATTACACAATGCTTAGCTCGAAGGCTAACTCCAAATAAAACACAACGGAAAGCAGAAAAGATAACTATGGAGTCCCAACAACACCATTGGCAAAGCTGAGTATAGTCATCGTAACCCTATGCGCATCACTCACACGTCGTATGAAAATCCTGCAACATAAAACGTTGCAGCCACAAAGGGTCAATACTTTGAATGTATTGGCAAATCACACCAAAATTGTTATAACAGACCCACATATCTATATGCAAGGATATGACAAAGGAAAGGCTTATGGTTTGATTTGCAGAAAGCTGATTTTATCTTACTTCTACCTACTAATCAAGTATTTAATATTTACTACACTTTAGTTCATTAATTGTTAAACTAGACCGCCTCCAATTTAACCCGCCTATGAGAGCCTCCGAGGATCATAGGTATAACTAAACCCACTTCACATTTAATTAATTTGAGATGATAAGATCTTCCAGAGGTTCCAAGTCTAGCTGCTCAAAATTGTCCATAACCGAGGAAATGGCTAATCATGATTAGTTTTTACACTCTGCAGAGGTTAGTACGCTTTACCCACTGGACCCAACCCGAAGATTGAGATGAAGTCTTTCAGAAACAGTCACCTAGTCCCAAAGGAGGCCCGTACAAACTATCCTGCTACATCTGCTAGCACATCCGGGTAAGGTTTCCACAATAGATCAACTAAGCCAGAGCCCATATTAGCCAGTGGTCACACATGGAAGCTACTTGATATGAAACATGTCTAGCCTTTTTAAACGTGGGTGGCATTCCTGAGTCATGTAGAGCCTCTCGGAGGATACATACTTGTCGACTGGTCCCGACATACCAATCCGTCCAAATGATTCATTAATTCAATATTAATATTGCAGAGCCTCTTGGAGGATAAAATAAAATACATGTTGTTATATTAATCATTTATTAACTTCACATGCAGAGCCTCTCGGTCAGACTAAGCATATGGCTATCCTAACTGGGTTTAGCATATCATACCAACATAACAATTCCTACACATGCAATATAGTGGTGTGACATAGAACTACATGCGTAGAAAATAATAGGATGAAGGATGATCAAAGCTGTAACTTGCCTTATTCCTGGTTCTCAAACTCGCACTCTTGACAATAGTTTTCCTCGCACTCCGGACAATCTACATGTTTCAAACAACACAACAAGTCAATCATCACACCCAAATAACACCAAATAAAACCAACAGCAAGAAATCAATTTTAAAATTCAAACAACAGTAGCATAAAAGTAGGTGAAAATAAGCTACAACCTAATAGGATCATACTACAAAAAGAATCAATTGAATTGGATCAACGGCTTGAAAGATGCGGCCTCTGGAAGTTTCAAATTAAAATTGAATGGATTCAAATTTAAACACAGTGCAAAAGTGTGAAATTTTGGGTCTACTGGATTCCACTGATCAATACGAGTACATAGGAAAAAGAATCTATGAATTTGAAGTTAAGGTTCTCATGATATGGCCAAAACAAAATTTAAACAAAATTTGTCCAAAACTGCTGGAACTGTTGATGCGGTTACTGTAGCGTAGCCACATGGCGCAACGTGAGTGGCTGGCACCTGTCCAGTGTGAAGGTTAACCAACGAACAGCCGCAATATAACAGAAAATGGTTCGGAGAAAAAAAACAAATGGTGATCTAATCTCTGTCGTCGTTGCGCGATCGGACGGATGGGAGACGCTCACCGAAGACAGAACGGAGGAAGGCTGCCGGAGTTGGAGAAGGCGGACACGGGTGGCTCGGGCGTTGATAGGGCGTCTCTCCCTAGGGTCCTCCGGGTCAATAAGGAGTAGGACGGGGTCCGATGTGTCGCGGTGATGGCAATGGTGACCTCCAGCGCGTCGGTTGCTTCCTCTAGTGACGGCAGCAAGCAACTGGAGACGAGGGGAACTCCGGCGAGATCTGGGAAGCGCCGGAAGCTCGTTCCCGTGCACGTCTTCTATAATAATTAGGTCAGAGAGGTGCTATGGAGATCGGGGAACGTAAGGAGCCGAGAAGAATCGTTGGGAACCTCTGTACGCGGTGGATTCGACCGTGGCAGAGCTTCAGGCGGTAGCGGACTCGGGCGGGATCGGGAGTAGGCGAAACAGGCACGGGAGCTGGCGATTTGGGGGGAAATCGCAAGAGGAGGAGGAGAAATAATTTTAAGATGATCCCGTGGTCAAGGGGCAACAGATCAATCGATTCGATCGAGTTCAGATCGGGATGTGATGTCCAGGACGAACACGTCCGAGGAAGGAGATGACATCATGGGGTCGGCTCATCAGCGATAGAGCAAAGGAAGAGAAAAAAATAAGGGAGGGAGTTGTGGTCTGCGGTTCTGTTGGGCTTCGGCGTAAATGGGCCCAACTGCTGCTGCGATGATGACTCGCGCGCGTGGGCGCTGGAGCGAGAAGTGGGCTGCGCTGAATCCAGCGAAATAGTGAAATCTGGGTATCCCCAAATTACTAAATAATAGGAGCTATAATTGATAAAATAAAATACCAAATAGATACCTAAAATACTATAAACACACAGGAAAATATAATAGCTACATTAGAAAATAGTGAACATCTTTTTCAGGAACAAAATATTTTTGAACTCCAAAAATAAATGCAAATAACATTTAAAACACTTCCATCTCTTTTTTTTATATTGAAGGAGTCATGTCGCCTTCTCTCACAGTATTTATTTTTCGAGTTAGAATTGTTTTAAATATTCAAAATCAAAATGAGAGAACATTCATCTCATCCTCTCTCATGTTTGGATTGGAAATATACTAAAAATTCTCAAACCCAAAATAAGATCCAAACGAAAAACTGGGAAAGTCCTTTTATTCCCTCTCAATTTGATATTCAAGTAAACACCAAAAGTTTAAATCCTTGTCAAAATTTAACAAAGAGCAAGCAACACAAGAAAGTTTTCAAAGAATCCTATTCAAATAATTAACATTCCAAAATTCTAAATTTTGGGATGTTACATCTTGATTTTCCTGTGTTGGTATCTGGCAAGTCCCTACTCGGCCTTGATGCCAGGATGGCTGCTATTGCCCGTGCACGAGTAAGGGGCACTGGAGAGCCCAAAACTCTAGTAAACCGATAGGAGCCCCCGGGCCTGGGCCACACACGTCGCGAGACGCTATTGGGCTAGACCCAATCAGTGTACGGGAACGCGTGGCAGGGCCTTGCGATTGTGATCATTGCGCTCGTTACGCTTCTCGACGACATCCATTGAATGCGGGACGTGGGATACGTGCGCGGCGCATCCTTCAAATTTTTAATTACCGGGTCAGTTCATTTTTGCCACGCGTGCTGCATGCATAGCAGGGAGCCAGCAATTGGCGCCCATGATTTAAAGTCCCTGGGAAAAGCAATAACTATAGCACCATGGATTGGGGCAACGAGGCGGTTGTTGTTCGCCCCTTGATGGAGGGCGTCGCTAGGAGGTGGGCGGCATCCTTTGGAGTGGAGGAGAGCCGGCCTCTGCGCTTCCCCCCATAAATTGGGGGCTAGTGAGGGTGACACTCATTCATCCTCCTTCCATCTTTCGAGAGAAAACCTTCATAGTTCGTCCTTCCACGTCTCCTCAATCTTTAGGTAGTGCTCGTCCTTTGCCATGACCAGGGGCGGGGGATACCACCTTTCTCTGCTCCGAGGAGGAGCTCTCATTGGTATCATGCCGCCGCTTCAACCACTAAGGCGGAGGGAGGTTCGAGCTCGCGTGGTAGAAGAGGCGTGAGGTCGGGGGAGGCGGAATGCCGCTCCACCCCCTCCTCCGACGCCGGGCCTCTCCATTGAGGAGACCCATGCCGAGGGGACGACACTAGATTTCGTCCTCGAGCTGGCCGGTCCCCTCCAAAACCATCTATGCCTCCCTCGCCCCTTTGCCAGGGCAATGGAGGGCGAGGAGCCGCTCGTCTTGTGGCTACGGGTGGCAGGTTGTTGTAATGGCACGACGCGGGTAAACGTCGAGTACCCAGCGAACCGCGTCATGTTCCTCAAGCACGGCTTGAAGACCTTCACCCGTTCCCACAACCTCCAAGTGGGGCATGTCCTTCGCTTTAAAATGACGGAGGCCAATACGCTCTCCGTCAAGATTTATGGGCGCTCCGGCGTCCGTCTCAGCTGCTACGAACAGATCTTGAGCAGCACCGAAAGCCTGTCCTTGGGTGAGAGTGATGATGAGGACAATGGCAAAGACAACGACGATGTGTCCGGTCTTCGAGCAGTCAAGTCGGAGCCCGAGGACTTGAGCTCGGACTGACTGTCGGTCGCACCATCACCGCCAGCCTCACGCCTCTCCCCCTGCTGGTAGGATGATCTTGTCGCGGCCCTTAGTCCCGGGCGCTGCCTCATCTTCCGACTAGGTCTTCCGGCATGCTCGTGGACTTCGGCTTCTAGGGTCCATCCCCCTTTCTGCCTGCGCTGGCCCTCTCCTCCGCACAATGCTGGTCCAGGAGGGGCCAGGTTCTTGCCTGCCCATCTGGCAGCCCTGCTCCTTCATGCAGTGCTGGTCAAGACGGGTCAAGCCGGCCTTCTATCTGGGGCCTCTCGCCATCTTTTTCTTCTTGTTGTCTGCCTGTCCTTTCCATCTTTTTCTTCTTGTAATCTCCCCTAGGGGAGAAAGTCAAATAAAGATGTACTTAGGAAAAAGCGATATCTTATGTAAATTTCACTCTATTTTGAATAAATTCATATTATCTTCCTTGTTAGACCTTTTTCTGTATATGGAATTTTCCCTACGCTTTCTTGGAAAAATATTGCCGGCGTGCATAGCCCCACCGCGAGCGCTTCGAGGAATGGGTCCTTAGCGGCCTGCTGGCGGTGCTATTGCCGGCAAGATACCTTAGCGCCCTTGGTACAGCCGTTCAAGGTGTTGGTCTCGCTCGAAACAGAATAAAGGCGCGAGCGCTATCACTTGAGTCATTGAGAGGACTCAAAACGAAACAAGGAGCGCGGGCGCAGGCACTTGAGCTGTCAAGAGGTCCCGGACACGGTGAGGGCGCAGCCAATCGTGGCAAGGTTCCCATGCGTGTAGGTTTTCCATATAGAAGCCGAAATTGTGCAAGGAAAATAACTTCACGGTAAGGATTCACTTGGTTTTTTTGAAACTTATCTTTTTGTTGTCGTGCTCCCTCCAGCAAGTTTTTGTTTTCGTTTTCTAGGAGGTAGCTCATAGGTATCCGTACCACCATTCCCTTCCCCCCCAGTAAAGCTGCATGTGAGGTGTCCTTCTGTCCTTCGAGAAAAAGAAAGAAGAGAAAATATGGGTATGGAACCTTGGCGGTCCGTTACTCCTTGTCAGGATTAAGTGCAATGCAACACTTCAGATAAACATGCACATAAGTAAACATGATAATCAATTAGGATTGCGGAACACTTATCTTTATTTAAATACGCATAGGATCTGAGCCTGGCTTTTTACCGAGGATTACATGCTTCACCGGCAAGACTTGTACAAAAGGTGGTTGTTGGGTGGCCCAGCAACCACGCCTTATGGGTAGAACTTTCGAAGGTGTTCGATATTCTAGGAGTTTCTCATTGGGATGCCATCTTCGGTCTCCAGGAAGACTGCGCCAGGCCTGGTGACTCGTACTACCCGATAAGGGCCCTCCCACTTTGGTGTCAACTTGTTGGAATTCTTGGTAGACTAAACTCACCAAAGAACAAGGTCGCCTTCCTCAAGACTTCTGGCATTAACTTTGCGGCTATGGTAGCGGCGCAAAGCTTCCTGGTAGCGTGCAACTCTCACAGCAGCTTGAAGACGGTCTTCCTCAAGGAGCGTCGCGTCGTCTTGCCGTAACTGCTCTTGCTCTAGCTCATCGTAAGCGAGCACTCGAGACGACCCATATATGAGTTCCGTGGGGAGAATTGCCTCCGCCCCATAGACAAGGGAGAAGGGTGTCTAACCGGTAGCTCGATTTGGTGTCGTTCTGATTGACCAAAGAACCATCGGCAACTCATCAATCCAGTTCCTTCCACACTTGTGCAGCCTATCAAAAGTTCTTGTCTTGAGGCCTCATAGCACTTCAGCATTAGCCCTCTCCGCTTGGCCGTTGCTCCTCGGGTGGGCAACAGAAGCAAAACAGATTCTGCTACCAAGGTCTTGGACATACTACATGAAGGTGCGGCTCGTGAATTGTGTGTCGTTGTCGGTGATGATCCTATTGGGGACACCAAAGCGGCAAACTAGTCCCTTGAAGAACTTGACGTCCGAGTGTGCTATCACCTTCCTCACTGCTTCCACTTCTGACCACTTTGTGAACTTGTCTATCGCAATGTACAAGTACTCAAAGCCCCTGGCGGCGTGGGGAAAGGGGCCCAAGATGTCAAGCCTCCAGACCAAAAATGGCTAGGTGAGAGGGATCGTTTGAAGTGCTTGAGCCAGTTGATGTAATCTCTTTGAATGAAGCTAGCATGCTTCACACTTGGTTACTAATGACATTGCATCCTGGAGGGCATTGGGCCAAAAGAAGCCTTGCCGAAAGGCCTCTCCAGAAAGGGCTCTTTATCCTATGTGGGAGCCACATATACCTCCATTTATCTCTGCCAACAACTCCAGTCCATCTTCCCGGGAAATACATTTGAGTTTCACACCGTTTGGCCTCTTTCTGTATAGGATGTTGTTGACTAATTGGTACATACTAGACTGGAGGGCCACTTTCTTTGCTTCCTCTTGTTCCTCGGGAAGTTCTCCTATCTGAAGGAAACGAACGATGTGTTGTGCCCATGTTGGACCCTAGAGCTCGACAACAAGGACTAATGGCTTATCCTCTGCCAGGGTAGCATTTGTCTCAATAGCAAGGACTTGGGGGCCTGCCGGATCCTGTTGTACCCCAGCAAGCCTGGTGGGAGCGTGTGCTTCTACGGCAACGGCCGGGGGGGGCACCAGAGCACAGTTCTCACTGACAAGCCCGCCGCTCCCTCTGGCAACCTTCTCACCGAGGGCTTATGGGAGCCCTGCCGGGAAATACTTTCCGGAATTTAACTTCCTTCTCTTCTCTTGCCTAGTTGATGGTGTCGCGGAGGGTTGAGTTAGTTGGAGCATGAATCTTCCTGGTTCCATAGGCAACTTAAGGGCAGCACACTTTGACAGGCCATTGGCAACACTGTTTTCTGCACGTGGAACGTGCTCCATTTGTAGGCTGTCAAAATGTTCTTCCAAGTTCCTCACTTTGTCTACATAAGCTTCCATCAACAGGCTCTGGTAATCTTTGTTCACCTGCCTGATGACAAGTTGAGAATTGCCCCTGACAATAAGTTTCTTGATCCCAAGGTCTGCCGCGATCCTAACACCGGCAAGCAGCCCTTCGTTCTCAACTGTGTTGTTTGTTAATATCTCCTGGGAAAAATGCATTTGAACCACATATCTGAGGTGCTCTCTAGTGGGTTCGACAAGCAGCACTCCGGCACCGGCGCCTTGTAGCGAAAAAGCCCCATCAAAACACATGATCCACTCTTGATTGGTTTCCTTGTCAGCTAGAGTGGACCCTAGAACTTCTTCATCGGGCGTTGGGGTCCATTCTGCGATGAACTCCGCCAAGGCCTTGCTCTGAATGGTTGAAGTGCTTTCAAACTTGAGACAAAAGCTTGATAGTTCTAACGCCCACTCCACAATCCTGCCGGTAGCTTTTGGGTTCCGCAAGACCCGCTGTAGCGGGAAGTGGGTGATGACGGTGATCTCATGTGCTTGGAAGTAATGGCACAACTTCCTCGAGGCCGTAAGAAGGCCGAAGTGCAATTTTTGCACGCCAAAATATCTTGACCTAGCCCCTGCAATAAGGAGCTGACAAAATAGACTGGTCGATGCACCACCTTCCTCTTCTGAATTGCCTCATTCAACTGCACAGATCCTTCTTTGCCGGCACCAGACCCTGTTAGGGAATGTCCTGGCTTGTCGCATGGCGGCCCTACCGTTACCGCTGCTTCTTCATGAACTTCTCTTTCAGCCACTAGTGCAGCACTCACCACTTGATTTGTTGCCGCCAGATATAGCAGCAACGGCTCTTGTGGCTTTGGTGCAACTAGAACTAACGGAGAGGACAGGTACTTCTACAAATCCTGCAGTGCTGCCTCCGCCTCTGGAGTCCATTTCATTGGACCTGCCTTCTTCAAGATTTTGAAAAAGGGCAGGGCGCGCTCAGCGGATTTTGAGATGAACCTACTCAGAGCAGCAACATAGCCAACAAGACGTCGCACGTCTTTGACTCGTCTTGGTGCTTCAATTTGGTCAATTGCTTTGGTCTTGTCTGGATTTGCTTCGATTCCTTGTTGAGATACAAAGAATACGAGAAGCTTGCCGGATGGGACGCCGAACACACACTTCTCAGGGTTGAACTTCATGTGATCTTGCATAGGTTGGCAAACGCCTCTTCTAGGTTAGATATGAGCGTGGCCTTGTCCTTGGTTTTGACCACTATGTCATCCATATAAGCCTCCATATTTCAATGTAGCTGGGGCTCAAAACCAATCTAGACCGCTCTTGCAAAAGTAGAACCAACACTCTTCAACCCGAAAGGCATACGCAAAAAGCAATATGTACCATACGGGGTGATAAATGTGGTCTTCTCCCCGTTTTCCTTGGCCATGAAAATCTTATGGTAACCGGAATAGGCGTCAAGGAAAGATAACAGATCGCAGCCGACGATGGAGTCCACAATTTAGTCGATGCTCCACAATTTAGTCCATACGGGGTGATAAATGTGGTCTTCTCCCCGTTTTCCTTGGCCATGAAAATCTTATGGTAACCAGAATAGGCGTCAAGGAAAGATAACAGATCGCAGCCGACGATGGAGTCCACAATTTAGTCGATGCGCAGCAAGGGAAAAGGATCTTTGGGGTAGGCTTTGTTGATGTCTATGAAATCAATGCACGGCCTCTTCCCATTCGCCTTGCACACCACAACCGGGTTGGCCAACCATGTTGGATGGAGTACTCCTCTGATCAAGCCAGCTGCCTCTAGTTTCTTAATCTCTTTGGCAATAAAGTGTTGCCGCTCCAAATCTTGCTTCCGGACCTTCTGCTTGACGGGCCACGCATGTGGGCAAATGGCAAGGTGGTTCTCAATCACCTCCCTGGGAACACCAGGGATATCAGATGGTTGCCATGCAAACACATCGACATTCGCCCGTAGGAAGGCGACGAGCGCGCTTTCCTATTTGTCGTAAAGGGTGGAACTTATGGAGAAAGTTCTCCCCGTGCCATCCTCCTTGCCGGGCACCTTCTTGGTCTTTGGCGGAGCTGCCATCGACTTTTTGCTCTTGCTGGTGGAGCTCTCTGGCACATCATCAACGGGAGCGCAACACTTCGAGGAGGTGCGCTTGCCGGAATGTGCGCCAGAGGCCTTGTCGGTCTTCTTCCCCCCCCCCCGAAGCTTCAGCGGCAGGAGCAAGTGCCTTGGCGGCAGGTGCTGTGACTGCACCCCGGTAGAATTGGTCGGTGCAGATATGTGCGCTTTTCTTGTTGGAGTTGATGGTGATGACGCTCATTGGCCCGGGCATCTTCAACATATTGTAAGCGAAGTGAGTGACCGCCATGAACTTGGCCAGTGCCGGGCGACCAAGCATGCCATTGTACGGCAACGAATCTTGGCGACGTCAAAAAACGATCTTCTTCGTTCTAAAATTGATATCACTGCCAAACGTCACCGGCAGTGTGACCTTTCCCTTCGGCTGAGTTCTTCCTGAATTGACCCCTTGGAAAGGGCCTGTCGGCTCGAGATCTTCGTCAGGAATTTGCAGCCTCTAGATGACATTAGGTGAGATCAGGTTCAGGCTGGCCCTACTATCGACTAACATCTTCGTCACCTTGAGGTTCCGGATTGTTGGGGAAACCAACAAAGGCAAGCACCCGACCGCAGTTACGCGATCGGTATGATCCTTGGCATTGAACATGATAGGAGTGTTGGACCACTTCAGAGGTCTTTGTGCGCCAATAGAGGGCTCTGCCGCGTTAACCTCACGCGCCCACTGTTTGAGTTGGCAATGAGTGGAATGCGACGAGGCACCTCCCTCTATGCACATCTTCTCTGTAGCCTTCTGAAACTCATGCTCACTGGACTCGTCGTCTTCTTCGACATCATAATCATCTCCCTCTTGTTTGTCGCGACCATGGGCGGGCCGGTCTTTTTGTTGCTTGGGTTTTCCGTGGCGACCCCCTTGACCGACACCCTTCTTGATGGGCCCCTCGGCACCATCCTAGCCTTTCTCCTTGTCTCGCCTCTCGTACTCGGCCTTCTGCTTCTTGGCAAGCTACTTAAATTGCCGGCAGTCTTGGAGATCGTGGCCCTTGGTGCGATGAATCTTGGAATATTGCTTGCCGGAGTCTTCTGGCTTGCCGGTAGCTGCCAGGGTGTGGCAGGAGGCACACCCGGCAACACCATTGCCAGGGTCATCAACCTTTCCCTTCTTGGTGGCGTCGGGGTTGCCGGATCCCTCGGCGACAAGTACTGTCTTGCCCTTGTGCTTCTTGTTCTACCGTCAGTCCTTCTTTGCCGAGGTAGGGATATCTTCATCTTTAGAGTCGACCCGTGTGTCGGCGTCTTCGCCGGGGAGTCTCCTCCCTTCTTCAACCCAAGCACATTTGTCTGTCAAAGCATAAAGCTCGGTGACGTCCCTGACTCTGTTCATCGCCAGCTATTCCCGCATCCCGCGGTTGCGCATGTTCTAATGGAGCGCGCTGATAACAGCAGCAAGATGAACGTCTACGATGTTTTGATGCACATGGCTGAACCTTTGGATGTACTTGCATAAAGTTTCGCCCTCCTTCTGAGGGATGATGTGTAGATCACTTTCCTGGCAAGTAGCTTGATGACCTCCTGTGAAGGCGCCAACAAACTCGTGGCATAAGTCTGCCCAGGAGGCGATGGACCCCTCTGGCAAGTGCATCAACCATGACCCGACGTTGGTCTTAAGCACCAACGGGAAGTAGTTGGTGAGTATCTTGTCGTCGCGACCCCCGGTAGCTTGCACCGCAGCGTGTAGATGCTCAGGAACTCCGACGGATGAGTCTTGCCATCATACTTCTCTGGGACTTCTGGCTTGAACGTGCAGGAGTTGAGCCACTAGACTTGCCGCAGCTCACGGGTAAACGCTGGACAACCCACCTCATAAGGTAGACTGACAGGATACCCTGGCGCAGATTTGTCTACAGTGGGCCCCGCGCGCCTATCAGACTGGAGGCGCGCTTCCCGCTACCGCTCGATTGCAGTTTGAGCGTCTTCTTTGCTGCATTCTCAAAGAACTTGACAATGATCATGGTGTGTCCATGGGTCAAATGACACCGTCGAGTAACCATTGTAAGCATCGGTCCATCGAGTCGGTGACCGATGCTGCTGCTGTGGAGGAGAGTGCGTCGAAGTCGCGCCATGTCCGGCCCTCTCAACACTAGCATGAGCCGGCTTGGTGGACCAAAACCTATCTATGAGGCTCTCCATTCATCGTTCTTCTCTGCAGCAGGAGGGAAGTTTAGGAGTAGTTGTGCCCGCGCCATCGCTTCCTTCGACGTGGTCGGTAGCGGACGGCGCGAGGAACGTGAGGTGCTCTGACTCCTAACCGTGTTAGAAGGGGCACCGCCACAGTGCCCTATGAGCATTCAACTCCCGCTTGCATGTTGGTGAGCAAGCTGGTCCCGTGCATCTTGGGAATGATGCGTGGGAGCTTTCCCGTGGGGACGTTGAGAACTACGGTCATCGTGGCGCGGCTCTCCGCGTGCGTCCTGAGAAGGTCATGACATAGGCGCCGGCGTGGGTGCCCTGGAAGATACCATTCCGCCCCCGGAGTTCGCCGTGCCACCCGCAGGCGGTACCGCTCTGTCCTAAGACTCGGGGGCGTGAGGGTCCCCACGACCGCCATGGGCGTCTCCACAGCGAGCGTCGCCACTTGCTTGACCTTGGTCACCGGAGCGTCGCGGAAGTTCCGAGCCTCCTCCTCCTCCACCCGCATCTAAACCGTCTCCTGTGTGTGCAAATACAGGGACGGCGGACGTGGATGGGCCAACTTTTGTCAGGACATTCTCATTGGGGGCCATGGCGATGATGAGCGCGAAGAAACTGACGCGATGATTACCAGAACGGGTTCGCACGACCTAGCTCTCACCCTGGCATGCTAGAGATGTCATGGGAGTGAACACCTATGGTATCATAGTGACCCCTTTTGGTTCGGTGAGGGAAAGGCTCGCGCAAAGAGCCGGTCTGATGAACAACATGCGGAGATCTTTACCCAGGTTCGGGCCACACGGATGCATAAAACCCTACTCCTGCTTGGTTGTATTGAGAGTGTTCTTAGTGTTCTAACTATAGGAGCGCTATGAGAAGCCGCCACGTACGTGAGCTAGAAAGTCCCAAAAGTCGAAAAGTCCAAAAAGTCCTCTACCGTATCGCCCTGGGCCTCCTTTTATACTCTGAAGGGGATCCCAACAGTGGCGTACAGTTTGTACACGGGGTGTACAGAGCTACAGTGCTATCATACATAACACTGACGGAGTAGGATAGGCGCATTTAATGCACCGCCAGGCATCTCTGTCCGTCAGTGGGATGGGACAGGAGCCCGTCCCATCGGCGCCACTTATCCCCCTCCAACGTCGATGCCGCGACACGCGTCCAGGTGGATTGACACCTGGCCCATGCGCTGGCAGGGCCTTGCCGGGTCTTTTCCTTGCCGGGGTCTTGCCTTGCAGGGGCCTTGCTTTGCCTGGGGGTTCAATAGCCCTCCTGGCAAGACCTTGCCAGTGGTCTTGATTTTCCTGTGTTAGTATGTGGCAAGTCCCTGCTGGGCCTTGCCGCGAGGGTGGCTGCTACTGCCCGTGCACGAGTAAGGGGCACTGAAGAGCCCAAAACTCTAGTGCACCGACAATCAATTACCCAATAGTAATTTGTTTACCCACTGTGTGCTATACTCATGAGAGAAACTACTAGTGAAACCTACTGCCCCCTGGTCTATCTTTTAACATATTGCTTTCCGATCTATCTTTTTCGGCATTTACTTTCAAATCTGTTATTCCAAAAAACAGAAATACCTTGCTATAGTTTCTATTTGCATCTTTTATTTTGTGTTCTTACACAATCTATTTATCCAATCTCATATAAACCGATCTATATTTTACCATGGAGCGATTTAAAACCTCTCTTACGCGTCGGGTTGCAAGTATTTGTTCTTTCCATGCAGGTACCGTTTACATAGGGTTGCTTGGTTCTCCTACTGGTTCGATAACCTTGGTTTCATAACTGAGGGAAATACTTACCATAGCTGTGCTGCATCATCCCTTCCTCTTTGGGGAAATACCAACGCAGTCTCAAGCCACGCCAAAGGAATTTCTGGCATCATTGCTGCAGAGACATCATCAACATCTATCAGGTTCCTAATCACAAATCTCATCTCCTTGCAATTTACATTATTTTCCATTTGCCTCTCGTTTCCCGCTCCCCCACTTCACAAAATTTGCCATTTTATCCGCCCTCTTTTTCGGTTGTATATTTCCCATTTGATCTTTTGCTTGCTTGTTATCATGAGTGATTTTGGTATGGCAGAAACAGATGATTCGAGGACTCCTAAAATTTGATGTTCTGGTAAATTGGATTCTGAAATTTTGTTTTAGGGCAAGGGAATATTATAGGAGAAGAAACTATCCAAGAATTATTCAATTTTGTTGGAAATTTAACTCTTGATGATGCTCCTATACTTAAAAGAACTAAAACTTATGAGGAAGCTATTCCACACTAGTTCAGAACTCAAATATAGGTTTATCCACACCCATCCTACCTTGCAAAGATTGTTTTATGAGCTACCCGTTATAAAGGATCCTAAAGCTAAAAATTTATCTATCCTTGTTCTTATGAATGAATTTGATCACATAGTACGAGAAGCTAGGGATTTTTTTATTTTTTTGGTAAGAGCCATGAAAAAACAGTAATAGATCAGATCATTTACGAAAGTGACTACATGTTGAGAGATCTTCTTGGAAATAATCAAATTTGTTATGAAAACCTTAGAAAGGAAGTCCCCGTTTTGCATATGATCCAACAAGTTTTTAATGATGTTAATCAACAATATTCTTGGGTTGTGGCCGGAAATCAAAGAGGATACATAGTTGGACAACTTGATAGTGCTAAGATTTATATGGATAATGTGTTTCGGGTTATTTTTGCAAAACCTCTTGACGAAAATACATCTATGAAGAAAAGAAGAAAGATGACAATACTTGAATCTTTGCTTTATGCCATGCTCGGGGCGTAAAACGATAGTGCTTTTTGGGAGGCAACCCAATGAATAAAATTTATTTTCACCTTTTTATTTATGTTCTTGAGTGTTTACACAATTAAGCTACTGTTCTGATTGTGTTTTTTGTTTTAATTTGTGTTTGTGACAAGTAAAGCCTATAGGATCATGTTGGGTGATAGTTGATTTGATCTTGTTGAAAAACAAAAACTTTTGCGTCCAGTAAAAGAATTCTTAAAAATCATAGAAGAGACGAAAAATTCTAATTTTTTACACAAGGTTTATGTACAAATTTGTGACATTGTCCTAATTGTTCAGTATTTTTTGAGTTACAAAAGTACGGTTAGAGTACAGATTACTACAGACTATTCTGTTTTTGACACATTCTATTTTAGTTGCATTGTGTGATTATTTTGATGAATCTATGGATTGTATTGGAGGGTATAAGCCATGGTAAAGTTGCAATACAGTACATATAATGCAATGCTAAAATATGTATGGGTTTGCAACAGTACTTAGAGTGGTAATTTACTTTATTATACTAACGGATCTCACAAAGATTTTGTTATGTTTTGTGTGATTGAAGTTTTCAAGTTTTGGGTGAGATCGCGATGGATGAAGGGATAAGGAGTGAAAAGAGCCTAAGCTTCAGGATTCTATGGCACCCCAAGATAATATCCAAAGAGGAACAAGAAACTAAGCTTGGGGATGCCCCCTCTTTCTTCTAACGACTATCGGTATTTTACTTGGAGCTATATTTTTATTCGTCACATATCATGAGTTTTGCTTGGAGCGTCTTGTATCATATGAGTCGTTGCTAGGTTTTCTTCTTATTTTGTCACAAGTATCCTTGATGGAGACACCTATTTGACAGATCTAAAATTATGCTATGATTTGTTAGAATTGCTCTATATGCTTCACTTCAATTTTTTGAGCTATGGAATTGCTCTAGTCCTTCACTCATAGCTTTTGAGCATGGCATGCTTTAAATTTTTGAAGAAATACTCACATGCTTCACTTAGATTAATTTTATAGTTAGCAAATTTTGAATAAATTCTCTCATGTTCACTTATATTACTTTGAGGATGAAATGTTTATGCCCATGTTCTTCACTTAAATTTATTTGAGCTTTTCAAAGCAATGGAAATGTATGAAACTAGTCCCAAAGTGATAGATATTCAAGAGGGATATAATGAAAACCTCCATGAAGATAATTGGAAATATTAAACTTGATTCCTTGTAATAGTTTTGATACATGTTGATAGTAATATGTGAGTTATGCTGGTGAGTAATTATGCTTTTGTAAGAATATTGGTGTCAAGGTTTGTGATTCCTTATGCAAGCACGAAAGTCAATAGTTATGCAATGAAATTACTTCCTAATTATGTTGCATTGTTCGCTGTTAGTTCTGCTTAATGCTCGATTATGTGAATTTTCGTTTCTTGGTTAGTTGCTTCTCAATCTATTTTCTAGCCTTCATTTCTACTAAGTAGAAATACTACTTGTGCATCCAAAATCCATAAACCTAGTTTTGCCATATGAGTCAACCATACTTACCTACATGTGTTATTTCCATGTCGTTCCAAGCAAATTTGTATGTGCCATATCTAAATTTCAAAATGAATTTCCTTTTTGTGTGCTCATACCACTCATGAAGCGGAAGGAGGTGACTGATATTTTTCCATGCTAGATGTGATATCCTCAAGATGAGTGTTTATTCACATGTCATTGCACTAGAGTATGGCGGTAATAGGGATGCCCAGTCCCGAAATGAAAAAGAAATACTTTATGTTGTGAAATAATAAATTCCTTGGGAAGTGTTGGTATGGAAGGCAACCGTGGATTCGACTAGCCATGGATTGTGGAAGAATGGTGAACAAAGGAATTAACTTTTTTCTGTTTGGGAACTGCTTATGATATATCTAGCATGGAAAGGTATTGAAAGCTCTTGGTCATTTTCGTTGACAGGAAAGGCATGCCACCCATAATATTTTTCTCTCTCAATTTAAACTTTGAGCTCTGGCACTTCTACAAATACCTACGTCCCTCTGCGAAGGGCCTATCTATTTACTTTATGCAATTTTTACTTTTATTTGAGTCTCATTGTTCTCTTATATAGCACCTACAAGGGGGCACTACGATCGTACTTGAGCATTGGGTGTAGGCGTGTAGCTAATATTTGAGTGTGCTTCATGAATGGATCAATGATTGAGCATGATGGGCTAGGGATAACTTTCTTTAGTGCTGATATTTTGAAAGACATGGTTGCTTGTTGGTATGCTTGAGTATTAAAGTCTTCATGTCAGAATTAGACTATTGGTTTGAACCGTCTAGAAGTCCAAATATCCATTCTATAAAAGGAAAGAGAATGCGATGAGCATGTTAGGCAGCATTCCACATCAAAAAATCTTGTTTTATAATTTACCTACTCGAGGACGAGTAGGAATTAAGCTTGGGGATGCTGATATGTCTCCAACATATCTATAATTTTTGATTGTTCCATGCTATTATATTATCAATCTTGGATGTTTTACAATCATTTTATAGCAACTTTATATCATTTTCTGGGAGTGACCTATTAACATAGTGCCAAGTGTCAGTTGCTGTTTTTTGCTTTTTTTGTACTTTGCAGAATATCGGTACCAAACAAAGCCCAAACACTATGATCTTTTTGAAGATATGTTTTGGGCCAGGAGAAAATTTGGGGGCCAAGGAAGCACCTGATAGGAGGCCCGTGGAGGCCACAAGACACCAGGGCACGCTAGAGGCCCCTGGCGTGGCCTGGTGAGTTGTGCCCTCCACTGGACCCCTGTCCATCGCCTATCAGCTCTATAAATACCCAAATATTACAAATACCCTAGGGGAGTCTATGAAACACAATTCCATCCGCCACAAGTTCTAGAACCACGAGATCCAATCTAACACAATCACGGAGGGGTGCATCGTCTTCATGGGTGCCTCTCCGATGATGCGTGAGTAGTCCACCATAGTCATACGGGTTCGTAGGTAGTAGCTAGATGGCTTTCTCTCTATATATATTGATTATCAATACAATGGTCTCTTGGAGATCTATTTGATGTAATGACTTTTTCGGTGTGTTTGTTGGGATCCGATGAAGTTTGAGTTCATGATCAGTTTCTATCCATGAATATTATTGGAGTCTTCTTTGATCTCTTATATGCACGATTACTTATAGCCTCGTATTTCTTCTTCGAATATTTGGTTTATTGAGGCCAACTAGATTGATTTTTCTTGCCATGGGAAGAGGTGCTTTGTGATGGGTTCGATCTTGCAGTGTCCTCTCCCAGTGACAGAAGGGGCAGTGAGGCACAGATGTATCGTTACTATTAAGGATAACAAGATGGGGTCTATTCATACATAAATAGATCTAATCTACATTGTGTCATCGTTCTTATTGCCTTACTCTGTTTCTCTATGAACATAATACACTAGATGCATGTTGGATAGCAGTCGATGTGTGGAGCAATAGTAGTAGATGCAGAATCGTTTCGGTGTACTAATCTTGGACGTGATGCCTATAGATCATTGCCTTGGATATCGTCATGATTATTTGATCTTCTATCAATTTCCCAACAGTAATTTGCTTACCCACCGTGTGCTATAGTCATGAGAGAAACCACTAGAGAAACCTACAACCCCCGGGTCTATCTATAAACATATGGCTTTCCGATCTATCTTTTTTCGCATTTGCTTTCAGATCTATTATTCCAAAAGAAAACCAAAAATACCTTGCTACACTTTTTATTTGCATCTTTTATTTTGTGTTATTATGCGATCTATTTATCCAATCTCATATAAACTGGTCTATCTTTTACCGTGGAGAGATTGACAACCTCTCTTACGTATCGTGTTGCATGTATTTCATATTTATGTGTAGGTACCATTTACATAGTTGTTGCTTGTTTCTCCTACTGGTCTGATAACCTTGGTTTCATAACTAAGGGAAATACTTATAGTAGTTGTGCTGCATCACCCCTTCCTCTTTGGGGAAATACCAATGCAGTCTCAAGGCACGTCACCGTGTTGCACGTCATCACGAGGGTTGAGCAGACCCTTCGCGCACAAGGCTTCAGTGCGATAGATCAAGATAGGCATGTGAGCGCCGAGTGACTGCAGATAGCCTCACAACATGATCGATGGTGCGTCACAGAGTAAGCTAGGCGTGTCCACGCTGATAGGCTGTGGCTCGCCGCACATCGAGACCGTTGGGGCGCCATCGAGCGAGAGGTGCGACGCGCCGCACAACAAAAGCGGATCCATTGGCGCTTGCCTGCCGTCGATAGGGCATCGCAGCTAGGTACATGTCATGTCAGTACCCCCATTCCTTGGTAGGAGTGGATAGAGGCCTTCTGCACCGTACTTGCACCACAGGCCGGTCGTCTCGTACTTGCGTCGGATGCCCGTTGAGCCGTTCACATGGGTCGCGTCATTCGCCTTGTGCACGGCCTGCTCGATGCCAACGCACTGGTCACTAGGATCGACCACCTCCTTGGCCCAGGTGTCCACCTAGACGCACTAGAGGAACATGGCCGTTGCATCCTCGAGCTGGTGATCTCCGATGAAAGAGCCCACTTGGAGCTCGAGATTGCGCTCCAGATGTACTGCGAGCGTATCGATCGCTTGGACTAACGCGTACACGAGTTCATTCAGAGCTAAGAGTATGTATATATGCTTTCAATGTGTGTACTCTATTTTGAGTCATTTCAATGTGGATCGCCATGTATTCACATCGATCATAATATTGTTCGGTTTCAATGTGTGTACTCTATTTTGCGTTCTTATATGTTCTGTTTCAATGTATGTATATATGCTTTCCATTCTGTATATGTGGATGATAACAGCTAGATACAAATTAGTATACGAAAACAGATAGAAAAATGGAATTCATAATATATATTAATTTTTCATTAGTTCATCACAGAATATATATAATATCATCACTTATACGTGATGATACTTAACTACTATGTACAATGCATGAAATTGAAAATGAACAATACTAAAACTAATAATCTCTCATGGGGGCAGTATTCCGGCAGCCCCTCGCTAGTACCTCCCTGGTGCACGGCATCTTTGTAGCATGGAGGAGTACACCACCTTCTCCGCCTCGCAGCGCTTATCATACCGATCTGCCTCTTGCTGGTGGACGAGCACGAACGATCTTGCCATTTCGTTGGGCGCCCACAGGAGCTCCTCGTTGGTGGCATGTTGGAGCTTATTGGTCCATCTCCAAGAAGCGACGAGGCGCCTAACGCCTTTTACCTTCCTCACGAAGTACCCGTTTTCGTACACCTCCTCCGCACGACGACACGCCCATGACCAAAGCTCCACCGCCCCCTTTTTCAGGCAGGTTCACGGGCTTCATAGGTCACCTGGTACCTGGCTTTCTCCTCCACCATCTCCTTCTTGAATGCCACTTGCCTGTCTTTGTCAGCCGGCGGCAGCGACTTCCACAAACAAAGATCGTACTGGCCCAAAACCACTCCAAAGTTGGGGGGTCCGACGCAATATCGTCTGGCGGCCCGTAGGGGTCCTCCTCGTCCCTGCTCTTTGAGTGAACGTCCACGGGGGTTGCCACCTCCTCGTCAGCGTGTGGGAAGATCAATGGTGCCGTTGCAGAGATTTGAGAGAGAGGGATAGATGGAGAGAGAGAGAGAGAGTGAGCGAGGGGATGTAGATGGGAATGCAGGCGGGACGACATGGAGCAATGTAGTATTTATTGGCCGCCAGAATCTAGATCGATGGAATAGTACATACGCCTGTCGCCTGAATTTCCGAGTACTATGGTTTGAATTGCACACGATTCCCGCAACAAAAGCCATGTGTGAAGTTAATAGCTGGAGGTTTCCAATATAGAACGATGTCTGATTAATAACCCACACAACTCACCTTCCAAACCTTGAGGCGCAAAATAGAGTTCCAATCCTGTGGGGCCTGGTTGTCTTGTTAGATATTTACATTTTCTTTCCTCGTATAAGGCACGCATGCTTATTTTGTGTTACCATCGCACTCCATGCATGTGTCCAAGCCGTGACACCAATATGTATAAAAATTCCTTCCAATTTACTGCACATGGAATTAACTCACGCACAACAAGTACACATATATGATTTTTCAAACCGTTATGGTTAGCTGTTGCATGTACATGTTGTTCAAAGTAGAATTACAGTCATTAAATGGCTAGAAAATCACTTAAATGACATAAAAAGGTCAAATGACCCCTGAAATTTTCCAAATTTTGACATGGCACTTGTATTAGTGCACATTAACTCTAGAATTTTTTTTGAAGGCCATTAGAGGAAGCTATCGTCGGTTGGTCATCAAACATGCATTGTTCCCTCTCGGAACCACGAGCCTTCTAGTGAGTTGCTCCTATTTGTGAGGGGTGTCCTTTCAAACTTTCATCAAACATGCCAATATTTTTACCACAACATCTTGGTGGCATGCCATTACGTCAAGCAAGGTTTCATGTATTTCTGATCATTTTTTAATTTTTTAGAACTTAAATGCCATGACACTCCATACTTTTTGTCCAAGCCATGACACAAATATGTTTGAAATTTCCTTACAATTAATTGCACATGGAATTAACTCACACAAAAGTACACAAATTTGATTTTTCAAACCATTATGGTTAGCTTTTGCATGTACATGTAGTTCAAATTTGAATCACGGTCATTAAATGGCTAGAAAATCACTTAAATGTCTTAAAAATGTCAAATGCCCCCTGGAATTTTCCAAATTTTGACATGACAGTTGTATTAGTGCATGTTAATTGTAGAAAAAATTGAAGGCCATAAGGGGAAGCTATCGCCGGTTTGTTAGCAAACATGCATTGTGCCCTCTTGAAACCGCGAGCCTTCTAGTGAGTTGCTACGGTTTGTGAGGGGTATGTGTCCAAACTTTCATTAAAAAAGCCATTTTTTTACCACACCATCTTGATTCCATGCCATTATGTCAAACAAGGTTTCATGTGTTTCTTATCGTTCTTGATTTTGTTGAATTTAAATGCCATGGCATGCACTCAATGCTTTGTGTCCAAGCCGTGACACCAATATGTTGAAAATCCTTCCAAGTTACCGCACATGGAATTAACTCGCACACAAGTACACAAATATAATTTTTCAAATCGTTATCATTAGCTGTTGCATGTACATGTAGTTCAAATTTGAATTACGGTCATTAAATGGCTAGAACATCACTTAAATGTCTTAAAAAGTTCAAATGACCCCTGAGATTTTAAATTTTTTGACATGAAAGTTGTATTAGTGCATGTTAATTATAGAAACAATTTGAAGGTCACAAGAAAAAGCTATCGCCGGTTCATCATCAAAGATGCATTCTACCCTCTCGAAACCACGAGCCTTCTAGTGAGTAGTTCCGGTTTGTGAGGGATGTGTGTCCAAAGTTTCATCAAACAGGCCAATTTTGTTACCACAACATCTTGGTGGCATGCATTACGTCAATCAAGGTTGCATGTATTTCACCATTTTTATTTTTCTTGGAATTTAAATGCTATGGCACTCCATGCTTTGTGTCCAAGAAGTGACACCAATATGTTTGAAAATTCCTTCCAATTTACTGCACATGGAATTAACTCACACACAAGTACACAAATATGTTTTTTCAAACCGTTATGGTTAGCTGTTCCATATACATGTAGTTCAAATTTGAATTATGGTCATTAAATCATTAGAAAATCACTTAAATGTCTTAACAAGGTCAAATGACCCCAGGAATTTTCCAAAATTTGACATGACAGTTGTATTAGTGCATCTTAATTGTAGCAAAAATTTGAAGGCTATAAGGGGAAGGTATCGCCTGTTCGTCATCAAACATGCATTGTGCCCTCTCGGAACCACGAGTCTTCTAGTGAGTAGCTCCGGTTTGTGAGGGGTGTGTGTGCAAAGTTTCGTCAAATAGGCCAAGTTTTGTACCACAACATCTTGGTGGCATGCCATCACGTCAAGTAAGGTTTCATGTGTTTCTGGTCATTTTTGATTTTTCTAGAATTTAAATGCCATGGCACTTGATGTTTGTGTCCAAGCCGTGACACCAATATGTTTGAAATTTTCGTCCAATATACTACACATCGAATGAACTCACACACAAGTATACAAATATGACTTCTCAAGCCATTATGGTTAGCTGTTGCATGTACATGTAGTTCAAATTTGAATTACGGTAATTAAATGGCTAGAAAATCACTTAAATGTCTTAAAAAGGACAAATGACCCCTGAAAATTTCCAAATTTTCACTGGACAATTGTATTAGTACTCCAAATTTTCTCGGACATTTAAAACACCATCCATTGCCATTGTACTTCAAATTCGTCTTTCAAAGCTAATACAAAATATCAACAATAGCACACATAGATTGTTGTAGGAACCATTTGCAACGAAAATTTGTGGGTCTATTTAAGCTTTCCTCCATAAGCTTCGTCTACTCTAGTGTCAGTCACTCCGAAATTCATGACACAGTGGAAACTCTTCATGAGGGCCCGTACGATGGCCGCGTCCTCCCTGAGACAAGAGCCTGGATGCCTACGCCGAGAGCGCGACCGCATCCACCCAGAGGGCATATGCGGCAGCCGACAGGGCAGCTGCAACAGCCGAGACGGCTTTAGCAGCTGCTACGACGGCGGGTGCAAACGTCGGGAGCGATCGAGATGCCGTTGAAAGCACAATGTGCTCCCTTGGTGGTTTCGATTATTATTGACAACATACATTGTCTCTTGGACTAATATTTCATCTAGTGTATTTCAGATAAAGTCCATAGAGAGAGTTGGTCTAGCAAAAAGGAATGTGGAGAGTATACCCATGAAGAAGAAGAAGGAAATAGATTGGCAAAGCTTCAAGCAAAGGACTCTAGATTTTACCTTTTGTGAGAAACCACTTTGAGTCCATAGGAAAGCCAATACTATTAAAAGGGGGCTAGGTTTTGTTGGTGAACAAAATGCTCATACGTGCACAAGTGATAGTCAGCACATACACCCACAAGCTCTTCCACAAAAGTCTGTGAGAAGCCAAATACCCAAAATCGGTGCAACTAACACATTCCACTCGGTGCCACCGATTTCAAACCTCACATAGACTCAGCCAAACCCTAGCTTTTCGGTGCAACCAATTCTGCTTTGGTGCCTCCGAGTTTGGGTTGCCAACTTTCTGTTACGCAAGTTTACAAAATCGGTCCCTCCTAGTTTTGTGAATCGGCGTCACCAAGATTGGCAATCTGACCGTTTGTCACCTTATCAGTGCAACCGAGTTTTATGCATTGGTATCACCGAGATTCAAAAGTTGCTACCTTTAAGGCAACTCGATACAACCGAGTTTGACTTATTAGGTGTAACGGTTGGATTTTTGTAGATACCTATATATACCTCTCCACCACCACTCACTCATAAGAGAAGCACTCTGAACAGTTCCCCAGTCATACCTACTGATTTTCTAAGAGAGAGCCACCTACTCATGTGTTGAGATCATGCCATTCCATTCCTACCATATGAATCTTGATATCTAGCCTCCCCAAGTTGCTTTCCTTCCAATCAATCTCTTCTACCAGGCCAAATCTGTGAGAGAGTGATTGTGTGTTGAGGAGTCTATCATCTTGAAACACAAGAGCAAGGAGTTCATCGACACTATCGAGCCTATTACCTTTTGGAGGGTGGTACCTCCTAGATTGGTTAGGTGTCACTTGGGAGCCTCCTACTTCGTGTTGTGGAGTGAACCAAGAAGTTTGTAAGGGCAGGCAGATTGCCTACTTCGTGAAGATCTACCCCGAGTTAGGCTAGTCCTCCGTGGACGTAGGCTGTCATGGTATAGTCAAGGTTGCTTCTTCGTGGAACCCTCCATGGGTAGAGCCCTGCATGGACTGTCGCAACCAATACCCTCTGTGGGTTGAGGACTCCATGAACGTGGATGTATGATAGCACCACCAATCAAAACCACAGGATCAAACTTTGTGTCCTTCATGCGTTTGATCTCTCTATCTCTACTCCTTACTTTCATGTGCAATGCCTTTACTTTCCTCTTCTATACTCGATGACTTGAATGTGTTGGGTATCATAGACTAGTTATGTATGCTAAAACTGCCAACTCTTGAACTTATGCTTGAGGTAGTTTTTGCTGGAAATATGCCCTAGAGGCAATAATAAAATGGTTATTATTGTATTTCCTTGTTCATGATAATTGTCTATTGTTCATGCTATAATTGTGTTAACTGGAAACCGTAATACATGTGTGAATACATAGACCACAACATGTCCCTAGTGAGCCTCTAGTTGGCTAGCTCGTTGATCAATAGATGGTCATGGTTTCATGACCATGGATATTGGATGTCATTGATAACGAGATCACATCATTAAGAGAATGATGTCATGGACAAGACCCAATGCTAAGCATAGCACAAGATCGTGTAGTTCGTCTGCTAAAGCTTTTCCAATGTCAAGTATCGTTTCCTTAGACCATGAGATTGTGCAACTCCCGGATATCGTAGGAATAGTTTGGGTGTACCAAACGTCGCAACGTAACTGGGTAGGTATAAATGTACACTACGGGTATCTCAGAAAGTATCTGTTGGGTTGGCACGAATCGAGACTGGGATTTGTCACTCCGTATGACGGAGAGGTATCTCTGGGCCCACTCGGTAAGACATCATCATAATGAGATCAATGTGACTAAGGATTTAGCCACGAGACGATGTGTTACGGAATGAGTAAAGAGACTTGCCGGTAACAAGATTGAACAAGGTATAGGGATACCGACGATCGAATCTCAAGCAAGTATCATACTGGTAGACAATGGGAATTGTATACGGGGTTGATTGAATCCCGACATCGTGGTTCATCCGATGAGATCATCGTGGAGCATGTGGGATCCAACATGGGTATCTAGATCCCGCTATTGGTTATTGACCGAAGAGGTGTCTCGATCATGTCTACGTGTCTCCTGAACCCATAGGGTCTACACACTTAAGGTTCGATGACGCTAGGGTTACAGGAAAATAGTGTACGTGGTTATCGAAGGTTATTCGGAGTCCCGGATGAGATCCCGGACATCACGAGGAGCTCCGGAATGGTCTGGATGTAAAGATTCATATATAGGAAGTGAGGTTTTGGTCACTGGAAATGTTTCTGGAATTACCGGTAACGTACCGGGACCACCGGAAGGGTTCCAGGGGTCCACCTAGTGGGGCCACCAGCCCCAGAGGGCTGCATGGGACGCAAGTGGGAGGGAACCAGCCCCTAGGTGGGCTGGTGCGCCCCTCACAAGGGCCCAAGGTGTAACTGAAGTGGGAGGGGGCAAACCCTAGGGCAGCCGCACCCGTCTCCCTCTTAGCCACCGGCCAGATGGGATCTGGAGGCTGCCGCACCACCCTAGGGTGGGAACCCTAGGGCGCAGCCCACCCTCCTCCTCCTATAAATAGTGGAGCCCTTGGGGCAGCCGGGAACACACATCTCTCTCTCCCACGGCGCAGCCCTACTCCTCCCTCTCCTCGTCCTCTGTAGTGCTTAGCGAAGCTCTGCGGGAGTACCACGCAGCTCCACCGTCACCACGCCGTCGTGGTGCCAGATCTCTCCCTCAACCTCTCCTTCCATCTTGCTAGATCAAGGCGTAGGAGACATCACCGGGCTGCACGTGTGTTGAACGTGGAGGCACCGTTGTTCGGTGCTTAGATCGGATTCCACCGCGATTTGAATCACTGTGAGTACGACTCCACCAACCACGTTCTAGTAATGCTTCCGCTTTGCGATCTTCAAAGGCATGAAGATGCACTCTCCCCACTCGTTGCTGGTTTCTCCATAGATAGATCTTGGTGAACACGTAGATTTTTTTTGATTTACTACTACGTCTCCCAACAGTGGCATCATGAGTTAGGTCTATGCACAGAATCTATGCACGAGTAGAACACAAGTTGTTGTGGGCGTCGATCTTGTTAATTTTCTTGCCGTTACTAGTATTATCTTGATTTGACGGTATTGTGGGATGAAGCGGCCCGGACCAACTTTACACGTATGCTTACGTGAGACCGGTTCCATCGCCTGACATGCACTTGTTGCATAAGGTGGCTAGCGGGTGTCTGTCTCTCCCACCTTAATCGGATTGGATTCGATGAAAAGGGTCCTTATGAAGGGTAAATAGCAATTGGCATATCACGTTGTGGTTTTGGCATAGGTAAGAAACGTTCTTTCTAGAAACCTATAGCACCCACGTAAAAACTTGCAAGTACAAATTAGAGGACGTCTAACTTGTTTTTGCAGCATATGCCTTGTGATGGGATATGGCAAAAGGATGTGATGTGATGCATTGTGATGTATGAGATTGATCATGTTCTTGTAATTGGATTCATGACTTGCATGTCGATGAGTATGACAACCGGCAGGAGCCATAGGAGTTGTCTTATTTTATTGTATGACCCGCGTGTCAATCATAAACGCCATGTAATTACTTTGCTTTATTGCTAATCGTTAGCCATAGTATCAGAAGTAATAGTTGGTGAGACAACTTCATGAAGACACGATGATGGAGATCATGGCGTCGTGCCGATGACAGTGATGATCATGGTGCCTCGAAGATGGAGATCAAAGGATCAAGATGATATTGGCCATATCATGTCACTATATTGATTGCATGTGATGTTTATCATGTTTACATCTTATCTGCTTAGAACAACGGTAGTAAATAAGATGATCTCTTAATAAAATTTCAAGATATGTGTTCACCCTAACTATGCACCGTTGCTAAGTATCGTTGTTCCAAAGCACCACGTGATGATCGGGTGTGATAGGTTGTAACGTTCGCATACAACTGGTGTAAGCCAGATTTACACACGCGATACACTTAGGTTGACTTGACGAGCCTAGCATGTATAGACATGGCCTCGGAACACGGAAGACCGAAAGGTTGAACATGAGTCGTATAGAAGATACGATCAACATGGAGATGTTCACCATGGATGACTAGTCCGTCTCACGTGATGATCGGACACGGTCTAGTCGACGTGGATCATGTGTCACTTGGATGACTAGAGAGATGTCTATCTAAGTGGGAGTTCATTAGTAATTTTATTATGTGAACTTAATTATCATGAACTTAGTCTAAAATTGTATTTACAATCTATATTGTAGATCCAATGGCCAACGCTAATGTCACCCTCAACTTCAACGCGTTCCTAGAGAAAACCAAGCTGAAAGATGATGGAAGCAACTATGTGGACTGGGTCCATAGCTTGAGGATCATCCTCATAGATTCCAAGAGATTGTATGTCCTTGATGCACCGCTCGGTGACTCACCCATTTTCCCAGTGGACTTGACATTACGAACGCTTGGCAGTCATGTTGTGATGATTACTCCCTGGTTCAGTGCGGCATGCTTTACAGTTTAGAACCGGGGCTCCAAAACATTTTGAGCAACATGGAGCATATGAGATGTTCTAGGAGCTAAAACTGGTTTTCCAAGCTCATGCCCGGGTCGAGAGATATGATATCTCTGACAAGTTCTTCAGTTGTAAGATGGAGGAAAATAGTTCTGTCAGTGAGCACATACTCAAAAATCTCTGGATTGCACAACTGCTTGACTCAGCTAGGAGTTAATCTCTTGGATGACTCGGTCATTGACAGAATCCTCTAGTCGCTTCCACCTGGCTAAAAGAGCTTTGTGATGAACTACAATATGCAGGGTATGGAGAAGTCCATTCCTAAGTTGTACTCGATGCTGAAATCAGCAGAGGTCAAGATCAAAAAGGAGCATCAAGTGTTGATGGTGAATAAGACCACTAGTTTCAAGAAAGGAAAGGGTAAGAAGAACTTGAAGAAGGACGGCAAAGCTGTTGCCGCACCCAGTAAGCAAGTTGCCAGGAACAAGAACAAACATGGACCCAAGCCTGAGACTGAGTGCTTTTATTGCAAGGGTACCGGTCACTGGAAGCGGAACTGCCCCAAGTACTTAGTGGATAGGAAAGCCGGCAATGTTAAAGGTATATGTGATATACTTATTATTGATGTGTACCTTACCAACACTCGTAGTAGCTCCTGGGTATTTTATACCGGTGTAGTTGCTCACATTTGTAACTCCAAGCAGGAGCTGCGGAATAAGCGGAGACTGGCAAAGGATGAGGTGACGATGCACATTGGGAATGGTTCCAAGGTCGATGTGATCGCCGTCGGCACGCTACCTCTACATCTACCTTCAGGATTAGTTTTAAACCTCAATAATTGTTATTTAGTACTAGTTTTGAGCATGAACATTGTATCTGGATCTCGCTTGATGCGAGATGGCTACTCATTTAAATCCTTGAATAATGGTTGTTCTATTTATATGAGAGAAATGTTTTATGGTTATGCCCTGCTGGTCAATGGTTTATTTTTGATGAATCTCGAACATGATGTTACACATGTCCATAGTGTGAGTACCAAAAGATGTAAGGTTGATAACGATAGTCCCACTTACATGCGGCACTGCCGCCTTGGTCATATTGGTGTCAAACGCATGAAGAAGCTCCATGCTGATGGACTTTTGGAGTCTCTTGATTTCGAATCAGTTGACACGTGTGAACCATGCCTCATGGGCAAGATGAACAAGACTCCGTTCTCCGGAACAATGGAGCGAGCAACTGACTTGTTGGAGATAATACATACCGATGTATGTGGTCCAATGAGGGTTGAGGCTCACGGTGGCTACCGTTATGTTCTCACCCTCACCGATGACTTAAAGCAGATATGGGTCTGTCTACTTAATGAAACACAAGTCTGAAACCTTTGAAAAGTTCAAGGAATTTCAGAGTGAGGTAGAGAATCAACGTGACAGGAAAAAAGTACCTACGATCTGATCGTGGCGGAGAATATTTGAATCACGAGTTTGGCACACACCTTAGGAAATGTGGAATTGTTTCACAACTCATGCTGCCTGTCACACCTCAGCAAAATGGTGTGTCTGAACGTCGTAATCACACTCTATTGGATATGGTGCGATCTATGATGTCTCTTACCGACTTACCGCTATCATTTTGGGGATATGCATTAGAGACTGCCGCATTCACTTTAAATAAGGCACCGTCAAAGTCCGTTGAGATGACACCGTATGGATTATGGTTTGGAAAGAAACCTAAGCTGTCATTTCTAAAAGTTTGGGGATGTGATGCTTATGTGAAGAAACTTCAACCTGAGAAGCTTGAACCCAAAGCGGAAAAGTGCATCTTCATAGGATACCCCAAAGAAACTATTGGGTATACCTTCTACCTCAGATCCGAAGGCAAAGTCTTTGTTGCCAAGAATGGATCCTTTCTTGAGAAAGAGTTTCTCTCGAAAGAAGTAAGTGGGAGGAAAATAGAACTTAATGAGGTAATTGTACCTCCACTCGAACCGGAAAGTAGCACAGCACAGGAAGTTGTTTCTATGGAGCCTGCACCGGCTGGAGAGGAAGTTAATGATGATGATCATGAAACTTCAGATCAAGTTACTATTGAACATTGAAGGTCCACTAGGACACGTTGCGCACCAAAGTGGTACGACAACCTTGTCCTGTAGATCATGTTGTTGGACAACGATGAACCTTCGAACTATGAAGAAGCAATGGCGGGCCCGGATTCCAACAAATGGCTTGAAGCCATGAAATCCGAGATAGGATCCATGTATGAGAACAAACTATGGACTTTGGTGGACTTGCCTGATGATAAGCGATCCATAGAAAATAAATGGATCTTTAAGAAGAAGACTGACGCGGATGGTAATGTGACCGTCTATAAGGCTCGACTTGTTGCTAAGGGTTATCGACAAGTTCAAGGAGTTGACTACGATGAGACTTTCTCACCCGTAGCGATGTTGAAGTCCGTCTGAATCATGTTAGCAATTGCCGCATTTTATGATTATGAGATCTGGCAAATGGAGGTCAAAATGGCATTCCTTAATGGCTTCCTTAAGGAAGAATTGTATATTATGCAGCCGGAAGGTTTTGTCGATCCTAAAGATGCTAACAAAGTATGCAAGCTCCAGTAGTCCATCTATGGGCTGGTGCAAGCATCTCGGAGTTGGAACATTTGCTTTAATGAGGTGATTAAAGCATTTGGGTTTATACAGGTTTATGGAGAACCCTCTATTTACAAGAAAGTGAGTGGGAGCTCTGTAGCATTTATCATATTATATGTGGATGACATATTGTTGATGGGAATTGATATAGAACTTTTGGAAAGTGTAAAGGCCTACTTGAATAAATGTTTTTCAATGAAGGACCTTGGAGAAGCTGCTTACATATTGGACATCAAGATCTATAGAGATAGATCGAGACGCATCATAGGTCTTTCACAAAGCACATACCTTGACAAGATATTGAAGAAGTTCAATATGGATCAGTCCAAGAAGGGGTTCTTGCCTGTGTCACAAGGTGTGAGATTGAGTACGTCTCAATGCCCGACCACGGCAAAGGACTGAGAAGAGATGAGTGTCATCCCCTATGCTTCAGCCATTGGCTCTATTATGTATGCCATGTTGTGTACCAGACCTGATGTGAACCTTGCCATAAGTTTGGTAGGGAGGTACCAAAGTGATCCCGGAGCGGAACACTGGACAGCAGTCAAGAATATCCTGAAGTACCTGAAAAGCACAAAGGACATGTTTCTTGTATATGGAGGTGCCGAAGAGCTCGTCGTAAAGGGTTACGTCGATGCTAGCTTCGACACGGATCCGGATGACTCCAAGTCACAAACCAGATACGTGTATATTTTGAATGGAGGGGCAGTCAGCGGGTGCAGCAGCAAGCAAAGCCTCGTGGCGGCATCTACGTGTGAAGCGGAGTACATAGCTGCTTCGGAAGCAGTAAAGGAAGGAGTCTGGATGAAGGAGTTCATCACCAACCTAGGAGTAATTCCCAATGCGTCAGGCCCGATGACCCTATTCTGTGACAACACTGGAGCTATTTCCCTTGCCAAGGAGCCCAGGTTTCACAAGAAGACAAGACACATCAAGTGCTACTTCAACTCCATCCGTGATTACATTCAGGAGGGAGATATAGATATTTGTAAAGTACATATGGATCTGAATGTTGCAGATCCGTTGACTAAACCTCTCTCACGAGCGAAACATGATCAACACCAGAATGCTATGGGTGTTCGATTCATCACAATCTAACTAGATTATTGACTCTAGTGCAAGTGGGAGACTGTTGGAAATATGCCCTAGAGGCAATAATAAAATTGTTATTATTGCATTTCCTTGTTCATGATAATTGTCTATTGTTCATGCTATAATTGTGTTAACCGGAAACCGTAATACATGTGTGAATACATAGACCACAACATGTCCCTAGTGAGCCTCTAGTTGGCTAGATCGTTGATCAATAGATGGTCACGGTTTCATGACCGTGGACATTGGATGTCATTGATAATGAGATCACATCATTAGGAGAATTATGTGATGGACAAGACCCAATCCTAAGCATAGCACAAGATCGTGTAGTTCGTCTGCTAAAGCTTTTCCAATGTCAAGTATCGATTCCTTAGACCATGAGATTGTGCAACTCCCGGATACCGTAGGAATACTTTGGGTATACCAAACGTCACAACGTAACTGGGTGGCTATAAAGGTACACTACAGGTATCTGTGAAAGTATCTATTGGGTTGGCACGAATCGAGACTGGGATTTGTCACTCCGTATGACGGAGAGGTATCTCTGGGCCCACTCGGTAAGACATCATCATAATGAGCTCAATGTGACTAAGGAGTTAGCCATGGGATGATGTGTTACGAAATGAGTAAAGAGACTTGCCAGTAATGAGATTGAACAAGGTATAGGGATACCGACGATCGAATCTCGAGCAAGTATCATACCGATAGACAAAGGGAATTGTATACGAGATTGATTGAATCCCCGACATCGTGGTTCATCCGATTAGATCATCGTGGAGCATGTGGGAGCCAACATGGGTATCCAGATCCTGTTGTTGGTTATTGACCGGAGAGGTGTCTCGTTCATGTCTATGTGTCTCCCGAACCCGTAGGGTCTACACACTTAAGGTTTAATGATACTAGGGTTATAGGGAAATAGTGTATGTGGTTACCGAAGGTTGTTCGGAGTCCCGGATGAGATCTCGGATGTCACGAGGAGCTTCGGAATGGTTTGGATGTAAAGATTCATATATAGGAAGTGAGGTTTTGGTCACCAGAAATGTTTCGGGAATTACCGGTAACGTACCGGGACCACTGGAAGGGTTCCGGGGGTCCACCAAGTGGGGCCACCAGCCCAGAGGACTGCATGGGCCGCAAGTGGGAGGGAACCAGCCCCTAGGTGGGCTGGTGCGCCCCCCACAAGGGCCCAAGGCGCAGCTGAAGTGGGAGGGGGGCAAACCCTAGGGCAGATGGGCCCTAAGGCCCACCCTAGGGCAGCTGCACCCCTCTCCCTCTTGGCCGCCGGCCAGATGGGATCTGGAGGCTGCCGCACCACCCTAGGGTGGGAAACCTAGGGCACAACCCTCCCTCCTCCTCCTCCTATTAATAGAGGAGCCCTTGGGGCTGCCAGGAACACGCATCTCTCTCTCCCACAGCGCAGCCCTACTCCTCCCTCTCATCGTCCGCCGTAGTGCTTAGTGAAGCTCTACCGGAGTACCATGCAACTCCACCATCACCACGCCGTCATGTTACCGGAGCTCTCCCTCAACCTCTCCTTCCTCCTTGCTGGATCAAAGCGTAGGAAACGTCACCGGGCTGCACGTGTGTTGAACGCGGAGGCACCATTGTTCGGTGCTTAGATCGGATTCCATCGCAATCTGAATCACTGCGAGTACGACTCCACCAACTGTGTTCTAGTAATGCTTCCACTTTTCGATCTTCAAAGGTATGAAGATGCACTCTCCCCACTTGTTGCTGGTTTCTGCATAGATATATCTTGGTGAACACGTAGAAATGTTTTTGATTTACTACAACTTCTCCCAACAGTTTTAAATTCCTGCTTCTAGTCTATTCACACCCCTCTAGACATACACTTCTAGTGATCCTTCAATTGGTATCAGAGCATTGGTCTCCATTGCTTCGGTTTCAACACTGTGGAGGAAGATGGATGTGTCTAGTGTGGAGAGTTTGTATTATAGAATGCCCATTCATGATGGAGAGTACTATAGTCAATGGAAGAATGCCATGATTGATCTATTTGACAAATTCCATTTGAGAAAACCTATTGAAATCCCAATGTGCTCGCTATTGATGATTTGCATCCCACACACGAAGAGGAAATTAACATGCTTGGTAACCTTAGAACTATCAATCTTATTGTGAGAGGCTTACCAAGATACGTGCTTTCTCAATTGAAGAACTTTGCATGTGCTTATACTTTGTGGACCGATTTGGAGAAACGATATCCAAATCTTTCATTAGGTAATCTTGATGAAATTCTTCATAAAACTATTTCTTTTCATAAAATGAAGCCCAGTGATCCAAACTTTGATAAATGCATATTTGAGCTCCGTGATCTTATGCGTGCTATAGGAGATGTCACTACTATCAACTATATTATTATTGAAGCCATTTGCATTCATAAACTTGAACATTTTCATGGTTATGATTCTAATGAGTCCCCTTGTTTTTATGACTAGGAGATTTCACCAAATGATGGCAATGAAGAACGTCGATACTATGATGAAGATGAGTTGTTTGACATCAAGCATGAAAAGGTCATGAAGAATATAAGTCTAATGGCAAACTTCAAGGATTACATGTCCGGCGAAAAAGAGTGGATTCTTGACAGTGGATATAAGGATCACATGACTGACAATAAAGACATGTTATAAGAGATCACACCTATTCAAGGTCCTCAAAGGTACATGACCTTTGGTGACAACTCTAAGGGTAAGGTACTTGGCGTTGGTAAGGTGGCCATATCTCGTGATAGGTCCATTCAAAATGTGATGCTTGTTGAATCCCTTGGCTACAATCTTCTTTCTGTATCTAGACTAGCAAACTTCGGTTTCAATGTGCTATTTACCAAAGTAGATTGCCAAGTGTTTTTATTTGATAATCATAAAACTGTCTTTACCAGTATTCGTAGACGTGATCTATACATTGTTGAGTTCACTAAAAAGTCCCAACCTCGTACTTGTCTCATTGCAAAATCATCTAAAGGTTGGCTATGGCATAGAAGGCTTGGACATGTCGGCATGCGCAATATAGATAAGCTTATCAAGGACAATCATATTCTTGGTGTTAAAGGTGTTATGTTTGACAAATATAGACTTTGTAGTGCTTGTCAAGCAGGAAAGCAAGTAGGTGGAAGTCATCCGGTCAAGAACATCATGACCACTTGGAGACCACTCGAGTTACTTCATATGGATCTCTTTGGTCCCAATGCTTACAAGACTCTCAGTGGAAACTCTTATGGTCTAGTTGTAGTATTTGATTTTTCCATATTTACATGGGTATTCTTTCTTGATGATAAGTCGCAGGTACAAAAGATCTTCAAGAACTTCGCACACAAAGCGCAAAATCAGTTTGAAGTGAAGATCAAGAAGGTTCAAAGCGATAATGGATCGGAGTTCAAGAACACCCATGTGGATACCTTTCTTGATGAAGAGGGTATTTCACATGAGTTCTCAGCTACATACACACCTCAACAAAATGAATTTGTTGAGAGAAAGAACCGAACCCTCATTCATATGGCAAGAACGATGCTTGATGAATACAAGACGCCAAGACACTTTTGGGTAGAGGCCGTGGTAACAGCATGTCATGCCACAAACCGACCACACTTGCGCAAGCTTATCGGTGAAACGACATACAAGATTCTCACTGGTAACAAACCCTAAGTTGAATACTTTCAGGTATTCGGCTCTAAGTGTTACATTCTTGATAAGCATCGCCGTGCTAAATTTGCTCCCAAATCTCATGAACGTTTCCTAATTGGTTATGGATCGAACTCTCACACCTACCGTGTCTACAACAACTTCACTCGGAAAGTTGAAGAGATGGTAGATGTGAAGTTCGATGAATCTAATGGTTCGCAAGTCGAACAATTGCCAAATGATGTAGGGGATAAGATCCTTTGGAAGCTATCCAAGACTTGCCCATCGGCAAGATTTGTCCCATGGACGTGAAGGAAATCACTTCATCAATCCAAGTGGAAGCTCCTACTTCGGATCAAGGCTACCGACAATATGACATGGAAGCATCCACAAGCGGTACACGACAAGATGAAGAGGAGGAGGAAGTACATCATGAAGATCGACCACAATCTCCTTCACCACCACCTCAAGGAGATGACCACAGTGACAACAACGAGGATGAAGGAGTTGATGAAGAAGAACAAGCTCCACTAACTAACAAAACTGAGATACCCCGAGTTCGAGCTGAAGTGACCAAGAACCATCCCCTAAACCAAATCTTTGGTGACATACAAACAAGGAGGATCACTCGCTCTAAAACTCGGTTGGCTAACTTTTGTGAGCATTATTCTTTCATCTCTAGCATTGAACCCTTGAAGGTTGAACAAGCTCTTGAAGACGTGGATTGGGTGAACGCTATGCATGAAGAGCTTCACAACTTCGAGAGGAACGAAGTGTGGACACTCGTGGAGAAGCCCAAGGATGAGCAAACCATTATCAGCATGAAATGGGTATTCGCAACAAGCAAGATGAAGACAGTCAAGTCGTACGCAACAAGGCTTGCCTCGTAGCCCAATGATATATGCAAGTCAAAGCTATGGACTATGGTGAGACCTACGTCCCCGTTGCTAGATTAGAAGCTATTTTAATTCTTCGTGCTTATGCTAATCACCATGATATCACACTTTACCAAATGGATATTAAAAGTGCATTTTTAAATGGTGAGATAGAAGAACAGGTTTTTGTTAAGCAACCACCTGGTTTTGTAAATCCTAAGAAACCTGACTACATTTACAAACTTCGCAAAGCTTTATATGGTCTTAAGGAAGCTCCTTGTGCTTGGTACAAATTCCTAATGAAGTTTCTCATTGAAAAAGGATTTGAAATTGGTAAAATTGACGCAACCTTATTCACAAAGAGAGTTAATGGTGAATTATTTTATGTGCCAAATTTATGTGGATGATATTATGTTTGGATCTACTAACCCACAATTTAGTGAAAATTTTGGAAGGTTGATGTCAGAGAAATATGAGATGTCAATAATGTGTGAGCTGAAATTCTTTATTGGTCTAGAAATCAAGCAAACAAGAGAAGGTACTTTCATATCTCAAACTAAGTACACCAAGGACTTGATAAAGAAGTTCAACATGCAAGATTGCAAAGCTATGAAAACTCCCATGCCCACTAGCGGACACGATGATCTCACCAAGGAGGGTGAACCGGTTGATCAAAAGGTTCATCGATCAGTTATTGGTTCATTGCTTTATCTATGTGCCTCCCGTCCCGATATTATGCTTAGTGTTTGCATGTGTGCTAGATATCAAGTTGCACCTAAAGAATGTCATCTTAAGGCTGTCAAACGCATTGTGAGATACTTGATACATACTCCAAACTTTGGCATTTGGTATCCCAAGGGATCTTCTTTCAATCTTGTTGGCTACTGCGACTCAGACTATGTCGGTGACAAGGTTGATAGAAAATCCACCACGGGTACATGTCAATTTCTTGGTAAATCTCTTGTGTCTTGGTCCTCCAAGAAACAAAACTCGGTATCTCTACCTACTGCCGTAGCTGAATATATTGCAGCTGGATCTTGTTGTGTGCAATTATTATGGATGACACAAACGCTTAAAGATTATGGAATCAATGTTAAAAATGTGCCATTACTATGTGACAATGAAACTTCTATTAAGATTGGTCATAATCATGTGCAACATTCTCGAACCAAGCATATTAAAGTTCGACATCATTTCATTCATGATCATGTCGCCAAAGGAGATATTAATCTTAAGCATGTTCGTACTAAGAAGCAATTGGCCGACATCTTTATTAAGCCACTTGATGAAAAAGTGTTTTGTCATTTGAGGAGTGAGCTGAACATCCTTGATGCTTCAAACCTGAGCTAAGCTCACTCGGATGCTTTCAAGGGGATGATCTTTATTGTCTATTCCATGCTATTACCTTGAATATCATATCTTGGAAGTCTATGCTCCCTTGTCCTGCATCTAACCCTTTTGTAGGTACTTCGAAGAACAAAACTCCACAAGATTGCCATCAACTCATATCTTATGCAATATTTTCATGACCAAGTATCCACAACCTCGCTTTGATGATGGAAGGAACAAGACAACAAAACATATCCTTGACATATATCCCTCAATTGCTAAATCTCAATTGGTATTATGTCATTTGAACATATCATGTTCTTCCTTGTGTGACTAACCTATGTAGGGGAAAAGTGAACAAAAACAACAAGGCTTGCTCCCAACTCAAGATGATCTTCAGCAACCTTGAGCATCGTCATCAAGTTCACCTACAAGCTTCGTCAACAACATCACTGAAATGTATGTACTCATATCCTTAAAAAGGGCTTTACTCCAAGTCGTGAGATAAAGCAACTCAAGTGATATGATAACATTAAAATGCTTAATCGAAAAATGGTAACCCCATTTTGAGCTTAACAATGAGTATGACCTATGATCAAGTATTCTTGCTTAGCTCCTAAGTCAATATACTCTAATATAGGTGACCTAGTCACCGCCCATCATCTAATTAAGATCTTGGTTGGTTCATTCTCTATTGCAAATTTATTGGAACCATTCAAATCTTTACTAGTTGATACCTCACTGTAAATTATTCGCAATTGGTACAATTCATATGTTTTTATTTCCTTGTTGATTCTTTTACAACTTTTTCTTTTGTTCAAATTTTCACATTTGCCCAGTTCCCATTTATTGCCTTGGCGCCTCCGATCCAAAGGACTCGGTTCTACCGATTCTGCAGATAAACTACATAACAACATATCGGTACCACCGGCAATTTTGTCTCGAAGCCACCGACTTTCCATTTTCTTTTAGTCTGTGTTTTTTTTTTGTAAAACTTTGTGTTCCTTTTGTGATTTCTAAATTCTTCGATGATTCCTTAAAAAAGGGGGGGGGGAATACTTTCAAGGATCCCTAACTCAAAGGAGGAGAAGTTCTGCAAATCCTTAGTTAATTCTAAGGGGAGAAGTTATTTTCGATGAATCCCTCATATTTCTCATGATTATCATATTATATGAATCCTACATTCTATGACCCTTGTTCCCAAGGATACCTTCTTAATAAATGATCCCTGTATCTAACCCTCTGTCTGACCTTTTTGGAAATTAATGCCAAAGGGGGATAAATATACAAAGCTTCAAAGCTAAAAGAGGGAGATAAATGCCTATGCAAAGGGGGAGATATAATTTAGGGGGGATAAGAATATCAAAAGTTTATACTTATATAAACAAGGGGAGAATACCAAAGTAGGGGGATAAAAATATGTTTTGGAGAAAGATCTATGTATTGCATTCGATTCTCTCATGTTAGAATTTTCTCAGCTTATCCAATCCCAATATCTACATGCTAACATTCAGGGGGAGAGGATGCCCTACATTTTCATATCTAAGGGAGAAAGTATAAAATGATCTTGGAGGCATATTAATCCTTAACAATACTATCTTTTATATGTTCTCCATATCTTGGTACTTTTGAGTTCCATTACCTTTGATTGATAGCATACTCTTGTGTTTCCTAACATTGTTTTCCCAAGTGTATCTCTACTATTAGAATGCTCAAGAACTCAACGTAAGTATATGCATCATATTCCATATCAAGATGATCTCTTGCTTCTTGCACATATTGTTTGCAAGAGTGAAGTCTTGAACAAGGATACACCTCATTCGTATACATTTGATGCATACTGCCAAGATACACATGACTTATCTTATCCCTTCTGCTACATGTGTGTCCATGCATACCAAAGCAACTATCCTTTAAAGGGATTGCACACATTTAGGTGGAGAAATTCTAAGTCATGTGCCTCTCAAAGTCTTCATTATATTTGCATATCTCTATTTGAAGCTTTGATTGTATGTTGTCATCAATTATGAAAAAGGGGGAGATTGAAAGCACAATGTGCTCCCTTGGTGGTTTTGATAATTCATGACAACATACATTGTCTCATGGACTAATATTTTCATCTAGTGTATTTCAGATAAAGTCCATAAAGAGAGTTAGTCTGGCAAAAAGGAGTGTGGAGAGTATCCCCATGAAGAAGAAGGAGAAGGAAATAGATTGGAAAAGATTCAAGCAAAGGACTCTACATTTTTACCTTTTGTGAGAAATCACTTTGAGTCCATAGGAAAGCCAATACTATTAAAATGGGGTAAGGTTTTGTTGATGAACAAAGTGCTCATACGTGCGCAAGTGATAGTCACCAAATACACCCACAAGCTCTTCCATAAAAGTCTATCAAAAGCCAAATACTCAAAATCGGTGAAACCAACACATTCCACTCGGTGCCACCGATTCCAAACCTCAGACAGACTCAGCCAAACCCTAGCTTTTTGGTGCAACCAGTTCTGCTTCGGTGCCTCCGAGTTTGGATTGCCAACTTCCTGTTACACAAGTTTATAAAATCGGTCCCTCCGAGTTTTGTGAATCAGTGTCACCGAGATTGGCAATCTGACTGTTGGTCACCTTATCTGTGCAACCGAGTTTTATGTATCGTTCTCACCGAGATTCAAAAGTTGCTACCTTTGAGGCAACTCGGTACAACCAAGATTTAAACATCAGTTCCACCGAGTCTTACTTATTAGGTGTAACGGTTGGATTTTTGGAGATACCTATATATACCCCTCCACCACCACTCACTCCTAAGAGAAGCACTTAGAACAGTTCCCAGTCATACCTACTGATTTTGCGAGAGAGAGAGCCACCTACTCATGTGTTGAGATCATGCCATTCCATTCCTACAATATGAATCTTGATCTCTAGGCTCCCCAAGTTGCTTTGCACCCAATCAATCTCTTCTACCAAGCCAAATCTATGAAAGAATGATTGTGTGTTGAGGAGTCTATCATCTTGAAGCACAAGATCAAGGAGTTCATCGACACTATCGAGCCTATTACCTTTCAAAGGGTGGTGCCTCCTAGATTGGTTAGGTGTCAATTGGGAGCCTCCTACTTCGTGTTGTGGAGTGAACCAAGAAGTTTGTAAGGGCAAGGAGATCGCCTACTTCGTGAAGATCTACCCTGAGTTAGGCTAGTCCTCCGTGGACGTAGGCCGTCATGGTATAGTCAAGATTGCTTCTTCATGGAACCCTTCGTGGGCAGAGCGCTCCATGGAATCTCACGGCCGTTACCCTTCATGGGTTGAAGACTCCATGAATGTGGACGTACGATAGCACCACCTATCAGAACCACAGGATAAAACTTCGTGTCCTTCATGTGTTTGATCTGTCTATCTCTACTCCTTACTTTCATGTGCAATGTCTTTACTTTCCGGCGCTATACTTCATGACTTGCATTTGTTGGGTGTCATAGACTAGTTATGTATGCTAAAACTGTAAACTCTTGAACTTATGCTTGAGGTAGTTTTAAATTCCTACTTGTAGTCTATTCACCCCCCTCTAGACATACACTTCTAGTGATCCTTCAGCCGTCCGTGCTGCTGATTTCATCCTGGCCCGGTTCGAGGCCATCCACGCCAAGGTCGAGGATGCATACTCCAAGATAATCCATGCCACCTCAGAATCCAGTATGCAACCCACTTTCGAAAAGGTGATGGGGCCATGGAGCACCTGCTTCCTCATGTTATCGCTGAGCGGGAGCTAGAGATGCAAGAGGCGGCAAAGATCGAGGAGCACCAGGAGGAGGAGTTACGCGTGGGTGAGGACGAGGTAGAGAAGAGCCTGCCATCAAGGAATCAGTGGTGGAGTACTAACGCCATCTCTAGCACAACCACTACTAAGAGTACTACGACTCTCCTCAGCAAGGAAACAAATCAAGAATGGATTATGTATTTTCATGGGGCTTTCTCCCTGCAAGGAGCTGGTGCTAGCGTGCTGCTTGTTGCACCCACCGGAGAGCACCTCAAATATGTAATTCAGATGCACTTTCCCCGTGAGAGGTCAACAAACAACACCGCAAAATATGAAGGGCTACTTGGCGGTCTCAGGATCGCGGCAGACCTTGGAATCAAAAAGCTCATTGTCAAAGGTGATTCACATCTTGTCGCCAAGCAAGTCAACAAATATTATCAGATCCCGTTGATGGAAGCTTACGTAGATGAAGTGAGGAAGTTGGAGGAGCGCTTTGATGGTTTGCAAATAGAGCATGTTCCTCATGTAGAGAACAACATTGCCGACGAGCTATCGAAGCATGTTTCCCTCAAGTTACCTGTGGAACCAGGGACTTTTGTGCTCCAATTGACTCAACCATACGTAGCACCATCAGCGAGGAAAAACAAGAGAAGGAAGTTGAATTCCGGCAATTACTTTCCCGCAGAGCTTCTAGAGGCTGCCGATAAGGAAGTTGTCAGGATCAACGCCAAACAAGCTCTGGTAGGGCCTCAAGCCCTTGCCATAGAGACAAACACCCCCGCGGCAGAAAACATGCCTTTAGTGTCGTCGAGCCCCAGGCTCTAGCATGGGCCCAACACATTGTTCATTTCCTTCAAACAGGAGAACTCCCTGAGGAACAGGAAGAAGCGGAGAAGGTAGCCCGTCAGTCTAATATGTACAAGTTTGTGGACAATGTGCTATACGGAAAGAGACCGAATGGTGTGAAATTGAACTGCATTCCTCGGGAGGATGGACTGGAGTTGTTGGCAGAGATACATGGAGGCATATGTGGTTCCCACATATGGCCAAGAGCTCTTGTCGGTAAGGCATTCTGGCAAGGTTTCTTTTGGACCACTGCTCTCCATGATGCAGCTGCACTAGTAACCAAGTGCGAAGCATGCCAGTCCCATTCAAAGAAACTACATCAACTAGCTCAAGCTCTTCAGACAATCCCTCTCTCCTGGCCATTTTCGGTCTGGGGACTCGACATCTTGGGCCCCTTTCCCCATGCTTCCGGGGGCTTTGAGTACTTTTACTTCGCGATTGACAAGTTCACGAAGTGGCCGGAGGTGGAAGTAGTGAGAAAGGCGATAGCACAGTCAGACGTCAAGTTCTTCAAAGGACTAGTTTGCCGCTTTGGTGTACCAAACATGGTCATCACTGACAACGGCAAACAGTTCACAAGACGCACCTTCATGCAATATGTCCAAGACCTTGGCAGCAAGATCTGTTTTGCTTCTGTTGCTCATCCGAGGAGCAACGGCCAAGCGGAAAGGGCAAATGTTGAAGTGTTGCGAGGTCTTAAGACAAGAACTTTCGACAGGTTGCACAAGTGCAGAAGATGCTGGATTGATGAGCAAGCGGCAGTTCTTTGGTCAATCAGAACGACACCAAATCGAGCCACCGGCCAGACACCCTTCTCCCTGGTATACGGGGTGGAAGTAGTTCTCCCCACGGAACTCATATATGGTTCATCTCGATTGCTCACTTATGATGACCTTGAGCAAGAGTAGTTGTGACAAGATGACGTAACGCTCCTTTAGGAAGATCATCTTCAGGCTGCTGTGCGAGCTGCATGCTACCAACAAGCTTTGCGCCACTACCATAGCCACAAGGTTCATGCACGAAGTCTTGAGGAAGGCGACCTTGTTCTTCGACGCGTTCAGTTGGCCAAGAATTCAAACAAGTTGACGCCAAAGTGGGAAGGCCCTTATCGGGTAGTACGAGTCACCAGGCCTGGCGCAGTCCACCTGGAGACAGAAGATGGCATTCCAGTAAGCAATTCCTGGAATATCGAACATCTTCGCAAGTTCTATCCATAAGGTGCGGTTCCCGAGTACCCCGACAACCACCTTTCATACAAGTCTTGCTGGCGAGGCATGTAATCCTTTGTACAAAGCCAGGTGCAGACCCTGTGCATAGTTGAATAAGATCAAGCGTTCTACAGCTCTTGTCGATTTCCATGTTTACTTATATGCATGTTCATCTGAGATGTTGTATTATGCTTATTTCTAGCAAGTACTGATGAACCGCCGAGGTTCCATATCTCTATTTTCTCTTCGTTCTTTTTCTTAAAGGATAGAAGGTTCCCTCACGTACAAGTTTGTCGGGGGGTGATGGTATGGACACTGACAGGCGATGTTCGAAGTTCACATCTTGCATAAACGAAAAGCTAAGTTGCAAAACTCTAAGTAATTTTTTAACTATAAAGTAATTTTCTTGGGACGATTTCAACTTTTTGTATGGGAAACCTACACGCGAAGGAACCTTGTCATGATCGGTTGCGCCCTTACTCTGTTTCGAGTCTGCTCAATGGCTTAAGTGGCTGCACTAAAAATGTCGGTTGTGCCCTTACTCTGTTTCAAGTCTGCTCAACAACTTAAGTGGTTGCACTAAAATGTCAAGGTATCTTGCTGGCAGCGGCACCGCTAGCAGGCTGCTAAGGATACTCTCCTCAAAGCGCTCAATCTGACAAGAGGAATATCATGCATTCGTTCAAAGGGAATGAAATTTACATGAGATGGTGTCTCTTCCTAAATAAATCTTTATTTGACTTTCTCCCCTAGGGGAAGATAACAAGAAGAAAAATAGGAACAAACCCTCGACAAAAGCCCAGCCTGACCCCTCCAGGACCAGCACTGCGCAGAGGGAGGAACTTCCAGAAGGGAAGACAAAGCCAAAGTCCATGGGCCTGGCGAGAGATCCAGCTAGAAGATGAGGAAGCGCCCGGGACAAGAACCCCCGGCAAGGTCGCTCTGGCGGGAGGGGAGGGGCGTGAGCTCATGGTGATGGTGCGGCCGGTGATCAGTGAGAGCCCAGGTCGTCGTATTCCGACTTGATGACCTAGATCTCGGACTCATCGCCGTCGTCTTCACCGACACTGTCCTCCTCATCATTGTCGCTCGAGGAGGAACTTTCTGCACTACTCGAGCTTTCCTCGCAGTAGCTAAGGCGGGCATCCGAGCGCCCATAAATATTGACGGAGAGCAGGTCGGCCTCCACCATCTTGAAGTGGAGGACATGCCCATCCAGGAGGTTGTGGGCACATGCGAAGGTTTTCCAACCGTGCCTGAGGAGCATGACGCGACTCTCCGAGTACTCAACATCCACCCGTGCGGCGCCATTGCAACAGCCATGCGCCCGCAGCCACAGAGCGGGCGGCTTGTCAACCTCCATCACCCTTGCAAAAGGGCGAGGAAGGCGCAGATGGCTACAAAGGGGACCGCGCAACTTGATGACAAACTCTAGCGTCGTCCCCTCGACATGGTTCTCTTCAAGAAGGGGGTCCGGCATCTGAGGAAGGGGTGGAACGGTGCTCTGCATCCCTCGACCACGGCCTCCACGTCGACCCCGACCCCTCGTACCTCTTCCACCACGCGCGCTCGAGCCACCCTCCGCCTACGTGACTGAAGCTGTGGCATGATCTCAACGGGAACCCCTCGCCATTGGGGCGGAGGATGGTGGCCACCCTTGCCCTCTAGCCATGGCTAAGGGAGAGCACAACTCAAGATCGGGAAGGTGTAGAAGGGCAAGCTGTGACAGCCCAAGTGCTACCCCTACCTTTTATGGCATGTAACCTATCTGGACCCGTGTGCCATGTGATGAATGAAATGAGTTTGCTCTTTTGCCATGCCTTTGTGTCATGCATCATGTATCATGCATCTCATCATCATGTCATGCATACTATATTGTGGTGTGCTTCATGTGATCTTGTTGAGAGGTGTGAGTGGCTCTTGAGTGAATTGTGGATGTGTGCATGTGTGGGAATCAACCTCCTCCCCTCTCTCTTATTTTCAAAAGACCAAACCTAAAACCTTTTAGTCATATTATCATTCTTCAACAGAATTAATTTGCTTTATAAATCTATTAAAAATGTTCAAGATGTAGGAAATATTATTTTGAGTTTGTGTGTGTTGCTCTCTGTGATGTTTGAACTTGGGTTCATGGGGTTTTGCTAAACAACACGGGCTGATCATATTTAAAAGTATTTAAAGCTTTGTTCCAAAAATCATATTGGCGTTTTATTCATATAGGGCATATTTCCTTTAGTGTCAAGGTATTTTTTTATTTTGTTAAAAACCCTTTTCTTTTCTCTGGGGCTTTTGTCTTGTTTTTATTTTATTTATTAATAGGACTTCCTCTATTTTTATTTTTTCTGCGAGAGAGAGTGAAGCTGGGCCTTTCCTCCCCGCGCGGCCCAGCCGATGTAGGCAACGCCTACCTTCTCCCGTTCTTCTCCGTAAGTAAGAGCGCTTCGCCTGTGTGTGTGAGAGAGAGCGAGAGTGCCGATGCCATCACCATCAGGGCCTCATGGACGTCGAGGCGACCCCCTATTTAAGCGCACGGATCCCTAGGGTTCATTCTTTCCCTCGCCGCCACCGCTCCTCAATTCTTCTCCTCCTCCTTCCCCCTCCTTTCTTCTGTCAGGTAAGATTCAGAGAGGTGAGGTTCAAAGAGGTCGCCGGTCCTCGTCGTCATCGTCCTCGTGTCTCCGGTGGTCCTCCTCCGCGCCCGACATGTCGTGGCGGCCGCGGACCGCCCCGCATCCCGTTCCCGGCGCTAGGGTGCCGTGGGAAGGCCCTCGCCGTCTTCTTCTTCCTCGCTCGCGCCGCGCTCGCGAAGCTCGGCGTCGTTCTTCTTCCTCTTTGTCGCTGTCGCGTCGTCGTCCTTCTTCCTCCTCTTCGTCGCGCTCCAAGCCATCGTCGTCCCCCTCTCGGTGAGCCGCCGTATCCCCTCCTATTCCTGTATGCGTAGCTCGCCGTTGCCGTAGTGCGCTGTCGCCGCTGTTTCGTCCAAGGCAGGGCCTTGAAGGACGTTGCCTCTATCCCCTCATCGCGAGACAAGCAGGGGATGGACTCCCCGTAGGTGCCGCAACCCCCGCAACATTTCCCCCTCGTTAGAGAGGCCCGTTGCCGCCGGATTTTGCTGTCGTCATCAGCTGTTGCCAGAGTGTTCAATATTCACTTTCGTCAGTGTTGTGCTCAGTCAGTTAGTATTAGAAGCGCTCCCCCTCCTTCCTGTTGTGATCCATCGAGTGGCGTGGTGGCAGCTGGCTTGGGAGACGACCACACGGTCGCGGGTTCGATCCCGGCTTCCCCTCATTTTTCTCTTTTTCGATTGGATGTGTGCGGTGTTGTGTGATCGGATCTGGTGTGGTGGCCGGATCCCGTGTGTTGTGTGCGTGTGTGTGGATCTCGTGCGGCTGTGTGCCAGATCCAGGTGTGGCTGTTGTGTTGTGTGCGTGTGTGCATGTGTGTGGTGTGTGTGGATCTGTTGTGGCCAGCAGGATCCAGTGTGAGTGTATGTGGTGTGTGTGTGTAGCTATGAGTGTGTGTGGGTGTGTGACAAGTGGGCCCAGGCCCCACTTGTCATGCACCAGGGGAGCCCTGGTGAGTATGCCAGGTGGGCCCCCTGGTTAATAATTTTTTATTTTATTGTTTTATTGTTTTAATTGTTATAATAGGGTATTTCCATTTCTAGTATAATTGCTAAATCCGGATATGTGCATTTTTGAACATGAGCATTTTTGGTAAGTTTTCAATTATAGGAATGTGGGGTAATTTTCTATCTAGTATTTTGTCATGATGCTCCATGTGAACATATGAGTATGATACATGATTTTGGGGTAGAATCACCCAAGGAATCCATTGGTGTGACTTGTTTGGTAATTTAAGTAAGTTTGACAAAATGTCATTTTGTCTCAAAGTGCCATTTTTCATTTTTGTTATATTTAATCCATGCATGCTATGATATTTGTGCCAACATGAATATAGTAGCCTTTGATGTGTAGAATGCCATGGTATTTATTTTTGTCATGTTAAACTTGCATATGAGTTGGAACTATGCTCTAAAGTAGCTAATAAAATGTTGTTGTTTTCAAACATGCTAAATATTTCTAAGTCTGAGAATCTGTTAATATTTTTATGCCATGAAGAGTGGATGCTACCAAGTGATATGTTGAGATTTAGCTCAAGCTGAGTGATAGTGTTTTGAAGTAGATGTTGTCCTCTATAATCCTGTGAAGTTTCATACCATGAGGTGGTCTCTATCACCATTAGTTTCTGCTGTCAACTTGCTATCAGCTTAACTCAGATTCCAGAAAACTGTTATTTTCACTAAGTCCCTTAAATCTGTTTCATCATGCCAACTTGTGAGATTCATGCTTATTGATGTGTGCCTCCATTCCAGATTGTGTAGTTGGACAATTTGATAAGCATGCTATGTAGTTTATGTAAATGCCTTGTTTGTGGTTGGAGACTTCCTGTAGCTCTAGTTATTGGCTGTGAAAGTTGCTATGTTGCTGTTTTGTGGCAGATTGTTTGTGTTAGTGTTTTGTGACTTGTGGGAGCTATACTCCGTCGAATTGCTTGATATTTGACTCCATTGTGGCTGGTTTTTCATTGCCTAACCAGTGGATACCTTGGAATGCCAAGTAATAGCCCATGGCCTTCTTTGTCTTGTGTTTTGCCTTCGTAACTTGTCGTGAGCGTAGCGTGAGAACCGTAACTCCGTTTCTTACGTTCTACATATGCATTTGTATCGATTTTGCATGAAGAATCCATATTTGCCATGATCATGCATGTTTAAATAACTTAACTTGAGGTTCTGTCCAGAATTGTAAATAACCAAACTATTGCATGTGAAACATGACTAGTTTAGGATTGCCATGTTAAATTCTTCAAATGAATCATGCATCATCTTGTTTGTGCATTGCACCTTGGTTGGTTGTTTATTATTGATGTTTATCTTGGGTTGACGCGAGTGTTGAAACTGAGTACGAGGATCTAGGAGAGTACCACTACGAGGACCCCGCTCTATGTCCCTCTGAAGAACCAACAGGCAAGCTGACCGTACCCGGATCCTGACACTATTTTTGCTTTGCTAGATGTCTCGTTCTTATCATTAGTTATGCATTAGCTAGCACTTGAATGTCAAGCCTCCTACATTGGCATGATAGCCTCTAACCCCCCCCCCACGTCCCAGCAAACCTTTTGATTGGCTAAGTTACAGCTGCTCAGCCCCTCTTATAGCGTTCTTAGTTGCAGGTGCAGGTTGTATCCATGTGATAACATGGATTTGGCATATCACCATATTATCTGCTATTTAATTTAATGCACATATATATATCTTGGTATGGTGGAAGGCTTGGCCTTTTGCTAGGTGTTTTGTTCTGTTTTTACCGCCATAGTTTCTTGTTACCGGTGTTATGTTTCCATATTTTGTGCTCCTAACATGCTCGGGGTTGTTATGGGGACCCCTTGACTATTCGGTTGAGATTAAAACTTGTCTGGCAAGACCCAAAATTGGTACTATTTGCTTAAACAACTTAATAAAATTTGCATAGGGCTTTGCAACCCCGTGGATAATTAATCAACCCCCGTGCCAGTGCTCCTCATGAGTGTTGGTCCAAACTAGAGCACCCTGCGGGGCCAACCCGGGGCAACTCGAGAGATTTCTATCAGGCCACCGTACACTTCGCTTATCTGTTGTGTCTTGAGAATGAGATAAGCGCCTCTTATCGGGATCGTAGACACGTCGGGTGGTCTTGCTGGACTTGTTTTACCTTTCTCGAGTGGCTTGCGTGTGGAACTCTAATTTTCTTCGGGCTATCTCAATGTGTTGGAATTCCTTTGGAGTTTCCTAGGATGATCACCACATCTGTGGTCGAGGCTATTCCCACGGAGTGTGGTTAATTTATGATGGACTAGTTGGAGCACCCCTGCAGGGTTAAAACTTTCAAAAAGCCGTGCCCGCTGTTATGTGGCAACTTGGATATTTGTTTAACACCCGGTTATAGTTAACTTGAAGTAAACTCTAATAAAATACACCTACTGTGTGAGTAACCGTGATCATCTCTGCTCATGAACATGATCCGAGAGAGAACACGATGGGGTTATGATTGACGTAAGTAGATGTTCAGGATCTCTTAGAGATCATTCTAGTTTCCGATTGTTTATCGTAGACCACATATTTACGTTCATGTTTTGTAAGTTTAGCCACCATAAATGCTTAGTGCTATTGCAAACTAAACACATACCCCTTCCCAACCTATAAGCTTGAATAGTCTCAGTACCCGGGTGCGAGATTGTTGAGTCCCCGTGGCTCACAGTTTCCTAAAACAATCCAGGTGCAGGTACATATGAGGTCGTGCCAGATGATGTGACGCAGCTCCAGTGGGGGTATGACGAGGAGCGTGGCAGGATGTACGTCACTTATCCAAACGAGTAGAGTGGCCGTGGTCAAGATCTTTGGGCTAGCAAGCCAGTGTCATTGCAGCATTTTATCGTTTGATTTCATCCATAGCCGGACCCTACCTTTGTATGGATGTTTGAATTAATTGTGTGGATTTGTAATTTAGTATGTGGCGAGTGTAAGCCAACTCATATACTCTTCTCTTCCTAAATGTATGTAATGATACTGTACTTGCGAATGGCAAGATGCGCCTCTATCCCTGTCAAGGCCCTCGTGTCTTAATATGGATAGGCGCGCATCTTGGGCGTGACAAGTTGGTATTTAGAGCCATACGACCATAGGAGCCTTTGCTTGATCGAACTTGGCTGAGTCGAGTCTAGTAAAAACTATTTTGAGTCTAGTTATATCGGAGAGTAGGTTTGTTTTTACTCCACTTCTATGCTCTGGTGAGGTATTCAACTTAGGAATTTTGATTTTACTCCTCTTGTTGCTCAAAAAAAAATTAGGATCACGCGGGTATTTTGGAGTCTATATGATACCGATGTAACGGAGTTCTCTCTTGGTGCCTCCTGTCTGACTTGATTTCTTTTGGGGAGTAGAGCTCCAGGGAATTTTGGCACATCATTATCATTCAGCTTCCTTAGTATCTCAGGAAAGAGAGTGTTCGGAATTACTTCAACACTTGTCGTGGTGAGATAAGGTCGGAGTCACCCAGTACTGGGGAGGCGTCCGGGGTACCACAATGGTTTAGTATCATTGTGCTTTTGAGGATTCGAGTTAGATGGATTGCGAAAGCCTCTGGTTATGTGTTGAAGGATGGATACAGTTGGGGTGTAGGTTTGCTAGTTGTGTGACATATTTCCTCCTTGTATCCCCCACACCGGATTGCATAACCAGAAAGTTTTCGGAAGTTCTTTGGTGGGAACTCATGTAGTTATATAGGATCATCTTCTTCACATGTATCAGGGCATATACATTTGTTCCGAGCAACATTAGCTCAATACTTTTGTTATTGCAAGTGGCTTCTAATATCTGATGATGTTATCGCAAAACCGAAGAAAGCATTCTTACTTTTTTTAGTAGGAAGGTTGTTTGTGTTATTCGTTCTATTTCTTTCAAGCATTTGACTCAGTTTTTGATTCATCTTATTAAGGAGGTGCTGATGTTTTGTCCATCTTCAGGATGCCTCCAACAACTCGCATGACTGCGAGCCGTGGTGAGGAGCAATCTGATGTTCCACCACCCCCGCCACCGCCTCCTCCTCCTGAAGCTTGGCAAGTTGTGATGGACGCAACCAATGCGAACACTCAGATGTTGCTCAGGCTGTTGCAAGAAAGAGATCAGGAAAAAGCAAGGCTTCAAGGGAATTTTCAGAATCAACCTCAGTTTGCGACGCTCAATCAGTTCCTTGCCAACTACCCCAAGTCTTTCACCTGTTGTGAGCAGCCTTTTGATGTTGATGATTGGCTCCGTGGCATGAGTAAGCATTTTGAGTGCAGCAATGTCAGACCAGACGACTTTGTCGGATTCGCGTCGTTCCAGCTCAAGGGTCAGGCAACTGATTGGTGGCAGCAGTACAAGGATTCCAGGGTGATCGTGTTGTTACTTGGGACGATTTCTGTTGTGACTTGAGGCACCTGAAGCAGGGAAGGAAGTCTGTCTATCAGTACAACATCGAGTACCAGAATCTAGCCCGCTATGCTAAGCAAGATGTTCAAGATGACAAGGCCATGATCTATCAGTTCATAGGTGGTCTCAAGGATGATCTTCTGCCAGGTCTAGTCCTTCAAGATCCTCGTGAGTTTGATCAGTTCTACAACATGGCTTTGAAGGTCGAGGCAACTCAGCTCAAGTTGGAGAACCCAAGTAAGCGTTCAAGGGATTCATATTCTTCTTCTTCCAGCTCTCAGATGGTTCCTAAGCAGCAGAAATATTGGGTGCCTAATCCTCCTCCGTTTCGTCCTCCTCAGCAGCAGAAGGAGTTCAGTGGTTGTGGTTCTTCCCACCCACCCAACCCAGGATATCAGTAGAGACCCCAGGCTCCAAAGTCAGCTTTTGTTCCTCCTCCAAGCAACTTTCGTCCGCTATCTGAGGTTACTTGTCACAAGTGTGGTTAGAAGGGTCACTACTCAAACAAGTGCAACTAGCGGCGTCTTCTGCCTCCTCTTCCAGTCAAGCCTCTAGGCAATGCAATGGTGAAGCATAATCCCAAGACTGCAAGAGTGAATATGGTGAACGCAGCAGAGGTAGAGGATTCTTCTCAAGTGATAATGGGTAATGTCTCAGTTAATTATTTTCCTGCAAAAGTGTTGTTTGATACTGGTGCATCGCATTGTTTCATGCCAAAGCCATTTTTGATAAAGCATGATTTCCCTTCGGCATCATTGGATAGACCTTTGGGTATTATTTCTCCGGGTTCTTCGATGAGGACAAATTCTGTTCCTCTGGATGTTTCTATCAAGATGGGAAACTATTCTTTCTTGGCTTCTCCTTATGTTCTCGGCAATTCCGACATTGATCTCATTCTGGGCATGGACTTCCTGTCTATGAACAAGGCATATGTAGATTGTCAAGAAAAAGAAGTCAAGCTGACTCATCCTTCAGAACATGTGATTATTTTCGCAGCTCGCTATGACACAATCCGTCTCTTTGATCTTAATGAGAAGGGTGAAATCTTGGCTATTTCTCAAATTCTGGTGGTTTGTGAGTATGAAGATGTCTTTCCAGAAGAATTGCCAGGAATGCCTCCGCACCGGCCAGTCGAGTTCGTGATTGACCTCGAGCTCGGAACTGAACCGGTTCGCAAGTGCCCTTATGAACTTGGCCCCGAAGAGCTGAAAGAGTTGAAGAAGTAGCTAGATGAACAAGTACGTCTGGGCCTGATCAGACCAAGTTCTTGTCCATAGGGTTGTGGCGTTTTGTTTGTCAGGAAGAAGGATAGCACGGACCAGCTTTGTGTCGATTACCGTCCATTGAACAAGAAGACAATCAGAAACAAGTACCCACTTCCCAACATCAATGAGTTATTTGATCAACTGAAAGGTGCCAAGGTTTTCTCGAAGCTTCATCTTCGCATGGGCTATCATCAGATTTGCATTCGTGAAGAAGATATTCCGAAGACCGCTTTCAGGATGGGTTTTGGATCTTCTGAGTACATCGTCATGTCGTTTGGTCTTGCAAATGCTCCTCCAACCTTCTCAAGAATGATGAACTTCATTTTCTCTCCTTTCAAGAATGAGTTCGTCTTGGTCTATTTGGTTGATATCCTTGTGTTCTCGGAGACAGAATAAGAGCATGCAGAGCATCTCAGGCTTGTGCTTGACAAGCTAAGAGAACATCGATTCTATGCCAAGTTTTCCAAGTGTGAGTTTTAGCTCAATGAAGTGGTGTACCTTGGGCATGTGTTCTCTAGCGAGGGCATTAAAGTGCACCCTGAGAAAGTAGAGGCAATCTTGAAGTGGGAGCCTCCTCAGGATATGAAGCAGCTTCGGAGCTTCCTCGAGCTTGCTAGTTATTGGAGAAGATTCGTGGAGAACTTCTCTCAAATTGCTAATCCTCTGTCTAATCTCCTCAAGAAGAATGTCAAGTATGTTTGGTTTCCTGAATGTGATGTGGCGTTTAATACGCTCAAGCAGAGACTGACTTCAGCTCCAGTTCTTGTTCCTCCCGAGCAGCCAAAGCCTTTCCAAGTTTTCTGTGATGCTTCTCTCCAAGGTCTTGGTGGTGTTATCATGCAAGATAAGAAGATAGTTGCTTATACCTCGCGTCAGTTGAAGCCTGCCGAGAATAACTACCCCACTCATGATCTCGAGTTGGCGGCAGTTGTGCATGCTCTGATGACTTGGAGGCATTTGTTGTTGGGTAGACCAGTTGAGGTGTACACCGATCACAAGATCTTGAAGTACATTTTCACTCAACCCAATCTTAATCTTCGGCAGTCTCGTTGGGTGGAAATGCTTGAGGACTTCAATCCAAGCATTGAGTATACTCCTGGGAAAGCAAATGTCATTGCAGACACGCTCAGCCGAAAGGCATACTACAACAGTCTCATTCTGAAGCCTCTTCAACCCGAGCTTTGTGAAGCCTTCCTCAAGCTCAACCTTCAAATGATTCCGCAAGGATTTCTTGCCAATCTTCAAGTCTCTCCGACTCTAGAAGATCAGGTTCACCAAGCTCAACTTCTTGACGTAATGGTGAAGAAAGTGAAGAAAGGTGTGGCCAAGGGCATTCCGACGTATAAGTGCTTTCTCGTTGATGACAAAGATACCTTGTTCTTTGAGGACCATCTGGTGGTTCCAAAAGGTGAGCTCAGGAAGGTTATCATGGACGAAGCACACAATTCTCTTCTATCCATTCATCCAGGCAGTTCCAAGATGTATCAAGATCTCAAGCAAACCTTCTGGTGGACTCGCATGAAACGTGAAATTGCTCAGTTCGTGAACGAGTGTGATGTTTGTCGCAGAGTGAAGGCGGAACATCAACGTCCAACATGTCTTCTTGAGCTTTTGCCTATCCTAGAGTGGAAATTCGATCATGTGGAGATGGATTTCGTCACTGGATTTCCCAAGTCCAAGAGAGGCAATGATGCCATCTTTGTGGTTATCGACAAGCTGACCAAAGTTGCTCATTTCCTTCCAGTCAACCAATCTATCTCGGCAGCTCAGCTAGCAGAGTTGTATATGTCAAGGATAGTTTATTTGCATGGTATTCCTCAGCTCATCTCATCCGACTGTGGAAGTCTCTTTACTTCCAAGTTTTGGGAGTCCTTCCAGACTGCTATGGGTACCAAGATCCGTTTCAGCACTGCATTCCATCTACAGACAAGTGGTCAAGTTGAGAGAGTCAATCAGATCCTTGAAGATATGCTCAGAGCCTGTGTGATTTCGTTCGGCATGAAATGGGAAGACTGACTTCCATACGCAGAATTCTCATACAACAATAGCTTTCAGGCTAGCTCAGGCAAGGCCCCTTTCGAGATTCTCTACGGCAGGAAGTGTCGTACCCCGCTTAACTGGTCTGAAACCGGTGATCATCAAATTTTGGGCAATGACATGATCACTGAAGCAGAAGAGATGTGTTGTGTCATTTGTGAGAATCTCAAAGCAGCTCAATCCCGACAGAAGAGTTATTATAATAATAAACATCGGGATGTCTCCTTTCAACTTGATGATCTAGTCTATCTCAGAGTCTCTCCCATGAAGGGTACTCAGCAGTCTGGAATTAAAGGGAAGCTAGCTCCTCGCTTTGTTGGTCCTTTCAGAGTTGTTGGCAAGAGAGGTGAACTTGCATATCATCTAGAGCTTCCCCCAAATTTGGCAAATGTACACGATGTCTTCCATGTCTCTCAGCTCTGGAGGTGCTTCAAGACTCCCGAGCATACCATTGACCTCCAAGACATTGATCTCCAAGAAGACCTCTCTTATCGTGAGCATCCAGTGGCTATTCTCGAAGAAACTGAGCGTAAGACTCGCAACAAGTCAATCAAGTTTCTCAATGTGAAGTGGTCTCATCATTCTAACAAAGAAGCTACTTGGGAACATGAGGATCTTCTCTGTTCTGAATATCCAGAGTTCTTTCGTTCCTAGATCTCGGGCTGAGATCCTCTTGTAGTGTGGGAGAGTTGTGACAGCCTAAGTGTTGTCCTTACCTTTTATGGCATGTAACCTATCTGGACCTATGTGCCATCTGATGAATGAAATGAGATTGCTCTTTTGCCATGTCTTTGTGTGATGCATCATGTATCATGCATCTCATCATCATGTCATGCATATTATATTGTGGTGTGCTTCATGTAATCTTGTTGAGAGGTGTGAATAGCTCTTGAGTGAATTGTGGATGTGTGCATGTGTGGGAATCAACCTCCTCCCCTCTCTCTTATTTTCAAAAGACCACACCTAAAACCTTTTAGTCCTATTATCATTCTTCAATAGAATTAATTTGCTTTATAAATCTGTTAAAAATGTTCAGGATGTAGGAAATATTATTTTGAGTTTGTGTCTGTTGCTCTGTGTGATGTTTGAACTTGGGTTCATGGGGTTTTGCTAAACAACAGGGGCTGATCATATTTAAAAGTATTTAAAAACTTTGTTCCAAAAATCATCTTGGAATTTTATTCACATAGGGCATATTTCCTTTGGTGTCAAGGTATTTTTTATTTTGTTAAAAACCCTTTTCTTTTCCCTCGGGATTTTGTCTTGTTTTTGTTTTAATTATTAATAGGACTTCCTCTGTTTTTATTTTGTCTGGGAGAGAGAGTGAAGCTGGGCCTTTCCTCCCCGTGCAGCCCAACCCAGGTAGGCAACGCCTACCTACTCTCATTCTTCTCCGTCAGTCAGAGCGCTTCGCCTGTGAGAGAGAGAGCGCAAGAGTGTCGACGCCGTCGCCGTCAGGGGCTAACGGATGTCAAGGCGACCCCCTATTTAAGCGCGCGGATCCCTAGGGTTCATTCTTTCCCTCGCCGCCGCCGCTCCTCAATTCTTCTTCTCCTCCTTCCCCCTCCTTTCTTTTATCAGGTAAGATTCAGAGAGGTGAGGTTCAGAGAGGTCGCCGGTCCTCCTTGTCGTCATCCTCGCGTCTCCAGTGGTCCTCCTCCATGCCTGGCATGTCGTGGCGGCCGCGGAATGTCCTCGCATCCCGTTCCTGGCACTAGGGTGTCGTGGGAAGGCCCTCATTGTCTTCTTCTTCCTTGCTGGCACCACGCTCCTGAAGCTTGCCGTTCTTCTTCTTCCTCTTTGTCGCTGCCGCGTCGTCGTCCTTCTTCCTCCTCTTCGTCACCTTCAAGCCATCGTCGTCCCCCTCTCGATGAGCCACCGCGTCCCCTCCTGTTGCCGTATGTGTAGCTCACTGTCGCCATAGTGCGCAGTCGCTGCCATTCTGTCCAAGGTAGGGCCTTGAGGGCCGTTGCCTTCGTCCCCTCGTCGAGAGACGAGCGGGGGATGGACTCCCCGTAGGTGCCGCAACCCTCGCAGCATATTTCACTCATCGGAGGGGCCCATTGCCACTGGATTTCGCCGCCGTCGTCAGCTATCGCCGGAGTGTTCAATATTCAGTTTCGTCAGTGTTGTGCTCGGTCAGTTAGTATTAGAAGCGCTCCCCCTCCTTCCCGTTGTGATCCATCGAGTGGCGCAGTGGCAACCGGCTTGGGAGACGACCGCAGGGTCACGGGTTCGATCCCGGCTTTCCCCCCTTTTTTCTCTTTTTCGATTGGGTGTGTGCGGTGTTGTGTGTTCGGATCTGGTGTGGTGGCCGGACCCCATGTATTGTGTGCGTGTGTCTGGATCTTATGCGGTTGTGTGCCAGATCCAGGTGTGGTTGTGGTGTTGTGTGCGTGTGTGCCTATGTGTGGTGTGTGTGTGTGGATCTGCTGTGGCCATCACGATCCAGTGTGAGTGTATGTGTTGTGTGTGTGTAGCTGTGAGTGTGTGGGGGGGGTGACAAGTGGGCCTAGTCCCCACTTGTCATGCACTAGGGGGGCCTGCTGAGTATGCTAGGTGGGCCCCCTGTTAATTGTTTTTTTTCTTTTATTGTTTTAGTGTTTTAATTCTTATAATAGGGTATTTCCATTTCTAGTATAATTGCTAAATATGGATATGTGCATTTTTTTAACATGAGCATTTTAGGTAAGTTTTCACTTATAGGAATGTGGGGTAATTTTCTATCTAGTATTTTGTCATGATGCTCCATGTGAACATATGAGTATGATACATGATTTTGGGGTAGAATCACCCAAGGAATCCATTGGTGTGACTTGTTTGGGAATTTGAGCAAGTTTGATAAAATGTCATTTTGTCTCAAAGTACCATTTTGTCATTTTTGTTATATTTAATCCATGCATGCTATGATATTTGTGCCAACATGAATATGGTAGCCTTTGATGTATAGAATGCCATGGTATTTATTTTTGTCATGTTAAACTTGCATATGAGTGGGAACCATGTTCTAAAGTAGCTACTAAAATGTTGCTGTTTTCAAACATGCTAAATATTTCTAAGTCTGAGAATCTGTTAATATTTTTATGCTATGAAGAGTGGATGCTACCAAGTGATATGTCGAGATTTAGCTCAAGCTCAGTGCTACTGTTTTGAAGTAGATGTTGTCCTCTATCATCGCGCGAAGTTTCAGGCCATGAGGTGGTATCTATCACCATTAGTTTATGCTATCAACTTGCTATCAGCTTAACTCAGATTCTAGAAAACTGTTATTTTCACTAAGTCCCTTAAATCTGTTTCATCATGCCAACTTGTGAGATTCATGCTTATTGATATGTGCCTCCATTCCAGATTGTGTAGTTGGATAATTTGATAAGAATGATATGTAGTTTATGTAAATGCCTTGTTTGTGGTTGGAGACTTCCTGTAGCTCTAGTTATTGGCTGTGAAAGTTGCTATGTTGCTGTTTTGTGGCAGATTGTTTGTTTTAGTGTTTTGTGACTTGTGGGAGCTATACTCCATGGAATTGCTTGATATTTGACTCCATTGTGGTTGGTTTTTCATTTCCTAACCATTGGCTACCTTGGAATCCCAAGTAATAGCCCATGGCCTTCTTTGTCTTGTGTTTTGCCTTCGTAACTTGTCGTGAGCGTAGCGTGAGAACCGTAACTCCGTTTCTTATGTTCTACATATGCATTTGTATCGATTTTGCATGAAGCATAAATATTTGCCATGATCATGCATGTTTAAATAAATTAACATGAGGTTCAATCCAGAATTGTAAATAACCAAACTATTGCATGTGAAACATGACTAGTTTAGGATTGCCATGTTAAGTTCTTCAAATGAATCATGCATCACCTTGTTTGTGCATTGCACCTTGGTTGGTTGTTTATTATTGCTGTTTATCTTGGGTAGACGTGAGTGTTGAAACTGAGTACGAGGATCCAGGAGAGTACCACTACGAGGACCGCGCTCTTTGTCCCTCTAAAGAACCAACAGGCAAGATGATCGTACCCGGATCCCCACACTATTTTTGCTTTGCTAGATGTCTCATTCTTATCATTACTTATGCGTTACATACCACTTGAATGTAAATCCTCCTACATTTCCATGATAGCCTCTAACCCCCCACATCCCAGCAAACCTTTTGATTGGCTAAGTTACCGCTGCTCAGCCCCTCTTATAGCGTTCTTAGTTGCAGGTGCAGGTTGATCCATGTGATAAAATGGATTTGGCATATCACAATATTATCTGCTATTTAATTTAATGCACATATATATCTTGGTATGGTGGAAGGCTTGGCCTTTTGTAGGTGTTTTGTTCTGCTTTTACCACCATAGTTTCTTGTTACCGGTGTTATGTTTCCATATTTTGCGCTCCTAACATGCTCGGGGTTGTTATGGGGACCCCCTTGATAATCGGTTGGTATTAAAACTTGTCTAGCAAGACCCAACATTGGTACTATTTGCTTAAACAACTTAATGAAATTTGCATAGGGCTTTGCAACCACGTGGATAATTAATCAACCCCCGGGCCAGTGCTCCTCATGAGTGTTGGTCCGAACTAGAGCACCATGTAGGGCCAACCCGGGGCAACTCGGGAGATTTCTATCAGGCCACGGTGCACTTTGCTTATCTGTCGTGTCCTGAGAACGAGATACACAGCTCTTATCGGTTTCGTCGACACATCGGGTGGTCTTGCTGGACTTGTTTTACCTTTCTCGAGTGGCTTGCGTGTGGAACTCTGATTTTCTTCGGGCTATATCGAGGTGTTGGAATTCTTTGGAGTTGCCTAGGATGATCACGAGATCCGTGGTCGAGGCTTTTCCCATGGAGTGTGGTTAATGTATGATGGACTAGTTGGAGCACCCCTGTAGGGTTAAAACTTTCGGAACGCCGTGCCTGCAGTTATGTGGTAGCTTGGATATTTGTTTAACACCCGGTTATAGTTAACTTGAAGTAAACTCTAATAAAATACACCAAGCGTGTGAGTAATCGTGATCGTCTCTGCTCGTGAATATGATCCGAGAGAGAACACGGTGGGGTTATGATTGACGTAAGTAGGTGTTCAGGATCTCTTAGAGATCATTCTAGTTTCTGATCGTTTATCGTAGACCACATATTTACTTTCATATTTCGTAAGTTTAGCCACCATAAATGCTTAGTGCTGCCGCAAACTAAACACATACCCCTTCCCAACCTATAAGCTTGAATAGTCTTGGTACCCGGGCGCGAGATTGCTGAGTCTCCATGGCTCACAGATTCCTACAACAATCCAGGTGCAGGTACAGATGAGATCGTGCCATATGATGTGACGCAGCTCCAGTGGGGGTATGACGAGGAGCATGGCAGGATGTACGTCACTTATCCAAACAATTAGAGTAGCCGTGGTCGAGTTCTTTGGGCTTGCAAGCTAGTGTCATTGTAGCATTTTATCGTTTGATTTCGTCCGTAGCCGGACCCTGCCTTTGTATGGATGTTTGAATTAATTGTGTGGATTTCTAATTTAGTATGTGGCGAGTGTAAGCCAACTCATATACTCTTCTCTTCCTAAATGTATGTAATGATGTTGTACTTGCGAACGGCAAGATGCGCCTCTATCCCTGTCGAGGCCCTCGTGTCTTAATATGGATAGGCGTGCATCTTGGGCGTGACACAACCTCTAGAGGTTCGCACTCAAGGAGGAAGGAAGGATCGATGAGCATCACCCCTCGCTACCCCCCCCCCCAATTTATAGGGATAGTCGTGGGGGCTGGCTCTCCTCCACCCTAAGAGTCGTCGCCCATCTCCACCAATCCTGTCACCCACAATCATGGGCGGACAGGTAACCACCCCATTACTCCAATCCATGGCGCTGTGGTTTCTACCACGATCCGGACTTTAAGTCACAGGCGCCCATTGCCAACTCCCCACTATGCATGTGGCGCACATGGCAGAAATGGCATGGCATGGTAACTGAAACAATTACGACCTCAGACTCCTCACATGCGTGCCCGTGCATTGTTTGGGCCTAGCACAACAACACCTCGCACCCGTGTATGGCCTAGGCTCGGGGCTCCTGTCAGTGTACTAATGTTTGGGCCTTTAGTACCCCTTACATATGCACGGGCAGTTGTAGCCACACCAGCGGCAAGGCCTGCCTGGGGACTGCTGGAATCATGTACGAAGATGTCAAGAAAACATTCAAATCATCAATCAGAAGACCGAAGACCAAAAGCTGGGACCCCGGCAAGACCTTGTCGGGATGGCTTACAAAGCCATGGGAAGACATGCACCCAGCAAGATCTCACCATCCTGCCAACGCAGAGACCAGGTGTCATCCATCCTGGATATGTGTCAAGGCATCTAGTGATGGTGGAGGTTAAGTGGTGCCGATGGGACGAGCTCCTGTCCCGTCCCATAGATGGCTAGGGACGCCTGATGGAGCATTAAATGCATTTGTCCTATGCCGTCAGTGTTAGGTATGATAACACTATAGCAATTGTACACCTCGTGTATGTACTGTACGCCATTGTTGGAGACCCCTTAGTCATATAAAAGGAGGCCCAAGGCATTACCAGGGGAGGAATTTTGGACGACCTTCTGGCTCACACGCGTAGCGGTTGTGTACTGTTCATCACATAGCGCTCTTGTAGCCAGAACTCAAACACTCGTAATACACTAAAGCAGGAGTAGGGTTTTACGCTTCTTAGCAGCCCGAACCTGGGTAGAAATCCCCTCGCGTTGCTCGTCAGATCTGCTCTTTGTGCACACCTTCTCCCTGCTGAACCACAAAGAGATCCACGCGATCCCATAGGTGTCGTACCCCGACAATTTATCTTAATTCTTCTTTCGTAATTGCGGATGCTTGCGAGAGGGGTTAATCATAAGTAGGTTGTTAGTTCAAGTAATAACACCACCTTAGCAACGGTCCACCCACATATCAATCAAAGTAGAGAACGCGATTCAACCTAACATGATGAACATGACTAGATAAAAATTCCATTGTGTCCTTGGAAGCACTTGCTTAATATAAGCATACTTTTAGGCCTTTCCTTTGCTACAAAAAGCAATGGGCTACCTTGATGCACCTTTGTTACTATTGTTACTTGTAATGAATTATCTTGCTATAAAACTATCTACTACTATTACTTGCAGCACTTGCAGAGCATACCTTGCTGAAAACTGCTTAGCATTTCCTTCTGCTCCTCGTTGGGTTCGACACTCTTACTTATCGAAAGGACTACAATTGATCCCCTATAGTTGTGGGTCATCAAGACTCTTTTCCGGCACCGTCGCCGGGACTGAAGCACCTTTGGTAAGTGGAAATTGGTAAGGAAACATTTTATATACGTGCTAAAATTTACTGTTGCTTGTCACTATGAACGGTCACCCTTTGAGTGGCTTGTTTGGAGCATCTTCGCCCCGAACAGAAGATGAGGAAATTATTCCTCAACCTACTGAACCTACTGAAAATATTTATTATGATATTCCTTCGGGTATGCTTGAAAAACTATTATCTAATCCTTATGATGGTACAACTCATCCTGATTTTCATTTGATATTCGTCGATGAGGTTTGTGGATTATTTCAGCTTGCAGGTTTGTCTAGGGACAAAGTTAAGAAGAAATTTTTTCCTTTATATTTGTAGGTAAAAGCATTAATGTGGTATAGGCTATTGGATTATATTGAATCATGGAACTGGAATCACTTGAAGCTGGAATTTCATAAGAAATTTTATCCAATGCATCTAATTCGACGTGATCGGAACTATATATATAATTTCTGGCCTCATAAAGGAGAAAGCATCACTCAAGCTTGATGGAGGCTTAAATCTATGATACACACCTACCATAAGCATGAGTTATCAAAAGAAATGATTATACAAAATTATTATGCTCCGCTTTCTCATGATGACTGCTACTTCTCGAGCATGCGTTGGTTTCCCGTGAAGAGGAACGGTTTGATGCAGGAAAGTAGATAAGTATTCCCCTCAGTTTTTGATAACCAAGGTACAATCCAGTAGGAGATACAAGCAATCCATCAATAGATGTACCTTCACAAAGAATCAAACTCTTGCACCCAATTCTATAAAGGGGTTGTCAATCCCTTCACGGTTATTTGCAAGGATGAGATCTAGTAGAGATACATATAATAGGATGCTTGAACAGAAAGTAAAACTAAAAGTAAAAAACAGGGCAGCAAGTATTTTTGGTTTTAGATCTGAAAATATAATATGGAAAATATACCCGGGGGCCATAGGTTTCACTAGATGGCTTCTCTCATGATGGCAAGTAATACGGTGGGTGAACGAATTACTGTCGAGCAATTGATAGAAAAGCGAATAATTATGAAGATATCCAAGGCAATGATTATGCATATAGGCATCACGTCTGTGTCAAGTAGACCAAAACGATTCTGCATCTACTACTATTACTCCACACATCGACCGACTCCTTCCTGCATCTAGAGTATTAAGTTCATGAAGAACAAAGTAACGCATTAAGCAAGACGACATGATGTAGAGGGATAAACTCAAGAAATATGATGAAAATCCCATCTTTTTACCCTTGATGGCAACAATACAATATGTACCTCGCTACCCCTGCTTTGTCACTGGGTGAGGACACCGCAAGATTGAACCCAAAACTAAGCACTTATCCCATTGCAAGAATTACCAATCTACTTGGCCAAACCAAACCAATAACTCAAAGAGACTTGCAAATATATGAAATCATGCATATAAGAATTCAGGAAAGACTCAAATAATATTCATGGATAATCTGAACATAAACCAACAATTCATCGGATCTCGACAAACACACCGCAAAAGAGTATTACATGTAATATTCTTTAATGTGGCATGAATATTCAGATCCATAAGATTCAAAACATTAGTCTAATATTGACAACAAAACAGTAATACTTCGAGCACACCAACAAGGTAGTTGTATCCTTACGAAATAACATGACCTTAGAAAGTTATTCCTACAAAATCATATGGTCTGGCTATGCTCCAACTTCCCCACACAAAGTATCTAAATAATGCACAACCCCGATGAACAAGTCAAGCAATTGTTTCACTCTTTTGGTGTTCTCAAACCTTTTCAACTCTCACGCAATACATGAGCATGAGCCATGGATATAGCATTATAGGTGGAATAGAATATGGAGGGGGTGCAAAGGAAAAAGGAGAAGATGGTCTCACATCAACTAGGCATATCAACAGGCTATGGAGATGTACGTCAATATATATCAATGTGAGTGAGTAGGGATTGTCATGCAACAAATGCATTTAGAGCTATAAGTGTATGAAAGCTCAAAAAGAAAAGTAATTGGTTGTGCATAATGAATACCCACTAGTTATATCAAAGTGACAAAATAGGAGACTCTCTATCATGAAGATCATGGTGCTACTTTGAAGCACAAGTGTGGAAAAAGATAGTAGCAATTGTCCCTTCACTCTTTCTCTCATTTTTTTTTATTTTTTTATTTTTGGTGGGCTTCTTTGGCCTCTTTTATTTTTTTGTTTGGGCTTCACTTGCCTCTTTTATTTTTTGTAAAGTCCGGATACTCGTCCCAACTTGTGAGGGAGTCATAGCCTCCATCATCCTTTTCTCTCATGGGACAATGCTTTATTAATAAAAAATCATCACACTTTTATTTACTTATAACTCAAAGAAAAAGAAATTACAACTCGATTCCTATGACAAGATATAACTCTATATGCAATATGAAGTGATGATGCAAGTCATAGAAAAACTACATGGTGGAAGTTGCATGGCAATATATCTCGGAATGGCTATGGAAATGCCATAATAGGTAGGTATGGTGGCTGTATTGAGGAATATATGGTGGCTGTTTTGAGGAAGGAGGGTTTGATGTACCGGTAAAAGTTGTGCGATACTAGAGAGGCTAGCAAAGATGGAAGGCTGAGAGTGCGTATAATCCATGGACTCACATTAGTCATAAAGAACTCACATACTTATTGCAAAAGTCTATTAGTTATCAAATAAAGCATTAGATGCATGCTCCTAGGGGAGAGGTTGGTAGGAGTTAACCATCGCGCACTCCCGACCCTTAGACAAAGGTTGACAATCATTAAACAAATCATGCTCCGACTTCGTTACATAATGGTTCACCATACGTGCATGCTACGGGAATCACAAGTTTTAACACATGTATATCTTCAATTCACAACTACTCACTAGCATGACTCTCATATTACCGTCCCTATTATCTCAAAACTATATGCAATTAATCCAACTTCTCATAGTTGTTAATGCACTTAATATGAAAGTTTTATTATATGCCTCTTGGATGCCATTATATTAGGACTAAACAAATTACCATTATATTTTAAGAAAATCTCAAAATAATATAAGTGAGGAACGAGAGTTCAATAATTTCTCTAAAATATAACACCACCATGCTCTATAAAGATATAAGTGAAGCACTAGAGCAACATTGCCTACCTCAAAAGATATAAGTGAAGCACATAGAGTATTCTAACAAATTCACGATTCAGCGTCTCTCTCTCAAAAGATGTGTGTAGCAAGGATGATTGTGACAAAGTAACAAGCAAAGACTCATATCATACAAGATGCTCCAAGCAAAACACATATCATGTGGTGAATAAAAATATAGCCTCAAGTAAATTTACCGATGGATTGAAGACGAAAGAGGGGACGCCTTCTGGGGCATCCCCAGGCTTAGGCTTTTTGGTATCCTTGAATATGACTTGGGGTGCCTTGGGAATCCCCAATCTTAGGTTCTTGCCACTCTTTATTCCATAGTCCATCAAATCTTCACCCAAAACTTGAAAACTTCACAACACAAAACTCAACAGAAAACTCATGAGATCCGTTAGTATAAGAAAAATAAATCACCACTTTTGGTACAGTTGTGAACTCATTATTATTTACATTTGTGTAATACCTACTATATTCTAACTTTTCCATGACTCATACCCCCCGATACAACCCATAGATACATCAAAATAAGCAAACAACACAAGGAAAACAGAAACTGTCAAAAACACAACAGTCTGTAGCAATCTCTAAACTTAGAATACTTATGGAACTCTAAAAATTCTGAAACCTTAGGACAACCAGGGAAATTCGTATATCAATTCTGTGTAAAAAATTCAGATCAATTTGATGCTCTGAAAAATTCAAAAACTTCCTGGACTAAGTGCAAAAGTTTCTGTTTTCCAGCAAGATCAAATCAACAACTACCATAGATCACCCCAAAGGTTTTACTTGGCTCAAACACTAATTTGAACACAAAAACACAATTAATACAGAAGTAATAATGTGCCAAACACACCAAAACATAAGCAAAAAGCAGAAGCAAAATAAGATTGGGTTGCCTCCCAACAAGCTCTATTGTTTAACGCCCCTAGCTAGGCAAAACACAATAGATCTAGGTATTGTCATCTTTGGTATTGGAAATTTTTTTGAGGACCTTCTCAAATCCAGGAGGTTCTTTAGTTTTATCAATGATCATATTCCTAGGCAAAAAGTCAAGAAATTCTCTTGTAGCAATCGGTTCCCGAACAATGTTGATAAAATTAGGGTGAACACTTATCATCTTAAGATCTACATCCCCTTTACTAGAGGATTCGCCCTTATTCTTGGGAACATAAACAAACTTGGCAGCCTTAGAAATAGGAAATTTAGGAGTGGTTTGAACAACGGCAAAAGTGGAACCCAAGTTGGTGATAATGTCCTCTAGCCTTCCTATTCTAAAGGAATCTTGATCCAATTTTTCATTAACTATGGGTTCCTTTTCCCTTAGGTCTTTTAGAGTAACTCCTACCTTAGATACATATTGAGTGATATGATTATGGATCCTTTTATCCAAGTTTTCAATGAGATCTATAGTAGCAACTTTATTTTCAATGATATCTAACCTTCGCATAACATGTTCCAAAGTTAAAATTGTCCTAGTAACCATGATTGGGGGTGATCCAAACAAATTTATCATAGCACTATAGGAGTAAAAGGTATGACTTCCCAAGAAATTCCCTCCCATGATGGTATCTAGGACATATCTATTCCAAGGAGTGATTCCCACGTAAAAATTGCGAAGGAGAACGATAGTAGATTGCTTACAAATAGATGTATTTTGAGCATTACAAATTCTATACCAAGCATCTTTTAAGTTTTCTCCCTCCCTTTGCTTAAATTTAAGAACTTCATACTCCGGGGTGATAGTAGCAAGGCTAGCCATGAATTTGAACGATCTACCACACAAAAAGCAAACAAAAAGACGAACGAAAAAGGGTGAAAGGAAAATGTTGTTGTTATTTTCTGAAAATCGTTTTAGAAGTGGGGGAGAGGAAAACGAGAGGCAAATGGCAAATAATGTAAATGCAAGAGATGAATTTGTGATGGGTACTTGGTATCCTTGACTTGCTATGTATTTCCACGGCAACGGCGCCAGAAATCCTTCTTTCTACTTCTTGAGCATGCGTTGGTTACCCGTGAAGAGGAACGGTTTGATGCGGCAAAGTAGATTAGTATTTCCCTTAATTTTTGAGAACCAAGGTATCAATCCAGTAGGAGATACAGGCAAGACACCAATAGATGTACTTGCACAAAGAATCAAACTCTTGCACCCAACGCTATAAAGGGGTTGTCAATCCCTTCACGGTTATTTGCAAGGATGAGATCTAGTAGAGATAGATATAATAGGATGCTTGAACGGAAAGTAAAAGTAAAAGTAAAAAAATAGGGCAGCAAGTATTTTTGGTTTTAGATCTGAAAATATAATATGGAAAAAAGACTCGGGGGCCATAGGTTTCACTAGATGGCTTCTCTCATGATGGCAAGTATTACGGTGGGTGAACAAATTACTGTTGAGAAATTGATAGAAAAGCGAATAATTATGAAGATATCCAAGGCAATGATTACGCATATAGGCATCACGTCTGTGTCAAGTAGACCGAAACGATTCTGCATCTACTACTATTACTCCACACATCGACCGACTCCTGCCTGCATCTAGAGTATTAAGTTCATGAAGAACAGAGTAACGCATTAAGCAAGATGACATGTGATACGTCCATTTTGCATCATGATTTTATATCGATATTTATTTCATTATGGGATGTTATTACACATTTTGGTGCAATACTTATGCCTTTTCTCTCTTATTTTACAAGGTCTACATGAAGAGGGAGAATGCCGGTAGATGGAATTCTGGACTGGAAAAGGAGAAAATCTGAATTATTTTGAAATATATAAAAAATACTAGGCGATAGAAATACATCAGGAGGCCCACCAGGGAGCCACAAGCCTCCTAGCCGCGCCCCTGGCCGCGGCTAGCGAGCTTGTGGCCCACCTGGCAGCCCTCTGGTGCCCATCTTCTGCTATATGGAGGGTTTCGTCGAGAAAAAAATCATAAGAGACCTTTTGGGACGAAGCGCCGCCATCTCAAGGCGGAACTTGGGCAGAACCAATCTAGAGCTCTGACAGGGTGATCCTGTCGGTGAAACTTGCCTCCGGGAGGGGGAAATTGAAGCCATCGTCACCACCAACGATCCTCTCATCGAGTGGGGGTCAATCTCCATCAACATCTTCATCAGCACCATCTCCTCTCCAAACCCTAGTTCATCTATTGTATCTGATCTTTCTCTCAAAACCTTAGATTGGTACCTGTGGGTTGCTAGTAGTGTTGATTACTCCTTGTAGTTGATGCTAGTTGGTTTAGCTGGTGGAAGATTATATGTTCAGATACTTGATCATCATTAATACTCCTCTGATTATGAACATGAACATGTTTTGTGAGTAGTTACGTTATTGCTGAGGACATGGGATAAGTCTTGTTATAAGTAATCATGTGAATTTGGTATTCGTTCAATATTTTGATGAAATGTATGTTGTCTCTCCTCTAGTGGTGTTATGTGAACGTCGACTACATAACACTTCACCATTGTTTGGGCCTAGAGGAAGGCATTGGGAAGTAATAAGTAGATGATGGGTTGCTAGAGTGATAGAAGCTTAAACCCTAGTTTATGCGTTGCTTCGTAAGGGGCTGATTTGGATCCACACGTCTCATGCTATGGTTAGATTTATCTTAGTTCTTCTTTCGTAATTGAGGATGCTTGCGGGAGATGTTAATCATAAGTGGGTGGCTTGTCCAAATAAGGACAGCACCCAAGCACCGGTCCACCCACATATCAAATTATCAAAGTAGCGAACGCGAATCAAGTGAGCATGATGAAAACTAGCTTGACATAAATTCCCATGTGTCCTCGAGAGCGCCTTGCTTTATATAAGAGTTTGTCCAGGCTTGTCCTTTGCTATAAAAAGGATTGGGAAACCTTGCTACACCTTTGTTACAATTGTTACTCGCTACCCGTTACGAATTATCTTATCAAAAACTATTTGTTACCAATAATTTCAGTGCTTGCAAAGAATACCTTACTGAGAACTGCTTGTCATTTGCTTTTGCTCCTTGTTGGGTTCGAAACTCTTACTTATCGAAAGGACTATGATAGATCCCCTATACTTGTGGGTCATCAACATGATGTAGAGGGATAAACTCAAGCAATATGATGAAACCCCCATCTTTTTACCCTTGATGGCAACAATACAATACGTGCCTCACTACCCCTGCTTTGTCACTGGGTGAGGACACCGCAAGATTGAACCCAAAACTAAGCACTTCTCCCATTGCAAGAATTACCAATCTAGTTGGCCAAACCAAACAAATAACTCGAAGAGACTTGCAAAGATCTGAAATCATGCATATAGGAATTCAGGAAAGACTCAAATAATATTCATGGATAATCTGAAAATAAACCCAGAATTCATCGGATCTCGACAAACACACCGCAAAATGGTATTACATCCGATAGATCTCCATGAAGATCATGAATAACATGGTATTGAGAAGGAAAGAGAGAGAAGAAGCCATCTAGCTACTAGCTATGGAACCGTAGGTCTGTGGTGAACTACTCACGCATCATCGGAGGGGCAATGGAGTTGATGTAGGTGCCCTCTGTGATCGAATCCCCCTCCGGCAGATTACTGGAAAAGGCTCCAAGATTGGATCTCTCGAGAATGGAGGCTTCTGGCAACGGAAAAGTGTTTTCATGGCTCGTTCTGATAATGATGGAGTATTTGGGAATTTATAGGCCGAAGATTAGGGTTAGGGGAGTTGCCAGGGGCCCACAAGCCTGCCTGGTGCTGGTGGCCCCCCTGGCCACGGGCCTAGGCCTTGTGGCCACATGGCTGCTCCTCTGCCTTGGTTCTCAAGTCTTGTGGATCCCTTTTATTCCAGAAAAAATCATTCCGAAGGTTTTATTCCATTTGGACTCCGTTTAATATTTCTTATCTACGAAACTCAAAAACAAGGAAAAACAGAAATTGGCACTAGGCTCTAGATTAATAGATTAGTCCAAAAATAATATAAAATATCATATTAAGGAATATTAAACATCCAAAACATATAATATAATAGCATGGAACAATCAAAAATTATAGATACATTGGAGACATATCAATGATCGATTATTATTGGATTCTTCTTCTTCTGGCTCATATATGAACGAAACTATTGAATTTAGATGGGATCTTCTGGAAAGAATTAAACGTAACTCTGAAGATTGGGAACTCGATGAAGGTAAAGAGTTAGGTATAAAACTTGATTTTGATTGTGTTAAATCTTTTATGGAAACTAATACCTTCCACAAGTTTAGCAATAAATATGGTCTTGACTCTGAAATAGTAGCTGCCTTCTATGAATCATTTGCTACTCATGTTGATATTCCCAAAGAGAAATGGTTTAAATATCATCCTCTCATAGAACCACCATTAGCGGGACCTATTAGAATTGAGAAGGAAAAATAATTGTTAGTGATGTTGATCCAATTGTTCCCACTACATAGATTGAGAAACCTCCTTTTCCTGTTAGAATTAGGGAACGTGCTAAGACTACGAGTGTGGTTAATCAAAGTCATGTTAAGAACCTATACCTTGTGAACAAATAAATGTTGAAGCTAATGTTTCCATGGTCGAAGATCTTCTAGATAATAATGTTGAGGGTCAGGTTCTTTATTTTTGTGGGGAAGCTGCTAGGATTGTGAAACCTACTAGAAACAAACAGGATAAGTTAGACAAAAATAAAACAGTGGTTGGCCTGCTTGTTGTTTCAGTTAAAATTGGAGAACATTGTTGTCATGGTTTGTGTGAGCTTGATGCTGGTGTCAATGCTATACCTTATATCGTGAAATTATGAACGACATAGCACCCTCGACTATGGAAGATATTGATGTTACTATTAAACTTATAAACAGAGACACTAGTTCACCACTTGCGATCATTAGAGAGGTTGAGGTTCTTTGTGGGAAGATCAAGTACCCCCCTAATATCATAGTACTTGGTTCAGAACAAGATAACTTTTGCCCTATTATATTCGACAAACCTTTCTTAAGCACCCTTAATGCTGAAATCAATTGTGTTACTAATAAGGTTAGAGTAAGCTTTGGTGATTTGTGTCTTGAATTTAATTTCTCCAAGTTTACTAATCAATCAGATGAGAAGGAGTTACCTAGTAAGGATGAAATGATTGGTCTTGCTTCTATTGTCGTACCATAACAATATTTGCTAGACCATGAGAATGATATGCTTATAAATGAAAGGAATGAAATAGATGATATAGTCCTTACAAAACAACTATTCTTAAACACAACTTACCAGTTAATATCTTAGGGGATCCTCCTCCACCCAAAGGAGATCTTGTTTGAACTAAAGACTTTACCTGATACTCTGAAATATGCTTACCTTGATGAAAAGAATATATATCCTTTTATCATCAGTGCTAAACTTTCAGAGCATGAAGAAAGTAGATTACTAAAACTCTGAGGAAGCACATGGCTGCTATTGGAGATACTCTTGACGATTTAAAGGGCATAATCCCTACTCTATGTCAGCACACGATTAATATAGATAACCAGATGCTAAACCTGTTGTTGATCACCAACGCCGCTTAAATCTCAAAATGAAAGAAGTGGTAAGAACTAAAATACTAAAGCTTCTGGAGGCAGGTATAATCTATCATATTGCTAATAGTAAGTAGGTAAGTCCCGTTCATTGTATTCCTAAGAAAGGTGGTGTTACTGTTGTCCCAAATGATAAAATAGAGCTTATTGCACAAAGAATTGTAACTGGTTTTAGGATGGTAATTGATTTTAGGAAATTAAATAAAGCTACTAAGAAAGATCATTACCCCTTTCCTTTATTGATCAAATGTTAGAAATACTATCTAAGCACACACACTTTTGATTTCTTGATGGATATTCTGGATTTTCTCAAATACCCGTGTCAAAAGAAGATCAAGAGAAAACTGCCTTTACATGTCCTTTTGGAACTTATGCTTATAGTTGTATGCCTTTTGGTTTATGCAATGCACCTGCTAAATTTCAAAGATGTATGACCGCTATATTCTCTGATTTTTGTGAAAAGATTGTTGAGGTTTTCATGGATGATTTTTTTATTTATGGGACTTCTTTTGATGATTGCTTGAGCAACCTTGATTGAGTTTTGCAGAGATGTGAAGAAACTAGTCTTGTCTTGAACCGGGAGAAGTGCCACTTTATGGTAAACGAACGTATAGTGCTTGGGCACAAAATTTCTGAACGAGGCATTGAGGTGGACAAGGCTAAAGTTGATGCAATAGAGAAAATACCATGCCCGAGAGATATTAAAGTTATAAGAAGTTTCCTTGGTCAAGCTGGTCTTTGTAGGCATTTCATTATAGATTTCTCAAAGATTTCTACGCTGCTAACTAATCTTGTTCAAAAACATGTTCCTTTTGTTTTTTATGATCATTGTGATGAAGCTTTTGAAATACTTAAGAAGGCTTTATTTCGGCACCTATTGTTCAACCACCTGATTGGAACCGGCCATTTAAAATTATGTGTGATGCTAGTGATTATGCTGTTGGCGCTATTCTAGAGCAAAGAGTAGACAAAAAATTAAATGCTAGTCAATATGCTAGTAAAACTCTAGACTATGCTCAAAGGAATTATGCTACCACTGAAAAGGAATTTGTAGCAGTTGTTTTTCTTATGATAAGTTTAGACCTTACATTGTCGATTCCAAAGTAACTATTCACACTGATCATGCTGCTAATAGATACCTTATGGAAAAGAAATATGCTAAACCTAGACTCATTAGGTGGGTACTTTTACTTCAAGAGTTTGATTTTCATGTCGTTGATAGAAAAGGAGTTGAAAACCCCGTAGCAGATAACTTGTCCAGGATGGAAAATGTTCTTGATGACGCACTCCCTATCGATGATAGTTTTCCTAATGAGCAACTAGATGCTATAAATACTTCACGTAATGGTCCCTGGTATGTTGATTATGCTAATTATATTGTTTCTAAGTACATTCCACCTAGCTTCACCTATCAACAAAAGAAAAAATTCTTCTATGATTTACGACATTACTTTTGGGATGACCGACATCTTTACAAAGAAGGAGTAGACGGTATTATTAGACGATGTATACCTAAGCATGAATAGGAACAAATTCTTCAGAAGTGTCATTCCAAAGATTATGGAGCACACCATGCTAGTGACAGAACTGCACACAAGGTATTACAATCTCGTTTCTATTGGCCTACTCTTTCCAAAGATACTCGTAAGTATGTCCTTTCATGCAATGAATGCCACAGAATTGGTAACATCGTTAAGCGTCAGGAAATGCCTATGAATTATTCACTTGCCATTGAACCATTCGATGTTGGTTTTTTTGACTTTATGGGACCTTTTACTTCCTCGAATGGGTATACTCATATTTTAGTTGTTGTTGATTATGTTACTAAGTGGGTACATGTTATTCCAACTAGTAGTGCTGATCATAACACCTCTATTAAAATGCTTAAAGATATCACTTTCCCGAGATTTGGAGTTCCTAGGTACTTAATGACTGATGGTAGTTCACATTTTATTCCTGGTGCTTTCTATAAACTTCTAGCTAAATATGATGTTAATCATAGGATTGCATCTTCTTATCATCCTCAGTCTAGTGGTCAAGTTGAATTGAGTAATCGAGAAATAAAACTAGTCTTGCAAAAGACTGTTAATAGATCTAGGAAGAATTGGTCTAAGAAACTAGATGATGCACTATGGGCTTATAGAACTGCTTATAAGAATCCTATGGGTATGTCTCCGTACAAAATAGTCTATGGGAAGGCTTGTCATTTACCTCTCTAGCTAGAGAATAAAGCTTATTGGGCAATTAAAGAACTTAACTATGATTTTAAATTTGTCGGTGAGAAGAGGTTATTTGACATTAGCTTGCTTGAAGAATGGAGAACGTAAGCTTATGAAAATGCAAAGTTATTTAAAGAAAAGGTTAAAAGATGGCATGACAAGAGGATTCAAAAACGTGAATTCAGTGTAGGAGACTTAGTACTTTTGTACAACTCGCATTTCAGTTTTTTCCAGGAAAACTCCTCTGCAAATGGGAAGGCCCATACGTTGTTGAGGAGGTTTATCGCTCTGGTTCTATAAAAATAAATAGCTTCGAAGTCAAGAACACGAGAGTGGTGAATGGGCAAAGAATCATACATTTTATTTCAGGTGCACCTATTAATAAAGAAACAAATGTCATCCAAGTTATTAGACCAGAAGAACACATGAAGGAGGCCTTCCGGAACACCCTAGAAACCTGAAAAGGGGGTAGGTATGTGGTACGGTAAGTAAACCGACTCCAAAAATTCCAAAAAAATAATTTTTTACATTTTTGGTATTTTAGAAAAATTACAAAAATAAAACGGAGTCAGGAGACCCACGAGGGAGGCACAAGCCAACATGGCCCCACGTGTGCCCTCCGGACTCCGATTTCTTCTAGAAAACGTATTCTGACCTAAAAATCATTATATGTAATCCCATATGTTTTGACCGCCGCATCGCGAGAATATCCTATGTTCTTGTTTTGGCCTATTTTTCTGACAGAGCTAGATCGCCATGACTTGCGCAAGCCAACCAAGGACAATTTCTTCAAGAAGGTCATCAATCCCTACTTGTCGGAGGTGATGAAGCACCCTCAAGCCATTGAGATGTGTGAGGGGGTGCTCCACATCCGGGATGTCAAGGCCCCAAGAAGGAGGGATGCGAGAAGGCCAGGCTTGCAGAAGTGGAGCAAGAAATCTTCAAGTGTCAAGGGATGGTTGAACGTGGCTTGAGTTCTAATCACAATCTTCATCCGTGAAAGCAAGATGGACACAAAGAGCGTGGGAGAGGCTCTCTCCAAGATTCAAGGGTGGATCAAGCATTTCCAAGATCATCTCTATGAACTCCAACTCCAAAATTGTGAGTATGAATCTAGGTTTAGAAGGATGAGCCTTGCTGTCGATTTCAGGATTCCAGAGACAAGAGCTTGTTTCTTTGACAGGGAACCTATGCCTTGGAAGATGGAGGATCATCGCACACCATCTCCATCACCGGAGAACACTTGAGTACATGGGTATGGGCACCACCCTTGGCTTGGTCCAAGCTTGGGGGAGGTTCCCCGGTATCGTATGACCATCACTTTTTATCACCACTATCTATCTTAGTTTGATCTTTAGTTTTTCGTGATTTATAGAGTTAAAATTTCATATTTGCTTTGTTTAGAGTCTTTGCTTTGAGTTCTACCTATCCTTGTAATCAAGTGCGAGAGTTATATAATAAAGTCGGTTGAGATCGTGTGCCTCTCCCTCACTTGCACCCATCATCTTAGCATGGAAATAAAAAGAATAGAAAATAATCATATGATTATCTCATGAGAAGTAATGAATTCACATAGAAAAGAGGTATAAGCAATAAGAAGTGTTGAAAACTAACAGACATAATGTTAGTAATTGATATGATTTATGCAAAGGTACGGTAGAGAAGAGGACATTTACATATAAATATACTATCTTTAAGACCTTATATGATCGTGAGCTTTTATCAAAATATTAAAATAAGTGATGTGCTTTTTCAATTTATTAATATAACATTCCAAAATTTGGGAAGTTACATGTAGGTAGTAGAACCACCTCAAATTTATTCTTTCCAATCAATCTTTTGAGTTATTCCTATAAGTGTCACAAACACCCCTAGAGTTCGTACTAAATAACACCATATGATATGCATCCATCATCTCTATTGTCACCTATATACTCCAATGTCATCACAAATATTCGTGAGTCAATTATATGATATGCATCAAACAATTTCATATTCATCATATTCAGTCCACGCAAAAGAACTTCAAAGAGTACCCCCATGATTTCTATCAAACAAAGTAGGACAAGAACGTGTATCAACCCATATGCATAGATTACCCCATTGTCACCATGGGAATCTGCAAGTTTTGTACCAAAGCATATATCAAGTGAATCAATAGAATATCCCATTCTCACCATGGGTATCCACATGCAAAGCATACATCAAGTGATCTCAAATCCAATATTAAATCCGACATAACAAGATTTCAAAGGGAAAGATTCAATTCACCACGACAAGGTAGCAAGGGAATAATCATCATACGATCCAACTGTATTAACAAGGCCCATGATACATCAAGATCATGACATCTCAAGAACGTGGGAGAGAGAGTTCAATCACATAGCTACTGGTACATACCCTTAGCCCCAAGGATGAACTACTCCCTCCTGTCATGGACACCGCCAAGATGATGAAGATGGCCACCGGTGTTGATTTCCCCCACCGGCAGGGTGCCGGAATAGGGGTCCGAATGAGTTTTCTTTGGTATAGAGGCTTGCAGTGGCGGAGCAGAAGTTCTAGGTTTATTTTTGAGGGTTTCTATATATAGTATTTTTTGCCATTGGAATCACACTAATGGGAGCTACAAGGGACCCACAAGCTATCAGGGCACGCCCAGGGGGTGGGCACGCCCTGTTGGCTTCTGGGCAGTAGGTGTCCCTCCTCTGGTGGTTCTTCACTCTGGTATTTATCATATTGTCCACACAAAAATCTTCAAAAAGTTTCAGGCAATTCCGAGAACTTCTATTTTCTGCATGGAAACAACACCGAGGTAATTCTACTAAAAACAGTGTTAGTCCGAGTTTGTTCTAATTAAATCATATAAAATGCATCAAAACCATATAAAAGTATTGTAAACATAGGTAAATATGGCATGAATACTTCATAAATTATCGATACGTTGGAGATGTATCAAACATCCCCAACAATATGTGTCTTGTCCTTTTATGTCACTGGGATGTAGAACACTGCAAGATTGAACCCACTACAATGCACTCCTCCCGTTGAAGGTAAATCAGACTAGTTGGCCAAACCAAACAGATAGATCAGAGATAATTACAAAGTTATAACACTCATATATAATAAAGTTTAGAAAATACTCAATTACTTTCAATGAGTAATCTGATCATAAACCCACAATTCCTCTGATCCCAAGAAACACACCGCAAACAAAACATTACATTGGATAGATCTCCATGAGGGTCGCTAAGAACATGGTATTGAAATCAAAGAGAGAGAAGAATCCATCTACCTACTTGCTATGGACCCGTAGGTCTATGGTGAAGTACTAACACATCCTGGAGGCAACAAAGTTGATGTACAAGGCCTCCATGATCGATTCTCCCTTCGGTAGAGTATCGGAAAATGTCTCTAGATGGGATCCTATAAGAACGGAGGCTTGCAGCAGCGGAAAAAGTATTTCAGGGTGTCTCTATGTTGGTTTTGGGTGATTGTGAATATATAAAAGTGGAATTAGGTCAGGAGGAGATGCGGGGGGAGGGGGGCATGAGCTCAGGGAGCGCGGCCTACCCCCCTGGCCACGCCTTACGAGCTCATGGCTCCCTCGGGGTCTTATGGCCACCTCCCGAAACTTCTAGGGTCTCTTTATGTCCAAACATAAACCCCATAATTATCGTCCAATTTGTACTATGTTTGGTATTGTTTTTTTGAAAGGCCAAAAACAAGAACTGGCACTGGGTTAATACATTAGTCCCAAAAAACAATATAAAATAGCATAGAATTTCATATAAAGTATCCAAGATTGATAATATAATAGCATGAAACAATAAAAAATATAGATATGTTGGAGATGTATCACATTATAGTAGCAACAATTGTGCGAAATCAAAATAATATAAAGTAAAGGCAAAAAATTAAGATAACTATTGTGTTGCCTCCCAACTAGCGCTATTGTTTTATGCCCATAGCTAGGCATAATAAACTGTTTCAAGTATTGTCCTACTCGTCTTTGTTCATGTTCTCCATCACATTCTTATACATAATATCATCATAAGCACTTCTTACTAATTCTTCTCTCTCAGCAATAGATTTTCTATTACGAGAACTCAAGTAATGGAAGGGGCTATCTTTCATAACTTTATCTTATCCAAGTTTGATTTTTGAGAAGTATGGTCATCAAAGGACCTTTCATAAACAACCATAAATTCATCCTATATAAGGACCTTCATTATCAAAATAATATTCATCAAATCCACTTTTGTTTCCCTTGAAAATCCAAGAAAATTGTTGATTGGTACTATTAAATAAGTGTTGATTAAGTCAAAGTTGGGAACCTACTTTCTAGCATTTTTCTCAAAAGCATGATGATCCCTAGAAATATACCTCCGCATGAGATATGTATCATAAAGAACTTCATCTATCATAGGGCACTCATAATTCATATCATAATGATAAAAAAATATCTAGCTTCACGGACTATATAATCAAATCCATTCACGAGGACAATTTTAGTTATTTTCTTAGCCCTAGGATCATTTAAGACCGGTAGTTAGAAGAACAATCTTTTCAAAGTGGGATGAGTACGAATAAATATCCTTTCAAGTTTACTAATAAGCACGGAGATAGCTTGAGCATAACTAGGTTCTTTTAAGAATAGGCTCATCATTATTTACCCAAGCTCTCGCACAAGTGAAAAACTCTTGAATAACACTTCTTCCAATAATATCCCCACTTCTCATTACAAAAGTTTTAGTGTCTAGATTACTGGGAGATTCATTCTTTCATTTCTCATTATACTTACTATCACCTTTACCAATCACAAAATCAGACATGATAGCAACTTCAAGCAAAACAAGCAAACTAACAAATAAAAAATGTGTTTCAATTTTTTTATAGAAGAAAATATAAGGCAAAGGAAAAAAGGAAAATAAAAAGTAGAACAAGTGAATGATAGATTGTATGAAGGGACCTGATGAGAATTTGATGGTATCTCCCTGACAACAGCCCTAGATTTTATTTCTACCACTTGTGAGCTGCATTGGGTTTTTCCCCGAAGAGGAAGGATGAAGCAATATAGTAGCGATAAGTATTTCCATTGGTGAGAACATAGGAATAAATAGCATATACACACGCAAATTCTTTCTTTGTGAGTTGCACTAGGTTTTTCCCTCAAGAGGAAGGGACAATCAAGGCAAACTCTCGTTGTCAGCGTCTACACACACAAAACAAAACATGTGCACCCAACGCGGGCAAGAGGGTTGTTAATCCCCTTGAACTCGTTACATGCAAGGTTTAATTCTGATAGTAATACATATATAAAAACTAAAGTAGAAATAAAGTAAATAAATCCAGTCATGTATTTTTGTTTTTATCAATATGATTAAATAAACACTGGGCCCATAGTTTTCACTACATGATTCTCTCTCGAACACATAGAATACGATGGGTAGAAAAATTACTATTCAGAAATTTATAGAAAAGCACATAGTGGTGATGTTATTCATGGCAATGATCATGTATATAGGCATCACATTAGTGACAACTAGACCGAAACGATCCTGCATCCACTACTATTACTCCACCAATCAACCGACTCCTGCCTGCATCTATGGTATTAAGTTTATGAAAAAGAGAGTAACACATTAAGGAAGATGACATGATATAGATAAAGTAAGACAAGCAATATGTTCAGGCCCTGTCGTTTTATCCTTAGTGGCAACAATGCAATACGTGTCTTGTCCCTTTATGTCACTAGGATATAGAGCAATGCAAGATTGAACCCACTACAACGCATTCCTCCCATTGAAGATAAATCAATCTTGTTTTCCAAACCAAATGGATAGATCGGAGAAAATTGCAAAGTTATAACAATCATGCATAATAAAGTTCAGAAAAGACTAAATTACTTTAAATGAATAATCCGATCATAAACCCACAATTCATTGGATAGCAAAAAACACGTCGCAAAATACTACTAAGGAAAACCTTACCAGTAGCGCTAGATTTTGAGCAACTAGTAGCGCGAGTACACGCGCTACTGCTAGGGCGCTACAACCAACTTTTAGCAATAGCGCCCTTTAAGCCCAGCGCTACTGGTAAGTTAACATAGCAGTAGCATGTGTGGGACAAGCTCTACCACTACTTATCTACATCATATCTGTGAGTTGGGCCTTATTGTTAAAGGCGTGTTGTTGGTAAACCTTGGCCCCACGCCACTCCTAACGTTTTATGATTTTTTTTGTTTCGGCATTTTTTACATTGTAGTTAAACATATACAACTTTTATACAAGAACAACATGCATATTCATTGAAAAAGATGTGAGACAAAAATGTCTAATCATCGGCATCGATGAGCAAAAGTTATTAGAAGTCTATCATCCTAGCAAAAGTTATTAGAAGTTATTAAAATTTATTAGATTTAGCAAATAGAAGCAACATGTAGTAACATAGTTAACGAAAGTTATCGTACCCAAACTAACTAACTAGATTGTGGCACAGTTTACATCTAATAGTTTCGCCGTACAAAGAAATTCAAAGTTTTGTCATAGAGAAAGTAACAACTAAATGGACACATTGTCATCGTCGACCAATGCACTCGTTCCATCCGGCCATATCCAGGAAGATGCACCCAAGCTTTGTGAAAGGCATCAAGTCCTGACGCTTTAGGGCTTTGCGGGTTTGGATGTCAGCACGCGATATTGGGCCGCCATAGGACATCCAGTTCTCTTCGAGGACGTATTTCATGATGATCAACGCAATTTCCCTCTCAATGCGGTAGAATTTATTTTGGAGTTGATGATCTTCTATGGTTCCTAAGTGTTTGGCCCATCTCTAGATATAGGCATTGGATGAAGATGTCATGTGAAGTGATTGCGCATCCCTTCTATACTCCAACATGTGATGGATGACATACAATCCATCGTTATTACTTGTTGTTGGTCATTGGACGCAACAGAAGTCATTTCTATGGCCAAAGCATAGCCTGCCCTTATTTGTTTTTTTCGACTTGGATGTAGCCACCCCGAATGCTGAAACCCAAGAGAGATTTGTCCAGAACATCCTTTATGTGTGTGTAATCTTTCTTCTTTGTGGTCTTGGAAGGGTCCAAATACAGAGCATGAGAGAAACATGAGTAAATAACGATGAGAATGGCATGCTCATGGTCGCACAAAATAAATACATGATCAAGTTAGCCTCCATGTGTGCAAAGTAATGATTCAAATGCACGAATAGAAGTATGTGTTAGAGTGGCTCTCCACGAATGAATTACCAGGGATGATAAGGTAGGATAATCATTTCCTTTTCCTTATGGATGAGCAAGAACTCTTCGATGTACTCCCTCGCATATTGATGGTTGGCTTCGTTGATTGACAAGATCACAAGATCATCGATTTGCCCTCTCCTGGTGATGTATGCAATGCATAAAGGCGGATGAACGTAAAATCGAGCCGCCTCATTTGGAAAATCTGGAAGGTGTAATCAAATCACAGGAAGAACGGGTCCACGGGGCATTTGTGGACGTACTTGTTTCCACTGCTCGGCAGATGAATCGTATAAAGCGGGTATCTTGGATCATTGGAGGTGAGAAGGCTTCTCTTTTGTCAACAACACATGGTCATGCCATCTTCCAAGATCCATGTTATGGCGGCTAGTGCATGCACAGGTACCATTGGCTTTCCAGTGACATGGAGCAACAACACATCTTTCATTGGTACATTGCCAGCAACCCGGGTCTATCGATGTGGCTGGTTGCTAGAAGCAATTTTGGCAGCCTTGGCAACAGCAGAACCTTTATTTTCTGGTCTCTTCCTTTGCTTCTTCTTGGTCGGCTCAGGTGCTGGTGGGTCTGTCAAACCCTTCCTGACAATCGCCCATGTGTTGTCAGGCTCTACATTGCATGACTCTAGATTAGTTGAGCTTGGTTTAAGGCGGGATCGAGAGGCATGTCCTGCGAGGATTGCATGAACAAAGACTTCTTGCACTCTTGAGGACGTTCCGGCGCTGGTGCATCCCGCATCTCCTCTTGATGCTCAATTTCATATGGGTGAATCATAGTTACTTCATTGTGCAATATGGTATTTAGATACTGGAGAGGGTCATCGTCCTTCATGTCATGATCCATGTCCTCTTCCATTGGGGAAATGTCATCAACCGCCGGAAAGGTTGGACCCCCTTCCTCGTGTGCTTGCTCTCATACAGCACCAAAGATAGAGGTCGTAATTCGGTAGGTGAGGTTGTGGTCATACCTTGCTGAGATCTTGTTGGTGTGCCCCCAACCACCTCCAGGCGAGAAGATTTTTCGGCCACAGGATCACCCAATTTTTGCATTGACCAAGCTATGTCGGGGTCTTGTAGTCCTCTCCACCGATTTGTATGGGAGGAGGAAAACCATCATAGCCAACTTTCACACTCACCATGGCGACCCATATGGCATTATCCAGCATTGGGCGGTGGTGGAACAAGCGATCCTTGGGCTTCATTATAGTACCCTTCCCCACATCCACCAACCAATCATTAATGTGGTAGAGGAGTGTGCACGGAGTGGAGTCAGCCTGCGAAGACATGTGTGCACCGTCAGAGATCCGGAAGGCAACGACATAACGATTAATTAGTTATGTTGATGAGGTGAAACACATATTTATAGTGAGGGCGTCGAGCTCAGCCAATGTGGACGACCCAATATTCAAGCTAGATACGGAGCACGAGCTGATATGAGAGGGTGTGGGAGGAGGTGCAGGTGCGGGAGCACATGCTGGAGTAGATGTTGGTGTGGTTGCCATAGCTGGTATAGGTGCGGGTGCGGTGTTCGTCGAGTTGCTCGTGATGAAGCTAGGCATGGGAAATCAGTTGGGATCGCGTTTGGATTTCGTTGCAACCAGCTGAGCATTCCTGGAATGAAGCTCGTAAATGCAGCTGCCATCTCATCTCTGCAAGCAGCTACCGCTTCCTGGATTGCCTCGTCTTTGGTTCCAGCTTTGGTTTTCTCGATCGCCCGCGCCACCTTCTCGTTGATAGTCACTTGACTGAACTTCTTTCTTTGCCTTTTGGCCTCAGGGTCCTCGCTATAGTAATACTTCCACTAGGCGTCATCTTCGACGACATGCACACGTCCATACTGCACTCGTCGTTCCACTGGGTGTCCCATCAATACGTTTATGGACCTGTTGAAAGGGGCATCCCACTTGAAGTTCGCCGAGGACTAAGTCTACCGAGTCAACGTGTCGCTTTTGGCTGCAAGGTTGTGTTCCTCTCTCTGCAAAATGAGCATGTATCATTTACAAATGTGACTATAGAATGTAGTTGACTTTATCAGAATCTAATATAAGGTGGTAAAATGGTTATTACCTGTATTCTCAAGAATTCCCTCATCGGACCATCCGTGAAAAAAACTTTTTATGGGGTACCATGAGAACCGGGTCCTGATGAAGTCATGCTCCTGCTAGTTGGTGAACCCAGCCAAGGGGTCTGGGAGCCCCGGACGTTGACATTTTGTGTCCTCCTTAGCCCACATGGGCATCTTGCTCGTGTAACCACAACTTCTAAGGCGGTGGTTCCCCATGTTCTTTTACCTGAAACTGCTTGCCTCTCTCTGACCTGGCCTTGACAGCTTCTTCAGCGCAAGCCGCCTTGGACTTTTCAAAGTCCTCTTCTGTAATTATAAGATTGTCTTGTTTAACCTCGGCATAGGTTTGATGGTCTACTTCAATCGTCATTTTTACCCTAGATTTCTAGGCGCTCAATGTGTTGCTAAACATTACTAGGGCTTTGTTGTTTATTTTCTTCATGACATCATCTTTCCACAGGACGACGTCATCGTCTTGATCGGGGAACAAGAATCTTGTGTGCAACCTAGGTAAGAGCAGCTGCGTCAAAGGTTCATTCTTCCGTATTTGTGCATTATTGATGTTAGCGGTATCCCATGGGATGCATGCTAGTTGGTTGTCATAGGTCACTACCACTTTGTGTTGGCTTGGAATCGCCTTCGTGCACCGCCGTGACCACCAGTTTTCCGGTGCCAACCTCATTTTGGTGGTGTGACCTCTTTGCCTTATTTCCTTCATTGGCTTTGGTGGTACCACCTTCCGTGCTCTCGTTAGCACCATCATCAGTGCCCGTCTTAGTGCCGGTGTTGGCGGCATTAGTGTTGGTGTCGGTGCCACCACCACCGTCCGTCATGAGAAGGGGGTCCTGCCACCCTTGTTTCTCTTGACTCACCAGAAAGTCGATGAAAGCGTGTGCTTCTCCTTCTTGGGTGTGAGAACCTCCGACTTCATCGTTGTCGGCCATGTTTCCTAGGGTTCAATCTAGTAGTTTAATTCTCGAGCTTTATATAATAAATTGAATAACTACATAAAAACTGGCACATGTTTTGCCTGAATGTCTTTTCATTCCTGTCCTGGCAAATCTTAGGCACACAATATCTCCTACTTTTTAGCACAGGCCATGCCAAAATTCATGGAAAATTTCATCATGACCTATGCTAAATATTGCACATAACGAGCACCTGAAATTTTCGGAACAAAAATGAATCAACATTCCAACAAAACATAGGCCACTCTGAATCAGTTTCCCTACAAACAAGAACGACCTCGGGCCCATAGCTCATTGTATCATAAACTCTAAGAACGGCTCCAGGCCCACATTCTATCAACAACCTTAGGCCATAGGCCCACATTATATCAACAACCTTAGGTCTTATGCACATGTCATAACTCTCCCCTAGCATCCACATGGAGAGAGCTATAGTATGGGTTTTGGGATGCTCACTAGCTGCCTATCTAGGAGCAGGTGTCTTGTCGATGATCTTCTTGGCGTCGTTGACCGACACGTCAGTGATCTACCTATGCATCAAGCATTCACAAGATCAATTGTATAACTACACACACACACACACTAACACACACACACAGAAAAGACCTAGTATATTTAATATCCATAAATATCTACAATCTGCCTAATAAAATATAGCTAATGTCCAAATAATTTTAACTTTTTCTCTTACATAGTATGTTCAAACATGATCTCAAACCTCATTTTCATTTACTATTTCTATCCACAATTTGATGGCATGCTAATGATGGACAATGAAAAAAAAATAGTTATTGTCCTAATAAGAAGTCCTAATGAACCTAGAACATTTTCCTAGCTACTATTTGATGGCAAGTTGGTAAAAATTCTTAATGAAAATATTTCATATATTCTCAAACCTTCATTCTTATTTTCATTTGAATTTGGACAACAAACCAATTTATTTTTATTTTCTTTTGCCATTTTCATTTTCATTTGGACAGCAAGCATTTCATTTGCATTGGGGCATCAAAACAATTTGTTTTGCTAGTTTTGACTCATTTTCATTTGGACAACAAGCATTTCATTTGAATTTGTGCATCAAAAAAATATTGTTTTCCCGAAATCCTCATTTTCATTTGGACATCAAGCATTTCTTTTGCCACAAATCCCCAATTTACAAAACCCTAAACTAAAACCCTAAAATTTGGCCTTAATTCGGTCCTAATTAAACAAGAACGAGAGGAAGGGAAGAGGGGCGCATCGTAGGAGTCAAGTCAGGGTCGTCGGGGCTAAGGGTGACAACGTTGGGGTTGGGAGGTCGGCATCGACGTCTAGCTGAGGAGGCCGACCGGTGTCGGCGTCGGGGTTGGCGGTGGCGATGTCCTGGTGGCGGCCGATGGTGCAAGCGCTGGGAGGTGAGGGCATGGAGGAGCATGGCAGGATCGGTGGCGGCGAGCGCTTGGAGAGAGAGGGATCGAGGGTGCGAGAGTGAGAGAGTGGGGAGAAGTGGGGAGTGACATGAGAGAGGTATAGCCAACTTAGCTATAGCGTTGGTTAGAAAGACGCGTTATAGCTAAGTTAGCTACAGCACAGTTTTGCAAAAGAAGCGCTACTAGTATGTTATTTTTAATTCTCTAGCCAGGTTACTTGTAGCGCTTGCGTGGCTAAAAAGCGCTACTGCTAGTGTGACCATTTTTGTTTTTTTATTTTTTCCTTTTCTTTTTCTCCTTTCTTTTTTCCTTTTCTCTTTCTTTTACATTTTTCCTTTTTAATCTTTCATTTCAGTTTCATTTTCATTTTCACCCTTTCTCTTCCTTCTTCATTTCCTTGTTCTAAGTTGTAGCAGGGGTTAGCTAGGGTTACGGTTGTTTATGTAGTAATAACACTCCCCAGCCCATATGATCGGGCACCTCCGGATGACTCCTTGGAGAATACGAGAACGTTTCCTCCCACTATGAGCACCTCAGGATAATAATTAGTGCACAATATGTATTACATCATTTGATCGATAATGGTGTTAAGTGCGTATACAAAATGGACACACACAAATTATGATAGTTTGTCAATGTGTGCGACGAGGCTTCATATTGATCTTCTTATTTCCTCTTTTGTTCATTGTTGAATAATTGAGCCACTCGTCGTGACTTTTCCTTCTCCAGGGAGTACGATCTTTCTTATGTAATGTAGTCTTTCTTATTCTTTTGGCATATGTTTCATCATCATCTTCCCTCATTGGGTCACCCTACTGGTCGTAATCTTTGTTGTTGGTGACTCCATCCATACGACAATGCTCCTTTTGCCTCTCCTCGTGAAAACACGGTTGGGGCAGTGAGGGTCGGCTGTGAAGAAGCATTGTGTCACGTGCTTAGCATGTACCCATGGCTCATTTTTGGCAGTGGCATTCATGGTAGCTCTATTGGCGTCGAGTATACACATGGTAGTGAAATGTAGGTTTTCTCTATGTATGTTCTTAGCCCATCTGACACGGAACATCGCCACGCTATGCACTCCAGAGTAGTCAAGCTCCCAAATATCTTCGACCCTTCCATAGTATCTTTTGGTTACATCACCAGTCATGGATTCCATCATCACCACTGAGTTCTAGTTTTCACTGTCTTTGGCCTCCATGTGGAATGTGTATCTATTCATATCGGGTGTCTCATAAGTCATGATGTTGACCGACGAGCCATGTGCTAAGGAGTATATGAATATTCCATCTGAACAACCCTCTTCGGGGGAATTAGACACAACTCACCGTTTGAACCAATGCAAGAATGTGGAGTTGTGCTCTCTAATAACTTCAGCATCCGTCCTATGCAGCCACGATCATGGTAGTCAATTACGATGGTCTCTTTATGAAGTGTCACAAAATCTTCTAGCACATCTAGGTGTTGTAGCACTACTAAGTTTGCTATGTTAAATTTGTTGTGTCGTCCTTAGCGGTCCATATTCAATTCCATACGGCCATTTATGTGACCTTCTCCTTTGAGCCTTCCATAGTGCTTGTTGACGGGCTAACAAACAACTAGGTCTCTAACGCCTGGATAATTCTCGTAGAAGGAGATGCACTCTTGGGTCAGATAGCCTTGGGCGATGCTTCCATCCAGAAAGGACATGTTACGAACAAATCCTTTGATGACCCCATTCATTTCTCGAACGACATCATGTTATGCAGGAATGTCGGCCCTAGGTCGAAGAAGTAGTTCTCGATGTAGACACACACAGATGCACCATCACGTCAAAGAACACGGGCGGAAAGTACATCTCTAGCTCATTTAGTATGACAACAATTTCTTCATGTAGCCTTTGGAGTTGCTTCACATTCATCGACTTCCGGGAGATAGCGTCAAAAAAGTGACATAGGTCAGTAAGCGTATCATGGACGTGTGTGTCCATAATCCCTCTAAGTGCAACCGGGAATACCTGTGTCATCATCATGTGACAATCATGAGACTTCATACCGCTGAAACTTTTTGCTTGGTGTCCATATATCTACTTATCTTCCCACAATATCCAGGACTAACTTTGATTCCAGCAAGGCACTTCAAGAATTAATCGACCTCCTTCGGATCTAAGGAGAAGCAAGAGGGGCAACAATATTGTTCTTCCTTCTCGTTTCCTTTTTCCCCTATCTTCCATCTTTGACTCCGTCTCCTTCGATGACTTTTTACTAGGCATGTGGAGATCTTTCCTGATATGCAAAAATTCCAAGTCTTTTCTTGCCTTAGGCCCATCCTTGGGATTCTCTGGCATGGTCATCAATGTTCCAAGCAAGCTCTCGAGGATATTCTTCGTGATATGCATTTGATCAAGGCTATGAGGTGTGTCTAGTTTTGGCCATTACTCCAGGTCCCAGAAAACAGACCTCGTTTCCCATACCTTCAGCAGCGGCTCGGTTGCCTTTTTATTCATCTTTCTCGGTGAGGGGCACTCTTCCCAATGCTTCAATAACTCATTAATTTCGATGCTGCTCCGGTTACGTGGAGGTCCTCTTTTGCATCTTCAAAACGGACATAAAATGTCCTTCCATTTTTTCATACATGCCGACAATCACGGATTGCCAATATATTTCCACCTTCCTTCCATCGACCTTCATGATCGCCTGTGCGGAGCAAAAGAATTATAAACACGTACTCATGCAACAAATTTATGACAAAAATTTGACATGACCTTCCCTAAACATAGGACATGTCAAGTTTCCATAAATTCGCCGAAACGGAAATGAATCGACATTTTGACATAACATAGGCAACTCATGTCATGCACATTTCAACAAATACACAAGATAGGAAACTCACATGCCACACACAATTTGGTATCATATCGCACAAACACACACACACATATATTTCCATTCTTGCACAACTCTTCTTTTTGCTCACCTATGTTAAGAGAGATTGAGCACAGTGAAGATATCCAATTCTCCCTCTTAATTAGATAGTAGATCTAGATAGTGAGGTACCTAGATAGCTCTGACTAGGGGGAAAGAAAACTAGCTAGTGGAGATAGGTGGATGGGATAAAAAATTAAACAGAGGGAGGAGGGAGGGCATTAATTAATGGGGTGGTGGAGGTGGTGGAGGGGCAAAGAAAGAGAGAGGGAGAAGGGAAAAACATTAATGGAGGTGGCGGTGGGAAAAGAACAGAGAAGAAGGAGTGGGAGCACTGAAGGACTAAACAACAAGCAATTGGAAGAGAAGGAGGGGAGAAGGAAGGGGGAGAGGGAGAGGAAGCAGAAAAAGGGGCAGACATTATGGATGGCGACCACGGTAGTAGCGCCGGGTGACGAAAAGCGCTATTGCTAGTTGCCCTAGTTGTAGCGCTGGCGTGAAACAAGCGCGGATGCTAACAACTTACCCGTCAAATAATAGCGTTAGCACGTTTTATTGAAAACACGCTACATCTACGGTTTTAGTTGTAGCGTGGTGTATGGGCGAAGCTTCGTTAGTATCTCCTGACCTGGGGGCACCATGTGGCCCACTTAGCAATAGCACTATGTCCTCAATCAAGCGCTACTACTAATGTGTACCCGTGGATCTTTTTACGCACATCGCTACTGGTACTTAATAGTAGCGTCTGGTCCCTAGCAGGCGCTACTGGTAATATTCTACCTATAAGCTATTTCCTAGTAGTGAAATAAGATTACACCGGATAGATCTCTGCGAGAATCGTGAAGAATATGGTCTTAAAGATCAAAGAGGGAGAAGAAGCCATCTTGATACTAGCTATGGACCCTTAGGTCTATGGTGAACTACCACACATCATCATGGAGGCAGCAAGATTGATGTAGAAGTCCTCCGTGATTGATTCCCCCTGTGAGAGAGTACTAGAAAATGTTTTCACATGGGATCGCGGTAGAACAAAGACTTGCGGTGGCGAAAAGAGTGTTTCGGGTGTCTCTCGGTTGGTTTTGGGTTATATGTGAATATATATAAGTCAAATTATATCAGGAAGAGTTGCAAGGGGCCCACGAGCTTAGGTGGCATTCCCTAATCCCCATGGCATGCCATGTGAGTTTGTCGCCCTCTCTAGATCTTCTGGCCACCTCCCGAAGCTTGTAGGATCTCTTATGTCCAGAAATATCCCTCGTAAAGTTTCATCCAATTTGGACTCCGTTTGGTATTGATTTCCTAAAAAGTCCAAAAATAGGCAAAAACTGGAACTGGTACTAGCCACTGGGTTAATAGGTTAGTCCCAAAAGTGATGTCAAATAGCATATACTTGCACATGAAGTATCCAATATTGATAATATAATAGCATGAAACAATCAAAAATTATAGATACCTTGGAGACGTATCAGCCGGATGCAAGAGGCGTCGTTGAGCTCAAAGATTTGGGTAGACCGTGGTTGAGAACGACCAACTATACTGCAGTGAAACTGAGTACAAAGGGGGAGAGGGGTGAGGGTTTTTGTTTTTCTTTTTTTGACACATGGGTGAGAGTTTTTTGGTGCGAAAAAGTTGTCTGCATAGGAAATGGTTCATAAGCACAAACTGTGTGTGATTAATGTCATTAGTGTTACCACGATGGAAGCAAACAAAAATCCAAAATTCCTTCCTCATTAATTTAATGTATCCACTAACTAAAATCCCAACAATGGTATACGGATGTGATCGGAGAGATGTGGATTGTAGTTCGATCGTGGTGCATCCTACGATGCGCATGCGTGATCCGTGAGTTAGGGTTCTGGTCAATCAGAACGCAATGCGCAATAGGGTGAACGAACATGGTTCCAGGAGCCACGCGTCCTTCAAAAAATAATATTTTTCCCAAACAAATCACAAAGTTTGAAGGGTACCCCATATTTCCTTAGTCGTTTCTCCTTACTTTTTTTTCTACGATCAACATACCCCCTATAGTGCATAGTGTTCTAATTTGACAATTTTTGGGCTTGTTTACTATATGTAGGCTATCCTATGCATATTTAGGCATTTAATACTTATAAATGAAGTTCGAACATTCTTTAAATGAAAATGCAAAAAAATTGTTCGAAAAATCATAATTGTGGTATTGAATAACTTTTTATGTAGTCTACAGGAAATTAATAGAAATTTAAAGGAGTGTGTGGGAAGAGTCAACAAAAAATGCGTCATTATTGGTTTTTTAACTCTAGAAAATGGAAAGCATGTTAGAAAAACATTATAACTTGTGTGGTGCCTTGGCATGACCTTAATATGATGTGTAAATATTTGTGAAGGTTTAGCAATGTCGTTATACACACTCTTCATATATAGAATTGTTGGGATCGTAGCATGAAAATAAAAAATGCTATGGAACACCCAAGATATAATCTATGATATGCATAGAAATGAGAGGGGAGAGTGTATCTATGTACCCTCATTGATCATTAAGCGAAAGAACATATTACGTGGTTGATCTAGCCGTACTCGTCACGATCAAATTGCGATCTAGTCCAATTCAGCACCGAACGGAGGTCACCTCCATGTTCAACACCCATGTAGCTCGGTGATGTCTCCTCATTCTTGATCCAGTAAGAGAGGGAGGCGAAGTAGATGGGATCCAAAAAAGCACAACAGCGTGGTGGAGATGTTGGTGTCGCAATGTTGGCAGGGCTTCACCAAGAGCCTTTTGAACAACATACGAGGAAGAAACATGAGAAACGAGAGGAGGGACACGGCCGTGGGTAGGTGTGCTGGCCCCTTGCACCTCCCCGCCTTTATATGGGTTTGGGAGAGGCTGGTGGCTTGCCCTCCAAGCAGCTAGGGTCGTTAACCAAGGAGGGAGGAATGAAATCCTTACTTTCTTTCCCCACCGATAGCTATCTGTGGGACCACTAGAAGAGGCGTCTAGAGGGGGGTAAATAGACTAATTGGCAAAATAAAACCTAAATTTTCCTAATTTTACTAATTGGCAGATTTTTGCAATTCTAACAAGTATAGTGCACCCTACACATGCAAGTCAATGAGTATAGCAGCGGAAAGTAAAGCCAAGTACATGTAAGCAAGAGTAGATAAAGAAAGATCAAACGCAATTGGAGACACGAAGATTTTTCCCATGGTTCCGATAGGTGGTGCTATTGTACATCCACACTTATGGAGATTTCAACCCACGGAGGGTAATGGTCACAGGAATCCGTGGAGGGCTCCACCCATAAGGGTCCACAAAGTAGCAACCTTGTCTATTCTATCACGGCTTCCGTCCATGAAATACTAGCCTCACTATGGGTGGATCTTCACTAAGTAGGCAATCTCCTTGCCCATACAAACTTCTTAGTTCAACTCCACACATGAAGACGGAGGCTCCCAAGCGACACATAACCAATGTAGGACACACCACTCTCCAAAAGTTAATAGATGTGGTAGTATGATGAACTTCTTGCTCATGTGCTTCAAAAGATAGACTCCTCAACACTCCCTATCTCATAGATTTGTCTTGGTAGAAGATGATGATTGGGTGGAAAGCAACTTGGGGAGGCTAGAAATCAAGATTCATATGGTTGGAATTGAAGATCTTGATCTCAACACATGAGTAGGTGGCTCTTTCTTAGAGAAGTAGATATGACAAGTGTTGGTGTGTTTTGAGTGCTTCCACTACGAGTGAGGGGTGGTGGAGGGGTATATATAAGCATCTCAAAAAATCAAACCGTTAAAACATTATTGCCCAACTCAGTGAAACCCAAGTAAAAACTCGGTTGCACCGAGTACTGCAAAATGTGGCAACTTTTGGCGTTTCGGTGAGACCGATATATATATCTCGGTGAGACCGATATGGGTGGACTAGGCAGTTTCCAAATCTCAGTGACATAAATTTCCAAAACTCAGAAATTCCACTTCTTGAAAATGGGTTACCTGAAAGTTGGTCACTGATTTCGGTTGCACCGAATGGAAAGTTGGTAGCACATGTAAACTAGGGTTTGGCATGGGAACTGTCTAGGGGAAAACTCGGTAGGGCCGGATGAGAAAGTTGGTGGCATCGAATTTTGGATGTTTAGGGTTTGGACAGAATATTTTTGGGAGAATGGATGGGTTTTTTTGGTGGCTAATCTCTAAGCACTTGAGCAACCAGATCATCATATTTACCTCGTCCCCTTTTAATAGTATTGGCTTTCCTACGAACTCAAGAGTGATTTCTCAAAAAATGTAAAATATAGAGTCTGCAAGCTTGTGGTATTGCCAATCTTATTCCATTCCTTCTTGTTCTGTCCTTGTGGACTCTCCACACATTTCATGGCCAATCCTCTCTGTGGAATTTCTCTGAAATAAAGTAGATAAAGCTATTAGTCCAAGAGATAATGTATGTTGTGATGAATTATCAAAACCACCAAGGGAGCATATGTGCTTTCACTATCCCCCATTTTAGCGATCTTGATCTTATCCCTTTGGAATATGATCATATTCCCTTAAGGGGGGTCTTGGTGCACCTAGACTAGGGATGTGGGGCCTTGCCGGTGGATCCCACTCCAGAACCTACTAGAACCTTCCTCGTACAATATCGAAAAATGCCGAACTTTTTTCGGAACCATGAATATGATTTCCCAACTATAAATCTTTACATGCGGAACATTCGTAAGCTCCTCGTAGCGTCTCGGATATCATACGGGACTTTGAATAACATTCGGTCACCAATGCAATTATCCCAATACTACTCTAGTGTCATCGAACGTTAAGTGTGCGGACTCTACGGGTTCACGAATCATGTAGACATGACCGAGGCACCTCTGTGATCAATAACCAATAGTGGGACCTAGATTCCCATATTAGTTCCTACATATTCCATGAAGATCTTTAATGGTTGAACCATGATGTCGAGGATTCGTCTAATCCCTAGTGCCATTCCCTTTGTCCAACGATATGTTACTTGCCCGAGATTTAGTGGTTGGTATGTCCATACCTAGTTAAATCTTGTTACTAGAAAGTCTCTTTACTCGTTTCATAATATAAGATCCCGTGACTAACTCATAATCCACATTGCTTGCAATCTCTTTACGATGTTGTATTACTGAGAGGGCCCAGAGATATCTATTCGTTATACGGAGTGACAAAATCCCAGTCTCAATCCGTGCCAAACCAATAGACACCTTCTGACATACCTATAGTGTACCTTTACGATCACCCATTTATGAAGGGATGTTTGATAGGGCACAAGGTATCCCTCCGGTGTCCGGGAGTTTCATGATCTCATGGTCTTAGGAATAGATACTTGACATGAAGAAAGTTGTAGCAATAAACTTAAGTGATACAATAATATGCTAAGCTTACAGTTGGGTCTTGTCCATCACATCATTCTCCTAATGATTTGATCCCATTATCGAATGACAACTCATGTCTATGGCTAGGAAACATTAACCATCTTTGATCAACAAGCTAGTCATGTAGAGGCGCGCTCACTAGGGACACGGTGTACTTTATGTATCCACATATGTATTTAAGTTTCCGGTCAATACATTTCTATCATGGATAGCTAAAATTTATCATGAACAAGGAAATATGATAATAACTAATTTATTATTGCCTCTATGGCATATTTACAATAGTCTCCCACTAGTCAATAATCTAGTTTACATCGCAATATATTTAGCACCCAACAAGTTGGGGTTGATCATGTTTTGCTAGTGAGAGAGGTTTTAGTCGACGGGTCTATAACATTCAGATCCGTATGTACTTTGCGAGTCTCTATGACTCCCTCCTTGGTCCAATCATGGATGTAGTAGAAACTACGTTTAATATGCTTGATCTTCTTGTGAAACTTGGGCTCTTTGGCAATGGAAATTGCTCGAGTGTTGTCACAAAGGATAATCATCGGATCTGATGCACTAGACAAAACTTCTAGACCGGTCATGAACTCCTTCATCTATATGGCTTCCTATTTTGCTTCTAAAGAAGACATATATTCCTCTTCACATACAATCCGCCACGATGATGTTTGGAACTACTCCAAACGACCGCTCTACTATATGTATCCGATTCGATACTTAGAGTCATCCAGATTGGTGCCAAAGCTAGCACGAACATAACCCTTTACGACGAGCTCTTTATTACCTACATAAATGAGAAAAAGTTCCTTAGTCCTCTTTAGGTACTTAAGGATATTTTTGATCGTTCTCCACTGATCTTCTCCTGGATCACTCTGCTACCACCCTGCTAGACTTATGGCAAGGCATAGATCCGATCTAGTACATAGCATGGCATACATTATAGAGACTGTGGGTGAGGTATAGGGGACGACCTTCATCCTTTCCCTTTCTTCTACCGTGGTTGATCTTTGAGTCTCACTCAACTTCACACCTTGTAACACATGCAATAACTCCTTCTTTGACTGATCCATTTTGAACTCCTTCAAAATAATGTCAACAAACGTTATTTATGAAAGTTATATTAGTCATCTTGATCTATCTCTATAAATCTTGATCCCCAATATGTAAGCAACTTTACCCAGGTCTTTCATTGAAAAACACCTTTCTAAAAATCCTTTTATGCTTTCCAGAAATTCTACATCATTTACAATCAACAATATGTCATCCACATATACTATCAGAAATGCTATAGGGCTTCCTCTCACTTTATTGTAAATACAAGCTTAGCCACAAACTTTTATAAACCCAAAACTCTTTGATCTCTTCATCAATGTGTATATTCCAACTCCGAGATACTTATACCAGTCCATAGATGGATCACTGGAGCTTGCATGCCTTTTAGCATCCTTAGGATCGACAAAACCTTCTGGTTGTATCATATACAACCTTTCCTTAAGGAAACCATTAAGGAACACAGTCTTCACATCCATCTACCAGATTTCATAATCGAAAAATGCAACAATTGCTACCATAATACTAACGGACTTCGGCATTGCTACAGGTGAGAAAGTCTCATCGTAGTCAACTCCTTGAACTTTGTACGAAACCCCTTTGCGATAAGTTGAGCTTTATAGATGGTGACATTACCATCAACGTATGTCTTCTTATTAAAAATCCAATTGTTCTCTAACATGGATCCTATCTCGGATTTTATGGCATCTATCCATTTGCCGGAATCCGGTCCCATCATCGCTTCCTTATAGTTTTTAGTCTCGCCGTTGTCCAACAACATGACTTCCAAGACAGGATCACCTACCACTCAGGGGAAATACGTTTCCTTGTCGACCTAAGAAGTTTGGTAGTAACTTGATCTGAAGTTTCATGATCATTATCATTAGCTTCACCTTCCATTGGTGTAGGCATCATAGCAACATCTTTATATGTTGTGGTACTCTCTAATTGAAATGAAGGTACGACAACCTCATCAAGTTAAATGTTCCTCCCACTCACTTCTTTCAACAGAAACTCCTTCTCTAGAAAGGATCCATTCTTAGAAACAAAGATTTTGCTTTAGGATCTATGATAGAAGGTATACCCAATTGTTTCTTTAGGATATCCTTTGAAGACGCAATTCTCCACTTTGGGTTCGAGCTTGTTAGGTTGAAGCCTCTTGACATAAGCGTTGCATCCCCAAACTTTAAGAAATAATGACTTAGGTTTCTTGCCAAACCATGATTCACATGGTGCCATCTCAACAGATTCAGATGGTGCCCTATTTAAAGTGAATGCGGCTATCTCTAATGCATAACCCCCAAAAGATAGTGGCAAATCACTAAGTGACATCATAGAATGCACCATATCCAATAGAGCACGGTCAAGACATTCAGACACACCATTATGCTGTGGTGTTCCACGCGGCATGAGTTGTGAAACAATTTCTACATAGTCTTAAATGTGTACCAAACTCATAACTCAGATATTTAGCTCCATTATCATATAGTAGACATTTTATCTTCTTGTCATGACGATCTTTAACTTCACTCTAAAATGGTTTGAACTTTTCAAAAATTTCATACTTGTGTTTCATCAAGTAATTATACCCATATCTACTCAAATCATCCGTGAAGGTAAGGAAATAACGACATCCACCATGTGCTTCAACACTCATTGGACTGCATACATCAGTGTGTATTATTTCCAACCAGTCACTTGCCCGCTCCATGGAACTGGAAAACAAGGTTTTAGTCATCTTTCCCATGAGGCATGGTTCTCATGTCTCAAGTGATTCAAAACTAATTGATTCCATAAGTCTATTAGTATGTTGTTTCTTCATGCGCTTTACACCAATATGACATAAGCAGCGGTGCCACAAGTATGTGGTACTATCATCATTAACTTTGCATCTTTTGGCATCAATATGAACATGTGTATCACTATGATTGAGATTCAATAAACCATTCACATTGGGTGCATGACCACAAAAGATATTATTCATATAACCGTAACAACCATTATTCTCTGACTTAAATGAAGAACCATCTCACAATAAACAAGATCTAGATATAATGTTCATGCTCAACGCAGGCACCAAATAACCATTATTTAGGTTTAAAACTAACCCCGAAGGTGTAGTGAGCGTCTCGATCGAGATCATATCAACCTTGGAGACACTTCCAACACACATTATCACCTCACCCTTAGCTAGTCTCTGTTCATTTCGCAACACCTATTTCGAGTCGCTAATATTAGCAACTGAATCGGCATCAAATTCCCAGGCTCTACTACGAACAGTAGTAAGGTACACATCAATAACATGTATATCAAATATACCTATGCTAATGTTGCCAGCCTTTTTATATTCCAAGTACTTGGTGGCAATTCCACTTCTAGTGACCATTCCCCTTATAATAGAAGCATTCGGTCTCGGATTTGGGCCCAACCTTGGTTTTCTTCATTGGAGCGGCAACTGGCTTGCCATTCTTGATGTTTCCCTTCTTTCCCTTACCCTTCTTGAAACTAGTGGTATTGTTAACCATCAACACTTGATGCTCCTTCTTGATTTCTACCCCACAGCCTTAAGCATCACAACTAGCTTAGGGATCGTTTTCTCTGTCCATTCTATGTTATAGTTCATCAAGAAGTTCTAGCACCTAGGTGGCAGTGACTAGAGAACTCTGTCAATCAATGAATTATTTGGAAGACTACCTCCCACTTGATTCAAGCGATTATAGCACCCAGGCACTCTGAGCACATGCTCATTAACTGAGATATTGTTGTCCATCTTGCAGGCAAAAAACTTGTCATAGGCCTCATACCTCTCAACACGGGCATGAGCCTGAACTGCCAATTTTCAGATCTTGGAACATCTCATATGCTCCGTGACATTCAAAACATCTTTGTAGCCCCGATTCTAAGCCGTAAAGCATGGCACACTAAACTATTGAGTATTCATCAGAACATGCCTGTCAGACATTCACAACATCCATGCACTATGCTGGAGGGGGTGGGACACTGAGTGTTGGTGTACTAAGGACTGGGGGCTCCTCGTACCCAAACTTGTGCATGGGCGATAGCTGCCCTCGAATCGGCAAGTCCCTGTCGGGCTCCCATCGAATCTCAACGGATGTGGGAAAGCAAAGCGACAAGCCCCTCGGGCAATAAAGCCACCCACAAGTAGCGCCCGCCAAGATCCCAGCCCGCGAAGCCATCGCTCCACCTCGCCAGGGGGATGATTGTCTACATCGGCTGAGGTGTCGGGTGGGCTGGCGGACTGGTGGAGCTGGCCCGGGCACATGGCCCCTGCAGCCGGGCTGACGTGGCTTGAGATTGCATCGGCATTTCCCCAAATAGGAAGAGATGAAGAAGCACAGCGACGGTAAGTATTTCCCTCAGTTATGAAACCAAGGTATCAATCCGTACAGGAAGATCAAGCACCTACGTAAACAGCACTTGCACACAAATAACAAATACTTGCAACCCGACGCGTAAGATAGGTTGTCAAGCTCTCAACGGTAAAAAGATAGATTAGGTAGTGATAGTTTTTGGTAAATAGATCTCGCAAGAACACAAAATAAAATAGGTAAAGAAAAAGTGCAGCAAGGTATTTTTGGGTTTTTTGGATTTATAAATCTGAAAAAGGCAAAATAGTAGATCGGAAAGCAATATGTTGGAAAAGTAGACCCAGGGGTCGTAGGTTTCACTAGTGGCTTCTATCATGAGTATAGCACATGGTGGGTGAACAAATTACTGTCAGGCAATTGATACAAGATCAAACAATCACGACGATATCCAGGCAATGATCATTATATAGGCATCACGCCCAACATAAGTAGACCGAAACGATTCTGCATATACTTCTATTACTCCACACATCGACCTCTATCCAGCATACATCTAGTGTATTAAGTTCACGGGAAAACAGATTAATGCGATAAGAATGGTGACATGATGTAGACAAGATTTAGTCATGTAGGAATAGACACCATCTTGTTATCCTTAATGGCAACGATACATGTGTGCCTTGCAGCCCCTTCTGTCACTAGGAAAGAACACTGCAAGATAGAACCCATCACAAAGCACCTGTTCCCGTGGCAAGAAAAATCAATCTAGTTGGCCTAACTAAACCAAAGTTTCAAATAAGAAATACGAGGCTACAAGTAATCATGCAAATAAGAGATCAAAGAAGACTCAAATCATAGTCATGGATAGAAACTGATCATGAACTCAAAATTCATCGGATCCCAACAGACACACCGTAAAATTCATTACATCAAATAGATCTCCATTAGTCCATTGTATTGAGAATCACAGAGAGAGGAAGCCATCTAGATACTGCCTACGGACCCGTAGGTCTATGGTGGACTACTCACACATCATCGGAGAGGCACCTATGAAGAAGATGAACCCCTCTATGATGGTGTTAGATTGGATCTCGAGGTTCTGGAACTTGCGGCGGCTGGAATTGTGTTTCGTCGACTCTCCTAGGGTTTTCTGAATATTTGTGGATTTATAGGGTCGATAGTTGGTGGAGGGGGGTCCTAAGGTGGGCACCACCCACCAGGCTGCACTAGGGGCCTCTGGTGCCCTGGTGGGTGTTCCCAACCTCGGGCCTCCTCTCTGATAGGTTTTTGGCCCGACTGGTTTCTTCTGGTCCAAAAAAATCTCCAAAAAATTTCAGGACGTTTGGGCTTCATTTGGTACTGATTTTCTACGAAGTAAAAAACAAGCAAAAACAACAACTGACACTTTGGCACTATGTGAATAGGTTAGTCCCAAAAAAATGATATAAATTTGCAATAAAATGATTCTAAAACATCCAAGATTGATAATATAACATCATGGAACAAGCAAAAAATATAGATACGTTGGAGACGTATCAACATCCCCGGGCTTAATTCCTACTCGTCCTCGAGTAGGTAAATGATAAGAACAATTTTTTTGATGTGGAATGCTGCCTAACATGTTCATCACATATTCTTTTCTTTGTAGCATGGACATTTGGACTTTTAGATGGTTCAAAGCAATAGTCTAGTTTTGACATGAAAACTTTATTACTCAAGCATATCGACAAGCAACCATGTCTTTCAAAATATAAACAGTGAAGCAAGTTATCACTAGCCCATCATGCTCAATCATTGATCCAGTCATGAAACACACTCAAATATTAGCTACACCTAATGCTTAAGTACGATCATAGTGCCTCCTAGTTGGTGCTTTATAAGAGAAGATGGAGACTCAAATTGAAAATAAAAATTGCATAAAGTAAATAGATAGGCCCTTCGCAGAGGCAAGTAGGAATTTGTAGAGGTGCCAGAGCTCAAAGTTTAAATTGATAGAGAAAATATTTTGGGTGGCATGCCTTTCCTGTCAACGAAAACGACTGAGAGATTTCAATATCTTTCCATGCTAGATACATCGGTTCCCAAACAGAAAATAAAGTTTATTCCTTTTTCCACCATACTTTCACTTTCCATGGCTAGCCGAATCCACGGTTTCCTTCCATGCCAACACTTTCCAAGGAATTTATTATTTGACAACATAAAGTAAAAAATTCTTTATTTTCATTTCATTTCGGGAATGGGCATCCCTATTACCGCCCTACTCTCATGCAATGTTAAAGTGAATAACCACTCGTCTCGAGAATAACACATCTAGCATGGAAAAATATCACTCATCCCCTACCGTTTCATGAGCGGTATGAGCACACAAAAAGGAAATTTTATTTTGAAAATAGAGATGCACATACAAATTTGCTTGGAACGGCATGGAAATACCGTAATAGGTAGGTATGGTGGACTCATATGGCAAAACTGGGTTTAGGGATGTTAGATGCACAAGTAGTATTTCTACTTAGTAAAAGTGAAGGCTAGCAAATAGATTGAGAAGCATCCAACTAAGAAATGAAAAATCACATAAGCAAGCATTAGTCATAACTAACATCGAATAATGCACCATAAGTAGGATGTAATTTCATAGCACAACTATTGACTTTCGTGCTTGCATCAATATTCTTACTAAGCATAATTACTCACTAACATAACTCACATATTACTCATCATGTCTCAAAACTATTACAATTAATCAAGTTTAATTTATCCAATGATCTTCATGAAAGTTTTTATTATATACCTCTTGAATATTTATCACTTTGGGACTAGTTTCACATATTGCAATTGCTTTTGACAAGCTCACATGGATATAAGTGAAGATCATGAGCATAAAAATTTCATCTATCAAAATAATATAAGTGAAGCATGAGAGAATTTCTTAAAAATTACTAAATCTCAAATTATTATAAGTGAAGCATGAGAGCATTTTCTTGAAACGTGTAAAAGCACGTCGTGCTCAAAAAGATATAAGTGAAGCACTAGAGTAATTCCATTGTTCAATAGATTTAATTGCAGCATAAAGAGAAATTCTAGTAAATCATAGCATAATTTTGGATTTCTCAAATAGTAGTGTGCAGAAAGGATAAAAATCAAATAAAGCAAAAATAAAAAATGCTCCAAGCAAAACTCATGATAAGTGACGAATAAAAATATAGTTCCAAGTAAAATACCGATGGTTGTTAGAAGAAAAAGGGGATGCCACTCGGGGCATCCCCAAGCTTAGTTGCTTGTTAATATTTGGATAATATTTTGGGGTGATGTAGCATCCCCAATCTTAGGCTCTTCTTACTCCTTATTCCTTCATCCATCATGATTTCAACCAAAACTTGAGAACTTCAATCACACAAAAGTTGACCAAATTCTCGTGAGATCCGTTAGTATAATAAAGCAAATTACCACTTTAAGTGTTGTTGTAAACCCATTAATATTTTATTATTGTAATATACATACTGTATTCTAACTTTACCATGACTTATACCCCCCGATACAAGACATAGATTCATCAAAACAAGCACACAATGCAACGAAAACAGAATCTGTTTCAGACAGAACAGTCTGTAGTAATCTGTACTCTACCCATACTTATGTAACTCTAAAGTTCTGAAAAAGTAGGACAACGTAAATAATTTGTATAGAAATACTGTGTTAAAATTTCAGCTCATTATCATGTTCCAGTAAAATATGAAAATTCGTATGCTGGAGACAAAGTTTCTGTTTCAGATTCAACATTGTTTCTACTCATCTTATGAATCATCCTAAAGGCTTTACTTGGCACAAACACTAAATAAAACATAAAAACACAATCATAAAAGAATAATAATTACTCAAAAACTCAAAATTAGAAAGGGAAATATAAAAATAATTTTATTCATTGGGTTGCCTCCCAACAAGCACTTTCGTTTTACGCCACTAGCTAGGCATAACACATAGATTCAAGTACTGTAATCCATAGTTTTCAATCCATAGAAGGCCCTCATGATTGATTCATATGGTGTATTCATTCTTGTTATAGGGAATTGTTCCATACCATTTCTAAGTGGAAACTGAAATTTAATGTTGCCTTCTTTCATATCAATCACGACACCTATGGTGCGTAAAAACGGTCTACCAAGTATGATGGGAGAAGGCGGATTGCAATCAATATCAAGAACAATAAAATAAATGGAACATAGTTCCTATTTGAAAGAATAAGAACATCATTAATTCTTCCCAAAGGCTTTTTAATAGTAGAATCCTCTAAGTGCAAATTAAGAGAACATTCTTCAATATTGGTAAGACCAAGCACATCACATAGAGATTTCAGAATTGTGGAAACACTAGCACCCAAATCATAAAAAGCAAAGCATTAATATTTTTAAATTTTGAATTTAATTTTAGGTTCCCACTCATCATGCAATTTCCTAGGAATTGAAATCTCTAATTCCAACTTTTCTTCTAAGGATTTCATCATGGCATCAACAATATGTGTAGTAAAAGCTTTATTTTGTTCATAAGCACGCGGTGAATTTATCATAGATTGCAACACGAAATACAATCAAGCAAGGAGCAACTGTCATAATTAAAGTTGTTGTAATAAAAAATAGTGGGCACATCACTAGTTAAAGTTTTGACCTCTTCAAACCCACTTTTATCAAAAAATTCTTCAAGATTTTCACCCTCAAAATTATTGGGACGCCCTCTAACTAAAATTGACTCTTATTGAGTACCTTTATCATCAATTTTAACATCACTAAACAAGGAATCAATAGAGAAAACACCAATCATTTTAAGATCATCATCATTGTTATGAAAGTAATCGCTAGAAAACGCTTCTTCTAAAAATTCTCTTCTAAGCATAGCGGTTCTTTTCTTACTTTCATCCATAGAAAAATATAAAGATTTAATTGATTCACTAATCTTAGGTGGAAAATCATTCAACTTGAGATTTTCTACATCATGGGAAATTCTATCAATGCTTCTAGACATATCATCAATCTTATTCAACTTTTCTTCTATCGTAGTATTGAAAGACTTTTGAGCATTGATAATTATGTAAAATTACGCTCAAGATCAGAGGTATTCCTGTTATTATTATTATAAGAATTACCTTTGGTATTACCATAATTATTAGAGGAACTTCCAGGAAATGGTCTAGGATTAAAATTACCTCTATAAGCATTGTTATTGAAATTGCTTCGCGAGATGAAATTCACATCTATAGAATCACTATTTTGCTCAATGAAAGTAGAAAAAGGCACATCATTAAGATCAATATAAGCATTTTTACTAGCAACCAAATTCATAAGAGCATCAACTTTTTCACTCAAAGTACTCATTTCTTCCACTGAATTAACCTTTTTACTAGTAGGTGCTCTTTCAGTATGCCGTTGTGAATAATTTACCATAATATTATCTAGAAATTTAGTAGCTTCACCCAAAGTAATCTCCATAAAAGTACCCCCCACGGTGGAATGTAAAATATTTCTAGAGACAAAATTCAATCCCGCATAAAAAACTTGTATGATCATCTAAAGATTTAAACCATGAGTAGGACAGTTTCTTAGCAGCAATTTCATTCTTTCCCAAGATTGTGCAACATGTTCATGTTCATGTTGCTTAAAATTCATGATTGGAGTTCTAACGGAAACAATTTTCGTGGGCAGAAAATACTTAGTAATAAAAGCGTCCTTGCACTTATCCCAAGAATCGATACTATTGCAAAGCAAAGAAGAAAACCAATTCTTTTTCACAATCCCGCAAGAAGAAAGGAAGTAATTTCAACTTCACAATATCATTGTCAATATCCTTTTTCTTTTTCATATCACACAATTCCACGAATGTGTTTAGATGGGTCGTGTCATCCTCATTAGGAGTATCCGAAAAATGATCTTTCATGACAAGATTCAACAAAGCGGCATTAATATCACAAGACTCCACACTAGTGGCGGGAGGAGCAATAGGAGTGCTCATAAAATCATTATTATTGGTATTGGAAAAATCACACAACTTCGTGTTTTCTTGAGTCATCGTGACTATGCAAACAAGATTGCAAGCAAACAACAGATATGATGAGAAAAGGGCAAACGAAAATAAGAGGGCGAATAAAATGGCAAATTTGTTAAGTGAGGGAGAGGAAAATAAGAGGAAAATGGAAAATAATGTAAATTGCAAGGAGATGAGATTGGTGATTATGAACCTGGTAGATGAGATTGCTTCCTCCCTGGCAATGGCGCGAGAAATTCATTTGACGTGGCTTCAGACAGCGTCGGTATTTCCCGAAAGAGGAAGGGATGATGCAGCACAGCGATGGTAAGTATTTCCCTCGGTTATGAAAGCAAGGTATCAATCCGTAGATGAAGATCAAGCACCTACGTAAACAGCACCTGCACACAAATAACAAACACTTACAACCCAACGCGTAAGAGAGGTTGTCAAGCTCTCAACGGTAAAAAGATAGATTAGGTAGTGATAGTTTAGTAAATAGATCTCGCAAGAACACATAATAAAATAGGTAAAAAAAAGTGCAGCAAGGTATTTTTGGTTTTTTGGATTAATAGATCTAAAAACGAAAAGGCAACATAGTAGATCAGAAAGCAATATGTTGGAATAGTAGACTTGGGGGCGTATGTTTCACTAGTGGCTTCTCTCATGAGTATAGCACACGGTGGGTAAAAAAAATTACTGTTAGGAAATTGATAGGAGATCAAATAATCATGATGATACCCACCTTGGGCCTCCTCTCTCGTAGGTATTTGGCCCATCTGGTGTCTTCTGGTCCAAAAAAATCTCCAAGTATTTCTAGGACATTTGGGCTTCATTTGGTACTAATTTTCTACCAAGTTAAAAACAAGAAAAAATAGAAACTCACACTTTGGCACTATGTCAATAGGTTAGTCCCAAAAAATGATATAAAGTTGCTATAAAATGATTGTAAAACATCCAAGATTGATAATATAACAGCATGGAACAAGCAAAAATTAAAGATACGTTGGAGACATATCACAGGTGTGTGGCGGCTTTAATGACACCTATCACACGGCGTGGCAGAACAATAGGAGGTAGCTGGCGAATGACACATAAGGAAAGGCAATCCTTGTCGGGAAACATTGCCAACGCGCAACCTCACGGCGCATTCAATGCGCATGCCCAGTCCATCAGAGTTAGGTATTTCCTACTACCTCTCCTGATAAGCGGTATTGATAGCCACAGTACACACTATACTCATAGGAAAATACCACCATAGCCCTTGTGGTGACCCCTTTGACTATAAAAGGAGGCCCATGGCTACCTTAGAGAAGGTCGACACTCTGTTCAATTGCATGAACTGCTGCACCTCCCGAGCATCCTTGCCGGGTTGATGCGCGTCTGTATTTGGACTCACATAACCAACCAGCCACAGACATGATGTAGGGTTTTACGCTTCCGAGCGGCCCGAACCTATATAAACCCTCACGTGCAGATTGGTCGACTGGTGCTCTTTGCGCACTCGGAACCCCCTGCAGAACCGAAAAGGGCCCCTCAAGGTCCATAGATCGTCATTCCCGCAATGACATGTTTGGCGCGCTAGGTAGGGGGACTTCCAGTGCGCGAACCTTCACCAACTCTTCTGCGTGTTCCAAACGACGCTCATGGTGCCCAAGAAAGCCAAGGGTGGTTTGGCGTCCACCCCAGTGACGTCCAAGCTACCCACATCATCCGTAGTGGATGGAAAAAATGGGGGAGGACACCACACGCACCACGCTGGCAAGCGCAGCCACAACACCGCGCGGAGTTTTGCGAGCCACGACCCAGGCCCCACCATCCTGTCGACCTGAGGCACGACGGCTATGGCCGAAGGAGCGACGACGATAGTCGAAGGTGACGTCGTGGCCGTAGCTGCAACCGTGGCGACGAAGGTTGCGGCCATACCTCCGTCACACCCTCCATGAGACAATCACGGCCTACGCCCGCGAGATGGCGACTCACAATAGCGCATGGGCCAGACCCTTGCGCAAGGGACACAAGTCCAGGCTCAGCCGCCTCCCCCAGGTGTGGAGGGACACCAGACGATGGACGGGCAAGCGCTCCTTCTGGCACTGCGAGGAGCAAGAGCCCACCCACGCCTTGACCTGTTTGATTCCGAAAACCATGGAGGAAGCTTTGGCGCGGGCCCAACTGCTGCTGAACTTTCCTCCGGCACCAAAGAAGACGGAAGAGTGGAGGGCGACTATACAAAGCCTGCTGAGCTTCGCCAACAAAGACAAGCCAAACGTGCTGGGCTCGTCACGCGCAACGCGTGGCCTCCACGGGACCCACCAGCGGGCATGATGGTGGTGGAGCATACATGGTGCAGTCGTCCCTGCGAGAACAACAAGCTTCCCGCGGGACTGATGCGCATGAGAGGTCTCCCAAGCCTCGATGGACCCGCGGCTGAAGCTAGACCAGCGCCACATCTCGAGGGACAAGTGAAAGGAGGATGCATGCACCGCTATCGAGAGGAGACAAGAAGCGCGTCATCAATCCGATGGTCATGCTGATCCAGCCGTCGACGAACCAACACCAGGGGCGCCAGGCAGCCTACCTTATGAGTTAGGATGCCCGACGTTAACCCGCGAGCTATGGTAGGTCCGTTGGCCCTCTAGAAGGACCTTCAAGCCAGAATTTTCGGATAAATACAACAGTGAGATCAGCCCATCGGAGTTCCTAGGCATCTACACCGTCGGGGTGCAAGCTGTCGGGGGACGTGATGAGAAGGTGCTTGCCAACTACTTCCCACTGGCGCTCAAACCCAATGTGAGCAATTGGCTGATGAATTGCCAGAAGGGTCCATTTCTTCTTTGGCGGACCTATGCAACCAATTCGTTGGAGCTTACCATGGGGGCACAAGCTCCCGGGTCAACCCAGCGATTTGCACATGCTTCCCCAACGAGACGACGAGACCCTCCGCAAGTACATCTAGAGGTTCAGTCGTGTGCAGCACAACATCCCAGACATCCACCCCGTAGCGGTGATCGCTGCGTTTCACATGAACATACGCAATCTCCACATCAACAAGGTGCAGGATATCGCTGAGCTCTATGCTCTGGCAGACAAGTGCGCGCGAGCTGAGGAAGGAAGAAGACTCCCAGGGGAGGGCGCAGGCGCGGAGGTTGACTCCAACGACGATGAAAATGCTCCCACCTCCTCGAAAAAGGGATGCAAGTGCAACAAGAAGGGCAATGGCATGTCAGTGATGGCTATCGAGAGCTCCAGCAAGCACAATGTTGGCAAGAAGGCCAAGTTTGAGGGGGTCTAGCAAGGATGTTGCTGCATGCTCCGGAGACGACGAAGCCGCGGCAGGCGAGAAGACCGGTAAGCCATACTGCAAGATCCACCTCACCAAGGGCCATGATATCACCGAATGCCGCCAAATAGAGCAGCTTTCCTAGAAACATAAGCAAGATTATGAAAGGCGTGACAAGGAGAAGGGCCGAAACGGAGCTGGTGGGTCCGACAAGAAGGGTCTTAGTGGTTGAAGCGACCACCACGGCAAGGCCAAACAGCATATGGTGAAACCTGCTAGAGGCCGAGACGACAAGTCTGACGATGTTGATGACGATGACGGCGATGAAGAAGGATCTGATCGACAAGATTTCTAGAAGGCCATGGACGCCAAGTGTGCTGCTAGATGCGCATCTTTGCACTCCTCCCACAGGCAGCTCAAGCAGTGGGATCACGAAATCAATGCGGAAGAACCGGCTGCAGAAGCAAGGAAGCCCCTCAAGTGCTCCAACACTCCCATCATCTTTGATACTGAGGACCACCCTAGCCGCACCATTGCGGTCGGGTGTGTGCCATTGTTGGTATCGCCAACAATCCGCAACCTCAGGGTCACGAAGATGCGGGTCGACAGTGAGGCTGACCTGAACCTGATTTTGCCCGATATGATCAAGAGGATGCAAATCCCCGATTCAGACCTTAAACAAACATGCTCCTTTCAAGGAGTGGACGGGGGAGATCTCAGCTAAAGGGGAAGATAACCCTTCCAGTTACATTCGGTAGTGAACTCAACTTTAGGATGGAGAGGGTTGTCTTCGACGTTGCTAAGATGTCGCTGCCCTACAATGGAATCCTGGGCCATCCAGCATTGGCGAAGTTCATGGGGGCGTCTCACCAAGCCTACAACACATTCAAGATTCTAGGCCCGATGATCATCATCTCCATCAACTCTGACAAGAAGGACGCGGTTCTTTGCATCGACAAGCTCTATCGGGAGGCAGTGTAGGCATCCGCCGATGAGGCATTCGCTCCTGTCGGCAAAGCTCCCGGGGGAAATAACAAGGACAAGAACTCGACCGGATCTCGTAATAACTCCAGGAAGTGCATGACAAAGTGTAGCACACCCATCGAGGACTTGCCAGAGACCTTCGCCGCCAGGAGCAAAAAGGAGAAAGTAACCATCCCCAAGACGAAGCAGGTGGCTGCGCGGGAGGACGACAAGGACGGCACTTTCACCATAAGTGCCACCCTCGACAATAAATAGGAAAGCATGCTCATCTCCTTCCCGCGGGAAAATGTCGATGTGTTTGCCTAGCAACTGTCCGACATCCCTGGTGTTCCCCGGGAGGTGATCGAGCACCATCTTGATGTATGTCCCATGCACGCCTCGTCAAGCAAAAGATCTGCAAACAAGCATTGGAGCGGCAAGAGTTTATTGTTGAGGATATTAAGAAGCTGGAAGCAACTAGGATAGTCAGAGGCGTCCTCCACCCGACGTGGCTAGCAAACCTCGTGGTGGTACGCAAGGAAAGTGATAAATGGAGGCTCTGTATCGACTTCACAGACGTAAATATGGCTTGCCCGAAAGACCCCTTTCCCCTACTATGCATCGACCGGATAGTGGACTCGACTGCCGGCTGTGACCTGTTGTCATTCTTCGACACCTACTCTGGTTACCATCAGAACTTCATGGCCGAGGGAGACGAAGAGAAGATGGCATTTATCACCCCTGGTGGCACGTACTGCTTCAGGTGCATGCTATTTGGCCTGAAGAGTGTGGGTTCAACGTTTGCAAGGGCTGACCAGATTGGACTTGGACCGTAGTTGCACAGGAATGTGGAGGCGTATATGGATTACATTATGGTCAAGGCCCAAGACAAGGATACAGTGGTCCAAGATCTGGAGGAGACTTTTGCAAATTTGCGCAAGATCAACTTGAAGCTCAACCTAGAGAAGTGCGTATTTGGAGTTCCCTCCGGCAAGCTCCTCGGTTTCTTCATATCTCAGCGTGGGATAGAAGTCAACCCCTCCAAGATTGAAGCAATCGAGAAACTGGTAGGTTGTGTCGCTGCCCTCAGCAGGTTCATCTCCAAGTCTGGGGAACGCGTCATGCCGTTCTTCAAAATCCTGAAGAAGGCGGGGCCAATGACGTGGACTCCAGAAGCAGAGGCGGCATTACAAGACCTGAAGGAGTACCTATCCTCGTCCCCGATCCTAGTCGCTCCCAAGCCTGGGGAACCATTGTTGTTGTATCTGGCGGCAATGAACCAGGTGGTTAGCGCAGTGCTAGTGGCAGAGACAGAAGCCGAGGACGGGGAAACAACAGAACCAACAACCGACAGAACCAGGCCAGACCCGGTGAGCCCGAGAATCGGCACGGATGCGGCACATGAGGCGGAGCAGCGGGTAGTGCAGAAGAAGAAGATGGTGCAGCGACTGGTTTACTTCGTCAGCTCTCTCCTGCAAGGGCTTGGTCGAGGTACTCCAGAATCCAAAAACTACTCTTCGGCCTTCTAATGGCCTCCTGCAAGTTGTGCTACTACTTCCAAGTGCATTGGATCACTTGTCACCCATTTCCCGCCACAACGGATCCTAACAAATCCAGAAGCGACCGACAGAATTGTCGAGTGGGCTCTGGAACTGGCCAGCTTTGACCTAACTTTGATGACCTAAACTTTGAAAGCACAACAACCATCAAGAGCCAAGCACTGGCGGAGTTCGTTGCCAAATGGACGCCAACTCAAGACGAGGAAATCCCAGAAACAACCTTCATGGCAAGGAAACACCTTAGGCATGGGTCATGTACTTCGATGGAGCTTTTTCGCTGAAAGGCACTGGTGCCGGAGTGCTGCTCATAGCACCCACTGAAGACCACCTCAAGTACGTGATCTAGATGCACTTCCCTAGGGAGGTGTCGACCAACAACACAGCCTGGTATGAGGGTTTTCTCACCGGGCTACGGATAGCAGCGGAGTTGGGAATCTAAAAATTGGTGGTCCGAGGGGACTCACAGCTTGTTGTGAGCCAGGTCAACAAGATTACCAAAGCCCCCTCATAGAAGCGTATGTCAATGAGGTGAGGAAGTTGGAGGAGCATTTCGACGGTCTACAGATGGAACACGTCCCTAGGGCGAAGAACTACACCGCCGATGACATGTCGAGGCAAGCAGCCTAGAAGTCGTTTGTGGAACTAGGCACCTTTGTGCTCTGACTCACTCAACCATCAATTACACCATAGGGATGACCAGCCAAGAGAAGAAAAGTCAGCCCAGGCGACTATTTCCCAGCGGAACTACCCAAACCGCCAACAAGGTTGCCGGAGATGACAACATGTTTGACGGTGAGTGCCAGACTCCGGCAGGATAGGTAGTCTTTGTCATCGAAACTGGAGCTCCCACGATAGGGGAAACTCCTTGGGTCCTTGTCATCGAGCCACGGGCTCCGACATGGGCGCAACAGATTGTCAAGTACCTTCACACGGGTGACCTCCCAGAAGAGAAAGAGGAAGCCGAAAGAGTAGCCCGAAGTTCGAGCATGTACCAGTTCGTGTCATGGGAAAGAACACCTATAGGATCACGGGGATCCCTTTCAGTTTGCCGAGGGGTCGGTTGCGCGAAGAGCCGGTCTGATGAAAAGCACGTGGGGATCTTTACCCAGGTTCGGGCCACACGGATGCGTAAAACCCTACTCCTGCTTGGTGGTATTGAGAGTGTTCTTAGGGTTCTTGCTACAGGGATGCTGCAAGCCACTGCCACGCGTGTGCGCAAGAGGGCCCCTCAAAGTGCAAAGGCCCAAGAGTTCAAAAGTCCAAAAGTCCAAAAGTCCTCTACTATATCGCCCTGGGCCTCCTTTTATACTGTAAGGAGATCCCAATAGTGGCGTACAGTGCATACACGGGGTGTATAGAGCTACAGTGCTATCATACCTAACACTGATAGAGTAGGACAGGCACATTTAATGCACCGTCAGGCATCTTTGTCCGTTAGTGGGATGGGACGGGAGCCCATCCCATCGGCGCTGCTTAGCTCCCTCCAACGTCGACGCCACGACACGCGTCCAGGTGGATTGACACCTGCCCTGTGCGCTGGTGGGGTCTTGCCGGGGCTTCGCCTTGCCGGGGCCAGGCTTCCTCTTTGGTGCGTTGATAGCCCTCCCGGCAAGGCCTTGCCGGTGATCTTGATTCTCCTTTGATGGTATCTGGTAAGTCTCCACTAGGCTTGGCCGCCAGGATGGCTACTATTGCCCGTGCATGAGTAAGGGGCATCGGAGAGCCCAAAACTCTAGTGCACCGACAGTTCGTCGACAACAACCTGTACAGAAGAAGACCCAACAGGGTGAAATTAAGGTGCATCCCTCGGGAGGAAGGACAACGGCTAATTGCATAGATACACGAGCAGACCTGTGACTCCCATGTAGGATCAAGGGCGCTTGTCGGGAAGGCGTTCCGGCAAGGCTTCTACTGGCTCACATCCCTTCAATATGCCTTGGCGGTGGTGACAACCTGTGAAGCATTCCAGTTCCATGCCAAGCAGTTACACCAATTAGCACAAGCCCTTCAAATTGTACCACTCTCCGGGCCATTCTTGTTTTGGGGGCTTGACATTGTTGGTCCTCTCCCTTGTGCTATCGGGGGCTTCGAGTTCTTTTTCGTCGCTATAAGCAAGTTCACGAAGTGGACCGAAGTTGAGCCAGTGAGAAAGGTAACGGCACAGGAAGCAGTCAAGTTTCTCAGAGGGCTTGTTTGTCGTTTTGGGGTCCAAAACAGGATCATCACCGATAACGGCACGCAATTCACCAAAAGCACTTTCATGCAATACTATCAAGACATCGGTACCAGGATCTGCTTTGCCTCAATTGCTCATCCCAGGAGCAATGGGCAGGTGGAACGGGAAAATGCTGAAGTGTTGTGGGGCCTCAAGACGAGAACTTTCGACAAGCTGCACAAGCCTGGAAGGCGCCGGATTGAGGAACTGATGGTGGTTCTTTGGTCGATCAGGACGCCGCCAAATCGATCCACCGGCAAGACACTCTTTTCCCTGGTCTACAGGGCGGAGGTAGTTCTCCCCGCGAAACTCATGTACGGCTCACCGAGAGTGCAGGCCTTTGATGAGGACCAACAAGAGCGGCTATGGCATGACGATGCCATGCTCCTCGAGGAAGATCATCTCCAGGCCACACTGCGCACCGCTAGGTACCAGCAGGCCTTGCGCCGCTACCATAGTCGCAAAGTGCGTGTTAGGATTTTTGAGGAAGGCGACCTTGTCCTTCGATGGATTCAGTCCGTGAAGAGATCAAACAAGTTGATGCCAAAATGAGAAGCCCCTTACCGGGTGTGATGACCCACAAGTATAGGGGATCACTTGTAGTCCTTTCTGTAAGTAAGAGTGTCAAACCCAACGAGGAGCAGAAGGATATGATAAGCGGTTTTCAGTAAGGTAATTCCTGCAAGCACTAAAATTGTAAGTAGCAGGTGTTTTGATAGAAAGGTATAAGGAGCAAGTAACGGTAACAATAAGTAAGGTGCAACAATAATTAAGCCCTCAAGTCGGAGCATGACGACCTGAGCTCTAACTGATCGGTGGCCGCACTGTCATCGCCATCCTCGTGCCTCTCCTCCTCCCGGCAGGCCAGGCCTCCTGGGTTTCCCCTAGACCTCTCGTTGGCGCAATGCTGGCCCAGGAGGGGCCAGGTTCTTGTCTGCCCATCTAGCAGCCCTGCTCCTCCGTGCAGTGCTAGTCCAGAGGGGCCAGGTCGGGCTTCTGCCGGGGGCCTCTCGCCATCTTTTTCCTCTTGTATCCCGCCTCTCCTTTCTATCTTTTTCTTCTTTTAATCTCCCCTAGGGGAGAAAGTAAAATAAAGATGTACTTAGGAACAAGCGATATTTTATGTAAATTTCACCCCACTTTGAATGAATGTGTATTATCTTCCTTGTTAGACCTTTTTCTGTATATGGGACTTTCCCTACGCTTTCTTGGAAAAAATCTTGCCGGTGTGCGTAGCCCTACCGCGAGCGCTTTGAGGAACGGGTCCTTAGCAACCTGCTGGTGGTGCCACTACTGGCAAGATACCTTGGCATCCTTGGGGCAGCCGTTCAAGGTGTGGGTCTCGCTCGAAACAGAATAAGGGCGCAAGGGCAGTCAATTGATTCATTGAGCGGACTCGAAACGAAACAAGGAGCGCGGGCATGGCCACTTAAGCCGTTGAGCGGTCTCGAACACGGTGAGGGCGCAGCCAATCGCGGCAAGGTTCCCGTGCGTGCAGGTTTCCCGTACAGAAGTCGAAGTCACCCAAGGAAAATAATTTCGCGGCAAGGATTCACTTGGGGTTTTTCCAACTTATCTTTTGTTGTCATGCTCCCTCCGGCAAGTTTTTTGGGACGTTGCTCACAGGTATCCGTACCATCATTCCCCCCGGCAAAGCTGAATGCGAGGGGTCCTTCTGTCCTTTGAGAAAAATAAAGAAGAGAATATATGGATATGGAACCTTGGCGGTCCGTTAGTCCTTGCCGGGATCAAGTGCAATGCAACACCTCAGACAAACATGTGCATAAGTAAACATGAGAATCGAACAGGATTGCGGAACACTTATCCTTATTTAACTATGCGCAGGGTCCGAGCCTGGCTTTGTATCAAGGATTACACGCTTCAGCAGCAAGACTTGTACAAAAAGTGGTTGCCGGGGGTCCCGGCAACCACGCCTCATGGGTAGAACTTGCGAATATGTTCGATATTGCAGGAGTTTCTCACTAGGATGCCATCTTCGGTCTCCAGGCGGACTGCGCCAGGCCTGGTGACTCGTACTACCCGATAAGGGCCTCCCCACTTCGGCATCAATTTGTTGGGATTCTTGGCGGATTGAAATCGCCAAAGCACAAGGTCGCCTTCCTCAAGACTTCTGGCATTAACTTTGCGGTTGTGGTAGTGGCACAAAGCTTGCTGGTAGCGTGCAGCTCTCACAGCAGCCTGAAGACGGTCTTCCTCAAGGAGCGTCGCGTTGTCTTGCCTCAACTGCACTTGCTCAATCTCATCATAAGTGAGCACTCGAGGTGACCCATACATGAGTTCGGTGCGGAGAACTGCCTCCACCCCATAGACAAGGGAGAAGGGTGGCTGGCCGGTAGCTTGATTTGGTGTCGTCCTGATTGACCAAAGAACCACCGGTAACTCATCAATCCAGTTCCTTCCGCACTTGTGCAACCTATCAAAAGGTCTTGTCTTGAGACCTCATAGCACTTCAGCATTAGCCCTCTCCACTTGGCCGTTGCTCCTCAGGTGGGCAACGAAAGCAAAACAGATTTTGCTACCAAGGTCTTGGACATACTACATGAAGGTGCGGCTTGTGAACTGTGTGCCGTTGTCAGTGATGATCCTGTTGGGAACACCAGAGCAGCAAACTAGTCCCTTAAAGCACTTGATGGTTGACTGTGTTGTCACCTTTCTCACTGCTTCCACTTCCGGCCACTTTGTGAACTTGTCGATCACAACATACAAGTACTCAAAGCCCCCTACAGCGCAGGGAAAGGGGGCCAAGATGTCAAGCCCCTAGGCCAAAAATTGCCAGGAGAGAGGGATCGTTTGAAGTACTTGAGCTGGTTGATGTAGCATCTTTGAATGAAACTGGCATGCCTCACACTTGGTTACCAATGTCGTTGCATCCTGGAGGGCGGTGGGCCAAAAGAGCCTTGCCGGAATGCTTTCCCGGCAAGGGCTCTTGACCCTATGTGGGAACCACATAGGCCTCCATGTATGTCTGCCAACAGCCCTAGTCCATCTTCCCGGGAAATGCATTTGAGTTTCACACTGTTCAGTCTTTTTCTGTACAAGAGTTGTCTACAAACTGGTACATATTAGATCGGTGGGCTACTCTCTTGTTTCTTCTTGTTCCCCGGGAAGTTCTCCTGTCTGAAGGAAATAGACGATGTGTTGCGCCCATGTCAGAGCCTGTGGCTCAATAGCAAGGACCAAAGGTGTATCCTCCGCTGGGGTAGCATTTGTCTCAACGGCAAGGGCCTGAGGGCTTGCCGGAGTCTGCTGCGCCCCAGCAAGCCTAGCGGGAGCGTATGCTTCTACGGCAAGAGTCGGGGGCACTTCCAAAGCATAGTACTCACCGACAAGCCTGTCGTTCCCTCTAGCAACCTTCTCGCCGGCGAATTCGGGGAGCTCTACCGGGAAATACTTGCCGGAACTCAACTTTCTTCTCTTCTCTTGTATAGTTGATGGTGTCACAGAGGGTTGAGTCAGTTGGAGCATGAAAGTTCCTGGTTCCATAGGTAACTTAAGGGCAACACACTTTGACAGGCCATCGGCAACGTTGTTCTCTGCACGTGGAACGTGCTCCATTTGCAGGCCATCAAAACGCTCTTCCAACTTCCTCACTTAATCTACATAGGCCTCCATCAACGGGCTCTGGTAATCTTTGTTCACTTGCCTGACGACAAGTTGAGAATCACCTCTGACAATAAGTTTCTTGATCCCAAGGTCTACCGTGATCTTGAGACCGGCAAGCAGCCCTTCGTACTCAGCAGTGTTGTCCGTTGATCTCTCCCGGGGAAAGTGCATCTGGACCACATATCTGAGGTGCTCTCCGGTGGGTGCGACAAGCAGCACTCCGTCACCAACGCCTTGCAGCGAGAAAGCTCCATCAAAATACATGATCCATTCTCGATCAGTTTCCTTGCCGGGGAGAGTTGACTCTGGAATCTCTTCGTCGGGCGTTGGGGTCCATTCTGCAATGAACTCCGCCAAGGCCCTATTCTGAATGGTCGAAGTGCTCTCAAACTGAAGACCAAAGCTTTATAGTTCCAAAGCCCACTCCACAATCCTGTCGGTAGCTTCTGGGTTCCGCAATATCCACTGTAGCGAGAAGCGGGTGACAACAATGATCTCATGTGCTTGGAAGTAATGGGGCAGCTTCCTCGAGCCCATAAGAAGGCTGAATAGCAATTTTTGTATGCCAGAATATCTTGACCGAGCCCCCTGCAACAAGGAACTGACAAAATAAACTGGTCGCTGTACCACTTTGTTCTTCTGGACTATCTCTTTCAACTGCGGAGATCCCTCTTTGCCGGCACCAGACCCTGCCGGGGACTATCCCGGTTCGTCACATGGCGGTCCTACTGTTGTTGCTGCTTCTTCGTCAACTTCTCTTTCAGCCACTAGTGCAGCACTCACCACTTGATTTGTTGCCGTCAGATATAGCAGCAACGGCTCTTGTGTTTTGGCGTGACTAGGACTCGCAGAGAGGAAAGGTACTTCTTCAAATCCTACAGTGTTGCCTCCACTTCCAGAGTCCATTTCATTGGACCTGCCTTCTTCAAGATTTTGAAAAAGGGCAGGGCGCGCTCAGCAAATTTTGTGATGAACCTACTCAGAGCAGCAACACAGCCGGCAAGGCGTCGCACGTCCTTGACTTGTCTTGGTGCTTCAATTTTCTCAATTGCTTTGATCTTTTCCGGATTTGCTTTGGTTCCTCGTTGAGATACAAAGAACCCAAGAAGCTTGCCGGATGGGACGCCGAACACACATTTCTCAAGGTTGAGCTTCATGTTGATCTTTCGCAGATTTGCAAATGTTTCTTCTAGGTCTGATATGAGCGTGGCCTTATCCTTGGTTTTGACCACTATATCATCCATGTAAGCTTCCATATTTCTATGTAGCTGGGGCTCAAAACCAATTTGGACTGCTCTTTCTAAGGTAGAACTAGCACTTTCAACCCGAAAGGCATATGCAGAAAGCAATACATACCACATGGGGTGATTAATGCGATCTTCTCCTCGTCTTCCTTGGCCATGAAAATTTGATGATAGCCTGAATAGGCATCAAGAAAAGACAATAAGTCGCAGCCGGTAGTGGAGTCCACAATCTGGTCGATGCGCGGCAAGGGAAAGGATCTTTGGGGCAGGCCTTGTTGATGTCCGTGAAATCAATGCATAGCCTCCACTTCCATTCGCCTTGCGAACTACGACTGGATTGCCCAATGCTACTTCTCGTGCATGTGTTGGTTTCCGTGAAGAGGAACGGGTGATGCAGCAAAGTAGATAAGTATTTCCCTGAGTTGTTGAGAACCAAGGTATCAATCCAGTAGGAGATACAAGCAAGTCCCCAATAGATGTACCTACACAAAGAATCTGCACCCAACCCTATAAAGGGGTTGGCAATCCCTTCATGGTTACTTGCAAGGATGAGATCTGATAGAGACAGATTGCTTGAATGGAAAGTAAAACAAAAGGTAAAAATAATGCAGCAAAGTATTTTTGGTATTTTTGGTTTTATATCTGAATGTATAAGATGGAAAATAGACCCGGGGGGCATAGGTTTCACTAGAGGCTTCTCTCATGATGGCATGTATTACGGTGGGTGAACAAATTACTGTCGAGCAATTGATAGAAAAGCGAATAATTATGAAGATATCCAAGGTAATGATTATGCATATAGGCATCACGTACGTGTCAAGTAGACCAAAACAATTATGCATCTACTACTATTACTCCACACAGCGACCGACTCCTGCCTGCATCTAGAGTATTAAGTTCATGAAGAATAGAGTAACGCATTAGGTAAGATGACATGACGTAGAGGGATAAACTCAAGCAATATGATGAAAACACCATCTTGTTATCCTTGATGGCAACAATATAATACGTGCCTCGCTACCCCTACTTTGTCACTGGGTGAGGACATCACAAGATTGAACCCAAAACTAAGCACTTCTCCCATTGCAAGAGTTACCAATCTACCTGGCCAAACCAAACCAATAACTCGAAGAGACTTGCAAAGATATGAAACCATGCATATAAGAATTCAGGAAAGACTCAAATAATATTCATGGATAATCTGAACATAAATCCACAATTCATCGGATCTCGACATACACACCGCAAAAGAGTATTGCATCGGATAGATCTCCATGAAGATCATGAAGAACATGGTATTGAAGAGCAAACAGAGAGAGAGAGAGAGAGAAGAAGAAGCCATCTAGCTACTAGCTATGGACTCGGAGCTCTATGGTGAACTACTCATGCATCATCGGAGGGGCAAAGGAGTTGATGTAGATGCCCTCCATGATCGAATCCCCCTTCGGCTGATTACCGGAAAAGGCTCCAAAATTGGATCTCTCGGGAACTAGGCTCTAGATTAATAGGTTAGTCCCAAAAATAATATAAAATAGCATATTAATGCATATAAAACATCCAAAACAGATAATATAATAGCATGGAACAATCAAAAATTATAGATACGTTGGAGACGTATCAGCATCCCCAAGCTTAATTCCTGCTCGTCCTTAAGTAGGTAAATGATAAAATCAGAATTTTTGATGTGGAATGCTACCTAAAATATGTATCCATGTAATATTCTTTATTGTGGCACGAATATTCAGATCCGTAAGATTCAAAACAATAGTCTAATATTGACATAAAAACATTAATAGTTCAAGCACACCAACAAGGCAATCATTGGCCCGGGCATCTTCAGCACGCTGTAAGCGAAATGAGTGGCCGCCATGAACTTAGCCAGTGTCGGGCGGCCAAGAATGATGTTGTATGGCAATGAGATCTTGGCGACATCAAAAATGATCTTCTCCGTTCTAAAATTGATACCACTGCCAAACGTCACTGGCAGTGTGACCTTGCCCTTCCGCTAAGTCCTTCCCGAATTGACCCCTTGGAAAGTGCTTGTCGGCTCAAGATCTTCGTCAGGAATTTGCAGCCTCTGAATGACATCGGGCGAGATCAGGTTCAGGCTGTCCCCACTGTCGACTAACATCTTCGTCACCTTGAGGTTGCATATTGTTGGCGAGACCAACAACGACAAGCACCCAACAGCAGTTATGCGATCAGGGTGATCCTTGGCGTCGAAGATGATAGGAGTGTTGGACCACCTCAGAGGTCTTTGTGCACCGATAGAGGGCTCCGTCGCACTAACCTCGTGTACCCACTATTTAAGTTGGCGGTGAGAGGAATGCGATGAGTCTCCTCCTTCTATGCACATCATCTCTATAGCCTTCTAAAACTCATGCCCACTCGACTTGTCGTCCTCTTCGACATCATCATCATCTCCCTCTTGCTTGTCGCAGCCATGGGCTGACTGGTCTTTTTGTTGCTTGGGCTTGCCGCGGCGACCTCCTCGGCCAACACGCTTCTTGCCGGACACCTCAGCACCGTCCTGGACTTTCTCCTTGTCTCGCCTCTCCTACTCAGCCTTCTGCTTCTCGGCAAGCTGCTCAACTTGCCGGCAGTCTTGGAGATCGTGGCCCTTGGTGCGATGGATCTTGCAATACTGCTTGACGAAGTCTTCTGGCTTGCCGGCAGCCGCCAGGGCATGGTAGGAGGCACACCCGGCAATATCGTTGTCGGGGTCATCAACCTTGCCCTTCTTGGCGGTGCCGGGGTTGCCGGATCCTTCGACGGCTAGCACGGTCTTACCCTTGCGCTTCTTGTTCCGCCGCCGGCCCTTCTTTGTCGGGGCAGTGGCTTCTTCATCTTCGGAGTCGACCCCTTCGTCGACGTCTTCGCCGGGGAGCCTCCTCCCTTCTTCAGCCTGAGCACATTTGTCTGCCAAAACATAAAGCTTGGCGACGTCCGTGATTCTGTTCATCGCTAGCTCTTCCTGCATCCTTCGGTTGCACATGTTTTGATGGAACGCGCTGATAACAGCGGCAGGATGAACGTCTGGGATGTTGCGATGCACGTGGCTGAACCTTTGGATGTACTTGCACAAAGTTTTGCCCTCCTTCTAAGGGACGATGTGTAGATCACTTTCTTGACCAGGAGCTTGATGACCCCTTGTGAAGGCGCCAACAAACTCGTGGCACATGTCTGCCCAGGAGGCGATTGACCCCTTTGTCAAGTGCATCAACCATGACCTGACGTTGGGCTTAAGCACCAACAGGAATTAGTTGGCAAGTATCTTGTCGTCGCGACCCCCGGCAGCTTGCACCGCAATGGTGTAGATGCTCAGGAACTCTGACGGATGAGTCTTGTCGTCATACTTCTTTGGGACTTCTGGCTTGAATGTACGAGAGTTGGGCCACTAGACTTGCCATAGCTCACGGGTAACCGCTGGACAACCCACCTCATAAGGTAGGCTGACAGGATACCCTGGCGCAGACTTGTCTATAGTGGGCCCCGCACGCCTCTCTGACTGGAGGCACGCATCCCGCCGCTACTTGATTGCAGTTTGAGCGTCTTCCTTGCCACATTGTAGAAGAACTTGACATTGATCATGGCGGTCCACCGAGTCGGTGATTGGGTCTGACGATGCCGTCGAGTAGCCATCGTGAGAGTCGGTCCGTCGAGTCAGTGATCGGCACCGTTCTTGTGGAGGAGAATGCGCTGAGGTTACGCTGCCTCCGGTTTTCTCTCCACTGGCATGAGCCGGCTCGGTGGACCGAAACTTATCCGCGAGGCTGAGGAGGGTCTGAATGGTGGCTCTCCATTCATCGAGCTTCTCCGCAGCCAGCGAGAAGTTTAGGAGTAGTTGCGCCCGCGCCATCGCTTCCTCCGACGTGGTTGGTAATGAACGGCACGAGGAGCATGAGGTGCTCTGACTCCTAACCGTGTTAGAAGGAGCACTGCTGCGGTCCCGTGTTGGTACGCCACTCCTGCCTGCATGTCAGTGACCAAGCTGGTACCGCGCATCTTGGGAAGGATGCACAGGAGCCTTCCCATGGGGACACTGAGAATTGCGGGCGCCTTGGCATGGCCCCCTGCACGCGTCCTCAGAAGGCTGCGGCGTAGGGGCTGGCGTGGGTTCCCTGGAGGATACCCTTCCTTCCCCGGAGTTCGTCGTACCACCACAGACGATACTGCTCCGTCTTGACACCCAGGGGCGCGGGGATCCCCGTCGCCATCATGGGTGTCTCTGTGGCGAGCGTCGCCGCTAATTTGGCCTTGATCGCCGGAGCGTCGCGGAAGTTCTGAACCTTCGCAACCTCCTCCTCCACCCGAATCTATGCCCTCTCCTGTCTGCGCGGATATAGGGATGGCATACGTGGATGGGCCGGATGCTGTTGGGCCCCTCTTCTTGGGAGCCATGGCGGTGATGAGAGTGAAGGAATTGGCACGCTAATTACCAGAACGGGTTCAAAGAACCTTCTCTCCCCCTACCTGGCGCGCCAAAGATGTCATGGGAACGAACACGTATGGGATCGTGGGGATCCCTTTCAGTTCGGTGGGGGGTTGGTTGCGCGAAGAGCCGGTCTGATGAAAAGCACGTGGGGATCTTTACCCAGGTTTGGGCTGCACGGATGCGTAAAACCCTACTCCTTCTTGGTGGTATTGAGAGTGTTCTTAGGGTTCTTGCTACAGGGATGCTGTGAGCCACTGCCACGCGTGTGCGCTAGAGGGCCCCTGAAAGTGCAAAGCCCCAAGAGTTCAAAAGTCCAAAAGTCCAAAAGTCCTCTACCGTATCACCCTGGGCCTCCTTTTATACTCTAAGGGGATCCCATAGTGGCGTACAGTGCGTACACGGGGTGTACAGAGCTACAGTGCTATCATACCTAACACTGACAGAGTAGGACAGGCGCATTTAATGCACCGTCGGGCATCTATGTCCCTTAGTGGGATGGGACGGGAGCCCATCCCATCGGTGTCGCTTAGCACCCTCCAACGTCGACGCCGCGACACGCGTCCAGGTGTATTGACACCTGCCTAGTGCGATGGCTTTGCCTTGCCGGGGCCTTGCCTTGCTGGGGCCGGGCTTCCTCTCTGGTGGGATGATAGCCCTCCCGGCAAGACCTTGCTGGTGATCTTGATTCTCCTTTGCTGGTATGGTAAGTCTCCGCTGGGGTTGGCCGCCAGGATGGCTACTACTGCCCGTGCAAGAGTAAGGGGCATTGGAGAGCCCAAAACTCTAGTCCACCGACAGTTCATCGACAACAAATTGTACAGAAGAAGACCCAATGGGGTGAAATTAAGGTGCATCCCTCGGGAGGAAGGACAACGGCTAATGGCAGAGATACACGAGCTGACCTATGGCTCCCATGTAGGATCAAGGGCGCTTGTCGAGAAGGCGTTCCGGCAAGGCTTCTACTGGCTCACATCCCTTCAATACGCCTTGGCGGTGGTGTCGACCTATGAAGCATTCCAGTTCCATGCCAAGCAGGTACACCAATCAGCACAACCCCTTCAAATTGTACCACTCTCCGGGCCATTCTCATTCTGGGGGCTTGAAATCGTTGGTCCCCTCCCCTGTGCTACCGGGGGCTTCGAGTTCTTTTTCGTCGCTATAAGCAAGTTCACGTAGTGGGCCGAAGTTGGGCCAGTGAGAAAGGTAACAGCACAGGAAGCAGTCAAGTTTCTCAGAGGGCTTGTTAGTCATTTCGGGGTCCAAAACAGGATCATCACCGATAACGGCATGCAATTCACTAGCAGCACTTTCATGCAATACTGTCAAGACATCGGTACCAGGATTTGCTTTGCCTTAATTGCTCATCCCAGGAGTAATGGGTAGGTGGAGAGGGAAAATGCTGAAGTGTTGTGGGGCCTCAAGACGAGAACTTTCGACAAGCTGAACAAGCATGGAAGGCGCTGGATTGAGGAACTGGCAATGGTTCTTTGGTCGATCAGGACGATGCCAAATCGATCCACCGGCAAGACACCATTTTCCCTGGTCTACGGGGCGGAGGTAGTTCTCCCCACGAAACTCATGTATGGCTCACCGAGAGTGCGGGCCTTTGACGAGGACCAGCAAGAGTAGCTACGGCATGGCGATGCGACGCTCCTCGAGGAAGATCATCTCCAGGCTGCACTGCGCGCTGCTAGGTACCAGCAATTCTTGCGCCGCTACCATAGCCGGAAAGCGCGTGTCAGGGTTTTTGAGGAAGGCGACCTTGTCCTTCGATGGATTCAGTCCACGAAGGGATCGAACAAGTTGACGCTAAAATGGGAAGGCCCTTACCAGGTGTGATGACCCACAAGTATAGGGGATCACTTGTAGTCCTTTGGATAAGTAAGTGTCGAATCCAACGAGGATCAGAAGGATATGATAAGCGGTTTTCATTAAGGTAATTCCCGCAAGCACTGAAATTGTAAGTAGCAAGTGTTTTGATAGCAAGGTAATTTGTAAGGAGCAAGTAACTGTAACAATAAGTAAGGTGCGGCAAGGTAGACAATCCTTTTGTGGCAAAGGACATTCCTAAATTATTTATTATGAAGAGCAAAGTGTTCTTGAGGGTACACAAGAATTTCATCTAGCCACTTTCGTCATGTTGGTTTGACTTGTGTCCGCTACTTTGATAATTTGATATGTGGGTGGACCGGTGCTAAGGTGTTGTTCTTACTTGAACTAACAACCTACTTATGATTAACCCCCTCGCAAGCATCTGCAACTACGAGAAAAGTATTAAGAGAAAGTCTAACCATAGCATTAAACATGTGAACCCAAATCAACCCCTTACGGAGTAGTGCATAAACTAGGGTTTAAGTTTGTGTCACTCTCGCAACCCATTATCTAATAACCATTCCAAAATGCTTTCCCTTAGTCCCAAGGATGGTGAAGTGTCATGTAGTCGACGTTCACATGACACCACTAAGGGAATCACAACATACATACATCAAAATATCGAACACATGCCAAATTCGCACGACTACTTGCAACATGACTTCTCTTGGGACCTCAAGAACAAAAGTAAATACTCACAAATAATATGCATGCTCAAGATCAGAGGTGTATTGAATATCATAATGGATCTGAACATATAATCTTCCACCAAATAAACCATATAGTAATCAACTATGCAAGGTATTCAACACTACTAGTGACCCACAGGTACCAATCTGAGGTTCCGATACAAAGATTGAACACAGAAATGAACTAGGGTTTGAGAGGAGATGGTTATGTTGAAGATGTTGATGAAGAATGGCGTCCCCAAGATGAGAGGGTTGTTGGTAGTGACGATGGCTTTTATTTCCCCCTCCGGGAGGGAAGTTCCCCCGGCGCACCCGCTTCGTCGGAGGGCAAAAGTGATCCTTCCCAAGTTCCGCCTCGAGGCGGCAGCCCTTCCTCCCGAAAGTCCTCCTCTCATTTTTTTCTAGGTTAATTGGGACTATGTACCAGAAGATGGGCTCCAGAGGTGGGCCTGGGTGCCCATCCTCCACCAGGGCATGGGCAGGGGGCCAGGCGCGCCCTGGTGGAGGGTGGCCACCTGGTGGTCCCCCTACGGTAGTTCTTTGCTCCAGAAATTCTTGTTAATTATAAAATAATATCCGTGAAATTTTAGCTTCATTGGAGTTGCGCAGAATAGGTATCTCTGACATGCTTTTTTGGGGTGCTGAATTCCAGGTTCCGGCATCTCTTGATGTAAACCTTGCAAATTATGAGAGAAAAAGGCATTATAATTACTCCCCAAAGAATTATTATGCATGAAAACATTATAAATAATAGTAGTAAAACATGATGCAAAATGGACGTATCAACTCCCCCAAGCTTAGACCTCGCTTGTCCTCAAGCAAAAGCCGATATCGAAGAACATACCCACATGGTTTGAGAGAGAGGTGTCGATAAAAACAAAATACGGACATAGAAGCATCATGCTTATAATTATAGCAGCAACAAAATCTAACATAAAACTTTCTCATAAAACTTTTATTTCATAGCAGCATTATATAACTTCTTATAAGCAAGTAACAATTCATCACAACATGGAAGTATAAAGCATAAACCCTATTGGAAACCAACAAACTATGTTCTCAGTCAACTCTTGCAACTACAATTAATCATATTTTCAGGAAGGGTCTCATGTAGGAGCCTTTTGGCAAGTCCACATACTCAGACATCATTTAGTCTTCTATGATTGCTAACACTCACAGCATACCCATGGACAAAAAGTTTCAACGAGACACATAGAAAGATAGGGGCTTATAGTTTGCTCCCAACATATTCACCTCAAGAGTGGTGTCAACAATCATTGTTGAGGATATCTCTTATCGTTATCGTCTCGGTCAGGTGGGGATTAGAGATTAATCGCAAATCGGCAGATTAATCGGTTCTATCAGTCGACTATTAATCGGCCATTTTTTGCAACTCCCAGGTTTCTAACACTGAAATATGCTATATTTAACACCAAAAATATATTGCACAAAAGTGTTACATTGATTCCTAGCCTCCGAATCCTCATATAATGACAAACAAAATAGCAAAATAGTACATATTGCATAACAAAGTTCACAAAAGCACAAATAAACATAAATTTTGCAAATATAGTGCTAGGAATAGGCCTAATTTATCGAAAGATTCCCCATAAATCGCTTGTCAGAGTGATAAATTGGCCCAAAAGATAAACGGTGAAGTAAGGCATAATCTTATCGGTCACCCCACAAGTAGCGTTGAATCGGACGATAAATTTCTGAATCGGAATATTTTTTTAATAGTGTCACAATAATAAAATAACTCATGCTCACTCATATCCAACTGGTCATATGTGCCTAGATCTTTCCTCACCACATGATACTTGCCAAAGGAGAAAAATAAGAAGGAATAGAGAAGAGTACTTTGACTCTTGAATAAAAGTAAGTACGTAAAAGTAAAAGATAGGCCCTTCGCAGAGGGAAGCATAGGTTGTCATGCGCTTTTTAGTTTTGCATGCCAAATCCCTTAGCGCAAAAGAACGTCACGTTGCATTGCCTCTTGTTATAGCAACCTTTATTTTGCAGTCCATCGCTTTTATTACTTTGCCATCACAAGTTCGTGCAATGCTCAATTTTCTCTTACACTAATTGATTCAACACTTTTTGGAAGCAATTTTTATTGCCTTGATGCACCGATGACAACTTACTTAAAGGATCTTATTCAATCCATAAGTAGGTATGGTGAACTCTCAAACATGAGTTTGGGTTTTAGGTTTTTGGATGCATAAGTAGTATCTCTACTTAGTGCGGAGTTTTTGGCTAGCAAAGATATCGGGCAAGCACCACATGTTAAAAGACCTATGACAATATAACTTCTATGTGAATATGAACTTGCATAAATCATTACGTTGTCTTGCTTGTCCAACGTCAACAATTTTGGCATATAATATTTAATGGGGGCTCACAATCACAAAAGATGTCCATGATAGTATATTTGCATGTGAATCTTCTCTTACCTAATCAATTCTTTCATGAGTTGCATAATTGACTAATGCTATGTTTGCCAATCTCCAATAAATTTTACCACTTAAGCTTTTCTTTATTGGGATGTCATTACTCACCATAAGATTAGCATATGATCTTTTTCATTTGTTTTCTTTTATCATGATTGTAACAAGAAAGTAAAAGGGGCAAAAACTCAAACTAACTTTATTATATATCTTTCACTCGATTACATAGATAGATAGATCACGAAACTAGCACTCGAATATAGATCATACTAAACATGTATTCAATTAAAACATGACAAAGCTAAGGATCGAAATAAAAAGTAAAAGTGAAAGTGATGGTGATACGATGCCAGGGCACCTCCCCCAAGCTTGGCTCAAGCCAAGGGGAGTGCCCATACCCGTGTACTCAGATCTCCTTTGGTGGTGGTGATGAGACAGTAGTGAGTTTATCCTCCGGTTTCCAGGACAAGGGTTCACCATCAAAAGTTGAGGCACGAGTCCCTGGAGTCCTACAATTAGCAGCTAAGCTTATACCCGTAAATCTCTCCTCGTACTCGCAAACTTGATTTTGGAGATCATAAATTTGACTCTGCAGAAAGTTGATTTGCTCATTGAAGTTGAAGGCGATGTCTTTCATGCACTGGCCATCCACCATGTGATCGCGGTTAAACTATGTGATCATGGAGTGATTGGTACTAAGTCCATGTTCCACCATCCCCTTGCACTTGAAAACGTCTTGCTCCACAGCTTCCAGACTGGCCTCCATGCTTCCAGTTCTCTTGGGCACCTTAACGTCCCGGATGTGGAGCACCCCTCACGCATCTCAATGGCTTGAGGGTGATTCATCATCTTCGGCAAATAAAGGTTGATACCCTTCTCTAAGAACTTGTCCTTGGGGGAACTTGAGGAAGCCATGGAGATTTAGATGTGGCAAAAAAACAGCACGAAACAAGAACAACATAAAATCTCGCGATGCGGTGGTCAAAACAGTAGGGGGTATATATAGTGAATTTGTATTCTTGAAAACCAAGGAAATGAAAGGAAAACGGAGTCGGGAAGGTTCCCGAGGTGGGCACGCTTCACCAAGGCATGGCTAGGGGACAGGCGCGCCCTGGTACTCGGTGCCCTCCTCGGTGCCCTCCTCGGTTACCTTTCAGTTTATTTTTTATTTCCTAAAATTCATAAATATTCCAAAACTGATTAAAAATATTTTTGCAGATTTTTCGGAGTTTGTTTACTCACTAAATCACGTACCTCTTTATTTTCACGATTCTGGAGCATTCTGAAAGGTTTCTTTTATGTGCTCCTTCGGTGTCATGGTTTGGATAACGTTGATTTCAACATTAATAGGCGTACCTGAGATATAGTGTTTAATCCTTTGTCCATTGACCACCTTCGGATTGGTATCTTTGGCATTATTAATCTTAATAGCTCCAAAGCGATAAACTTCTTCGATAACATAGGGTCCTTCCCATTTGGAGAGAATTTTTCCTGCAAAAAATCTGAAACGAGAATTGTACAATAGAACATGTTCTCCAACTTTGAATTCTCGCTTTTGGATTCTTTTTTCATGGAATATTTTAACATTTTCTTTAAATAACCAGGCATTTTCATAATCTTGGGTTCTCCTTTCACCTAATGAGGTAATATCAAATAACCTCTTTTCACTCGCAAGTTTGAAATCATAGTTTAGTTCTTTGATTTCCCAAAATGCTTTATGTTCTAATTCTAGAGGCAAATGACAAGCTTTCCCATAGACCATCTTATATGGAGACATACCCATAGGATATTTATACGTTGTTCTATAGTACTAAAGTGCATCATCTAATTTCTTATACCAATTCTTTCGAGACCTATTAACAATTTTTGTAGTATCAATTTTACTTCTCTATTGCTAAGTTAAACTTGACCACTAGATTGAGGATGATAGGGCGATGCAATTATATGGTTAACATCATATTTAGCAAGCATGTTACGGAAAGCACCATGAATAAAGTGTGAACCACCATCAATCATTAAGTATCTAGGGACTAAAAACCTCGGGAAAATAATTTTGCTAAGCATTTTAATGGAAGTATGATGATTAACACTACCGGTTGGAATAGCTTCTACCCACTTAGTGACATAATCAACAACAACCAAAATATGAGTGTACCCATTAGAGGAAGGAAAAGGTCCCATGTAATCAAAACCCCAAACATCAAATTGTTCAACTTGACATTCATCACAAGACGAGACAAACTTACGAGCATCCTTTAAGAGAGTAGGCCAATAAAAACCATATTATAATACCTTATGAGTAGTTCTATCTCTAGCATGATGTCCTTCATAAGCTTAGGAATGACATTTCTGTAGGATTTGTTCATGTTCATGCTCAGGTACACAACGTCTAATAATACCATCTAGTCCTTCTTTATAAAGATGTGGGTCATCCCAAAACTAATGTCTTAGGTCATAGAAGATTTTTTTTTCTTTTGTTGGTATGTGAAACTAGGTGGAATATATTTAGCAACAATGTAATTAGCATAATCAACATGCCATGGAGTGTTTTGAGAGACATTTATTGCAACTAGTTGTTCATTAGGAAAACTATCATCAATAGGTATTGGGTCATCAAGAATATTTTCTAACCTAGAAAAATTATCAGCTACGGGGTTCTCAGCTCCCTTCCTATCAATGATATGTAAATCAAATTCCTGAAGCAAGAGAACCCACCTAATAAGTCTTGGTTTAGCATATTTATTTTCTATGAGATAGTTTATAGCAGCATGATCAGTGTGAATAGTAACTTTGGAATCAACAATGTAAGGTCTGAATTTATCACAAGCAAACACAACTGCTAAAAATTATTTTTCAGTAGTGGCATAATTTCTTTGGGCACTGTTTAGAGTTTTGCTAGCATAATGGTGAGGGATCACTAGAAGAGTGTCTAGAGGGGGGTGAATAGACTACTAGCAGGAAACTAAAACCAAACATTTTCCCAAGTTAATTGGTTAGCAGATTTTAACAGTTTTAGCAAGGCCAGCAAGTCTATATACCCTACACATGCATGTCAACAATATGGCAGCAAAAAGTAAAGACATTGCACATGAAGTAAAGAGTTGAGATGTGAAGATCAAACACAATTGGAGACGTGAGGATTTTTTCCGTGGTTCCAATAGGTGGTGCTATTGTATGTCCATGTTTATGGAGTCTTGAACCCACAGAGGGTAATGGTCACAAGAGTCCACGGAGGGCTCCACCCATAAGGGTCCACTAAGTAGCAACCTTGACTATTCCATAACGGCTTACGTCCATGAAGGACTAGCCTCACTATGGGTAGATCTTCACGAAGTAGGCGATCTCCTTGCCTGTACAAACTTCTTGGTTCACTCCACAACACGAAGTAGGAGGCTCCAAGTGACACCTAACCAATCTAGGAGGCACCACCCTCCAAAAGGTAATAGGCACGGTAATGCGATGAACTCCTTGCTCTTGTGCTTAAAGATAATAGACTCCTCAACATACAATCACTCTCACACAGATATGGCTTGGTAGAAGAGATTGATTGGGTGGAAAGCAACTTGGGGAGGCTACAAATCAAGATCCATATGGTTGGAGTGGAAGATCTTGACCTCAACACAAGGATAGGTGGTTCTCTCTCAAAAAATTGATAGGATAGGTATGGAAAAGTCTTGAGTGCTTCACTTTCGAGTAGCTGGTGGTGGAGGGGTATATATAGACATTTCCAAAAATCCAACTGTTACACACAATAAGTCAGACTCGGTAAAACCGATGTGTGAATCTCGGTTGTACCGAAGTGGCCTAAAGTTAGGAACTTTTGAATCTTGGTGAGACCAATATAGGAATCCTGGTTGTACCGATAAGGCGACCAACGGTTAGAATGTCCAATCTTGGTGACGCCGATTCAACAATCTCGGAGCGACCGAAATTGTGAACTTGGCTAACAGAAAGTTGGCAGCCTAACTAAGTGGCACCAAATGCAGTATCGGTTGTACCGAAGATCTAGGGTTTGGCTAAGTCTGTCTAGGGTTTGGAATCGGTGGCACTGGGATGGAAATGTTGGTTGCACCGATTTTTAGTATTTGGCTTGGACAGATTTTGGTGGGAGAGTTTGTGGGTGTGTTTGCTGACTATCACTTGTGCATGTATGAGCATTTTGTTCACCAACAAAGCCTTACCCACTTTTAATAGTATTGGCTTTCCTATGGACTCAAAGTGATTTCTCACAAACATAAAATGTAGAGTCCTCTTGCTTGAAGCTTTCCCAATCCTATTTCTTCTCCTTGTTGGGGTATTCCACAATCTCCACAATCCTTTTGCCAACCTAACTCTCCATGGACTGTTCTCTGAAATACATTAGATAAAAGTTAGTCCAAGAGACAATGTATGTTGTCATGAATTATCAAAACCACCAAGGGAGCATGTTGTGCTTTCAATCTCCCCATTTTGGTAATTGATGACAACATACAATCAAAGCTTCAAATAAAGATATGCGTTGATATAATGAAGACTTTGAGAGGCACATGACTTAGGTTTGCTGCCCTAAATGTGTGTAGTCCTTTAAAGGATAGTTACTTTGGAATGCATGGGAACACATATAGTAGAAGGGATATAAGTCATGTGTATCTTGGATATATGCATCAAATATATGTGAATGAGATGTATCCTCGTTCAAGACTTCACTCTTGCAAAGAATATGTGCAAGAAGCAAGAGATCATATTGATCAAACATATGATGCAAATACTTACCTTGAGTTCTTGAGCATTCTAGTAGTAGAAACACACTTGAGAAAACAATGTTAGGAAAGACAAGAGTATTCTACTAATATAAAGACAAAAGAACTCAAAGATACCAAGATGAGGAGAACATATAAAAGATGATAATCCTTAAGATTAATATGTCTCCAAGATCATTTAGAACTTTCTCCCCTTAGATATGAAAATAGTAGTTCATCCTCTCCCCCTGAATCTCAGCATGTAGATATTGGGATTGGATAGAGTGAGAAAATTCTAAAGTGAACAGTCAAATAAAATAAGCAAGAATATTATTGATCTTAGAATTTTCTCCTCGTACTTTGGTATTCTCCCCTTGTTTATATAAGTTTATATAACTGTGAACTTTTGATATCCTCCTCTCCCCCTAAATCATATCTCCCCCTTTGCATAAGCATGTAACTCTCCCTTTAGCATGAAGCTTTGTTATTCTCCCCCCTTTGGCATTAATTTCCAAAAAGGTCAAATTTAGGAGTAGGTATAGGGATCATTGACAAGGAAGGGATCCTTAAGAACAAGGATCATTGAAAGTAAGGTTCATAGAAAAGAACTGATAGAATCATTGAAGGTAACTTCTCTCCCTATGGCAAATAGTAGTGAGATCTTGTTAAGTTTTCTCCTCCTTTGATCTAGGGATCCTTGAATAAAGAATTTCTCCCCCTAAGTTTTGCTTGTTATTCTCCATCCGCCCCCCCCCTTTTTTGATGTACAAAAGGGATCATCGAAGTAACAGAAGAAGAACAGATAAGAGAAAAATAAATCAGAGACTCTGAGACATATAGATTAGTGATACCGAGATTTTGTAGTGCAGCTTGTCTGCAGCTTCGATAGAACCAAGATATCTGAGTCGGCGGCTCCAAGGTTAAAACAAAAACAAAGGAATAAGGGGCCAAGTTTCTGTTTATAGGGAGTCAAAAGAAAATATTTTCAAAGGAAATAGAAACGGACATCATCTAGAGAAGATTTGAGTGGTTACGAGAGATCATGCAAATTGAGAACAAACCACACAAGATTCATAACTAGATGATGGGCGGTGACTAGGTCACATATATTAGAGTATATTTACTTAGGAGCCAAGCAAGAATACTTGATCATAGGTCATACTCTATGTTAAGCTCAAAATGGGGTTACCATTTTTTGATTAAGCATTTTAATGTCTTCATATCACTTGAGTTGCTTTAGCTCATGACTTGGAGTAAAGCCTTTTCAAGGATATGAGTACATACCTTTGAGTGATGTTGATGATGTTGCTCGTAGGTGAACTTGTTGAGGATGCTCGAGATTGATGAAGAACATCTTGAGTTGGGAGCAATCCTTCCCGTTCTAGTACACTTGCTACCTACCAAATTTACTCATGCAATGAAGAACAATAGGTATATCCTTTTGACACGATACCAATTGAGAAATTTCTATAATGATCAAGTATATGTCAAGGATATGTTTTTGTTGTCTTCTTCCTTCCATCATCAAGAGGGGTTGTGGAAACTTGGTCAAGACAAGATTGCTTAACATTGGAGTTGGTTGCAATCTCGTGGAATGAAGTTCTTCCAAGTACCTACAAACGGTTAGATGCAATACAAGGGAGCATAGAATTCCATGGCACATGATAACATGTTAGGAATATCATGGAAGTATGAAGAAAGCTTATGCCCTTGCCAGCATCCGAGTGAGTCTAGCTCAAGTTTGGAGCATCAATGATGTTCAACTCACAACTCAAATGACAAAAAGTTTTCTCATCAGTGGCTTAGTAAAGATATCGGCCAATTGCTTGTTAGTGCGAACATGCTTAAGATTAATATCTCCTTTGGCAACATGATCACGAATGAAATGATGTCGAACTTCAATATGCTTGGTTCGAGAATGTTGCATAGGATTATGACCAATCTTAATAGCACTTTCATTGTCACAAAGTAATGGAACATCTTTAACATGGATTCCACAATCTTTAAGCGTTTGTGTCATCCATAGTAATTGCGCACAACAAGATCCAGCAGCAATATACTTAGCTTCGGCAGTAGATAGAGATACAGAGTTTTGTTTCTTGGAGGACAAGACACAAGAGGTCTACCCAAAAATTGACAAGTACCCGAGGTGGATTTTCTATCAACCTTGTCACTGGCATAGTCCAAATCGGAATAGCCAACAATGTTAAAAGAAGATCCCTTGGGATACCAAATGACAAAGTTTGGTGTTTGTATCAAGTATCTCACAATATGTTTCACGGCCAAAAGATGACACTCCTTAGGTGCAGCTTGATATCTAGCACACATGCAAACACTAAGCATAATATCGGGACGAGATGCACATAGATATAGCAATGAACCAATCATAGATCGATAAACCTTTTGATCAACCGGTTCATCCTCCTTGGTAAGATCAACATGTCCACTAGTTGGCATGGGAGTTTTCATACCTTTGCACTCCTGCATGTTGAACTCATTGATCAAGTCCTTGGTATACTTAGTTTGAGAGATGAAAGTTCCTTCTTTTGATTGCTTGATTTGCAATCCAAGAAAGAATTTCAGCTCACACATCATGGGCATCTCATACTTCTCAAACATCAACCTTCCAAATCTTTCACTAAATTGAGGGTTAGTGGAACCAAAGATAATATCATCCACATAGATTTGGCACACAAATAATTCACCATTAAATCTTTTAGTACAAGGTTGCATCAATTTTACCAATTTCAAATCCTTTTTCAATGAGAAACTTCGTTAAGCATTTGTACCAAGCACAAGGGGCTTGCTTAAGACCATAAAGGGCTTTATGAAGCTTGTAAACATGATTAGGTTTCTTAGGATTTACAAATCTAGGTGGTTGCTTAACATAAACCTCTTCTTCAATTTCACCATTTAAAAAGGTACTTTTAATGTCCATTTGATAAAGCATGATATCATGGTGATTAGCATAGGCAAGAAGAATGCGAATAGCTTCAACTCTAGTGACGGGGGCATAAGTCTCACCAGAGTCCATACCTTCGACTTGAGTATATCCTTGGGCCATGAGACGTGCCTTGTTGTGTACGACTTGACCATCTTCGTCTTGCTTGTTCCGAAACACCCATTTGGTTTCGATGATGTTGTGCTCATCCTCGGGCTTCTCCACGAGTGTCCACACTTCGCTCCTCTCAGAGTTGTGTAGCTCTTCATGCATAGCGTTCACCCAATCCGCGTCTTCAAGAGCTTGTTCTACCTTCAAAGGCTCAATGCTAGATATGAAATAATAATGCTCACAAAAGTTAGCTAGACGAGTTTTAGAGCGAGTGATTCTCCCGGTTTGGATGTCACCAAAGATTTGGTTTAGGGGATGGTTCTTGGTCACTTGTGCTCGAATTCGGGTCAGCTTTTGATTGTTAGACGGTGGAGCTTCTTCTTCATCATCTTCATCTCCTTCATCTTTGTTGTTGTTGACGGTGTTGTTCCCTTGAGGTGGTGGTGAAGGAGGTTGTGGTGGATCTTCATGATGTACTTCCTTCTCTTCATCATCTTGTCGTGTACCGCTTGTGGATGCCTCCATGTCATGTTGTGGTTCACCTTGTCGTGAGGTAGGGGATTCCACTTGAGTTGATGAAGTACTTTCCTTCAACTCCATGGGATGAATCTTCCCGATGGGTAAATCTAGGATAGCTTCCGAAGGGTCCTCATCACCAACATCATTTGGCAATTTTTCGACTTGCGAACCATTAGATTCATCAAACTTCACATCTACTGTCTCTTCAACTTTTCGAGTGAAGTTGTTGTAGACAAGGTAAGTGTGAGAATTTGATCCGTAACCAAGTAGGAATCCTTCATGAGATTTAGGAGCAAATTTAGTATGACGGTTCTTGTCAAGAATGTATCACTTGGAGCTGAATACCCGAAAGTATCCAACTTGGGGTTTGTTACCGGTGAGTAGCTCGTATGTCGTTTTACCGAGAAGCTTGTGTAGGTAGAGTCAGTTTGTGGCATGACATGCTGTTTCCACGGCTTCTGCCCAAAAGTGTCTTGGTGTCATGTATTCGTCAAGCATCATTCTAGCCATCTCAATAAGCGTCCGATTCTTCCTCTCAACAACTCCATTTTGTTGAGGCGTGTACGAGCCGAGAACTCATATGAGACACCTTCTTCGTCAAGAAAGGCATCCACATGGGTTTTCTTGAACTCCGATCCGTTATCACTTCGAACCTTCTTGATCTTCACTTCAAACTGATTTTGCGCTTTGCGAATGAAGTTCTTGAAGATCTTTTGAACCTGTGACTTATCATCAAGGAAAAATACCCACATAAATCTGGAAAAATCACCAACTATAGCTAGTCATAGGAATTTCCACCGAGACTCTTGTAAGAATGCATTGGGACCAAAAAGATCCATGTGAAGTAACTTTAGTGGTCTCCTAGTAGTCATGTTATTCTTAACAGGATGACTTCCACCTACTTGCTTTCCAGCTTGACAAGCACTACAAAGTCTATCTTTGTCAAAGATAACATCTTTAACACCAAGTATATGATCACCTTTAATAAGCTTGTCTAAATTACGCATGCCAACATGTCCTAATCTTCTATGCCAAAGCCAACCTTTAGAAGATTTAGCAATCAAACAAGTGCGAGGCTTGGATCTCTTTGTGAAATCAACAATGTATAGAGCACCTCTACAGAAACCAGTAAAGACCATTTTATGATTATCTTGACGAAACACTTGGCAATCTACTTTCGTGAATAACACATTGAAACCAAGGTCGAGAAGTTTAGATACGGAAAGAAGATTGTAGACAAGAGATTCAACAAGCATAACATTTTGAATAGAGCTATCATGAGATATGGCCACCTTACCAAGACCAAGTACCTTACCCTTGGAGTTGTCTCCAAATGTTACGTACCTTCCCGGTCCATGGTTTGGTGTGATCTCTTCAAACATTGCTCTATCTCCGGTCATATGGTCGGTACATCTGCTATCGAGAATCCACTCTTTTCCTCCGGATATGTAATCCTTGAAGTTTGCCATGAGACTTAGATTCTTCATGATCTTCTCATACTCGATGTGGAACAGCTCATCTTCATCATAGTAGCCATGCTCCACATTGTCATCATCAAGTAGGAAATCCTCATCATAAAGAACAAGAGATTCGTTAGGATGGTGATCATGACAATGTTCAAGTTTATGAATACGAAGGGCCTCTATGATGATATTGTTGATAGTTGTGACATCTCCTTTAGCACACATGAGGTCTCTAAGCTCAAATACGCAATCATCAAATTTAGAATCACTAGATGTCATATTGTGAAAAGCAACAGTTTTATGAAAAATTTCATCAAGATTACTTAATGAAGGATTTGGATATCGTTTCTCCAAATCAATCCACGAAGTATAAGCAGATGCAAAGTTATTCAATTGAGAAAGCACGAATCTTGGTAACTCGCTAACAATAAGATTGACAGTTCTAAGATTGCATAGCATATCAATTTCCTCTTCGTGTGTGGGATGCAAGGGATCAATAGAAGGCTCATAGGGGCGCATAACATATTTGCTCAATTGAAATTCATTAAACAGCTCAAGCATCAAAGTTTTCCATTGACCATAATACTCTCCATCAAGAATAGGCACTCTACAACTCAAACTCCCTATGCTAGACACATCCATCTTCCTCCTCGGTGATTAAACCAAAGCAATGGAGACCAAAGCTTTGATACAAATTGAGGGATCACTAGAAGAGTGTCTAGAGGGGGGTTGAATAGACTACTAGCATGAAATTAAAACCTAACCTTTTCCCAAGTTAATTGGTTGGCAGATTTTAACAGTTTTAGCAAGGCTAGCAAGTCTATATACCCTACACATGCATGTCAACAAATATGGCAGCAAAAAGTAAAGACATTGCACATGAAGTAAAGAGTTGAGATGTGAAGATCAAACGCAATTGGAGACGCGAGGATTTTGCCCGTGGTTCTGATAGGTGGTGCTATTGTACGTCCACGTTTATGGAGTCTTGAACCCACAGAGGGTAATGGTCGCGAGAGTCCACGGAGGGCTCCACCCATAAGGGTCCACGAAGTAGCAACCTTGACTATTCCATAACGGCTTACGTCCATGAAGGACTAGCCTCACTATGGGTAGATCTTCACAAAGTAGGTGATCTCCTTGCCCGTACAAACTTCTTGGTTCACTCCACAACACGAAGTAGGAGGCTCCAAGCGACACCTAACCAATCTAGGAGGCACCACCCTCCAAAATGTAATAGGCACGGTAATGCGATGAACTCCTTGCTCTTGTGCTTCAAGATGATAGACTCCTCAACACACAATCACTCTCTCACAGATATGGCTTGGTAGAAGAGATTGATCTGGTGGAAAGCAACTTGGGGAGGCTACAAATCAAGATCCATATGGTTGGAGTGGAAGATCTTGACCTCAACACAAGGATAGGTGGTTCTCTCTTGGAAAATGATAAGATAGGTATGGAATAGTCCTGAGTGCTTCACTTCCGAGTAGCTAGTGGTGGAGGGGTATATATAGGCACCTCCAAAAATCCAACCGGTACACATAATAAGTCATATTCGCTATAACCGATGTGTGAATCCTGGTTGTACCGAAGTGACCTAAAGTTAGCAACTTTTGAATCTCGATGAGACTGATATAGGAATCTCGGTTGTACCGATAAGGTGACTAAGGTTAGAATGTCCAATCTTAGTGACGCCGATTCAACAATCTCGGAGCGACCGAAACTGTGAACTTGTGTAACAGAAAGTTGGCAGCCTAACTTGGTGGCACCGAATGTAGTATCACTTTGTATTGGCTTTGGTGACTATCACTTGTGTGCACGTATGAGCATTTTGTTCACCAACAGAACCTTACCCCCTTTTAATAGTATTGGCTTTCCTATGGACTCAAAGTGATGTCTCACAAATATAAAATGTAGAGTCCTCTTGCTTGAAGCTTTGGCAATCCTATTTCTTCTCCTTCTTGGGGTATTCCACAATCTCCACAATCCTTTTGCCTACCTAACTCTCCATGGACTATTATCTGAAATACACTAGATAAAAGTATTAGTCCAAGAGATAATGTATGTTGTCATGAATTATCAAAACCACCAAGGGAGCATGTTGTGCTTTAAATGGATACCATTTAATTTCCTATCAACTCTTTGTCCTAGAACAACACCAATAGCATAATCACTAGCATCACACATAATTTCAAAAGGCAAGTTCCAATCAGGCGGTTGAACAATAGGTGAAGTGGTTAAGGCTTTCTTTAGTGTTTCAAAGGCTTCTATGCAATCATCATCAAAAACAAAGGGAATATCACTTTGTAAAATATTAGTAAGAGGCCTAGAAATTTTTGATAAGTCTTTAATAAACCTCCTATAGAAATCAGCGTGACCAAGGAAACTTCGAATACCTTTGATATCTTTAGGACATGCCATTTTCTCAATTGCATCAACTTTAGCTTGATCCACCTCAATACCTCTTTCGGAGATCTTATGCCCCAACACAATACTTTCATTAACCATAAAATGGCATGTCTCCCAACTCAAGACGAGATTAGTTTGTTCACATCTCTGCAAAAATCGATCAAGGTTGCTTAAGCCATCATCAAAAGAAGTTCCGTAAACAGAAAAATCATCCATGAAAACCTCCACAATATTTTCACAAAAATCAGAGAATATAGCAGTCATACATCTTTGAAAGGTAGCAGGTGCATTGCATAAACCAAAAGGCATACGTCCATAAGCATATGTTCCAAAAGGACAAGTAAATGTGGTTTTCTCTTGATTAGATTGTGACACGGGTATTTGAGAGACACCAGAATATCCATCTAGGAAGCAAAAGTGTGTGTGCATAGATAATATTTCAAGCATTTGATCAATAAAAGGCAAGGGGTAATGATCTTTTCTAGTAGCTTTGTTTAATTTTCTAAAATAAATTGCCATCCTATAGCCAGTAACAATCCTTTGCGGAATAAGCTCACTTTTATCATTAGGAACAACAGTGATACCTACTTTCTTAGGGACACAATGAACGGGACTCTCCCATCACTATCGGCTATAGGATAGATCAATATAAGCATATTTTAGCTCTTACCACTTCTTTCATCTTGGTATTCAATAGCCGTTGATGATCAACAATGGGTTTAGCATCAGGTTCCATATTAATCTTGTGCTGACATAGAGTGGGACTAATGCCCTTAAGATCATGAAGAGTATATCCAATAGCAGCCCTGTTCTTCCTCGGAATTTTCAATAATCTTTCTTCTTCATGTTCTGAAAGGTTGGCACTAATAATAACAGGATGTATCTTGTTCTCATCAAGATAAGCATATTACAGAGTGTCAGGCAATTGTTTTAGTTCAAACACAGGATCACCTTTAGGTGGAGGAGGACCTCCAAGAGTTTCAATAGGAAAATTGTGTTTTAGTAGAGGTTGTTGTTCGAAGAAAAAATTATCTATTTCATTTCTTTCATGAAAGTGTAAATCATTTTCATGGTCTACCAAATATTTTTCTAGTGGATCGATAGGAGGAACAACAATAGAAGAAAGACCAATTATTTCATCCTTATTAGGTAATTCTCTATCATGAGGTTGTCTACTAAACCTGGAAAAATTAAACTCATGAGACACATCACCAAACTCAACACTCACAATTTCTTTTTTGCAATCTATATAAGCATTAACAGTGCTCAAGAAAGGTCTACCAAAGATAATGGGGAAAAGTCATCTTTTGGAGAACCAAGAACTAGAAAATCTCTATGATATTTTATTTTCCCACACAAGACTTCAACATTTCTAACAATCCCAAGTGGTGTGATGGTATCTCTATTATCAAGTTTAATAGTAACATCAATATCTTCAATTTCAGCAGGTGCTATTTCATTCATAATTTCTTGATATAAGGTAAAAGGAATAGCACTCACGCTAGCACCCAAATCACACAAGCCATGATAACAATGATCTCCTATTTTGACTGAGACAACAGGCAAGCCAACTACGGGTCTATGTTTGTCTTTTTCATCGGGTTTAGCAATTCTAGCAGCTTCATCATAGAAGTAAATGACATGCCCATCAACATTTTCAACCAAGAGATCTTTAACCATAGCAACACTAGGTTCTACCTTAATTTCCTCAGAGGTCTTAGGTGTTCTAATATTGATTTTGCAAACCACAGTTGATACCTTAGCATGTTCCTTTATCCTAACAGGAATAGGTGGTTTGTTAATATAAGCAGTAGGCACAACTAGATCAACATTGTAAACGGTAGTTTCTTCTTTAGCTACGATCGGTTGTTTAATTTATTATTGAATATGGGGTGGTATTTAAACCACTTCTCTTTAGGGAGATCAACATGAGTAGCAAATGATTCACAAAAGGAGGCTACTATCTCAAAGTCAAGTCCATATTTAGTGCTAAACTTATGAAAAGCATCGGTATTCATAAAGCATTTAACAAAATTAAATTCAAGTTTTATACCTGACTCATTACCTTTGTCGAGTTCCTAATATTCAGAGTTGTGTTTAATTCTTTCCAAGATTTAACACTTGAATTCAATAGTCTTCTTCATAAAAGAACCAGTACATGAAGTATCGAGCACGGTTTGATCATTATGAGAAAGCCGAGCATAACATTCTGAATGATAACTTATCTCGGGATGTCATGATTGGGGCATGAATATAACATTGACTTAAGCCTCCAACCTAGAGCGATACTTTCTGCTTCATGAGGCCAAAAATTATATATGTAATTCCGATCACGATGAAGTAGATGCATAGGATAAAACTTTTGGTGGAATTCCAATTTCAAACGATTCCAGTTCCATGATCTAATATCATCACATAGCCTATACCATGTCAATGTTTTCCCTTCAAATATAAAGGGAAAACTTTCTTATTAACTTCATCTCTGGATAAACCTGCAAGCTGAAACAGTCCACAAATTTCTTCCACATGGATTAGGTGCATATCAAGATGTTCAGTTCCATCTCCTGCATAAGGACTAGCTAGTAGGTGTTCTAACATACGTGAAGGAATTTAATAACCAATATTTTCAGTAGGTGTTGTAGGTTGAGGGGGAAACTAATTGTGGTTTTGGTCGAGGTGAAGATACCCCGAACAAACCCCTCAAAGGATTACTTACCATAGTAACAAGTGACAGTAAATTTCAGCACGTAGTATAAGTTTTTCCTTACCGATTTCAACTTACCAAGAGCGCTTCAATCCCTGACAACGACACCAAAAAAGAGTCCTGATGATGCAAAAGCATAGGGGATCAATCATAGTCCTTTCGATAAGTAAGAGTGTCGAACCCAACGAGGAGCAGAAGGATGTGATAAGTGGTTTTTCAGCAAGGTAATTTCTGCAAGCACTGAAATTGTAAGTAGCGAGTGTTTTGATAGCAAGGTAATTTGTAAGGAGCAAGTAACAGTAACAATAAGTAAGGTGCATCAAGGTATCCCAATCCTTTTGTGGAAAAGTACAAGCCAAAAGTATTCCTTATGAAGAGCAAAGTGTTCTTGAGGGTACACGGGAATTTCATCTAGCCACTTTCGTCATGTTGGTTTGATTTGTGTTTGCTACTTTGATAATGTGGGTGGACCAGTGCTAAGGTGTTGTTCTTACTTGAACTAACAACCTACTTATGATTAACCCCCTCGCAAGCATCCGCAACTATGAGAAAGTATTAAGAGAAAGTCTAACCATAGCATTAAACATGTGAATCCAAATCAACCCCTTACAGAGTAGTGCATAAACTAGGGTTTAAGTTTTTGTCACTCTTGCAACCCATCATTTAATAACTACTCCACAATGCTTTCCCTTAGTCCCAAAGATGGTGAAGTTTCATGTGGTCGACGTTCACATGACACCACTAAGGGAATCACAACATACATATCATCAAAATATCGAACACATGTCAAATTTGCATGAGTACTTGCAACATGACTTCTCTCGTGACCTCAAGAACAAAAGTAACTACTCACAAATAATATGCATGCTCAATATTAGAGGTATATTGAATATCATAATGGATCTGAACATATAATACTCCACCAAATAAATCATATAGTAATCAACTACGCAAGGTAATCAACACTACTAGTCACCCACAGGTACCAATCTAAGGTTCCGGTACAAAGATTGAACACAAGATATGAACTAGGGTTATAGAGGAGATGGTGATATTGAATATGTTGATGAAGAATGGCCTCCCCAATATGAGAGGGTTGTTGGTGATGACGATGGCTTCAATTTCCCCCTCTGGGAGGGAAGTTCCCCCGGCGGAATCGCTCCACCGAAGGGCAAAAGTGCTCCTACCCAAGTTCTGCCTCGAGGTGGTGGCGCTTCATCCCGAATGTCCTCCTCTCATTTTTCTAGGTTAATTGGGAATATATACCAGAAGATAGGCTCCGTAGGTGGGCCTGGATGCCCACCCTCCATCACGATGTGGGTAGTGGGCCAGGCACGCCCTAGTGGAGGGTGGCCACCTGGTGGCCCCCTCCGTTAGTTCTTTGCTCCAAAAATTCTTATTTATTGTAAAAATAATCTCCGTGAAATTTTAGCTTCATTGGAGTTGTGCAGAATAGGTATCTCTGGCGTGCTTTTTCGGGGTGCTGATTTCCAATTGTCGGCATTCTCCCTCTTGATGTAAACCTTGCAAATTATGAGATAAAAGGCATTAGAATTACTCCCCAAAGCATTATTATGCATGAAAACATTATAAATAACAGTATTAAAACTTGATGCAAAATGGACGTATCAGGTGGTATGAGTCGCCAGGCCCGGCGCAGTCCGCCTGGAGACCAAACATAGCACCCCGGTGCAAAACTCGTGGAATATCGAGCATCTTCGAAAGTTCTACCCATAAGGCATGGTTGTTGGGCTCCCTGGCAACCACTTTTGTGCAAGCCTCGCAGAAATGTGTGTAATCCTCTATACAAAGCCAGGTGATGACCCTGCGAGTAGTCAGTAAAACTAGATTCCCCACAATTTCCCCTGCTCAAGTACATATTTATGATATGTTCAATGCGCTAACTATTGTGGTAGATCATTGTCGGTAGGGAGCCAGTGCTGAACCACGCCAGCCCTAGCGGGCCTTGCTTTTCTCTTCTTTCTTTTTCTCAAAAGAGAGTAGGGTCTTCCCTTCCATGCGCAAGCTATCCGGGGGAGGAGGAGCGACAGAGGCGGGCGACTGCGTTCAAGGCGACCACCGCGCGACAAGGAAGCCGGCAGATGGAGAAAAAGATAAGTAAAAGCTCTCCCCTATCGCAAAGTTACCACCTATGTAAGAGACTTGCGCACGGATGGATCCTTGGCATAATCGTTGCGCACCGAGGGGTTGGAAGCATGCCCAACGCCCCAGGCGGTTGCGGTGAAGATAACAAGTCGATCATGTCATGTGTGTCACCGTCGAAGGAATGCTTGGGAACCATCCCTAGATGTGTCCCGTGGCAATGAAGTACACATCGGCAAGCACCCCCCCTCTGAGCGTTGAGATCGCGAGGCGTCAAAAAAGACTAAGAATATGAACTAGTATGCATAGACGCAAGGCACAAAACAGATTCTCATACATCACTGGCACCTAACATTGATCTTTGATCATATTTCAGGATTACATGGGACGCCACTTAAATACAAAAGGAGGACGTCGAGCTCGGCTTGAATATAAAAGGATGGCACCAACACCTTCAACAGCGGTGGAGGGGGTGAGTCTGAGTATGACTTCCTTTAACGTCCCCATCATCCACCTAGGACAAAGACGCCCCGGGCTCGGCGATGGTGGCCGCGACGGCAAGTCGGAGTACGACTTCCTCTACAGCCCCGCCAGCCGCCGGCAGGAGATCTGCCACTATGATGTGCTAGTTGATCCGGAAACAAAGTCCCGTAGATGGAACCTTGTTCCCGGATAACTAAAACCCCAGCTACAATGCCATGCGCGCCTAGTCGGACTCCTCCTGCTTGATGCTGAAGGTGCTGCCATCGTCGCTAATGTTGCTGGAGGATTTGTAGTCGCTCCCGCTCGAGCTCTCCGCATAGCACTCCAGGCGGATGTCGAACGCCTCGAAGATCTTCACGAAGAGGGTAGCGGTGTTGTCGAACCTGAAGTGGAGCAGATGCCCAAGGCCCAGGACACAGGAGCGGGCGAATGAATTCCACCCCCGTGTCAGGAACATGGCACTATTGATAGAGAGGTCAACAACCACCCAAGTGGGACCATTGCAGTAGCCGTCTGCCTGCAGCCACAGCCCTTGGGGCGGGTTCCCCTTCATTGCCCGAGCGAATGGGTCTGGGAGATGCAACTATCTTTGGGGACGACGAGGAACCGTTACGATGAACTCGTGCACCTCCTCCCCCTCATGGATCCCAGCATGAAGTTGGGGGAGGGGCGCACCACCACGGCTGCCGCCGCGCCCACCGCGGGCTGGCGGAATCGTTCGACTTCCATGTCCCCTACGGGTTGGCGGATCCTCTTGCCCACGGCTCATGGACACCGACCGACCATGGGAACTGGACCCGACTCCTGACGTCGTCAGCACAATCTACATCGGGCTTTGTGGAGTGCTCCTTGCGGCAGTGCCTGATCTACAAGCACGTCCATGGCCCCTCGTCATCTCGGGGGGGGGGCACGGAGGAAGAGGGGATAGTAAACTAGGAACTAGGAGCCAGAGGATGAGGATGGGTAGCGCCCCCCTTCGATACCTTGTCCCCTCTTTATAGGGCGGGGAAAGAGGAAGGGACGACTCCTCCGCGACCCAGGTTGGAAGCGCACTGGCCCTGAGCCAGCTCGTGTGACCGCCCCTCTTGACCAAGACCAATCCCCCCCCCCCCCCCGTGCGACACGCGTTGCATGGGACGCGACTAATGAGGCAGAGGCATGCAGGCCTGAGGGGGATGACTGTTCATTGCCGGGCATACCACTAGGAAGTTGTTTCCCTTTCCCATGTGTGACCCCACGCAAGAGCGTGTGGCACGAGGGAAGCAAAAAAACCAACCGTGCGTGATGCGATGTGACGGCGCGACTCCTCAGGGCAACCGACCCTCTCCTCCACTCCCTCGACCCAGAGTTACCGCGTGTCATGGGTTTATCACGGCAGATGTCCGGGTGAACGGACTTGGATTCGAGGCCATCGCTAATGGGGTGGACTCAAAGGGGTTAATCGGGACGAAAGACACGGATTTACCCAGGTTCGGCCCCTCAAGTCGAGGTAACAGCCTACGTCCTGCTTGTGTTTGTATTGCTTGTGTATAGATTACAAGGAGCTAGAAGCTTGACCTAGTTCTCGATCACCTCTCCTCTAAGTCACCCCCAGGTCCGCCTTTATATAAGAGGTCAGGACCACTGGGTCGTTACAATTGCTAACCGAGTCTTACTGTATGTCCGAGTCTCTCTCTATATCTTCCTGTCCAAGCTGTCTTTGAGACGGCTTACACGCCCGGGTCTTCTCGGTCCGGGCCGTCATACGGCCCACACCTTGAACCGCTTATCTTCCTGGGCCACCAGTCTTACGGCTCACCCTTGGGCCGGCTCACGAGCCAGCAACATGACCCGAAGCCTCCAGGGCGGGTTATATCGTGGGGTTATATCCCCAACATTAGGCCCCAGGTTGAATTGAGCTTGCTCACTTCATCCTTCTCTTCTGTTTTTGGTGAGTCGCCCAGAAATGACCTAGCGTGACGTCATGAGATCCACTGACGTATCACCGAATCTTTCATTAACTATCATCCTGAGAATCAAGGCGTCCGCCTCGGTCAAACGGTGTTGTCGCCTGGATTTTCACGCCTTCCTTATTCCCTTTTTAAATACGACCCGTGCGGGTCGAAGCTTTTCCTCCTCCCGCTCGTGCCTCTTCTTCTTCTTCCTGTCACCGCCGCTCCAGCGTCCTCGTCATCCGGCGCCGTCTTCGCAGCTACACCGACCGGGCCGCTGCATCATCCTAATTCGCACAAGAAACCTTCCGCCGCCGCCGCGACATCTCCGGTGAGTTCTTCTTCTTCTTAGATCGCCTACGACCGTAGTAGGGTTTTCACCGGGGGCTCCGTCACTGCCGCTTGGGCTCCGGCACCGCCACCGTGAGTATATCTTGACGCCGTTGTCGCCTTTTGATTGCGCTCTCACCTCGCCGCCGCGCGCGGGTCGGCCGCGCATAATGCGCGGACCGCGATGGCTCCACTCCATTTTCTTTCCTTTTGCTGTTCATCGCTAGGTCAGGATTAAAATCCATTTTCTCCGCTTTTGTAGATCCGTAGCCATAGTAGTAGTTTGCGGAATCTATTTTTTAGGACTTAGCCGATTTTCAATCTTCCTTTCCTCTGTTGAGTCGCTAAGCTTCTCCGGCTCTCATCAACCGGGTCTTTCCACATTATCCGTAGAACCCTTAAACCTGTAAGCCGTCGTAAATATTTTCTTGCGCTTGACTCATCACGCCTTTTACCTTTTACAGTATTTAAGCCGCCAATATGTCTCATGCGTCCAACTCATGAAACTGGGTTGGTTCTTGCATTACGGAGGAGTACTTAGCAGAATATGTTGAAGCGGGTACTCTCCCTCCCAAAGAGGTCCTCAACTGGCGGGTTCCGGGTAAAGAGACCCGGCCTTCTTCCCAAAAAGGAGAGATAGTAGTCTTCACTGATCACATCGAGCGAGGGTTCGTGTCGCCCGGCTCTAAGTTTTTCCAGGATGTCCTTCATTTTTACAAGCTGCATCCTCAAGACTTGGCACCCAACTCCGCCTCAAACATCTGCAACTTCCAAGTTCTTTGCGAAGCTTTTCTGCAAACTAAGCCGTCTGTGGGGTTCTTTCGAGAATTCTTCTATGCCAACCGCCAAACTGAAATGAAGGGTGGTCCGAGTCTGGAGCTGGGCGGCATTTCTATTCAGTACTGCCGAGACATCATCTTTCCTGCTACTCCAATGCCGAGTCACCCAAAAGATTGGAACAAAACGTGGTTCTATTGCCCAGAGACCTCTCCTCAGAAAGAGCACTCGTTGGCGGATTACCGCCCCTCCCGGCTTAGGACAGACACAGAGCTTCCCGGTCGGCTCTCAGCCTCTAAGCGTGCCAGATATGAGTCGTTCCACGCCAAGATCAAAGCGCTCCTGGCCAACGGTTTAATAGGATTGGATTTGATCCGCTGCTGGATTTCCTGGCGGATCATGCCTTTAAGACGCAGAGGTCGGCTTATGTGCGAGTATGAAGGCAAATATGATAGCTCGTTGTGCTTCAGCGAGTCAACACTGACAGAGGATGATATTACCACTACCATCCGGAGCCTTGTCCATGAAGCCTCCGGCTCATGCAGCGCCATCGGCCTGGCGCCTTTCTGCGTCAATAACCCGGCTCCTGGTGTAAGTTAATCTCTTCCCATCCATCTCTTAGATATTGCTTGTACTTTGTTGATTTGCTATTCATTCTCCGGGTCATTCCTGTAGGCTGGCTCAAACTTCTGGAAGAAGGAATATGTTGCCCCTCCAAAGAAATCCAGGAATAAGGTCGCGACCAAGAGAGCTAAAAAAGATGCCCCGCAAGAGAATTTGTTTGACCCGCCACCATCATCCAGCTCAGAGGTAATACTTTAATTGCTTTGTTTGATATTTTACCTTCCTGCTTTATTAATACTTGTTTTACTCGCAGGATGAAGTGGAAACCATCCGCGCCAATGCTCCTGAGGTAAATTATGTTTCTTCCGGCTCAGAATGTTTCGTCCCCCGAAAGCCGCGGCGGGTTATCAGAAAAGTTCCTCTTTCTCACCCTCTTGCTCATCTGGCTCCCGATTTTCTCTTGAAAAATCAATAGCAAGCCGAGCATCGACAGACTCGAAGCGCCGGCTCTACTGAGCTCGTGTCCGGGTTACCAAATTCTCTGGCTCCAAAGAAACGCCCCGCAAAGGTTTATGTCTCTACTTTTCCTTTGACTTTCCTTTGTAAACTTGACACCTTCTCATCTTTCTGTTTTATTTTTCTTAGAAATCCCCTTCCTCCAACGACTCTTCGGTGTCAGTTCTACCACCACCCAAGATCAATCCGCTGTAAGCATTCCTTACTATGAGATCCGGACATCCGGCTCTTAATATGATAGCAACATCTTCGACTGTTGGTCCTTCTATTTTGCAGTGCTCAAGCCAAGCATCGCAGGACCAACAAGCCCTCCCTGGCCCTGTTATCAAGAGCCGGAGCTCAAACAACCGGAGGAGGCTGAAGCAGAAGAAAATCCACCAGCTGCCTCCACAGAACCGGCTGCTATCGATGTCATTATGGAGAGCCCTCCAAGGGCTCCTTCAAAACCGGCGACTCCTGTCAAGACCCCTGAAACTCCAGATGTTGTTATCACTGGGTCTGCTCATCAAACTCCTCCAGCTCATGTGCTGACAAAGCATACAGAGCCGGCCGAGGCCTCGAAGAAGCTAAACTTTGACTCTTCGTACAAAAAGATGACAGCCGAGGAGCTCCATGCCGGGTATATAAACCGGGTTACCACCAGCCCGGATCTGGAATTTCGGCTAGTCTCTTTAATGAAGACAAAATACGAGGTACTCTTTTTGTTGCCATACCCTTGCTTAGCCCCCAAGGGCCGGTTCAATGTACTCAACCGTTGAACCGGGTCTTTGTTTAACTTTCTGTTAGAAAAATTCAAAGCCATTGTTCTCTAGAATCGGCTTAATTTGCCAAAATTGAGTCGGATCTTCCTTCAGAAAACTTAAACCGCCAGTCCTAGCCCCCAAGGGCCGGCTCAAGCTTGAGAAAGTTGAGTCGGATCTTCTATTAGAAGTAAATTGAAGAGCCATAGTGTAGCCCCAAAGTTCCGGTTTAACTTCGAAGAAGATGAGCCGGAACTGCGCTGCATGCTGAAAGATCAAATATACATTAGCCCCCAAGTGTCAAATATATTGCTTGCAATCTGTTTGAGACTTGCATAAGTTTGCTTTTAACACTTGTCCAGTATTTTGGCGACTTATCATGTATTTTGATGTATTATAGGAAGCTTTAAACGAAGCCGTCTCTCAATTGTCTGATATAAAGGCAAACCTAGCGGCTCAACAAGAGGCCCGCAGCGTCTCTGATGAAAAGTGTCAGCTTCTGTCTGAAGAGCTAGTCCATATTAAGGCGGAGCTTGCTTCTCTAAAGGAATCTACTGAGTTGGAGAAAGATGCGTTAACTAAGCGAGCGGATGACGCCGACCAGCGGTTGATAGCCGTGGCGGATGAGCTTCAAGGCCTAAAGTGTCATATAACCAACATGGCAGCCGCTCTCTTTGGTAAGTTCTTACTCACTTCATGTTTCCAGCATGTCTCATTCCTCTGTTGTGATGGCGACTCATCTTGCTTTGTTTGACCTATACAGGCCCCAGAAGCCGGCAATTGGTTTCAGATAGCCTTTTACCCCTGAAGGCTATTTACATCTTTGCAGAACAACTTTATTGCGGCGCTATTTTCACGATTAAAACGGTTCAATACAAGGAGAAGATCCCCACCGCTCTGAGAGGTGTCTTGGAACTCTTCTCCACAATGCCCAAGCAAATAGAGGAGTTGAAGAAGTCCGCCTTCCGCTAAGGAGCCGTCGCTGGATTGAGCCGAGCTCTGGCCTTCGCCCCCGAGCTAACGCCGGCTGAAATGATGGATGGTTACCCGTCCAAAAAAGATGACGGCTTAGAGTTCATTGAAGAAGATTACATCCGGTGTGTCAAAGAGTCGTGTTATCTGGCTTCTGTGCTGGCGGATGAAGCTGATTTGAGCACTTATTAGGCGGCTTACGACGTAGAGGAGAAGAGGATCCACGGGCCTCTCTATGAGTGGAAGGATCTGACACCCGCTCGCAGTAAGGACCTCTTCCCTTGTGAGCTTGATGCGTCCCCTTTCCTTGAAGGGTCTTTCGCTGCTCTAGCTGCTGTAATTAGGAATTGGGAAATCTCCAGATAAAGCCAGCGGAAGAACCGGAGCGGGATGAGCCGGCCAATAACTGAAATTTGTTCTTTTAACCTTTCTGAGCACAGACTCATGTACTGACCCATGTAATGACCCGTCGTGAGCGGTTGAAACTTTGGCAATGTCTTTTGAGAGTAGTTTTTGTAACAGAGTAAGGATGGCCCTGCCGTTGCCGGCTGTATATATTTTCATCTCTCTGTGTGCACTTTTCCTTCTCTCCATGTTTCAATTTGATGTGTCGCCGGCTCTCCATTGATTGCTCGTTCCTTTGCATAAATATACCTTGAGCTTTTCTGATCAGGGGTGTTTGTCTTTGAAGACGTCATTCCTTCTCTAGAAGATTAGAGCTGGATAATATCTTTGAAAACTCAAATTTTGTCAACCGGAGCAACATGGCTTCGGCTCTTGTTGGATGAATCCATTAAGGAGCCGGTTGTCTTAGGATAATGTAAGCTATACCTGATGGTCAGAAGCCTCTATCGACAACTACGGCTATTGATGAACCGGAAGCGGTTTAAAGCCGGTTGTATGAAGGGTAATGTAAGGTATACCTGACGGTAAGAAGCCTCCTTTTAACAGCAAATGTTGTATGTGCGAACGCCGGCTACTGATGGGAGATGTAAGCTATACCCTAAGGCAAGAAGCCTCCATCGATAGCCGCAGCTAATAATCAGCCTGAGACGGCATAAAGCCGGCTGTTTGAAAAGAGATGTAAGCTATACCCGAAGGCAAGAAGCCTCTTTCAACAGCTACAGTTGATAAGCAACTGAGGTTTGGCGTAAACGCCGGTTGTTAGGGTGAGATAAGCGAACCCGTCGGTAAGAAGCCCCCTTCGACATCCGCAGTTAATAAGTAACCGCAAGTGGCATAAAGCCGGCCATTAGGGTGAGATAAGCGATACCCGTCGATAAGAAGCCCCCTTCGATGGCCGTAGTTGATAAGCAACTAGAATTTGGTGTACACGCTGTTGTCTTAGGGTCATGTAAGCTATACCAAAGGTAAGAAGCCTCCATCAACAACAGCGCTTAATGTAACCAAACTAGGCATAAATCCAACTGTGCAAGGGATGTAAGCTGTACCCGAAGGCAAGAAGCCTCCTTGCAACAGTTTAATAATAGCTGGCTGTGCAAAGGAGATGTAAGATATACCCGAAGGCAAGAAGCCTCCTTGCAACAGTGCTTAATTGGGCATAACGCCAGCTGTGGGAGATGTAAGCTATACCCGAAGGCAAGAAGCCTCCTTGCAACAGCGTAAAAGCAGACTGTGCAGGGGAGATGTGAGCTATACCCGAAGGCAAGAAGCCTCCCTGCAATAGCGCTTGATAGGGCATAAAGCCGGATCAGCCGTTTTGACGGCAAACAAACCACTTCACCTCAAATTTTTGAGCCGGAAAAATTTCATCTTGATTGCACAAAGGTATACATAAGAGCAGAGGCCCCAGTCTTTGCGGGGATGCTAGCTTTTACTCATGTAAGCATGATATATACAATGATAACGGCTTTCAATGTCTGCTAAGTAAAGTATGGTCGCAAATGTGCGATATTCCATGGCCGCAACGTCTCTTGACCCGCGGTTTCCGACTCATCTCGGATATCAATGAGGTAATATGACCCATTGTTAAGGTTTCTGCTGATCACAAAAGGCCCCTCCCATGATGGAGATAACTTATGCATTCCAGATTGGTCTTGAATCAGCCAAAGCACCAGGTCACCCTCCTGGAACGTCTGGGTCTTCACCCTGCGGCTATGATAGCGTCGCGGGTCTTGTTGATAAATTGCTGACCTGGCTGCTGCTAACTCTCGTGCTTCATCCAAGGCGTCCAACGCATCTTGGCGTGCTACCTCATTGTCCGTCTCAACATAAGCCGCCACCCTTGGTGAGTCGTGCCGGATATCGCTGGGTAGAACCGCCTCAGCATCATACACCATGAAGAAAGGCGTGAAACTTGTAGATCTGTTAGGGGTAGTTATGATGCTCCATAAGACGGAAGGCAACTCCTCAACCCAACACCCGGGTGTCCGCTTCAAAGGAACCATGAGCCGTGGTTTGACTCCTCTTAAAATTTCCTGATTGGCTCGCTCCGCCTGACCATTAGACTGTGGATGTGCCATGGCTGAAACATCAAGCCGGATATGCTCCTTCTCACAGAATGCTTTCATAGCTCCTTTGGATAGATTTGTTCCATTGTCCGTAATGATACTGTGTGGGTAACCAAAGTGATAGATCAGCTTCTTAATAAATTGAACCGCTGTAACCGCGTCACACTTACTGACCAGCTCTGCCTCTACCCACTTAGTAAATTTATCAATTGCCACTAGAAGGTGTGTTTTCTTATCCTTAGATCTCTTGAAAGGTCCTACCATATCAAGCCCCCAGACCGCAAACGGCCAAGTGATTGGTATCATCCTCAACTCTTGAGCCGGAACGTGAGCACGCCGGCCAAACTTCTGACAGCCGTCACACTTACGGACTAAGTCTTCTGCATCCTTGTGAGCCGTCAACCAGAAAAATCCATGTCGAAAAGCCTTGGCCACTAAAGATTTTGACCCGGCATGATGTCCATAGTCGCCAGCATGAATTTCACTCAAGATCTGCCGGCCCTCCTCTGGTGAGACACAGCGCTAAAAGACACCCGTCGCACTACACTTATGTAACTCACCATTGATAATCGTCATAGACTTAGAATGTCGGGTGATCTTCCTGGCCAGATCCTCCTCCTGAGGTAACTCGCTGCGTGTTAGATACGCCAAATAAGGAATAGTCCAGTATGGGATGGCATGTAGAGCCGCCACCAATTCCACTTCCGGGTCAGGAATAGCCAGATCCTCCTCACAGGGTATCTTGACAGACGGATGATGCAATACGTCCAGAAAAACATTAGGTGGTACCGGCTTTCATTGAGAACCTAACCGTGATAAGGCATCAGCCGCCTCATTCTTGCGACGATCAATATGGTCCACCTGATACCCCTTGAAGTGACCGGCAATGATATCAACCGCCTATCGATAAGCCGCCATCCGCCTAAACACCTGATACCCCTTGAAGTACCTGAAACTTGCTGAGCCACAAGATCTGAATCGCCTAAACATCTGACCCGGATTAAGTTCATCTCTTTAGCGACTCTGAGACCATGGAGCAATGCCTCATACTCAGCTGCATTATTAGTACAAGGAAACATTAACCGGAGCACATAACAAAACTTGTCACCCTTGGGGGAGGTGAGAACAACTCCTGCACCGGACCCCTCTAGCTGCTTGGACCCATCAAAGTGTATAGTCCAATACGTGTTATCCGGCTTCTCTTCGGGAGCTTGACATTCTGTCCAATCATTTATGAAATCCACCAAAGCTTGAGACTTTATTGTTGTACGAGGAACATATTTGATGTTAAGAGGACCCAGCTCTAAGGCCCACTTGGCAATCCTCCCTGTAGCTTCTCTATTTTGAATGATATCTCCCAACGGGGCAGAACTGACCATTGTTATCTGGTGCCCCAAAAAGTAGTGTTTTAACTTGCGGTTAGCCATGAAAACTCCATATACCAACTTCTGCCAATGCGGATACCTCTGCTTAGACTCTACAAACCTTCACTGATGTAATAAACCGGCCTTTGCACAGGATACTCCTTCCCTGCCTCCTTGCGCTCAACCACAATTGCTACACTGACCGCTCTGTTGTTAGCCGCCACATAAAGGAGCAACGGCTCTTTCTCAACCGGAGCGGCTAACACTGGCGGCTCAGTCGACTATTTTTTAAGAGCTTCAAGTGCTTCAGCCGCTGCTTTGCTCCACTTAAACTTGTCTGTCTTTTTCATCATCTAGTATAAGGGAATGGCTTTCTCCCCAAGCCGACTTATGAACCGGCTCAACGCAACAATCCGTCCTGCAAGGTGCTGAACGTCATTAATGCATGTCGGCTCTCCTAAAGAAGTGATAGCCTTAATTTTATCTGGGTTAGCCTCGATGCCCCGCTCAGAGACCAAGAAACCCAAAAGCTTTCCTGCTAGAACACTAAAAACACACTTCGTCGGGTTAAGCATCATCTTGTAGACCCAGAGATTGTCAAAAGTTTCCTTCAGATCCTCTAGGAGAGTTTCTTTCTTTCTAGATTTAACCACGATGTCGTCTACGTAAGCATGAACATTTTAGCCAATCTGACTGTGAAGGCAGTTCTGCACACATCGTTGGTAAGTCGCCTGGGCACTCTTAAGCCCGAAAGGCATGGAGACGTAGCAAAATGCCCCGAAGGGTGTAATAAACGCCGTCTTCTCCTGATCTTTCACTGCCATCTTGATCTGATGATAGCCCGAATATGCATCCAGGAAGCATAAACTTTCACACCCGACTGTAGCATTAATAATCTGATCGATGCGAGGGAGTGCAAAAGGGTCAGTCGGGCAAGCCTTGTTAAGGTCCGTGTAATCTATACACATCCGCCAGGTGCCGTTCTTTTTGAGCACTAGCACTGGGTTAGCCAACCATTCCGGGTGAAAAACTTCCACTATAAAGCCTGCAGCCAAGAGCCGGGCAACTTCCTCCCCAATAGCTTTACGTCTCTCTTCGTTGAACCGTCGTAGAAACTGTTTGATCGGCTTAAACTTTGGATCCATATTAAGGTTGTGCTCAGCGAACTCTATCGGTACACCCGGCATGTCAGAAGGCTTCCATGCAAAGATGTCCCGATTCTCACGGATGAATTCGATGAGCGTGCTTTCCTATTTGGGATCCATGTGAGCCCCAATGATGAACTGCTTGGATGAGTCGCCCGGATTGAAATCTACTGCCTTGGTATCATCCGCTGAAAACTTGAGTGGCGGCTCAACTTCCGTAGTAGGCTTCTTCAGCGGGTTCATATCCTCCGGGTCAATGTTCTCCTTGTAGAACTTCAGCTCCTCCTGGGCACAACTAGACTCTGCATACGTCGCATCTCCTTTCTCACACTCGAGAGCCGTTTTTCGATTATCGTGAATGGTAATTGTACCATTTAAGCCGGGCATTTTGAGTTGTAAATAAACATAGCAAGGCCTAGCCATAAATTTGGCATAAGCCAGCCTGCCAAACAGCGCATTATAGGGACTTTTGATTTTAACCACCTCGAACCACAAGGACTCCACCCTGTAATTATACTCATCGCCAAAAGCCACTTCCAATGAAATCCGGTCCACCGGGTATGCCGACTTACCCGGAACCACACCATGAAAGACGGTGGAGGAAGGTTTAAGGTCTTTGTCAAGCAACTTCATCCGCCGGAAAGTGTCATAATAAAGGATGTTGATGTTGCTACCTCCGTCCATGAGCACTTTATTCACCATATAGCCATTCACCTGAGGGGCCACAACTAGAGCCAGCCAGCCCGGGTCATCTACCCGCGGTGGGTGATCCTCCCGCTCCACATTATGTCATACTCAGACCACGGTAAGTACCGCGGGAGAGTCGGAGCAACCGCATTAACCGCTCGCCTCCGCAACTTCTCGTCTCGTTTATTGTGACCGGTCGTGAATACGTGATACTGTCCAGAACTGAGTTGCTTCGGGTTACTCTGAAACCCGGATTGGTTGCGCTGCTACTGATTGTTGTTATTGCTATTGTTGCCAAGATGCTGTTGGTGCCCCCCTTGGTTATTCTGACCCGGATGCCCGGTTCCTGAACCGCCGGCGCCGAATCCAGCCCCTGATCTGCCGTGCCCTGAGCCGCCAGGCGGGCCACCGCCCTAGTTATTACGTGGTTGGGAATGCTGGTTTTTAAATCTCTGCATGATAAAGCAATCACCCCACGCATGTAACGCCGGCTTGTCAGGCGTGCTGTGCTCCGGGCAAGGCTTCCTAAGCGCTTCTTCTAAATTGAAAGGGCCTCTGTTCCTTTGGTGAAACGGCCTGAATTTTCCGTTCCCCTTGGGATGGTTCTGTCCTGTGTTGGTGTTTGCCACTAGCTCTGACCCGCCATCAGTGCTCTTCCGCTTATTTTGATTCCCATTGTTCACAAAGCCTTTTCCTTGATTGTTCTTCTTCCCTTGATTAGCTTTCTCATCATCCGAGCCTGGATCGTTGGTGTTATCTGAGTCGGCATACTTTGTCAGGGCCGTCATGAGTTCTCCCATATCCTGACACGTGCGCTTGAGCCGGTCGAGCTTCTGTTTCAATGGAACAAAATGACAGTTCTTTTCCAGAATAAGCACCGCTTGAGCCGCTGTGATCTGATCCGAAGAGTGAATAATAGTCGACACCCGCCAGACCCAATGATGGGCCGACTCATTCTCCTGTTGAACACAATGGTCCAAGTCTACAATGGTCATAGGCTGCTTACGGGTCCCCTGAAAATTCTTAATAAACTTTGCTCTCAGCTCCGCCCATGAACTTATCATGTTAGGCGGCAAACCTTTCAGCCATGTGCGAGCCGGACCCTCAAGCATCATGATGAAATATTTTGCACATACCGCCTCACTAACGTCCAGCATCTCCATGGCTAGTTCATAACTCTCAACCCACGCCTTAGGGGGTAGATCAGCTGTGTAATTCAGAACCTTTCGAGGCCCCTTGAAATCTTTCGGTAGTCATTCACTTCTCAGAGCCGGAGTTAAACATGGCACCCCTACGGCTCTGGTACTAACTACTCCCATTTAGACGGAAAGCGCCGGCTCTGGGCAGGTTGCCGCTATCTCCTCCTCTCGCCTGTTCCTCGCCTAGTCCGCGAGGGCTTGTGCATCTAGAGCCGCCCGCTCGTCCTCCGGTGGTCCACGACGTGGATGACTGATGGAACACGCCAGCAACTCGTAGCGCCGGCTGAAACTTTGACTGGGAAGGGGGTAGAGTGAACCCGGCTCCGGCTGTGAGCATATCTTTCTTGTTGGGCCATGGCCGTCTGTAAATATCCAATGGCGTTTCGCACGTCCTCCGCAAAGGGTGCTTCATCTGGGATGGGAATCGTCTCAAGCCGGGCGGCCGCTGCCACCATGTTCTCGGCCGGGTTAGAGTAATGACCCGCCGGTGTTGGAAAAGCTATAGGTGAGATTTGGTTATGCTGGGGTGGATGAGTTGTCGGGCGTTCCATCGAGCGGCTTTCTGGCGCGCCCGTAACCCGCCCCGTACCAGGGGTATTAAACAGGTTCCTCGCTTCGTAACGTTCTGGAAGACGGGATTGATGCCTCCTTCGATACACCGCGACTGCTGACCTTTGTTCCAGCTCTAGATGGAAAGCATCTGCCTTGATATGCTCCGCCTCTCCCTCCATCCGGATCTTCAGCTCAGCCATCCTTTGTCGTTCCTCTGCCATTTGGTCCTTGATCCATGCCACCTCTAGATTCTGGGCTGCTTGATTGTCCGGTGTTACTTCCGTGGCCATGAGAGTCGTAAGCTCGTCCATCAATTCCACTAGAACCTGAGCCGGCGGCGGTGGGCTATCACCCGTTGCGGCGGCTCCCGCAGCTGTGTCACCGGCGGCTGGAGCCGATCCCGCTATGAACACCGCCGCATGAACCAGGGGTCTTGGAGCATCCGACTCAAGACCTTCTACCTCGGAATAGGTGTCGTAGTAGCCCCCAAGGCCACCATTACTGAGCCGATACACTGACTCTGTCTCCCCACTAGAGGACTCATCTTCCGAGAAAACAAGAGTTCCCTATGACCGAGACGCTTCCAGGTCCATACCTTGAGTAAAGCCCACGAGAACATGCCTTTGACCTGGATGGGCACGGGCAGGCCGCACACCACTCGCAGATTGGAGACGCCGAGCCAGCTTGACGATGTTGGCGCAGATGTCGTGGGAAGGTCAGCAGAGATAATCATAACTACCAGGAAATGAGGTTGCGCATACCCGAGCACTATTTTGGGCCTAGCCCGACGATGCTGCCCACGTGCACGCATGGCCCAGGCCCGGGGGATACTGTCGGTGTACTAAGGACTGGGGCTCCTCGTACCTAGACTTGTGCATGGGCAACCGCTACCCGTGAATCGGCAAGTCCCTGCCGGCCTCCCATCGAATCCCAAGGGATGGGGGAAAGCGAAGCGGCAAGCCCCTCGGGCGACAAAGCCACCCACAAGCAACGCTCGACAAGATCCTAGCCCGCGAAGCCACTGCTCCACCTTGCCAGGGGGTTGATTGTCTACATCAGCTGAGGTGTTAGGCGGGCAGGCGGACTGGCGGAGCTGGCCCGGGCACGTGGCCCCTATGATAGGCATGTGGAAGCTTTAATGACACCCGTGCCATGGCGTGGTAGAAGAATAGGAGGTAGTTGGGAAAACGGCATAGAAGGATAGGCAATCCTTGCCGAAAAACGTCACCAGTGCGCCACCTCACGGTGCATTCAATGCGTCTGTCCTAGTCCGTCAAAGTTAGGTATTTCCCACTACCTCTCCTGACAAGCGCTATCGATAGCCGCAGTATGCACTGTACTCGTAGGAAAGTACCATCATAGCCCTTGTGGTAACCCCTTTGACTATAAAAGGAGGCTCGTGGCTACCTTAGAGAAGGTTGACACTCTGTTCAATTGCACAAACTGTTGCACCTCCCGAGCATCCTTGTCGGGTCGCTGCGTGTCAGTATTTGGACTCACATAACCAACCAGCCACAAACAGGACGTAGGGTTTTACGCTTCCGAGCGGCCCGAACCTGTATAAACCCTCACGTGCAGATTGGTCGGCTGATGCTCTTTGCGCACCCAAAAAAACATGCAGAACCGAAAAGGGGCCCTGAAGGTCCCATAAATCATCGTTCCCGCATCAACACCGAGCGGTGCATCAAGGGCATTAGCATTATGTGCAGCATTGATGACACTTCCTCACATTACAGACCCAATCCACATAATTGCTTACATTATCTTTCAACTTAGTCTTTCTCTCGAAACGTATTAAAATTTAGGGGAGCTACAACGCGAGCTAGTGATCTACAACATAATTTGCAAAGATACTTTGACTATGTTCAAGATAATTAGCTCAGTTAATCATATTACTAATGAACCCCTACTTAAATCAACATCCCTCAAGTTGTCTAAGTGATATATGATCCAAATTCACCAACCCAAGTCCGATCATCACGTGAGGTGAGGTGGTTTCAATGGTGAACATCTCCATGTTGGTCATATCTACTATATGACTCATGTTCGACCTTTCGATTCTCCGTGTTCTGAGGCCATGTTTGTACATGCTAGGCTCGTCAAGTTTAACACAAATATTCTGCATGTGTAAAACTAGCTTACACCCGTTGTATACGAACGGAGAGTCTATCACACCTAATCATCACGAGGTGCTTCGAAACGATAAAATTGTGCAAGGGTGCATACTTAGGGAGAAGACATTTTGTTGAAATTAAGTGAAGGGATCGTCTTATAATGCTACCTTCATTGTAAGCAAAATAAGATGCATAAAAGACAAACATCACATGCAATCAATATATGTGACAAGATTTGGCCATCATCATCTTGTGCTTTTGATCTCCATCTCCGAAGCACCAGCATGATCTCCATCGTCACCAACATGACAACATGATCTCCATTATCATGTCGCCATGTATTTTTCTCCGCCAACTATTGGTTTTACAAATATTGTTAACACATAATGATAAAGTAAAGCAATTACATGGGGTTTAACGATTGACACGCATGTCATACAATAAACTATAGACAGCCCTATGGCTCCTACAAGTTGTCGTACTCATTGACATGCAAGTCGTGAAAACTATTACAAAACTTGATCATCTCAAACATCAACCATATATAAAATCCTGTCTTGGGCATATCGCATCACAACATGGCTTTCAAACACAACTTAGACGTCCTCTACTTTATTGTTGCAAATTTTACGTGGCTGCTATGGGCAATTAGAAAGAACCGTTCTTACCTATGAAAAGACACAATGGTGATATTAAAGTTGCCTTTTAACCTTCTATAAGGACCGCTAATGTCAATTCGAATCCAATTGAATTGGGAGAGACAGACACCCGAGATCCACCTTATGCAATACAAGTTGCATGTCAGTCGATGGAACAAGTCTCTTGTGTGAGGACAAGTAAAGTTTGTCCGGGCCACTTCATCCCACAATACGACCGAATACATATAAGACAAATAGGGGTAATAAATCTTAACATCAACGCCGACAACTTCTTTGTGTTCTACACGTGCATATCATATATGCATAGACCTAGCTCATGATGCCACTGTTGGGAACATAGTGTGAAAATCAAAAAATAAATCCTACGAATAACCCAAGATCTAATCTATGTGATGCAGAGCAATGAGAGGGGAATGTGTGTCTACGTACCCTCATAGACCATTAAGTGGAAGCGTATATTATGTGGTTGATGTAGTCACTCAAGACGATCCAATCGCAACCCAATCTGAGTGCCTAATGGACGACACCTCCGTGTTCAGCACACGCGTGTCTCGGTGACGTCTCCTCCTTCTTGATCCAGAAAGTGAGGGAGAAAAAGTAGATGGAATCTTGACCAGCAAAATGTCGTGGTGGATATGGTTGTGCCGCAGTGTCTACAGGGCTTCACCAAGCGCCTCTGGAACGATGTACGAGAAAGAAAAGGGAGAGATGGGAGGAGGGCCGCAGCCGTGGGAAGGTGTGCTGCCCCTTTGCGCCTCCCCATCTTTACATAGGTGTGGGAGGCGTTGATGGTTGTCCGTCCAAACCCCTAGGGTCATTCGCAAAGGGGCGAGGAAGGAAATCCCTCCTTTCCTTCTCCACCGATCGTTACCCCCCTTTTTAGGGGTCTTGATCTTATCCCTTTGGAATATGATCCTATTTCTTTTAGAGGCAAAATTGGTGAGCCTAGACTAGGGGTGTGGGGCCTTGCACCACCACCCACGTCCATGTGGATCCCCCCATGTAGGTGGACCCCACTCCAAAACCTTCTATAACCTTCCCGGTACAATACCAAAAAATCCTGAACATTTTCCGGAACCCTGAATATGACTTGCCATATATAAATCTTCACCTCCGGACCATTAGAGAGGTCCTCGTGATGTTTTAGTCCTCATCCGGGACTCTAGCTTCACAGAACTTTAAGCGTGTGGACCCAACGGGTTCGGGAATCATGTAGACATAACCGAGACACCTCTCCGATCATAACCAATAGCGGGACCTAGATGCCCATATTGGTTCCTACATATTCCAAGAAGATCTTTATCGGTTGAACCATGTTTTCTAGGATTCGGCTAACCTCGTATGCAATTCCCTTTGTCCAGCGATATGTTACTTGCCCAAGATTCGATCGTATGTATCTTCATACCTAGTTCTATACGGTTACCGGCAAGTCTCTTTACTGATTTTGTAATACAAGATCTCGTGACTAACTCATTATCCACATTGCCTGTAAGCTCCTTATGATGTTGTATTACCAAGAGGGCCTAGAGATATCTCTCCGTTATACTGAGTGACAAATCCCAGTATCGATCCATGCTAACCCAACATACACCTTCAGAGATACCTGTAGAGCACCTTTATGATCACCCAGTTACAAAATAACGTTTGATAGCATTATTCCTCCAGTATCTGGGAGTTTCATGATCTCATGGTTCTTAGGAATATATACTTAACATGAAGAAAGTTGTAGCAATAAACTTAAGTGATACGATCATATGATAAGCTTACAGTTGGGTCTTTTCCATCACATCACTCTCCCGATGATGTGATCTTGTTATCTAATGAAAAATCATGTCTACGGCTAGGAAGCCTTAACCATATTTGATCAACGAGCTAGTCTAGTAGAGACGGACTCACTAGGGACATGGTGTTGTTTATGTATCCACACAAGTATTTAAGTTTTCGATTAATACAATTCTAGCATGGATAATAAACATTTATCATGAACAAGGAAATATGATAATAACCAATTTATTATGGTCTCTGGGGCATATTTCCAACACGAACCATCACCGAGGAAGTTTTGTGGTATTGGGAGGGAAATCACCATGGTTTGAAGGGGAACCCATATCTCCGTAGTCGTTTGTCCTTAATTTTTCGTCTATGATCAACATACCCCCTACAATGCACAGTGTTCGAATTTGACATTTTATTCCGGGCTCATTTACTATATTTAGGTTGTTATGTGCATTTCTAGGCATTTAATGCTTATAATTCAAGTTCAAACGTCCTGTACATGAAAAGTGCAAAAAATGGTTCAAAAAATCATAATTGTGGCACTGAATAACTTTTCATGTGTTCTACATGAAACTAATATAAATTCAAAGGATATGTGTGGGAAGAATCAACCACAAATGCGTCGTTTATTGGATTTTTAAATCTATAAAATGGAAAACATGTCTGAAAGACATGATACCTTGTGTGGTGCCTTGGCATGACCTCAATATGATATGGTAAATATTTGAGAAGGTTTGTCTAATGTCGTTATACACACTCTTCATATATCGAACCATCAATAAGGAAGTTTCATGGTTCTAGGAGGGAAATCGCCATGTTTTGAAGGGGAACCCGTATATCCTTGGTTGTTTCTCCTTGATTTTTTCCTATGACCAACATACTCCCTACAATGCACCGTGTTCGATCGGGCTCATTCACTATATTGATGCCATCGAGTTGGCATGGTAGGGTAAGCTTGACGAAGCAGCACACACCGACACATCCATGCTCACGCGTTGGCAAGCAAGCCTGCGATGCCGGGTGTTGGAGATATGTCCTAGAGGCAATCATGTATGATGATATTTCCTATGTGTTTATGAATAAAGATAGTCCTTGGACATTATCGATGTTGTGTATTAACAAGTGCGTGACTTCTTTGTGAGACTATGCATTGTATGATGACTGTCCTAAATGGTCCTTGGTTGAAAGGGTTGTGTGGACGTGTAGCCAGTTAGACTAGCATATGACACAGTGGATAGTCTGGTATCACCGACCATGTAGCATTGGATGCTAACCGGATAATATGGACTCAGAAAGATCTGGTCAGATTCGACGTAGTCAGATCCAAGTCGAGATAAAGTCTGAGTTGGACAGACCCAACTATGAGCCGCATCGATAGGCCATATGTGAGTCTCTACTACAACACACATTCTATGTCCTAAGACATGAGATGGCGCATGTACTCGGGACGATGACAGACATGCTTTGGGCCGACCAAATGCTACTCTGTGATAGGGTAGCTACAAAGGTAGGTTTCGGGCATGTCCAGACCCATGTTGCGAGATATGGTCGAGCAAGATGGGATTCGTCCCTCCGATCAGGAGAGATATACTCTAGGCCCCTCAGGTGATCCGACCGGGATTAGCATGGCCATGCGATGACGGTTATGAGATAATCCGAAGTGTTGGTCGGATTCATCGAAACGAGAAAGAGGTTTAGTTGCAACAAGGATGACCATGTCGCCTTGAGAATTACAACATATATCGTGTGGCAAAGGGAACAGAAGTGCGAAGTACAGGTTTGCCTAACCAGTTTCATCGGACACTTGTAGTCGGCATGCTTTGCTAGAGGCCACTACCGACTAGCCGAGTCGGATGTGATCAGACTCGTGACCAAGTGAATGAGAACCTAAGATGTCGCGCGCTTAAGGGAAGGAGCTTATGGGCTTTAGGACCCATGCAGGGCCCAAGGGTTGAGCTTGCAACGGATGCCTATATATAGTGGAGGTGCGACACACTCATTGAGTCGATCACTTCAGCGCCGTCACTAGGGCTTTGCATGTGTTGCAAATAGCCACCTCCACTCGCTGTTGGTTGTGTCAATGGACCTAGCAGCCCGCCGCATGACGTTCCTCCAGCACGCACGGATCCCATTAGCGCCGCTTCGGCGTACCTGTACGTGGGATCCAATGGTCAGCTGTTCAAGGGAGACCGGGCGAGTAGGAGACGACTCTGGACACGCTTCCCCAACTCTACTTTCGCTGCATGGCACTGCACATCTAGTGGTAATGATCTGTGATCCATCTCCGTAGCATGATCATGGTTGTTCTGCGCATAGGAAAATTTAAATTTGTAGTCGATGCACCTACCGTAGAAACCAACATCGGGTGGCAATCGGCTCCTGCACCGCCGCTGTTCGAGCTTGCATTCGAATTTTTGGAGTGATTTGGAGGAATATGGATAAGGTTACCGATTGTGTTCGCTCGATTCCTCTGGTAGAAAATCTTGGAGGTCGTTAGGGGCATAACGAAGAGCAGCAAGGAAAATGACTATTTGTTAAGTTCGTCGGAGTTTAATTATAACTATAAAGGCGATCTGTTGTACTCCAGATCATTGTGATTACTACAAAGACAAAAAAATGTGGCAAAGAAAAAGGAAAAGATAAAAAAAACACGTAGACCATGCTCTAATCCTATTGTTTTTAGGACTTACGATCCTACTAATTCGGTTTGTACCAATCGTTGACAGTTTGTCGAGCCTCAACACGAGGACTTGCCCGTGACAGCCTGACTGCACCTCATGGTGGAGTGCGTAACTCGTCGACGCATGAGAACGCCGCCGAAGCCTAGCGCCATCTGGCTTCACATTTATTTCTTAAATGCTAGAGATACATATAAATAAAAACTAGAACTGCAGAATTATGTTTGCACGGTCCATGTATATCGTATATCTTGATTGTGTGTTTTATTTTCAGATGAATTATTTGTTTATTGACATGCTGGATTTCTTTATGTCACTTCGAGAGTTGAAGAATGAGAAATTGAAGGTTGTTGCAGAGTAAAGAGCCTCAATGAGAACTAAAAACATATAGATCACACCGGGCCGAAGGTCATGTATGCTTCTATGCGCCACAAATTATCAACCCTCCTTACATCAACTCGTCATGTGACTATACTTTTGCACAAATATTAAAATTTTGTACCCTTATGCTACAGAACAACATCGTACTCGCCAATTACAGTGTTTCTAGGGATTGGTCTACTAAGGCGTTAATACCACATGGTTGACTTCCGGCCATAGGGCAAAAAGGTAATGCTTCCGAAACTATTCATTGTATTTTAGTTTTAGCCAGGTAATTCTTCAAGTATTTTAGCAACAATTTTTAAAAGATAATTCATTACATGGTTTTCTTAATTTTTATTTAATGCAATTAGTAGTAATATTGTACTCATGATTATATGTGCTACTATGTAACCCTTAGTTCTTTGCGGCTTTATTTATATCTTTTTGACATGGCTATAATAATTTGTTGGTATTGTTTTGGTCTTCCAGATTACAAGTCCTCTTGAGCTTCTAGCCCGCTACAGGGCTTGGGGACATTCATGATCACACAAATGATCATTATGTTCATAGAGGCCTCAAATCAACTAGTAACTTCTTGCTCAAAGGTTCGTTAAGTTTTATTCCTTCTTAGTACGCTTATATGTGGGTTCAAAGTATTATCATTGTGAAGATATGTAATGAAACTTGCTATTCTTGCATGGGCACTCGAGATGGTACTTTACTTTCATTCGAAGCGAAAAAAAATCTTATCAAAAGAGCTTTGAAGCCTATAGGATGTGTTACAATTGGTCAATTAATATAGACGGACTACTCATGAGTGTGTTGCCAACATTGCATGATGTTTACCTTATTGTTGGTTAACTTGGATCAATGGCATCGATTGTAGATCATGAATCATTGAAGTTCTTTTTTTGTTAACACGATCTTGTTTTAATTTAACAGAATCATGCCAGGAATAGCACTGGAGAGACCTAATACCATGTTAACCATTACATGACCTAGTTAATGCAAGTCATATATGTACCCATTTTTATTATCTTATCGTTTGGAAGTTATGCAAAGCTTACTTCTACTCTTAAGGTTTTATGTCCTGGATTTATGTGATAGCAATATGCATAAACCAACATGACACCGAGGAAGTTTTCAGTTTATATGATGGAAGTGCATGAGAGTGTGTTTGCCTAATTACCACCCCCTCCAATTCATATTAGTTGTCTCTCAAACGGATGTACCTAGCACTAAAATATGTCTAGATACACCAGTTTGAGTGATAAGTAATATGTATAGGATGGAGTATTATTTTGTTCCAAATGTATGCTTGCTCATCAATATCCCTTCAGTTTGCTTGTAGGTGTGATTCCTTGATTTATTCTCCTCGTTTGATTTCATAGCTTACAGTTTGATCTTGGTCACAAAGTAGGGCTGATACAGAGGCATTCCTCCATTTTTTAGCTTAGATTCAGACTCTAATATATGCAGGAAGTATGATCGACAAATGTCAAAGAGTAATATAAAGTTCTTGCTGAGATGTGCATAGGACTTTGTAACAAAAGTTGCAATCTGTATGTAGGTATTTACTTCATTTGAAGAATTCACTTCATCACAACACATGGTTAGCTGTGGAAGCTTGTTGTATAATTTAGTTACCTTGCTTCACGAATATATATTGTTAAAAGTTAATTCAAATAAGTAATCTTTATTGTAAATGAGAAATAAGATTATTTTTCTTCAACTTAATACATGTGTCTACTTCCTAATATCAAATTAGACTTTTGTGTTATTGTATTCCAATGAAGAAACATGGCCCTGCCTCATTGAACTTCATGTCCTACGGTCAAGATGGAGACTTTGTTATCTCTCCATGTGGACTATCACACATAGAAGAAATTATAGCATTGTGATATGAAATAATTATTCACTCATTGATTAATGAAATTATTGGAGTGTATGATAAAACTGCAATGTGGAGTATGCATTGTAGCATGTAGCAACGCACGAGCGTTCTACTAGTTCTGTTCAATTTTTCACTTGCGCTTCCTTCAACTTTATTTCCCCTTTTCGTACCACTACTCCTCCGGCCGATCTAGTAAGTCAGCTTTTCCTTCTTCTTTTCATTTTCCTTTTCAGATTGTTGTTCTTTTCTTTCTTTTCATTTATGTTTCGTTTTAACTTTTCTGATGGTACTTTTTTCATCTTTATATATTCAAATTTGTGTTCAAAAAATGTTCATTGGGTATTTAAAAACTTACATCATATATTTAGAAAAAAAATATGTATTTGGAAAAAGGTCCAACGAGGATTTTATTAATTTTCTATTTCAAAAATGTTCATCGTATTTTTCAAAAAAACAATGTTCTCCTTGCATTTCTCAAATACATTCATCACATATTTAGAAGATCTTCTATAGGGTATTTAAATAAAGTCAATAATGTATTTTCAATATATGTTTATCATGTTGTTTGGAAAACAAATCCATCATGCATTTAAAATTTATGAAAAACTTATTGATCTTGTACTTCAGCATATTCATCATGACTTTAATTGTTACATATTAAAAAATATTTATCAGTTAGAAAATTTCATGGACAGTTGTTCAAAATTGCAAGAAAAATTTATTAAAAGAGGTGAACAATTATTTGAATGAACCAAACATTTTGTAAAATATAGGTGCGCACTTTCTGGGAAGGGTGTGAAAACTTTTCAGTATCCCCTGGACACTTGCAAAAATATGTCATTTCTTTAAACTACATGAACATTTTTTTCAGGAAGCATGCACAATTTTCTAAATGGTGTGAACAGTGAAAAATGAGAAAACTTCTTAAATTACATGGTGACCTCTTATGAATCTGCAAACGCTCTTCATAATTACATGAACGTTTTTCTAAAGGCATAGACACTTTTATCAAATCATGAACAAATATTTTAAGTAGGTAATGATTTTAAAATTTTACAAAATAAATTTTCAAATTGTAATTTTTAAAAATCATACAAACATTTTTATTAGGTTATATGTTTGAAATAAAATATTGTATACTAAAAATATAAAAATAAAGGAACACTAAAAACTTTAAAACAAAATAGAGAGCTAGCACTAAAAACTAGTCAAAATCTCCACTGAATGAACGCTACAAACAACATGTGTTATCAAATTTATTGTGGTGGACCAGCCCACAAAAGAAGCGGTGTAGGTGACCGTGCGATCGAATTCGCCATTGGCCATATATATACTGCTGGAGCCATTTCTCGGCCGTTGCGAGAAGGAGCACCATCTGACCTCTTGCCCATTACAGTAGCTACAACGTGTGAGCGTCTTCTCTGTGGTTTCTATCACTTTCAACACTGCTTGCAGTTGGGTTTCTTTCGTTTTCCATGTTTTTCTTAAGTTTAGGTTTTCTGTTTTTTCCTCTTTCTTGGTAACTTTATGAGATTTCACTGGGGGAGGGGGGGGGGTAATTTTCTTAAATATGTTTTTTCTAACACATGTGTACATTTTTTTGTACACATTGTACATTTCTTGATAGACAAAGAACATTTTCTTTATACACGTGTAACATTTTTAATACAAGCTTTGTTGCTTATTGTTGTAGTACACATTGTAAAAACCATACATCTATAAAAATATTTTATACATGTATAAAAGTTTCAAATACATGATTAAAAGTTTTCAAACACATCTTTTTGAACATTTTTCGAGTACATGTTAAGCATTAAATAGATGTTGAAGCATTTTCATGAATGAAATGAAACATTGTTTAAATACTGCATGAGTATTTTTAGACAGTATAAACATTTAAACAAAACCATGAGCATATTTTTTGAAATACATGACTTTTTAGAATGGAAGATACATTTTCTGAATGGTGCACAACATTATTCTGAATTACACAAAATGTGTGTTCCCATTGTATACACATTTTTTATATGATGTACATGTTTTAAACACATGAATGTTTTTTAAATGCACGAAAACTATTTTTTTTAATACAAGAAATACTTTCTTAATTAATCTAACAATTTTAATATCGCATAAACATCTTTCAAATTAGCTACTTTTATAAAACTTTGAAGTAAGTTTTTTTTCAATATGCATATTATTATATTTTTAAACATAACCAAAAATAGAAAAGAGAACAAAATACCTTACTAATCCTGTCCACCACACAATGCAACAAATACTACGATACTAGAAAAACAATCAAAGGTACTTATAACAAGATCTGAGAGTACACAAAAACCACGATTTGATGGGCCGGCCCACTTATGACTGCATTTTAGGAGAGCGCTACGTATGTGTGTATACTATGTCTCGTCCGTATTGATTTCCGGAGAGCGGTGCTCCGAAAGCCTTCGAAGGGTCACAGGCGCTGCCACTCTATGTGTTTTCAATCATCCCCACATGTCGCGATCTTGATGTTTCCTTGGAGGGGGGGGGGTCAGATTACTCTACCACTAATTTAAAAAGCCCTTTATCGGATTTGAACCGATGACTTATGCACGTGTTTTCGGCTATTTTGATGGTTTTATCGGGGGGTTTCGGCGTTTCGGTTTTCTACCGGTCTTTCTTAACTTTTGGACGGGGGTCGCACGTGTTTTCGGCTATTTTGCTGGTTTTATCGGGGGGTTTCGGCGTTTCGGTTTTCTACCGGTCTTTCTTAACTTTTGGACAAGAATAAAAATTTAAAAAACACGCAAACGTGTTTTCTTTTTTTTCGTTCCTCGAGAGTCACAATTTTGTTTCCGTGAGAGGCATGATTTTGCTTCCTCGAGAGTTATGGCTGTGCCACTCGAAAACGCGAAAAAGTCGTGTTTTCATTTTTTTCTTGTTCCTCAAGAGACACAGTTTTGTTTCCGCGAGAGTCACGACCATGCCTCTTGAAAACGAAAAAAAAACATGTTTTTTCCTTCCTTCGGAGGCATGGTTTTGCTTCTATGAGAGGGACGGATATGCGTCCTTCAGTGGCACGGCCGTGCCTCTCGGAAACGGGAAAAACACGTTTTCTTTTTTTTTCTTCCACGAGAGGCACGGTTTTTTCGTTCGTTTTTTTTTTGTGAAACAAAAGTTCATCAAAACCTATTAATCTGGTATCTAGTTTTGAAGATCTTGACGGAAGGAATGCAGCGGTAAAAAGGTTCAAGATTTAGACACACAGTTTAAAAGATAAAACATTTTAAAATAACCGATCTATGAAAAAAGAAAAAACTTCCAGATGACGATAAATGTCACACATGCAATGCACCACTTATCGCAACCTGAAAAGATGAGAGTGACCTTCAAAAAAATACTTCTCAAGTAGTGATTCCGATTGATTCCTATTAGGAATCGCAGATGGGCGGACAAGTATTGAGCCGACCTGTTTACCTGTTTGTCGTTCTTTCATACACAAACCATGTCTCGATCGATAGGTTTGGGTCAAATCCTAAAAGGCGCCTTAAGCACACGTTTCTTCTATGTGGCATATTTAGCTTTCTATTTTGTCAAGCCGCAAAAAACCACTAGCGAGCTGAATCGAACCCGTGGCCTACTTTTTCTCGATAAACTAAAGTAACCACCTGGAAAACCATGGTTGTTATTTTCTTACTCCCTTTTATTCTTTTATTAGTTCTTTCTTTCATTCTTATTTTTCTTTTCTTAAATGCATAATATTTTTCAAAATCCATGAAAAACTTTTGAAATATATGAACCTTTTTAAAAAACCGATCAAGTTTTTCAGATTTTGTGAACTTTTCCTAAAACCGATGAACTTGTTATCAAAACCAATGAACTTTTTTCAAATCTGTAAACTTTTTTCAAATTTGATGAACGTTTTTGAATTTAAGAACTCTTTTAAAATTTGATGAATTTTTTTGAAATATGATAAAATTATTTCTAAAATTTGTGAACTTTTTGAAATTTGATTAATTTTTTTTAAAATGAAGATTGTTTTTCAAAATTCATTAAACTTTTTATTCTGTGAGCTTTTCTAAATCCATGGTATTTTTCGCAAAAGTCAATGGTTGATACAATCGAAGAACTCGCCCATGCATAGACCGGCCCATGAGCGATGGCGCGTGTGTTGGAAGTATGCCGTAGAGGCAATAATAAATTAGTTATTATCATATTTTCTTATTCATGATAATCGTTTATTATCCATGCTATAATTGTATTGATTGAAAACTTAAATACATGTATGGGTACATAGACAACACAGTGTCCCTATTATGTCTATAATAGACTAACTCGTTGATCAAAGATGGTCAAGGTTTCCTAGCCATAGGCATGAGATGTCATTTGATAAAGGAATCACATCATTAGGAGAATGATGTGATGAACAAGATCCAAACTATGAACGTAGCATATGATCGTGTCAGTTTATTGTTATAGTTTTCTGCATGTCAAGTATCTGTTCCTATGACCATGAGATCATGCAACTCACTAACATCGGAGGAGTACCTTGTGTCTATCAAACGTCAGAACGTAACTGGGTGACTATAAAGATGCTCTGCAGGTATATCCGAGGGTGTCTGTTGAGTGGGCATGGATCAAGACTAGGATTCATTACTCCATGTTACGGAAAGGTATCTCAGGGCCCACTCGGTAATACAACATCACAATAAGCCTTGCAAGCAAAGTGACTAAAGAGTTAGTCACAGGATCTTGTATTACGGAACGAGTAAAGAGATTTGCTGGTAATGAGATTAAACTAGGTAGGAACCAATATGGGCATCCTGGTCCCGCTATTGGTTATTGACTGTAGAGGTGTCTCGGTCATGTCTACATAGTTCTCGAACCCATGGGGTCTACACACTGAACGTTCGGTGACGTTTCAGTATTATTGAGTTATGTATGTTGGTGACCGAAGGTTGTTTGGAGTCCCAAATGAGATCCCGGATGTCACGAAGAGCTCCGGAATGGTCCGGAGGTAAAGATTGATATACAGGAAAGTGGTATTTGGGCTCCGGTAAAGTTTTGGGCACTTCCGACAATGTACCGGATGTGACGAATGGGTTTCAAGGGTCCACCAAGTGGGACCCACCCACCCTAGGGGCCACATAGGCCTAGGAGGTGGCGCACCAGCCCCTGGTGGGCTGGGCAGCCAGCACCTAGAGGCCCTTGCGCAAGGGGGTGGGGAGAGAGCCAAGAGGAGAGGGAGTCCTACTCGGACTCCACCCCCTTGTGGGAGGTGGACTCCTCCCTCTCTTGTGTGCCAAGGGCCCTAGGGGAAACCCTAGGGAGCCCACCTAACCCATCTCCCTTCTATATATAGTGGAGGTTTTGAGGGTAGCCCACCACCTGAAAAGCCACGTGCTGCCCTCCTCCCTCTAGATCGTCTCTCTCCTCTAGATCTGTTCGGTATAGCTTAGCAAAGCTCTCCCGGATCAGCTCCGCCACCATCGCCCCCATGTCGTTGTGTTGCCGGAGAACTCATCTACCTCTCCACCCTCGCTTGCTAGATCAAGGAGGTGGAGATCGTCATCGAGTTGTACGTGTGCTGAACGCGGAGGTGTCGTCCGTTTGGCGCTAGATCAGAAGGACCATGATTGGATCGCGGGACGGATCGTGATCGGATCGCGGGACGGATCGTGATTGGATTGTGGGATGGCTTGTGATTTGGATTGTGAAGACGTTCGAATACATTAGCCTTGTTTCTTAATGCTTCCCCTTAGCGATCTACAAGGGTATGTAGATCCACTCTCCCTCTCGTAGATGCTCATCGCCGTGGATAGATCTTGCGTGTGCGTCGGAATTTTTTTGTTTCCCATGCAACGTTCCCCAATAGTGCCATCATGAGCTAAGTCTATGCGTACATGAGATCACGAGTAGAACACAAAGGAGTTTGTGGGCATTGATGCTCAGATTGCTTCCTCCCTTGGTGTTTTCTTGATTCAGCGGTATTGTGAGATGAAGCGGCCTGGACCAACCTTACTCATCCACGTACGAGAGACCGGTTCCATTGACTGGCATGTGACTTTGTTGCATAAAGATGGTTGGCGGGTGTTTGTCTCTCCCACCTTAGTTGGATCGGATTCGACAAAGGCGGTCCTTGAGAAGGTTGAATAGCAATTTGTGTATCACCGTTGTGGTTTTGCGTAGGTAAGAATCGTTCTTGCTAGATACCCATAGCAGCCACGTAAAACATGCAACAACAATTAGTGGACGTCTAACTTGTTTCTGTAGGGTATGTTCTGATATGGTATGGACAAAGACATGATGAGATATATTTGAGTATGAGATGATCATGTTTTGTAATAGTTCATATCGACTTGCATGTTGATGCATACGGCAACTGGCAGGAGCCATAGGGTTGTCTTTAATTATTGTATGAATTGCATGTCAATCATTAAGCATTATGTAATGATTTACTTTATCACTAGGTGGTAGCAATAGTAGTAGAAGCATGGTGGGCGCGACAACCCCGGTGGCGACACAATGATGGAGATCATGGTGTTGTACCGGTGACGATGGAGATCATGTCGATGCTTTGGAGATGGAGATCAAAAGCGCAACTTCATGGCCATATGATGTCACTTATGATTTTCATGTGATGTTAATCCTTTTATGCATCTTATTTTGCTTAGGACGATGTTAGAATTACAAGGTGATCCCTCACTAAAATTTCAAGTTAAAATTGTGTTCTCCCCGAGTGTGCACCATTGCAAAAGTTCGTCGTTTCGAAGCACCATGTGATGATCGGGTGTGATAGACTCTACATCCACATAAAATGGGTGCAAGCCAGTGTTGCACATGCGGAACGCTCGGGTTAAACTTGACGAGTCTATCATGTACATACATGGCCTCGGAACACAAGAGACTGAAAGGTCGAGCATGAGTCATATAGTAGATATGATCAACATGGAGATGTTCACCATTGACACCACCTCATCTCACGTGATGATCGAACTTGGGTTGGCGAATTTGGATCATGTAGCACTCGGATGACCAGAGGGATGTCAATTTGAGTGGGAGTTTTTTAAGTAATATGATTACCTAAAGTCCTTATCATGAACATAGTCTAAATTTGTCTTTGCAAAATTATGTTGTAGATCAATAGCTCGCGATGTAGCTCCCCTGTGTTTTTATGCGTTCCTAGAGAATATAGAGTTGAAATATGATGGTAGCAATAATGCGGACTGGATCCGTGATCTGAGGATTCTCCTCATTGTTGCACAGAAGGCTTATGTCCTTAATGTGTTGCTCGGTGCACCACCCCCTCAAGCGTCGTCTGTAGATGTTGTGAACATCTGACAGGCACGTTCTGATGACTACTTGATAGTTCAGCGCGTCATGCATTACGGCTTAGAATTGAGGCTCCAAAACATTTTGAACGTCACGGAACATAAGGGATGTTCTAAGAGCTAAAATTGGGATTTCAGGCTCATACCCGTGTTGAGAGGTATGAAACCTCCAACAAGATTCTTTGCGTGCAAGATGAAGGAGAATAGCTCAATCGGTGAGCATGTGCTCAGATTGTCTGAGTGCTACAATCGCTTGAATCAAGTGGGAGTTGATCTTCCAGATGAGATAGTGATTGATATAGTTCTCCATGTCACTACCACAAAGCTACTAGAGCTTCGTGATGAACTATAAAATGACAGGGATGGAAAGGATGATCCCTGAGCTATTTGCGATGTTTGACGCTGCGAAGGTAGAAATCAAGAAGGAACATCAAATATTGATGCTTAGAAAAACCACTAGTTTCGATAAGGGCAAGGGAAAGAATGGAAACTTCATGAATGGCAAGCCAGTTGCTTATCTAGTGAAGAAACTTGAGGTTGAACCCAAACCTGATACTAAGGGCTTCTATTATGAGGGAAATGGTCACTGAAGCGGAACTCCCTAAATACTTTCTAGATAAGAAGGCTGGCAACATCGACAGAAGTATATTTGATATACATATTATTGATGTGTACCTTGCTAGTACTCCTAGTAGCACTTGGGTATTAGATACCGGTTTGATTGCTAATGTTACTAACTCGAAGTAAAAGCTACAGAATAAACGGAGACTAGCTAAGGGTGAGGTGATGATGTGTGTTGGAAGTGTTTCCAAGGTTGATTTGATCACCATCACACACTTACTCTACCTTCTGGATTAGTGTTGAACCTAAATAAATGTTATTTGGTGTTTGCGTTGAGCACGAACATGATTAGATCATGTTTATTGCAGTACGGTTATTCATTTCAGTCACAGAATAATAGTTATTATTTTTACATGAATAAAACCTTCAATGGTCATGCACCCAATGTGAATGGTTTATTGAATCTCGATTGTAGTAATACACATGTTCATAATATTGACGCCAAAAGATGCAAAGTTAATAATGATAGTACCACATACTTGTGGCATTGCCGCTAGATGTCATATTGGTGTAAAGCGCATGAAGAAAACTTTGTGCTGGTGGATCTTTGGACTCACTCGATTTCAAAACGGTTAAGACATGTGGACCATGCCTCTTGGGCAAGATGACTAAGACCCCGTTTTCCGGTATGATAGAGCGGGCAAGTTGTTAGTGTCAAAACCGGCAGATCTCGGGTAGGGGTTCCCGAGATGTGAGACTAGAATCGAAGGTAACAGGAGACGAAGGAGACGATGTTTATCCAGGTCTGGGCCCTCCAATGGAGGTAATACCCTACGTCCTGCTTGATTGTATTAATGATATGTAGGTTACAGAGTCGATCTACCTCGAGATCAAATAACTAAACCCTAGATGAGTTGTCCTCTCTACAACCTAAAACCCTTCGGCTTATATAGACGCCGAGGGTGCCTAGGGTTTACACATGGCCGATTACACGTCGAGGGGATAATCATACCTATTCACTACTCCCAACGTGGAGGACAAGCCACGATTCTCGAAGCTTGCTTGCTGGAGATAGGGCCTTCGATCGATCCAACGCTCGGCAAGAGGCCCATACAGTCTGGCCCATAAGAAATAGGTCGGCCTCCCGAGGACCCCTTAAACCAGGACTCCCTCAGTAGCCCCTGAACTTGCCTCCAACACCAAGAGTCTTAGCTCCAGCTGCTTCATATAATTAGAGTCTTCGGCTTGTGAGGCAAGTTCTTCCCTCCGAGTTTAGTTCGGCCTCCCATGACATGTAGTTTTCCAATTAGAGGCCCGTCCGAACATCGTGCATAGCTCAGCCCTGAAGGCCAAAGGTCAAAGTGCAAACAGAGTTCCCTGACAACCTTTCTAACAAAAGGTCACGGCCCACCATGACCATCGGACCAGTTGCAAAAACTCGTACCGCGGTTCGATGCCGTTTTCATCAGCACAATCCATCAATGCACAGATCGTGCTCCATTTCACACGGGATATGTTTAATCATGCGCGCATAATGGCACACACATCTTGGGAAGCGGAGCGATATGTGGCGCAGCAAAGGGAGGTCGAACGGCGATAAGCCCCATAAAAGAGAAAGAAAACCCCAAGGCCTAAACACGCTTCCCATTCACACCTTCTGCTTCCCCAATCTCCCGAGCTTTCAGAGCATAGATCTAGGTTTTCCACAACTCCCCCCTCCGAGATCATCCATGGCTGGTTCTGGCTCCAGCGGCAAGTGGCAGGCTTCCATGGTCACCGACCGAGACATTCGGGACCTTAAGGATGCCGGCTACCTCCCCGCTAACATCGGCCACCGCATGCCAGAGAAGGGACAGGTGATCCCCACCTCCAAGCTAGGCAAGAGGGTGGTCTTCATCCCCCACTTCATTCGGGGACTAAGCTTCCCGCTCCATCCCTTCGTCAGGGGGCTAATGTTATTCTACATCCTCGACTTCCACGATCTCCCACCGAACTCCTTCATGCACATATTGACCTTTATCATCATCTGTGAGGCCTTCTTGCGAGTCGAGCCACACTTTGGACTTTGGCTTAAGATATTTAATATCAAGCCGAAGTGTGTCGCAGGCGAACACGCAGATTGTGGCGGGGCTGTCATCGGCAAACTCTCCTGCGTCGAATGGCCATACGACACCTTCATCGACACCATCAAACTATGACAGAAAGGTGGTTCTACATCACCGAGTAGCGCATTCCACAGCTTCCCCGGACGAATTCAGATCCGGTCCCTCCGTCAGATTGACTTCATGGCTCCGAAAGGGCCTCGACTGGGGGTCGGATAAGGAGGTGGATAATCTGCAGAAACGCATCGCCTCCATGATTAGAAACGACATCACGCTGGCCAATGTGGTCCAGATTATGTTCCAGTGACGCATCCTTCCCTGCCAGCGCCGGAGTTATCCCATGTGGGCTTGTCGGCTTTACGACGAGCCTACTATTCGTTAGCTCTTCCGAACTACTCGGGAGAAGCTGTGGAAGCCGCTGCTCAAGGCGCAAAAGGACTGGCCAGCAAAGGAGGAGGATCGGGGTCTACACGCTGATAAGCCTCCTACCGAGGTATAACATAGTTTTGTCTGATTGGCTTTATTTTTCCTAAAGAAAATATAAGCACCTCTCCGACCACTTTTGCAGAAATGGATGAGCATGTCCATGGGCATCGACTGCCCGACGCCTCAGCCCGAAGACATCAGGTCCAGGTTGTTGTCGGATATGCTCGTCGAGGCGCCTTACGAGGCACCAGCAAAGAAGGAGAAGAAGAAGAAACCAAGCCGAGAAGGCCTGCATATAAGGGACCTGTCGGACGCTATGTCCGGGGAAACCCATGTCTCCTCCAACCAGGAGGAAGAGCTTGACGACAAGGGGGAAGGAGATCCCCCCCTTGCAAGAAAGAGGGTGGCGTCATCGGACGCCACAGAGGAGGTACCCCCTCCTGCCCCGAAGAAAGCACGTCAGACACAGGTAATTCTGTTCGATGACAGTTTGGACTTGGATACCAAGTCTGATGACTTTGAGAGGGTTCCACGAAGGAACCTAAGGATCAAGCCCCCAGCTCGAAGGTAAGGGTCCGAAGACTTTACTGACCATTAACGATAAGTTTGAAAGGTTATTAACATGTGAGCGCTTATCGATTTTACAGCCCACCTCGCGTTCTTCCCACCGAATAGGTTTTGGACGGGGAGACCCCGTCCGTCAAACTAGCAGAGAGCGGGACTACGTCGCATCCCACCCCTCTGGGCACCGTGAAGGATGCCATAGAGGTGTCATCCCAACAGACTCCTGCGGAGCCGGGCACCGATGGTGGGGGTGACGACTTCATCGTCGGGGCTAACACCTCAGCCACCAAAGACCGGGGGGAAGAGCCCCAGCCGAACACCAAGGGGACCTGATGAGGGGACGTTTAGTCCCCTCTGAGGACATCTCCGGAGCATGCCATGCCTCCGGAGGCACCGGTCCAGTCCCCGGTTGGTGATCGGGTTATCCGATCACCACTGGCACCACCGACCAATGGGTGGCCGGTTATGGGGGAGGCTCTATCGAGCGCCTCCATCTCCGAGGAGCACCGCACCCTTATGGGTGCAGTATTGCAAAGCATTCGGTCCGTCGACAACGAACTGAAGGAGGCCTTCAATGGTCTTATGACGGGCTTTTAGGTGAGCCACGTAACGCTCTTATTTGTGAAATATTAATTTGTTTGTGTTATCATTATGTACATGGCTGACCCCGAGCCCTATGTGAGTTTGAAAAAAACTCTCCTCGGGATCCATCATATATCATTATCCAAACTATGACTGTATATGTTCGGAATGTTCTAACAACCCATAAAAAAGGACCGGATAGTGGATCGTATGGATTATAGTTTGGAAGTTTTGAACCGATGCAACCTGATAGGGATTTGTTTTTTATAGGCTTCGTCGTCAGGGGCGGCTGTGAATGCCACTGAGCTAGACGAGCTAAATCGGAATCTTAAAAGCTCTGAAGACGAGCTTGATGCTCTTAACAAGAGATTCGACGAGGCGCAAGGTAAGCCTTACTCAGTGTCCGAATTTTTTTGTCATCGTACTGTCGATGCAGTATTCATATTCTTGATGCTTACACAGCCTCGACGAAGGAAATGGAGAATTCAAGGCCGAGCTGTAGAATGCGAAGCAGGAGGCTGCGGTCAAGAGGGCGGCGACCGAACAAGTGGCTACCGTGCTTTCCGCCTTAAGAGCCACCAGCGACAAGCACGAGGCTTGGGTGGAGGAGATCCAACAGGAGCTTAAGCACTCCAGCCACAAGTGCGAGGTCCTTGAGCAGAAATGCAAGGAGCAGGCCGTCGAACTATCCACCCTGAAAACCGAACTCCAAAAGGAGCGGGTGGATAGGAGGTTCTTTGAGGAGCAAGTCCGCCACGCGAAGGTTATAATGGATGGTAAGCCGTACTTATTGTAGTGTGTCTTTGGGGATAGCAAGTTCGATTTTATTAACCAGGTGGGGCGTTCCTCAGGAGCCTGCTCCGACCTCCAGAAGAGCACAGCGAACGCGAATCATTTCTATGCTTCACGGGGAGAAGGAGATGAAGCTCGTCTATTATGGGCGCAGTTTGAAGCCCCCAAGCACTCTCCTCTCCTTGTTGAGCAGCTGAAGCAGCTGATGGAGCTACATCGGATGGTGAAGCTGGCCATGAAGGATCTTTGTGTCCGGCTATGGCCCAACGAGACCCTATCAGGCAGCTACTTCAGCCTGGTGCGGAAGCTCAGCGACGCCTCGCCCCGGATCGATGCTCTAAGGCATTCCTCCTGCATCGAGGGAGCTCGGATGGCCTTTGCGAAGGCCAAGGTGCACTGGCCGGGGCTTGACCCGATGAAGATAGCCACCGGCCCACCGCCTCCTGGGAAGGAGCATAGGAGCCCCTTGCTATACTTCTCCGAAGTAATGGAGGGTGCTCGGGCGATAGAGTCGCAATGTTCAAAAGAGTACATGTACGATTGAATGTATTGTAATGCCCAAAGACCTTTGAACGCTTGTATATTTGTTATGCTTGGTTTATCATGTTTTTAATGTTTTTCATTCCTTTATAACTCCTGTGTGGCCGTTTAAACTGAAAGTTGTAAGTTGTTGGCTTCAGCCCCCATGTAGATACGACGTGGGGTGTCTCTAGTTACGCACTATAACCCTTAGCCGAGCTATCGGTACCCGAAGGCGGTAGTGTGCGGCACACCAGGCAATTAGACCATAATGCTTTATTGCTTTCACTTAGCCGTAGGGGCGCGAAAAGGACTGCGGGAGGCTTGTGACTAGCCCCCGGTGACTTGGGATGTTCGGATGAACCGCGGCTTAAAGCCGATATCACATGGTTTGTACGAATACCAAACCCATCGTATGACATGGGATGACCTCTAACGAGGTCGTGAGTATAACACTTAGGCTCGGATTCGAAGATCGGTTCTCGCATACCATGACAGTCAGTTTTCGGCTTTCTCCTCTGAGGTGTTTGACCAGGCTAGCCGGAAACACAATCGCAGAGGTTCTCCCTTTGCCCTTTTAGTCGAACGAGTGGAACGTAAAGAGGCAAGCACAGGAGTTGGGCAACCCAACTATTGACCCAAGACATAGTTCGGAACCAAAGCATATAAAGTGAATTCCAAGACGCCGAACGCGTAAAAATTGTGTTTAAGGAAATTCTTTTAAACTCAAGCCCCCGGTCTATTAACTGGTGGCGTCGCAATGTACCGAACAGTTTCGCGAGAAGAGGGAGAAAATAGAATATGTGCCAGAAAAGGACAACGAGACAACCATGTATAATGAGTTTTTATTGTTCTCAATGACTCTTATTACTCGAACTGCCGAAGCAACTGTTTACAGCTATTTGAGAAAAGGAAATTTTACATGAGTGGTTGTACCAGCGGTCTTCGATTGGTGACCTTACGTCCTTGATGTGCCCCATCGCTGGTCTACTCCTACGCCTCCTAGGGAGTGGTGCACCTCAGTGGGTGGTGCTGTTCGGCGGACGGGTCTTGCAAACAAGGTCTTGAGAAGTTGCCGAAGTGTAGATGAGCTTTACGCCTTTGCAGGCCCTGGATGGTACCTGTAGTGTGTCCGGAGACATTTGATGGTAGTAGTTCGGTCCAGCCGAACACTTACCCTTTTTCCTCACCGTCGCCCATGGAATTTTGACCGCGAAGTTGTGCCTCCTTGGCACGTACTTCGTTGGTCCTAGGGCTACGTGATGGGCGGCGAGTCCCTATTTACGGGGAGAAGAAGGTTTTGAGAGTTCGGGCTGAAGCCGATCTCGCTTCCCAACCTTTCGTGCCTTGACGGCAGGTGCCGGCGTTTACCGATCATCATTGTGATGGAATTCGGCCGCCAGGGCCAACGCATGTTCCTCAGTTTAGAGGGGGCGCTCTGTGTTGCCGTTGACAGTGATGACCCCCTTGGGGCCGAGCATCTTGAGCTTGAGGCATGCGTAGTGTGGGACGATGTTAAAGCGAGCAAACGTTGTACGACCGAGCAGGGCATGATAGCAACTGTGGAGAGGCACAATGTCAAAGATCAAGTCTTCGCTTTGAAAGTTATCGGGCGAGCCAAACATTACTTCTAGGCTTACGGAGCCCGTGCACCGGGCTTCGACGCATGGGATCACTCCTTTAAAGGTAGTTGTTGCTAGGTTTGATCCTTGACGGATCTATTCCCATCTTTTTCACCGTATCTGAGTAAATCAGATTTAGGCTACTTCCTCCGTCCATGAGGACTTTAGTGAGGCGATACCCGTCTATAATGGGGTCTAGGATGAGGGCAGCCGAACCTCCATGACAGATACTGGTCGGATGATCACGTCGATCAAAGGTGATCGGGTATGCTGACCATGGGTTATACTTCGGGTCTACATGCTGGCATAGACCTCCCGAAGGGTGCACTTCCTCTCCTTCTTGAGTATATGGGTGGCGTATATCATATTTACTATCTTCACCTCTGGGGGGAACTTCTTTTGTCCGCCACCAATCGGACCCCAAGGCTCATCCTCGTCCTTGCCATGTGGGCTCTTGCCTTGGTCCTCCGATGTGACTTTGCCGGCCTGTTTGAATACCCAACAGTTAGGGTTGGTTTGGCTGGCGGGCTTCTCTTGAGTTTCGTGGATTTGGCAGGGCCTTTCCATGATCTTCTCTAGCGGGGTGGGTCCGTTGTGATTGCCTTTAGGAGGCTTCATCCGCTGCCCGGGTCAGGAATTGCGAAAGCCGGCGTTAATAGTCGTGTCATCGGCATCACTATTGTTGTGCCGGCGCTTATTCTTATTGTGCTTTGGTTTCCCATTTCCATCCTGAACTTTTGAGGTTCTGGGATCTTCGGTGTTGTGGCTCCGTATTGCGAGCCAGTTATCCTCGCCCGCGCAAAAGGGGGTCATGAGGGATGTAAGGGCAGACATGGTTTGAGGTTTATTCTAGCCGAGCTAGCGGGCCAACCATTCATCCTGAATATTGTGGCGGAAGTAGGCTATTGCCTCGGTGTCCGGCAGTCAACAATCTAGTTTTTCTTGGTCGAACCAATTCCAGAATTTCTGCACAGACTCTTCGGGCTTCTAAACGACGTTGCTTAGGTTGGAGGAATCCGGCGACCGAACATAGGTGTCCTGGAAGTTAGATCGGAATGCATCCTCTAGGTCTTCCCAGCATCCAATGGAGTTTTTAGGGAGGCTGTTTAACCAGTGTTGAGCTGGCCCCTTAAGTTTTAGGGGGAGATATTTGATGGCGTGGAGATCATCTCCTCGCGCCATGTGGATGTGGAGGAGGAAGTCCTCAATCCATACGGTTGGGTCAGTTGTCCCATCGTACTACTCTATGTTAACGGGTTTAAACCCCTCCAGGAACTGATGCTGCATCACCTCGTCTGTGAAGCACAGTGGGTGGGCGGCGCCTCTGACGAGAGCTATGTCACGTCGGTATTCGGCATCTGTTCTAGCCCGGTTTCGTTCCCGACCTCTATTGTTGGGGTCGAGCCAGGGCCGGGACCCGTCCTGTTGATCGGGTGAGTACCCTCTGGATCCGTAGATGGATCTTGTACGACCTGCCCTATGGTCCAGGTCGTGTCGCATGTCGAACCTGTCATCGGGCTCTGTTGTCTCTTTGCCCCGTTTTTTGGGTATCACGTCCTATAACCTATGTAGTCAGCCGTCATGTCGCGCCCTTGAGGGGGCGGTCTGGCTTATTGTATGGGGTATGCTTGGGAGATGGTGTATCGGTGAGTTCATTGTGGAATTGCGGCAGTAACCTTTTGCGTGGATAGCTCTTAGGTTGGTCCGACAGACCGGTGTTGTATCCTTCCTCAGCTGCGAGGACTCTCGTCCACCGATCATTGAGGTTATTTTGTTCGGCTTTAAGCTATCGTTCTTTTGTTTTCAGGCTGTGGGTTGTGGCTGTAAGCTGTTGCCTAAACAGTTCCTGATCTTCATGGTTATCGAGAATGTCGAAGTCATCGGCTTCCAGGATGTCCACCTCCTCGATAGGGGGAGGTAATTATCGTCCTCGAAATCGTTTAGGTCGTCGGGGTTGCGCTGGTCTTCAGGCATCTCCTGACCCTCTAACGGGTGTTCGGGGATATCGGGATCGCCAAGGTCTTCCGGTTCTATTTCCCCGATGCCTATAATAGCTTCCCTTCCTTTTTTGCCTTTGACCATTTATGCGATTTCCGGCGCCTTGACGGCGCTGCACCCGACTTATCGCCATCATTTTTGGGCGTGTTCTCGCCATTAGCGACTAGAGTGTCCACCATGTAGACGTCGTATGTAGAGGTGGTGGCCCATCGCCCGGTGTTAACAGGGGTGGGAGCGCAATCTTCCTCATCCATGTATCCTACCTCCTCGGAGGCATAGTCCAACCTGTCGGTCAAATCTTCAACTATGGCTATCAAGTGTGTGGTGGGTGGGATGAAAAATTCGTCCTAACCCTCCCTGAGACCGATATGATCATGGATCAAGGTTGGGTTGTCGGTAATCTTCTTTGATGAGATCCGATCTAGGGCCACATTGAGTATCGAGAGTTCGATCGGGTCAACTTGCTCAGAGCTTTCGGAGTTGACCTCAGTTGTGTCTGGGCTAGGGAGTGTTCGGCGGCAATAGGTATCCGGTCATGTGGCACTATGGCCGTATCCGTACTAAGAGCCAGGTCATCGCCGGGGTTAATCATGTGGGCGTGACCGAAAGAGGAATCCGAGATTAAAGCTTCGGAGTCTTCGAGCATAGCAGGCGAGATCACGAGCCTGGTTAGCGACAGGTCACCCCGAGAGTCTACGGAGAACTCTAGGTTCCAGAATATGACCTCTTGATCAGGGGAGAAACTCCAGACACGGCCTAGATGGACGATCGGGTTCGCATGCAGCACAACATTGTTGAAGGCGAAGATCTGTCGGGGGACGAAAGTGTACATGTTGTGGACCACTTCGTTGATGACAAGGCGAGCCATCGATTCCTTGGGCGATCGCAGCGGAACTCTCAATGAAAGCACCAATGTTGGTGTCAAAAATGGCGCATCTCGGGTAGGGGGTCACGAGCTGTGAGACTAGAATCGATGGTAACAGGGGACGAAGGAGACGATGTTTACCCAGGTTCGGGCCCTCCTATGGAGGTAATACCCTACGTTCTGCTTGATTGTATTGATGATATGTAGGTTACAGAGTCGATCTACCTCGTGATCAAATAGCTAAACCCTAGATGAGTTGTCCTCTCTACAACCTAAAACCCTCCGGCTTATATAGATGCCTAGGGTGCCTAGGGTTTACACATGGTCGGTTACACGTCGAGGGGATAATCATGCCTATTCACTACTCCCAACGTGGAGGACAAGCCATGATTCTCAAAGCTTCCTTCCTGGAGACACGACCTTCGATCGATCCAATGCTCGGCAAGCGGCCCATATAGCCCGGCCCATAAGAAATAGATCGGCCTCCCGTGGACCAATTAAACGAGGACTCCCTCACAAGTGACTTATTGAAAATGATAAATGTTGATGTATGTGGTCCAATGAGTGTTGTAGCATGCGGTGGATATCATTGTTTTCTTACCCTCACTGATGATTTGAGTAGATAGGGGTATATTTACTTATTGAAACACAAGTCTGAAACATTTGAAAAGTTCAAGCAAATTCAGAGTGAAGTTTCAGATCATCGTGACAAGAAGATAAAATGTCTAGGATGTGATCATGGAGCTGAATATCCGAGTTACGAATTTGGTATACAAGTTAAGACAATGTGGAACTTGTTTCACAACTCACGCCACCTGGAGCACCACAGTGTGATGATGTGTCCGAACATCGTAGTCGTGCTCTATTGGATATGGTGCGTACTATGATGTCTCTTATCATTTTTCCACTATCGTTTTGGGGTTATGCATTAGAGATAACTACATTCACTTTAAATAGGGAACCATCTAAATCTGTTGAGATGACACCGTATGAATTATGGTTTGGCAGAAACCTAAGCTCTCATTTCTTAGAATTTGGGAATGTGACGCTTATGTCTGATAAGCTTGAACCCAAAGCGAAAAAGTGCATCTTCATAGGATACCCTAAGGAAACAGTTGGTATACCTTCTATCTCAGATCCGAGGGCAAAGTTTTTGTTGCTAAAAATGGATCCTCTCTCGAGAAAGAGTTTCTCTCGAAAGAATTGAGTGGGAGGAAAGTAGAACTTGATGAGGTTGTTGAACCGTCACATCAGTTGGATAGTAGCACGACGCAGAAAGATGTTTCTGCAGCGCCTACAACAAGTGAAGAGAAGCAAATGATGATGATCATGAAGCTTCGGATCAAGTTACTACCGAACCTCGTAGGTCGACAAGGACTTGTATCGCCCCTGGGTGGTACGTCAATTCTGTCTTGGAGTTCATGTTGTTAGACAACAGTGAACCTACGAGCTATGAAGAAGCAACAATGGGCCCGGATTCCAACAAATATCTAGGAGCCATGAAATCCGATAAATGATCCATGTATGAAAACCGAGTATGGACTTTGGTAGACTTGCCTATTGAACGGCAGGTCGTTGAGTACAAATGGACCTTTAACAAGAAGACAGACGCTGATGGTAAATTTCACCATTTCTAAAGCTTGACTTGTCGCAAAGAAGTTTCCAACAAGTTCAAGGAGTTGACTGCGATGAGACTTTCTCACCCGTAGCGATGCTAAAGTCTGTTGGAATCATGTTAGCAGTTGCTGCATTTTTTCAATCATGAAATCTGGCAGATGGATGTCAAAACATCGTTTCTTTAACGGTTTCCTTGAGGAAAGGTTGTATGTGATACAACCAGAAGGTTTTGTTAATCCTAAGGACGCTAAAAGGTATGCAATCTCCAGCGATTCTTTTATGGGCTAGAGCAAGCATCTTGGAGTTGGAATATACGCTTTGATGAGGTGATCAAAGTTTTTGGGTTTATACAAAGTTTATGAGCAATTTGTATTTACAAGAAAGTGAGTGGGAGCACTACAGAATTTCTGATAAGTATATGTGGATGATATATTGTTGATTGGAAATGATGTAGAATTTCTGGAAAGCATAAAGGGTTGTTTGAAACGAGTTTTCAAAGAAAGACCTGGAATGAAGCTACTTAAATATTGGGCATCAGGATCTATAGAGACAGATCAAGACGTCTGATAAGACTTTCAATGAGTACATACCTTGACAAGATTTTGAAAGAGTTCAAAATGGATCAATCAAAGAAAGAGTTCCTGCCTGATTTGTAAGGTGTGGAGTTGAGTGAGACTCAAAGCTCGACCACGGCAGAAGAAAAAGAAAGGACGAAGGTCGTCCCCTATGCCTTATCCACAGGCTGTATATAGTATGCCATGTTGTGTACCACACTTGGTGTGTGCCTTGCCATGAGTCTGTCAAGGGGTACAAGAGTGGTCCAGAAGTGGATCACTGGATAGCGGTCAAAATTATCCTTATTAACTAGAGGACTAAGGAAATTTTTCTCGATTATGGAGGTGATAAAGAGTTTGTCGTAAAGGGTTACGTCGATTCAAGCTTTGACACTAACCCGGATGACTCTGAGTAGCAGTTCAGATACGTATAGTGGAGCAGTCATTTGGAGTAGCTCCAAGTGGAGCGTGGTAGCAGAATCTATAGTATGACATAGAGATTTGCAAAGTACACACGGATCTGAATGTTGCAGACCCGTTGACTAAAACCTCTCTCACAAGCAAAACATGATCAAACCCCAGAACTCATTGGGTGTAAATCGCATGATGATGTGAACTAGATTATTGACTCTAGTGCAAGTGGGAGACTATTAGAAATATGCCCTAGAGGCAATAATAAATTAGTTATTATCATATTTCCTTGTTCATGATAATCGTTTATTATCCATGCTATAATTTTATTGATTGGAAACTCAAATACATGTGTGGGTACACAGACAACACAGTGTCCCTAGTATGCCTCTAATAGACTAGCTTGTTGATGAAAGATGGTCAAGGTTTCCTAGCCATAGACATGAGATGTCATTTGATAATGGGATCACATCATTAGGAGAACGATGTGATGGACAAGACCCAAACAATGAACGTAGCATATGATCATGACAATTTATTGCTATAGTTTTCTGCATGTCAAGTATTTGTTCCTATGACCATGAGATCATGCAACTCACTGACACCGGAGGAGTACCTTGTGTGTATCAAACATTGCAACGTAACTGGGTGACTATAAAGATGCTCTATAGGTATCTCTGAGGGTGTCTGTTGAGTGGGCATGGATCAAGACTGGGATTTGTTACTCGGTGCTACGGAGAGGTATCTCAGGGCCACTCGGTAATACAACATCACAATGAGCATTACAAGCAAAGTGACTAAAGGGTTAGCCACGGGATCTTGTGATACGGAACAAGTAAAGAGATTTGTCAGTAAGATTAAACTAGGTATAGAGATACCGACGATCGAATCTCGGGCAAGTAACATACCGAAGAACAAAGGGAACTGCATACGGGATTGACTGAATCCTTGACATAGAGGTTCAACCGATAAAGATCTTAGTAGAAGATATAGGAACTAATATGAACGTACAGGTCCCGCTATTGCTTATTGACCGTAGAGGTGTCTCGGCCATGTCTACATAGTTCTCGAACCCGTAGGGTCTGTAGACTTAATGTTCGGTGACGTTTCAATATTATTGAGTTATATATTATGGTGACCAAAGGTTGTTCGGAGTCCCGGATGAGATCCCGGACGTCACGAGGAGCTCTGGAATGGTCCGAAGGTAAAGATTGATATATAGAAAAGTGGTATTTGGGCTCCGAAAAAGTTTTGGACACTTCCGGTAGTTTATCGGGTGTGACAAATGGGTTTCGGGGGTCCACCAAGTGGGGCCCACCCACCCCAGGGGCTACATGGACCTAGGAGGTGGCGCACCAGCCCCTGGTGGGTTGGGCAGCCAGCCCCTAGAGGCCCTTAGGCAAGGGGCGGAGAGAGAGCCAAGAGGGGAGGGAGTCCTACTAGGACTCCACCTCCCTTGTGGGTGGTGGACTCCTCCCTCTCTTGTGCGCCAAGGGCCCTACGGGAAATCATAGGGCGCCCCACCTACCCCCTCTCCCTCCTATATATAGTGGAGGTTTTGAGAGCAGCCCACCACCTGAAAAGCCACGTGCTGCCCTCCTCCCTCTAGATCGTCTCTCTCCTCTAGATCTGTTCGTTATAGCTTAGCGAAGCTCTGCCGGATCAGCTCCACCACCGCCGCCATCATGCCGTTGTGCTGCCGGAGAACTCATCTACCTCTCCACCCTTGCTTGTTGGATCAAGGAGGTGGAGATCGTCATCGAGCTGTACGTGTGCTGAACGCAGAGGTGCCATCCGTTCGGCACTAGATTGAAAGGACCATGATCGGATCACGGGACGGATCGTGATTGGATTGCGAAGACGTTCGACTACATCAACCGCATTTCTTAACGCTTCCCCTTAGCGATCTACAAGGGTATCTAGATCCACTCTCTCTTTCTCGTAGATGCTCATCATCATGGATAGATCTTGTGTGTGCATAGGAAGTTTTTTGTTTCACATGCAACGTTTCCCAACAACGTGGGCGTGAAGAAGTGTACCTTGTGTTGAATTTAAGCGTTGTATAGGATCTCCCTAAGTTCAATATGGTTTCTTCGACTCTTTTTATTTTTGTTCTTTTGTTCCTTCTTTTTTCACCTGCTTTTACTTTTCTTATTTGATCTTTGATGCTTCAATTTTCGTTGTGTGTCTCAAAAACAAAATGTTTTTTTATTTCTTGTTCTTCATGCTTAGGTTCATTTTTTCTTCTTTCTTTGTTTCCTGAGTTTTTTTGGGCTCTTCGCTTTCCTTTTTATTTCTTTTGGTTTTGATTCAGTTTGCATTTCTAGTATATCTTGAAAATATTTATATATATTTAAAGCATTTTTAATGTAATGATGGACATTTGTTTTATAAACACATGTTTTGATTGTTTAATATGTTTTAAACATTTTATGAAATACATGTTGAGTTTTTTATATGATAAAACCATTTTTTAGACTATGCAAATATTTTACAAATTGTTCAAAACTTATTTGTAAATGTCACAAACACATTTTTGAAACTTGTGATGATTTTTCTTAAATGTAACATACGTTTTTTTACTGAACAAAACATTTTTATCGAATTAGATTGACATTTTCTCCATTATATTACTGTTTTTGTTAATTTCACATATATTTCTTCTAAAAAGTTCGACATTTTATAATTGTCACATTTTTTTCACAAATATAGTTAAACAATTGTGTATACGTGGTTAATTTTTTTTAGTTTTTATATTCACATTTATAGATTTTCCAAATGAGAGATTAAAAGTTTTGAAAATGTTTATGTAAAATAATTTTTGTGTATATATTTGAAATAGTTTGAAACATAAGCAAAAGTAAAAAGGGGAACATTTATATTCAACCGGTAGATCACACGCGAGCGATCCGCCGGCTCCTCTGTGCGACGTGTGTCTCTTTTTCAGTAACTTTACCTATATTGCAAAATTACCTTCCGCAACAGCACACATGTTGCAAAAATAAATACGAAAAAAACTGGGTATTTTTTTCTGCAACATTGTTTGTATTGCAATTTTTTTCTGAAACAACACCCATGTTGCACACATATCAAATCCGCAACATAATCTCTGTTGTAAAAAAGTTTCACAACACAATCTCTATTGCACAAAAATTCTGAAACACAGTCTTCTTTATATATATTTCGGCAACAAAGACCTTGTTGTAGTACAAAAGAACCATTAAAAGATCCGTCGACCGACGCGTAGCAGTCCCAAGTAAAAAACGGAAAGGAAATAAAGATATGAAAAAAGAAAAAGAAAAATGAGAACATAATGATATCAGCATGCAATTCAGATGATTACTGGTTCGCAGCATGCGGTGCATGGCAGGGCACCGTACGATTAGCTAATAGTATGTGAGATAACCACACCCATACACACACACACATAAGGCAACTTCTAGGCGCCGGCGCACCAGCCGGAAATTTCGGTCAGTCGGCTGCCTAGCGTTCGATCAAACCCCCATTAGCAAAAAGGCTGGGCGGGTCGTCTTCCTGCCTCTCCACACACGCTTGGAGAAAAAAAAGGGCGACCGCTACGCTCGCCGGCGACCTCGCGCTCGCCCCGCCCTCGCCATATGCAGCTCCGCCGCCTATTGCATAGATCCGTCGCCAGCCAGATGCAGCTCCGCCTTCGCCGTCGTTGTCGTTCCAACTTTGCGCAAGAAGATAGGGTTGTAACCTTTTGATTTAGTGGTTGCAGCCAAAAAAGGAGGACAAACACAGTACTTACCCCGCGGTCAACATGGTCACCATTTGAGGTAGAAGCCAGATCCAGCAAACTATGACGGTGATTCCAGCAAAACACCATGTTGGGTGCAACATCTCGTCGATCTTGCGACGACGCTTCCAGCAAACGCGGGCTTCAGTTCCAGCAAATCGTGATGCCCTTTCTTGCAAATCGCTATGCTCGTTCCAGCAAAACTCCATGGTGGTTGCAATATTTGGTTGATCTTGCAAAGACGCTTCCAGCAACCGCGGTCTTTGGTCCAACCAAATCGTGACGCCGGTTCTAGCAAATCGTGATACCTGTTGCGACATTGTCGCGCACCCCCGTCGCGCTTTCGTCGTCGCACCACCGCAGGCTCATCGTAGCTCTTAGTAATGTTGTTTCTAGTAATTCGCGTAGACGGTTGCAACATTAAAAGCGCTACCCGTCGTTCATTGTTCAGCTTCGTCGACGCCCTGCTCGTCCCACCACCACAACGCTGTTTGTGCGCCGTTGCAGCTCCCCCGCAAAGTCATTGCACCTCGGAGGTTGTAGCTCCGCCAGCGCATCAACAGCTCAAGCTCCGGCGGCGAGCGGTATCAGCTCGCCGACGCATAGTTCTGATAGAGACCAGGGGCAACGAACGCCAGCGGGGGTAGCAGCGGGATCCAAGAGGAGAGAAGACGATGCCAGCGAAAAAACAATAAGATAAGGTGGGTCGCCTTTGCTTCTGGCCACGGGATGTCCCCCAATTGAACGTCTTGCGCGTGACCGGCCGAAGATTCAGTAGGCGTGTCGGGTGCAAGCGTTTCCCCACCCATAAAGCTGGAGCATCATTGTGTGGTGCTCGCAAGACATCGTATTTCCGCCCGCATGCGGCAATTAGTAGAGGCATTGCATAGGGCATGATGCAATGGACTAGCCAAACGACATCCAATGTTGCAGGCACACGCACTATAGCTGTCGGTTCAATGAAGCGAACCATTTCCCATGGCGGCCGCATTTTGTGTGTGCTTTCTTTTACTTTTTTCTTCCTATTTTTCTCTTTTTTCATATTTTCTTTTTCTTAATTTTTGGTATGGTCAACATTTTCGTAATATATGGTGAACATTTTCCAAACTACACTCTCAACATGTTTTAATATACGTTGAATATATTTAAATACAATGCACCTTTCTGTAATACATGCTAGACATTTTTAAAATACACATGATTTTTTTGTAAATCTGCTAAACAAGTTTAGTATAGCATGAATGTTTCAAAAATACACATTGAACTTTTTTGTAAAATATGTTGAGCAATCTCTTAGTATATGATGAACATTTTCAAAATACACATTGAAATTCTTTGTTAGAAAAACATTGAACAATTTCTTTAGTATACAGTGAACATTTTCTGAAAATACAGTGAAACTATTTTGTAATATATGGTGAACTTCTACAATATAAAAAGAAAAACAAAGAAAAGGAAAACTATAAAAAGATGGGAAATTATTAGAATCATCCAACTGGTTTTACGCCTCGCGTCCGCCGCATTGAGAGCCAACCATGTGTTGGACAATCCTTCACACCGCAAGTCTTATGATTTTGCAATATTCTTCATGTTTCTGAAACATGAGAATGTTACAGTGACAATACAGCGGTGCAACAATACCTCTATTGCAAAGAAAATTACAACACAAGCTTTGTTATAAATATTTTCTGCAACATGCCTTTTGTTGCAAAAAAGTTTTGCAACACAGCCTATATGGCAAAAGTAAAGAACATGCTCATCGCTAGATTGTAACAGATTAGATGGCTCGCTAGGTAGCGGATCTTTTTAAAAGATCCTCCAGCCAACGCGTATTACGCCCCTAAAAAGATGGATAAAAAAAGAGAAACATAACAAACAGACAATCAGTCGGGATGGACGCTGCGGCAAATAGGAATGATCCCGGGGAGCTCCTATACGCCGCATTTTACGACGAGTAGTCGCAGTTTCGCAAAGGGCAAATCGCTTGGGCCGGCCCATTTGCTGTGGCTCCTCCGCCGCGAGGTGGAAAATCGTAAAAAGGAAAGCGCGCCAGCTATAGGAGTCAGAGCACGTGACCTCTTCGTAATGAGCGCTTTGCGCTAGCCATCTCGACGTTCAAGTGGAAGGTTTCCAGCGCGAAAAATAAAAAAACATAACGACAACTGTAAAACAAAAAAAAATTAAAACGCAAACAATTTTTTGAAATTCTACAATTTTAAGAAATTTTAAACACCTTTTCAAAAGAAATGAATTGAAAATCTAAACTTAAAGAAAACTAAAATTGAATAGCAGAACATTGTTCTCGAAATTACGATCATTTTTTTGAAAATGCAAAAAAAATTTAAAACCACGATCAAAATATAAAATTATGAACATTTTATGAATTGTGAAGAAATTTTAAAACGATGAACATTTTTTGAATTATGAACAAAATTCAAATTCATGATCAGAATTATAAAATTGTGAACATTTTTTGTTCGTCAAACAATTTGTAACCGGGAACATTATTTGAATTGTGAACAAATTTTGAATCATGAACAAGTTTCAAATTCATGACTAAAATTAGAAAATTGTGAACATTTTTGAATCATGATTTTTTTTTAAAACCGTGAACATTTTTAAAATTGTGAATAAATTTTGAAAAATGAAAAAATATCAAATTTGAAAATAGAATTATAAAATTGTGAACATTTTTCAAATTGTGAAAAAAAATCTAAAACTGTAAATATTTTGCGAATTGTGAACAAATTTTGAAACCGTAAACGTTTTTTAAATTGTGAACAATTTTTTAAAAAACTGAACAAAATTTGAAACTGTGAGCATTTGTTAAAAAATAAATTTGACAAAAATAAAAGATATAAAAAAGGAAAATAATAAGAAAAAATAATATTAACAGGAGAGAAAAGAAACAAGAAAAAGAAAAAATAAACAGCAAAACGAAAAAAAGAAAAACCATATGGAAACTGGAAAACCGGTTCAGGAAAAATGTAGAAGGTTTCCAAAACCTCAAAAAACGGCTGGAAACCTCTAGAATGTTTCCAATACCAGGATGAATGAAACGTGCTAACAGGCAAGCCCATTTAAATCGCTTGCCTCGCTCTGCCTGTGCATTCGGCGGACACGTTGACGGAAAATCCTATTTACCGCTCTTTGCGGTAAGGAACTGCCGTTTCGCATAAGGGATCGAGCTACCGATCGGGGATGGGCCGGCCGTTTCAGGCATACTGGTTTTAGAAACCTTCTATGCCGTTTCCAGCTGGGTTTTTTCGATTTTGTGAACTTTCTAGAATGTTCCCTGAACCGGCATTCCTTTTTTGTCGTTTTCTTTTTTCTGTTCTATTTCTTTTTTTCCTGTTTCTGTTTCAAAAAATGTACTAGATTTTCAAAAAATGTTCCCAATTTTCAAAAATTGTTCTTCAAATTCGCAAATAGTTTTCATTTTTTATAAAAATGTTCTAGATTTTCAAAAACTGTTCGTGAGTTTCAAAAATTGTTCTTCATATTCGCAAAATGTTTTTATGTTTTATAAAAATGCTCTAGATTTTCTAAAAATGTTCCGGATCTTAAAAAAGTGTTCATTAAATTCGGAAAATGTTTCTGCCTTTTCAAAAAAGAATTTTTTTAGATTTTTAAAAATCTTTTGGATTTTCATAAAATGTTTTCCATAAAGTTTTCTTTTTTCGAAATTTGTTCTCAAAATTCAAAACATGTTCGTATTTTGAAAAATTGTTCATGTTTATGAATTTGTTCAGTATTTTTAAAAATTGTGCCCATTTCCAAAACAATTTCTCAAGATTTAAAAAATCATGTTTTTAATAAATTGTTCACACTTCCAAATTTCTTCGGGGTTTTGAAAATTTGAAAAATATATTTGCTTTTTAAAAAAATGTTCTCGATATCAAAAAATATTCGGGATTTTTAAAAAATGTTCTGGATTTTTTAAATGGTTTTTAAAAAATGTTCTTGTTTTCAAATTTGTTTACAGGATTCAAAAAATGGTCGTGTTTTCAAAAAAAATTCAGTAATTTTCAAAATTGTTCCAATTTTCAAAATAAAATCTCAAGATTCAAAAATTGTTCGTGCTGTAAAAAAATTGTTCAAATTTGTTTGTGGTTTTCAAAATTGTTCTCTGTTTCAAATTTTTTTTTATCAAAATTTGAAAAAAATTCATGCTTTAAAAAAAATTGCGGACTCAACTTTGTGTAGGATTTTTCAAAGTTGATCTTGATTTAAAAATTTGTTCTCAAGGTTCAGTAAATGTTAGTCCTTTAAATAATTGTTCATGTTTTTAAATTTGTTCTCTGTTTTAAAGAAAAGAGGAAAAAAGAAAAAATAACGACCGAAAAATAACGAAAAAGAAATAGGCAGGAATGGAAAGAAGAAACAGAAAAAAAAAGAAAAATTGTCGCGCGCCTCATGGGCCGGCCCAGTCAGGGGTCGACCTGTGCAAAGTCCGGACAGGTTGCTGCAGCGAGCGACGTATAGGACGTCCCCACTTTGACGCAACGAGCGTCAAATAGGATATTTCATGGTCCGCTTGCTACAGCATATTGCCCAGCTAACATGCATACGCCAATCCCCCGTAGCCCACTCGCTCGTTTGTACCGACCCCCAGTTTTTATGTGGCAAATTATATTCTTTTAACATAATATAGAAGCAAATGTTCATATATACGCACATACATTCATCCATATGAATGCATACACGTATATTCTAGCTCTATGAGCATCTATAAAAGATTCAGCCGGCATATCATCTTAAGATTTACGAAGTTATCATAGACGCCTCATTGTCGATGAGAACGTCTACTCCCATTGAATGCACATCGTCAAAAATCCTAAAATAAATTCCAAAATAATACGAACATTAAGATTTAAACCTTGATGTGCTGAGAATACCACTGTCCCTCTAACCATCCAAACACGTATTGGTTTGCCTTTAGTAAATTATCTATTCATCTAGCAACCTGGTTCCCTCACGTAGCTACTCGGTTTTATCCTTCAGTGACAACATAGCAGACCGGTTTTTTTTAGTGCACCAGCTTGTTGTTACAACCCGAGACTGTAGCAACCCGGCACTATAGCAAACCGAATTCCAGTAGCAAACTGGGTTACTGTAGTGAACAAATTTATCTTTTCTTTGATATTTTAGGGAAAATGAAAACAAATTTAGTAAATTTTGTGAATAGTTTTTGAAAATGCGCACATTTCTTGAAATGCGAACATTTTTTCAAACTTTGAACTTTTTTAGAAATGCGTACTAAACTATCCAATTTGTGGCCATTTATGAAAAAAAGACATTTTTTGAAGTTATAAAATTTTAATGCCTTTATAAAAAAAATCTAACATAAAAAGTTGAAAGCATGGACATTCTTGAAATTTTGAACATTCTAAAATAGCTAACATTTAAAAAAATTACAAACATGTTTGGAAACGTCAACATTCTTTCAGATTTTATAACTTCTTAAAACCATGAAGTTTCTTCAAAGGCATAGAGTTGTTTGAAATTGTGAACATTTTTTAAATTTGTGAATTATACACACTTAAATAGTTAATCCCCACTTATTCTATTTATTTGCAAATACACACATGCCACCTCAGTAAAGGACCACTTCAACATGCATAAAAATATTTTTTCCATTATTTGTTACCTCACTACTTCTATTTTTTTTAACATGCATACACCACATCATGAGACATGGCCACTTCATCAAAGGCACACTTCAACATGCATGGCAAAAAGTTTACCATCATATTATGCTACTTATATTTAATAAATATGTTTAACTATACAATATCTATTCCTAGTTTTTTCATATATTATAAATCTAATATTCACGTTCCATATAACCAAATCTAATTGAAATATATTACAACCAGTTAACGCGGCAACGCGGGAGGTCTTATATTAGTTTTTTAAAATAAAAAAGAATTATATATAGTGAAAAATAAAATAAATAAAAAGTTCACCAGAAAAATCAGTAAAATAACAAACAGAAAACCCATTTCAGGAACATTCTAGAAAGTTTCTCAAAATCGGTAAAAAAAAAGGGGCTAGAACCTTCTAAAACGTTCCCGGAACAGGTAAAACAAGCATTGGAACCTTTCAAAAGTTCCTAAAACTGAACCAACGCACATATTAAAATGTTTGATATATTCAATAGCTTTTGATTGTTAAACTTTTGCGTTTACACGGCGTCATGACGTCCTCACTAACAAGTTTTATGGGGAAGAAATGTTGTTTAGATCGTTTGATCATGAAAATAATAGTGATATTCTTAGATCTGTATTTTTTATTAACAACACCTCAGTCCATAAATCTACGGTCATGTTTACTAAGCTCGGTATTGATTGGGGACAAGCATAGTCTAAGGTTAGGGGAGCTGATACATCTATTATTATGCATCACTATTACTTAGTATAAATTACTTTTTTTTGCGGGAATGTATAAATTACTCATTGTTAATGACATTTTGCACATTATCACATATTCTAATGTATTTTTCCTCTTTGTTTGCATGCTTTACTAAGCGATTGAAACTGTAGAAATCAATAGAAAAGCATTAAACAAGGACCAGTGAAGAGATATTATTTATGAAGCTAGGGAAAATGGAAAAAGAATATTGGAGGTGATTCATGGGAAGAGAGCTAGGGCTACACCCTAGCCAAGGAGGGCCTTATCGCACCTATGAAAGCACAACTTCTCCCTAGGTAGTTTTGGTAATTAATAACAACATGTATTTTATTGGACTAATAATTTTATCAAATATATTTCAGTAAAAGTTCAATGAATGGATTTGATAGGATTGTGAGGAGATCCCCTAGATGCTTGGAACATCAATTGGCAAAAGCTTCAAGACTCTACATTTGCATTTATGTGAGAAATCACACTTGAGTCCATAGGAAAGTCAATACTATTAAAAAGGGAAGAGGTATCTATGATGACCTAGTTGCTCAAGTGCTTAGAGATTAGCCACCAAAACCCCTCAAGAATTCTCTCACAATATATTATGTCAAAACCCTAACAAATAGATTCGGTGCTACCAACATTTCTACATCGGTCACACCAAGTTTCCCTTGGACAGATTCTAGAGCCAAACCCAAGCACCTCGGTGCAACCGAGAACTAATTCAGTACGACCGAAAAGTAGGTGCCAACTTTCTGTTACAAAGTGTTAAATTTTGGAATTTCCGAGTTTGTCATTTCGGTCTCACAAAGAGTTGAATCTATCCATGGCCACCTGAATCGGTCTCACCGAAAACCCAAAAGTTGCCACATTTTGCACTAATCGGTGCAACCGAGTTTTTGCTTTGGTTTCACCGAGTTGGGAAATAATGTTGTAATGGTTGGATTTTGGAGATGCCTATATATACCCATCCACCTCCCTCTCGTTCGAAGAAAGAGCACTCAGAACAAGCCAACACTTGCCCCATCCATTTTTGAGAGAGAACCACTTACTCATGTGTTGAGATCAAGATCTTCCACTCCAACCATATAAATCTTGATTTCTAGCCTTCCCAAGTTGCTTTCCATCCAACCAATCTCTTCTACCAAGCCAAACATGTGAGAGAGTGATTGAGTGTTGAGGAGACTATCTTTTGAAGCGCAAGAGCAGGGAGTTCATCATCCATACCACATCTATTACCTTTTGGAGCGTGGTGTGTCATAGATTGGTCAGGTGTCGCTTCGGAACCTCCAATTCATTGTGGAGTTGAACCAAGAAGTTTGTCAGGGCAAGTAGATCGCCTACTTCATGAAGATCTACCCTAGTGAGGCTAGTCCTTTGTGGACGTAAGCCCCGACGGAATAGACGAGGTTGTTACTTCATGGACCATTCATGGGTAGAGCCCTCCATGGAATCGCACAACCGCTACCCTCTGTGGGTTGAAGTCTCCATCAATGTTGACGTACGATAGCACCACCTATCGGAACCATGGGAAAAATCTTTGAGTGCCCATTGCGTTTGATCTTCCTATCTCTACCCTCTACTTACACTTGCATCTCTTTACATTCTGATGCTAGACTCTTAGATTTGCATGTGTAGGGTGTACTTGACTCGATAGAATTGCTAAAACCTGCGAACCGTTAAAATGGGGAATATGCTAGATTTTTAATTGGTCAAGTAGTTTAATCACCCCCCTCTAGACATACTTTGGATCCTACAAGTGGTATCAAAGTTGTGGCCTCCATTGCATTGGTTTCACAACCTAGGAGAGTATGGCGTCTAGTGAGGGAAATTACCACCATAGATTTCCATATTTTGATGGTACAAACTTTGCCAGTTGGAAGCATAAAATGAAAAGCATATTCTTGGTCATAAACTCACCGTTTGGGTTGTTGTTTGTGTTGGATTGCAAGGTGAATTCTTTGGTGATGGAAAGTAACCGGATTGTGAAGCGACCGTGGAAGAATTGAAGATATTGCAATACAACGCTTAAGCATGTGACGTTCTGAAGGCACATTTGCTCCCTTGGTGGTTTTGGTAATTAATAACAACATATAAGTCATTGAACTAATGTTTCCACCAAGTATATTTCATGAAAATTTCAATGATAGGAATGGCAAAAGGATTGTGGAGATTGTTGAATTACCCTAACATGCAAGGAAATAGGTTGGCCAAGCTTCAAGCAAGAGGACTCTACATTTTACATTTGTGAGAAATCACTTTGAGTCCATAGGAAAGACAATACTATTAAAAGGGGGTAAGGTTTTGTTGATGAACAAAATGCTCATACGTGCACAAGTGATAGTCACCAAAAACATCCACAAGCTCTCCCACCAAAGTCAGTCTATAGCCAAACATTCAAATCGGTGCAACCAACATTCCCATCCCGGTGCCACCGATTCCAAACCCTAGACAAACTCTGCCAAACCCTAACCCTTCGGTGCAGCCGACACTGCTTTCGGTGCCACCGAGTTGGGCTGCCAACTTTCTGTTACGCAAGTTCACATTTTTGGTCCATCCGAGAATGTTGAATCGGCGTCACCGAGTTTGGCAATTCCGACCGTTGGTCACCTTATCGGTGCAACCGAGATTCCTATACCGGTCTCACCGAGATTCAAAAGTTGCCACCTTTTGGTCACTTCAGTACCGGCGAGATTAACACATTGGTGTCACCGAGTCTGACTTATTGTGTGTAACGGTTGGATTTTTGGGGATGCCTATATATTCCCCTCCACCACCACTTACTCGAAAGAGAAGCACTCAAAACTATTCCATACCTATCCTATCAGATTTTCTGAGAGAGAACCACCTACCCTTGTGTTGAGATCAAGATCTTCCACTCCAACCATATGGATCTTGATTTCTAGCCTCCCCAAGTTGCTTTCCACCAACCCCATCTCTTCCACCAAGCCAAATCTGTGAGAGAGTGATTGTGTGTTGAGGATTCTATCATCTTGAAGCACAAGAGCAAGGAGTTCATCGTCATTACCGAGCCTATTACCTTTTGGAGGGTGATGCCTCCTAGATTGGTTAGGTGTCGCTTGGGAGCCTACTACTTCGTGTTGTGAAATGAACCAAGAAGTTTGTAAGGGCAAGGAGATCGCCTACTTCGTGAAGATCTACCTATAGTGAGGCTAGTCCTTCATGGACGCCATATGGAATAGTCAAGGTTGCTACTTCATGGACCCTTATGGGTGGAGCCCTCCGTGGACTCTCACGACCGTTACCCTCTGCGGGTTGAAGACTCCATAAATGTGGATGTACGATAGCACCACCTATCGGAACCACGTGAAAAATCATCGTGTCTACAATTGCATCTGATCTTCCTACCCTATCCCTTTTACTCATGCTTGTTGTTATTTTCCGCTGCTATACTCTTAGACATGCATGTGTAGGTGAAAGCACATTTGCTCCCTTGGTGGTTTTGGTAATTAATAGGAACATATAAGTCATTGAACTAATGCTTTCACCAAGTATATTTCAGGACAAGTTCAATGTCAGGGATGACTAAAGGATTGTGGAATTACCCCAATATTCAAGGAAATAGGTTGGCCAAGCTTCAAGCAAGAGGACTCTACATTTTACATTTGTGAGAAATCACTTTGAATCCATAGGAAAGACAATACTATTAAAAGGGGGTAAAGTTTTGATGGTGAACAATATGCTCAAACGTGCACAAGTGACAGTTACCAAAACATCCATAAACTCTCCCAACAAAGTCTGTCCTAAGACAAATATGCAAAATCGGTGCAACTAACATTCCTATCCCGGTGCCATTGATTCTAAACCCTAGACATACTCGGCCAAACCCTAACACTTCGGTGCAGCCGGCACTGCACTTGGTGCCACCGAGTTGGGTTGCCAAGTTTCTGTTACTCAAGTTTTCATTTTCGGTCCGACCGAGAATTGTGAATCGGCGTCACCGAGATTGGTATATCTGACCGTTGTTCACCCTGTCGGTGCAACCGAGAATTGTATATCGGTCCCTCCGAGATTCAAAAGTTGCCACTTTTGGTCACTTCGGTACCACCGAGATTTACACATCGGTGTCACCGAGTCTGACTTATTGTGTGTAACGATTGGATTTTTGGGTATGCCTATATATACCCCTTCACCACCACCCACTCGAAAGAGAATCACTCAGAACTATTCCATACATATCCTACTCAGTTTTCTGAGAGAGAACCACCTACCCTTGTGTTGAGGTCAAGATCTTCCACTCCAACCATATGGATCTTGATTTCTAGCCTCCCCAAGTTGCTTTCCATCAATCCCATCTCTTCTACCAAGCCAAATCCGTGAGAGAGTGATTGTGTGTTGAGGAGTCTATCATCTTGTAGCACAAGAGCAAGGAGTTCATCATCATTACCGAGCCTATTACCTTTTGGAGGGTGGTGCCTCCTAGATTGGTTAGGTGTCTCTTGGGAGCCTCCTACTTCGTGTTGTGGAGTGAACCAAGAAGTTTGTAAGGGCAAGGAGATTTCCTACTTCGTGAAGATCTACCCATAGTGAGGCTAGACCTTCATGGACGGAAGCCGCATGGAATAGTCAAGGTTGCTTCTCTGTGGAACCCTGCGTGGGTAGAGCCCTCCGTGGACTCTCACGACCGTTACCCTCCTTTGGTTGAAGACTCCATGAACGTGGACGTACGATAGCACCACCTATCGGGACCACGGGAAAAATCATCATGTCATCACTTGTCTTTGCTTTCCTAACCCTCCCTTTACTTACATGTGCAATGTCTTTACTTTTCGCTGCTACACTCTTAGACATACATGTGTAGGGTGTTACTTGATATCCTATGAATGCTAAAACTTGCCAATGATTAAAATTGGGAAAAAGGCGAAACTTTTATTTGGTCAAGTAGTCTAATCACCCCCCTCTAGACCTACTTTCGATCCTACAAGTGTTATCAGAGCTTTGGTCTCCATTGCATTGGTTTCACAACCTAGGAGAAGTATGGCATCTAGTGAGGGAAATTATCACCGTAGAGGTCCATACTTTGATGGCACTAATTTTGCTACTTGGAAGCATAAAATGAAAATGCATTTGCTTGGTCATAATCGTGCCGTTTGGGCTGTTGTTCGTATTGGCTTGCAAGGTGAATTCTTTGCGGATGAAAAGGAATCGGATCGTGAAGCGTCTGCGGATGAATTGGAGATGTTGCAACTCAATGATCAAGCATGTGACATTCTCTTCAACTGCCTATGTCCTGAAGAATTCAACGAAATCAGCCATCTTGAACACGCAAAAGAGATTTGGGATACTTTGGTTGATATGCACGAAGGAACTGAGTCCGTGAGAGAATCCAAGTTAGATGTTCTTCAAGGCCAACTTGACAAGTTCAAGATGAAGGATGGTGAAGGAGTCGCTGAAATGTACTCTAGGCTAGCTCTCATCACCAATGCGATTGCCGGCTTAGGAAGCGAAGAAATGACTGACAAGTTCATCATCAAGAAGATACTTTGAGATTTGGATGAGAGATATGACACCGTGTGCACATTCATCCAAATGATGCTCAACTACAAAGATCTCAAACCAACAGAAGTGATTGATAGAATTGTTGCTCATGAGATGACACTCAAAGACAAGGAAGACCTTCATCACAATTCTAGCGGTGCTTACAAAGCCACAAGTGATGCTCCCGCTACCTCAAGCGACAACCTTGTCACAAATGAAGAGATAAGCCTCATGGTCAAGAAATTCAAAAAGTTCTACAAGAATAGAAGCAAAGATCGCAGCTCCAACTCAATATATGAAGAGAAGCATTCGTCAAGTCGTGACCGAAACTGCTACAACTATGGGAAGCCCGGACACTACTCCAATGAGTGCTCGGATGACTACAAACGAAGAGAAGAGTCACCAAGAAGACGAAGCTCAAGAGACGAATCACCTCATAAAGAGAGAAGGAGTAGAGATGATCGTTATGAACGAAGACCCTCAAGGAGAAGTAGGGACCCAGAGAAGAAGGACAAGCACACCAAGGGCTACTCAAGAAGGAAACATCAAGCTCATGTTGGTGAATGGGTTTCCGGCTCCGACTCCGACAACCACTCCGAGAGAAGCTATCACTCCAACTCCGACTATAGTCAAGATGATGGTGTTGCCGGAATTGCACTAGTGACAACAAAATCCTATGATCTATTTGATTCACCAAATGAAGGAGGTGGAAGTTGCTTCATAGATAAAGGCCCCAAGCTATCACACCCCGAATATCTTGATTTCGATAGTGATGAAGATGATTTTCTTTATGATGATGACTTGCTATGTGATAAAACTAGTGATGTTAATCATAATGAACTTGATGTTTCTCATACTAGTCAAGATAAGTCAATTGACAATGATAAGATGAAAATAGAAGAACTAAATAAAGAACTCAACACTCTTAAGTTAGCTCATGAATCTACTCTTGAAGATCATAGAGAGCTTGTAAGAACTCATGTGAATCTACGCTTCGAGAAGCTCAGTTTGGAGCAAGAACATGAATTTCTTAAAGCTATCAATGACGATCTCCGAAAGAAGACTTCATCTTATATTGCCAAACGACTACTCTTGTCTACATTCATGCCACAAGCTAAATCTAAGCAAAGTAGTAATAAAGGCAAGAAAGGTTCTTCATATGGTAGCAACAATAAAAATGATAAACCCAATGATGTTGCTCCTAGTAGTTCTATTGATTCCACTAATGATGATTCTCTTAGCCAAGTTACACTTGAGCAAGAAAATGCTTTATTGAAAGGAATTATAGAGAAAGGTATATACAAGAGTCTTGCCAGGTGCAAACAATTTGAGGAGATTGTACACAAGCGTGGAGGATACCGAAAGAATAGTGGTGTTGGCTACTTGAACGCTAATGGAGTTGAATGGAAAGAAGGTCAATATCCCGAGCCCAAGTTTGTTCCTTAAAAGGAGAAGTATGAAAATACTCTTCCCATGGGGACAAACACTCAAGATGACCTTCCACCACAAGACCACAAGCTCAAGGGCAAGAACAAGCTTCAAGAGGACATTGACTCATATGAAGATGAATCCCAAGCTTTGGTGAAGTGGGTTCCCAAGGCTACTACAAGCTCAACTTCTACAAGTGCTACTTCAACACCGAGGATCCTCATCAACTTGATGTGGGTACCCAAGAAGAAGAACTAGAAAGTTCTTGAGGGGTGACTCCACCAATGAAATTCACCCACACTCATTATTGGCAAGATCTATTTGCAATCAACATCAACCCTATGCAATAGTTCAAGGAGTCACACATTCCCTCAAAGGTAAGCAAGGGACAAGGTAATCAACAAATCAATGGACATCATCACACATGCTTTGCACTCCATGTCCATAGATATCCTTGTATTTGTCTCTTGTGTGTTGGGACTAACCAATGTAGGTGAGAAGAGTAAGGAAACAACAAGGATGCTCCCAACTCGTGGTGATCTTCATCAACTTTGAGCATCCACCACTACCTCACCAACATGAAGTATTCATCGACAAAACCCAAGGTTAGTTTATCCCTCTTATGGGGGGGTGTCACATCAAGGGGGTGCTTTACTCTAAGAATTGATTCAAAGCATCTCTTAGTATGTGACAACATTAAATGCTTTATGTAAAAGTGCTAACCCCACTTGTGCTTAAACGATGAGTATGACCTATGATCAACTATTCTTACTTGGATCCTAAGTAAAATACTCATATATAGATGACTTCGTCATCGCAAAAGTGCTTGTTAGATACTATTATGCATGTTTGCCATGATTTCATTTGACATCTTATTGTGTGAGCATGTTGGTCTGTATTTATTTACTCATTCGAGGATATCCAATTGTTGCTATTTGGATTTTGATTTATCTTTTGCCAATTGGATAGACAAGAATGCCTAGGACCACTCTTCAGCTATCTATGCTTTCTCACCTCATACTCTATTCATGTTGCATCACAAAATTTGAACAAGTGCTTTTCGATCCCTCTGTGTGTGGAGCACTCGGAGTTCCGTATCGACAAGAACTAACCATTAAAACCTCCCAAGTGCATCTCGGTGGAACCAACCACAAAATCTCGGTCTCACCGAATGCCTAGGGTTGATCTGGTTTTCAATCTTGGTACCACCGATTCCATTTTCTCGGTTACACCGAGTTTCCCTGTCAACTGACAGTTGAGGAACGTGGTGACACCAAAAAGTTAGAATCAGTGTCACCGACAATGGTGGGTATATAAGCTATGGACCCCGACGCTTTCAATTTCAATCTCATTTGTTGTGCCTCAGAACCCTAAGCCGCTGCGTTTGATACCCCTGGTCATTGCCCTTGTTTCCCTGCACTCCTCCACCGCTGGGAATCGCCATCGTCGACAAAATCCTCTCCATCGTCGCCGCCGTAGCGGATCCACGCCAAGTTAGGGTATGGATTTGACTTCCTTTGTGCTCCTCATACGATTCTTGCGCATTGGATTTCGTTTTATCTATAAGCCACTCATTGCATGTATTCCTATCCACACAAAATTCCAATAGTCTAGCAAATGTTAGATTTTCTAGGGTTTGCCTTCCGCCCGATGGAACTCGGTGGAATCGAAGCAAACAAATCGGTCTCACCGATTTATCTTTCTGTGTTGCTGAGAACTGTCTCGGTGGAACCGAGTACTTCTTTTCGGTCTCACTGAAAAGAGTGCCAAGTTTCTGTTAAGAGGAACAGCCAGTCTTGGTAGCATCGAAAATTTTGCTTCGGCTATACCGATATTCATATGACAGAATGCAAAACTTTGGAAATATATTGTTCAAAATTTCAAAAACCAGCCTCATTTTGTGATGACTCATCTTCTTCTGCTCTTCTATACTCTATTCACAGGGTCAGTATGTCAGATGCTGAGGACAGTCAGAACTTGCCAGAGGAGGGTGTTGACATGAATTCAGGCACAAGCCCAGAGTCTAGTTCATTTTCAGATCCAGGCACCCCCAGCTCCCATGGGTTGCCCAAAGTTTCTACAAGGACCAGAAAGAAGCTGAATTCAGATGAGGAGGATTCAGACTTTGTCCCTGAGGAGACTCTTACCAAGAAGCAAGAGAAGGCTGCTAAGAAGTCTGCTACTGAAGCCACTTCTTCCAGGAGAGTTGTCAGCAAAGTCTATGCTAGCTCTGAAGCTATGAGAGCACGTGAGAGTGCTAGGGCCACAATGACTATTGATCCCCCAAGGAAGTCTATGCCTAAGAAGGTATGGGAGAAGAAAGACAAAAAGAGGATTATTCATGTGATTGGCAGGCCTACATCCATGTATGAAGATCCAGAGGAAGCTGCTGGTGCTGCTGTTGAGGAAGAGGAGGAAGAACATGTTGCAAAGGCTCCTCCCAAGAAGAAGGCCAAGAAGCTTATGGCTAATGCTATGCCAAAGACTGGCACATCCAAGAGCACCAAATCCAAGAAGGCTGCTACTGAAAAGCCCAAGAGGATATCCAAGCAGATTCCAGCTTCTGAAAAGAACAAGGGAACTATTTCTAGAGTTGAAGATGACGACAACTTGACAACATTGATGAAGCTCAGACCACATCTTCCAGTACATGATGTCAGCCACCTAGTTGTTGAAGATATGAAGAAGAGGAAAGGCTCAGGTTTGAGGGCATGGAGAGCTATTGATCCATATGCCCAGAGGAAGAAGAGTGATGTGGACTACAGATTCTTCACCAGAGAGCAGCAAGACTTTTATGAGACAGTGCTTCTAGACAAGAGCCTAGCCGTCGGTGATATGAGATATGTTGATTGGAAATTCATTACGGAGAATGAGGACTACTTTCCAAGTGTCCAAGATAATTTCCACTGCATTGGTCTGGATGAGTTTGTTGGAAGAGAGCTTACTGCATGGAACGATGAGATGATCATGCAATTCTACTCCACTGCACATTTCTACGGAGATGGTAGGATTGTATGGATGACTAAAGGAGCAAGTATGAATCTACTATTGATGAGTGGGCTGCACTTCTAGGAGTTCCAGAGGTTTAGGATGGTGATTTGGATGTATACTCAGAATCCAAGCCGAGCCACAATGCCATGAAGGATATGTATACTCCTATCCCTGTAGACAAAGTGCAATCTCACAAGCTAGGATCCATCTACTATCTACAAGCTGGCCTCCGTACTATGAACACTATTCTGAGGCATACCTTGATATGCAAGTCAGGAGATGACAAGATGATCCGAGGCTACCTCATCAACATGTTGATCCACCTTGACAAACACACCAGGACTAGAGTTATGGACTTGATTATTGAGACAATTAAGAGGGTTGCTGCTGATCAAAAGCGCTCTTGCTGCTATGCACCCTACATCCAGATGCTTATCAACTCTCAATTGGAAAAACACATATTTGCTCTATAACATCCACATTTGCCCTTACAGCCAGATCTTGAGGATAACATTGTGGTGATGGACCCAGATCATCCCACATCTGCTATAGCACACGTAGAGGCAGAGGCAGTTCGAGCCACTAGTGCTCAAGTCCCTAGATCCAGAAATGAGCAAATGGATCTTTTGATCTCAGTAATTCATGGCATGAAGAAGGATATTAAGGGGATTCTGGACAACCAGAACAGACTTGTGAGGATCTTTGAAACGAGGATTGAGACTAGAAATGACAAGGTGGACAAGGTGACTAAGACAGTCATAGAGCTTCAGAAGGAAGTTGATTCAGTGCACATCCCTCGGGTCTCTTCTACTTCTTTAGAGGATGATGATGATGATGAGGATGGATCGCCTCTCAGGCCGAGCACACAGTTCACTACTCAGGCTAGATCAGCCATAGTGCCTGCTCCAGACTTGAGGCCCTCTTGATCAGCTCCTGCTACTGTCAGCACAGCTCCTGCTCCATCAGATCTAGTTCCTCCAGTATCCACTCCAGCTTCATCCACGACATCTGCAGAGTTATTCGCTAACGCTATTCTCTCAACTCCTTCATCAACAACCGGAGAAGATCAGCCCAAGAACGCTTAGATATATGCCTTTGAACTTTTTGGCAACTTGTTGCCAAAGGGGGAGAAGTGTATATAGATCTTTAGGCTTCGAGTGAGAGAGCATTTTGGTGTTTGTTGCTTTTTCAAAAACAATTGCTTTTGGTTGTTGTGATACACTTTTGGTTGCTTGTGATACATGCTTGATGATGTTTGATCATACGCTTTAATGTGTGATGCTACTATTTCCTATCATCTTAATGCTTATGTGATGATCAATCATCTTTGCTTGATTGTGTTGTGCTATGATATTCACTCTAATTATTCTCGCACACCACCAAGTGGTATGTGACATGTAATAAGTGACCCAAGTACCTAATAGATTACGCATTTGCATTCAAACGCAAATTTAAAATAATGCACAAATTTAGGGGGAGCTCTTGCTTATCACATACTTCTCAAAGCGACGATTATATTCATTGATTATATCATTGTTGAAGCTTTGATCTATATGTTGTCACCAATTACCAAAAAGGGGGAGATTGAAAGCACATTTTCTCCCTTGGTGGTTTTGGTAATTAATAACAACATATAAGTCATTGAACTAATGTTTCCAACAAGTATATTTCAGGAAAAGTTCAATCATAGGAATGGCAAAAGGATTGTGGAGATTGTGGAATTACCCTAAGATGCAAGGAAATAGGTTGGCCAAGCTTCAAGCAAGAGGACTCTACATTTTACATTTGTCAGAAATCACTTTGAGTCCATAGGAAAGCCAATACTATTAAAAGGGGTAAGGTTTTGTTGGTGAACAAAATGCTCATACGTGCACAAGTGATAGTCACCAAAAACATCCACAAGCTCTCCCACCAAAGTCAGTCTATAGCCAAACATTCAAATCGGTGCAATCAAAGGAGGATTGAAATGTCTCGAACTGTAGGAGCAGCTTATGAGGGCTCCGTCTCCTCCACTGAAGTAGCGTCGCTGGCACGTCGAAGCTCCGAGGCAAGACGTCTGAGCGCTCTCACTACCTCCTTAATGGCTGGTGTATCCGACACCTTGCTCAAAAGCGTCCAAAGCTGTAGAAAGATAGTCATTTTGCATAGCACGTCAGCCGGATGCTTAATAATTTTTCCCTCAATCAACTCTTTGTTTCTAATATGCCAAAGAGCCCACGACATGGCTGCAAAAATCAAGCAAGTAAGCCTACGCGTTTTGCCATAGGATCTTGAGGCTAAGGTATGGAAAGTCCCGAATATTGCCGGCGCTCACCTGCAACCGGTAACATCGCGGAGACAACTCCATAAAAATTGAGCTATAGCACATTTGAAAAATATGTGATCAACATCCTCGACTGCGCCACATAACGGGCATCGTCCGTCACCAGGGCCATGTCGCGCATGTACATGAACTCTTGAGGGGAGTCGATCCCGAATCAACTGCCATATAAAGATTTTCACTTTGGTTGGGACCCGGGCTTTCCAAATATCCATTGCCTGAAAAGGAGTTGCACCATTATGCAACTCATGGTAGAGGGAGCTCGTGGAAAACTGTCTAGATGGCTCTAGCTTCCAACAAAAGGTATCAGGAGAGTTGGAAAGCGAAGAAGTACGCAACAAGCTCGCCAATTGGTTCCATTCAACCTATTCCAAGGGCCCAAGAGACCAGCAAAACTGTGGACACCACCGTCCGTTCTGCCAAAACTCACTAACGAGGGCATTCAACAAAGATGAGATAGCAAACATGCTAGGAAAAGCATCAGCTAATGGGACAGAATGACACCATATGTCACGCCAAAAGACCGTGGCCCTACCGTCCCCAACATTATGGACCATACGCACCTGCAGAAGGTGTTGAATCTTCACAATTGGCTTCCAAAATTGGGATCCGTTATTAACAATGGCTGTAGAAATTGGGACCTAGCACAAATATTTATGCCGAATAATATCCAGCCATAGGCCCCCTTGCCCAGTGAGAATCTTCCAAGCCCATTTCTTCATTAAGCACCAATTCATGTGTTTCGTATTAATAATGCCGAGGTCCCCTACCTATTTTGGAGCGCATATGGTGCTCCAGTGAACCATGTGGTATTTCTGCTTTCCTAATTCTTTACTCCAAAAGAATCGAGACCGCACCATGTCAAATTTAACATGAACTCCATCCTAGAGTAAGAAGAATCCCATAACGAACATTGGTAGACTAGAGAAGCAAGAATTGATCAGCGTGGTCTTGCCTCCAGTAGGTTGGTATTTACCGACCCATGGCTCCACCCGCTAGGCCACACGATCGGTAATGAACAGAAATTCCTCAATAGATAAATGCTTATTGGTGAGCGGCATCCCCAGATATTTAATTGGTAAGGATCCCAGGTGACAGTTCAGTATATGGGCAGCACGCAAACGTTCCTCCAAATATGCCTTAGAGACAAAAACGTCGCTCTTGTCATAGTTAATTTTAAGCCCGAACATATATTCAAAGCACATCAGCAGCAACTTTAAGTTGACTAGACTAACAGGGTCATTCTTGATCATGATGAGCGTATCATCCGCATATTGTAGATGAGTAATTCCGCCTTACATGAGGTCGGGGAAGATACCCTGTATGTGGCCAACTTTCCTAGCACCCTCTTGGATAACTGCCAGAGCTTCGACCACTATATTGAAAAGGAGAGGAGATGCCGAGTCACCTTGTATCACCCCTCTCGAATTCCTAAATAAAGGACCCGCCTCCCCATTAATATTAATCGCAGTCTGACCTCCTTTAACTGTTTGCATGATCCAACTCACCCAAAGGGGCGAGAAACCTTTCAGCCGCATGACCTCTTCGAGAAACTGCCAATTTACTCTGTCGTAAAAAAAATTCAAAGTCTAATTTAAGAATGATATAGCTCTCGGTTTCCTGATCTACAGAATGAAGCACCTCATGAAGCACCAATATTCCCTCAAGAATGTTGCAACCATAGATGAAAGCTGACTGACTTTGGCTAATAACCCGGTTAGCAACCAGAGATAAACGAGTGGCAAATCCCTTGACCATCAAGTGGAATCCAACATTAATGAGTGCGATTGGTAGGAATTGCTTAATAAGGTCCGCCCCAGGAACCTTAGGAAGCAGAGAAATAATCGCATAATTCAGACTAATATCGAACTTTCCTTTAGTAAAATCATCCAAAAGCCGGAACATCTAGGGGCCCACCATGGGCCAGCACTTTTTATAAAATTCGACAAGAAAACCATCCGGGCCAGGCGTCGTATTATTCCGCATATCGCGAAGCGCATTTTCAAGATCCACCATGGACAAAGGTGCAGTGAGCATTTCATTATCTATGTCGTATACTCTGCCTTCCTCCGCCCAAGTAGAAGCGTCCAAGAACGTATCTCCGCGCTCCTCCAAAGCCAACAAGTTCCGGTAAAAGCCATATATGTGTTGGGATAATTCTGTTGGATCGGAGATGATTGTGCTGGCATCCCGCAGCACAACGATATGGCACTTCCGCCATCGCCCATTGGCCAGGGCCTGAAAGTAGGTGGTACTCAAGTCACCCTTAGTGATCCAGTTCTGTGTTCCCATCTGGCGCCAATAAATTTCCTCACAAGTAGTAATAAATACCAAGTAATTCTCTAAAGCATAGCATCGCTCCCACTCGTCTTTTGATAAACCCGACCCATCTGCCAAGGTATCAAGCTCTTGAATAGCACTCAACAGGTTCGCATTCTGAGATTTCAGAGCACTACCGATATTGTTACCCCACCCGCGAAGGTGCTGACGCAGCTTGCGGATATAATGCTGCCAAACGTCCATAGAATCATCAAGGGGTCTGTAATGATGGGGTGGGTTGGACAACGCCCTCTGCCAACTCTCCCGCACCATCTCCAAAAAACCCGGATGCTCGAACCACTGAAGCTGGAAGTGGAAACGGGAAGGACGCACCACCCACGCGTCTCCAGAATCCAACATCAAGGGACAGTGATCTGAGCCTAAATAGGTCATTGCAACCAAGGTGCAAGACAGAAATTGTCGCTCCCATTTGGGAGAAGCGAACACCCGATCCAGCACACAACGAGTAGGGTCTAATTGCTTGTTTGTCCAAGTGAAACTGGCCCCCAGCCGGTCGATCTCCAACAACTCCAAATCAGCGATCCAATTATTAAAGGTGTCTACTAGAGAAAGGTTTATTAAATGTTGGTTTTTGCTCTTATCCTCTAGGGACCGCATCAGGTTGAAATCCCCACCAATGATAACCGAATGTAGGGTCCTAGAGATCTTGTCATGCTGCTCCGACAGAAAGCTAATGGAGTGCGAATGATCGACAAGACCATAAACCACAATCAACTCCCGCAGGAATCGGCAATTACGTTGGATTAAATCTGCACTAATAAAGGACCGGCCCGCAGAGAACCTCACCACCTCAAAGGTGTCTTTCCTTACTCCGAACAGGATACCACCCGAATGTCCATGCGCAGGTAACCACTTCCACTCAAAATAATCACCCCAACTGCACGTAAGTCACTCACAGAGAATGATTCTCTAATTGTTTCCTGAATAGCAATGAAATCTAATTTCTCGACTCGCACCGCCTCGTCCAGTTGACGCCCCCTATCAAGCTGATCGAAGCCCCGAATGTTCCAGAAGATATCTCTCATTGGAACAAAGGGGAATGGGCCCCCGCCCCATCATTGGTTTTCATGACATGTGCCGACAAGGCACAGTCTCTTCCTGTACGGCCCCTACTCCTACCATGGCCCCGACCTCTACCACACCCCCTACCTGGGGCAGGCCGACGAGGCTGTGAGGTATCTTCCTCCATTGGAATGACATCCCCAGCAACCACATCCGCATCACGCTCGGCCTCCTGCCGCTGTGCCCGAGCCTTCACCTCAGTCGCACGAGTGCGCTAAAGGTCATTAATGGCCTCCTTCTCAGCCAACGCAGCCTGCACCAAGTGTTGCGTTTGGAGAGCAGAAATCTGAGCTAAAGGGGATCCCAGCTCAGGCCGAAACAATATATGACTATCCTTGGCTACTTTTAAAAGATGTTTGGATTTCGCGGCAGCAAGTAGTTTAAAAGAAGACATAGACCGAGTAACCAGTTTCGAGATTATACCTTGCAGATCCTTGTTAGCTTTGAGTGCCATCGCCCGCTCCATCATGGGTGTAACGACGCGAACCCGCGAGCTTTGTTTCTAAGCAATGGGCGGAGAGGCCACCGGCACCTCCATTTGGACACCATCCTCCACCATCGGGCCTGCCTCCACCAAGTCCTGGAAGGCTGCCAAGCAATCCTCCACTAGCATCAGGTTATCTGACAACACTTCACACTAATCAAGATCTGGGAGCCCACCATCCATTGCTGCCTCCATGTCAAGCACCTTCGCCATCGAGCCCAAGGTAGATCCTTTGGAACCAAGAGAGGAGGCCTCCGAGTCCTTCGCACTTGGCACAGAAAACGACGAGTGTTCACCAGTAAGCGTAGAATCCGCCGCCACGTCTTGACCCATCAACGCCGCCACCGGGTCAGGTGAACTGTCTTTGTCAGAAGAGCCGGAGCCCGGCAGCTTGTCCTGAGGAAAAGCACGGGCCAATTCCAACACTAGAATGGCACAAAGGGCCTCAGCCTGCACCAGATTGGATCCATACTAGTTCAGAGGAAGTGGAATGGCCCAGAGGTCTTCCGGCGCATCCAAGGCACATCAACTGGAGGGAGTTACAGCAGCCCTGCCGATCTCTAGACAATCTCAATCGCATGGGAACGAATCGAGCCGGGAGCCGAGCAGACCTCCGGAGGCAGCGCCAAGAAAATCGAAGGAACAACAACCATTTGCTGACCCATGGGGGCACTCGCAGCCTGTGAACTTGTCTTTGGCACCCAAAGCATCCTAGGTCTGAGTATCAATACTGTTATCCTCCTCTTCGTCATCATATGGGGCCTAGGATCAAAGCCAGTAGGAGGCGGATCGGACGGGAAACTACTCGAAGAGCCACCCAGCTCAGGCTCAGTGTGCGGAATGTATCCCTTCCAATGACAAAAAATCTGAAACAGGCCTTTGACCTTAGCTAATTCTCTACACCAGATCTTCACCCGGACCGGACCATGAGAAGCAACGGAGGCATCCTCAATATCCAGCACCACCCCAAGAACCTTACAGATTGCCTTAATGATCGCCTTGACTCTCAGCTTTTTTGGGACATTGTGAATAAGCACCCATCCCTCCTCCAGCACAGCAATGTCGGCTTCATCATCAATAGGATCTCCCACCTGAACTGTCACGTCGTTGACGGGCAGATTGAGCTTGCCCTCCGCCCTTGAGAGCTGGAGCATATCCTTGGTCGGAAAAACCACCGAAAAGAGCCTCTCATTGATTTGATGAACCCGCCAATCCCAGTCATCTTCTTAGAGATTGCGAAGCTCCTCCTTGAGGGTATCCACCGAAATTAGGTTATCCCCAGTAATCTTCAACGATGCCACATTAGCAACAATCTCCGGTTCTATATCATCTTCATCGTCAACATCCAGATAATAGAATCCGGCTTGGAGCATGCCAAACCCTATCATGGCCATCGAAGGAGTGCTTCTCGGACCCGGGCAGTTGGAAGAAACATATCTCGGTTACTTGCAAGTGAAACACACTTTAGGTTTGTTACATTGAGATAAGAAATGATTCTCCCCACATTTGAAGCACGCGACCTCCTGTTGCGACCCAGCCCCACTACCAGCCACTGGGACACCTTCCTGTGCCCCAGCCAACCCGGTCCTCACTGTACCACCTGTGGGCTGAGGGCCCGAATGAGCTCCTCCCTACTGATGTTTCTTTTGCCTTGGTTGGTTGTTGGAAGGAGCCCATTCCCCTAGCCGCGAGCTTGATGAGACTGGGAGGGATTGGCTTGGGAAGGGAAAGATCCCGCACCACCAGATACGCCCCCTCCCCAGCCCTTGCCGGCAAGCGACCATCAGGCACCACCTGGCTTTGTCCTTGCCATCCATCGGGGCCACCCTACTTCGATGGAGGAAGCGGGGGAGGAGGGGCAGAGGAGAACGACTGAGTGGCGAGGAGCGAGGAGGAGAATCTTCCCAGCGCTGCCGCGACCCCAAGCGCCTCCATTCACGATCGCCATGACCTTGAGAGAGATGTTGATGAAGATCCCACTCCCTTTGATGATCCATCGCATCCGGATCCGGCCACTCCCATGGCCTCTTCCTATAGCGGTCGCCGTCCCATCCCATCAGTGCATCTTGAAAGGAGATCTCGGTGGAGACGAGCCGACGCGCAAAGCTCGAAGAAGGAGGAAGAGAGTGACGAGAGCCAAGACGGAGAGATCGAGCCGTGCACCCCCAGCGGCGCATGTCTCGCTTAGAGGTAGGAAATCCTAAAGAAATCGACACCGCACCCCTGGGAACCCACCACCAGTATATATCCAGGGGCCTAGCATCCTGGGCCACACACACCCGAGGCCCAACAACCCGTTCCACCAACCCACCTAGCCCACAACATAGGTGGGATAAGTGAAACCCAAACGTTGGAGGAGGGGAGTTGGGTCTGGGCCTTGGAGGCCCAACAACTGCCGTACCCCTCACGACTCGATCCACCACGAGGGAGCAAACCCTAGGCGACGATAGGATGACCCCCTGGATCGGGATCCGCCACAGCCGTCGGCTGGGTCGCTGTCAGCACTGGCCCCCTAACCGCCAAGCCACCCGGAGCACCGCCGTGCACCAGAGGCAAGGACGTCGTGGCCATAGGAAGGAGCACAACCACGGACAACCAAATGCACACCAGCGATGGGGAGGCCACTAGCTCGACATCAGATCAACCAGCCTAACCCGCACCCAAATCCATCTCCAAGACCGACGAGCATTGCGCCACCACACCGGCCCCGACGAGCCCCGCACGCGCCCAACGACGAAACAAGGTGGAAACCTCTTGCATAACGGAGGAGTCGTCAGCAGTCCGTCGGCTACCCATTGGCGACACCACACCCACCCCCGCCAACAAACGCGAAACACCCTTGGACGCCGAGGATGCTGGGGCCACCACCGCTGTCAATATGAAATCCTCCATAGAAGATGAGCCAACCAGCGCCGCAGCCAGGCCAGGAACCGCCATGCATGGCCGCCGGAGCCCCACCCCCCGCATCAGCACCACCACTGGGCATCAGCAGGCTTGTCCCCGTCCCCTCGCCTGCCAGCGCCCAGAACCTACCTCTGGGCGGGGGAGGAGAGAGAGGAGCGGGAGATGGCATGACGGATCTGGCCGCGTGCGCACCCCGGCGCCGCGCCACCGCGCGCTAGGAGCCAGCCGACGCCGATGAGGCCGCATCGAGGCGAGGAGAATGAGCGGATAGGGTGGAAGCGCGAGGGATGGAGCCATTGCGAGCCATCTCCAGTTCCCCCACCATGTGAATTGTCTCTCAATGAAAGTTCAATGCCAATGGATTTGAATGGGAAGAGGATCAATACCCCAAGACGAAGTTTGTTCCCCAAAAGGAGAAGTATTATCCTACTCTCTCAAAGGGAACACAAGCTCAAGATGATCTTCCACCACAAGACCACAAGCTCAAGGGAAAATATAAGCTTCAATAGGAGATTGACTCTTTCGAAGAAGAATTACAATCCATGGTCAAGTGGGTTCCCAAAACTACTACTAGCTGTACTTCATCAAGTGCTACCTTGACTCTAAGGATCCCCATCAAGTTGATGTGGGTCCCCAAGAATAATAACTAGAGAAGTTCTTGAGGGGCGACTCGGTCAACAAAATCACACACTCATTTTTCGCAAGAGCTATTTGCAATCAACTCCAACCCTATGCAATAGTTCAAGGAGTCACAAATTCCCTCGTTGGTAAGAAAGGGACAATGTAATTAATGAATCAATGGACATCATCCTACATGTGCTTCATTCCATGTCCATAGATATCCTTGTATTTGTTCCTTGTGTGGGACTAACCCATGTAGGTGAGAAGAGTAAGAAATAACAAGGATTGCTCCCAACTCAAGATGATCTTCATCAACAATGAGCATCCACCACTACTTCACCTCCATGAAGTCTTCAACGACAAAACCCAAGGTTAGTTTGTCCCTCTTAGGGGGGATGTCACACCAAGGGGGAGCTTTACTCTAAGACTTGAGTTAAAGCATCTCACAAGATGTGAACACATTAAAAATATTTATGTAAAAGTGGCAACCCCACTTGTGCTTAAACGATGAGTATGAATTATGGTCAAGTATACTTGCTTGGCTCCTAAGTCAATATACTCATATATAGATGACTCTATCATTGCCAAAGTGCTTGGTAGATAATAGAGAGGTTGTGCATGGTTGACATATTCTATTTGACAACTAATTGTGTGAGCATATCGGTAGGCATTATTTTCTCCATTTGAGGACATTCAATTGTTGTTATATTTTGCTTTTATTTTCCTGGCCAATTGGATGTACAAGAATGCCTAAGTACCCCTTCTAGCTATATATGCTATCTCGTCTAAAATTCTATTCATGTTTCATCATAAAATTTGAGCCAGCACTTTTTGGACCCTCTAGGCGAGGAGCACTCGGAGTTACCGTTTCGACAAGGGCTGACTTCCAAAACATCCCAAGTGTCTCTCGATGTGACCAATTCTAAAATATCAATTTCACTGAAGAACTAGGGTTGATCTAGGTTTTCAATCTTGGTATCACCGATCTCAAAATCTCGGCGTCACCGAGTTGCTCTATCTACACAAAGTTACACGTCTCGGTGGAACCAATTTTTTTGGCTCGGTGTCACCGATAGTAGGCGGGCATATATATCTCCGCGGGTCCATACTTCGAAATTCCACTTCAAACGAAAGCCCCACACCCCACTGATCCCTTCGCCTGCGTCTCCGCACGATCTCTATTGCCTCCCATGCGCCTTCGCCGTAGGAGTCCATCTCCGTCAACGGAATCACCTCCTCTGTTGCCACCGTAGCAAAGTTTTTGCCAAGTTAGGGCAACACTTTGACTCATCTTGCGCTCCTACCTATGATTCATGCGCATTAGGTCTTCTTCCTATCCACAATTTGTAATGTTTCTATCTACCAGAAAATTCCATAGAAATAGACAAATGAGAAAAATTAGGTTTAGAGTTCCGTCGTATGCGTTTCGAAGTCATTGAGTCGAAACAAATCGACGTCACTGATGTGGGTTTCCCATAATACAAAGGGCTTCTCGGTAAAACCAAAAGTTTCGATCGATGTTATTGATTCGGGGTTTTAGGGTTTTTGAGCAAAACTTTGGTGAGACAGAGTCACTCCTCGGTGAAACCGAAATGAGTGACCAAGTTTCTGTTAACAAAGTTTGTTGCCTCGGAAAATACGAAATTTGAAACTCGGTGGAACCAAATCACACATAGTGGAAACCTAAAACTGAATTTTTTAGTTCAAATTTGCAAAAAAAAACTCTATTTTGTGATGCTCATCCATTCTACTCCTCTATATCTAATTAACAGGGTCGGTGATCAGTAACGTCAGGATCAAATGGCAGCCAAAATGATCTCACAGAACCAAGTGTTGATCTTGAAGCAGGCACTAGTCCTGAAGCTAGTTTTTTAGACCCAGGAACTCCAAGCTCGCATGGCTTACCCAAGGTAGACACTAGGGCTAGGAAGAGAGAAACTATGATGAGGAGGATGTTGACTTTAATCCTGATGATGCCATATCCAAGAGGAAACCTGTGAGAAAGGAATATGCAAGGACTGAAGCCAAGAAGGTTCCTGGGTCTACGAAGGGGGCACAAGGCTTACTCTTGAGTCCCCGGACACTTCCAAGCAATCAAAGTCTATGATTAAGAAGCCAAGGGACAAGGTCAAGAAGAGAACCATTCATGTGGTTGGGAGGCCAACCTCCAAGTTTGAGGGCCCTGGAGAGCATGATGAAGAGGAAGAGGAGGTTCCAGTTGCCAACCCTCCTCCTTCCAAGAAGAGGAAGTTGGTGATAGATGCTATGCCAAAGCCTGCTCCTAAGGCTAAACCCACTACTCCCAAAGCCAAGCCAGCTGCCCAAGCCCAAGAGGACCAGCAGAGACATCCCTGCTGCAGAAAATAACCAGAGTTCCACCTCCAGAGATGTTGCAGAGGAAGATGAGGAGATAGTTGTTTTGAGGAAGCCCAGACTTCACCTGCGAGACCACAATGATGATTATCCAGTGGTAGAGATCATGAAAGAGAGGAAGGATCAAGGTCCTAGGAGTGGAGAGCCAGTGATCCATATATTGTGAGAAGAAGGACTGCCATTGACGCTAGATTTCACACCAAGGAGCAGCAAGACTTCTATGAGACTGTTTTGCTTGACAAGTGCCTGCTGTGAGTGACATGAGATATGTTGATTGGAAGTTCATCAAGTAAAATGAAGACTACTTTGCTCATGTCCAGGAGAACTTCAAGATGATTGATATTGATGAGTTTGTTGGCAAAGATATGACTACCTGGAACAATGTGATGATCATGCAATTCTATTCCACTGCCCATTTTATCCTGATGGAAATATTGTGTGGATGACTGAAGGCACTAGATACTAGTCAACAGTTGATGGGTGGTCTACCATCTTAGGAGCCTCAAAGGTGATGGAAGGAGATTTGAATGAGTACTCTGACTCTAAGGTGAATCACAACTCTATGGCAAACATGTACACACCAATCCCCAGGGAATATCTAAAGACCCACAAGCTTGGTTCTGTCTACTTTCTGCAAGTTGGTCTTCCTACCTCCAACACAATAATGAGGCACACCCTGATGCGCCAATCTGGAGATGACAAGATGATTTGAGGCTATTCCATCAACACGCTGCATCATGTGGATAGCCACACCGGGATTAGAGTGATGGATCTGATTGTTGATACCATCAAGAGAACATTTGCTGATCAGAAGAGATCTTGTGGATACGCTCCGTACATTTAGATGCTCATCAACTCCATAGTTGTAAAGAGCCAGTATTTACTTGATCGACCACACCTGCCCCTCCAGCAAGACTTTGAGGATAATGTTGTGGTGATGTATCCTTCTCATCCCACTTCATCGACTGCACAAGCTGATATCGAGGCTGAGGCCCAGGCAAAGGAAGCTAGAGCCGCTAGTGCTCCAGTTTTGAAGACAAAAGGTGATCAAATGGAATATCTTGTTAGCATCATTCAAGGAATGGAGAAGAACATCAGCGAGCTACTACAAAACCAGAAGAGCCTAGAGAGGATCACGGAGACTAAGTTCCATGTCCTAGACAACAAGGTGATTGTGCTGACCACCATGGTCAACCAGCTGAAGCAAGAGGTAGATGCAGTTCCATTTCCCAACCCTGATGATGATGATGAGAGCCCCACACTGACAGTCTAGACTCAGTTCAATACTTAGGCTAGATATGCTACTCTGCCTACTTAGGATATGAGACCCTCAGTGTATGCACCACCTACTACTTCTACCATGCCTCCATCAACACCTCTAGTGTCAACTCCACCAGCCCAGAGGACTTCTGCAGAAGCATTCACGGATGCTCTTCTTTCGACTTCTTCCACGACTACCGGAGTTGTTTCATCGCCCCATGGAGGAGACCATGCCCACAGCGACACTTAGCTCTGTACTTTCGAGCTTTTTGGTAACTTTTTTTGCCAAAGGGGGTTAAATTGTATAGATCATAGGGCTTAGAGAGAGAGAATGTTGCTTTGATGCTTCTCCTTGTTTTTGAAAACATTTGGCCTACTTTTGTTTGTCTTAAACTTCGTGGTGTTTGATCATACGCTTTGTGATTGATGTTAGTATTTCCTATCCATGTGATATTCATATGATAATCATTCACTCATGTTTGGTGTTATGTGCATTGTAATCCATTCATATCATTTATATGCACCACCAAGATGCACGTGACATGGAAGAGTGACCCATGATCCATATCGATTGTGCATTTGCATTCAAACGCAAATTTAAAATAATGCACAAATTTAGGGGGAGCTCTTGCTTATCATATACTTCTTAAAGCGCCGATGATATTCATTGATTATATCCTTTATCGAAGCTTTGATCTCACATAAATTTAGGGGGAGCTCTTGCTTATCATATACTTCTTAAAGCGACAATGCTATTGATTATATCCTTTATTTAGGGGGAGCGTAGTCCTCGGCATAGCCGAGGTGACCAGTCAAGCCGGCGACGAAGATGCCGACGTTGACGACGTAGCTCGGTTCCGACACATAGATCGTGATGGAGCCGGTCTGAATTCCCATCGCACCACGGCGACTACCCAGCAGGCTCTCAATGAAAGAACCAATGTCGGTGTCAAATCCGGCATATCTAGTAGTAGGGGTCCTAAGCTAGGCGTCTTGGAGCGATGGTAACATGGACACAGGATTTTACCCAGGTTCGGGCTCTCTCGAGGAGATAATACCCTACGTCCTGATTGTGATTGTATTCATATGGGGGATAGTACATAGTACAAGTATCTACCACGAGATTGTAGTGATGAATATGATATAGTCTATTGACTAGCTTAGACTTGGTTTATATAATGTACCGTAGGCCTAGGGTTTACAGGAGTCCTTGTCTTGTGCGCCAAGTCTTGTGAAATCTCCCTTGTATGCATCATGGGCTGTCCGAAGTGGCCCATTAGTGAATCGTCATGGGGGTCCTCGGCCCGACCCATAGGCCGGGAGGCGACGTGGTGAGTACCCCCTAATACAGGACACCGTCAAAGATGGCGGACAGAAAATACATGTGTTCCTCCTCAATTTGGAAATGATGATGGTGTTCCTCCTTGATTTGAAAATACCTTCTCTCCTCCTTGAAGTAGTACATGCCCTTACGGCACTCCTCGCTTACCACAATGCGGCCACACCCTTCCTTGGGGTTCCATGATGACGGAGGTGTTGTTGTCTGATACTTGTGATCTGCATTGGGTTTTCCATGAAGAGGAACGGGTTATCGCAGCATGATGTGGGTAAGTATTTCCCCTAGTTATGAAACCAAGCTTTATCGAACCAATAGGAATACCAATCCCCAATCTTCTTCAGTGGCTGCACACAAAAGAACAAACAACTTGCACCCAACATCAACAATAGGGTTGTCAATCCCCTTGATCTCGTTATTTGCAAGCAAGTGAGCTGTGTAGATAATTGTGAATTGCAAAATAAAATAAAAGCAAATAAATAACATCTAGGTAGTAATAGCGTTTGTGAATATATAAGTGAATAGACCAGGGGGCATAGAGTTCTCTAGTGTCATCTCTCATAGAAATAGCATAAAGTGGGTAAACAAATTATTCTTGGGCAATTGATAGAAAAGCGAATAGTTATGCGATTTTCAAGCAATGATCATGTGTATATAGGCATCACATCCACATGCATATAGGACGACTCCTGCCCGCACCTATTACTATTAGTCCACTCATCGACCGCTATCCAACATGCATCTAGAGTATTAAGTAAAATAGAGTAATGCTTGGAGAATGATGACATGATGTGGACAAAGTAAACTCAGTCAATATGAATAAACCCCATCATTTTATCCTTAGTAGCAGCAACACAAAGACACAATTTGTCCCCGTCTAACATTGGCATAATGAAACTCGCCAGGTTGAACCTACTACAACGCACCACTCCCACTGAAGAAATATCAATCTAGTTGGCGAAACTATCTCAATAGATCGGAGAGCATTACGAAGCTATAATAATCATGCAAATAAAATATTAGTATTAAGGATTGACTCAAATACTTTTCATGAATAATCTGAACATAAACTCACAATCCATCGGATCCCGACAACCGCACCATACAAAGGGATTACATCGGATAGATCAAGGCAAAGATGCGATGAACATTATATTGAAGATCAAGAGAGAGATATTGCAATCTAGGTACTACCTATGGACCCGTAGGTGTAGGATCGAAAGTAGGTCTAGAGGGGGGTGATTGGACTACTTGACCAAATAAAAGTTTTGACTTTTTCTCAATTTTAATTCTTGGCAAGTTTTAGCATTCATAGCATATCAAGTAACACCCTACACATGCATGTCTAAGAGTATTGCAGCGAAAAATAAAGACATTGCACATATGAGTAAAGAGAGGGTTAGGAATGCAAACACAAGTGATGCCACGATGATTTTTTTCGTGGTTCCGATAGGTGGTGCTATCGTATGTCCATGTTCATGGAGTCTTCAACCCACGGAGGGTAACGGTCGCGAGAGTCCACGGAGGGCTCTACCCACGAAGGGTTCCACGACGAAGCAACCTTGACTATTCCATGCGGCTTCCGTCCACAAAGGACTAGCCTCACTATGGGTAGATCTTCACGAAGTAGGCGATATCCTTGCCCTTACAAACTTCTTGGCTCAGTCCACAACACGAAGTAGGAGGCTCCCAAGCGACACCTAACCAATCTAGGAGGCACCACCCTCCAAAAGGTAATAGGCTCGGTAATGACGATGAACTCCTTGCTCTTGTGCTTCAAGATGATAGACTCCTTAACACACAATCTGTCTCTCATAGATTTGGCTTGGTAGAAGATATGGGATTGGTGGAAAGCAACTTGGGGAGGCTAGAAATCAAGATCCATATGGTTGGAGTGGAAGATCTTGACCTCAACACAAGGGTAGGTGGTTCTCTCTCAGAAAACTGAGTAGGATAGGTATGGAATAGTTCTGAGTGCTTCTCTTTCGAGTGGGTGGTGGTGAAGGGGTATATATAGGCATCTCCAAAAATCCAACTGTTACACACAATAAGTCAGACTCGGTGACACCAAAGTGTAAAACTCGGTGGTACCGAAGTGACAAAAAGTGGCAACTTTTGAATCTCGAATGGACCGGTATATAACTCTCAGTTGCACCGACAAGGTGACCAATGGTCAGATTTACCAAACTCAGTGATGCCGATTCACCATTCTCGGTTGGACCAAAAATGAGAATTTGCGTAACAGAAAGTTGGCAACCCAACTCGGTGGCACCGAGTGCAGTGTCGGCTGCACCAAAGTTTTAGGGTTTGGCTGAGTCTGTCTAGGGTTTGGAACTCAGTGGCACCGGGATAGTAAAATTGGTTGCACCGATTTGGTATGTTTGGCTTGGGACAGACTTTGGTGGGAGAGAATGTGGATGTCTTGGTGACTATCAGTTGTGCATGTTTGAGCATATTGTTCTCCATTAAAACTTTACCCCCTTTTAATAGTATTAACTTTCCTATAGACTCAAAGTGATTTCTCACAAATATAAAATGTAGAGTCCTCTAGGTTGAAGCTTGGCTAACCTATTTCCTTGAATCTTGGGGTAATTCCACAATCCTTGTGCCATTCCCATCATTGAACTTTTCCTAAAATGTACTTGGTGAATACATTAGTTCAATGACTTATATGTTGTTATTAATTACCACAAACACCAAGGGAGCAAATGTGCTTTCAATCTCCCCCTTTTGGTAATTGATGACAACATATAGATCAAAGCTTCGACAAAGATATAATCAATGAATATAGTCGTCGCTTTGAGAAGTATGTGATAAGTAAGAGCTCCCCCTAAATTTATGCATTATGTTAAATTTGCGTTTGAATGCAAATGCACAATCGATTAGGTACATGGGTCACTTCTCACATGTCACATACCACTTGGTGGCGTGCGATAATAATTGGAGGGAATAACATAGCACAACACAATCAACCAAAAGATGAAAGATCATCACATACGCATTTAAGATGATAGGAAATAGTAGCATCACATATCAAAGCGTATGATCAAACATCATCGAACGTGTATCACAAGCAACACAGAAGAGTATCACGGCAACCAAAAGCAATTGTTTTTGAAAAGGCAACAAAACATCAAATGGTCTCTCTCTTTCTCGAAGCCTAATGATCTATATACACTTATCCCTCTTTGGCAACAAGTTACCAAAAAGTTCAAAGGTATCTATCTAAGCATTCTTGGGCTGATCTCCTCCAGTTGTCGATGAAGGAGTCGAGAGCACGGCGTCAACGAAGATCTCTGCAGATGTTGTCGAAGGAGCTGGAGTGGACACTGGTGGAACAGGAGCTGATGCTATAGGAGTTGTGCTGACAGTAGCTGGAGCTGATGAAGAGGGCCTTGATTCCGGAGCAGGCACTATGGCTGATCTCATCTGAGTGGTGAACTGGGTGCCTGGCCCGAGAGGTGATTCTTCCTCATCAACATCATCATCAGAAGAAGAGGTAGTGGAGACCCGGGGAATGTGCACGGAGTCAACTTCCTTCTGGAGCTCAATCACTGTCTTGGACAACTTGTCCACCTTATCTCCAAGCACTTTGATCCTTGACTCGAAGATCCTCACAAGGCTGTTCTGGTTATCCAGAATCCCTTTGATATCCTTCTGCATGCCTTGGACAGCTGTGATCAGAAGATCCATTTGCTCATTCCTGGATCTGGGGACTTGAGCACTAGCGGCTCGAACAGCTTATGCCTCTGCTTGTGCTGTAGCAGATGTGGAATGATCTGGGTTCATCACCACAACGTTATCCTCGAACTCTGGCTGTAGGGGCAGGTGTGGGCGATCAAGAGCGAAAATGTGCTTCTCCAACTGTGAGTTGATTAGAAACTGGATGTAGGGTGCATAGCAGCAGCCATGAGCTTCCTGGCTTTCTTCTTGGGAGGCACAATCTCAGCATGCTCTTCCTCCACCTCCTCCTCAGCAGCACCAGCAGCCTCCTCTAGATCCTCAAACATAGTGTAGGCCTGCCCATAACACGAACAATCCTCTTCCTGGACTTCTTCTCCCCTGCCTTCTTAGGCATAGCTTGCTTGGGGACCTCAACACACACAGTTGCTCTAGCAGTCTCATATGCTTTGAATGTTGAAGCAGGAGCACAGATCTTGCTGACAACTTTACGAGATGAAGGAGCTTCAGTTGCTGACTTCTTGGCAGCCTTTTCTTGCTTCTTAGCAAGAATCTCCTTAGGAATGAAATCTGAGTCTTGTTCATCTAAGTTGAGCTTCTTCCTGGTTCTAGTGGCAGCCTTGGGAAACCCATGAGAGCTGGGGGTGCCTGGATCTGAGAAAGAACTGGCTTCTGGGCATGTTCCAGAACTCATATCAACTCCCTGCTCTAGCAAATTATGACTGTCTTCTGAGCCTGACATACTGACCCTATGAATAGAGTATATGAGAGCAGAAGAAGATTAGTCATAACAAAATGAGGCTAGTTTTTGAAATTTGGGCAATGAATTTTCAAAAGTTTTGCAACCTGTCAAATAGGTATCGGTGCAGCCGAAAATAATTTTTCGGTGGGGCCGAGACAGACTAACTCCTTAACAGGGACTTGGTATCCTTTCCGGTTGGACCGAAAAGAACTACTCGGTTCCATCGATTTAGTTCTCAACCTCACTGAAAAGCATATCGATGAGACCGATATTTTCATTTCGGTTCCACCGAGATTTATCGGGCGGACGGGAAAACCCTAGAAAATCCATCTAACGCGAGATTTTGGGGATTTGAGAGGATAGGAACATGTGCAAAGGGTGCCATGATGATTATAAAGTATCTAATGCGCAAGAATCGGATAGAGAGTGCACTAGAGATCGAATCCGTACCCTAACTTGGCACTAATCCTCTACGGCGGCAACGAGGGAGTGCATTACGTCGGCGACGGTGATTCCTAGCAGCAGAGGAGCGCGGGGAGACAAGGGCGACGACCAGGGGTCCTTGGAGCGGTAGCTTAGGGTTTTGGAGCGCGACGTTTGAAGGTGGAAATTTCAAAGCGTCGGGGTCCAAACTTATATACCCACCAGTGTTGGTGACACCGATTCTAAGTTTTCGGTGTCACCGAGTGCCTCAATTGTCAGATGACAGGGACACTCGGTGTAACCGAGAAAATGGAATCGATGGTAGTGAGATTGAAAAATCAGATCAACCCTAGGCATTCGGTGAGACCGAGATTTTGGTGTTGGTTCCACCGAGATGCACTTGGGAGGTTTAATGGTCAGTCCTTGTCGATACGGAACTTCGAGTGCTCCACACACAGAGGGATCGAAAAGCACTTGTTCAAATTTTGTGATGCAGCATGAATAGAGTATGAGGTGAGAAAGCATAGATAGCTAAAGAAGTGGTCCTAGGCATTCTCGTACATCCAATTGGCAAAAGATAAATCAAAAGCCAAATAGCAACAATTGGATATCCTCGAATGAGAAAATAAATGCAGATCAACATGCTCACACAATAAGATGTCAAATGAAATCATGACAAACATGCACAAATACTCTAGCATCTAACAAGCACTTGGGCAATGATGAAGTCATCTATATATGAGTATTTGACTTAGGAGCCAAGTAAGAGTACTTGATCATAGGTCATACTCATCGTTTAAGCACAAGTGGGGTTACCACTTTTACATAAAGCATTTAATGTTTGTTACATACTAAGAGATGCTTTGACTCAAGTCTTAGAGTAAATCTCCCCGTTTATGTAACATCCCCCCATAAGAGGGATAAACTAACCTTTGGTTTTGTCGATGAAGACTTCATGTTGGTGAGGTAGTGGTGGATGCTCAAGATTGATGAAGATCACCAAGAGTTGGGAGCATCCTTGTTGTTTCCTTACTCTTCTCACCTACATGGGTTAGTCCCAACACACAAGAGACAAATACAAGGATATCTATGGACATGGAGTTCAAAGCATGTGTAATGATGTCCATTGATTTGTTGATTACCTTGTCCCTTGTTTACCTTTGAGGGAATGTGTGACTCCTTGATCTATTGCATAGGGTAGATGTTGATTGCAAATAGATCTTGCCAATAATGAATGTTAGTGAATTTCATTGGCGGAGTCACCCCTCAAGAACTCTCTAGTTCTTCTTCTTGGGAATCCACATCAAGTTGATGGGGATTCTTGGTGTTGAAGTAGCACTTGTAGAAGTAGCCTTGGGAACCCACTTCACCAAACCTTGGGATTCATCTTCATAAGATTCAAAGTCCTCTTGAAGCTTGTTCTTGTTGGAAATATGCCCTAGAGGCAATAATAAATTAGTTATTATCATATTTCCTTGTTCATGATAATCGTTTATTATCCATGCTATAATTGTATTGATCGGAGACTTAAATGCATGTGTGGATACATAGACAAAACCATGTCCCTAGTATGCCTCTAATGGACTAGCTCGTTGATCAAAGGATGGTTAAGGTTTCCTAGCCATGGACATGAGATGTCATTTGATAACGGGATCACATCATTAGGAGAATGATGTGATGGATAAGACCCAAACTACAAACATAGCATATGATCGTGTCAGTTTATTGCTACTATTTTCTGCATGTCAAGTATATGTTCCTATGACCATGAGATCATGCAACTCACGGATATCGGAGGAGTGCCTTGTGTGTATCAAACGTCGCAACGTAACTGGGTGACTATAAAGGTGCTCTACAGGTATCTCCGATGGTGTCTGTTGAGTTGGCATGGATCGAGACTGGGATTTGTTACTCCGTGTAACGGAGAGGTATCTCGGGGCCCACTCGGTAATGCAACATCACAATAAGACTTGCAAGCAATGTGACTAATTGTTAGTTGCGGGATCTTGTATTACGGAACGAGTAAAGAGACTTGTCGGTAACGAGGTTGAACTAGGTATGGAGATACCGACGATCGAATCTCGGGCAAGTAACATACCGAAGAACAAAGGGAACGATATACGGGATTAACTGAATCCTTGACATAGAGGTTCGACCGATAAAGATCTTCGTAGAATATGTAGGAACCAATGTGGACGTCCAGGTCCCGCCATTGGTTATTGACCGTAGAGGTGTCTCGGTCATGTCTACATAGTTCTCGAACCCGCAGGGTCTGCACACTTAAGGTTCGGTGACGTTTCGGTAGTGTAGAGTTATGTATGGTGGTGACCTAAGATTGTTCGGAGTCCCGGATGAGATCCCGGACGTCATGAGGAGCTCCGGAATGGTCCGGAGGTAAAGATTCATATATAGGAAGTCCCAGTTTGGTTTCCGGAAAAGTTTCGGGCTCATCAGTAGTGTACCGGGAGTGCCGGTAGTGTACCGGGAGACCTCCGGGAGGGGTATTTCGACCCCAAGAGGTCCATGGGCTGTGGGATAATAATAACCAGCCCTTAGTGGGCTGGGAAAACAGCCACAAAGGCCCATGGCGCAGGAGAGAAAGTCCTAAAGCAAAAAGTGGAAAATCAGCCAATAGGAGGCAATCCTACTCCAACTAGGATTGGAGATGAAGTAGGATTGCTCCCACCTCCTATTTCGGCCGACCCAAAGGCCTTGGCTGCCTCTCCTCTCCTCTCCTCCTATATATACTAGTGGATTGGGTGGTTTTTGGACAGAATTTCCGGCCACGTGCTACCCGTTTCACCGGTGCACAGTTTCTCCTCTAGATCGGTTTTCCGCAGCGCTTAGGCGAAGCCCTGCCGGAATTGCTCCACCACCATCACCGGAGTGCCATCACGCTGCCGGTGAACTCTCTCTCCTCTCCATCTCCTCTCGCTGGATCGAGACAGTGGAGATCGTCATCAAGCTGCACGTGTGCTGAACGCGGAGGTGCCGTCCGTTCGGCGCTAGATCGGAAGGACCATGATCGAGATCGCGAGACAGTTCGTGATGAGATCGCGGAACGGATCGTGATGAGTTCGCGGGACAGATCGTGATCAAGATCGTGAGACGGATTGTGATGAGATCGCGGGACGGATCGTGATGAGTTCACGGGACGGATCGTGATTGGATCGCGGGACGGATCGTGATGAGATCGCGGGACGCTCGGCGATTTGGATCGCGAAGATGTTCGACTACACCAACCGCGTTTCTTAACGCTTCCCGCTTAGTGATCTACAAGGGTATGTAGATCCACTCTCCCTCTCGTAGATTCTCATCACCATGGATAGGTTTGCGTGTGCGTAGGAAATTTTTTGTTTCCCATGCGACGTTCCCCAACAGTGGCATCATGAGCTAGGTTGATGGTTCGATGAGATCTCGAGTAGAACACAAAAGGTTTGTGGGCGTTGATGCTTAGATTGCTTCCTCCCTTGGTCGGATTTTGGTTCAGCGGGATTGTGAGATGAAGCGGCCCGGACCAACATTACTCGTACGCTTACGAGAGACCGGTTCCCTCGATGCAACTTGTTGCTTAGATGGCTTGCGGGTGACAGTTTCTCTCACTTTAGTTGGATCGGATCCGATAAAGGCGGTCCTTGAGAAGGTTGAAAAGCAATCTATGTATCACCGTTGTGGTTTATGCGTAGGTGAGAATCGTTCTTGCTAGATACCCGTAGCAGCCACGTAAAACTTGCAACAACAATTAGAGGACGTCTAACTTGTTTTTGCAGGGTATGTTGTGATATGATATGGCCAATTACATGATGTGATATATGTGATGTATGAGATGATCATGTGATGTATAGATTATCACGACTTGCATGTCGATGAGTACGGCAACCGGCAGGAGCCATAGGGTTGTCTTTAATTATTGTATGACCTGCGTGTCAATCATTAAGCGCTATGTAATGCTTTACTTTATCGCTACGGTAGCAATAGTAGTAGAAGCATGCAGGGCGTGACAACCCCGATGGCGACACGTTGATGGAGATCATGGTGTCATGCCGGTGACGATGGAGATCATGCCGGTGCTTTCTAGATGGAGATCAAAAGCACAAGTTCATGGCCATATCATGTCACTTATGATTTGCATGTGATGTTAATCCTTTTTATGCACCTTGTTTTGCTTAGGACGACGGTAGCATTATAAGGTGATCCCTCACTTAATTTCAAGATAAATTGTGTTCTCCCCGAGTGTGCACCGTTGCGAAAGTTCATCGTGTTGAGACACCACGTGATGATCGGGCGTGATAGACTCTACGTTCACATACAACGGGTGCAAGCCAGATTTGCACGCGCAGAACACTTGGTTAAACTTGACGAGCCTAGCATGTACAGACATGGCCTCGAAACACAAGAGACCGAAAGGTCGAGCATGAGTCATATAGTGGATATGATCAACATAATGATGTTCACCATTGAATCCACCATAACTCACGTGATGATCGGACTTGAGTTGGTGAATTTGGATCATGTATCACTCGAATGACCCGAGGGATGTCAATTTGAGTGGGAGTTCTTAAGTAATATGATTAATTGAACTCATTATCATGAACATAGTCAAAGTGTCTTTGCAAATTATGTTGTAGATTACTAGCTCGCGCTGTAGCTCCCTTGTATTTTTATATGTTCCTAGAGAAATAGAGTTGAAAGATGTTGGTAGCAATATTGCGGACTGGGTCCGTGATCTGAGGATTGTCCTCATTGCTGCACAGAAGGCTTATGTCCTTAATGCACCGCTCGGTGCGCCACCCCCTCTAGCGTCGTCTATAGATGTTGTGAACATCTGACAGGCACGTTTCGATGACTACTTGATAGTTTAGTGCGTCATGCATTACGGCTTAGAATTGAGGCTCGGAAACGTTTTGAACGTCACGGAACATATGAGATGTTCTAGGAGCAGAGATTGTGATCTCAGGCTCGTGCCTGTGTTGCGAGATATGAGATCTCCAACAAGATTCTTTGCCTGTAAGATGAAGGAGAATAGCTCAATCGTTGAGCATGTACTCAGATTGTCTGGGTACTACAATCGCTTGAATCAAGTGGGAGTTGATCTTCCAGATAAGATAGTGATTGATATAGTTCTCCAAGTCACTGTCACTAAAGCTACTAGAACTTAGTGATGAACTATAATACACCAGGGATAGAAGTATTGATCCCTGAGCTGTTCGCGATGTTTGACACCGCGAAGGTAGAAATCAAGAAGGAGCGTCAAGTGTTGATGGTTAATCAAACCACTAGTTTTGAAAAGGGCAAGAGCAAGGAGGGAAACTTCATGGATAGCAAGTCAGTTGCTGCTCCAGTGAAGCAACCCAAAGTTGAACTCAAACCCGAGACTAAGTGCTTCTATTATGAGGTGAGAGGTCGCTGAAGCGGAACAACCCTAGATACTTGGTAGATAAGAAGGCTGGCAACATCGACAGAAGTATATTTGATATACGAGTTATTGATGTGTACCTTGCTAGTACTCTTAGTAGCACCTGGGTATTGGATACCGGTTCGGTTGCTAAATGTTAGTAACTCGAAATAAAAGCTACGGAATAAACGGAGAACTAGCTAAGGGTGAGGTGACGGTATGTGTTGGAAGTGTTTCCAAGGTTGATGTGATCAACATCGCACGCTCTCTCTACCTTCAGGATTAGTGACGAACCTAAATAAATGTTATTTGGTGTTTTGCGTTGAGCATGAACATGATTAGATCATGTTTATTGCAATACGGTTATTCATTTAAGTTAGAGAATAATGGTTATTCTGTTTACATGAATAATACCTTCAATGGTCATGCACCCAGTGAGAATGGTTTGTTGAAATCTTGATCGTAGTATTACACACATTCATAACATTGATGTCAAAAGACACAAAGTTAATAATGATAGTACCACATACTTGTGGCACTGCCGCTAAATGTCATATTGGTATAAAGCGCATGTAGAAACTCCATGCTGATGGATATTTGGACTCATTCGATTTCGAATCGGTTGAGACATGCGAACCATGCCTCTTGGGCAAGATGACTAAAGGACCCCGTTGGATGGAGCGGGCAAGTGATTCATTGGAAATGATACATGTTGATGTATGCAATCTAGTGAGTCTTGTAGCGTGCAGTGGATATCGTTATTTTCTTACCTTCACTGATGATTTGAGTAGATATAGTGTATATTTACTTAATGAAACACAAGTCTGAATCGTTTGAAAGGTTCAAGCAAATTCAGAGTGAAGTTTAAAGATCATCGTGACAAGAAGATAAAAATGACTGCGATATGATCGTGGAGGTGAATATCTGAGTCACGAGTTTGGCATACAACTTAAGACAATGTGAAAGTTGTTTCACAACTAAACGCCACCTGGAACACCATAGTGTGATGGTGTGTCCGAACATCATAGTTATGCTCTATTGGACATGGTGCGTAATATGATGTCTCTTGTCGTTTTACTACTATAATTTTGGGGTTATGCATTAGAGACAACTACATTCACTTTAAATAGGGCACCATCTAAATCCGTTGAGATGACACCATGTGAATTATGGTTTGATAGAAACCTAAGCTGTCATTTCTTAATATTTTGGGATGTGACACTTGTGTGGAAAATGTTTTCACCTAATGAGGTCGAACCCAAGGCGGACAAATTGCATCTTCATAGAATACCCTAAGATCAGTTGGGTGAACCTTCAATCTCAGATCCTAGTGCAAAATGTTTGTTGCTTAAACGGATCCTTTCTCGAGGAAATGTTTCTCTCGAAAGAATTGAGTGGGAGGAAGATAGAACTTGATGAGGTTGTTGAACCTTTGTTCAGCCAGAGAGTAGCGCAGCGCAGAAAGATGTTTCTGTGAAGCCTACGTTAGTTGAAGAGGAAGTTAATGATGATGATCATGAAGCTTCAGGATCAAGTTACTATCGAACTTCGTGGGTCGACAAGGATGTGTACTGCTCCTAAGTGGTACGACAACTCGCTCTTGGAGATCATGTTGTTGGACAACGATGAACCTACGAGCTATGGAGAAGCGATGATGGGCCCGGATTCCGACAAATGGTTGGAGGCCATGAAATCCGAGATAGGATCCATGTATTAAAACCAAGTGTAGACTTTGGTAGACTTGCTCGTTGGACGGCAGGTCGTTGAGTACAAATGGATCTTTAAAATGAAGACAGACACTGATGGTGAATGTCACTATTTGTAAAGCTCGACTTGTTGCAAAGATGTTTGTGACAAGTTCAAGGAGTTGACTACGATGAGACTTTCTCACTCGTAGCGATGCTAAAAGTCTGTTGGAATTATGTTAGCAGTTGCTGTGTTTTCAATTATGAAATCTGGCAGATGGATGTCAAAACATCGTTTCCTTAATGGTTTACTTGAGGAAAGGTTGTATGTGATACAACCAGAAGGTTTTGTCAGGCCTAAGGATGCTAAAAGGTGTGCAAGCTTCGGTGATCCTTCCATGGACTGAAGCAAGCATCTCGGAGTTGGAATATACGCTTTGATGAGGTGATCAAAGTTTTGATGTTTATACAAAGTTTATGAGAAACTTGTATTTGCAATAAAGTGAGTGGGAGCACTATAGAATTTCTGATAAGTATATGTGGATGACATATTGTTGTTCGGAAATAATGTAGAGTTTCTGGAAAGCATAAAACGGTTATTTGGAAAGTGATTTTCAAAGGAAGACCTGGATAAAGCTACCTAATTGTTGAGCATCAAAGTCTATAGAGATAGATCAAGATGCTTGATGAGACTTTCAATGAGTGCATACCTTCACAAGATTTTGAAAGAGTTCAAAATGGATCAGCCAGAGAAATAGTTCTCGTCTGATTTGTAAGGTGTGAAGTTGAGTGAGACTCAAAGCTCGACAACGGCAGAAGAAAGAGAAAGGACGAACGTCGTCCCCTATGCCTTAGCCATAGGCTCTATATTATGCCATGCTGTGTACCGCACCTATGTGTGCCTTGCCATGAGTCTGTCAAGGGGTACAAGAGTGGTCCAGGAGTGGATCACTGGACAGCGGTCGGAATTATCCTTAGTAACCAGACGACTAAGGAAATGTTTCTTGATTATGGAGGTGATAAAGAGTTCGTCGTAAAGAGTTACGTCGATGCAAACTTTAACACCTATCCGGATGACTGGTAGTAGCAATCTGGATACGTATAGTGGAGCAGCCATTTGGAAATAGTACCAAGTGGAGTGTGGTAGCAGTGTTTACGGTTTGACATAGAGATATGCAAAGTACACACAGATCTGAATATCGCAGACCCGTTCACTATAAGACCTCTCTCACATGCAAAGCATGATCGAGCCCCAGAACTCATTGGGTGTTAGATTCATAACAATGCGAATCACATGGTGATGTGAACTAGATTATTGACTCTAGTGCAAGTGGGAGACTGTTGGAAATATGCCCTAGAGGCAATAATAAATTAGTTATTATCATATTTCCTTGTTCATGATAATCGTTTATTATCCATGCTATAATTGTATTGATCGGAGACTTAAATGCATGTGTGGATACATAGACAAAACCATGTCCCTAGTATGCCTCTAATGGACTAGCTCGTTGATCAAAGGATGGTTAAGGTTTCCTAGCCATGGACATGAGATGTCATTTGATAACGGGATCACATCATTAGGAGAATGATGTGATGGATAAGACCCAAACTACAAACATAGCATATGATCGTGTCAGTTTATTGCTACTGTTTTCTGCATGTCAAGTATATGTTCCTATGACCATGAGATCATGCAACTCACGGATATCGGAGGAGTGCCTTGTGTGTATCAAACGTCGCAACGTAACTAGGTGACTATAAAGGTGCTCTACAGGTATCTCCGATGGTGTCTGTTGAGTTGGCATGGATCGAGACTGGGATTTGTTACTCCGTGTAACGGAGAGGTATCTCGGGGCCCACTCGGTAATGCAACATCACAATAAGCCTTGCAAGCAATGTGACTAATTGTTAGTTGCGGGATCTTGTATTACGGAACGAGTAAAGAGACTTGCCGGTAACGAGGTTGAACTAGGTATGGAGATACCGACGATCGAATCTCGGGCAAGTAACATACCGAAGAACAAAGGGAACGATATACGGGATTAACTGAATCCTTGACATAGAGGTTCGACCGATAAAGATCTTCGTAGAATATGTAGGAACAAATGTGGACGTCCAGGTCCCGCCATTGGTTATTGACCGTAGAGGTGTCTCGGTCATGTCTACATAGTTCTCGAACCCGCAGGGTCTGCACACTTAAGGTTCGGTGACGTTTCGGTAGTGTAGAGTTATGTATGGTGGTGACCGAAGGTTGTTTGGAGTCCCGGATGAGATCCCTGACGTCATGAGGAGCTCCGGAATGGTCCGGAGGTAAAGATTCATATATAGGAAGTCCCAGTTTGGTTTCCGGAAAAGTTTCGGGCTCATCGGTAGTGTACCGGGAGTACCGGTAGTGTATCGGGAGTGCCGGTAGTGTACCGGGAGACCTCCGGGAGGGGTATTTCGACCCCAAGAGGTCCATGGGCTGTGGGATAATAATAACCAGCCCTTAGTGGGCTGGGAAAACAGCCACAAAGGCCCATGGCGCAGGAGAGAAAGTCCTAAAGCAAAAAGTGGAAAATCAGCCAATAGGAGGCAATCCTACTCCAACTAGGATTGGAGGTGAAGTAGGATTGCTCCCACCTCCTATTTCGGCCGACCCAAAGGCCTTGGCTGCCTCTCCTCTCCTCTCCTCCTATATATACTAGTGGATTGGGTGGTTTTTGGACAGAATTTCCGGCCACGTGCTACCCGTTTCACCGGTGCACAGTTTCTCCTCTAGATCGGTTTTCCGCAGCGCTTAGGCGAAGCCCTGCCGGAATTGCTCCACCACCATCACCGGAGCGCCGTCACACTGCCGGTGAACTCTCTCTCCTCTCCACCTCCTCTCGCTGGATCGAGACGGTGGAGATCGTCATCAAGCTGCACGTGTGCTGAACGCGGAGGTGCCGTCCGTTCGGCGCTAGATCGGAAGGACCGTGATCGAGATCGCGAGACAGTTCGTGATGAGATCGCGGAACGGATCGTGATGAGTTCGTGGGACAGATCGTGATCAAGATCGTGAGATGGATCATGATGAGATCGCGGGACGGATCGTGATGAGTTCATGGGACGGATCGTGATTGGATCGCGGGACGCTCGGCGATTTGGATCGCGAAGATGTTCGACTACACCAACCACGTTTCTTAACGCTTCCCGCTTAGCGATCTACAAGGGTATGTAGATCCACTCTCCCTCTCGTAGATGCTCATCACCATGGATAGGTTTGCGTGTGCGTAGGAAATTTTTTGTTTCCCATGCGACGTTCCCCAACAGTTCTTACCCTTGAGCTTGGTGTCTTGTGGTGGAAGGTCATCTTGAGTGTTTGTCCCCTTGGGAAGAGTATTTTCATACTTCTCCTTTTGAGGAACAAACTTGGGATTGGGATATATACCCTCTTCCCATTCAACTCCATTAGCATTGAAGTAGCCAACACCACGATTCTTCCGGTATCCTCCGTGCTTGCGTACAATCTCATAAAATTGTTTGTACCCTTCAAGACTCTTGTAGATACCTTTCTCTATAATTCCTTTCAATAAAGCATTTTATTGCTTAAGTGAAACTTGGATAAATGAATCATCATTAGTGAAATCAGTAGAACTACTAGGAGCAACATCATTTGGTTTAGAAATTTTATTGTTGCTGCTAGATGAAGAACCTTTCTTCCCTTTGTTACTAGTTTGCTTAGACTTGTGGCATGAATGTAGACAAGAGTAGTCTTTGGCAATATAAGACGAAGTCTTCTTTCGGAGATCGTCATTGATAGCTTTAGGAAATTCATGTTCTTGCTCCAAGTTGAGCTTCTCAAAGCATAGCTTCTCATGAGTTCTTACAAGCTCTCTATGATCTTCAAGAGTAGATTCATGAGCTAACTTAAGAGTGTTGAGTTCTTTAGTTAGTTCTTATATTTTCATCTTATCATCATCAATAGACTTATCTTGACTAGCATGAGTAATATCAAATTCATTATGATTAACATCACTAGTTTTATCACATAGCAAGTCATCATCATAAAGCAAATCATCTTCATCACTATCGAAATCAAGATATTCGGGGTGTGATACCTTGGGGCCTTTAGCCATGAAGCAACTTCCACCTCCTTCATTTGGTGAATCAAATATATCATAGGAGTTGGTTGTCACTAGTGCAATTCCGACAACACCATCATCTTGACTATAGTCGGAGTTGGACTGATAGCTTCTCTCGGAGTGGTTGTCGGAGTCAGAGCCAGAAACCCATTCACCAACATGAGCTTGATGCCTCATTCTTGAGTAGATCCTAGTGTGCTTGTCCTTCTTCTCCGAGTCCCTACTTCTCCTTGAGGGTCTTCATTCATAACGATCATCTCTACTCCTTCTCTCTCTTCAAGGTGATTCATCTCTTGAGCTTCGTCTTCTTGGTGACTCTTCTCTTTGTTTGTAGGGAGCCGAGAAATCATTGGAGTAGTGTCCGGGATTCCCACAATTGTAGCAGTTTCGATCATGACTTGACGAACGCTTCTCTTCATATCTGGAGTTGGAGCTACGATCTTTGCTTCTGTTCTTGTAGAACTTGTTGAATTTCTTGACCATGAGGCTTATCTCTTCATTTGTGACAAGGTTGTCACTTGAGGTAGCAGGAGCATCACTTGTGGCTTTGTAAGCACCGCTAGACTTGTGATGAAGGTCTTCCTTGTCATCTCATGAGCAACAATTCTACCAATCACTTCTGTTGGTTTGAGATCTTTGTAGTTGGGAATCATCTGGATCAATGTGCACACGGTGTCATATCTCTCATCCAAAGCTCAAAGTATCTTCTTGATGATGAACTTGTGTGTCATTTCTTCGCTTCCTAAGCCAGCAATCTCATTGGTGATGAGAGCTAGCCTAGAGTACATTTTGGCTACTCCTTCACCATCCTTCATCTTGAACTTGTCAAGTTGACCTTGAACAACATCTAACTTGGATTCTCTCACGAACTCAGTTCCTTCGTGCATATCGACCAAAGTATCCCATATCTCTTTTGCGTGTTCAAGACGGCTGATTTTCTTGAATTCTTTAGGACATATGCAGTTGAAGAGTATGTCACATGCTTGAGCATTGATTTGCAGCATCTTCAATTCATCCGCAGATGCTTCACGATTTGGTTCCTTTCCATCTGCAAAGAATTCACCTTGCAAGCCAACATGAACAACAACCCAAACGTCAGGATTATGACCAAGCAAATGCATTTTCATTTTATGCTTCCAACTAGCAAAATTAGTGCCATCAAAGTACGGAACTCTACGGTGATAATTTCCCTCGCTAGATGCCATACTTCTCCTAGGTTGTGAAACCAATGCAATCTAGGTACAACCTATGGACCCGTAGGTGTAGGAACAAAAGTAGGTCTAGAGGGGGGTGATTAGACTACTTGACCAAATAAAAGTTTTGCATTTTTCTCCATTTTAATTCTTGACAAGTTTTAGCATTCATAGCATATCAAATAACACCCTACACATGCATGTCTAAGAGTATTGCAGCGGAAAATAAAGACATTGCACATATGAGTAAAGAGAGGGTTAGGAATGCAAACACAAGTGATGACACGATGATTTTTCCCGTGGTTCCGATAGGTGGTGCTATCGTACGTCCATGTTCATGGAGTCTTCAACCCACGGAGGGTAATGGCCGCGAGAGTCCATGGAGGGCTCTAACCACGGAGGGTTCCACGAAGAAGCAACCTTGACTATTCCATGCGGCTTCCGTCCACGAAGGACTAGCCTCACTATGGGTAGATCTTCACGAAGTAGGCGATCTCCTTGCCCTTATAAACTTCTTGGTTCACTCCACAACACAAAGTAGGAGGGTCCCAAGCGACACCTAACTAATCTAGGAGGCACCACCCTCCAAAAGGTAATAGGCTAGGTAATGACGATGAACTCCTTGCTCTTGTGCTTCAAGATGATAGACTCCTCAACACACAATCTCTCTCACACAGATTTGGCTTGGTAGAAGAGATGGGATTGGTGGAAAGAAACTTGGGGAGGCTAGAAATCAAGATCCATATGGTTGGAGTGGAAGATCTTGACCTTAACACAAGGGTAGGTGGTTCTCTCTCAGAAAACTGAGTAGGATAGGTATGGAATAGTTCTGAGTGCTTCTCTTTCAAGTAGGCGGTGGTGAAGGGGTATATATAGGCATCTCCAAAAATGCAACCGTTACATACAATAAGTTAGACTCAGTGACACCGAAGTGTAAAACTAGGTGGTACCGAAGTGACAAAAAGTGGCAACTTTTGAATCTCGGATGGACCGATATATAACTCTCGGTTGCACCGACAAGGTGACCAACGGCCGGATTTACCAAACTCGGTGACGCTGATTCACCATTCTTGGTTGAACCGAAAATGAGAATTTGCATAATAGAAAGTTGGCAACCCAAGTCGGTGGCACCGAGTGCGGTGTCGGCTCCACCGAAGTATTAGGGTTTGGCTGAGTCTGTCCAGGATTTGGAACTCGGTGGCACCGGGATAGTAAAGTTGGTTGCACCGATTTGGTATGTTTGGCTTAGGACAAACTTTGGTGGGAGAGAATGTGGATGTCTTGGTGACTGTCACTTGTGCATGTTTGAGCATATTGTTCACCATCAAAACTTTATCCCCTTTTAATAGTATGGCTTTCCTATAGACTCAAAGTGATTTCTCACACATATAAAATGTAGAGTCGTCTTGCTTGAAGCTTGCCCAACCTATTTCCTTGAATCTTGGGGTAATTCCACAATCCTTGTGCCATTCCCATCATTGAACTTTTCCTGAAATGTACTTGGTGAAGACATTAGTTTAATGACTTATATGTTATTAATTACCAAAACCACTAAGGGAGCAAATGTGCTTTCAGTAGGTCTTGTGTGAACTATTCGCACATCATCATGAGGGCAACAAGGTTGACGAAGAGGCCCTCAGTGATCGACCCCCCGTTCGGCAGGGTGCCAGAACGGAGCTGTAGATGATCTCCCTTTGGAACAAAGACTTGCGATGGCGGGAAAACTTTTTCGGGAGCTCCTCTAGGGTTTTGGTATATTAGAGAATCTGTAGGACAGAGAGGAACGTCGAGGGACCCCCGAGGGGGACACCACATATTAGGGCGCCCCCCTGGGCGTGTCCTGATGTGTGGTGGGGCCCTCATGTGCCTCTTGGCCTCCCCTTGAAGCTTCCAGGTCTTCTTTTGGTCCAAAAAATCATAAAAAAGTTTCGTGGCAATTGGACTTCATTTGGTACTGTAAACCTGAAAAGTCAAAACATGCAAAAAGTAGCAACTGGCATAGGGCAATGGGTCAATAGGTCAGTGCTCAAAAATATTATAAATTGGTAAACAAATGCCCAAAAAGGTATCCTAGAATGATAATATATCAGCATGGAACAATGAAAAATTATAGATACGTTGGAGATGTATCAACATCCCCAAACTTAATTCATGCTCATCCTCGAGTAGGTAAATGATAAAAACAAAGTTTTGATTTGACGTGCTACCCATTATGTAATCTTTTGTATATATGATCATTGATAAATGATGAATTAACAAACATAAACATAGCAATATTTATAAGTATAAGAAACAAAATCATTGATTTTCAAAGTATACGATCCTAAAAGAATGTTTAACCCCATTCATCTTATTATATTAACAAGGCATGACTCCGTCTTCATGACATCAATACAAATGTTAAGCACCATAGTGTCCAAGTCAGGCAATTGGACCTTATTTTTTCAATATGCATCAACTGTTTATTCTTCATGCAATACAGGATCCTGAACCATTAGACATAGCATATAGGTGGAATAGAATATGATGGTACATATTAAAGGGGTAGAAAGTGGAGAAGATAGTCTCACATCATCTAGGCGTACCAATGAGCTATGGAAATGCTCAACTAAAGCTAAGTGGGTGTGCATCCAACTTGCTTGATCATCAAGACCTCGAGCATTTTAGGAAGCCCATCATCAGAATATACAAGCCAAGTTTATAATATGAAAGGTAATTCCTACTATCATATGGACTTACAAAACAAGAGACTCTCTGTATGAAGAACATGCTGCCACTTTGAGGCAGAAGTGTGGTAAAGGACAGTAGCAAAGTCCCTTCTATCTTTTTTCTCTCATTTATTTTTCATGGTGGGATTTTTATTTTTTTATTTTTGCCTCCCCCATTCATATATTTTTATATGGTGGGCTCATTTGGCCTCCCCCATTTTTATTTTTATTTTTGTCCGGAGTCTCATCCCGACTTGTGGGGGATTCATAGTCTCCATCATCCTTTCCTCACTAGGACAATGCTCTAATAAGGATGATCATCACACTTTTATTTAATTATAACTCAATATGAAAAACTGCTAGGAAGATATGACTCTATATGAATGCCTCTGGCAGTGTACTAGGATGTGCAAGATCTATCGTGACATTTATCAAAAATATGATGAACGGTGCCTTTGCCACAAATACTGTGTCAGATGTATATGATCATGCAAAGCAATATGAGGATGAACAAACTAGTCATGTGAAGTGACGATGGAATTTGCATGAGAATATATCTCAGAATGGCTATGGAAATGCCATAATAGGTAGGTATGGTGGATATTTTAAGGAATATATAATGAGGCTTATGTGCAAAAAAGCATATCATGTCACGGGGTTTGGATGCACCGGTGAAAGTTGCACCGATCCTCGAGGTGAGAATGGGCTATGCACGGTACCGAAGAGGCTAGAAAATATGAGAATGTGAAGATGCATATGTCCATGGTATCGCATTAGTCATAAAGAACTCATATACTTATTGCAAAGTTTTAATAGTTTTATCATAAATCAAAGTACTACTCGCATGCCCCAAGGGAGGAGGTTGGCAGGAGTTAATCATCACGCGCGCCCGACTCGAAACAACACTAGGATTTCAATGAGGAATAGAAATGCTCACACATAATCACCATCCCTCTTTAATTTTTAGATGAATAGCAATTTAACACCTCTTAATCTTGACACTTCTACGAATCAATAATTGTGGACTCACACCTTTTTCATATTACCACATCAATGTCATTAACCCGAAATTTCTCTTTATGTGCTACATGATGGTTTTGATTATCACTCACTGAATACCTATTATTTTTGGACTAGTCTTATGACCGTGACTATTTATCATCCCTCAAACAAATATAAGTGAATAACGAGAGCATAATATTTCTATAAAATCTACACGCCACCGTGCCCAAAAAGATATAAGTGAAGTACTAGAGCAACTGCCAAGCTACAAAGATATAAGTGAAGCAGATAGAGTATCCTAAAAAATTCTGATGAAGGTGTGTCTCTCTCAAATAGGTGTGTCCATCAAATGATGATTTTGACAAACTAAAATTAAAAGCAAATAAAATAAAATGACGCTCCAAGCAAAACACACATCATGTATGAATAAAAAATAGCTTCAAGTGACATACCAATCGATTGAGACGAAAGAGGGGATGCCTTCCGGGGCATCCCCAAGCTTAGACGCTTGAGTCTTCCTTAGAATATTACCTTGGGGTTCCTTGTGCATCCCCAATCTTAGGCTCTTTCTACTCCTTATTTCGAGGTCCATCGTGATCACACCCAAAACTTGAAAACTTCAATCACACAAAACTCAACAAAACTTTGTGAGATCTGTTAGTATAAGCAACATATTGAATACTTTAGGTACTGTTATAAATTGATTATTAATTCATTTTTGCATAATAGTTACTGTATTCTAACTTCTCTATGGCTTATACCCCCCAATACAATCCACAGCATAATCAAAACAAGCAAACTATGCAAGCAAAACAGAATCTTCTTAAAATAGAACAGTGTGTAGCAATGTGTAAAGAGCCCATACTTATGTGACTTTAAAAATTATGAAAATTATGAAAGCATGGATAATTTGTATAGCAATACTGTTTAAAAATTTCAGATCATTATCAGGCTCCAATAAAAAAGGAAAATTCATGTACTGAAGTCAAAGTTTCTGTTTTGTTTCAACATCGATTCTACTCATTTTGTGAGTTATCCCAAAAACTTTACTTGGCACAAACACTGGTTAAAACATAAAAGAATAATCATTACAGAGGCAATAATCATGTTATAAAAAAATAGCAGAACATAAAAACAAAAATTATGATAATTATTGGGTTGCCTCCCAACAAGCGTTATTGTTTTATGCCCCTAGCTAGGCATAATGCATAGTTTCAAGTATTGTAATAATCTTTGAAATGATATGGCATGCTATAATCATATTCCCTTCTCTCAATGGAAATTTTTCTAATAGGTAATCAAAAATAATTGAAGGGGCTAAACTTCACAACATAATTGAAGGGAAGTTTCTTGATAGTGGGTGATGGTATTCTCGGCAACGGCGCCAGAAATCCTTCCTGATACTTGTGATCTGCGTTGGGTTTTCTGTGAAGAGGAACAGGTTATCACAGCACAATGTGGGTAAGTATTTCCCTCAGTTATGAAACATGGGTTTATCGAATCAATAGGAATACCAATCCTCAACCATCTTCAACGGCTGGACACAAGAGAACAAACAACTAGCACCCAACGTCGGCAAGAGGGTTGTCAATCCCCTTGATCTCATTATTTGCAAGCAAGTGAGTTGTGTAGATAATTGTAAATTGCAAAATAAAATAAAATAACAGCAAGGTAGTAATAGCGTTTGTGAATATATAAGTGAATAGACCCGGGGCCCGTAGAGTTCTTTAGTGGCATCGCTCTCATAGAAATAGCATACGGTGGGTAAACAAATTACTGTTGGTCAGTTGATAGAAAAGCGAATAGTTATGCGATTTTTACGGCAATGATCATGTGTATATAGGAATCACGTCCATAAGCAAACAGGACGACTCATGCCTGCACCTATTACTATTACTCCATTCATCAACCTGTATCCAGCATGCGTCTAGAGTATTAAGTAAAACAGAGTAATGCTTGGAGAATGATGACATGATGTAGACAAAATAAACTCAATCAATATGAATAAACCCCATCTTTGTATCCTTAGCAGCAGCAACACAAATACACAACTTGTCATGTTCTGTCACTGGGATATAGAAACTCGCCAAGTTGAAACTACTACAACACACCACTCCCATCGAAGAAATATCAATCTAGTTGGCAAAACTATCTCAATAGATCGGAGAGCATTACAAAGATATAATGATCATGCAAATAAGAATCTTAGTATTCATGTTTGACTCAAATAATGATCCTGGATAATCTAAACATAAACTCACAATTCATCTGATCCCAACAAACACACCATACATAGGTATTACATCGGATAGATCAAGACAAAGATGTGATGAACACCATATTGAATATCAAGAAAGAGAGAGAGAGATTGCCATCTAGGTACTACCTATGGACCCATAGGTCTGTGGTGAACTACTCACACATCATCATGAGGGCAGTAAGGTTGAAGAAGAGGCCCTCCGTGATCAATCCCCCTCCGGCAGGGTGCCAGAACTGAGCTGTAGATGGGCTCCCATTGGAACAGAGACTTGCGGCGGCGGAAAAAGTGTTTCAGGAGCTCCCCTGGGTTTTTTGGAATATTAAAGATTTATAGGCCAGAGAGGAAAGTCGGGGGACGCCCGAGGGGGCCACGACATATGCGGGCACCCCCAGGGCGTGCCCTGATGTGTGGTGGGGCCCTCATGCGCCTCACGACCTCCTCCCGAAGCTTTCGGGTTGTAGCGACCCGACTCAAAATGAGTCAAGCCTCTGTGTTTTCTGTGCCATCCCTGGATCAGTATGCTGGCACACACAGTACATCAATGTATATATCAAAGTGCAATCACATGTAATTAACGTAAAACTGATATATACCTTAAAAATCCCAGCGAAAACAATCAATGGGAGTGGGGTCCCAATAAACACCAACGGCAGGTTGAGTGTAGACCGTAACCCTGAATCGTACTCTTACCCGTCGTAGAGCTTATCTACAACATAAGACGTTGCAGCCGTGTAGGTCAGTACATTGAATGTACCGGCAAGATCACCATAGTAGAACAGAAGATAAAAACTATTCTATATGCAGTAAGGCTTTGTGGCTCTGTGTCTGAGTTTTTGCACAAAAGCTGATTTTATTTATTTTTCCTACAACAAAGGAATATCATGGAGTTTTCACTACAGAGTTACCTAACATGACATGGTTCCGCCAACCGATGTCTTAATGCCCACAAGTATCATAAGTTGCCCACAATTAATTATCAGTCCAGTGTTGAGAGTTCAGAGATAGATCCAAGTCCAGAGGCTCAAATTGTCTGTAACCGTGGACACGGCTAATCGATTAGGTTTAACTCTACAGAGTGTTGTGTACTTTACCCACAAGATTCGTTCCCTCCTGGTAATTCCTCGCACTGCCGGGTGTTTGAGAACAGGATAAATGAAACATGGTCTTTCAGAGTGTTTCCCTGACTACTGTCAGTGCCCATCCATTCCTAACGTCGACTACATCTCGTAGCACTGCCCAGCCAGAGTCACAACAAAGATCAACCAAGCCAGAGCCCATAATGACTTGTGGCTACACAGGTAAGCTTCCGGGCATGAAGTATTCATCCGTCTCTTTGAGTCTAGGTGAAGCTTTCCGTAAGATGTCATGGCGCTTCTCCATGCATCCCGGCCATCCACTGGTTACTCCAGGGATGCCCAATCAACCATCCTTCACCCAGTAGTGTGTATTGAAAAACTTGTTTCTCGAGTCTCGAAGTCTTGAGGTCTTGAAGATGCAGGACTTGAAGATGCCTTCATGAAGTTGTCGTCTTGACGTGGAGTCCTTCTCACACCACTCACGAACACTCATACCAGACCCCGTCTACTTTAGCATAGCATTGAAATAACTAGCGTTCCCGGGGTTTTAGTAATAAGTGGTAGGTTCTTACCTCATGCATTCTACTCAACTACAAGAATTTTCAATAACACTACGGGAGGGATTTGTTGAATGATGTCACTACATGCAATAAAACATAGGTATGAACAAGATGGTCAAAGTGAACTTGCCTGGTATTACTTGATGAAGACAATCACTCTCACAATCCAAATAATTCTACTCGTCACACTCCGAGAAATCTATCGTAAGCAAATAACATTCAATAAACATTCATGCCAAAACAAAGAACCGAAAAACGCAAGAACAAAACATGTCTTGGTGCGAAAATAACAACATACTAAGGTTAAATAAGAAAAGATAGGTTCTAGCTGTGTTGTAAAGTGAAAGTGGAGGGATCAACTCAAAAGAGTTAATGGATGATGAACTATTGCTATATAAGCTTAGGTTGGAGAGACTACGAAAGACGATCCAAAGTATGGGAGAACAACATGAACGTTGTTTGACAAATAGTATAAGACATAAGAATTTATTTGTAGAAAGAATTTAATTGAAAAGGTCAAAAGAAGTTGAACTGTAAATTCAAGTATGAATTGAATCTGAATTCACAAAGGTCAAAATAAGTTGAACCGAAGTACGATGTTATGAATAGAAATATATGACACGAGTATTTAGGGGCAAAAGGAATCAATTGAAAAGGTGTTACAGTTTGCAAGATATGATCAAATGAAGGTTCGGATTCAAATTGAATCGCTCAAATTTGAAAGGTTCAAATATTGAAACTAATGATATTACTATATATGGGAAGTCAATATGAACGTGTATAAAAAAGAATTACTAGGTTCAAAATGACGGATCAAAAGTTATAAGCAATTCAATATGGTATTCAGTTAGCTTACTACGGTGTGTGAACACATTTTGGGGACTAATAGAGAAGTATGAGCAAATCAAAATTATATGTTGAAACGATAACACTAATGATGTGAACCGAAAGATTACTTCGATATGAATCTGACGCAATTGGATTCATCGAAAACGAAGGTACGGATAAAAAGATATGATCAAATGAAGTTTGAATATAAATCTGAATAAATTTCGAAATTTGAAGAAAAAAAGTTGACGTGATAGGTTGATTGGATAGGTGAAGTCAAGACGAAAATCTAGGCGTTGGTTTCATCTAATTCTGATAAACGAGTAGAAAGTTATGGTTATTTGAAAAATCTGGATCAACCTGTTTTACGGAAGAAAATGCTATGTCTAAAAGAATTCTAATACTAATGTGTAAATACGGAGACTAATAATCTAATTACCGTATACTAGTATAGAAATACTAATATAGGGATATTAAATTATAAGAATATAAAAGAAAATACGAAGAGAATACCTTTAAAATGCAGAGAAGATCTAAATCTAAAGAGGAGACGACTTCCAGAAATCCCACAGGAGAGAAAAAAATATTTATTTAATAAAGCTAGTCAAACCAATAGATTGGTTTAACCCGAGGTGGATGATTTTTGGGTTCACCTATGGATCTATATTTATAGGTAGAAGGGGGGTCCAAAAGATTAAGGCTAAGCGAGGTGGAACTAAATAAATAGACTAGAAGTGGATTAAAATTGAAAGAAGAGAGTGAGGACCGCATGGGCTGGTTCAGCCGGCCGCCCACATGGGCGCTGCCCAGTTTTTTGTTTCTCGGATGAACAATGTTTCGGTATAAATAGCGTTCCTTTTTAAAAACAAAACAGCGAACAAAAGCAATTGAAAAAAAATAGAAAAACATTTTATATAGACATATTATATATCAAAATTTTCAGAAAAATAAACTCTAAAACATGAACATATTTTTAAGAATTTTTGGAATACTTAAAAAATCATTATTTTTGTAATAACTCCAAAATGAAAAGGAATTTGAATTTCAAATAAATGGCAAATAGATTTTTTTTATTTTAAAACTTGAGTCAAAACATTGTATCTGATTTTTGAGTGTCATTTACCTCCTCTCATTTGATTTTTTTATAAGAAGGTTTTGAAAATATTCGAACTCAAAATTGAATAAGGATTCGAAATAGAAATTTTTGGGAAAGTCATTTTATTCCCTCTCGTTAAAATTTCAAAAGTTTCAAAATTACACTCAATTTCACACAATCAATGACACAACATTCAAGCAAACAATCCTACTTATTTATTAATATAACATTCCAAAATTTAGAATTTTGGGATGTTACACAGGTCTTCATTTGGTCCAGACAAAAATCATCAAAAAAATCGTGGTAGTTAGACTTCGTTTGGTACTGTAAACCTGAAAAGAAAAAAACATTCAGAAAACAACAAGTAGCATTGTGCACTGGGTCAATAGGTTAGTGCTCAAAAATATTATAAATTGGTAAACTGATGCCGAAAATGTTTCCTAGTATGATAATATATCAGTATGGAACAATCTAAAATTATAGATTCGTTGGAGACGTATCATTGTCTCGCGAGCCAAGGGCATCGACCAGGCCTCGCTTGATGTGGTTGGCAGAGACGACAGGTGGGGCGGAGGGGTGGCATCAGGGCTAGCAGATGATCTGGAGTACGTACCTTCACCATAGCCATTGAGTGAGGACGCCCTGCACTTTTTGCCGTCGTATGCGTCATCTGTGCCGATCCGTGACGTCTGCAGCGTGTGGGTATCCGAGACGCCGGCATCGGTGGCGTCCCGGTGTTCCATGACAACCACGTCTTGGTGATCCGCGATGCCTCCGAGGCGCCGTCAGTGGCAATGGAGTCGATGGCATTCACGTTCATCCACGATGGTTGTGTCCTGCTAATCCGCGATGACGGCGGCGGTCGCCGACATCTACCCTGTTTGGTGGCAGCTGCGTCTCGTCTCAGAGAGGAGGCAACGGTTGAGTCCTGTCGTACATAATGCTGTCATAATGAGATTTGTTTGTCATGATTTAGATGTTAATTTTCTTAAAATTCGTTATTTATTTCCTGAAAATCTGTTATTTGTTTTCTAAAACAAATTGTACTAATGAAAGGGATCGATTAATTTGGATAAGTTAGGGAAGTTGGATTAAAATTTGTTATTTGTTTTCTAAAAATCTGTTATTTGTTTTCTAAAAAAATGCACTAACGAATCAATTGATTTTTATAACTTAAAAAGGTTAGATCCATGATTTGTTATACGTTAGAAAAATGCTGTTTTGTAATAAAAGAGTGAAGAGAAAAATAAATCGATGGACCAGGATGGAAAGGATGGTGGGAGGAGAGATGAAAAAAAACTGTGAAACATTGGCTACCAACTTCTCCTTTAGAGACGAGGGGAAGAAATATCCAGTAAAAGAGAGTGGTGGATGGTGAGGCAGAAAAAACCCAGACGGAAATAAACCAGTGAGAAAGCTACCAAGTCACCTAGGAGTAGAGATTAGGAGTACGACATTCCACCCAAATAGCTAGAGGTTCGTGCAATTTCCTTCTGCCAAGAAGAAGCACTAGCCAAACAAATAAAGATGTCCAAGGATGAAGGAGATCTTGGTTTCCGCAATCTACACTCTTTTAATATTCCGATGCTAGCCAAACAAGGTTGGCGCCTGATCCAAGCACCAGACTCCCTGTGTGCACAAGTTTTGTGAGCAAAGTATTTCTCACATGGTAACGTTCTCGCTGCTAAACCCATAACTGGAATGAGCTATGTATGGCGAAGTATCCTGAAGGGCATTGAACTGCTTAAGGAGGGGATAACTTGGAGAAATAGGGATGGAACAGATGTCCGTATTTGGGAAGATCCTTGGATCGCAAGGGGAGTGACTCGCCGGCCCTCTAACCCACGTGGACAAAGCCTACTTACCATGGTCTGTGAATTAATTGGTCCTTTCACCGAAACCTGGGATCAAGCTCTCGTGGAAGGCTGTTTTCACCAAGATGATGTGCCATACATTCTGAGCATCCTCGTCAATGATCAGGCCAGAGATTTTTTAGCTTGGCATCTTGACAGTAAGGGCATTTTTCAGTTAAATCTCCATATAAGGCACATGTGGCAATGTTGAAAAGAGAGGCTAACATGCAACATGGGGAAAGCTCATCTAATAATGAACGGGATTCTGAGTTGTTCAAGTCAATATGGAAGCAAAATGTCCCCCAAAGGTACATCATTTCTTATGGAGACTTGCGCATAACAGCCACCCATTATACATGAACATTAGGAGGAGGGGTATTGAGCTTGACACGCGGTGTGTCGTTTGTGGTCGCCTGTTTGAAGATGGAGGCATCTATTTCTGTATTGTAAAATGGTGAAACAATGCTGGCGATCACTGCAGTTGGAGGAAGTGAGATTGTATCTTGCACATCTTGGCTCGGCAAAGGAGGTAGTGCATGCTATTACCTGATTGCCTGAGTTACAAAGAATGCACATTGTTGCTCTCCTTTGGTCTTGGTGGCATGAAAGAAATCGTGGGAACCATGGTGAATGTAGAGCAATGATAGAGGAACTCCAATATTCTGTTCGCTTTCATGTAAATGAGTGGAAGGAGTTTTTAAATAAAGAGCCAACTGATCAAAAGACCATGCACCAGACTTGGAAGCCACCACCATCAGATACTGTTAAAATAAACATTGATGGTGCGTACAAAGATCAATTTGGCAGTGGGGGCTGGGGGTTTATATGCAGAGATGCTTCCTATGATGTGCTTTTTGCTGCAGCTGGCTCCTCTCAATTTTTATTGAGTGCTCTACATGCAGAAACAATGGCCTTGTTGGCTGCTGTAACCCTTGCTGACCAAATGGGGGTGGGAAGAGTTCATTTTGAGACTGATTGCCTCGTTCTCCAACAAGTAGTGACATTGGATGCCTATGATGTGTCTCCTTTGGGTCATGTATTTCAAGATATCAAACTGAAGCTTGCCAGACAATTTCTTCAGTCTATTATAGTGCATATACCACGTGTAAGAAACAAGCCAGCACACGTGTTGGCGGTTCTTGGCGCGGGATTACTAGTTGGTACTTCAAACCACTAGATTTCAAATTATACTGATGATGTAATCCGTGCTGTAACCGGCGGTGTAGCCGTGTCTTAATGGAATACGAGTGTTCCATGTCAAAAAAGAAGAAGAAGAAGCACTAGCTGTTACGGCCCAGGCAACTCCCCAACCAGCCATGACAACAGCAGCCGTTGGGACGGAGCAGGCACAGCGTCAGCGGCGGCCCAACACCCTTCTCCCAGCCCATACTTGGGACACCGGTGGGTTCGTTAAGTAAGTGAGGGTTTCCACTAGAGAGGGGCAATGATGAACTAGTAAATGGCGGTGGCTCTCTTCCCCCGATTCCCTTTTCTCTGGCTCCTCTGTATCCCCAATCCCTGTATCCTGAACCTTGTATTGGATCTTGCTACTATCAATCTACCGGGAGCGTAACAAGTGGTAATCAGAGCCTTTTCCCTCCTTGTTTCGCCGTTGTTGGGTTCGATCTGGCGGGCCAATTTTCGTCGATCATCTAGACACGAAAGGCCAAGTCCACGACCATGGAGGAGCACGCCAAGGCGCTGGCAGATTTGACTGCGGCCATCTCAGTGCTGTCATCCAAGATTGATGAAATCCATCCCACAATCCTCGATCTGCAGGGTTGGAAGCCCTCGATCAAGCGATTTGTTGCGGATCTCAAGGCGTAGGTGGGTGATCTGCACGAGCACATGGCGCACGCGACTCGGGAGGCAACGCGCCCGCCGGAGGGGGATAAGGCGCAAGGTGCTGCAGCGCCAGTCCGCTTGGCCAATCTGCCCCCTCTGCTTCCTCGGGCGGCAGCTGCACCGCGTCCCCGACCAGGCGAGGGCACCTTCACTCATGGTGGACACTATGGGCCCGATGGCCACGGCACGACATCGCTTCACCGGGGGGAGTCGCCGGGTGATCGCACCTTGGGGGCACCTTCGGTCACTGGTACGTTCGATTCCGGCTATCCAAGAGAAAATTTGTACATGGGGGAGAGAAATTTTTCGCGTTGGACACTGCCGCCGTGGTTTGATTTTCCATCCTTCGACGGCAATCACCCCAGACCGTGGTGACTGAAATGTGAGGCATATTTCCGGGTCTGCACCTTACCACCTGACGCTTCGGTTAGCTGTGCCGCTATGTACTTCACTGAGGGTGCACTATCTTGGTTACAATCATCGCAAGCGCACGTAGTTTACTCTGTTTGGGAGGATTTCGCATCAGCTATTTGCGTCCAGTTTGGTCGGGAGGAGTTTCAGAACCTGTTGCGTCAGTTCAATAGTCTGAAACAGACGGGTTCAGTGTCGGAATACGCTGACAAGTTCACGCAGCTTCTGCACGAACTCACATCACATACATCTTGGGAGCCTGCATTTTTTATCACGCATTTTGTTGATGGCTTACTTAAGGAAATTTGGGCAGCAATTGTGTTGCACCGGCCTTAATCCCTCGATACTGCCGTGGATTTGGCATGCTTTGCAGGAAGAGGTGCTGGATGCCATGCGTCGGGACGATCGACGCACGCCTGCATCCAGCTCGCGCTCCATTCCACGCATGGCCCTGCCATTGCCGCCACCACCACTACCACGGCCAGCAGTGGCAGTGGCTTCGGATGCTCGGGCTGAGGATCGGCGCGCCACGGAAGCCACGCAGGCACCTGTCACCGAGGACCGCACGGCGGCTTTGCAGGTGTACCGCCGCGCCAAGGGGCTCTACTTCACCTGTGGCGAAAGGTGGGGCCAAGATCATCGTTGTGCCCCCACGGTGCAGCTACATGTCGTTGAGGAGATGCTCGAGATGATGAACACGACCCTGTCCGAGCTCGTGGGCTCGAATGAGGGCCCGAAAGATCCATCAGCCGACTGTTGTATCCTTTCCAAGGAGGCAGTCGAAGATGCTGGTTCGCCGACCACCATGCATTTGCACGGGTGGGTTCAGCATTGGGAAGTGCTCATGCTCGTCGACTCAGGCTCCTCCCATAGTTTTGTGAGTGCTGATTTGGCGGAGCATCTCGAGGGGGTTCAATCAGCTCAACGTCCCCTGTCTGTGCGGGTGGCTAACGGAGGCAAGATGCACAATGAGCAGGAGATTTCGGAGTGCAAGTGGTAGTCCCAAGGAGTGGAATTCAACACTACTTTCAAGATTCTGCCATTGGGGAGCTATGATGCTATTTTGGGCATCGACTGGCTTGCCGCTCGCAACCCGATGAATGTGCATTGGCTCCAGAAGACGATGGATTTCGAGTACCAGGGCAAACAAGTTCAGCTGCGCGGAGCTCAAGCGGACACTACAGCCTGTCAAATGATCTCCGGAGATGAGCTCAACCTATTGTTGCAGCAGTCCGTGGTGACACGTGTCGTTCAGCTGTGTATTGTGGGAGAGGAACAGTCTGCCCCCCTTCCAGCAGCGGTAGCTGGGCTCCTCGAGCAATACTGTGTCCTCTTTGAAGAACCCAATGGACTGCCACCAAGGAGGCCGTTTGACCATGCCATTCCCCTGGTTCCCGGCGCCAAGTTGGTCAATCTCCAACCATCCCGACAAAGTCTAGTGCAGAAAGATGAGGTGGAGAAACAGGTTGCAGCAATGCTTGCCCAAGGCATCACACAACCCTACGCTAGTCCCTTTGCCTCACCGGTCCTTTTGGTGCAGAAAAAGGATTTGGCATGGAGGTTTGTGTCGATTATCGCCACCTCAATGCGATCACACTCAAGAACCGGTACCCCCTGCCAATCATAGAGGAGCTCTTGGACGAGTTGGACGGCTCTCGCCTCTTCACCAGTTTGGATCTGCGAGCCGGCTACCACCAGATCCACATGAGGCCAAAGGATGAGCATAAGACCGCGTTCAAGACGCACCATGGACACTTCGAATTCAAAGTCATGCCGTATGGTGTCACCGGGGGGCCAGCAACCTTCCAAGGAGGCATGAATGTGGCCCTGGCACCATTGCTCTGCAATGGCATGCTTGTCTTCATTGACGACATCCTTGTCCATAGTGAGGATGAAGACTCCCATGCCGACTTGCTGCACCAGGTCTTTCAACTGCTCAAGGAACACGATTTCAAGATCAACTGGAGCAAGTGTTTGTTTGCTCGGCTTAGTCTGTTGTACCTCGGGCACGAAATCAGTGGGGATGGGGTTCGTACTGACGCCAAGAACATTGCTGCTGAGAAAAACTGGCCACCGCCAGCCTCTGTCAAGGAAGTTCATTGGTTTCTTGGCCTAGCTAGGTACTACATGAAGGTTGTGCACGGGTTTGCCTTGCTTGCTCGGCCCCTCACCGATCTTCTCAAGAAAGGGGTTGTGTTCTATTGGACAGCTGAGGAGGAAGGATCCTTTCGTGCCTTGCAACAAGCTTTGATCACAACACCAGTTCTAGCTCTACCCAACTTCACGAAGCGCTTTGAGCTCGAAACCGACGCCTATGCACATGGAATTGGGGTTGTGCTGTCCTAGGACAAACACCCGGTGGGGTTTCTCGGCAAGACACTTGGGCCACGCAACCGTGCCCTTTCTACCTATGAAAAGGAAGGGCTGACCATCCTGTTGGTTGTGGATCATTGGCGCACGTACCTTCAGAGGGACGAGTTCATTATCCACACCGACCAATGCAGCCTCATCGACCTCGAAGACCAGCGACTGGCCACTCCCTGATAGCAAAAGATCATGTCGAAGCTTCTGGGTCTGCGCTACCGCATTGTTTACAAGAAGGGGGCTGACAACCGTGCCGCAGATGCATTATCTCGCCGGCCAGGGCCTCCGCAAGGGGACTTGGCAGCCATCACCACCGCAGTGCCGTCCTGGCTAGAGGAGGTGTAGAGTGGTTATCACGACGACCCTGAATCTCAACGCCTGCTCACCAAGCTTGCAACACAAACAGAGGGGCTCGATGGATCTGCGCTCCAAGACGGCATCACTAGCCACAGAGGGCGTGTCTAGCTCGACGTCAACGTAGCACTCCAGAAGCAAGTTCTTGAAGCCCTGCACACGAGCGCCATCGGCGGACACTCCGGCTTCAATGCCACTTACCGGCGTGTGCACGGGCTCTTCACTTGGCCAAGTCTAAAGCACCATGTCAAGTTGTTCGTGGAGGCTTGTCAAACGTGCAAGCAAGCCAAACCAGAGAGGGGTCGATACCCGGGATTGCTGGAGCCCCTACCAGTACCTCAGCAGGCTTGGCAGATGATCACCACGGACTTCGTCGAAGGGCTACCGAACTCGTCTGGCCACAACTCTATCTTGGTTGTTGTGGACAAGTTCTCCCAGTATGCTCATTTCCTTCCACTATGCCACCCCTTCACAGCTTTCCAAGTGGCCCAAGCCTTCGTGGAGAACGTTTACAAGCTCCACGGGTTGCCGGAGTCAATCGTCTCCGACCGGGACCCCATCTTCACAAGCACCCTATGGAAGGAGCTGTTTCGGCTCACGCACACCAAGCTCCGGATGAGCACCGCACGCCACCCCCAAACTGATGGGCTGACAGAGCGAGTCAACCAATGCCTGGAGACATTCTGCGCTGCTTCGTCAGCTCATGCCCAACTAAATGGTACGCATGGCTCCCTCTTGTTGAGTTTTGGTATAATACTTCCCCACACTCAGCTCTGGGCTCTACTCCCTTTGAGGTGCTGTACGGGCATCCCCCTCGTCACTTCGGCATCATCAACCCGGTGGCGTGTGCTTCTCCGGACCTGGCGGAGTGGCTCCAGGACCACGCCCAGATGACGGCGCTCATCCGTCAGCACCTCCTGCGTGCTCGCCAACAGATGAAAGACTCAGCCGACAAGCGCCGCTCCGAGTGTGTCTTCGCTGTGAGCGATTGGGTTTTCCTCAAGCTGCAGCCCTACGTCCAACGCTCCGTCACCACTCGGGCCAACCAGAAGTTGGCCTTCCGCTACTTCGGGGCATACCAAGTGCTTCGTCACGTGGGTGCCGTCGCTTACAAGCTATAGATGCCGGAGGACAGCGGTGTGCACCTGGTGTTCCACGTCTCCCAACTGCGCCAAGCCCTCCCACCGAGTGAGCACACTCTTCCTCAGCTACCACCGGCGGCTTCACCAACCCCAGTCCCAGAGACCATCTTGGAGTCGCGAGTCATCCAACGGGGCGGTGTGGCTATGCCCCAAGTGCAAGTTCAGTGGACCGATCAGCCTCCGGATCTCGCCACCTGGGAGGACCAGCACGAGCTGCAACATTTCCTCGGGCACCAGCTTGGGGACAAGTTGTGACTCAAGGAGGGGGGAGTGTTACGGCCCAGGCAACTCCCCAACCAGCCACAACAACAACAGCCGTTGGGCCGGAGCGGGCCCAGCGTCAGCGGCGGCCCAACACCCTTCTCCCAGTCCACCCTTGGGACACCGGTGGGTTCGTTAAGTAAGTGAGGTTTTCCACTGAAGAGGGGCAAGGATGAACTAGTGACTCGCAGCAGCTCTCTTCCCCCGATTCCCTTTTCTCTGACTCCTTTGTATCCCCAATTCTTGTATCCTGAACATTTTATTGGATCTAGCTACTGTCAATCTATCGGGAGCGTAACACTAGCCCATCCGTACGTCCTAGCAGGACGGACGGCAGCGCGCCGCTGCGTCCGGACGCTCGCGTGCACGCAGGGTACGGCGACGCGGCTCTCTGTGCGCGCACATCCTATAGCACGAGAAATCTGCATCCGGCCCGCGCGGCGTCCGAGCAAGCTCTCTGACATGGTTGCTTGAAAGCGTCAGATAAGGCTGTATCAAACACTAATGATGGATGCTTATGCTTATTCTTAAATCAAGGCTCGCGCCTGCCTGCATCAGTGTCCGCGCGGGGCCAGGCAAGCCGGATCGATCGCCGTGGCCACCGACCCCGCCACATGGCGGGCCGGCGCGTACGTACGCCCGTCGGGGCTCGCGACCACCGCAGAAAAGGGTGTCGGCCGGAGCGGGCGCACGCGTGCCTCGCCCCGCGCGTGGCCGCAGCGCCCACCCACGCGGCGCTCGCTCTCCCCGCCAATTTGATCCCGCTACTAGTTCAGTAACCGATCCCCGGCGCGGCGCGGGGCTTTGCGCTGAAGCCCCTCCATGTCGGCACATCGTCTGATTGGTGGTCTACCGTGGCAGTCGGTTTCGAAATGATGGTGAAATCTTTTTGTTTGCCCATCTCAAAATATGCTGTCTTGTGCGAGCCACCACCCGTACGTGTGTTCCGAGTCGACCCGCACGCAGTTCCACAAGGCGGAACATCCTGCTGAGAAACGAAAATCAGCAACTAGGATACTCGGAAAGTTGGGCAGTTGTCGGTTCTTGTAACGAGGCCATGGAAATTTAATTGCATTGAGCAATACGAATGTTCCGCTCTCACAAATGGTAAGAAAATCGACTGGTCTGAATCGCTTTCAACCGAACATGAAAAAAAGGAACCGGGAGAGCAAAGGTAACGGGTCATAATATTCCTGTTGCTCTTCTTTTCTGAGCTATATGCTCCGCGATACATACGCTTGGAGCTCGAGCAGCCCTTTGATGCAGAAACTTCAAAAGCACTACGCTGGGTACATAAATTTGGAACGGATGTGGCGAAAAAGTCACCGGCCAATCACTACGTATCATTTGACAGCCATGTCGGTTGTTTTTATTGACATGGTGACACACTAACGGCAGCTGCAATCTTCTTGATATGCCCTTACCGTCTAAGTGAATGAACCCGCGGTACTTAATGCTGTGCTCGAGGAAGGTCGGCCAACGAGAGGGCACTCCCTGCACCCATGGGTATATGCATCCACTTTTAGACAAATGTATTTTAATCATGTTTAAAAATGTCAAAAAAATCAAAAGAAAATTTCATACATACATGTCCACAGATGTGTGTGTGCGGCACAATGTTTTGTGAAAAAACAATTTTTTGTTTTATCCTCACGAAAAAAACAAATTTCAATGCTTCTAAATATTGTTTTATGACAAAAAAATTGTCTTTTTTGCACAAGCCAAAAGACAGTTATTTTTTCGTGAAATTTTATGCACGCACTTAAAACATAGAGACATACATGTGCAACCTTTTTCAGACTTTTTTAACATTTAGAAATGTGTTTTTCAAAGCGGATTCATATGTATCCGGATTCATCCATGACTTTTCCGCCGGCCAACATCATATACATTTTGATCTCGTCATCCCCCTCTTTATTTAGGATCATGTAGGCGAGAACACACATTTCCCTTCCGAAACCCCCAAATCCTTTGTGAGCACTTCGCGTATGTGCTCACCTCGTCCTTGGATGTGCTCTTGGCATGTCCATTGCTAGCTCTTCCTTGTTCGACGGGCGACGCCGTTCCCAACAATGTCCATGTGCAGTGTCCCGACTGCGGCATCGAGGTGAAGTTGCTCGTCTTCGGGGCGTATGAGCATGAAGGTTGGGTCTTCTACAAGTGCAACAGTGTCGAATAGGTCATCGGCACCGACCTGATTTGTTCTTGTCTTGGTTGTTGTCAATGATTTGTAGGGTATATTGAATTAGTGATCCCTTGATCAAATTGCCGGCAAACACGGTAACTAATGTTGTATCATACGCAAATGCGTCATTTCAATACATCACATGATCCGAAAGACAAATAGTCTTAGAGACTCTAGTCATAGGCTAGTGAAATGCATGGTCTTACAAAAGTAAACCGAGTTCTTCTAAACCGGAAACAAAAGCAATTTTAAGGTAGACGTATTGGTAAGGCTCCATTAGCACCATCAAGAAACATGTCGAGGGAGGCAAGAAACCCTACATAAATCACTCCTCGTAATACACATGCTACTTGATACACTGCAGCCACTAGAGTCAGTATATTGAATGTATTGGCAAGTTCCACAGTTGTTATAGCAATCATATTACACCCACATGCACTTTTGGCCGATGGAGTTCAAGGCTCTTTGTTGAAAATAGTGTTGCTCAATTATTATAATAGGCGGTCTACTCAAACGCAATGCATACTTGGGCCACCGCACTCATTCGACAGCCCTAGACCAGCTCCACAGGAGAACCGATGGCTTACCATACATGGTACTTCGGTTAGTCACTATTCTCTTGTTCAATCTATCAAATTTTAAATAAGAAGAGGTGATGAGATCAAGCTGACAGTTCTCAGTTAAAGTTGCTCATAGTTGTCTCTAACGAGGGACATGACTAATCATGATTAGTTTTTACACTTTGTAGAGATTTGTGTACTTTACATGCGAAACCTAGTCATATCTTTCTATCACAACATTCACTTGTGAAGTGTCTAGGTAGACCAAGATGAGACTTTTGGGAAACAGTAGCCACATCCAATGGTAGACCAAGTCCAACCTACACACCTACATCAGCTGGTCTATCGGAGGGGTTCCCACAACTTAGTTTATCAAGACATAGTTCATATTGACTCACGGTTACACATCTAAGCTACTTAATTTTGAACTCTTACAATCCCTTTCCTATCCGGGTGGTATCCCACTCAACTCTCGATCACCTCCCAAACGATTCATTGGTTAAGTTTTCATTAAGTAGTCAACCATATTGTTGTAACCTTTGAAAATAATGTTAGTCTGAATCCCTGTTAAGCAGCAGCCAAGCATTACCACACGATGGTTACAAGAAACATAGTAAAGGACCTAAGTTTTTGCTACTGGGTTTATGTGATAATTTAGCATAAGCCTAAAATCACACACATATCATGGCATTTCCACAATGCATGAATACTTGGCATACATGGTCAAAGTGAAACTTGCCTTGGTTGTTGTTGTTGTCACTCGTGCAATCCTCACGGTCACGAGTTCCACTCCTCGTAATATAACTTTGAAATTTCATGCAAAGAGAATACTCGCATGAATGCAAATAAAACAAACCGTCTCAAGCACAAGGTGCATTTGGCTTGCTAGGGTTTGGTTGAATCCAAATGACTTATCATGGTTTACACTTGAACTATTGTGATTTGTCTAGGTTCGAGTCTAAGCTTGAACTATGTCGGTTAGGGTTTCAAATACTTGAGTACGTTCATCTAAGTTCATCATCTTAGTTTGAGTCATAATTCGATTTGAATTTTAACTAGGGTTCATCTTGTTCAAATTCAAGATGGATTGAGTTTGAATTAGGTTTTGAATTTGAATTGATATAAGTTTGAATATTGTAAATCTAAATTCAAGTCCAAAGTATTTCATAACTGACCAAGGTTGGTCCATGAATTTTTTGTAAGCGATTTAATTTGATTTCAGATTAAGTGAATGTCTTAAGTTACTTTTGAGTTAAAACTAAATTGAAATTATATTTGAATTCCCAAACTCAAGTAATATTCTAAAATTATTCACTAAGGTGTAATTTAAGTCCTCAACTCTAGTCCAAAAGGTTTTATTCCAACTAAGTCTATGGTTTTGAAGTTATGGCCAATTTAAGTTTGGACTGAATTCAAATTAAGTTTAAATTTTCGTAATGTCAAATATGAATCCAAGGTGTTCACCAAAGTTTTTTTTGGTTCCTTTAATATGTTGCATGAAAAATCATGCCATTTAAACTTTTTAGTTAAAGTTATAACCTAATAGGTTCAAATTTAATTTGAATTAAACTTTGTAGAACTTTATTGAAATTCAAATTCTAATAATGTTAAATTTGAAGTTTAGTGAGCTAAGTTGGAACTACATTTCATTAGTTTCATTTTGCAAAAATATTCATTTAATTTGGATTTATATTTTGAATGTTAGACCCTTTTAAGTTTAAATCTATTCTGTTTGATTTGAATTTTAGACAATCAAATTTATGCTCTTATAATTTCTACATAAGGATTGTTATGTAACGATCACTTTGCAAAAAACAATCACTAAATTTGGACATTTGGGTAAAAAGTTATGATGTTTTGAAGTTTCAAGGGCTTTTCCACAAATCTGCTAGTTATAGATTTAACAGAATTTGTTTTAATTCGAGTTACGGGATACATGGTGCTTCATCACTGTGTGATATTGTTTCTTTACGGTTATGACGTGGGGCGCTAGATCCGGATCAAACGACTGCAAGTGCATATCAGCTGGGCGTTTTAAGTGAAGTGATGTGGTACATCGGATCTAAATCGAATGGCTAAAAAGGAACATGGGATCACCGTGGTGGCTATGTCATCAGAGACTCGCAAGAAAACATGGGCGCAGCGGCTGACAACTCGGATGTTGTTGGATCTGATGCTCATGTGGTTGCCCGAGAAGGCGGAGTGGCTTGCAGTGTTCCTCTCGACGGAGATGACAACAAAGGCTTGCAGGAGTCAGGCGTGATGATGAGAAACTTCGAGGTGCGGTTGCGCTACTAAAAAATGGGTGTGTTTGGACACGGGTTTGATCAATGAGATGCACGCGAGCATGATGATCATCAAGGACAAGGTCTGGAGGCTAGGTACTTACGGTGGTCACCGGCATTGATCTTGCGGCGGTGATTGGGCTCGGACTTTGACGATCTTCAAGTTTCGTGTGCCTCTGGACGAAATGAGGGTGTCTAGGAGGTGCGTCATGGTATGGGGGATGTAATGGTGGTGGTGGTTGGCCGAGTGGTGGTCGGAGTTTTTTAGAATCGTTTTGGAGATCTCACAATAGTGTGGAAATGGAGGTGGTGTGGTGAGCAGCCCGGCGGCGCTCCGATTGAATTGGGCAAGGATTTTGAGAGAGGGGGTCAGGCTACTTATAGGACGGGGCCGCGGGGCTTGGGCATGGCCAGTTTGTGCAACCTGGGCGTCGATCATTGGCGCGTGTGTGGCGAGCGATGAATGCGCATGTGGTTCAAGCGATGAATCTGTCATTTTTAGTGTGTGATATTGTGTTGTTGCGATATGAAGAGAACAAAACAACATGTATTCCATAGGCTACAGACCTAGGGTCAGACGGTTGACGAACCATCGACCAAATTTCTCCAAATAATTGTGTGTGGTGCTTTCCTTTTAAGGAGGGTAGTGTTAATCAACGAACGTTCACTGGGACCATGGCAAAACAAACTATTTTCGCGGTAGTTTATGTGATGGCAGTTGAGGGAGTTCGGGATAAAGGGGTCCTCGGACTGCCGACCTATTTCTTATTGGCCGGACTCATGGGCCATTGGCTAAGGATTGGACCGGTCGAAGGCCCCGTCGCTAGGGAGGAGACCTCAGGAGCCGTGGCATGTCTTTCAAGTTTAAGATAGTAGAATAGGCATGTTTTTCCCTTCGGTGGGCAACCAACTATGTGTAACCCTAGGGACGTCTGGCGTCTATATAAGCCATAGGGTTTTAGATTGTAGGCCATAAAAACTCATCTAGGGTTTTAGCTATTCGAAGGGGGACAAGAGTACATTCGCGCCCTTTCCAAAGGTGGTCTTCGCCTGCAAAGTAGCTGTTGGTGATGAAGTGGTGGGTTCGGCGATGACAACCATCCCGCGGGGCTCGTGGTCATGCTCTTGTTGTACCGGAAGGGAAACCTTTGGTCGGATCTTTGGGAACCTGCGTACGTCCTTGCTCCCTTTGCACCAAAGAGGAAATTACGCCACCTGGCACGTTAGCGCTCGCCTGTCCTTCCTTGCGTCACCTTTGACTCCTGAGGCTGGGCTCTGCATAGAGATCTTGGCCACTCAGGAGGGGGCCTGAGGAGGCCCATCCTTGCTGGTCTTGATGTTGTTCCTCCTCGTGAGCCTAGGGTCCTCGCGAGGGCCTTGACTTGAGTAATGCCGCGATAGGTCACGCCTGGCTGACAAGTGGGCCACGCCCTAGGCCACAGGCAGGCAGGACTGGGTATCCCTTCCTAGAACGCCGATAGTAGGCACACTCGAGCTGGCTTCGGAGCGAAGCTTTGAGGACGACCCGAAGCGCCACGGGCCCCAAACGCCCGTGGACCAGGCTTTACACGCGTCGGTCGCCCGTGCGGCGACGCCCCCGCCCCCTGAAGGCGTCAGGGACCGCCCAAGTCAAACCGACGTGACGCCTGTGCCAGCGCCAGTCATCATTACCTTTCCTTGAATGCTGTTGATTCCTTGGGCCTCCAGCACTCAGGCCACGCGGATGTGACTCGACGGCGTCAGGCGAGGCGATGTGAGGCAAGGTCGCGCGTTGATCCAGCCGCCCCTTTCGGCGCCCGAGGGGCTCACGTCGCATGCTCTCCCACGATGCCTCGTGGCCTTGATCCTGCCTATAAATCCGCCTCCTCGCGATGGAGCCTAGCCATCTCGAAGCGGCTGTCTGCTCCTGCAACTCTAGAGAAAACCCTCTTCCTATCCTTAGCTTTTCCCTTCCCCCATGGCGTCTGGTGGAAGCATTGCCAGTGTAGGGGAACGCGCACGGCCGTCAACCCCCTCGCTTTCCTCCGGAGGTAGCGGCGGGGATCCATCAGAGCAGATGTAGATTCGACGGTGCTAGACCATGGTGGAGGAGTGAGTGTTCCTTCTCCTCCCTCTATCTTTGCTTGACATGTCCAATGTATTGGGCTTGAACGTATCCTCCTTCCAGGGCGGCGGTGGCCAAGAAGCGCAAGCGCGTCGAGCTCCGGGAGGAGGTGGACGCGCTGCATGCCCAACTGGCGACCATCGACGCAGCCTTCCAGGCCGCCCTCAGGGCGAGGCGGAGGCAAGGGCGGAACTGGCATCTCTCGAGGCCTAGGTCCAAGATACGGCTGACGCCGTACAGGCCGCGTGGGACAAGGCGGCCTACGCCAAGATGCTGGAATCCTAGCGAGCCAAGCAATACCTCGACACCGCCCACCGCGCGGCCGGTGCGGTGGGACGGTTTCGTTGGGGATGCCCTCGCCCTCCCCAACATGCAGGGCGATGGGGGCTACCAGGACTTGTTCCGCCGGGTGGTAGAGACGCTAGAGACTCGCGTCTCCCGTGTGAACGCGAACAGCAAGGCTGATGCACGGGACCTCCTGGAGCTTGCATCGACGCATGTCTTCTCTAACCAGCGCCGCCTCGTCCCGTAGCTCGACCTCTAGCGTGTGGTGGAGCGGGTGCCCGAGGGACTCCTGAGGCCCCTTCGGGACGGGGTGCACCCGCACGTGGACGCCCTGGTCATGCAGTTCATCCGGGTGCCCCCTCCCGGAGGAGAAGGCGTCCCCGGTGCCGTGGTGGCCATCGACTCGGACAACGACAATGACTCCTCCGCCTAGAATCCCCCTGCTTCTTCCACCTGGTACGTGTTATAGCCAAAAACGAACTTGGCCCCCGTGGGCGTTAATCCTTTGTGCATTACCTATGTTTTTGCTTCTCACCCTTGATTCACCGTTGGCCGCTCATAGTTATGTGACTTAGTTTTCTCGTGCCAGCTTGGCGCCGTCGTCGATACGGCCTAATGATGGTGGCTACTCAGGTCCCCGCGAAGTCCCCCCTTCTGAGGGGCAGCCCGTGGTCGTCAGTCTCGGGCTCATGGCATAGAAGCCCGTCGTCGCCGGGCCTCCGTTCTCATGTTGCCTCCCCTATCGCTCCAGGGCCTTGAGGTGTTAGTAATCATGCACAGTTGGCCCGTAGTACCTGCATTCTCACATTAGCGCATACAAACTTCACCCCACCCTTGGGGTGCCATTAGACGAGGAAGCTCATGCTTGATTTGGTAGTGTACTTAGCTTGTGCGCTGTGGATGACCTTGTGGCACGGCCGGGTTATCCGGGTACTCCGCTACTCCACCTGGGGTGCTTCTTCCTTGCTTACGGACGGGGCGTGCTAGGGGCCTTTTCTGCGCTCTATGTCTATAGGTCCCTATCCCACGCATTCCCCTACCGCCGTAGTTTACGAATGGCCAAGGTCGCAACCACGAAGTGAGGCCTCGATACCCTCGATGCCGACCGGATCACCAAGGACGGCATCGCGGGTGCCGAGTGGCTATATGACCGGTAAGGCTCCTGAGGCATGATGCTTAGGAGCCCCATTGACGCTCGAGTGGCCCCCATTTCCATTCTGCCGGGTTCTACCCTAGAATCCATGCCGCGGCGCTGCACTGCGGTCGGAGCCCCCGAGCGGGGTTCGGCCGTCAATAGCTGCGAGTCCCTGAGGCAACATGGCCTCTCTATCCTGGTCCGGGGTGCCCTGGAGAGGGCCGTAACATGTGCCCTCTTGCCAAACACTGATCCAGAAGAAAGAGAACTCAAGATTGGGTAAAAGAGACATCAACAACAAAAAAGTTCCCGCCCCTTTTTAAAAAAAATTAGAGCTCTCAGCCCCTCAAACTTCATTTCAAAAGTAGGCAATTCGATCACAAAAATAAAGCAATCAGATGCCGCATCCGGCACCTAGGCTAGTCTTCGTCTTCCCCAGCGCTGAGTGTAGGACATCCATGTTGCATGGGCATAGCCATTGATGGGCAGTGTTGACTCTCCGCCAGCGCGGAGCTGTGGCTGCCACATTGCCTGGGTGGGAGGAACCTCTCCGCATCCTCGGGGGGCTCCGGGCATATACAGCCCGCTCATTATTATGTGAGAGTGTCATGACCGTAGATATCTGGGCAAGCCCCCGGGCTCCGGGTGTCAGTGTCAAAACTAGCGGATCTCGGGTAGGGGGTCCCGAGCTGTGAGACTAGAATCAATGGTAACAGGAGACGAAGGGGACAAGGTTTTACCCATCTTCAGGCCCTCCTATGGAGGTAATAACCTACGTCCTGCTTGATTGTATTGATGATGGGTAGGTTACAAAGTCGATCTACCTTGAGATCAAAGAGCTAAACACTAGATGAGTTGTTCTATATCTACAACCAAAAACCCTCCGGCTTATATAGACGCTGGGGGTACCTAGGGTTTACACATGGTCGATTACATGCCAAAGAGATAAACATGCCTATCTACGGCTGACAACTTGGAGAACACGCCAAGGCTCCTTGAAGCTTCCACCCTAGCAACGGGGCCCTTGATCACCCAATGGTCACTCTGTGGCCCATATAGTCCGGCCCATAGGAAACAGGTCGGCCATCCGAGGACCCCTTAATCCAGGACTCCCTCAGTAGCCCCTGGACTAGTCTTCAAAGATGATGTATATCCCGATAATCTTCATAATCTTCGACTTGCAAGGCAAGTCCCATACTCCTTCTTATTTGGCAACCGACCAGTCATTGGCGAAATCCCAAGCGTCACGAGCTTTTTTAGGTCCATTATAATAACCGCCAGCGTTCCTTGATTTTCGCGTGTCATGGGGAGGCGAGCGGTTCAGCGACTTTTTACAGTGTTGCCCTCCCGTAATGGAGGCTACACCCATTTAAACAAAAAGAATCGTGGGTTGGACCTCATCCTTCTCCTCCTCCCCATCCGAAAAACTCCTAGCGGAAGATCACCATGAAAAACATGGCGAGCGCCCCAGCTCTTCCTCGCGCCCCTACGGCTCCCATCTCGGGGACTGGACAAGCTGCTCCGTATCGCTCTTGCGGCTGCGCAATCTGGAGACCCAGGGGTATCTCCCTTCTTCGGATCTGGTGGCGACCCCCGCACGATTATCTTCTTAGAACAACAAAGTTTTCGCGGAGCGTTTCCCTAATCCTCAAAGGGGGGAACGCATATGCTTCGTGCCCTTTCTTATGCGGGGCCTTGGGTTTCCCATCCATCCGTTCCTTAGGGGATTGCAGGAATTCTATGGGATACAACTGCATGACCTCACCCTAGGGTCTATCCTACACACCTCAGGCTTTGTAGACCTTTACGAGATGTTCCTGGGCTGCGAGGCGCATTTCGACCTATGGAGGAAATATTTCTGCCTTGTCCCTCGAACTCGGGACAAGACAATCTTGGAGGTCGGCGGAGCCGAAGTGTGCCGCATAGCGGGGATGGGGTATCCGGTGGGTACACCGAAGGAATCCGAAGAGTGGACTTCAGACTGGTTTTACATTGAAGACGTCCCCCTGTTCAAGCCAGCTTGGAGAGGTCTTCCCGAATACTCTGATGTCCCTTTGAAGAAAAGGTACAACTGGTGGCCGAAGAGTTCGTCCCAAGAGGACAACATAGAGCTATAACACCTAACAGCCCAGGTGCAGATACTTAGCCACCACAGCCTGACCATGATCGATATCATGGCCGACGCCATCACCCGATGCGTACAACCCCTCCAACAGAGGATACATCCCTTATGGCACTACAATGGGACAAGTGGCACCACGCGCTCCCGAAGACAAGGTCCCGCCGATCAGACAACGTTGGCTGCCGCACTCTAAAAGCACATTTGCTCCCTTGGTGGTTTTCGTAATTCATAACAACATATAAGTCATTGAACTAATGTTTCCATCAAGTATATTTCAGGAAAAGTTCAATGATGGGTTGGCAAAGAGATTGTGGAACACCCCAAGATGCAAGGAAATAGGTTGGCAAAGCTTCAAGCAAGAGAACTCTACATTTTATATTTGTGAGAAATCACCTTGAGTCCATAGGAAAGCCAATACTATTAAAAGGGGGTAAAGTTTTGTTGGTGAACAAAATGCTCATACGTGCACAAGTGCTAGTCACCAAAGACACCCACAAACTCTCCCACCAAAGTTTGTTCTAAGCCAAACACTCAAAATCGGTGGAACCAACATTCCACATTCGGTGCCACCGATTTCAAACCCTTGACAGACTCAGCCAAACCCTAACCCTTCGGTACAACCGATACTGCTTTCGGTGCCATCGAGTTGGGCTGCCAACTTTCTGTTACGCAAGTTCACAGTTTCAGCCCCTCCGAGATTGTTGAATCCGCGTCACCGAGAATGGGCATTCTGACCGTTGGTCACCTTATCGGTGCAACCGAGATTCCTATACCGGTCTCACCGAGATTCAAAAGTTGCCACCTTTTGGACACTTCGGTACCACCGATATTAACACATCGGTGTCACCGAGTTGGTCATTTTGTCTGTAACGGTTGGATTTTTGGGGATTCCTATATATACCCCTTCACTACCACCTACTCGAAAGAGAAGCACTCAGAACCATTCCATACCTTCCTATCAGTTTTTTGAGAGAGAACCACCTATCCTTGTGTTCAGATCAAGATCTTCCTCTCCAACCATATGGATCTTTATTTCTAGCCTCCCCAAGTTGCTTTCCCCAAATCCCATCTCTTCTACCAAGCCATATCTGTGAGAGAGTGATTGTGTGTTGAGGAGTCTATCATCTTGAAGCACAAGAGCAAGGAGTTCATTGACATTACCGAGCCTATTACCTTCTGGTGGGTGGTGCCTCCTAGATTGGTTAGGTGTCGCTTGGGAGCCTCCTACTTCATGTTGTGGAGTGAAGCAAGAAGTTTGTAAGGGCAAGGAGATCGCCTACTTCGTGAAGATCTACCCCGAGTAAGGCTAGTCCTCCGTGGACGTACACCATCATGGTATAGTCAAGGTTGCTTCTTCATCGAACCCTCCATGGGTAGAGCCCTCCATGGACTCTCGTGACCATTACGCTCCTTGGGTTGAAGACTCCATGAACGTGGATGTACGATAGCACCACCTATCAGAACCACGGGAAAAATCATTGTGTCACCAATTGTGTTTGCTTTCCTTACCCTCTCTTTACTTACATGTGCAATGTCTTTACTTTCCGCTGCTATACTCTTAGACATGCATGTGTAGGATATACTTGACATACTATGAATGCTAAAATTTGCCAAGAATTAATATTGGGAAAACTAGATTTTTATTTGGTCAAGTAGTCTAATCACCCCCCTCTAGACCTACTTTCGATCCTACAAGTAGTATCACAGCTTTGGTCTCCAATGCATTGGTTTCACAACCTAGGAGAAACATGGCGTCTAGTGAGGGAAATTATCACCGTAGAGGTCCGTACTTTGATGGCACAAATTTTGTAGTTGTAAGCGCAAAATTAAAATGCATTTGCTTGGTAATAATCCTGCCATTTGGGTTGTTGTTCGTGTTGGCTTGCAAGGTGAATTCTTTGTGGAAGGAAAGGAACCAGATCGTGAAGCGACTGCGGATGAATTGAAGATATTGCAACTCAATGCTCAAGCATGTGATATTCTCTTCAACTGCCTATGCGCTGAAGAATTCAACAAAATTAGCCATCTTGAACATGCAAAAGAGATTTGGGATACTTATGTTGATATGCACGAAGGAACTGAGTCTGTGAGAGAATCCAAGTTAGATGTTCTTCAAGGTCAGCTTGACAAGTTCACGATGAAGGATGGTGAAGGAGTCGCTAAGATGTACTCTAGGCTAGACCTCATCACCAATGAGATTGCCGTCTTAGGAAGTGAAGAAATGACAGACAAATTCATCATCAAGAAGATACTTTGAGCTTTGGATGATCGATATGACACCGTTTGCACATTGATCCAAATGATGCCCAACTACAAAGATCTCAAACCAACGGAAGTGATTGGTAAAATTGTTGCTCATGAGATGACACTCAAAGACAAGGAAGAGCTTCATCACAAGTCTAGCGGTGCTTACAAAGCCACAAGTGATGCTCCCGCGACCTCAAGCGACAACCTTGTCACAAATGAAGAGATAAGCCTCATGGTCAAGAAATTCAACAAGTTCAACAAGAATAGAAGCAAAGATCAAATCTCCAACTCAAGACATGAAGAGAAGCGTTCGTCAAGTCATGACAGAAACTGCTACAATTGTGGGAAGCCCATACAGTACTGCAATGAGTGCACGGATCCCTACAAACAAAGAGAAGAGTCACCAAGAAGACGAAGCTCAAGAGACGATTCACCTCGAAGAGAGAGAAGGAGTAGATATGATCATTATGAACGAAGACCCTCAAGGAGAAGTAGGGACTCGGAGAAGAAGGACAATTACACGAAGAGCTACTCAACAATAAAACATCAAGCTCATGTTGGTGAATTGGTTTCCGGCTCCGACAACCACTCTGAGAGAAGCTATCACTCCAACTCTGACTATAGTCAAGATGAAGGTGTTGTCGGAATTGCTCTAGTGACTACCAACTCCTATGATCTACTCCCTCCATTCGGAAATACTTGTCTTACAAATAAATAAAATAGATGTATCTATAATTAAAATAAGTCTAGATACATTCACTTTTAGGACAAGTATTTCCGGACGGAGGGAGTATTTGATTCACCAAATGAAGGGAGTGGAAGTTGCTTCATGGCTAAAGTCCTAAAGTTATCACACCCCGAGTATCTTGATTTCAATAGTGATGAAGATGACTTGTTAATTGAAGATGACTTGATGTTTGACAAAACTAGTAATGATAGTCAAAATGAACTTGCTAGTACTCACTCTAGTAGAGATAATTCGTGTGATGATGATAAGTTGGAAATAGAACAACTAACTCAAGAACTAAAAACTCTTAAGTGAGCTCATGAGTCAACTCTAGAAGATCATAGAGAGCTTGTAAGGACACATGAGAAGCTAAGTTTCGAGAAGCTCAATTTAGAGCAAGAGATGATTTCCTTTAAGATATCAATGACGATCTTCGAAAGAAGACTTCCTATTATCTAGCCAAACTACTTCTCTTATCTACATTCATGCCTCAAGTTAAGTCTAAGCAAGCTAGTAACAAAGGAAAGAAAGGTTCTTCAACTAGTAGCAAGAAAAATGATAAATTCAATGATATTGCTTCTAGTAGTTCTGTAAAACATCCCAAAATTCTAAATTTTGGAATGTTATATTAAATAAATAAGTAGGATTTTTGCTTGAATGTTGTGTGATTGATTGTGTGAAATTGATTGGAATTTTGAAACTTTTGAAATTTGAATGAGAGGGAATAAAATGACTTTCCCAAAATTTTCTATTTCGAATCCCTATTCAATTTTGAGTTCAAATATTTTTGAAACCCTCTTATAAAATCAAATGAGAGGAGGTAAATGACACTCAAAAATCAGATACAATGTTTTGACTCAAATTTTAAAATAAAAACTATTTGCCATTTATTTGAAATTCTAGTTTCTTTTCATTTTGGAGTTATTGCAAAAAAATACTATTTTTTTAAAGTAATTTATTCGGCCTTGAAAAAATGTTCATGTTTTAGGAAATATTTTTATGAAATTTTTGATATATAATATGCCTATATAAAATGTTTTTCTATTTTTTTTATTTGTTTTTCTTTGCTGTTTTTTAAAAAAAAACCAAGAAACACTGTTCATTTCAGACACTGTTCATCCGAAATAAAAAAAAAATTGGGCTGAGCCCATGTGCATGGCCGGCTGATAAGCCCATGTGGCCCTCTTCTTCTCTCTTTTCTTTGTCTATGATTTTAGTCCCACCTCGCTTAGCTTTGGACGTTTGCACCTTCCTTCCACCTATAAATATAGCCCCATAGGTGAACCTAAAAGTCATCCACTTCGGGTTGAATCGAATCGTTTCGGTTTGACTAGCTTTATAAAAAAAAAATCTTCTCTCCGGCGGGATTTCTGAAAGTCGTCTCCTCTTTGGATTTATATCTTCTCTGCATATAAAGGTATTCTCTTCGTATTTTCTTTTATACTCCTGTATTTTAATATCCCTAGACTAGTATTTCTATAGTAGTATACGGTAGAGTAATTAGATTATTAATTAGTCTCCGTATTTACTCATTAGTCCTAGAATTTTTTTAGACATAGCATTTATTTCCGTAAAACAGCTTGACCCAGATTTTTCAAATAGCCATACCTTTTTACTCGTTCATCAGAATTAGATGAAATCAACGCCTAGAGTTTCGTCTTGACTTCACCTATCCAATAAACCTATCACATCATTTTTTTCAAAATTTCAACATTTAAAATTTATTCAGATTTATATTCAAACTTCTTTTGATCATATCTTTTTATCCGTAGCTCCGTTTCCGATGAATCCAATTGCGTCGGATCCATATCAAAGTAATCTTTCCGTTCACATCATTAGTGTTATCGTTTCAACATATAATTTTGATCTTGCTCATACTTCTCTATTAGTTCCCAAAATGTGTTCACACACTGTACTAAGCTAACTCAATGCCATATTGAATTGCTTATAACTTTTGATCCGTCATTTTGAACCTAGTAATTCTTTTTTTTTACACGTTCATATTGACTTCCCATATATAGTAACATCATTAGTTTCAATCTTTCAAACTTTCAAATTGGAGCGATTCAATTTGAATCCGAACCTTCATTTGTACATATCTTGCAAACTGTAACACCTTTTCAATTGATTCCTTTTGCCCCTAAATACTCATGTCATATATTTCTATTTATAACCATCGTACTTCGGTGCAACTTCTTTTGACCCTTCCGAATTCAAAATTCAGTTCATACTTAAATTCACTATAACTTGTGTTGTAGTGTTCCATTTCAATTAATTCTTTTTGAACATTCATGTTGTTCTCCCCATACCTTGGATCGTCTTCCGTAGTCTCTCCAACCTAAGCTTATATAGCAATAGTTCATCATCCATTAACTCTTTTGAGTTGATTCCTCCACTTTCACTTTACAACAAAGTTAGAACCTATCTTTTCTTATTTAACCTTAGTATGTTGTTATTTTCGCACCAAGACATGTTTTGTTCTTGCGTTTTTCAGTTCTTTGTTTTGGCATGAATGTTTATTGAATGTTATTTGCTTACGATAGATTTTCATCGGAGAGTGACGAATAGTTCTATCAAGTTATTTCTGAGAGCGATATCTTATCTTCATCAACAGTACAGGCAAGTTCACTTTGACCATCTTTTCATACCTACGTTTTATTGCATGTAGTGACATCATTCAACATATCCCTCCCGTAGTGTTATTGAAATTCTTGTAGTTGAGTAGAATGCATGAGGTAGGAACCCACCACTGGTTACTAAAGCCCCGGGAACGCTAGTTAGTGCAATGCTATGCTAAAGTAGACGGGGTCTGGTATGAGTGTTCGTGAGTGGTGTGAAGAAGGACTCCACGTCAAAACGACGACTTCATGAAGACATCTTCAAGTCCTGCATCTTCAAGACCTCAAGACTTCAAGACTCGAGAAGACAAGTTTTCAATACACACTACTGGGTGAAGGATGGTTGATTGGGCATCCCTGGAGAAACCAGTGGATGGCCGGGATGCATGGAGAAGCGCCATGACATCTTGCGGAAAGCTTCACCCAGACTCAAAGAGAAGGATGAATACTTCATGCCCGGAAGCTTACCTGTGTAGCCACAAGTCATTATGGGCTCTGGCTTGGTTGATCTTTGTTGTGACTCTGCTGGGCAGTGCTACGAGATGTAGCCAACGTTAGGATTGGGATGGGCACTGTCGGACAGTCACGGAAGCACTCTGAAAGACCATGTTTCTTTCATCCTGTTCTCAAACACCAGGCAGTGCGAGGACTTACTAGGAGGGAAAGAATCTTGTGGGTAAAGTACACAACACTCTGCAGAGTTAAACCTAATCGATTAGCCGTGTCCCCGGTTACGGACAATTTGAGCTTCTAGACTTGGATCTATCTCTGAACTCTCAACACTGGACTGATAACTAATTGTGGGCAACTTATGATACTTATGGGCATTGAGACATTGGTTGGCGGAACCATGTCATGATAGGTAACTCTATAGTGAAATTCCTGATATTCTTTTTCTTGTAGGAAAATAAAATCAGCTTTTACGCAAAAACTCAGACACAGAGCCACAAAGCCTTTGCATATAGAATAGTCTTTATTCTTCTGTTCTTCTATGGTGATCTTGCCAGCATATTCAAAATGCTGACCTACACGGCTGCAACGTCTTATGTTGCAGATACTCTTCTACGACGGGTAAAAGTACGATTCAGGGTTACGGTCCGCACTTAACTTGCCGTTGGTGTTATTGGGACTCCACTCCCGTTGACTGTATCCGCTGCTATTTTAAGGTATATATCAGTTTTACGCTATTTACATGTGATTGCACTTTGATATATACATTGATGTACTGTGTGTGCCAGCATACTGATCCAGGGATGGCACAGAAAACACAGAGGCTTGACTCGTTTTGAGTCGGGTCGCTACAAGTTCTCTTGATCCGACTAACTCTTCTCTTAGCCAAGTTACACTTGAGAAATAAAATGACTCTTGAAAGGGATTATAGAGAAAGGTATCTACAAGAGTCTTGAAGGGTGCAAGCAATTTGAGGAGATTGTACGCAAGCATGGAGGATACCGAAAGAATCGTGGTGTTGGCTACTTCAACGCTAATGGAGTTGAATGGGAAGAAGGTCAATACCACAATCCCAAGTTTGTTCCTCAAAAGGAGAAGTATGAAAATACTCTCCCCAAGGGAACAAAGCTCAATATGACCTTCCACCACAAGACACCAAGTTCAAGGACAAGAACAAGCTTCAAGAGGACTTTGACTCATATGAAGATGAATCCCAAGCTTTGGTGAAGTGGGTTCCCAAGGTTACTACAAGCTCAACTTCTACAAGTGCTACTTCAACACCAAGAATCCCTATCAACTTGATGTGGGCCCCCAAGAAGAAGAACTAGAGAGTTCTTGAGGGGTGACTCCGCCAATGAAATTCACTCATATTCATTATTGGCAAGGACTATTTGCAATCTACGTCAACTCTATGCAATAGTTCAAGGAGTCACACATTCCGTCAAAGGTAAGCAAGGGACAAGGTAATCAACAAATCAATGGACATCATCACATATGGTTTGCACTCCATGTCCATAGATATCCTTGTATTTGTCTCTTGTGTGTCGGGACTAACCCATGTAGGTGAGAAGAGTAATGAAACAACAAGGATGCTCCTAACTCTTGGTGATCTTCATCAACCTTGAGCATCCACCACTACCTCACCAACATGAAGTCTTCTTCGACAAAACCCAAGGTTAGTTTATCCCTCTTATGGGGGGTGTCACATATAGGGGGAGCTTTACTCTAAGACTTGAGTTAAAGCATCTCAAAAGATTGTGACAACATTAAATGCTTTATGTGAAAGTGGTGACCCCACTTATGCTTAAACAATGAGTATGACCTATGATCAAGTATTCTTACTTGGCTCCTAAGTCAATGTACTCATATATAGATGACTCCGTCATCGCCAAAGTGCTTGTTAGATGCTATTGTGTTTGTGCATGTTTGCCATGATTTCATTTGACATCTTATTGTGTGAGCATGTTGGTCTGCATTTATTTACTCATTCGAGGATATCCAATTGTTGCTATTTGGCTTTTCATATTTATTTGCTAATTGGATATACAAGAATGCCTAGGATCACTTCTTTAGCTATCTATCCTTTCTCACCTCATACTCTATTCATGCTGCATCACAAAATTTGAACAAGTGCTTTTCGATCCCTCTATGTGTGGAGCACTTGGAGTTCCGTATCGACCAGGACTGGCCATTAAAACCTCCTAAGTGCATCTCGGTGGAACCAACACCAAAATCTCGGTCACACTGAATGCCTAGGGTTTATCTGGATTTCTTGCCTCGGTAAGACCGATTCCATATTCTCGGTTACATTGAGTTTCCCTGCCAGCTGACACTTGAGAAACTCGGTGACACCGAAAATTTTAGAATCGTTGTCACCGACAGTAAAGGGTATATATTCGGTGTTCCCGACGTTTCAAAAACTCATTCATCAAACCGTCGCATAATAAGCCCTAAGATGCTGCAGAAGGACCCCTGGTCATCGCCCTTGTCTTCCCGCACTCCTCCACCGCTGGGAATCGTCGCCGCTGACGGAATCTTCGCCTCCGTCGTCGCCGTAGCAGATCCGTGACCGAGCTAGGGTACGGATTCTGCCCCCTCTTGCGCTCCAACCTCCGAATATTGCGCATTAGGGTTTCACCAGTATCTTGCCACTATTTGAGATTGTTCTATCCATAGGTTTATCTCTATAGACTAGCAAATCGGAAAATTTTAGGTTTAGTTGCCCGCAAAATTGCATCTCGGTGAGACCGAGTCATAAAAAATTGGTTCCACCGATTGCGTGTTTGTGCTACTAGGGACAGAACTCGGTGAGACCGAGTGACAGTTTTCGGTCTGACCAAAACTGTTGCCAAGTCTCTGTTAAAGGTTTTGTGAGTCTTGGCAGCATCGAAAGGTTTGACTCGGTGACATCGAAATTCAATATTTAAGTGAACTACATCTATAATTTTCCTGTTCAAACTTTCAAAAACCAGCTGAATATTTTGTGAGGACTCAACCTATTCCACTCTTCTATACTCTATTCACAAGGTCAGCATGTCAGAGTCAGGCAGTCAGAATTTGCCAAAGCAAGGTGTTGACATGAGTTCAGGCACTAGCCCTGAGCCTAGTTCCTTTTCAGATCTAGGCACCCCCAGCTCCCATGGGTTGCCCAAGGCTGCCACTAGGGCTAGGAAGAAGTTGAATTCAGATGAAGAAGATTCATATTTTCTGCCAGAAGAGGCTCTTGCCAAGAAGCAAGAGAAAGCTGCCAAGAAGTCAGAAAATGAGGCCACCTCTTCCAGCAGGGTGGTCAGCAAAATTTAGGCACCTGTTGAAACTTTTAAAGCACCTTAGAGTGCCAGAGATACAATGACCATTGACCCCCCAAGGAAGTCTATGCCTAAGAAGGCAGGGGAGAAGAGAGCCAGAAAGAGGATAATCCATGTGACTGGCAGGCCTACATCTATGTTTGAAGATCTAGAGGAGGCAGCTGCTGCTGAAGAGGAGGATGAGCCAGCTACAAAGGTTCCTCCCAAGAAGAAGGCCAAGAAACTTCTAGCTGATGCTATGCCCAAGTCTAGTACATCCAAGAGCAAAAAATCCTAGAAGGCTGCTGCTAAAAAGCCTAAGAGGACATCCACGCAGATTCCAGCTTCTGAAAACAACAAGGGAACTGCATCCAGAGTTGAGCATGATGATGACTTGACAACCTTGATGAAACTTAGACCATACCTTCTAGTACATAATGCCAGCTATCCACTTGATGAAGATATGAGGAAGAGGAAAGACCCAGGTTTGAGGGCATGGAGAGCTATAGATCCATATGCCCAAAGGAAGAAGACAGCTGTGGACTACAGATTCTATACCAAAGAGCAACAAGATTTCTATGAGACTGTGCTTTTTGACAAGAGTCCAACTGTGAGTGACATGAGGTATGTAGACTGGAAATTCATTAAGGAGAATGAGGACTATTTTCCAAGTGTCCAAGACAATTTCCACTGCATTGGTTTGGATGAGTTTGTTGGCAGAGAATTTACTGCATGGAATGATGACATGATCATGCAATTCTACTCCACTGCACATTTCTATGGAGATGGTAGGATTGTATGGATGACAGAAGGAGCAAGATATGAGTCCACTGTTGATGAATGGGCTGCACTTCTAGGAGTCCCTAAGGTTCAGGATGGAGACTTGGATGTCTACACGGAATCCAAGGCAAGCCACAATGCCATGAAGGATATGTATACTCATATACCCATAGACAAAGTGCAATCTCACAAGCTTGGATCCATCTACTATCTTCAAGCTGGCCTTCGCACCATGAACACAATTCTGAGGCACACCTTGATGCCCAAGTAAGGAGATGACAAGATGATCCACCAACGTGTTGATTCACCTTGACTGACACACCATAATCAGAGTAATGAACTTGATTGTTGAGACAGTCAAGAGGGTTGCTGCTGATTAGAAGCGCTCTTGCTGCTATGCACCCTATATCCATATGCTTATCAACTCTCAAATTGAGAAGCATCTATTTGCTCTTGACAATCCCCATTTTCCCCTACAGCCAGAGCTTGAGGATAGTGTCGTGGTGATGGACCCAGATCATCCCACATATGCTACAACTCAGGCAGAGGCAGAGGCGGCTCGAGCCACTAGAGCTCAAGTCCCTTGATCTAGAAATGATCAAATGGATTTGTTGATTTCATCAGTTCAGGGCATGCGGAAGGACATTAAGGGGATTCTGGAAAACCAGAACTGTCTTGTGAGGATCTTTGAAACAAGGATCAAAACTCTTAATGATAAGGTGGATAGGCTGACTAAGACAGTCACAGAGCTCCAGAAGGAAGTTGACTCAGTGCCACTTCCTCACACCACTTCTTCATATGATGATGATGATGATGATGAGGATGGATCACCTCTCAGGACATGCACCCAGTTTCCTACTCAGGCCAGATCAGCCACTATGCCAGCTCTAGACTTGAGGCCCTCTTCATCGGATCCTGGTGCTGTCACCTCAGCTCCTGCTCCACCAGCTCCAGTTCCTCGAGCTTCTACTCCAACTCCATCCATGACATCTGTAGAGATCTTCGCCGACGCTGCTCCCTTGATGGTTTTGGTAATTCATAACAACATATAAGTCATTGAACTAATGTTTCCATCAAGTATATTTTAGGAAAAGTTCAATGATGGGTTGGCAAAGAGATTGTGGAACACCCCAAGATGCAAGGAAATTGGTTGGCAAAGCTTCAAGCAAGAGGACTCTAGATTTTATATTCCTTGATTCCATAGGAAATCCAATACTATTAAAAGGAGGTAAAGTTTTGTTGGTGAACAAAATGCTCATACGTGCACAAGTGATAGTCACCAAAGACACCCACAAACTCTCCCACCAAAGTCTGTTCTAAGCCAAACACTCAAAATCGGTGCAACCAATATTCCACATTCGATGCCACCGATTCAAAATCCTAGACAGACTCAGCCAAACCCTAACCCTTTGGTACAACCGATACTGCTTTTGGTGCCACCGAGTTGGGATGCAAACTTTTTGTTATGCAAGTTCATAATTTCGGTCCCTCCGAGATTGTTGAATCAGCGTCACCAAGAATGGGCATTCTGATCGTTCGTCAGCTTATCGGTGCAACTGAGATTCCTATATCGGTCTCACCGAGATTCAAAAGTTGCCACCTTTTGATCACTTCGGTACCACCGATATTAACACATCGGTGTCACCGAGTTGGTCATTTTTTCTGTAACGGTTGTATTTTTGGGAATGCCTATATATACCCCTTCACCACCACCTACTCGAAACAGAAGCACTCAGAACCATACCATACCTATCCTATCAGTTTTCTGAGAGAGAACCACCTCCCTTGTGTTGAGATCAAGATCTTCCACTCCAACCATATGATCTTGATTTCTAGCCTCCCCAAGTTGCTTTCCACCAATCCCATCTCTTCTACCAAGCCATATCTGTGAGAGAGTGATTGTGTGTTGAGGAGTCTACCATCTTGAAGCACAAGAGCAAGGAGTTCATCGACATTACCGAGCCTATTACCTTTTGGAGGGTGATGCCTCCTAGATTGGTTAAGTGTCTCTTGGGAGCCTCCTACTTCGTGTTGTGGAGTGAACCAAGAAGTTTGTAAGGGCAAGGAGATCGCCTACTTTGTGAAGATCTACGCCGAGTAAGGCTAGTCCTCCATGGACGTAAGCCGTCATGGTATAGTCAAGGTTGCTTGTTAATGGAACCCTCCGTGGACTCTCGTGACCGATACCCTCCGTGGGTTGAAGAATCCATGAAGGTGGATGTACGATAGCACCACCTATCGGAACCACGGGAAAAATCATCGTGTCAGCAATTGTGTTTGCTTTCCTTACCTTCTCTTTACTTACATGTTCAATGTCTTTACTTTCCGCTGCTATATTCTTAGACATGCATGTGTAGGGTGTACTTGACATACTATGAATGCTAAAATCTGCCAAGAATTAAAATTGGGAAAAAGTAGGTTTTTATTTGGTCAAGTAGTCTAAGCACCCCCTCTAGACCTACTTTTGATCCTACGCACTCGCCGGCCTATATAAAGGAGAGCAAGAGGACTTTATTCGACGGTCGACCAAGGAAGGATACTTGAGCCACAACCCCATCGAATGGGTAAGCCTTTCCCTTCCGCGAACATAGTTCGGGGTTTCCATTTCGTCCTTTTTTTGACCGGAGCCTTTTAACTTTACGTGTATAGGAATGGAGGAGTTTCATCAAGACAGTCAACTATACGGCTCCCCATCCCGAAGACTATTCGCATGATGATGATCCGGGTTTTCACGAGGACCCAGATCTTCTAATTGAGTTCGAAGACAGAGTCTTTTATCAGGAGAGCCTCAACCGATCTCAGGTGGCTATCATAGCCGATTACCCTAGATCGTTCTCTGTTCCCGCAACAAATAAGAAGAAGAAGAGTTCGTCCCGCAAGAGGCAGGCATCCAACAGCGCCCCGAACGCCCCGGCCCCTGCTCCCAAGCACCATCGATACGCGTGCCATACACCGGCCAACGAAGCAGTGCCCAGATAGGAAGCCAACAGCGACCCAGCCAACGAGCTAGCTGCGAGGATGAATTCGTCCGCTCGCTCAACCAAAAGGTATTTTGTTCGGCTGTCTGTTTACTATCACAATCAATAGAGCCTTACTACAGTTACTAAACCAATATACTCAAGTGAAATGCCCGGTCTTCTCCCTCCCCAGAGGTTTCCCCAATGCTTGATGATGCTCAAACATCCAGAGCTACGGCTCATGCCGAACCTGCGACCGAGGCCCCCATGGCCGATCCGGGCCCCACCGATTCTGCCGATGCCGTGTCTGTCATCAAATCGGAAGTGGGAAGCGCCATGAATCACCGGTGATGACGGGAGGCCCTGCGCCACCCAGTATTCTATGAACAAGAGGTCGAAGCCCTACGCATGGTGGACGCGCACATTGGTGCTGCCCGAGCTGGGTTCGGCGAGGCCAAAGTTAATATCAGCCAGCTTGCAAGTAAGTAATCAGTTTTTAAGAGCCCGAACACTTATGTAAATCCTGTAGCTCCCGATCCTTAAATTGGTTCGGAACAACCAAATTAAGGGTCTTTATGCTGTTTCACTGCTGATACAGGCTTCGAAGCAACAGAACGAACAACTGACCAAGGAGCTGGAGGATAGCCGATCACACGTGCAATATGTGAAGGCGGAGCTGGCGCAAGTGAAGAGCTTCACCCGGGAGGCCCATGGTGAGTATACTAGTGCTGCTAATATTTAGCAAATTTCCATGCTGACGCAAGAATTCTGTTTAGCAGCTAAATCAATAGGGCATATACAAAAGGAGCTGGATGAAGCCCGAGAAGCTCAACGGTACGTCGAGTCACAACACAAGGCTGGCTGTCGTGTTTTGAACCGCCTCCAGGAAGAAAAGAAACAATAGACCGAAGAAATTGAGAATTTAAATTCTCAATTGGCCTAGGCCCAAGAAGAAAACCAGAAAATGCAAAGGGGCATGTTCGGTAAGTGTGATTCTAACATAAGCTAGTACTTCTTATAGAGAAAGCACAATGAGCATGCCCTTGTCTTATGTATAGGCCTCCTGTCTGGGCGTCCTCAAGAGTAGATCGGATCCTTCTGGGGGAACCTGCTGAAAGAGCTTTCCGCTCTTCACGAGCATGCTCGTAAAGCAATGAAAAGCATGGTAAAGGCGTTATGACCTGTCGAACAACCTCCAGAAGGAACAACCGAACTAGTCAATCGATTCAATGGAGCCCAAAGTAGTTTCGATCTGTGGAAGACATCGACTTTCCAGGAGGGAGCACGGGAAGCATGGGCAATGATCAAGAACCGCTACACTGGACTTAATCCCGAGCGTATGGCTCAGGTTGGTCCCGTGGGATCAGATGGACAAGAAGTTCCACTCCACCTGGTGTATGACCAGGTGATGCATGTCTCCCTCCTTTCACAAGAAGACTGCTCCCTAGACACTATAATCGATAATCTCGATCAGCAGCTGAATGTCTAATTATGCCTACTTATGTAAGAACAATCGAGTTGTTACTCCATGTGTGTTGTAAACTTTGTCTTAACCGGCCATCGGTTTCTACCTCCCGTGCGAAGAGCGCGGGGACTGTTCCTCATTATTAGTCACACTAAAAGAGTGAATTGTGTTCGAGGAACTAGGAAATCCGGAGATGTGGTGCAAACAGACAGAAAGCATAGAGAGAGATATGTTATATTACTGCTTAGTGTAAGAAACATCTTCCGAGGAAAATAGTACCTCTATCGATACCTTTCTTCAGGATTCTACGAAGATTGTAGGTAGAGGTACGCATAATGCTAGTATGCAGCTAAGGGCCTTTAAGAAGGAAGAAGCCCAAGCAATGATGATAGTTACCATCACCGTATTAAGTGTTTCCATCACAGACGACCAATTGTCTACGTAAGATAGCTAGATTTTGGCTTCACCCGTTTGAGGTACCGGATGACTCGGTCGTAACAATCTCAGAGGTGCTCCCTTTACCCTCTAGCCGAACAATCGGAAACGTAGAGGGCAAACATAGGAGCAAGGCAACCCAGCTTGGCAAAGTCTTAGTTAGAATTGATGCATATGATGGCTCGAGCACGACAAAGGAAACGTGTGTAAACAATAAGTGTGTGTAAATTCTTGTATTATAAAGCGTTGGCTTCTAGAAGAAGTCCCCATGTAGAGTGTTCAGACTCGACACTTGAGGGCGTAAGCCGGTAATTTTAGTAAAAGGTCGGTTGAAACCAAACATGGGGAGAAACGGGAAAATTCAATCCTACCAAATAGCAAAGTGGGAGGGGGAAGGAAAAAGAAAGAAAGAAAAGGGGCTAGAGAATGTGACGACACCGTTTTATCCGTCGAAGTGTCGAAGACAAGTTGCGTTCCATGGGTTTGGTTCAAGGCGGTTGTTCGATGGGCTCGAAAGACGGTAAGCTCCTCCCATGAGTACTTAGTCAACTATGAAGGGGCCTTCCCATTTGGGGTTGAGTTTATGCTTCTGCTTCTCCGAGAGCCGTAGGACGAGCTCGCCTACGTTATATTCCTTCGCCCTGACCTCCCTACTCTGGTAACGTCTAGCCCGCTGTTGGTAAAAAGTAAAGCGAGTCCGAGCTATGTCGCGCTCTCCTTCTAAGGCGTCTAGGTCGTCTTGCCAATGTAACTCACCTCCCTTTCCTCGTACATGCGCCCCTTGGCGCATCATGAATAATGTCGTAGGGGAGGACTGCTTCTGCCTCGTAGATCATGAAGAACAATGTGTATCCTGTTGATCTATTCAGGGTGGTGCGCAGGCCCCATAAAACGGAGCCAAGCTCCTCCACCCAATGGCAGCCGGACTCATGAAGAGATCAGACCACACGTGGCTTAATGCTGCTCATGATGAGGCCGTTTGCTTGTTCGACTTGTCCATTGGTCCACAGATGATATACTGATGCGTAATCGAGCTTTATGCCCAATTTTGCGCACCAGTATTTGACCTCCTGGGTCGTTAAGTTGGATCCATTGTCCGTTATTATACTATGAGGGACACCGTAATGGTGTTACGGTGTACCACACCGGAGATAAAGTCGATTACTGGTCCGTACTTGGCCGATTTAACAGGCTTTGCCTCTATACATTTGGTGAACTTGTCAATGATGACCAGTAGGTATTTATTTTTCTTGGTCCGCCGTTTAAGGGGTCCGACCATGTCTATCCCCAGACCGCGAAAGGACAGGTTATCGGAATAGTCCGAAGAGCTGTTGGGGGCATGTGACTTTGATTTGCAAAAAGTTGACAACCCACGCAATGTTTGACAAGCGATTGGGCGTCCGCCCGAGCTCTAGGCCAAAAGAAACCATCTCAGAAGGCCTTGCTAACTAAGGCTCTTACTGTGGCATGGTGGCCGCCCATACCTGCGTGGACTTTGGCTAGGAGCTCCCATCCTTCTTCCTCAGATATGCACCGCTATAATATTCCTATGGTGCTTTTATTGTATAACTCCCCCTCATGTACTTTGTAGGCCTTGGATCGCCGGACTATGCGTCGCGCCTCTGTCTGGTCATTGGGGAGTTCATTGCGAAGAAGGTAGGCGAGGAAGGGCTCTATCCATGGCGCGATTACCGCCATGACTTTATGGGCCGAAGGCGTTTCATCCATTACGGAGCCGCCAATGATTTGATTGTCTGGTTCATTTATAGTGGAACAACCTCTTCCGCTGTATCTAGACTGGCGCCCTTGTGATCATCCTGCCAAACCACGGATGGCTTAAAGAGCCGCTCTAGGAAGGTGTTTCTTGGGACATGGTCGCGCTTAGCCCCCATGCGGGCTAGTACGACGGTGACTTGGTTGTTGTTGCGAGTGACGTGGTGGAATTCCATCCCCTCGAATCGTGCAGATATTTTTAAGATGGCGTTCCTGTATGCCACCATCTTCGGATTTTTGGCGTCAAATTCACCATTGATTTGGGAGATGGCAAGGTAGGAGTCTCCCCATACCTCCAGCCGTCGTATGCTCATTGATACTGCCATTCGAAGGCCATGCAAAAAGGCTTCGTATTCGGCTGAATTGTTGGAGTCGGCATACATGATCTGCAACACGTATTCCACATTGTCATATGTGGGGGATGTGAAGATAACTCCGGCCCCAAGTTCGGCCAAGGTTTTGGATCCATCAAAGTACATTGTCCAATGGGAGTATGCATTGTATTCCTTGAGGAGTTCGGCCTCGGTCCATTCAGCCAGGAAGTCTGCAATTACCTGAGATTTGATGGCACGGCCTGGCTTGTAGGTTATTTCAAAGGGAAGGAGCTCAATGGCCTACTTGGCTACGCGGCCGGTGGCGTCCCTATTGTTGATTATATTGTTCAGGGGTACTTCGGATGCTACCATTACCGCACACTCTTGGAAGTAGTCTATGAGTTTCCGTGATGCCATAAATACTGTGTAGGCTATTTTCTGGTAGTGCGGGTATCTGGACTTGCATTGCGTTAGTACTTCTAACACGTAATAGACCGACTTCCGAGTCCAAAATTTGTGTCCATCCTCATCTCGTTCAATGACGAGCACTGTGCTAACAACTTGGTTGGTGGCCGATATGTATAATAACATGGGTTCACCGGCGCCTGGTACTATGAGTATGAGATTGGTTGCCAGTAGTCTTTTATTTTCCTCTAACACAGCCGCTGCTTCGCTGGTCCACTCGAAGTTGTTGGTCCGTTTTAGCAGCTTATAGAGCGGTAAAGCCTTCTCTCCTAGGCGGGATATAAAGCATCTTAACGCCGCGACACAACCTACGAGCCTTTGGACATGCTTTAGCTTTGTTGGCATTGCAAGTGCCGATAGAGCACAGATCTTCGCCGAATTCGCTTCTATTCCTCTACGGGAGATGATGAATCCGAGCAGTTTCCCAGAGGGAACTCTGAATACACACTTTTCCGGGTTGAGTCATATGACATACTCATGTAGGCTAGCAAAAGTTTGCCATAGGTCGCCGATCAGCTGGCTGACATGCTTGGTTTTAATTACCACATTGTCCACATATGTCTCGACCGTCTTACCGACCTGTGTCATGAGACAAGTCTGGATCATGTGCTGGTTTGTAGCCCCAACATTTTTTATCCCAAAGGGCATCGTGTTAAAGCAAAATGTGCTGTAGGGGGTGATGAATGCGGTTGCCGCTTGGTCGGATTCCTTCATTTTGATTTGATGGTATCCGGAATAAGCGTCAAGGAAACACAATGAATCGTGTCCAGCTATGGCATCAATGATCTGGTCTATGCGCGGTTAGGGGAAAGGGCCTCAGGGCAAGCTTTATTGAGGTCTTTAAAATCGACGCACAACCGCCAGGACTTATCTTTCTTTGGTACCATCACAAGGTTTGCAAACCATTCGGGGTGCTTAATCTCCCGAATGAATCCGACCTCTAGCAATTTGGCTAATTCTTCACCCACAACTTGATGTTTGGGTTCAGAGAAGTGGTGCAGAGTATGCTTAACTAGCTTGAAGCCTTTAATGATGTTTAAACTATGTTCTGCAAGCCGTCGTGGGATTCCGGGCATATCTGAAGGATGCCACGTGAAGATATCCCAATTTTCCAGCAAAAAGGTTCGCAGTGCCTCATCCACGGATCGAGCTGAGCTCTGATGGACGCTATCTTATTGGGGTCCATCGGATGCACTAGAAACTTAACGATTTCCTCTGTGGGTTTAGAGGACGTGGGCTTGGGCCTTTTGCTGAGGATCATGCCGTCCTTGTCAACTATTGACCGTAATGTGGTTAGTTCTTCTACAACGAAGGTCTCGGCGAGTGCTTCGAGGGCGAGCGCCGCTGTTTCGTTTTCGTCCTGTAGGGCGACATTCGGATCACTGGTGATTGTGATCACCCTGTTTGGTCCTGGCATTTTCAGTTTCATGTACCCATAATGGGGTATAGCTTGGAACTTTTTGAAGGCGTCATGTCCCAATAGGGCGTGGTAGCCACTTGGGAAAGGCACGATGTGGAACACAAGCTCTTTTAGATAGGTAGTTTTCGGGCGTGCTGAACACTACGTCCAGGGTGATACGTCTTGAACAATGCGCCTCTTTCCCTGGAATAATTCCTCGGAAACTCATGTTGCTGTGTTCGATGCGAGATCGGTCATACTGCATTTTTTCCAGGGTGCTTCGTAGATTAGGTTTAAACCACTGCCGTCATCCATTAGCACCTTATGTAACCTATAGCCATCAATGATGGGGTTTAGGACTAGTGCGGCTGGTGAATGACCGGAAAGAATGGCTGGTCGGCCAGTATCTCTGAAAGTGATTGGTACGTCTGCCCATGCACTTCTTGCTGCCACATGGTAGACCTGTTCGAGTTCTCTAAGAGCTCTTTTCCTTCTATTCATGGAGGGGAACGTTTCGTAGACCGTCAATACTTCGGCATTGCATTCGGGCGATGATGAAGAGCGCCTATTCGGTGGAAGCGCCTCAAGGATGGCCTCACCGCTCTTTGCGACCTGCGTGATGACCTAGCAAGATCTAAGGCTATGAGTCGGGCTCATGTTCAGCAATACAAAATGTATGGGGCAAGGTTTATCCAATAGTCCATCAAGGACAATACTAACCCCTGAAAGGGGCCAGTTTCTTTTTTCAGCAGGTTCGAATCTGGCTGGCCACTTTGGATGTATCCTCTTTTTCCGATCTCCACTAGGATGTTCGGGGAAAGTTGGTTCCGAAAATAACCGCTCGGATTGCCAAGCGCTTTCCATGGCATATTAGTTTTGTACCAAATCGGGTAGCTTGAAAAAGTCATGATTGTGTCGGTGAGCCAGGGCGTTAAGAATCCCTTCATCATGGTAATTGTTACTAAAAGTTGACATTATCTCTTGGTCACTAAGAACTTTTCTCTTCTTCTAGCGAGTAGGAGTCTGGCCCAAAAGTGATGGACTGATTCTCCTGGTAGTTGTTTAATGTCCCGAAAGTCCGAAGACCCGGGCTTTGGTGTGATACTGGAATCATCGTCCTGGGTGGTGGGTGGGAGAAAATCCAACCCCACGCCACATTGCGTGTTTGGAATCACGGACTCCGAATTGTGTGATAGATCTCGGACCGATGATGGTCCGGCTTTAAAACAATTTCTGGTGTCTCGTTCGCTGATGAAGTCTCGGTGATCAGAGACCGAGGTGTAGACTGTTTCCAATTGTAGTTGTTAGGACGAGCCCTCCGCCAGACACTCGATGGTAGAGACAAGGTGGGTGACCGTGGGAACATGAATCTCCCTATCATCGGGTTTAATCCTGAGCCAATCATAGACCGGAATTTGGTCATCCGACATATGCATGGTTTCAACCCGATCAAACAACTCGTTTAAGAACGGGGTGATGGTGAGATGCGTGTCGCTGAGCCGAGTGGAGTCAATATGCGGTGTGGCGGTTCCAGAGCTGCACGAAGCTGGCTCTGTGTTCCATTTAGCCATGGTGGATCCGGTCACATCGGCCAGATTGGGCGTTCTAGATCGCTCGAGGGAGACGACTCCGTTGGGGGCGAAGCCCAATGTCTTCCATGAATTGGGTCAAAGGTTCTCCTCAAGGGTCGTAGGTTCTCCTCAAGTGTCGAAGGTTCTCCTCAGGACGAGTAATCCCCATGAATCGGTGACGAACTCTAAGGTTCTGAACCTGATTCTATGATCAGGGGGAAAGTTTCCGATCTGGCCAAGGTGGCTGATCCGGATGGCATGCGACAAGATGTCACCGCCTGTGAGAGTCTGATCGGGGGTAAGGGTTCCCTCGATGCAAGTCTCTTTGCTCGCGACGAGGTGAGCCATTGTTTCCTTCATTGTTCACAACGGAACTCTCAATGAAAGCACCAATGTCAGTGTCAAAAGCGGCGGATCTCGGGTAGGGGTCCCGAGATGTGAGACTAGAATCGATGGTAATAGGAGACGAAGGGGCAAGGTTTTACCAAGGTTCAGGCCCTCCTATGGAGGTAATACCATATGTCGTGCTTGATTGTATTGATGATGGGTTACAAAGTCGATGTACCTCGAGATCAAAGAGCTAAACCCTAGATGAGTGGTTCTATATCTACAACCTAAAACCCTCCGGCTTATATAGACGCCGGAGGTACCTAGGGCTTACACATGGTCGGTTACATGCCGAAGAGATAAACATGCCTATCTATGGATGACAACTTCGAGAACACGCTACGGCTCCTTGAAGCTTCCACCCTTGCGACAGGGCCCTTGATCACCCAATGGTCACTCTGTGGCCCATATAGTCCGACCCATAGGAAACAGGTCGGCCATCCGACGACCCCTTAATCTAGGACTCCCTCACCGGGCCAGGTAGCTCCCAACTCTGTCAAGAGCCACCCCGTGCATTTTTGCTTGGTTGCACGCCCCTATAACCCAAACTCGAATGCATTGTTCCTCACGTAGCCGCAGGATTGCACTCCCACGGCCCAAACATGAGTACAATGCATCCGGCGCAGGCGTATGGGTGTTTTGTCGATGAAGCCGCCTCGTGAGGCGTTTGGGCGGTGACCGTGCACTGCCTCGGAAGCCTCGTGAGGCACAGACTCCTGAGGTTGCGCTGATGTTCTAGTTGCCGCGGTTGGCCCGTGTTACCTATGCCTTGCTGCCCTTCCCCAGGGCATTACCCCTTACGCCTTAGGGTTTGGATCGGCGATGCTCGCTTGGGGGGCGACGGCTTGCGGCGCACCCCCACGGGTCCGGTGGCGTCCTCCCTCTTTCTCCGTCTTGTGTTGTGTGAACTTGGCGCTTCTTTGGGGCAAGGACGTCCGGGGCTTCCCCTACCCTTGGGGGGTGCTGGCGCCGGCGGCAGGCGCCCGATCCGGGCCGTCTTCCTTGGACACGATGTAGCATGGTATGTAGGGCTCCACATAAGGGCCCGGTCCTCCTCTTGAGCCGTCCTGCGGGGCCTCAAGAATGGTCCCGCCAGGCGGTGGTGGGGCGTTGCCCTGCACACGCATCCCACAGACTCTCCTGCGTCGAGCCTTAGAGTGAAGTTGCCTACCTCTGTTGCCGCCGCTAGGTGGGCCGTGCATTCCTGACGTGGGTCGATTCCCCAACGATCCGTCATGCCTTCAGCGTTGTTGCTTGTTTGCCTGGACGCCTGCGCCATTTGCTCCCTGCACGGGATGGCGCCCTCTCGCCTGGTCAATCCGGGTTGTTGAAGATCCATTGAGTCATGAGGGGCGCGCGCTGGTGCGCGTGTGGGGTGCTCCGTTGTCTTCTTTGCGAGCTCGATCGCCGTGGCCAGGTTGTGCCCCAAAACGAGTTACCGGAATTCATGGGAGGAGGAGCACGACATCCGGTGGGCTCCACCGGGGTTCGCCCGAGGCTGAGGGGGGCATGCCGTCGGTGGACTAGGGGCAGGCGCGACGAACGAGCCCCCAGCACCTGGCAAAGAGTGAGGGTCTATGGCTCTCCGTGCCGTCTGGGGACTAGGTCGGCCCACACGTCGAAGCCCCCGTGCATTAGGCAGTGGCGGAGCATCTCGCTTGCCAGCAGTAGCGCATCGTGCACGTCTAGGTCCCTCATGTAAGTGTGATGCTACGTAGGTGTTGAAGGTGCCGCCCGCTCGTCGTGTGCTTGGGAGGCACGAGGGGTGGCGACGCCGGAGGCGATGCTGGCGGCTTGATATTGCCCACCCAGCACTCTGCCGCTGAGGCGTGAGCGTCGAGCGATAGTGGTGGAATCAAAGGAAGGTGGTCTGCTACGGCTAGGAGAAGCTCGTTGGGCATCGGCCATCGGAGTGGTGGAGCAGGGAAGAGTAAGGCTTGAAGGAGGCTCCGATAAGCCCCCTACATGGCACGCCAAATGTCGGATTTCGGGCTCCGCAAAACCCTTAAGGTTGGAACACAGGGGCGTGTGCGAAGGTTCTCTACGGCCTCACCCAACCTAGCTCGCTACTCGATGGTTACTACGATAGACTCGCTCGATGACGAGCAAGAAGATGAACACGACATTTTACGCAGGTTCGGGCTGCTGTGAAGCGTAATACCCTATTCCTGCTTTGGTGGATTGCCTCTCGTGGAGGTTCGGGTGGATGAACTAGTACAATGGGCTTGAGCCTCGCAAGGGCACTCAAGAGGTGTTCTTGGCTCTCTGCCTTACGGTGGTGCGTCGAGCGGCTAAGTGTTGGATCAGATCCCATGTACAGTGCGGCCTAGCTTCTATATATAGTGGTGGCCCGGGTCCTCTTCCCTTATCACAATGGCTGGAAGGGGTCCCACAACGGCCAAATTTGAAGGGGGACACGAGTTTATCTACGCCCTGTCCAAAGGTGGTCTTCACCTGTAAAGTAGCTGTTGGTGATGTAGTGATGGGCTCGGCGATGACATCCGTCGTGCAGGGCTCGTGGTCGTGGTCTTGTTGCACCGGAAGGGAAACCTTTGGGCGGCGCTTTGGGAACCCGTGTACGTCCTTGCTCCCTTTGCACCAAAGAGGAAGCTGCGCTGCCTAGCGCGCTGGCGCCCGCCTGGCCTTCCTTGCGTCACCTTTGACTCCTGAGGCCGGGCTCTGCATAGAGGTCTCCGCCGCTCAGGAGGGGGCCTGAGGAGGCCCATCCCTGCTGGTCTTAATTTCATTCCTCCTCGTAGGCCCAGGGTCCTCATGAGGGCCTTGTCTTGAGTAATGTCGTGCCAGGCCACGCATGGCTGACAAGTGGGCCACGCCCTGGGCCGGAGGCAGGCATGACTGGGTACCCCCGTTCCCAGAATGCCGACAGTAGCAAGGGCCTTAGTAAGCAAGGCCTTTCGAGGTGGTTTCTTTTGGCCCACCACTCGAGCGGACGCCTAGTCACTTGTCCAGCATTGCATGGGATGTCATCTATTTGCAAATCAAAGCCACATGCCCCCAATGGTTCTTTGCGGTCTGGGGGCTGGATATGGTCGGACCACTTAAAGGGGGGACCAAGAAGAATAAATACCTAGTAGTCATGGTTGACAAGTTCACCAAATGGATCGAAGCAAAACCTGTCAAATCAGCCAAGTCTGGACCAGTAGTTGACATCATATCCGGCGTGGTACACCGTTACGGTGTCCCACACAGTATAATAATAGACAATGGATCCAATTTCACCGCCCAAGAGGTAAACGACTGGTGCGCAAACATGGCCATCAAGTTCGATTACGCATTAGTGTATCACCTATAGACCAACGGACAAGTTAAACGGGCCAACAACCTCATCATGAGTGGTATTAAACCACGCCTAGTCTGGTCTCTTCTTGAATCCGACTGCCATTGGGTAGAGGAGCTTGACTCCGTTCAATGGGGTCTGTGTACCACCCCAAATCGATCGACGAGATACACACTGTTGTTTATGCTCTACGGGGCACAAGTAGTCCTTCCCTATGATATTATTCACGACGCACCAAGGGTGCGCATGTATGAAGAAAAGGAGGCCGAGTTAGATCAACAGGATGACTTGGACGCCTTAGAAGGAGAGCGCGACATAGCTCGGGCTCACTCTACTTTTTATCAACAAGAAGCCCGGCGTTACCAGAGCAGGGAGGTCAGGGGAAAGTGTATAATGTGGGCGAACTCATCTTACGACTCCCGGAGAAGCAAAATCATAAACTCAATCCCAAGTGGGAGGGCCCCTTCATAATTGACGAAGTACTCACAGGAGGGGCTTATCGTCTTCGCAACCGACCGGATAACCGCCTCGAACCAAACCCATAGAACGTAGCTCGTCTTCGATGCTTTTAGGGCTAGACCAGTGTTGTCATACTCTTTACCTTCCTTTTTCTTTTCTTCCTTTCCTTTCATATTTCTTTCCCTACCACCTTGATTTTGCAGGTTCGTATTTCTTTTCCCAAGTCTATGTTCGGCTAAACCAAGCTCGTGTTAAGTTTTTTGGCATACATCCTCAAATGTTAAACCTGAACAAAACACCTGGGGGCTTCTTCTCGAAGCCGATGATTATATATTTTAAGCATCCATCCTCATTTATTGTGTGTGCATGTTTGCCTTGTCGATTTTTAAGCCATTATATGCATCAATTAGAACTGAGATTTTTGCCAAGATGGGTTGCCTTGCACCTGTGTTTACCTTCTACGTTCCCGATTGTTCGGCTAGAGGGTAAATGGAGAACCTCTGCGATTGTTACGACCGGATCACCCGGATACGTACCTCAAACGGGTGAAGCCAAAAGCTAGCAATCTTTAGCAGACAATCGGTCGTCTACGACGGAAGCAACAAATAACAATTATGGTTGTTATCACCATTACTTTGGTTTCTTTTCTTAAGAAAGCCATTAGTTGCATACTAGAAGTATACGACCTTACTATCTATGATTTACGTAGCAGCCTGAAGGAAGGTACCGATAGAGGTGCTATTTTCTTTGGAAGATATTTCTTACGCTAAGCAGTAATATAACATATCTCCCTGTGCATTTTTTGTCTGTTCGCACCAAATGGCCGAATTGCCTGGTTCCGCGAAAGAATTCCCTCTTATCGAAGGATATTTCATAAGGAACACTCCCAAGCTCTAAGCAACGGAGATCGAAGCCGATGGCCAGTTAAGACAATGTTTACAGTGCAGACGGAGCAATTATTGATTTAAAGTACATAGTTACCTAAAATCACACATCTGGCTGCTGGTCAAGATTGTCTATTAAGGCATCTAGGGTGCAATCTTGTTGCGAGAGACAAGCAACGGGCATCACTTGGTCATACACCAAATGAAGCAGCACTTCTTGCCCATCCGGCCCTGCCGGCCCAACCCGAGCCATATGCTCGGGGTGAAGACTAGTATAACGGGTCTTGATCATCGCCCACGCCTCTTGTGCTCCCTCTCGCCAGGCCGATGCCTTCCATAACTCAAAATGACACCGGGCTCCCTTGAACCGATCAGCCGGTTTGGCCATCCCCTCCAGAGGCTTCTTGGCAGGCCATAGCACTTTCATCATGCTCCTCATAGCCTTTCGAGCCCGCTCATGTATGACGGAAAATTCCTTCAGAAGGATCCGATCTCTTCTTTAGGCCGCCCGGTCAGGAGGTCTGTACATGAGACGAGCCATGTCCATTACACTTAATGTATTAGAGGTACCCTTCGACGTTATAGTCGCAACTTACTGAACATGTCCCTCTGTATTTCTGGTTCTCTTCTTGGGTTTGAGCCAATTGAGTTTTTAAGCTCTCGATTTCTTCAGCCTGCTGCAGGTTTTCCGCCTGGAGATGCTTCTTATCGTCAAGATTTCCTTGCGACGAAAGGCAGCAGACCTCATACTGGGACTCGGCGTACCTCTGGGTTTCTCGGGCCGCATCTAAATCTTTTTGCAACTGCCCTAGAGACTCCGCTTCTAAAAAGTACCCTTGCGTCAGCACGGGACTATATACTAAGATCGGCAAAATGGACATACTCACCATGCGCCTCCCGGGTAAAATTCTATACTTGTTCTAGTTCGCACAGATTGAAAGCTTTGGTCAAAAGGGGCAAGTGAAAAACCCGAACTCGGGTCACAAAGTCGAAAGGCTTGCCCATTCGATGGGGTTATAAGTCAAGTAGCCCTCCTTAACTGGTAGCCGACCAAAGTCTTCTTCTTCCCCTTTGAATAGGTCGGCAAGTGCGGCCACCATTGCCGCTTGATTGGCAGGGCCCAGTCGTCGGGAACGAGTGGTGTCACTTGTTCTGTTATTACGCCAAAAAGGGTGTATCCTTTGCTGAAGGGGTTGAACACCAATAATGGTCATGTTGTGATGAGCTAACAGCCTTTCTTTGGCAGCCAGGCATTGCACTTCGATACCTTCCTCTTGAGATGAACTCTTTGGTTACCAGCTATACCTTTTCTTCAAAGGGGCGTCAGAGTATTCGGGCAAACACCTCCGATCTGGATCGAATAGGGGAACGTCCTCAATATAGAACCACGCCGAGGACCACTCTGAGGACTACTTCTTCGGAGTCCCCACTAGATACCCCGTCCCGGCTATACAGCATACTTCGGCTCCTCCCACTTCCTGAATTGTCTCACCCCGAGTGCGGGGACGAGACAGAAGTACTTCCTCCATAATCCAAAGTGGGCCTCACAGCCCAGAAACATCTCGCAAAGAGCAACAAAGCCCGAGATGTGCAGAATAGATCCGGGCGGTAAGATGATGGAGTTGGATCCCATAGAATTCTAGTAATCCCCTCAAGAAGGGATGAATGGGGAACCCTAGGCCTCGTAAGAGGAAAGGCACGAAGATACTCGCTCTCCCTTGTGCGGGTTAGTGAACTTCTCTGTGAAGGCCTTGTTGCCAAAATAAGTTAATCCGGCACAGATAGCCGCCAAGTCCGAGGAGGGAAGATAACCTTGGGTCTCGAGGTCGTGCAGCTGAAGGAGGGATACAGAGCAACTTGCCCAATCCCCGGGAAGGGTCTCGTAAGGATGCGAGGAAGAGCTAGGGGTGCGCCCCATGTTTTTTGGTGATCTCTCGTTTGAAGCTTTTTCTGATGGGGAAGAAGAGCAACGGGTGGCCCAGACCACGATTCAGCCTGTTTAAATGGATGGTGCCTCCCTTGCAGGAAGGACAGTCTTGTAACAAGATGATGGGCCTCTCGTCTCCCCATGTCGCAGAAGGATTGAGGGGCATCGAAGTTACTATAGTGGGTCCTGCAAGTTCTCGACGATTGAGAGTTCATTGATGACGGGATGGTTGCCGGAAAAGAAGGGATAGAGGGACTCGCCTCGCAAGTCGAAGACTTTGACGCGCAAGATTGCCCAGATAATATACCTCGGCATTTGAGGTTAGTCCTGGGCTACTGAGGGAGTCCGAGATTAGGGGGTCCTCGCACTGCCGGCCTATTTCTTATGGGCCGGACTCATGGGCCGCTGGCTGAGGATTGGACTGGTCGAAGGCCCCGTCGCTAGGGAGGAGACCTCAAGAGCTGTGTCGTGTCTTTCAAGTTTAAGATAGTAGAATAGGCATGTTTTTGCCCTTCGGTGGGCAACCTACTATGTGTAACCCTAGGGACCCATGGCGTCTATATAAGCTAGAGGGTTTTAGATTGTAGGCCCGAAAAATCCATCTAGGGTTTTAGCTATTCGATCTCGTGGTAGATCAACTATGTAACCTTCATAAACATTAATATAATCAAGCAAGACGTGGGGTTTTACCTCCATAGGAGGGCCCGAACCTGGGTAAACATCGTATCCTTCGTCCCTTGTTACCATTGATCCTAGACTCACAGCTCAGGTCCCCCTACCTGAGATCTGTTGGTTTGGACACCGATAGCGGTATGGCAATTCCTTGAAGTGAACATGACAATTTTCACATCAAATATTTTGTCTACCAGAATTTATCATGTGTCTTTGAAGAAATATCATGTATATTTAGAAACGTTCGTAAATAGTACCCTAGTCAGAAAACATTAGATGGGTATTTCGGTCCTTTAAAAATCCTGGTAACAAAAGAGGGACCTCAGAGCATCTACAGTCACACGCCTCAAACCCGTCTCATACACCCGGGCTAGCCGCCCAATCACTGACGGGTGATACGTCTCCAACGTATCTATAAGTTTTTATTGTTCCATGCTACTATATTATCATCCTTGGATACTTTATATGCATTTATATGATATTTTATATCATTTTTGAGCACTAACCTATTAACCTAGTGCCTAGTAGAGTTGATGCTTTTTGCTTGTTTCTAGCCTTTTAGGAATACCGTACCAGACAAAGTCCAAATGCCCTGAAATTTTTGAATGATTTTTGCTAGACAAAAATAAGACATGGAAACTTCGAAGACAGACCGGAGGCCACACGGGGTGACGCCAAGCCAACAGGGCGTGCCTAGGGGGACGTGGTCGCGCCATGAGGGCTTAAGGCCACCTCCTGACGTCTCTTGACCTAATTAGAACTCTATATATTCTCTAAAATAGGGAAAACACACGAGAGCTAGCCAAAATTCCTTTTCCCCCACCGCAAGTCTCTTCTCCGACGGGAGGCCATCTGGAGCCCTATTTTGATGCCCTGTCGGAGGGGGGATCGATCACGGATGGCCTCTAGATTAACCTTACTGCTTGCATGATGATGTGTGAGTACTTTACCATAGACCTACGGCTCAATATCTAGTACCTACTTGGGTCTCTCTCTCTCAATGATCTTCAATACAGAGTTCACTGTGATTCCCGTGGTGATCTATTTGATGTAATCTTTCTTCACGGTGTGTTTGTTTGGATCCGACGAATTGTGGGTTTGTATTCAGATTATCATGAATAATAATCTGAATAATATTTGAGTCATCCCTGAATTCTTATATGCATGATTGTTACAGTTTTGTATTTCTCTTTAATCAATCGGTTTGGTTTCGCCAACTAGATTGGTTTACGTTAAGTAGGAGTGGTGTGTTGTGATGGCTTTATTCTTGCGGTGCACAATTCTAGTGATAGAAAGGGACATGACACATATTGTATTACTTAAATTAAGTGGAAAACTATGAGGTTTATTCATATTGAGTGGATTTCTTTGTCTACATCATATCATCTCGCTCTAAGCATTACCCGGTTTTTACTTAATACTCTAGATGCATGCTGGATGGCGGTCGATGGGTGGACTAATAGTAGTAGATATAGGCAGGGGTCGGTCTACTTGTTTATGAATGTTATGCCTATATACATGATCATTGCCATGAATAAATATTGCATAACTATGTGCTTTTCTATTAACTTCCCAACAGTAAATTTTCTATCCACCGTATGCTTTCTTCGAGAGAGAAGACGCTAATGAAAACTATGGCCCCCGGGTCTTCACAAAATATATTATTAAAAAACACCAAAAATATTGCTGCCATTTATTTACTGTTATTTTATTTTATATTTACAATATAGGATTTGTATTTATGTGTCCCTCCTTGCTTAGTTCCACTCAGTTTTGCCCCCGCTCTTTTGCAACCCTCACTTTTCCCCTCCATCGTGTGACCCACCCTCTCAAAAGCCCAAACTAGGGTTTGCCATTTGGTCAAAGCCTTTGACCGTTAGTTGGCGCTGACGCGTTGTTACTAACTCATGGGACACCCCTGTCAGTGGCTGCGTGGTTGTAGATAGTGGCTACATATACAGACTTGTAGGACCCGTTAGTCAATGGGCGCGTGGTCATAGGTGGGTGGTCTCACTGACTCCTAGGACATCATGTTAGCGGTAGCTTGGTATTTGGTCATGTGCAGGTTGCTAATGCGTGGGACCCCAACGGAGGGCCCATCGGTCAGTGGTTGGGCGGTGGGTAGAGGGCAAAGAAGGCGGTTTATTATGACAAGAAGTTTACTCAAACCCGAGACTGAAATGCTAACTGACCAAGTACGTATATGCGTCATTTGAAACACTCCTCACTCTTTGTTTCTATTTTCCAAAATGTTTTACACCGTTCAAGTATTCCTGGTTCAAATGGTCACCAAAAATCAAGTATTTTTCTATTTCTTATTTTTAAAATCTTTTCATCAAAAGAGTACCTTATGTATTTCACTCCAAAGATAACCACATTAGAATTCAATTTGATGTAATTAAATATTCAAAAAATGCAATCGCACAAACATAAAATTAATATATAATATATTCCCTTAATATATTAGGAACGTGCACATTACTGATGACCCACAAGTGTAGGTGGTCAATCATAGTCCTTTCGACAAGTAAGGGTGTCAAACCCAATGAGGAGCACAAGGAAACTACAGGCGGTTTTCAACAAGGTGATTCCTACAAGCTATGAAATTGTAGGTAACAAATATTTTGATAGCAAGATAATTTGTAAAGAGCAAGTAATGGTAACATTACATAAAGGGCAGCAAGATAGCCCAATCCTTTTTTGGAAAAGGACAGACCAAAACTATCTCTTATAATAAGCAAAGTGTTCGTGATGGTACACGGGAATTTTATCTAGTCACTTTCATCATGTTGGTTTGATTTGCGTTTGCTACTTTGGTAATTTGATATGTGTGTGGACTAGTGCTTGGGTGTTGTTCTTACTTGAACAACCTCCCACTTGTGATTAACCCCCTCGCAAGATTCCACAACTACGAGAATTTTTTTAAGATAAAATCATATCATTAAACAGGTGGATCCAAATCAGCCCCTTACAAAGTAGCGCATAAACTAGGGTTTAAGCTTCTGTCACTCTAGAAACCCATCATCTAATAACTACTCCATAATGCATTCCCGTAGGCCCAAGGATGGTGAAGTGTCATGTAGTCAACGTTCACATGACACCACTAAGGGAATCACACCATACATATCATCAAAATATCAAACACATATCAAATTCACATGATTACTTGCAACATGACTTCTCCCATGACCTCAAGAACAAAAGTAACTACTCACAAATAATATTCATGCTCAAGATCAGAGGGCTATTAAACAGCACAACGGATCTGAACATATAATCTCCCACCAAATAAACCATATAGTAATCAACTACGTAATGTAATGAACACTACTAGTCACCTACAGGTATCAATCCAAGGTTCCGGTACAAAGATTGAACACATGAGATGAACTAGGGTTTGAGAGGAGATGGTGTTTTTGAATATGTTGATGAAGATTGGCCTCCCAAAGATGACAGGGTTGTTGGTGATGACGATGGCTTTGATTTCCCGATGTTCACTTCCTTGGAGGGAAGCTAGTCACCGTTGGAGGGATGGATGCTACCATGAAGGCACACCAACGCCACGAAGGCTCACCCTATTCTCCCCTTGAGATATCACCATGAAGGTGATTCTAAACCACTAGTGGTAGACCTTGAGGCGGCCTCCAAACCTTCACAAACTTTTCGGGGGACAAATCACAAGTTGATTCCTCATCGAAGCACTCCTACCGCCTAGGAGTCTCCAGCCTCCAAGAGTAATAAGATCAAGGGGGAAATGCTCAAGACTTGCTCAAATCACAAATTACTTTGGTCACAAGAGGGAGAGGGAGTGGATCTATCACTTGATTGGAAAATCTCTCAAGAACTCTCACTAATCTCACCATGATCTAAGATTTGGTGTAGGAGAAGTGAGATGGAGCCACTTGGGTGTTCTAGGGTTCTTTGGGATGAAGTAGTCAACCCTCTACCGGATTGGTAGAGGGGTATATATAGCAGGCTGAGAAAACTAGCCGTTTTTGAGTAAGTGGCTGAGATGGGCGGGACATCCGGGCAAGGACCGGACATCTGACGGCTGAGAATTGCACACCCGCATATGAAAAACAAAGGCCAGAGTACATGGCCGGGACATCTGGCCAAGGCCCAGGCATCTGGCCAAACTTGGGTCCCCGAACATCTGGCCAAGTGTCGGACATCCGGCAAGCACAACCGGTCGGATTTCTGGGAGGATCCCGGACATCCGGGGTGACCCGACAGCCTGGACATCCGACCAAGTCCCGGATATCCGGCCAAATAAAAACTGAGGAACCCCAAAACTAAAACATACAAAACTTTCACATCCGAACTCCGATTTTGATGATCTTGGGATTGTTTTGAAGCTATGGAAAAAGCCCAGGTCCTCACATAGAGAACCACCCAAGATGAACCAAACTGGAGGATGCAAATTATGCAAAGATTTATCATGTATTTGGGTAATCTATTTGGCTTTGGATTTTACTTGATAGATGTATAGGCATATTGTATTTGTACTGGATAGGAGTGAAATATGCCTATGTTTGAATATGATGTGAGGAAGTAAAAATAACAGATGTTGACTTGAGAACATCTATCACTAACCCCTTTGATCCCCTCTTAATAGTATGGGGTCCCTATAACTCAAGAATCATAAAAGAACTATACTAGATAGCTTCCAGAGACTCATTCTTGAGCATATTTCCTTTTCGATGGTCATCGATCCTCACAACTAAAGCCAAAGGAACTAATACCTTTGACTAAAGCATTCCATTTGAGCTTGGTGTTGACGTTTATGCTTGGCTCAAGTCATAATAATGATCTTGATCGTTACACTTGGTGAAGACTTCAAATAGCTCCCCCATAAGCCATGTGGGGAGCATTGCATTGTATTCAACTTCATACGTTCGTCATGTGATCATACACAAGCTTTAAGCATGTAACCCTTCAAGATGGCTATCTTGAACTTTCCCTTGTCAACCATGATCATCAACTCTTGATGTCATCCTCTCATGGGCACTTGAAATCTTTCTCTTGATGTAAGTCCATGAGAATCACCTAACCCTCATAGATACAGAAAACACATAGACTGGGTTAGTACACAAAGCTCAATTGACAAATTCTTACCATACCACAAGATCCCATGTGGTACATGATTTGCGCTTGTGTGTTGACCATCTTTGAATTCAATCTTCGATCTTCAACTTGGTCAACAATTATCTTTGCTCCATGAATAATCTTGATGCACAAGTATATGTATATGGAATTTATTCTGAATCCATTCGGTCTCCTTCTTGCATCACTCATGGAACAAACCTTTCTATATAACTTGATGTCATTGTTTCTTCATAGGAATTGTCATTCATTATCAAGTCTCAATGCATGCAAATAGAACTTTCTTTCAAATGTATATCTTAATGCAAACATTAGTCCATTAGGATTGTCATTTAATTACCAAAACCATACATGGGGACTACATGTACTTTCAGAGGCTCCCAGGTGACACCTAACCAATCTAGGGGACACCACCCTCCAAAACGTAATAGGCTCAGTAATGACGATGAACTCCTTGCTCTTGTGCTTCAAGATGATAGACTCCTCAACACACAATCTCTCTCACACAGGTTTGGCTTGGTAGAAGAGATGGGATTGGTGGAAAGCAACTTGGGGAGGCTAGATATCAAGATCCATATGGTTGGAGTGGAAGATCTTGACCTCAGCACAAGGGTAGGTGGTTCTCTCTCAGAAAATTGAGTAGGATAGGTATGGAATAGTTCTGAGTGCTTCTCTTTCGAGTGGGTGGTGGTGACGGGGTATATATAGGCTTCCCCAAAAATCCAGCCGTTACACACAATAAGTCAGACTCGGTGACACCGATGTGTAAATCTCGGTGGTACCGAAGTGTCAAAAAGTGGCAACTTTTGAATCTCGGATGGACCGATATACAATTTTCGGTTGCACCGACAAGGTGACCAACGGTCAGATTTACCAAACTCGGTGACGTCGATTCACCATTCTCGGTCGGATCGAAAATGAGAAATTGCATAACAGGAAGTTGGCAACCCAACTCGGTGGCACTGAGTGCAATGTCCGCTGCACCGAAGTGTTAGGGTTTGGCTAGGTCTGTCTAGGGTTTGGAACTCAGTGGCACCGCGATAGGAATGTTGGTTGCACCGAATTTGCATATTTGGTTTAGGACAATCTTTAGTGGGAGAGTATGTGGATGTTTTGGTGACTGTCACTTGTGCATGTTTGAGCATATTGTTCACCATCAAAACTTTACCCCCTTTTAATAGTATTGGCTTTCCTATAGACTCAAAGTGATTTCTCACAAATGTAAAATGTAGAGTCCTTTTGCTTGAAGCTTGGCTAACCTATTTTCTTGAATCTTGGGTAATTCCACAGTCTCCTCAATCCTTTTGACAACTCAATTCTCCATGGACTAATATCTGAAATATACTAGATAGAAGTGTTAGTCCAAGAGACGATGTATGTTGTCATGAATTATCAAAACCACCAAGGGAGCATATTGTGATTTCAATCTCCCCCTTTTTGGTAATTGATGACAACATACAATCAAATCTTCAATTAAAGGTATGCATGGATGCAATGAAGACTTTCAGAAACCACATGACTTAGAGTTGCCCCCCCTAAATGTGTGCAGTCCTTTAAAGGATAGTTGCTTTGGAATGCATGGACACACATTTGAATGAAAGGGATATAGGAGTCATGTGTATCTTGGCTATATGCATCAATATATGTGAATGAAATGTATATCCTTGATCAAGACTTCACTCTTGCAAAAAATATGTACAAGAAGCAAGAGATCATGTTGATCAAAGATATGATGCATATACTTACCTTGAGTTCTTGAGCATTCTAGTAGTAGAGACACACTTGAGAAAACAATGTTAGGAAACACAATAGTATTCTACTAAATGAAAGCAATAGAACTCAAAGAGTACTCTCCACATCTTGGTAATAATATATTATATCTTTTCACCCCTTTGATATAAATATGGTAGTACATCCTCTCCCCCTGAATCTCAACATGTAGATATTGGGATTGGATAGGGTGAGAAAAGTAATCCTTTGTTCACTTGAGACTTTTCTCCACAAGTGGTTTTCTTCCCTTACAATGTTGTTCCTCTCCTTGATTATGAAAGTGTGAATTTTGAAGTTTTCTTCTCCCGTAAATCATATCTCTCCCTTTGCATAAGCATGTGACTCTCCCTTTAGCATGAAGCTTTGATATTCTCCCCCTTTGGCATAAAATACCAAAAAGGTTAAACTCTTGGGAGTAGTGACATGGATCATTGACAAGGAAGGGATCATGGAGATCAAGGGTCATTGAAAGTAGTGTTCAATGAAAGTCTAAGGGAATCATTGAATGTAGCTTCTCTCCCTTTAGCAAATTTGAGTTTTCTTATCCTTGGAGCTAGGGAACCGTGAATAAATAATTTCTCCCCCTAAGAGTTGTTTGTTATTCTCCCCCTTAATATATATATATATATATTTTAGATAAGGGATCATGGAAGAAACAATATTATCATAAGAACTGAAAACAAATAAACCATATCAAGAAAATATCTGCACACAAAGAAAATCGGTGACTCCGAGATGGATAAATCGGTGACACCGAGATTGTGTAGTGCGGCTTATCTGCAAGTTTGGTAGAGCCGAGTTATCTAAATCGGTGGCGCCGAATGGTAAACCAAGTTTCTGTTTTCAGAGATACAAGTGAAGCTGCTTCAAATGGAAAATGCGAAAAAATTACAGAGGTCATCAAATAGACAAGATTTGAGTGGTTTTGAGAGATTATACAATAAGATAACAAACCACACAAGATTCTTAACTAAATGATGGGCGGTGACTAGGTCACCTATATTAGAGTATATTGACTTAGGAGCCAAGCAAGAATATTTGATCATAGGTCATACTCATCGTTTAAGCTCAAAATGGGTTACCATTTTACGATTAAGCATTTTGATGTCTTCATATCACTTGAGTTGATTTAGCCCATGTCTTGGAGAAAAGCCTTTTCCAGGATATGAGTACATACCTTAGAGTGATGTTGATGAGGTTGCTCGTAGGTGAACTTGTTGAGGATGCTCGAGGTTGGTGAAGATCAACTTGAGTTTGGAGCTATCCTTCTCGTTCTAGTACACTAGTCACCTACAAAGGTTAGACATGCAAGGAAGAACAATGGATATATCCTATTGACATGATACCACTTATAGGTTTTTCAACTAAGTTCATGTATATGTCAAGGATATTTGTGTTGTCTTCTTGTTTCCATCATCAAGAGGGGTTGTTGATACTTGGTAATGACAAGATTGCTTATGATTGAAATTGATGGCAATCTTGTGGAATGAAGTTCTTCCAAGTTCCTACAAAAGGTTATATACAATAAAATGGAGCATATAATTCCATGCCATGTGATAACGAGTTATGAGAACATCGAGATAATAATAAAGCTCATGCCCTTGCTTGCAACCGAGTGAGTCTACTCAAATTTGAAGCATCAATGATGTTCAACTCACTCCTCAAATGACAAAATGTCTTCTCATCAAGTGACTTGGTGAAGATATCGGCCAATTGTTTGTTAGTACGAACATGCTTAAGATTGATATCTCCTTTGGCAACATGATCACGAATGAAATGATGTCGAACTTGAATATGCTTGGTTCGAGAATGTTGCACAGGATTATGTCCAATTTTAATAGCACTTTCATTGTCACAAAGTAATGGAACATTTTTAACATGAATACCATAATCCTTAAGTGTTTGTGTCATCCATAGTAATTGCACACAACAAGATCCAGCAGCAATATACTCAGCTTCGGCAGTAGATAGAGATACCGAGTTCTGTTTCTTGGATGGCAAAGACACAAGAGATCTTCCTAAAAATTGACAAGTACCCGAGGTGGATTTTCTATCAACCTTGTCACCAGCATAGTCCGAATCGGAATAGCCAACAAGATTAAAAGAAGATCCCTTGGTTTGGTGTTTGTATCAAGTATCTCACAATACGTTTCACAGCCAAAAGATGACACTCTTTAGGTGCGGCTTGATATCTAGCACACATGCAAACACTAAGCATAATATTGGGACGAGATGCACATAGATATAACAATGAACCAATCATAGATCAATAAACCTTCTGATCAATCAGTTCATCCTTCCTAGTGAGGTCAACATGTCCACTAGTAGGCATAGGAGTTTTCATACCTTTGCAATCCTGCATGTTGAACTTGTTGATCAAGTCCTTGGTATACTTAGTTTGAGAGATGAAAGTTACTTCTCTTGATTGCTTGATTTGCAACCCAAGAGAGAATTTCAGCTCACACATTATAGACATCTCATACTTCTCGGACATCAACCTTCCAAATCTTTCACTAAATTGAGGGTTAGTGGAACCAAAGATAATATCATCCACATAGATTTGGCACACAAATAATTCTCCATTTACTCTCTTAGTGAACAAGGTTGCATCAATTTTACGAATTTCAAAACCTTTTTCGATGAGAAACTTCGTTAAGCATTTATACCAAGCACGAGGGGCTTGCTTAAGACCATAAAGAGCGTTGTGAAGCTTGTAAGCATGATTAGGTTTCTTAGGATTCACAAAACCAGGTGGTTGATTAACATAAACTTCTTCCTCAATTTCACCATTTCAAAATGCACGTTGATGTCCGTTTGATAAAGCGTGATATCATGGTGATTAGAATAAGCAAGAAGAATACAAATATCTTCAAGTCTAGCAACGGGGGTGTCGGGACCCCGATCCTAAGTCATATGATTCCATACTGTAACAAGCCACATCACCTTGCGGCCTCACGCACGGTACTCCACGGCTGCCACCTTACCTTGGCCGGGACCGTTTGCGTCTTTTGGCTCACGTATATGAACATGTCGCTGGCAATCACACAACAAAGAACCCGGGCCAACATAACTAGTCATAGAACCCAAGTGGCACATCCGTACGGAAACAGGCATACATAACCCAACAATGCAGGTGTCGGCCTCAAGCGTGTGTAGACGAGTCGTAGCAAGTTACAAGGACTCCATTACGTTGCGAGACATGAATGTCATCACTACATGTAGACGAGTCGTAACAGGCTACAGGGACTCCATTACACTGCGAGACATTTCCCCGAAGGAACATACACAGCAGCAAAGAAGGATACATGCCGGTCAATCAATGTGTCCGGAGCAGTAGTAAGCTACCATGGCTCGGTGGAAGCACAAAGAGGCAGTTTCCCGTAAAGAGTACTACTAAAGGCACAAGACTAGGTGTCGGATCCCATACATACCATTGCACGTCACACGTACGCACGACATGCCCGATATGCATAGATACAACCATGGCATCACAACATAACCATATAATAACATGACTTTTATTTAAGAGGCTCAGACGAGCCTTGCATAATATGTTCATACAGACAGGGGTCACATGACCCGACACTCAAGTCATACAAACATAGTCATACAAGCCAGCGGAAACTAAAGTTGTCTGGGTACAGACGGCAAAATATAAAAGGGGCACATGGCCTGACTATCTACAGCCCACCACACGGGCAAGATCGTAGCTGGGACACCAGCTATTCGGCATCGTCAAAGTCTAGATAAAACCCACCTGATGGGTCCTGGTTTTGTTCTGGAACATTAATTAAGCAAGGATGAGTACAATCGTACTCAGCAAGTCTTTAAAACAGACCTAGTCTATTTATGCTCATGTATCGACAAAGGGGTGGAGGAGTTTATGCAGAAAGCCAGCTTTGACTCATGGCTAACCTACACTACTCAGTTTTAAATTCTTTGTTACAATTTCAATTATCGCACACGAGTCCACTAACTCCATCTCAATACACCACCATGGACTCACCTTCCCCTTCCGGAAGAGTGCCATCCACGGTACTCACACTTGTCTTGAGATTTTTAGAAGTCTCCATTTGATTATCTATGAACAACATAAGTTCTCCAAGTAGTCCATATCCGAGGACGCGGCTATTCGAATAGTTTCATAACCCTGCAGGGGTGTACTTCTTCACACACGCTCTCGCCACTTATCACTGTGTGCTTATAAAACCATGCACCTCGGCAACCTTCAAGCGGATGCCCAGTGAGGGAGTCGGCCACGACCGTCGATCACATAAGACCTCTAGTCCAGGCTACCGCCTATTTGAGACTGACCCGCACGGAAGTCTGGCCGAAGTTTCCGCTATGGTCCCAAACGATGTGCGCAGGGTTCCCAAGCCCACCATTCGGGTGACCCTTGGTTCACCGTCCCACTGCCTACCGTGTCGTAACCCACCCCGAGGGTTAGCGCTACGCACGACCTCCAGCATGCTATAAACACCAGAAACTACTTGCAATACCTGGACCAAAGACTAAGCGACTGATAAGTCGAGAGGGGTCGAGTTACCGAAACCCAATGCGTGGTAGTAACTAGTCTTGGATCACAAACACGGAACCCGGTTCCTAAGAACGGTCCCAATGAGACAACCCACTATGTACTCCTACATAGCCTCTCATCGCTACCTTTACCAAATCGTATTCATTATATGCTCATCACATCAGACAACACCGTTTCACTCAGTTCATCACCCAGATGAAACATACCTGACATACTCTAAGCTTAGCAAACATAGCAGGCAAGGTAAGCTAAGAACATCATGGCACAAGCATCTACTAGGTATGCTAGGTTGCAAGGTTTAGCTATTTACTGTGACAAGATCAGGTCATGCATAAGAATGGGATCATCTACCGTGTATGACTGACATGTGATCGTTTGTCCTAATGCAATAAATGAGAGCAGGAGCGAGGGAATGGGATGTTATCGGAATGATCAATGGGGTTGCTTGCCTTGCTGGGTTGCGGAAGAGTTCTCTCCTTCGTCAGGGTACAGAGTAGTATCCTCCGGATTAGGGCCTACCGCAACGCAGATGAAACATTCAATACAAGCAGATGCAACAATATGATGCATGATCATGGCATGATAGTATTCATGTATGAGCTAATGTAACTAGTGATCATGTCAATTTGAAATGCATTTGAATATAGGTTCAAAGTTGTTCTCATTTCAAATTCTATATATTGACCTAATGCTAAAATGTCCATGTTCACCTATTTAGGTTGCTCTAACATGCATGAGAATAACACCATTGGATTCACTGGATTTTTTTGATAAATTTTCATATATAAATTATTTTCATCTGAGTTACAGATTAATTTATACGATTTTTCAAAGTTTTAAATAATTTCTGGAATTATTTTTAAATAGGAAATTGACTTATTGCATCAGCATGATGTCATGATGACATCAAACCTGACATGTGGGGTCCACATGTCATTGACTCATTTACTTACCTATTAAAATTAACACTAATGCTAACTAATTATCAGGCCTGGGCCCACAAGTCATTGTCTAATTAACTTAATTAATTAAAATAATTAACTTTTTTACTAATCAGAGGTTAACCAGAGGATGGCCCCACCTGCCAGGGGTCAACCCCCATGGTCAACCGACTAGGGTCACCGGCGTTGAGCCGCCGGCGACTCCAGGAATGGCGGAGGGGCTCGGAAGTCCTCCTACGAAGACCAAAACCACGGCGGATGGGCTCAAACTGCTGCCCATGCACGCGCACGTCCATCTGGGCACGGCCCCGAGGCTAGGGAGGCCTGGAACGTTGCCGGCGACGACCTTGGCGGACAGCGGCGCTCGGGCTCCGACGGAACCACGACTACAGACCACAACAGCACAAGCTCTAAGCACCTACGGCTCCTCCAGGACTCTACGAACTCGATGACATCCTCAGAATGACCTACTGGTCACCGAAGTTTTCATCGGCGAAGAGAGCGGCGGCGACCGGAGCTCGGGCTCGATCCAGAGGTTAGCTACGGGCCTCGAAATCGAACAGAAAGAGAGGGGAAATGCTCGGGGGCTCATTGCGGGTGCTGAGACGACGAACTGGAGCTCGGGGACGGCTTGATGGCGAGGAATCGACGACGGCGACCTTCTGACCCGAGGAGGAAGAAGAGGTCAGGGTTCCCTCGATGGAGCTCCGGGCGGCGATTCCTTCGGCGAGGAGGACCAGGGGGTCGAGGCGGAGCTCTTGCCTCCTCTACAGCACAGGGGATGGACGGAGGTGAGCAAACGGCAGCGAACTATGGGGCGGCCATGGCGAAGCAGAGAGGAGAAGAGGAGAGAGCAGGGGAACGGAGGGAGAGAGCGGCGGGGAGGCGCGTCTATGCTTATCCCCGGCGTCGCGTTGGCGAGGGAGGGGCCAGGCAGGCAGGTGGCGTGGCGCCACCGGCATGAGCGCGCGGCGACCACGCGCCATGCCGACTAGACGCCAGGAGGACGAAGACCCTCCTGGGCCAGATGGGCCACCAGGTAACTCCCTCTCTCTCTTTTCTTTTTTCCTTTATTTCTGTTTTCTGATTTCCTCTGACATTTTTTTATTTCTTGCAGGTCCAAAGTACCCCTTCAAATAATTCTAAAAACTTTTATAATTCAAGTTTGAATATTTCTAACTTGTATCAAAAGTTTCAGATTATTTTGAAAGCAGTGATAATGATAATATTTTTATTTGTCATTTTCAGAGACTTAATTCAATAATTTCAAATATTTCAAATGTTCAAATAATTGAAATGGTCCCTGGTATATCCATGCCCTTAATTATCAGACATAGGGAACATTTTTTATGGGCATTTTGGATTTGTTGAAATTTCATTTGTTTGGAATTCCTTTAATTCATAAAATGCTTAGGGTTTCTTTCTTTCTCCCCATTTCATATTGATGCAATGATGATGATGATGATGCAAACACAATGCTAGCCTAGACACTTGCTAGGGTTGTGACAGGGGGCGTATGTCTCACAGTAGTCCATACCTTCGACTTGCGTATATCCTTGGGCTACGAGACGATCCTTGTTGCGTAAGACTTGACCATCTTCGTCTTGTTTGTTCCGAAATACCCATTTGGTTCTGATGATGTTGTTCACATCTTCGGGTTTCTCTACGAGTGTCCACACTTCGTTCCTCTCAAAGTTGTGTAGCTCTTCATGCATTGCATTCACCCAATTCGCGTCTTCAAGAGCTTGTTCTACCTTTAAGGGATCAATGCTAGAGATGAAATAATAATGCTCACAAAAGTTAGCTAGACGGGTTTTAGAGCGAGTGATTCTCCCTGTTTGTATGTCACCAAAGATTTGGTTTAGGGGATGGTTCTCGGTCACTTGAGCTCGACGACGGGTCAGCTTCCGATTGTTGGATGGTGGAGCTTCCTCTTCTTCATCATCATCTCGTTCATCTTCGTTGTTGTTGAAGGTGTCATTCCCTTGAGGTGGTGGTGAAGGTGGTTGTGGTGGATCTTCATGATGCACTTCCTCCTCTTCATCATCTTGTCGTGTACCGCTGGTGGATGCCTCCATGTCATGTTGAGGTTCACCTTGACGTGAGGTAGGGGCTTCCACTTGAGTTGATGAAGTACTTTCCTTCACCTCCATGGGATGAATCTTGCCAATGGGTAGATATAGAATGGCTTCCGAAGGATCCTTATCACCTACATAATTTGGCAATTGTTCGAATTGCGAACCATTAGATTCATCAAACTTCACATCTACCGTATCTTCAACTTTTCGAGTGAAGTTGTTGTAGACACGGTAAGTGTGAAAGTTCGATCCGTAACCAAGTAGGAATCCTTCATGAGATTTAGGAGCAAATTTAGTACGACGATGCTTATCAAGAATGTAGCACTTTGAGCCAAATACCCGAAAGTATTCGACTTGGGGTTTGTTACCGGTGAGTAGCTTGTATGCCGTTTTACTAAGAAGCTTGTGCAAGTAGAGTCGGTTTGTGGCATGACATGTTGTTTCAACGGCTTCTGCCCAAAAATGTCTTGGCGTCTTGTATTCTTCAAGCATCGTTCTTGCCATCTCAATAAGCGTCCGGTTCTTCCTCTCAACAACTCCATTTTGTTGAGGTGTGTACGTGGCCAAGAACTCATGTGAGACACCTTCTTCGTCAAGAAAGATATCCACATGGGTGTTCTTGAACTCCGATCCGTTATCGCTGCGAACCTTATTGATCTTCACTTCAAACTGATTTTGCGCTCTTTGCGAGCGAAGTTGTTGAAGATCTTTTGAACCTGTGACTTATCATCAAGAAAGAATACCCACGTAAATCTGGAAAAATCATCAACTATAACTAGACCATAGGAATTTCCACCGAGACTCTTGTAAGCATTGGTACCAAAAAGATACATTAGAAGTAACTCGAGTGGTCTCCTAGTAGTCATGATATTCTCAACAGGATGATTTCCACCTACTTGCTTTCCTGCCTGACAAGCACTGCAAAGTCTATCTTTGTCAAAGATAAAACGTGAAACTCCAAGTATATAATCACCTTTGATTAGCTTATCTAGATTTCGCATGCCTACATGTCCAAGTCTTCTATGCCAAAGCCAACCTTTAGAAGATTATGTAATTAAACAAGTGTGAGGCTTGGATCTTTTAGTGAAATCTACAATGTATAGATCACCTCTACGGAAACCGGTAAAGACCATTTTATTATTATCTTGACGAAACACTCGGCAATTGACTTTCGTAAATAAAACATTGAAACCAAAATTGGCAAGTCTATAAACAGAAAGAAGATTGTAGCCAAGGGATTCAACAAGCATGATATTTTGAATAGAGCTATCATGAGATATGGCCACCTTACCAAGGCCAAGTACCTTACCCTTAGAGTTGTCTCCAAACGTCACGTACCTTTGAGGACCTTGATTAGGCATGATCTCTTGGAACATGTCTCTATCACCAGTCATGTGATCCGTACATCCACTATCAAGAATCCACTCTTTTCCTCCGGACAAGTAGTCTCTAAAGTTTGCCATAAGACTCAGATTCTTCATGATCTTCTCATACTCGATGTCGAACAACTCATCTTCTTCATCGTACCCATGTTCTACATTGTCATCATCAAGTGGAAAATCCTCGTCATAAAGAACAAGAGATTTGTTAGAATAGTGATCATGACAATGTTCAAGTTTATGAAGGTGAATGGCTTCAAAGATAATGTTGTTGAGAGTAGTGACATGTCCTTTAGCACTCATAAGATCACAAAGCGCAAATAGCATTTATCAAAGTTTGGATCACTAGGCTTCATTTTGTGAAAAGAACGGTTTTATGAAGGATTTCGTCAAGATTTCCTAAGGAAAGATTTGGATATCATTTCTCCAAATCAGTCCATAAGGTATAGGCACATGCAAAGTTCTTCATTTGGAAATCATGAATCTTGGTAAACCTCTAACAATAAGATTGACAGCTCCTAGGTTACCAAGCATGTTAATTTCCTCTTCGTGTGTGGGATGAAATTCATCAATGGGGACCACATAGGGTTTCTCAATGTATTCAGTCAAATGAAATCTATCTAATAGATCAATCATGGCATTCTTCCATTGACTATAGTACTCTCCATCAAGAATGGGCACTCTACAACTCAAACTCTTTACTCTAGGCACATCCATCTTCCTGCATGGTGATTAAACCAAAGCAATGGAGACCAAAGCTCTGATACCACTTGTAGGATCGAGAGTGGCGTGTCTAGAGGGGGGTGAATAGACTACTAGCAAAATTTTAAAACCTAACCTTTTCCCAAGTTAATTGGTTGGCAAGTTTTACCTATTTTAACAAGTCTAGTAAGTCTACCAGCCCTACACATGTATGTCTACAAATATGGCAGCAGAAAGTAAAGACATTGCACATGTAAGTAAAGAGATGGGATAGGAAGATCAAATGCAATATGAGACGCAAGGATTTTCCCGTGGTTCCGATAGGTGGTGCTATCGTACGTCCATGTTCATGGAGTCTTCAACCCACGAAGGGTAACGGTCACGAGAGTCCACGGAGGGCTCTACCCACGGAGGGTGCCACGGAGAAGCAACCTTGACTATTCCATGTGGCTTCCGTCCACAAAGGACTAGCCTCACTATGGGTAGATCTTCACAAAGTAGGCGATCTCCTTGCCCTTACAAACTTCTTGGTTCACTCCACAACACGAAGTAGGAGGCTCCCAAGCGACACCTAACCAATCTAGGAGGCACCACCCTCCAAAAGGTACCAGGCTCAGTAATGACGGTGAAGTCCTTGCTCTTGTGCTTCAAGATGACAGACTCCTCAACACACAATCTCTCTCTCATAGGTTTGGTTTGGTAGAATAGATTGGATTGGTGGAAAGCAACTTGGGTAGGCTAGAAATCAAGATCCATATGTTTGGAGTGGATGATCTTGACCTCAACACAAGGGTAGGTGGTTCTCTCTCAAAAAACTGAGTAGGATAGGCATGGAATAGTTCTGAGTGCTTATCTTTTGAGTGGGTGGTGGTGAAGGGGTATATATAGGCTTCCCCAAAAATCCAACCATTGCATATAATAAGTCAGACTCGGTGACACCGATGTGTAAATCTTGGTGGTACTGAAGTGAAAAAAAGTGGCAACTTTTGAATCTTGGATGGACCGATATACAATTCTCGGTTGCACCGACAAGGTGACCAACGGTCATATTTACCAAAGTCGATGACGCTGATTCACCATTCTCGGTCGGACCGAAAATAAGAACTTGCGTAACAGGAAGTTGGCAACCCAACTCGGTGGCACCGAGTGCAGTGTCGGCTGCACCGAAGTGTTAGGGTTTGGCTGGGTCTATCTAGGGTTTGGAACTCGGTGGCACCGGGATAGGAATGTTGGTTGCATCGAATTTGCATATTTGGTTTAGGACAGACTTTGGTGGGAGAGTATGTGGATGTTTTGGTGACTGTCACTTGTTCATGTTTGAGCATACTGTTCACCATCAGAACTTTACCCCCTTTTAATAGTATTGGCTTTGCTATAGACTCAAAGTGATTTCTCACAAATGTAAAATGTAGAGTACTTTTTCTTAAATCTTGGCCAACCTATTTCCTTGGATCCTGGGTAATTCCATAGTCTCCCCAATCCTTTTGCCAACTCAACTCTCCATGGACTAATATCTAAAATATACTAGATAGAAGTGCTAGTCCCAGAGACGATGTATGTTGTCATGAATTATGACAACCACCAAGGGAGCATATTGTGCTTTTAGTATCTCTACTTAGTGTAGAATTTTTGGCTAGCAATGATATTGGGAAAGAACCACATGTTGAGGATCTATGACAATATAACTTCTATGTGAATATGAACAAACATAAATCATTACGTTGTCTTCCTTGTCCAACGTCAACAATTTTGGCATATAATATTTAATGGGGTTCATAGTCATAAAAGATGTCCAAGATAGTGTATTTGCATGTGAATCGTGTCTTCCCTAATTAATTATTTCATGAATTGCAACATTGACCAATGCTATGTTTGTCAATCTCCAATAAATTTTACCACTTATACTTTTCCTTATGTGATGTCATTACTCACCATAAGATTAGCATATGATTCTTTTCATGTCTATTGTTTTTATTTTGATTGCAAAAAGAAAGTAAAGAAGTAAGATCTCAAACTAAACTTTATTATACAACTGTCACTCGATTACATAGATTGGTAGATCACGAAACTAACACTCGAAAAGAGATCATACTAAACTTTTATTCAACTAAATCCCGAAATAGCTAAGGGTCGAAATAATAAGTAATACTCCCTCCGTCCGTAAATACTTGTCCTAGAAGTGGATGTATCTAGACTTATTTTAGTTATAGATACATCCATTTTACGCATTTCTAGGACAAGTATTTCCAGGCAGAGGGAGTAGTAAAAAGCTATGGTGGTAAGATACCAGGGCATCTCCCCGAAACCTAGATCAAGACAGGGGAGTGCCCATACCCATGTACTCAAGTCTCCTTCGGTGGTCAATACGATGAAGGTGGTGGTGGTGATGAAGTGTCACACTTCAACCTCAATAGGTACTCCAATTTATGGATGACGCTCCGAAGGGTGATCGTGTGCTCCTCTAGCAAAATATTTTCATGAGTGAGAAATTTATTTTGAGCACGAACTGCTTCAAAGGCCCTAAAAGCATCAAGTTTAGTGGGGTTGAGATGATCATGATAAGGTCAAAGGATATCTTATTCTTCCTCCTCTTTGGTTGGCATGGATTGCCCTTCTTCTTGAGCTTGATCTCACATAGCTTCCTTGCCCTTGTCTTCATTGTTCACTTCTTTTGGATCCTCTCTCTTCAGCTCCATCTTCATTAACCAAGCGTCTTATTATATGTTATTGGAGGAGGAAGAATACATGATGCCTGGCTTGACAGGTCTGATAGGAAAACAATGCGGAACAAGAACCTAGGATTTTTATGCGATGCGGTGGTCAAAGAAAACGGGGATATATATAGATATTTTTTCATCTTGGGAAGCAAGAATATGGAAGGAAAACGGAGTCGGGAAGGTTCCCGAGGAGGGCACAACCCACTAGGGCGCGCTAGAGAGGGCATGCACGCCCTGCTGTATCGTGCTCACCTTGGTTGCTTTCCCTTTTATTTCTTATTTTCCTAATTTTTGCAATATTCTAAAACTGAAAGAAAACATTTTTGCGGATTTTTCGGAGTCCATGTACTTACTGTATCACCTACCTCCCTTTTTTCAAGATTCTTGAGTGTTTCGGAAGGTTTCTCTCATGTGTTCCTCCAGTGTCATGGTTTGGATAACAATGCTTTCAACATTAATGGCCATACCTAAGATATAGTGTTTAATTCTTTGTCCATTGACCACCTTCGCATTAGTGCCTTCGGCATTATTAATCTTGATAGCTCCAGAGCGATAAACCTCTTCGATAACGTATCGCCCTTCCCATTTGGAAAGAAGTTTTCCTGCAAAAAATCGAAAACAAGAGTTGTACAAAAGAACATATTCTCCAACTTTGAATTCCCGCTTTTGGATTCTTTTGTCATGTTATCTTTAACTTTTCTTTGAATAGTTTGGCTTTTTCATAAGCTTGGGTTATCCATTCATCTAATAAGCTAATATCAAATAACATCTTTTCACCGGCAAGTTTGAAGTCGTAGTTGAGTTCTTTAATTGGCCAAAATGCTTTGTGTTCTAACTCTAGATGCAAATGATAAGCTTTCCAATATACCATTTTATATGGAGACATACCCATAGGATTCTTATAAGTTGTTCTATAGGCCCAAAGTGCAACATCTAGTTTCTTAGACCAATTATTTTGGGACCTATTGACAGTTTTTTGTAATATTAGTTTTATTTCTCTATTGCTAAGTTCAACTTGACAACTAGATTGAGGATGATAGGGTGATACAATTCTATGGTTAACGTCATATTTAGCAAGCCTTTTACGGAAAGCGCCATGAATAAAGTATGAACCACCATCATTTATTAAATATCTAGGGACTCCAAACCCCGGGAAAATAACTTCTGTAAGCATTTTAATGGAGGTGTAATGATCAGCACTACTAGTTGGAATAGCTTCTACCCATTTTGTAACATAATCAACAACAACCAAAATATGGGTGTACCCATTAGAGGAAGGAAAATGTCCCATATAGTCAAAACCCCAAAAATCAAATGCTTCAACAACAAGTGAATAATTCATAGGCATTTCCTGATGCTTACCGATATTACCAATTCATTTACATTCATCACAACACAATACCTTGTGAGAGGTCCTATATCCCGCATGATGTCCTCCATAAGCTACGGAATGACATTTCCATAGGATTTGTTCCTATTCATGCTCAGGTACACAATGTCTAATAATTCCATCTACTCCTTTATAAAGATATGTGTCATCCCAAAATGAATGTCTCAAATCATAGAAGAATTTTTCTTTTGTTGGTATGTGAAACTAGGTGGTATATATTTAGCAACAATGTAGTTAGCATAATCAGCATACCAAGGAGTGTTTTGAGAAACATTTACTGCAGCTAACTGTTCATCGGGAAAACTATCATCAATAGGTAGTGGGTCATCAAGAATATTTTCCAACCTAGACAAGTTCTCAGCTACGGGGTTCTCAGCTACTTTCCTATCAGTGATATGCAAATCAAATTCTTGAAGCAAGAGAACCCACCTAATGAGTCTAGGTTTAGCATCTTTCTTTTCCATAAGATATTTTATAACATCATGATCAGTGTGAACAATAACTTTGGAATCAACAATGTAAGATCTAAATTTATCAAAAGCAAACACAACCGCTAAAAATTATTTTTCAGTAGTAGCATAATTTCTTTGGGCAGTGTCTAGAGTTTTGCTAGCATAATGGATAACAATTAATTTATTATCAACTCTTTGTCCTAGGACAACACCAACATCATAATCAATAGAATCACACATAATTTCAAAAGGCAAGTTTCAGTCAGGTGGTTGAACAATAGGTGCAGAAGTTAGGGCTTTCTTGAGTGTTTCAAAGGCGTCTATGCAATCATCATCAAAAACAAAGGGAATATCCTTTTATCAAATATTAGTAAGAGGCCTAGAATTTTTGGAGAAGTCTTTCATAAACCTCCTATAGAAACCAACATGACCAAGGAAACTCCGAATACCTTTAATATCTTTAGGACATGGCATTTTTTCGATTGCATCAACTTTAGCTTGATCCACCTCAATACATTGTTCAGATATTTTATGCCCCAATACAATGCTTTCATTAACTATAAAATGGCACTTCTCCCAATTCAATACGAGATTAGTTTTTTCACATATCCGCAAAACTCGATCAAGGTTGCTTAAGCAATCATCAAAAGAAGTTTTGTAAATGGAAAAATCATCCATGAAAACCACCATAATCTTTTCACAAAAATCAGAGAATATAGCAGTCATACATATTTGAAAGGTAGCAGGTGCATTGCATAAACCAAAAGGCATACATCTATAAGCATAGGTTCCAAAAGGACAAGTAAAGGTGGTTTTCTCTTGATCACATTCTGACACGGGTGTTTGAGAAAAACCGGAATATCCATCCAGGAAACAAAAGTGTGTTTGTTTTGATAATCTTTCTAGCAATTGATCAATGAAAGGTAGAGGGTAATGATCTTTTCTAGTAGCTTTATTTAATTTTCTAAAATCAATTACCATTCTATAGCCACTGACAATTCTTTGTGGGATAAATTCATTTTTATCATTAGGAACAACAGTAATACCTCCCTTCTTAGGGACAGAATGAATAGGTCTTAGCCATCTACTATCAGCGATGTGATAGATTATACTTGCTTGTAGAAGCTTTAATATTTCAGTTCCTACCACTTCTTTCATCTTAGGATTCAATCGTCGTTGGTGATCAACAGCGGGTTTAGCATCAGGTTCCATATTAATCTTGTGCTAACCAGATCATCAAGAGTATATCCAATAACAACCCGGTGCTTCCTTAGAATTTTTAATAATCTTTCTTCTTAACGTTCTGAAAGGTTAGCACTAATAATAACTTGATATATCTTTTTCTCATCAAGATAAGCATACTTCAAAGTGTTAGGAAATTGTTTTACTTCAGACACATGATCACCTGTAGGTGGAGGAGGACCTCCTAGAGTTTCAATAGGCAAATTGTGTTTTAGGAGAGGTTGTTGTTCAAAGAAAATTTTATCTATTTCATTTATTTCATGCAAGTGTATATCATTTTCATGATCTAGCAAATATTGTTCTAGTGGATTAGTAGGAGGAATGGCAATAGAAGCAATACCAAATATTTCATCTGTTCTAGATAATTGTTTATTACGGGGTTGTCTACTAAACTTGGAAAAGTTAAACTCATTAGACACATCACCAAAATTAACACTGAAGGATTCTTTCTTGCAATCTATCTTAGCATTAACAGTGTTCAAGAAAGGTCTACCAAAGATAATGGGACAAAAGTCATCTTGTGGGGAACCAAGCACTAGAAAATTGATACGTCTCCGACGTATCTCTAATTTTGATTGTTCCATGCTATTATATTATCTGTTTTGGATGTTTTATATGCATTAATATGCTATTTTCTATTATTTTTGGTACTAACCTATTAACTTAGAGCCTAGTGCTAGTTTATGTTTTTCCTTGTTTTTGAGTATTGTAGATAAGGAAAATTAAATGGAGTCCAAACGGAATAAAATCTTGGCGATGATTTTTCTCGGACTAGAAGACATCTACCAGACTTGGAGAGGAAGGCAGGAGACCTGTGAGGAGCTCACAAGCCACCCTGGCGCGGCCAGGGGGTGCCCCTAGCTTGTGCCCCCCAGCAGGTCCTCTAAGCCTAATATTTAGCCTATAAATTCCCAAATATCCCCCCAATACCAAAAACAGCAACGATAATACTTTTCCGCTGACAGAAGCCTCCGTTCCTAAGAGATCCAATCTTGGAGCCTTTTCAGGTAATCTGCTGGAGAGGTATTCGATTACGGAGGGCATCCACATCAACTACATTGCCCCTCCGATGATACATGAGTACTCCACCACAGACCTACGGTTCCATAGCTAGTATCTAGATGGCTTCTTCGCTCTCTTTGTGCTTCAATACCATATTCTCCATGATCTTCATGGGGATCTATCTGATGTAATACTCTTTTGCGGTGTGTTTGTCGAGATCCGATGAATTGTGGGTTTATGATCAGCTTATCTATGAATATTATTTGGTTTTTCTCTAAATTCTTATATGCATGATTTCATATCTTTGCAAGTATCTTCGAGCTATTGGTTTGGTTTGGCCAACTAGATTGATAATTCTTGCAATGGGAGAAGTGCTTAGCTTTGGGTTCAATCTTGCGGTGTCCTCACCCAGTGACAAAGCAGGGGTAGCGAGGCACATATTGTATTGTTGCCATCAAGGGTAAAAAGATGGGGGTTTCATCACATTGCTTGATTTTATCCCTCTACATCATGTCATCTTACTTAATGTGTTACTCTGTTCTTCATGAACTTAATACTCTAGATGCAGGCAAGAGTCGGTTGATGCGTGTAGTAATAGTAGTAGATGCAGAATCGTTTTGGTCTACTGGACACAGACGTGATGCCTATATGCATAATCATTGCCTTGGATATCTTCATAACTATGTGCTTTTCTATTAATTGCTCGACAGTAATTTATTCACCCATCGTGTTATTTTCCTTCAAGAGAGAAGCCTCTAGTGAAACCTATGGCCCCGGGTCTATTTTCCATATTATATTTTCAGATCTATATACCAAAAACACCAAAAATACCTTGCTGCAATTTTTTACCCTTTTTACCATCCGCAATATTTTACATCTCTCTCTATCACATCTAATCCTTGCAAGTAACCGTGAAGGGATTGACAACCCCTTTATAGTGTTGGGTGTAAGTGTTTGATTGTTTGTGTTGGTGCATCTATTGGTGACTTGCTTGTTCCTCCTACTGGATTGATACCTTGGTTTTCAACAACTGAGGGAAATACGTATCTACTTTGCTGCATCATCGTTTCCTCTTCAAGGGAAAACCAACACAAGCTCAAGAAGTAGCAAGAAGGATTTCTGGCGCCGTTGTTGGGGAGGATACACATCAAGCCTACCAAGTACCCATCACAAACTCATCTCTTGCCTTTACATTATTTGCCATTTGCCTCTCGTTTTCCTCCCACCCACTTCTAAAACGATTTTCAGAAAAATCCAAAAAGATTTACCATTTTGGTCGGCCTTCTTCCGTTCGCCTATTTGTTTGCTTTTTGTTTGCTTATGTGCTAGATTGCTTGCTTTGTCACGATGTGTAAGAATACCAAATTGTGTGACTTCTCCAATACTAATAATAATGATTTTTATTAGTACTCCAATTGCTCCCACCACTAGTGCGGAATCTTATGAAATTAATGCCGCTTTGCTCAATCTTGTTATTGAAGAACAATTTTCTGGCCTTCCTAGTGAAGATGCCGCATCCCATCTAAATACTTTCATTGAGTTATGTGACATGCAAATGAAGAAAGATGTGGATAATGATATTGTTAAATTGAAGCTATTTCCGTTCTCTCTATCAGATCATGCTAAAACTTGGTTTTCATCTTTGCCTAAGAATAGTATTGATTTTTGGAATAAGTGTAAAGATGCTTTTATTTCCAAGTACTTTCCGCCCGGTAAGAGCATGTCCCTTTGGAATGATATAATGAATTTTAAGCAACTTGATCATGAGCATGTTGCACAATCTTGGGAGAGGATGAAATTAATGATTATAAATTGACCCGCGAATGGTTTGAGTTTATGGATGATTATACAAAAAAATTATGCGGGGTTGAATTTTGCATCTAGGAATCTTCTAGATTCCGCCGCTGGTGGTACTTTTATGGAAATCACATTAGGATAAGGTACTAAACACCTAGATAACATTATGGCAAATTACTCTCAATGGCATACCGGAAGATCTCCTACTAGTAAAATAGTGCATGCTATTAAAGAAATAAATACTTTGAGTGAAAAGATGGATGAATTAATGAAAAAAGTTCTAGTAATAGTGCTCCTATTTATCCTAATGATATACCTTTGTCTTATTTGATTGGGAATAATAATGAATCTATGGATGTGAATTTTGTTGGTAGGAACAATTTTGGTAATAACGCGTATAGAGGTAATTTCAACCCTAGGCCGTTTCCTAGTAATTCCTCTAATAGTTATGGTAATTCCTACAACAATTCTTATGGAAATTATAATAAGATTCCCTCTGATCTTGCGAACAATATTAAAGAATTTATTAGTTCGCAAAAGGTTTTCAATGCTTCTATTGAAGAAAAATTGCTCAAGATTGATGATTTGGCTAGGAACGTTGATATAATTTCGCTTGAGATTGATTCTTTGAAAATTAGATCTACTCCACCCAAGCATGATATAAATGAGTCTTTAAAATCTATGAGAATTTCTATTGATGAGTGTCAGGAAAGAACCGCTAGAATACGTGCTAAGCGTGAATGGCTTGAAAAGGTGTGTTCTCGTGATAATACTGATGAAGATCTTAAAATGATTGATGTGACTCCTATTGAATATTTATTTTCTAATTCAAATCTTGATAAATATGGGACTAGAGGTAAGTCAACTTTAGTTAAATGCTATCCCAATGATTCGGAGTTTATAGATCTCAATGCTAAAATTGATAAAAGTGGAATTGGTGAGGTCAAAACTTTAAATAGCAATGAACCCACTCTTTTGCATTTCAAGGAATTAAATTATGATAACTATTATTTGATTGATTGTATTTCCTTGTTTCAATCAACATTTAATTCTCTCCATGCTTATAATCGAAATAAGGCTTTTACTAAACATATCGTTGATGCTCTGATGAAATCTTTTGAAGAAAAACTTGAGTTGGAAGTTTCTATCCCTAGAAAGATTCATGATGAGTGGGAACCTACTATTAATATTAACATCAAAGATTATGAGTGCTATGCATTGTGTGATTTGGGTGCTAGTGTTTACACAATTCTGAAAACTTTATGTGGTGTGCTAGGTTATCATGGTCTTGATGATTGCTCTCTAGATTTGCATCTTGCGGATTCCACTATTAAGAAACCTATGGGAAGGATTAATGGTGTTCTTATTTTTGCAAATAGGAATTATGTTCTTGTAGATTTCATTGTTCTTGATATAGATTGCAATCCTACATGTCCTATTATTCTTAGTAGACCTTTCCTTAGAATGATTGGTGCAATTATTGATAGGAAAGAAGGAAACATTAGATTCCAATTTCCATTAAGGAAAGGAATGAAAAACTTTACTAGAAACAAAATAAGATTTCCTTATGAATCATTATGAGAGATACTTTTGGATTGCATACCAAAGATGACAATGCCAAGATCTATTGTGTTATGCCTAGATAGGGGCGTTAAACAATAGCGCTTGTTGGGAGGCAACCCAATTTTATTATTATGTTCTGTTTTTGCTTATGTTTTTGAGTTTTTCACACATTATTACCTCTGTGTTAATTGTGTTTTGGTGTTTTAATTAGTGTTTGAGCCAATTAAGACCTTTGGGATGGTCTATGGTTATTGTTGATTTCATCTTGCTGAAAACCCGAAATTTTTGCGCCAAGTCTAGAAATTTTATAAACTTATAAGAGCGTCTAATGAATCTGAAATTTTTCACAAGATTTATATACAAATTTCCCAGGTTTTCCTAATGTTTCAGAATTTTTGGAGTTACAGAAGTAAATGAAGTTTACAGATTGCTACAGATTGTTCTGTTTTTGACAAATTCTGTTTTCTTTGTGTTGTTTACCTACTTTGATGTATCTATGGGTCGTATCGGGGGGTATGAACCACGTGGAAGTTGGAATACAGTAGATATTGCACCAATATAAATAAACAATGACTTCACCAAAGTACCTAGTGGTGATTTATTTTCTTATACTAACGGATCTCATGAGTTTTTTTGTTGAGTTTTGTGTTGTGAAATTTTCAAGTTTTGGGTAAAGATTTGATGGACTATGGAAAAAGGAGTGCAAAGAGCCTAAGCTTGGGGTTGCCAAGGAACCCCAAGTAATAAAGGATGCCTAAAATCGTAAGCTTGGGGATGCCCCGGAAGTCATCCCCTCTTTCATCTTCAATCCATCGGTAAATTTACTTGACGCTTTATTTTTATTCACCACATGATATGTGTTTTGCTTGGAGAGTCTTGTACGATATGAGTCTTTACTTTTTAGTTTTCCACAATCATCCTTGCTAAACACATCTTTTGAGAGAACAGGCATGAATCGTGAATTTATTATAATACTCTATGTGCTTCACTTATATCTTTTGAGCTAGGCAATTTTGCTCTAGTGCTTCACTTATATCTTTTTAGAGCACGGTGGTGTTTCAGTTTACAGAAATAATTGAACTCTTGTACCTCACTTATATTATTTTGAGAGTCTTTAAACAACATGGTAATTGGTGTAGGTTATGGATTTAGTCCTAATATTATAGGCATCCATGAGGGATATAATAAAACTTTCATATAAAGTGCATTGAATATTATGAGAAGTTTGATTCCTTGCATAAAGTTTTGAGATATAAAGATGGTAATATAAGAGTCATGTTAGGAAGTAATTTTGGATTGGTATAATACTTGTGTAAAGGTTTGTGATTCCCATAGCATGCACGTATGGTGAACCCTTATGTAAGGAAGTCGAAGCATGATTTGTTTATTCATTGTCAACCTTTGTGTGAGGGTTGGGAGCGGGCGATGGTTTACTCCTACCAACATCTCCCCTAGGAACAAACGTCTAATACTTTATTTTCGATGACTAATAGACTTTTGCACAAGTATGTGAGTTCTTTATGACTAATGTGAGTCCACCGATTATATGCACTCTCACCCTGCCATTTTTGCTAGCCTCTCTAGTACCGCGCAACTTTTGCTGGTGCATTAAACCCACCATATATGCTTCCACAAAACAGCCACCATACCTACCTATTATGTCATGTCCATATCCATTCCGAAATATATTGCCATGCATATTCCACTTTTCCGTTTATTATGACACGCACCATCATTTTCATATTTCTTTGCATGATTGAAGATAGCTAGCATGATGTTTTCATGGCTTTACTTTTTTGATTTCATTTGCTATGCTAGATCATTGTACATCCCGGTACACCGCCGTAGGATTCATATAGAGTCATATTTTGTTCTAGATATCGAGTTGTAATTCTTGAGTTGTAAGTAAATAAAAGTGTGATGACCATCATTATTAGAGCATTGTACCATGTGAGGAAAGGATGATGGAAGCTATGATTCCATCACAAGTTGGGATGAGACTCCAAACTTTATGAAAAATAAAAGAGGCCAGCGAAGCCCAAATAAAAAAAGAGGTCATTGATGCCCACCAAAAAAGGAGAGAAAAGAGAGAAGGGACCATCCTACTATCTTTTATCCACACTTGTGCTTCAAAGTAGAACTATGATCTTCATGATAGAGAGTCTCCTATTTTGTCACTTTCATATACTAGTGGAAATTCCTCATTATATAACTTGGCTTGTATATTCCAATGATGGACTTCCTCAAATTGCCCTAGGTCTTAATGAGAAATCAAGTTGGATGCACACCCACTTAGTTTCTTTTTGAGCTTTGATACACTGATAGCTCTAGTGCATCCGTTGCATGGCAATCCCTACTCACTCACATTAATATCTATTAATGGGCATATCTATAGCCTGTTGATATGCCTAGTTGATGTGAGACAATCTTCTCCTTTTTTCTTCACATCCTCTACCATATTATATTCCACCTATTGTGCTATATCCATGGCTCACACTCATGTATTGCGTGAGAGTTGAAAAAGTTTCAGAACATAAAAGGTGTGAAACAATTGCTTGACTTGTCATTGGGGTTGTGCATGATATAAATACTTTGTGTGGGGAAGATGGAGCATAGCCAGACTATATGATTTTGTACGGATAACTTTCTTTTGCCATTATATTTTGAAGAGACACAATTGCTTTGTTAGTATGCTTGAAATATTATTATTTTTATGTCAAAATTAAGCTTTTGTTTTGAGTCTTATGGATCTAAACATTCATGCCACAATAAAGAATATTACATGGATAAATATGTTAGGTAGCATTCCACATCAAAAATTCTATTTTTATCATTTGCCTACTCGATGACCAGCATGAATTAAGCTTGGGGATGCTGATACGTCTCCAACGTATCTATATTTTTTTATTGTTTCATGCTATTATATTATATGTTTTGGATGTTTTATATGCATTAATATGCCATTTTATATTATTTTTGGGACTAACCTATTAACCTAGAGCCTAGTGCCAGTTTCGGTTTTTTCGTTGTTTTTGAGTATTGTAGATAAGGAATATTAAATGGAGTCCAAAAAAAATAAAATCTTTGCGATGATTTTTGTTGGACCAGAAGACATCTACCAGACTTGGAGAGGAAGGCCGGAGACCTGCCAGGAGGTCACAAGCCACCCTAGCGTGGCCAGGGGTCTCGCCCCCCAGGCTTGTGGCCCCCAGCAGGTCATTAACCCAAATCTTCAGCCTATAAATTCCCAAATATTCCCCCAATACCAAAAAGAGCAACGATAATACTTTTCTGTTGACGGAAGCCTCCATTCTCGAGAGATCCAATCTTGGAGCCTTTTCTGGTAATCTGTGGGAGGGAGATTCGATCACGGAGGGCATCTACATCAACTCCATTGCCCCTTTGATGATGTGTGAGTAGTCCCACCACAGACCTATGGGTCCATAGCTAGTAGCTAGATGGCTTCTACTCTCTCTTTATGCTTCAATACCATGTTCTCTATGATCTTCATGGGGATCTATCCGATGTAATACTCTTTTGCGATGTGTTTGTCGAGATCCGATGAATTGTGGGTTTATGATCAACTTATCTATGAATATTATTTAGTTCTTCTCTGGATTCTTATATGGATGATTTCATATCTTTGCAAGTCTCTTCGAGTTATTGGTTTGGTTTGGCCAACTAGATTAGTAATTCTTGCAATGCGAGAAGTGCTTAGTTTTGGGTTCAATCTTGCGGTGGCCTCACGCAGTGACAAAGTAGGGGTAGTGAGACACGTATTGTATTGTTGCCATCAAGGGTAAAAATATGGGGTTTTCATCATATTGCTTCAGTTTATCCGTCTACATCATGTCATCTTACTTAATGTGTTACTCTGGTCTTCATGAACTTAATACTCTAGATGCAGCCAGGAGTCGGTCGATGTGTGGAGTAATAGTAGTATATGCAGAATTGTTTCGGTCTACTTGACACGGATGTGATGCCTATATGCATAATCATTCCCTTGGATATCATCATAACTATGCGCTTTTCTATCAATTGCTCAACAGTAATTTGTTCACCCACCGTGTTATTTTCCTTCAAGAGAGAAGCCGCTAGTGAAACCTATAGCCCCCGGGTATATTTTCCATATTATATTTTTCAGATTTATATACCAAAAATACCTTGCTGCAATTTATTTACCTTTTTTCTTTCTGCAATCTTTTACATCTATCTCTATTAGATCTAATCCTTGCAAGTAATCGTGAAGGGATTGACAACCCCTTTATAGCGTTGGGTGCAAGTGTTTGATTGTTTGTGTAGGTGCATCTATTGGTGACTTGCTTATTCCTCCTACTGGATTGATACCTTGGTTCTCAACAACTGAGGGAAATACTTATCTACTTTGATTCATCACCATTTCCTCTTTAAGGGAAAACCAACACAAGCTCAAGAAGTAGCAAAAATCAGTAGATATTTTATTTTTCCACACGAAACTTAAACATCCCTAACAATCCCAAGTGGTGTCATGGCGTCTCTATTAGCAATTTTAATAGTAACATAATTGTCTCCTATTTCATAGGGTGCTATGTCATTCATAATTTCTTGGTATAGAGTAAAGGGAATAGCACTCACACTAGCACCCATATCACATATAACATGATAGAAATGTCGTCCTATTTTAACTAGGACAACAGGTGTCGTGCGGAACGAACACCTATGAGATCGCGGCGATCCCTTTCGGTTCGGCAGGGGGCAAGATGGCACAAAGAGCTAGTCTGGTAAGTGGCGCACGGGGAATTTTTACCCAGGTTCCGGCCGCACGGATGCGTAAAACCCTACTCCTGCTTGGTTGTATTGATCGTGTTCTTGGGTTCTAGCTACAGGAGCGCCATGAACGACCACTACGTGAGCTTGGAAACCTCGAGTTTTCTAACCATCGGGTTGTACGGTTGTCTAACTGCCCAACTGTCTGATGTCCGATTGTCTAACCTTCCAAAAGTCTAAAAAAGTCCTCCTCTGTAACGCACTGGGCCTCCTTTTATACTTAAGGGAATCCCAACAATGGCGTACAGTTTGCACATGGGATGCACAATGTTGATATAGTGCTATCGTACCTAACCCTAACGGAGTAGGACCAGAGCATTAAATGCACCGTTAGGGGCCTCAGTCAGTCAGTGGGACGGGACGGGGGCCCGTCCCACCGGCGCCGTTTAGCTCCCTCCAACATCGACACTGTGAAACGCGTCCAGGTGAATCAACACCTGGCACGTGCATTGGCGGTCCTTGCCGGGGCCTTGCCTTGCCTGCACCTTGCCTTGTCGAGGTCCTAGAGGCTCTACAGCCCTCCCGGCAAGGTCTTGCCGGTAGTCTTGAGTCTTCTGTGCTGGTGCTTGACAAGTCTTTGTCGGGCCTTGCCGCTGGGGTGGCTACTACTGCCCGTGCACGAGTAAAGGGGCACTAAATGGGCCAAAAACTCTAGTGCACCGACAGGAGCCCCTGGGCCTAGGCCATACACGTCGCGAGGTATTGTTGTGCTAGGCCCAACCAGTGCATGGGCACGCGTGGCAGGGCCTTGCAGTTTGCGATCATTGTGCTCGCTGCGCTTCCCCATGATGCTCATTGAATGCAGGTAGTGGGATACATGTGCGGCGCGGCCGCCGAATTTTCAATTACCGCGTCAGGTCTTTTCTGCCACGCGCGCCACATGCATAGCGGGGAGCTAGCAATGGGTGCCCGTGATTTAAAGTCCTGAGAAAAGGCAGTAACTGCGGTGTCATGGATTGGGGCCCGTGGACTTCGGCTTCTAGGGTCCATCCCCCTTTCCGCCTGTCCTGGCCCTCTCCTCCGTGCAATGCTGGTCCAGGAGGGGCCAGTTTCTTGCCTACCCATGTGGCAGCCCTCCTCGTCCGCGCAGTGCTGGTCCAGAGGGGTTAGGCTGGGCTTCTGCTGGGGGCCTCTCGCCATCTTTTTCTTCTTGTATGCCGCCTCTCCTTTCCATTTTTTCTTCTTGTAATCTCCCCTGGGGGAGAAAGACAAATAAATATGTACTCAAAAAAGGCGATATCTTATGTAAATTTCACCCCATTTTGAATGGATGCATATTATCTTCCTTGGTAGACTGCTTCTGTGTATGAAATTTTCCCTACGCCCTTTATGGAAGAATCTTGTCGGTGTGTGTATCCCTACCGCGAGCACTTTGAGGAACGGGTCCTTAGCTGGCTACTGGCGGTGCCACTGCCGGCATAAAGACCTTGGCATCCTTGGCGCGGCCGTTCAAGGCATCGGCCCTACTCGAAAACGGGATAAGGGCGTGAGCGCTGTCACTTGAATCGTTAGGAGAATGATGTGATGGAGAAGACCCAAACTACAAACGTAGCATATGATCGTCTCAGTTTATTGCTACTGTTTTGTGCATGTCAAGTATCTATTCCTATGACCATGAGATCATGCAACTCACTGACACCGGAGGAGTGCCTTGTGTGTATCAAACGTCGCAACGTAATTGGGTGACTATAAAGGTACTCTACAGGTATCTTCGAGGGTGTCTGTTGGGTTGGCATGGATCAAGACTGGGATTTGTTAATCTATGTGACAGAGAGGTATCTCAGGGCCCACTCGGTAATACAACATCACAACAAGCCTTGCAAGCAATATGACTAAGTGTTAGTCATGGGATCTTGTATTACGGAACGAGTAAAGAGACTTGCCGATAACGAGGTTGAACTCGGTATGGAGATACCAACGATCGAATCTCGGGCAAGTAACATACCAAAGAACAAAGGGAACATCATACGGGATTAACTGAATCCTTGACATAGAGGTTCGACCGATAAAGATCTTCGTAAAATATGTAGGAACCAATATGGGCATCCAGGTCCCGCTATTGGTTATTGACCGTAGAGGTGTCTCGGTCATGTCTACATAGTTCTCGAACCCGCAGGGTCTGCACACTTAAGGTTTGGTGACGTTTTCGTAGTATAGAGTTATGCATGGTGGTGACCGAAGGTTGTTCAGACTCCCGGACGTCACGAGGAGCTCTGGAATGGTCTGGAGGTAAAGATTGATAATATAGGAAGTCCTGTTTCAGTCGCCGCAAAAGTTTCGGGCTCATCGGTAGTGTACCGGGAGTGCCGGTAGTGTACCAGGGGACCATCGGGAGAGGTATTTCGACCCAAGAGGCTACATGGGCTGTGGGAGGAGGTAAACCAGCCCCTGGTGGGCTGGACGAAGCCTCCTCTAAGGGCCCATGCGGCTGGAGTGGTTTGAGAAGGAAAAAATCCAAAGGTGGAGAGGTGGAAAGAGTTTCCAAGTGGAAAGGAGGAAGCCTACTCCTAATAGGATTGGAGTAGGACTTCTCCACCTACAATTCGCCCAAACCTTGAGGGTTTGAGGCTGCCTCCTCCCCTCCCTCCCTCCTATATATACTAGAGGATTTAGAGGAAAAATCTAACCCTAATAGCCACGTGCTACCTCTCCTCTAGTGCATAGTTTCTCCTCTAGATCGGTTTTCTACAGTGCTTAGGCGAAGCCCTGCCGGAATAGCTCCACCACCATCGCTGCAACGCCATCGCGCTGCCGGAAAACTCGTCTATCTCTCCGCTCCCTCTTGCTGGATCAACAAGGTGGAGATCGTCATCGAGCTGTACGTGTGCTGACCGCGGCGGTGCCGTCCATTCGGCGCTCGATCGGAAGGACCGTGATCAAGATCACGAGACGGATCGTGATGAGATCGCGGGACGGATCGTGATGAGTTCGTGGGACGGATCGTGATTGGATCGCGGGACGGATCATGATGAGATCGTGGGATGCTCGGAGATTTGGATCACGAAGACGTTCGACTACACCAACCGCGTTTCTTAACGCTTCCTGCTTAGCGATCTACAAGGGTATGTAGATCCACTCTCCCTCTCGTAGATGCTCATCACCATGGATAGATCTTGCGTGTGCGTAGGAATTTTTTTGTTTCCCATGCAACGTTCCCCAATAGTGGCATCATGAGCTAGGTTTATGTGTAGATGAGATCTCAAGTAGAACACAAAGAGTTTGTGGGCGTTGATGCTTAGATTGCTTCCTCCCTTGGTTGTGTTTTGGTTCAGCGGTATTGTGGGATGAAGCGGCCCGGACCAACCTTACTCGTACGCTTATGAGAGACCGGTTCCATCAACTGACGTGTAACCTCGTTGCACAAAGATGACTGGCGGGTGCCTGTTTCTCCTACTTTAGTTGGATCGGATTCGACAAAGGCGGTCCTTGAGAAGGTTGAAAAGCAACTTATGTATCACCGTTGTGCTTTATGCGTAGGTGAGAATTGTTCTTGCTAGATACCCGTAGCAGCCACGTAAAACATGCAACAACAATTAGAGGACATCTAACTTGTTTTTGCAGGGTATGTTGTGATGTGATATGGCCAATTACATGATGTGATATATGTGATGTATGAGATGATCATGTGTTGTATAGAATATCACGACTTGCATGTCGATGAGTCTGGCAACCGCCAGGAGCCACAGGGTTGTCTTTAATTATTGTATGACATGCGTGTCAATCATTAAGCGCTATGTAATGCTTTACTTTATCGTTAAACGGTAGCAATAGTAGTAGAAGCATGACGGGCGCGACAAACCCGATGGCGACACGTTGACGGAGATCAAGATGATGGAGATCATGGTGTCACGCCGGTGTCAATGGAAATCAGGCCAGTGCTTTCAAGATGGAGACCAAAAGCACAAGTTCATGGCCATATCATGTCACTTATGATTTTCATGTGATGTTAATCCTTTTATACACTTTGTTTTGATTAGGACGACAGTAGCATTATAAGGTGATCCCTCACTTTATTTCAAGATAAATTGTGTTCTCCCCGAGTGTGCACCGTTGCGAAAGTTCGTCTTGTCAAGACACCACGTGATGATCGGGTGTGATAGACTCTACGTTCACATACAATGGGTGCAAGCCAGTGTTGCACATGCAGAACACTCGGGTTAAACTTGACGAGCCTAGCATGTACACACATGGCCTCGGAACACAAGAGACCGAAAGGTCGAACATGAGTCATATAGTAGATATGCTCAACATGATGATGTTCACCATTGAAACCACCTCAACTCACGTGATGATCGGACTTGAGTTGGTGAATTTGGATCATGTATCACTCGAATGACCGGAGGAGTGTCAATTTGAGTGGGAGTTCTTCAGTAATATGATTAACTGAACTCATTATCATGAACATAGTCAGTAGTGTCTTTGCAAATTATTTTGTAGATTACTTGCTCGCGTTGTAGCTCCCTTCAATTTTTATATGTTCCTAGAGAAATAGAGTTGAAAGATGATGGTAGCAATATTGCTGACTGGGTCCGTGATCTAAGGATTGTCCTCATTGCTGCATAGAAGGCTTATGTCCTTAATGCACCGCTCGGTGCGCCAACCCCTCTAGCGTCGTTTGTAGATGTTGTGAACATCTGACAGGCACGATCTGATCACTACTTGATAGTTTAGTGCATCACATTCCGGCTTAGAATTGAGGCTCCGAAATGTTTTGAACGTCACAGAACATATGAGATGTTCTAAGAGCTGAAATTAGGATCTCAGGCTCGTTCCCGTGTTGCGAGATATGAGATCTCCAAGATGATTCTTTGCCTGCAAGATAAAGGAGAATAGCTCAATCGTTGAGCATGTGCTCAGATTGTCTGGGTGCTACAATCGCTTGAATCGAGTGGGAGTTGATCTTCCAGATAAGATAGTGATTGATATAGTTCTCCAAGTCACTATCACTAAGCTACTAGAACTTGGTGATGAACTATAAAATGACAGGGATAGAAATAATGATCCCTGAGCTGTTCGCGATGTTTGACACCGCAAAGGTAGAAATCAAGAAGGAGTGTCAAGTGTTGATGGTTAGTCGAACCACTAGTTTCGAGAAGGGCAAGAGAAAGGAGGGAAACTTCATGGATAGAAAGTCAGTTGCTACTCCAGTGAAGCAATCCAAAGTTGAAGCCAAACCCGAGACTAAGTGCTTCGATTATGAGGAGAGCGGTCGTTGAAGTAGAACAACCCTAGATACTTGGTAGATAAGAAGGCTGGCAATGTCGACAGAAGTATATTTGATATACGTGTTAATGATGTGTACCTTGCAAGTACTCCTAGTAGCACCTGGGTATTGGATACCGGTTCGGTTGCTAAATGTTAGTAACTCGAAATAAAAGCTACGAAATAAACGGAGAACTAGCTAAGGGTGAGGTGACGATGTGTGTTGGAAATGTTTCCAAGGTTGATGTGATCAACATCGCATGCTCTCTGTACCTTCGAGATTAGTGACGAACCTAAATAAATGTGAGAATTGTTTGTTGAATCTTGATCATAGTAATAGACATGTTAATAACATTGATGCCAAGAGATACAAAGTTTATAATGATAGTACCACATACTTGTGGCACAGCCGCTAAATGTCATATTCGTATAAAGCGCATGAAGAAACTCCATGCTTATGGAGCTTTGGACTCACTCGATTTCGAATCAGTTGAGACATGCGAACCATGCCTCTTGGGCAAGATGACTAAGGACCCCGTTTTCCAGATGGATGAAGCGGGAAAGTGATTTATTGGAAAAGATACATGTTGATGTATGCAATCCAATGAGTCTTGTAGCGTGCAGTGGATATTGTTATTTTCTTACCTTCACTGATGATTTGAGTAGATATAGTGTATATTTACTTAATGAAACACAAGTCTGAATCATTTGAAAGGTTCAAGCAAATTCAGAGTGAAGTTTAAGATCATCGTGACAAGAAGATAAAAATGTCTACGATATGATTGTCGAGATGAATATCTGAGTTGCGAGTTTGGCATACAACTTTATACAATGTGAAAATTGTTTCACAACTCACGCCACCTAGAACACCATAGTGTGATGGTGTGTCCGAACATCATAGTTGTGCTCTATTGGATATGGTGCATGCTATGATGTCTCTTATCGTTTTGCTACTACAGTTTTGGGGTTATGCGTTAGAGACAACTACATTCACTTTAAATAGGGCACCATCTAAATCCGTTGAGATGACACCGTCTGAACTATGGTTTGATAGAAACCTAAGCTGTCATTTCTTATTGTTTGGGGCCGCAACGCTTATGTGGAAAAAGGTTTTCACCTAATGAGCTCGAAGCCAAAGCGGACAAATGCATCTTCATAGAATACCCTAAGAACAGTTGGGTATACCTTCTATCTTAGATCCAAGTGCAAAGTATTTGTTGCTAAAATGGGTCCTTTCCCGAGAAAAAGTTTCTCTCGAAAGAATTGAGTGGGAGGAATATAGAACTTGATGAGGTTGTTGAATTTTTGTTTCAACCAGAGAGTAGCGTAGCGCAGAAAAATGTTTCTGTGGAACCCACGTCAGTTGAAGAGGAAGTAAATGATGATGATCGTGAAGCTTCGGATCAAGTTACTATCAAACCTCGTAGGTCGACAAGGATGCATACTGCTCCTGCGTGGTACGACAACCCAGTCTTGCAGGTCATGTTGTTGGACAATGATGAACCTACGAGATATGGAGAAGCGATGATGGGCCTGGATTCCGACAAATGGTTGGAGGCCATGAAATCCGAGAACAGATCCATGTATGAAAACCAAGTATAGACTTTGGTAGACTTTCTATTTGTACGGCAGGTCGTGGAGTACAAATGGACCTTTAAAATAAAGACAGACGCTGATGGTAAATGTCACCATTTATGAAGCTTAACTTGTCAAAAAGAAGTTTCCGACAAAGTTCAAGGAGTTGACTACGATGAGACTTTCTCACTCGTAGCAATGCTAAAGTCTGTTGGAATTATGTTAGCAATTGCTGCATTTATCAATTATGAAATCTGGTAGATGGATGACAAAACATCGTTTCCTTAACAGTTTACTTGAGGAAAGGTTGTATATGATACAACCAGAAGGTTTTGTGAGTCATAAGGATGCTAAAAGGTGTGCGAGCTCCAGAAATCCATCTAAGGGCTGGAGCAAGCATCTCGGAGTTGAATATACACTTTGATGAGGTGGTCAAAGTTTTGTAGTTTATACAAAGTTTACAAGAAACTTGTATTTACAATAAAGTGAGTGGGAGCACTATAGAATTTCTGATAAGTATATGTGGATGACATAATGTAGAATTTTTGGAAAGCATAAACGGTTGTTTGAAAAGTGATTTTCAAAGGAAGACCTGGATAAAGCTACCTAATTGTTGAGCATCAAGATCTATAGAGATAGATCAAGATGCTTGATGAGACTTTCAATGAGTACATACCTTGACAAGATTTTGAAAGAGTTCAAAATGGATCAGTGAGAGAAAGAGTTCTCGCCTGATTTGTAAGGTGTGAAGTTGAGTGAGACTCAAAGCTCGACAACGGCAGAAGAAAGAGAAAGGACGAATGTCGTCCCCTATGCCTTAGCCATAGGATCTGTATAGTATGCCATGTTGTGTACCGCACCTATGTGTGCCTTGCCATGAGTCCATCAAGGGGTACAAGAGTGATCCAGGAGTGGATCACTGGACAACGGTCAATATTATCCTTAGTGACTAAAAGACTAAGGAAATGTTTCGCGGTTATGGAGGTGATAAAGAGTTCGTCGTAAAGAGTTCTATGGTTTCCTAGTCATGGACACAAGATGTCATTTGATAACGGGATCACATCTTTAGGAGAATGATGTGATGGAGAAAACGCAAACTACAAACATAGCATATGATTGTGTGAGTTTATTGCTACTGTTTTCTGCATGTCAAGTATATGTTCTACGACCATGAGATCATGCAACTCACTGACACAGGAGGAGTGCCTTGTGTGTATCAAACGTCACAACGTAACTAGGTGACTATAAAGGTACTCCACAGGTATCTTCGAGGGTGTCTGTTGGGTTGGCATGTATCAAGACTGGGATTTGTTAATCTGTGTGACGGAGAGGTATCTCAGGGCCCACTCGGTAATACATCATCACAACAAGCCTTGCATGCAATATGACTAAGTGTTAGTCACGGGATCTTGTGTTATGGAACGAGTAAAGAGACTTGTCGATAACGAGGTTGAACTAGGTATGGAGATACCGTCGATCGAATCTCGGGCAAGTAACATACCAAAGAACAAAGGGAACATCATACGGGATTAACTGAATCCTTGACATAGAGGTTCGACCGATAAAGATCTTCATAGAATATGTAGGAACCAATATGGGCATCCAGGTCCCGCTATTTGTTATTGACCATAGAGGTGTCTCGGTCATGTCTACATAGTTCTCGAACCCGCAGGGTCTGCACACTTAAGGTTTGGTGAGGTTTTGGTAGTATAGAGTTATGCATAGTGGGGACCGAAGGTTGTTCGGAGTCCCGGATGAGATATGTCATGAGGAGCTCCGGAATGGTTTGGAGGTAATGATTGATATATAGGAAGTCCTGTTTTGGTCACTGGAAAACTTTCGGGCTCATCGGTAGTGTACCGGGAGTGTCGGTAGTGTACCGAGGGACCATCGGGAGAGGTATTTCGACCCAAGAGGATACACGGGCTGTGGGAGGAGGTAAACCAGCCCCTGGTGGGATGGCCGAAGCCTCCTCTAAGGGACCATGCGGCTGGAGTGGTTTGAGAAGGAAAAATCCAAAGGTGGAGAGGTGGAAAGAGTTTCCATGTGGAAAGGAGGAATCCTACTCCTAATAGGATTGGAGTAGGACTCCTTGACCTCCAATTTCGACCAAACCTTGAGGGTTTGAGGCTGCCTCCTCCCCTCCCTCCCTCCTATATATACTAGAGGATTTAGAGGAAAAATCTAACCCTAATAGCCACGTGCTACCTCTCCTCTAGTGCATAGTTTCTCCTGTAGATCGGTTTTCTACAGTGCTTAAGCGAAGCCCTGCCGGAATAGCTCCACCACCATTGTTGCAATGCCGTCGCGCTGCCGGAGAACTCGTCAACCTCTCATCTCCCTCTTGCTGGATCAAGAAGGCGGAGATCGGCATCGAGCTGTATGTGTGCTGAACGCGGAGGTGTCGTCCGTTCGGCACTAGATCGGAAGGACCGTGATCAAGATCACGAGACGGATCGTGATGAGATCGCAGGACGGATCATGATGAGTTAGCGGGAAGGATTGTGATTGGATCGCGGGACGGATCATGATGAGATCGCAGTACGCTCGGCGATTTGGATCGCTAAGATGTTCGACTACACCAACCACGTTTCTTAACGCTTCCCGCTTAGCGATCTACAAGGGTATGTAGATCCACTCTCCCTCTCGTAGATGCTCATCACCATGGATAGATATTGCGTGTGCGTAGGAAATTTTCTGTTTCCCGTGCAACGTTCCCCAACAGTTTTCGCAACCTATCTTTTTGTTGCCTTTCTTCTTCCGGCAAGTTTTTTTTGAGACGCCGCGCTCATAGGTATCCGTACCATCATTCCCCCTGGCAAATCTGCACGTGAGGGATCCTTTTGTCCTTTGAAAAAACAAAGAGGAGAAAATATAGATATGGAACCTTGGCGGTCCGTTAGTCGTTGCCGGGATTAAGTGCAATGCAACACTTCAGATAAACATGCACATAAGTAAACATGAGAATCGAACAAGATTGCAGAACACTTATCTGTACTTATTTATGCACAGGGTCTGAGCCTGGCTTTGTACCAAGGATTACATGCTTCAGCGGCAAGACTTGTACAAAGGGTGGTTGCCGGGGCTGGCCCTGTAACCGCGCCTTATGGGTAGAACTTCCGAAGATGTTCAATATTCTAGGAGTTGCTCATCGGAACACCATCCTCGGTCTGCAGGTGGACTACGCCGGGCCTAGTGACTCATACTACCCGATAAGGGCCTTCCCACTTCGGCGTCAACTTGTTTGGATTCTTGGCGGACTAAACTCGCCGAAGAACAAGGTCGCCTTCCTCAAGACTTCTAGCATTGACTTTGCGGCTATGGTAGCGATGCAAGGCTTGCTGGTAGCATGCAGCTCTTACATCAGCCTGAAGACGGTCTTCCTCAAGGAGCGTCGTGTCGTCTTGCCACAACTGCTCTTGCTCGAGCTCATCATAAGTGAGCACTCGAGGTGACCCATATATGAATTCCATGGGGAGAACTGTCTCCGCCCCATAGACAAGGGAGAAGGGTGTCTGGCGGTAGCTCGATTTGGCGTCGTCCTGATTGACCAAAGAACCACTGGCAACTCATCAACCCAGTTCCTTCCGCACTTGTGATGCCTATCAAAAGTTCTTGTCTTGAGGCCTCGCAGGACTTCAGCATTAGCCCTCTCCGCTTGGTCGTTGCTCCTTGGGTGTGCAATGGAAGGAAAACAGATTTTGCTACCAAGGTCTTGGACATACTGCATGAAGGTGCAGCTCGTGAACTGTGTGCCATTGTCAGTGATGATCCTGTTGGGAACACCAAAGCGGCAAACTAGTCCTTTAAAGAACTTGATGCCAGACTATGTTGTCACCTTCCTCACTGCTTCCGCTTTCGACCACTTTGTGAACTTGTCGATCGCCACGTACAAGTACTCAAAGCCCCCGACAACGCAGGGAAAGGGACCCAAGATGTCGAGCCCCCAGACCGAAAATGGCCAGGAGAGCGGGATTGTTTGAAGGGCTTGAGCTGTTTGATGTAGTTTCTTTGAATGAAACTAGCATGTTTCACACTTGGTTACTAACGCAATTGCATCCTAGAGGCAATGGGCCAAAAGAAACCTTGCCGGAATGCCATTCTGACAAGTTCTCTTGATCCTATGTGGGAGCCACATATGCCTCTGTGTATCTCTGCCAACAGCTCCAGTCCATCCTCCCGAGAAATGCACTTGAGTTTCATGCCATTCGGTCTCCTTCTGTACAGGACGTCATCTACGAACTGGTAGATACGAGACCGGCGGGCTACTTTCTCTGCTTCCTCTTGTTCCTCGGGGACTTCTCCTGTTTGAAGGAATTGGACAAGGTGTTGTGCCCATGCTGGAGCCTGGGGATTGACAACATGGACTAAAGGTGTATCCTCTACCGGGGTAGCATTTGCCTCGATAGCAAGGGCCTGAGGGCCTGCCGGAGTCTGCTGCTCTCTAGCAAGCCTGGCGGGAGCGTACGCTTCTACGACAAGAGCCGGGGGGCCTGCCGGAGCATAGTACTCACCGGCAAGCCTGCTGTTCTCTTTGCCAACTTTCTCGCCGACGGCTTCAGGGAGCTCTTCTGGGAAATACTTGCCGGAACTTAACTTCCTTCTCTCCTCTTGTCCAGTTGATGGTGTCACGGAGGGTTGAGTTAGTTAGAGCACGAAAGTTCCTGGTTCCACACGTAACTTAAGGGCAGCACATTTTGACAGGCCATCAGCAACGACGTTCTCTGCATGTGGAACATGCGCCATTTGCAGGTCGTCAAAACATTCTTCCAACTTCCTCACTTCATCTACATAAGCTTCCATCAATGGACTCTGGTAATCTTTGTTCACTTGTCTAACGACAAGTTGAGAATCACCCCTGACAATAAGTTTCTTGATCCCGAGGTCTATTGCGATCTGGAGACCGGCAAGCAGTCCTTCGTACTCAACAGTGTTGTCTGTTGATCTCTCTCGGGGAAAGTGCATCTAGACCGCATATCTGAGGTGCTCTCCGGTGGGTGTGACATGCAGCACTCTAGCACCGGCGCCTTGCAGCGAGAAAGCTCCTTCAAAATACATGATCCATTCTCGATCAGTCTCCTTGCCGGGGAGAGTTGACTATGGAATCTCTTCATCGGGCGTTGGGCTCCATTCTGCAATGAACTCTGCCAAGGCCCTGCTCTGAATGGACGAAGTGCTTCCAAACTTAAGACCAAAGCTTGATAGTTCCAAAGCTCACTCCACAATCTTGCCGGTAGCTTCTGGGTTTCTCAGTATCCGCTGTAGCGGGAAGCGGGTGACAAAGGTGATCTCATGTGCTTGGAAGTAATGGTGCAGCTTCCTCGAGGCCATAAGAAGGCCGAAGAGCAATTTTTGCACGCCAGAATACCTTGATCTAGCCCCCTGCAACAAGGAGCTGACAAAATAGACTGGTCGCTGCACCACTTTCTTCTTCTGAACTATCACTTTCAACTGAGCAGATCCTTCTTTGCGGGCACCAGACCCTGCCAGAGACTGTCCCGACTCATCACTTGGTGTCCCTGCCGTTGCCGCTGCTTCGTCATCAACTTCTCTTTAAGCCACTAGTGCAGCACTCACCACTTGATTCGTTGCCGCTAGGTACAGCAACAACGACTCTTGTGGTTTTTGTGCAACTAGGACTGGCAGAGAGGAAAGGTACCTCTTCAAATCCTGCAACGCCGCCTTCGCCTCCGGAGACCATTTCATTGGACCTGCCTTCTTCATGATTTTGAAAAAGGGCAGGGCGCGCTCAGCAGATTTTAAGATGAACCTACTCAGAGCAACAACACAACTGGCAGGGCATCGCACGTCCTTGACTCGTCTTGGTGCCTCAATCTGCTCAATTGCTTTGATCTTGTCACAATTCACTTCGATTCCGCGTTGAGACACAAAGAACCCGAGAAGCTTGTCGGATGGGATGACGAACACACATTTCTCGGGATTGAGTGACATGTTGATCTTGCGCAGATTGTCAAATGTTTCTTCTAATTCTGATATGAGCATAGCCTTGTCCTTGGTCTTGACCACTATATCGTCCATATAAGCTTCCATATTTCTATGTAGCTGGAGCTCCAGACCAATCTGGACTGCTCTTGCAAAGGTAGAACCAGCGCTTTTCAACCCGAAAGGCATACACAAAAAGCAGTACGTACCACATGGGGTGATAAACACAGTCTTCTCTTCGTCTTCCTTGGACATAAAGATCTGATGATAACCGGAATAGGCGTCAAGGAAAGACAACAAGTCGCAACCGGCGGTGGAGTCCACAATCTGGTCGATGCGCGGCAAGGGAAAAGGATCTTTGGGGCAGGCCTTGTTGATGTGTGTGAAATCAATGCATAGCCTCCACTTCCCATTCGCCTTGCACACTACAACTGGATTGGCCAACCACGTAGGGTGGAGTACTCCTCTGATCAGACCAGCTGCCTCTAACTTCTTGATTTCTTCGGCAATAAACAGTTGCCGCTCCAAAGCTTGCTTCCGAACCTTCTGCTTGACGGGTCGCGCGTGTGGACAGACGGCAAGGTGGTGCTCAATCACCTTCCTGGGAACACTGGGGATATCAGATGGTTGCCATGCAAACACATCGACATTCACTCGCAGGAAGGCGACGAGCGTGCTTACCTATTTGTCACCAAGGTTGGAACTTATGGTGAAAGTTCCCCCCGAACCATCCTCCTTGGCGGGCACCTTCTTGGTCTCTGGCGGGGCAGCCTTGGACCTTTTTCTTTTGCTAGTGGAGCTCTCTGGTATATCGTCAACAGTAGTGCAAAACCCCAAAGAGGTGCACTTGCCGGATTATGCGTCAGAGGCCTTGCCGGTCTTCTTCCCCCCGGGAGCTTCAGCGGCAGGAGCAAGTGCCTTAGTGGCAGGTGCTACGACTGTGCCCCGGTAGAGTTGGTTGGAACAAATAAGCGCACTCTTCTTGTAGGAGTGGATGGTAATGACGCTCATTGGTCCGGGCATCTTCATCATGTTGTAAGCAAAATGAGTGGCCACCATGAACTTGGCCAGTGCCAGACGACCAAGGATGCCGTCATATGCCAATGAGATCTCGGGAACGTCAAAGACAATCTTCTCAGTTCTGAAATTGATGTTGCTGCCAAACATCACCGGCAGCGTGACCTTGCCTTTTGGCTGAGTCCTTCCCGAATTGACCCCTTGGAAAGCGCCTATTGGCTCGAGATCTCCGTCAGGAATCTGCAGCCTCCGAATGACATCGAGCGAGATGAGGTTCAGGCTGGCCCCACTGTCGACTAACATCTTCGTCACCTTGAGGTTGCGGATTGTTGTTGAGACCAACAACGGCGGGCACCCGACCGCAGTTATGCGATCTGGGTGATCCTTGGCGTCGAAGATGATAGGAGTGTTGGACCATTTAAGAGTTTTCTGTGTGCCGATAGAGGGCTCTACCGCATTAACCTCGCGTGCCCATTGTTTAAGTTGGAGATGAGACGAATGCGACGAGGCTCCTCCTTCTATGCACATCGCCTCCGTAGCCTTCTAAAACTCATGCTCACTGGACTCGTCGTCTTCTTCGACATCATCATCATCTCTTTCTTTTTTGTCGCTGCCGCGGGCGGGCCGATACTTCTGTTGCTTGGGCTTACCACGGTGACCTCCTCGACCAACATGCTTCTTGTCGGACCCCTCAACACCATCCTGACCCTTCTCCTTGTCGCTCCTTTCATATTCGGCCCTCTGTTTCTCGGCAAGCTTCTCAACTTGTCGGCATTCTTGGAGGTTGTGGCCTTTGGTGCGATGGATCTTGCAATACTGCTTTCCGGAGTCTTCTGGCTTGCCGGCGGCTGCCAGGGCATGGCAGGAGGTGCACCCGGCAACATCGTTGCCAGGGTCGTCGACCTTGCCTTTCTTGGCGACATCGGGGTTGCCAGATCCTTCGACGGCTAGCACGGTCTTGCCCTTGCACTTCTTCTTCCACCGCCGGCCCTTCTTTGCCAGGGCAGCCGTGTCTTCGTTCTCAAAGTTGACCTCTGCATCGGCATCTTCGCCGAGGAGTCTTCTCCCTTCTTCAGCCCGAGCGCACTTGTCTGCCAAAGCATAAAGCTCGGCGATGTGCCTGACTCTGTTCATCGCCAGCTCTTCCCGCATCCTACAGTTGTGCATGTTCTGATGGAACGCGCTGTTAACAACGGCAGGGTGAATGTCTGGGATGTTGTGGTGTACGCGGTTGAACCTCTGGATGTACTTGTGCAGAGTTTCACCTTCCTTCTGGGGGATGATGTGCACATCGCTCTCTTGGCCAGGAGCTTGATGACCCCGATTAAGGCGCCAACAAACTCGTGACACAGGTCTGCCCAGGAAGCGATGGACCCCTCCGGCAAGTGCATCAGCCATGACCTGACGTTGGGCTTAAGCACCAACAGGAAGTAGTTGGCCAATATCTTGTCGTCGCGACCCCCGGCAGCCTACACCGTAATGGTGTAGATGCTCATGAACTCTAACGGATGGGTCTTGCCGTCATATTTCTCTAGGACTTCTGGTATGAACATGCGGGAGTTGGGACACTAGACTTGCTGCAGCTCATGGGTCAACGCTGGACAGCCCGCCTCATAAGGTAGGCTGGCAGGATACCCCGGCCCGGACTTGTCTACAATGGCCCCCCCCACACTTGTCCGATTGGAGGCACGCTTCCCGCTGCCGCTCGATCGCGGTTCGAGCGTCCTCCTTGCCACATTCCCAAAGAACATGACGCTGATCACGGCGCGTCCGTGGGTCAGACGCCGCCGTTGAGTAACCGTCATAGGCATCGTCCCGTCGGGTCGGCGACTGACGATGATGTCATAGAGGAGAGTGCGTCGAGGACGCGCCGACTCCGGGAACTTCACCATTGGTCTGAGGTGGCCCTGTGGGATGAAGCTTATCTACGAGGCTGAGGAGGCTCTGAATGGTGGCTCTCTGTTCGTCGAGCTTCTCCGCAGCAGGAGGGAAGTTCAGGAGTAGCTGCGCTCGCGCCATCGCTTCCTCCGCTATGGATGGCATCAAGCGGTGTGAGGAACACGAGGTGATCTAACTCCTAACCACGTTAGAAGGAGCACCGCCACGGTCCCACGTCGGCATGCCACTCCCGCTTACATGCTGGTCCCGTGCATCTTGGGAATGATGCGCATGAGCTTTTCCATGGCGACGTTGTGAACTGCGGGCGTCGTGGTGCGGCTCTCCACGCACATCCTGAGAAGGTCACGGCATAGGCACCGGCATGGGTGCCCTATAAGACACTCTTCCACCCTCAAAGTTCACCGTACCACCTGCGGGCGGTACTGCTCCGTCCTGAGACCCAAGGGCATGGGGGTTCCCACCGCCGCCATGAGCGTCTCCACGGCGAGCGTCGGCACCTGCTTGGCCTTGGTCACCGGAGCGTCGCAGAAGTTCGGAACCTCCGCCTCCTCCTCCTCCCCCCGTGTCTACACCGTCTCCCGTCCGTGCAGATACAGGGATGGCGGACATGGATGGGCCAACTCCCAATAGGCCCTTCCTCTTGGGGGCCATGGCGATGATGAAGCTGGGGCGCGAATCACTAGAACGGGTTCGCACCACTCACCCCCCTACCTGGTGCACCAAAGATGTCGTGGGGAACGAACACCTATGGGATCGTGGGGATCCCTTTCGATTTGGCAGGGGGCGAGCTGGCACAAAGTGCCAGTCCGGTAAGCAGCGCACGGGGAGTTTTTACACAGATTCGGGCCGCACGGATGCGTAAAACCCTACTCCTTCTTGGTTGTATTGATCGTGTTCTTGGGTTCCAGCTATAGGAGCACCATGAACGGCCGCTACGTGAGCTTGCAAACCTCGAGTTGTCTAACCATCGGGCTGTCCGGTTGTCTAACTGCCCAACTGTCTAATGTCCAATTGTCTAACCTTCCAAAAGTCTAAAAAAAGTCCTCCTTTGTAACGCCATGGGCCTCCTTTTATACTTAAGGGTATCCCAACAGTGGCGTACAATGTGCACACGGGATGAACAGTGCTGCTACAGTGCTATCATACCTAACCCTGACGGAGTAGGACAAGAGCATTAAATGCACCGTAAGGGCCCTCAGTCTGTCAGTGGGACGGGGCGGGGGCCCTTCCTATCGTCGCCGCTTAGATCCCTCCAACGTCGATGCCGCGACACGCGTCCTCGTGAATCGACACCTGGCATGTGCGCTGGTGGTCCTTGCCGGGGCTTTGCCTTGCCGGGGGCCTGGAGGCTCTACAACCCTCCCGACAAGGTCTTGCCGGTAGTCTTGAGTCTTCTGTGCTGGTGCTTGACAAGTCTTCGCTGGGCCTTGCTATCGGGGCGGTTACTACTACCTGTGCATGAGTAATGGGGCACTAGATGGCCCAAAAACTCTAGTGCACCGACAACAGGCATGCCAATTACGGGTATATGTTTATCTTTCTCATCGGGTTTGACAATTCTAGCGGCTTCACCACTGAAGTAAATAACATGCCCATCAATATTTTCTACCAAGAGATCTTTAACCATAGCAACACTAGCTTCTACTTTAATTTGTTCAGAAGGCTTAGGTGCTTGAATATTACTTTTGCGAACTACAGTTGATACCTTAGTATGTTCCTTTATCCTAACAGGGAAAAGTGGTTTTTCAATATAAGTAGTAGGCACCACTGGATCAACATTGTAAATGATAGTTTTCTCTTTAGCTATGACCGGGTACTTGATTTTTTTAATAGGGGATGATACTTAAACTACTTCTCCTTAAGAAGATCAACATGAGTAGCAAATGATTCATAAAAAGAGTCTACTATCTTAGAGTCAAGTCAATATTTAGTGCTAAACTTGTGAAAAGCATTGGTATTCATAAAAGATTTAACACAATCAAACTCAAGCGTAATACTTGACTCATTACCATCTCAAGTTCCCAACCTTCAGAGTTGCGTTTAACTCTTTCTAAGGAATCCCACTTGAATTCAATAGTCTTCTTCATAAAAGAACTAGTACAAGAAGTATGGAGCATGAATCGATCATTATGAGAAAGCCGAGCATAAAAGTTTTGAATAATAATTTCTCTTGAGAGATCATGATTGGGGCATGAATATAACACTTACTTAAGTCTCCCCCAAGCTAGAGCGATGTTTTCTCCTTCACGAGGCCAAAAATTATATATATAAGTCCGATCACAATGAACTAGATGCATAGGATAAAACTTTTGGTGGAATCCCAATTTCAGTCGATTCCAGTTGCATGATCCAATATCATCACATATCCTATACCATGTCAATACTTTTCCTTTCAAAGATGAAGGGAAAACCTTCTTATTAACTTCATCTCCAGATAAACCTACAAGCTTAAATAATCCACATGTATTAAGTGCATATCGGGATGTTCGGTTTCGAAGGAAATTCGTAAGAAATAGTTTCAGTAGGTGCATTACGTTGAGGGGCAACTAATTGTGGTTCTGGTCGAGGTGAAGATAACCCGAACAAACCCCTCAAAGGATTGTTTTCCATAGTAACAAGTGACAATAAATTTCAGCACGTAGTATAAATTTTTCCTTACCGATTTCCACACCAAGAGCGCTTCACTCCCTAACAACGGTGCCATAAAAGAGTCTTGATGACCCACAAGTATAGGTGGTCAATCGTAGTACTTTCGATAAGTAAGAGTATCAAACCCAATGAGGAGCAGAAGGAAATGACAAGCTATTTTCAGCAAGGTGATTTCTGCAAGCACTGAAATTATTGGTAACGGACAGTTTGATAGCAAGATAATTGGTAACGAGCAAGTAATGGTAATAGTAAAAGAAGTGCAGAAAGATAGCCCAATCCTTTTGTAGCAAAGGACAGGCCAAAACGGTCTCTTATAATAAGCAAGGTGTTCTTGAGGGTACATGGGAATTTCATCTAGCCACTTTCATCATGTTGGTTTTATTCGCGTTCGCTACTTTTATAATTTGATATGTGTTGGAGAACGTCGCATGGGAAACAAAAAATTTCCTACGCACACGCAAACCTATCCATGGTGATGAGCATCTACGAGAGGGAGAGTGGATCTACGTACCCTTGTAGATCGCTAAGCGGGAAGCGTTAAGAAACGCGGTTGGTGTAGTCGAACATCTTCGCGATCCAAATCGCCAAGCGTCCCGCGATCACATCACGATCCGTCCCGCGATCCAATCACGATCCGTCCCGTGAACTCATCACGATCCGTCCCGCGATCTCATCACGATCCGTCTCACGATCTTGATCACGATCTGTCCCGTGAACTCATCATGATCCGTTCCGCGATCTCATCACGAACCGTCTCGCGATCTCGATCACGGTCCTTCCGATCTAGCGCCGAACGAACGACACCTCCGCGTCCAGCACACGTGCAGCTTGATGACGATCTCCACCGTCTTGATCCAGCAAGAGGAGGTGAAGAGGAGAGAGAGTTCACCGGCAGCGTGACGGCGCTCCGGTGATGGTGGTGGAGCAATTCCGGCAGGGCTTCGCCTAAGCGCTACGGAAAACCGATCTAGAGGAGAAAATGTGCACCGGTGAAACGGGTAGCACGTGGCCGGAAATTCTGTCCAAAAACCACCCAATCCACTAGTATATATAGGAGGAGAGGAGAGGAGAGGCAGCCAAGGCCTTTGGGTCGGCCGAAATAGGAGGTGGGAGCAATCCTACTTCACCTCCAATCCTAGTTCGCATCACAATGTGATTCACATTGTTATGAATCTAACACCCAATGAGTTCTGGGGCTCGATCATGCTTTGCATGTGAGAGAGGTCTTATAGTCAACGGGTCTGCGATATTCAGATCCGTGTGTACATTCGTCCTTTCTCTTTCTTCTGCTGTTGTCGAGCTTTGAGTCTCACTCAACTTCACACCTTACAAATCAGATGAGAACTATTTCTCTGGCTGATCCATTTTGAACTCTTTCAAAATCTTGTCAAGGTATGCACTCATTGAAAGTCTCATCAAGCATCTTGATCTATCTCTATAGATTTTGATGCTCAACAATTAGGTAGCTTTATCCAGGTCTTCCTTTGAAAAACACTTTTCAAACAACCTTTTATGCCTTCCAGAAATTCTACATTATTTCCGATCAACAATATGTCATCCACATATACTTATCAGAAATTCTATAGTGCTCCCACTCACTTTGTTGCAAATACAAGTTTCTCGTAAACTTTGTATAAACTCAAAAACTTTGATCAACTCATCAAAGCGTATATTCCAACTCCGAGATGCTTGCTTCAGTCCATAGAAGGATCACTAAAGCTTGCACACCTTTTAGCATCCTTTGGACTCACAAAACCTTCTGGTTGTATCACATACAACCTTTCCTCAAGTAAACCGTTAAGGAAACGATGTTTTGACATCCATCTGCCAGATTTCATAATTGAAAACGCAGCAACTTCTAACACAATTCCAACAGACTTTAGCATCGCTACGAGTGAGAAAGTCTCATCACAGTCAACTCCTTGAACTTGTCACAAACAACTTTGCAACAAGTCGAGCTTTACAAATGGTGACAATTACCATCAGCGTCTGTCTTCATTTTAAAGATCCATTTGTACTCAACGACCTGCTGTCCAACGAGCAAGTCTACCAAAGTCTATACTTGGTTTTCATACATGGATCCTATCTCGGATTTCATGGCCTCCAACCATTTGTCGGAATCCGGGCCCATCATCGCTTCTCCATAGCTCGTAGGTTCATCGTTGTCCAACAACATGACCTCCAAGACAGAGTTGTCGTACCGCTTAGGAGCAGTACACATCCTTGTCGACCTACGAAGTTTGATAGTAACTTGATCCTGAAGTTTCATGATCATCATCATTAACTTCCTCTTCAACTAACGTAGGCTTCACAGAAACATCTTTCTGCGCTGCGCTATTCTCTGGTTGAACAAAGGTTTAACAACCTCATCAAGTTCTATCTTCCTCCCACTCAATTCTTTCGAGAGAAACTTTTTCTCGAGAAAGGACCCAGTTCTAGCAACAAACAATTTGCACTTGGATCTGAGATAGAAGGCATACCCATCTGTTCTTAGGGTATTCTATGAAGATACATTTGTCCGCTTTGGGTTCTAGCTTATTATGTGAAAACATTTTCCACACAAGCATCGCAGCCCCAAACATTAAGAAATGACAGCTTAGGTTTCTGTCAAACCATAATTCACACGGTGTCATCTCAACGGATTTAGATGGTGCCCTATTTAAAGTGAATGTAGTTGTCTCTAATGCATAACCCCAAAATTATAGTAGTAAAACGATAAGAGACATCATAGCACGCACCATATCCAATAGAGCATAACTATGATGTTCGGACACACCATCACACTATGGTGTTCCAGGTGGCGTTTAGTTGTGAAACAACTTTCACATTGTCTTAAGTTGTATGCCAAACTCGTGACTCAGATATTCACCTCCACGATCATATCGCAGTCATTTTTATCTTCTTGTCACGATGATCTTTAAACTTCACTCTGAATTTGCTTGAACCTTTCAAACGATCAGACTTGTGTTTCATTAAGTAAATATACACTATATCTACTCAAATCATTAGTGAAGGTAAGAAAATAACGATATCCACTTCACGCTACAAGACTCACTAGATTGCATACATCAACATGTATCATTTCCAATGAATCACTTGCCCGCTCCATCCAACGGGGTCCTTTAGTCATCTTGCCCAAGAGGCATGGTTCGCATGTCTCAACCGATTCGAAATCGAATGAGTCCAAATATCCATCACCATGGAGTTTCTTCATGCGCTTTATACCAATATGACATTTTGCGACAGTGCCACAAGTATGTGGTACTATCATTATTTAACTTTGTATCTTTTGACATCAATGTTATGAACATGTGTATTACTACGATCAAGATTTCAACAAACCATTCTCACTGGGTGCATGACCATTGAAGGTATTATTCATGTAACCAGAATAACTATTATTCTCTGACTTAAATGAATAACCGTATTGCAACAAACATGAACTAATCATGTTCATGCTCAACGCAAAACACCAAATAACATTTATTTAGGTTCGTCACTAATCCTGAAGGTAGAGAGAGCGTGCGATGTTGATCACATCAACCTTGGAAACATTTCCAACACACATCGTCACCTCACCCTTAGCTAGTTCTCCGTTTATTCCGTAGCTTTTATTTTGAGTTACTAACATTTAGCAACCGAACCGGTATCCAATACCCAGGTGCTACTAGGAGTACTAGCAAGGTACACATCAATAACTCGTATATCAAATATACTTCTGTCGATGTTGCCAGCCTTCTTATCTACCAAGTATCTAGGGTTGTTCCGCTTCAGCGACCTCTCACCTCATAATAGAAGCACTTAGTCTCGGGTTTGAGTTCAACTTTGGGTTGCTTCACTGGAGCAGCAACTGACTTGCTATCCATGAAGTTTCCCTCCTTGCTCTTGCCCTTCTCGAAACTAGTGGTCTGATTAACCATCAACACTTGACGCTCCTTCTTGATTTCTACCTTCGCGGTGTCAAACATCGCGAACAGCTCAGGGATTAACATTTCTTTCCCTGGCATTTTATAGTTCATCACCAAGTTCTAGTAGCTCAGTGACAGTGACTTGGAGAACTACATCAATCACTATCTTATCTGGAAGATCAACTCCCACTCGATTCAAGCGATTGTAGTACCCAGACAGTCTGAGCACATGCTCAACGATTGAGCTATTCTCTTTTATCTTGCAGGCAAAGAATCTCGTTGGAGATCTTATATCTCGCAACTCGGGCACGAGCCTGAGATCACAATCTCAGCTCTTAGAACATCTCATATATTCCGTGACGTTCAAAACGTTTTGGAGCCTCAATTCTAAGCCGTAATGCATGACGCACTAAACTATTAAGTAGTCATCAGAACGTGCCTGTCAGATGTTCACAACATCAACAAACAACGCTAGAGGGGTCGGCGCACCGAGCAGTGCATTAAGGACATAAGCCTTCTATGCAGCAATGAGGACAATCCTTAGATCACGGACCCAGTCCGCAATATTGCTACCATCATCTTTCAATTCTATTTCTCTAGGAACATATAAAAATACAAGGGAGCTACAGCGTGAGCTAGTAATCTACAACACAATTTGCAAAGACACTTTGACTATGTTCATGATAATGAGTTCAATTAATTATATTACTTAAGAACTCCCACTCAAATTGACATCCCTCAGATCATTCGAGTGATACATGATCCAAATTCACCAACTCAAGTCCGATCATCACGTGAGTTGAGGTGGCTGCAATGGTGAACATCATCATGTTGATCATATCTACTATATGACTCATGTTCGACCTTTCGGTCTCTTGTGTTCCAAGGCCATGTCTGTACATGCTAGGCTCGTCAAGTTTAACCCGAGTGTTCTGCACGCGCAAATCTGGCTTGCACCCGTTGTATGTGAACGTAGAGTCTATCACACCCGATCATCACGTGGTGTCTCAACACGACGAACTTTCGCAACGGTGCACACTCGGGGAGAACACAATTTATCTTGAAATTAAGTGAGGGATCACCTTATATTGCTACCATCGTCCTAAGCAAAACAAGGTGCATAAAAGGATTAACATCACATGCAAATCATAAGTGACATGATATGGCCATGATCTTGTGCTTTTGATCTCCATCATGAAAGCACCGGCATGATCTCCATCGTCACCGGCATGACACCATGATCTCCATCATCTTGATCTCCATCAATGTGTCGCCATCGGGGTTGTCACGCCCTGCATGCTTCTACTACTATTGCTACCGTAGCGATAAAGTAAAGCATTACATAACACTTAATGATTGACACGCAGGTCATACAATAATTAAAGACAACCCTATGGCTCCTGCCGGTTGCCGTATTCATCGACATGCAAGTCGTGATAATCTATACATCACATGATCATCTCATACATCACATATATCACATCATGTAATTGGCCATATCATATCACAACATACCCTGCAAAAACAAGTTAGACGTCCTCTAATTGTTGTTGCATGTTTTACGTGGCTGCTACGGGTATCTAGCTAGAACAATTCTCACCTACGCATAAACCACAACGATGATACACTAGTTTGCTTTTCAACCTTCTCAAGGACCGCCTTTGTCGAATCCGATCCAACTAAAGTGAGAGAAACTATCACCCGCAAGCCATCTAGGCAACAAGTTGCGTCGAGGGAACCGGTCTCTCGTAAGCGTACGAGTAATGTTGGTCCGGGCCGCTTCATCTCACAATCCCGCTGAACCAAAATACGACCAAGGGAGGAAGCAATCTAAGCATCAACGCCCACAAACCTTTTGTGTTCTACTCGAGATCTCATCGAACCATCAACCTAGCTCATGATGCCACTGTTGGAGAACGTCGCATGGGAAACAAAATTTTTCCTACGCACACGCAAACCTATCCATGGTGATGAGCATCTACGAGAGGGAGAGTGGATCTACGTACCCTTGTAGATCGCTAAGCGGGAAGCGTTAAGAAACACGGTTGGTGTAGTCGAACATCTTCACGATCCAACTCGCCGAGCGTCCCGCGATCTCATCACGATCCGTCCCGCGATCCAATCACGATCCGTCCCGTGAACTCATCACGATCCGTCCCGCGATCTCATCACGATCCGTCTCACGATCTTGATCACGATCTGTCCCGTGAACTCATCACGATCCGTTCCGCGATCTCATCACGAACCGTCTCGCGATCTCGATCACGGTCCTTCCGATCTAGCGCCGAACGGACGGCACCTCCGCGTTCAGCACACGTGCAGCTTGATGACGATCTCCACTGTCTTGATCTAGCAAGAGGAGGTGGAGAGGAGAGAGAGTTCACCGGCAGCATGACGGCGCTCGGGTCATGGTGGTGGAGCAATTCCGGCAGGGCTTCGCCTAAGCGCTGCGGAAAACCGATCTAGAGGAGAAACTGTGCACCGGTGAAACGGGTAGCACGTGGCCGGAAATTCTGTCCAAAAACCACCCAATCCACTAGTATATATAGGAGGAGAGGAGAGGAGAGGCAGCCAAGGCCTTTGGGTCGGCCGAAATAGGAGGTGGGAGCAATCCTACTTCACCTCCAATCCTAGTTGGAGTAGGATTGCCTCCTATTGGCTGATTTTCCACTTTTTGCTTTAGGACTTTCTCTCCTGCGCCATGGGCCTTTGTGGCTGTTTTCCCAGCCCACTAAGGGCTGTTTATTATTCTCCCACAGCCCATGGACCTCTTGGGGTCGAAATACCCCTCCCAGAGGTCCCCCGGTACACTACCGGCACTCCCGGTACACTACCGGCACTCCCGGTACACTACCGATGAGCCCGAAACTTTTCCGGAAACCAAACTAGGACTTCCTATATATGAATCTTTACTTCCGGACCATTCCGGAGCTCCTCGTGACATCCGGGATCTCATCCGGGACTCCGAACAACTTTCGGTCACCACCATACATAACTCTACACTACCGAAACGTCACTGAACCTGAAGTGTGCAGACCCTGCGGGTTCGAGAACTATGTAGACATGACCGAGACACCTCTACGGTCAATAACCAATGGCGGGACCTGGACGTCCACATTTGTTCCTACATATTCTACGAAGATCTTTATCGGTCGAACCTCTATGTCAAGGATTCAGTTAATCCCGTATATCGTTCCCTATGTTCTTCGGTATGTTACTTGCCCGAGATTCGATCGTCGGTATCTCCATACCTAGTTCAACCTCGTTACCGGCAAGTCTCTTTACTCATTCCGTAATACAAGATCCCACAACTAACAATTAGTCACATTTCTTGCAAGGCTTATTGTCATGTTGCATTACCGAGTGGGCCCCGAGATACCTCTCCGTTACACGGAGTAACAAATCCCAGTCTCGATCCATGCCAACTCAACAGACACCATCGGAGATACCTGTAGAGCACCTTTATAGTCACCCAGTTACGTTGCGACGTTTGATACACACAAGGCACTCCTCCGATATCCGTGAGTTGCATGATCTCATGGTCATAGGAACATATACTTGACATGCAGAAAACAGTAGCAATAAACTGACACGATCATATGCTATGTTTGTAGTTTGGGTCTTATCCAACACATCATTCTCCTAATGATGTGATCCCGTTATCAAATGACATCTCATGTCCATGGCTAGGAAACCTTAACCATCCTTTGATCAACGAGCTAGTCCATTAGAGGCATACTAGGGACATGGTTTTGTCTATGTATCCACACATGCATTTAAGTCTCCGATCAATACAATTATAGCATGGATAATAAACGATTATCATGAACAAGGAAATGTGATAATAAATAATTTATTATTGCCTCTAGGGCATATTTCCAACAATATGTTGGTGGACCGGTGCTTGGGTGCTGTTCTTACTTGAACAACCTCCCACTTATGATTAACCCCCTCGCAAGCATCCGCAACTACGAGAAAATTATTAAGATAAAATCTAACCATAGCATTAAACAGGTGGATCCAAATCAGCCCCTTACGAAGTAGCGCATAAACTAGGGTTTAAGCTTCTGTCACTCTAGCAACCCATCATCTAATAACTACTCCACAATTTATTCCCTTAGACACCACTAAGGGAATCACAACATACATATCATCAAAATATCGGACACATATCAAATTCACATGATTACCTGCAACATGACTTCTCCCGTGACCTCTAGAACAAAGGTAACTACTCACAAATAATAATCATGCTCAAGATCATAGGGATACTAAATAGCATAATGTATTTGAACATATAATCTTCCACCAAATAAACCATATAATAATCAACTACGTAATGTACTGAACACTACTAGTCACCCACAGGTACCAATCTGAGGTTCCAGTACAAAAACAAAACACAGGAGATGAAATAGGGTTTGATAGGAGATGGTGTTGTTGAAAATGTTGATGAAGATTGTCCTCCCAAAGAAGAGAGGGTTGTTGGTGAAAACGATGTCTTGAATTTTCCCTTCCGAGAGGGAAGTTCCCCCGACAGAATCGCTCCGTCGGAGGGCAAAAGTGCTCCTGCCAAAGTTCCACCTCGAGACGATGGCGTTTCGTCCCGAAAGTCCTCTCTTGATTTTATCTAGGTCAAAATACCTTAAATACCAGAAGATGGGCATCAGAGGTGGGCCATGCTGAGCACAACCCACCAGGGCGCGCCTAGGGGTGGGCTGTCATGCCCTGGTGTCTTGTGCTCCCCAGGTGGCCCCCCTTCGGTAGTTATTTGGTCCAGTATTTTTTATATATTCAAAAATAATTCCCCGTGAAGTTTTAGATCATTTGAAGATGTGTAGAATAGGTATCTGTGACATGCTTTTTCAGGTCCACAATTCCAGTTGTCGACATTCTCCCTCTTTGTGCAAACCTTACATATTAGGAGATAAAAGGCATTAGAATAACTCCATAAAACAATATTATGCATAAAAACATTATAAATAATAATAGGAAATCATGATGCAAAATGAACATATCAATTACATAGATAGGTCCCTACATAGATAGGCCCCTACACCACCAAGTTCACTCCGGGCACCCGCTCACTCATCATCGGGGAAGATGTAGGGGAGATTGTGCATGCCTTCGTGGGTGGGGAAGATGTTATCAAAGTTGGGTGAAAATGTTGTAGGTGGTGAAAGCGATGAACTTGCACCCACACCAGAACACTTTGCCGAGGAGGAAGTAGGCGTCGAAGCAGTTAGTGAAGTGAGCAAGGAGCCTAATCACAAGGCCGTTGGCATGAACCTCCTCGACGTGGAACATCCTTGGAGACCCGCATGGGAGGTGGCGGTAGCCGGCCATGAGGAAGCAGTTCGCCACCTTCGTCGGGACTCTCCACCTTGAGTTGGCCCACACCCGAAGGGTTTTCTCGATGATGACCCCGGCGGGGTACTGCCTCTCCCTCATGATGGCTGACACAAGGTAGGTTGGGTCGGTGAACTGCATCTTATCTGCTATGACTTTGGATTTTTGGCGAAGTAGAGGGGGCGCGGCTAGATTTGAGACCGAGTTGAGAGAGATGCGGAAGGGAGGTGTTTAAATAGCCACATACCCGTTCCATTGCATTCATTGTGGCACAGTCTCCACGTTCACACGTTCAATGACCTACTGCGCTGAACGGAGCCCTATGCATTTTTCACACTTAATCGAGTTGTGTTGATTGGTAAATTTGTGTGCGTTCTAATAACACTGATGCGATGACGTTCCGTTGGTTGCGCAAGCATGCAGGACAATTGTGTGGTTGCACGCATTTTAATAGCCCAAGTGCAACGACGCGTGTGTTCACGCGCGCGTGCATGGCCAAGGTAGACCACATTTTAATAGCCAAGGTAGACCACATTTGATGCACAATGCCCAAGTTTCATGATTTTTCTAGTTTTTTTCCTATATTTCATACATTTCGTGTATACCTAGAGATTTACGAGGAATTATTCAAATTTGAACTACATGTGAGATGTATGTAGGTGAAAATTAGCAAAAGTCATTTTAAGGATACACCAACGTAGTAAGGACAATCAAACATAAATTAACGACATGATTAAGCCAAGCTAAACAAAGGTTAACTCTCCCTGTTTTAAGTTAACGACGGGCCAAGCTAAACAAAAGTTAAGATCACCAAATTTCATTAAGAATTTAAAATTTGTACAAATATAAACCACTAAACCTAGATACTACTCATCATCGTCCACGTCGGAACCGCTACCGATGCCGGAGGAGGAGGCCCTGCCATCGTTGCCACCCGCTGTTTTTCGTCGTCCTCGCTCACGAGGTCGATGATGACGTCGGTCTCCGAAGCGACGACCGCCTATCGCAGACCTGACATATCCATCGGATTATCGGGGTGGCGCTGCGGCCCCTTTGTTGATTCGCGCAACACCAGGAGGAGCCCGGACATGTCTGCGGACTGCAGGGTCACCGTCCTCGCTGACCACCGCCCCTCGTACTCCATCGATAGAGTAAGAGGAAGAAGAAGAGAAGGACGGCGAAGGCAAGAGTTTCGGCATCCTCAAGATTTGAGGACATCTTATTGGTCAAATCTTGGTTGACCACAACAATGAATCCAATATGCGGCACCGAGAAAAATGGAAGATCATGTTGGCGGACGAAATCCTCTTGAATGAGATCAATGACCGTAGGGATTACGAGGCGGCGAGGGCGGCTGCGCCATCGGATCATGCGGCCAGGATGGAGGCGGAGCAGGTAGCCGAGATGCAGGCGAAGCTGGGTGCCTAGGTGAAGCAGGCGGCATGGATGGCCACGTCCGGCCAGTGATCCGACAAGCGAGCCATCTGCCACGTTCGAACATTGTTTTCATTTTAGTATGTCCGGTTTGTTGAACTATGATTTGATTTGCCTTCTTTCAAATTGTTGAATTCGGACAATTTATATCGGACGATAGGCATTTAAGGTACTCCCTCCATTCTTATACAAGGCCACTTCATATTTTCATATCTATCTTCAATCATTAATTTTGCCAACAAAAAGTGAGTTATATGCAATAAAAAGTACTTCCTCCGTCCGGAAATACTTGTCCTACAAGTAAATGTATCTAGACTTGTTTTAGTTATAGATACATCCATTTTATTCATTTCTAGGACAAGTATTTCTGAACGAAGGGAGTATGTCGTTAGATGCACATTTCTAAAAACTTTTCGATGATATATATTTTATGACACATAATTTATATTTTGTTGACCTAAACTATAAATCAAAGTTTGACATGAAAAATAAAATGACCTTGTATAAAAAAATGAAGGGAGTATGTGAAAATGTGCGGCATAATATATGAAGAGCCGGTGGACGCTGTTTGAGAACGTGACGGACGTGTCCGCGACGTGTAGGATGCCTGATTTGCCAAGGTTGTGTAGATGCACTCACGAACGCCCAAAGCGCGAAAATTCCTCTTCTCTTCATCGTTTGATTACTCAACTAGACACACGCCAAAGTTTGTCGTCTCTCCCTTAGATTAGTAGCGCAGATGGTGATGCAACATAGGAATCTAGTATGCGTGAAGCAAACAACCCATGTTATATCCGTCGGCTTTCAAAGTGTCAGTTCCCTGTAGTGACTGACAGAATGACATCGCCCACCTACCTAGCCGTAGCCTCCTCCTCATCATCTTTCGGCCCAGCTGGGTCCGGCCTTTATCGCTCCGCTGTTCTTCACTTTCTCTACGCTCTCTCATTTGCCACTCACAAGTCGCCGCTATCCGCTGGTGTGTTCCGTTCCGAGCTCAGCTCAGCCTCAACGGCGTTCAACACATGTGCCCGATCAGCTGGAACCCCAACTGCTCGACGTGAGGGCATCTCCAATGCCCAGCTCTCAAACCACACGCCGCATCCATCCACAAACTGAGCCAATCAGTCCGGGAACAGTTTTGTGGCTGGACGAAAACATTTATATTTCAAACATATTTAAACTAAAATGTACTCTACCAAGGTAAAATTAGTTTATGGCCTACCATGGTGAATCATTCTCACACCATGTTTTCCCTATGTCTGGCAACCCGATCGTCGGACTGCCGAGAGGCCTAGAGGAATATGTTTCAACGGGAGGGGAAGAAAAAAATAGCCTCCCCGAAACACGTATGAGGGTTGATTTTTGGACGGGAAGACGGTCATTGTGGTCTACGCCGCCGCTCACCGGCCAAGTCACCGACTGTGTCACCCAACGACGCGGTGCCGGTAGATTTCCTCGTACCCAAGCGGCGGTGGCCTCCCATGATCTACTTTTGACCGATGACGTGCCCTCTGCCGCACACATGACTTCCTTCCCCACCTTCATGAATTGTTGCCACTATTGCTCGCGTCAGATTTGTCGGGTGACTGCGCTGGCCAGCCTGGACGAGCGGGGATGGGTGGCAATGACGGTGGCGCCGGATCCGGACGGTTTGCCAGCAAGCCAACCTGTATCTGGCTGGCCGCCGGACAACCCATGAAATACCGGAGAACTCCTTATTCTGTTCGTCAGGGGCCATGACGGATGTCGTACAAGGAGGAGATGGAGAGAGCGGAGGTGAGGTGTGGTTCCTTCCCAGCGCCTCGCTGCGTTAATATATCGGGCGGATGTGAGGAGTCAGCAGGAGAGGTGTTTCATGCACGCGAGCACAAAAAGGGATGTGTCTCGCTTGGGGTGTTAGAGTAGGTTCCTCGGCACACATGTAGGTTTTATGAAGGTAGGCGGGCAGTCGGATGTTGTTTTCATGCGGACAGAAGGTGGCACTCTCCGTTGTACCGCTTCAATGCACAGTCTAGTGAGCGGTCACGTCTGCTCTGTCTGACATGAATACAGGCAGGTGGCTTCAAGCGGAAAAACGCAAGGATAAACCTTGGCATGTGCAGCCCGACCCAGCGACCAAGCACGAACCTAGCCAAAAAACCCGAGTCGGGCCGGGTCGGGTCGGGTTTTGTGTTCGGGCCGAGCTCGGGCCTCAAAATTGCGCACGTTGTGTATTTCAGGCCGGGCTCGGGCCTAGGAAATCACTTAGTTTACCATGTGGCCGGACCCGGCCCAACGCGAAATAGATTTTTTCAGTCCCTTTAGGCAGGGCTTGGGCTTGCATATAGTTTTTTTGGTCGAGCCAGGCCGGGCGTGAGCCTAGACTTTGTAATCGGGCATTGATACGCTGGCCTGAAACCGGCCTTGGCCCAAGAAATGCACAGGATTAACGTGGGAGCGCGGGAAAGGGGTTTTTGGTGGGCCACAACTGTCAAAAATGGGCGCGGTCGCGGCCGAACGTCTTAAAATCCCAAGTTTGTTTTTGGTTTGCGGGAATAGACATGTACAAACCGGTTTGCGGAACAATGCAAGCCCATGTTAGATGACGAAACATATCTAGACCATACGGTTCGGATGGTTACTAGCGGTCTAATCGTGTGCGTATAGGAGATGCCCCGAGATGAATGAAAACAAACAATTCTTGTAGTGATACGAGTACTAATAAAGTTTATAAATTGTGTGGTTTTAGAGCATCTACATCCGGGCCTCTCAAACCCGTCTCAAACGCCCAGACAGGCCGTCCGCTCACTGACCAGTCAAAAAAAGCGACTCAATCGGGCTCCTCAAACGAGCCTCAAACACCCGGGCTAACTGGCACCCCTTATATCCAGCCGAAATATGGGATGGATATGAGGGTGCCTGGGCCCGTCCGCCATGTCGGACCCGAGAAAAAGACCTTACCACGAATTGCCCTAAATCCACCCCCTCAACCTACTGGATCCATTTGTTCTGTCCTATCTTCTTTCCCTACCACGATGTCGGTCTCACAGCTCAGCCACTGCATGCTCTCCACAGTCGTTCCGACCCTCTATGCCGCAAGGACCAGCCCAAAACTCTTGTCTCACATCCAAGCCATCGGGGACATCGTTGCTGGGAAATTCTTATGTTACTTTGTGCAGAAGGGTTGGGTTTTCCCCCCAAAAGGAAGGGATAAATGTAGTAAAGTAGAACCAAGTATTTCTCTCCGTAAGAACCAAGGTTTATCTAACCAATAGGAAAATCACGCAAACTCCCGTCAACAGTATCTACACACACAAGAACAAAATATGTGCGCCCAACGTGGACAAGAAAGTTGGCAACCCCCTTATACTCGTTAAGCGCAAGGATCAAATATGATAGTGATAAACGGATAAATATATAACTAAAATAAACTAAAAGGTAAATAATTGCAACAAGGAATATATATATTTTTAGTAAATATATTTGATAGACCTTGAGGGCATAGTTTTCATTAGAGGCATCTCTCTCAAGAACATAGAATACGGTGGGTAAACAAATTGCTGTTGGGAAATTCATACAAAAGCACATAGTTATGACATTATTCATGGCATGACCATGTACATAGGCATTACGTCCGTGACAAGTAGACTGAAACGATTCTGCATCTACTACTATTACTCCACCAACCAAGCGCTATCCAACTTGCATCTATGGTATTAAGTTCATGAATAACAGAATAATGCTTTAAGCAAGAAGACATAACATAGATAAAGTAGGACAAGCAATGTCCAGACCCCATCATTTTATCCTTAGTTTCAACAAGACAAATATGTGCCTCACTACCCCTTCTCTCACAAGGTGAGGACACCACAAGATTGAACCCACTACTATGCGTCACTCCCTCTGATGAGCTAGTCATCTACTTGGACAAAGCACACTCATAGATCGGAAAAGCATATATAGTTATAACAATCATACATAATAAAATTCAGATATGACTCACTTACTTTCAATGAATAATCTGACCATAAACCCATAATTCATCGGATCCCAACAAGCACACCACAAAAGAGGATTACATCGGATAGTTCTCCGAAGATAACATTGTACAGAAGATCAAACAGAGAGAGAGAGAGAGATCTAGCTAATCACTATGGATCTGTAGGTCTATGGTGAACTACTCATGCATCATCATGAAGGAAGCAAGGTTGATGAAAATAGCCTCTGTGATCAATTCCCCCTCCGACAGTGTACGGGCAGATGCCTCCAGATGGGGTCACGGAAGAATAGAGGCTTCGGCTAAGGAAAAAATTATTTTGGGTCTCCTTCTTTGCTTTTGGGATTTTTAGGAATTTATAGAAGTGAAATTGGGTCAGGGGACCCACAAGGGCCACACAAGCTTAGATGACCTGCCCCTCCTGTAGGCGCACCGCCTGGACTAGTGGCCCTCCCATGTGTCTTCAGGTCTCCCTTTGATATTCCTGGGGTCTCTTCTAGTCTAGAAATAAACACTATAAAGTTTTGCTTCAATTGGACCTCGTTTCGTATTGGTTTCCTGCAATACTAAAGATAGGCAAAAACTGTTAACTGTCCCTTGGCACTAGATTAATAGGTTATTTCCCAATAATAATATAAATGATCTCTAAACCATATAAGATTGATAATATAATAGCATGAAACAATAAAAAATTATATATACAATGGAGAAGTATAACCATGATATTCATGAATATCATGAAGAACATGGTATTGAAGATCAAAGAGAGAGAAGAAGCCATCTAGCTACTAGCAATGGACCCGTAGGTCTATGGTAGACTAATCACGCATCATCGGAGGGGCAATGGAGTTAATGTAGATGCCCTCCGTGATCGAAACCCCCTCCGGAAGATTACCGGAAAAGACTCCAAGATTGGATCTCTCGAGAACGGAGGCTTCCGGTGGCGGAAAAGTATTTGCATGGCTCCCTTTGGTGTTGGAGGAATATTTGGGAATTTATTGGCCAAGAATAAGGGTTAGGAGACCTGCCGGGAAGTGACAAGCCTGCTAGGCACGACGAGGGGGGCACGCCTAGCAGGCTTGTGGCTCCCTAGCACCTCCCCTGTCATGCACTCCCATCTTGATCGATTTGTTTGCTTCCAAAAAAATTATTTCCGAAGATTTTATTCCATTTGGACTCGGTTTAATATCCCATATCTACAAAACTCAGAAACAAGGAAAAAACAGAAACTGGCTCTAGGCTCTAGATTAATATAGTCCCAAAAATAATATAAAATAGCATAGTAATGCAAATAAAACATCCAAAACAAATAATATAATAGCATGCCATCATAAAAAATTATAGATACGTTGGAGACGTATCAGCATCCCTAAGCTTAATTCCTGCTCGTCATCGAGTAGGTAAATTATAAAAACAGAATTTTTGATGAGTGCTGCCTAACATATTTATCCATGTAATATTCTTTATAGTGGCACGAATATTCGGATCCGTAAGACTCAAAACAAAAGCTTAATATTGATATAAAAACAGTAACATTTCAATCATACTAGCAAAGCAATTGTATCTCTACAAAATATAATGGCAAAAGAAAGTTATCCCTACAATATCATATGGTCTAGCTATGCTCCATCTTCCCCCATACAAAGTTTATATCATGCACAACCCCGATGAAAAGTCAAGCAATCGTTTTCACACCTTTATTTTCTCAAACTTTTTCAACTCTCGTGCTATACATGAGCATGAGCCATGGATATAGCACTATCGGTGGAATAGAATATGGTGGAGGTTCTCATGGAAAGGGAGAAGATGGTCTCAGATCGACTAGGCATATCAACGGGCTATGGAGATGCCCATTAATAGATATCAATGTGAGTGTGTAGGTATTGCCATGCAATGGATGCACTAGAGCTATAAGTGTGTGAAAGCTCAAAAAGAAACTAAGTAGACATGCATCATGAAGAAAAATTCCACTAGATATATGGAAGTGTCGAAATAGGAGACTCTGTATCGTGAAGATCATGGTGCTACTTTGAAGCACAAGTGTGGAAAAAGGTAGTAGCAATGTCCCTTCTATCTTTTCTCTTATTTTTTTGTGGGCATCTAAGGCCTCTTTTATTCATTTTTTTATTTGGGCTTCCCTGGCCTCTTTTTTTTTCATAAAGTCCGGAACATCATCCCCACTTGTGAGGGAATCATAGATTCCATCATTCTTTCCTCACATCGGGCATGGTCTATTAATGATAATCACCACACTTTTATTTAGTTAGAACTCAAAACAAAATTACAACTCGATACCTATTACAAAATGTGACTCTATATGCAATATGGAAGTGATGGTGCAAGTCATTAAGGGAAACGGTGGAAGTTGCATGGCAATATATCTCGGAATGACTATAGAAATGCCATAATAGGTAGGTATGGTGGCTGTTTTGAGGAAGGTATATGGTGGCAATTTTGAGGAAGGTATATGGTGGCTGTTTTGAAGAAGGTGTTTGTTGTACCGGCGAAAGTTGCACAGTACTAGAGAGGCTAGCAAAGGTGGAAGGCTGGGAGTGGGTATAACCCATGGACTCAACATTAGTCATAAAGAACTCACATACTTATTGCAAAAGTCTATTAGTCATTGAAGCAAAGTATTAAACGCATGCTCCTAGGGGAGAGGTTGGTAGGAGTTAACCATCGCGCGCTCCTGACCCTCACACAAAGGTCGACAATCTATAAACAAGTCATGCTCTGACTTCCTTACATAACAGTTCACCATACGTGCATGCTACGGGAATCACAAACCTTTACACAAGTAGTTTTACCAAATCACAATTACTTCCTAATAAGTCTCTTAATATTACCATCTTTATATCTAAAAAATTTATGCAAGGAATCAAACTTCTCATAAATACCCAATGCACTTAATATGAAAGTTTTTATTATATCCCTCTTGGATGCCTATCATATTAGGACTAAATTCATAACCTAGATCAATTACCATGTTGTTTTAGAAACTCGCAAAATAATATAAGTGAGGTATGAGAGTTCAATTATTTCTATAAAACACAAACACCACCGTGCTCTAAAAAATATAAGTGAAGCACATAGAGCAAAATTGCCCAACTCAAAAGATATAAGTGAAGTACATACAACATTCTGAAAAATTCATGATTCAGCGTGTCTCTCTCAAAATATGTGTGTAGCAAGGATGATTGTGGCAAACTAACAATCAAAGTCTCATATCATATAAGACGCTCCAAGCAAAACACATATCATGTGGTGAATAAAAATATAGCCTCAAGTAAATTTACTGATGGATTGAAAACGAAGGAGGGGATACCTTCTGGGGCATACCCAAGATTAGGCTCTATGGAATCCTTGAATATGAATTTCGGTGCCTTGGGCATCCCCAAGCTTAGGATCTTGCCACTCCTTTTTCCATAGTCCATCAAATCTTTACCCAAAACATGAAAACTTCACTACACAAAACTTAACAGAAAACTCGTGAGATCCGTTAGTATAAGAAAATAAACCACCAATTTACGTACTGTTGTGAACTCATTCTTTATTTATATTGGTGTTATACCTACTGTAATCTAACTTCTCCTTGGTTCATACCACATCATACAACCAAAAGATTCTTCAAAATAGGCAAACAACTCAAAGAAAACAGAATCTGTCAAAAACAGAACAGTGTGTAATAATCTAAAAACATCATATACTTCTGTAACTCAAAACATTCTGAAAATTAGGACAACCTGGGAAATTTATATATCAATCTTGTGTAAAAAATTTAGACTCATTCTACGCTCTCAAAATTTTAGCAAATTCCTGGACCGAGCGCAAAAGTTTCTGTTTTTCAGCAAGATCAAATCAGCGACTACCATAGATCACCCCAAAGGTTTTACTTGGATCAAACACTAATTAAAACACCAAAACACAATACTACAAAAGTAACAATGTGTTAAACACTCAAAAACAAAATCAGAAACATAACACAAAAATAAAATTGGGTTGCTCCCAACAAGCGCTATTGTTTAACGCCCCTAGCTAGGCATAATGATTTCAATGATGCTCACATAAAAATAGTATTTGAAACATGAAAGAGAGCATCATGAATCTCATGACAAGCACATTTAAGTCTAACCCACTTCCTATGCATAGGTATTTTGTGAGCAGACAATTTATGGGAGCAAGAATCAACTAGCATAGGAAGCCAAAACAAGCATAACTTCGAAACTTTGAACAAATAGAGAGGAAACTTGATATTATAGCAATTCCTACAAGCATATATTCCCCCCTCATAATAATTTTCAGTAGCATCATGAAGGAATCTCACAATATAACTATCACACAAACCATTCTTTTCATGATCAATTATAGCATACGTGTCATCACCAAAACATGGGGAACGAAAATTATCATCTTCATCAAGCATAGCAACCCCAAGCTTGTGGTTTTACATATCATTAGCATCATGGATATTAAGAGAATTCATACTAACAACATGGCAATCATGCTTTTCATTCAAGGAGATATCATGAATCACCTTATAATTTTCATGATTTTCAAGCAAAACTTCATAGAGATAATCAAGTGCACTTAACTCACTAGCAATTGGTTCATCATAATTTGGTCTTTTGAAAAGATTAGCAAGTGGATGAGGATCCATATCAATAGATTTTTAGCAAGCGAAGATGCAAGCAAATAGAAGGCACATGGCAACACAAGCAAACATAGCAAACAAAAGATCTGACGAGAAAAAGGCAAACAAAAAAGAGAGGGCGAATAAAACAGCAAATCTTTTTGGTATTTTCGAAAAATCATTTTAGAAGTGGGGGAGAGGAAAATGAGACGCAAATGAAAAATAATGTAAATGCAAGAGATGAGTTTGTCATGGGTACTTGGTAGGCTTGATGTGTATCCTCCCCGGCAACGGCGCCAGAAATTGGCAAGTTAACGGGAGAGATCTTGTCTTGACTTGCTATGTTTCCTCCCGAGCAACGGCGCCAGAAATCCTTCTTGCTACCTCTTGACCGTGCGTTGGTTTTCCCTTGAAGAGGAAAGGGTGATGCAGCAAAGTAGATAAGTATTTCCCTCAGTTGTTGAGAACTAAGGTATCAATCCAGTAGGAGGAACAAGCAAGTCACCAATGGTTGAACCTACACAAACAATCAAACTCTTGCACCCAACGTTATAAAGGGGTTGTCAGTTCCTTCACGATTATTTGCAAGGTTTAGATCCGATAGATATAGATGTAAACAACAACGGAAATTCAAAGGTAAATAAATTTCAGCGGAGTATTTTTGGTATTTTTGGTTTATAGATCTGAAAGTATATTATGGAAAGTAGACCCGGGGGCCATAGGTTCCACTAGAGGCTTCTATCTTGAAGGCACATATCATGATGGGTAAACAAATTACTCTCAAGCAATTGATAGAAAAGGGAATAATCATGTATTTATCCAAGGCAATGATCATACATATAGGCATCACGTCAGTGTCAAGTAGACCGAAACGATTTTGCATCTACTACTATTACTCCATAGATCGATCAACTCTTGCCTGCATCTAGAGTATTAAGTTCATGAAGAACAAAGTAACGCATTGAGAAAGACGACATGATGTAGAGGGATAAACTCAACTAATATGATGAAAATCCCATCTTGTTACCCTTGATGGCAACAATAAAATACGTGCCTCGCTACCCCTACTATGTCACTGGGTGAGGACACCGCAAGATTGAACTCAAAACCGAGCACTTCTCCCATTGCAAGAATTACCAATATAGTTGGCCAAACCAAACCTATCGGTGTACTAAAGTATGGGATTTTTAGTACCCCCGTACTTGTGCACGGAGAGTTATAGCCATACCAGCGGCAAGGCCTGCCAGGGAGCAACTAAGAACAAATACAACGACATCGAGAAGGCATTCAAATCAACAGACCAAAGACCAAAGGCTGGGACCCCGGCAAGATCTTGGCGGGATGGACTACGGAGCCCCGACAAGGCGAAGCCCGACAAGACCCACCAACACAGAGGCCAGGTGTCGCCCCACCTAGGCACGTGTCAAGCCACCGATGATGGAGGGGGCTAAGCGGCGCCGATGGGATGGGGTCCTGTCCCGTCCCATGGATGATCAGAGGCGCTAGACGGAGCATTAAATATGTCTTACTTACACCGTCAGTGTTAGGTATGATAACATTGTAGCTCTGTACACCTCGTGTGCGCACTGTACGCTAGTGTTGGTGACCCCTTCAAGCAAGGTTGTTAGAATCATGATTTTGAATTGGATCGGAACTCCGATGGTAGGATCGCAAATCGTAGAATCTTCACTATTAGGATCGTAGAAACACATATTCTATGAACTAAAATTGTAGAATCAGATGGGTTATTTTGGATCGTAAAGTCGTAGAATCGTATAACAGAATCGAATCGCGATTCTGACAACCTTGCCTTCGAGAGTATAAAAGGAGGCCGAGGGCATTACGGTAGAGGACCCTTTTTGGACTTTTTTGGACTTTTGGACTCCTGGACTTTTGGAGCTCCCCTAGCCCATTCTGCATGAGTAGCAGCTGTATACTGCAGCGCTCCCAGAACCAGAGCTAGAACTCATCCAATACAACCAAGCAGGAGTAGGGTTTTACGCATCTTTGCGGCCCGAACCTGGGTAAAATCCCTCGCGTTGCTTGTTCGTCCTGCTCTTTGCGCACTCCCATCTCCATGCCGAACCAAAAAGGGATCCTCTCAATCCCATAGGTGTTCGTCCCCCATGACATGTTTGGTGCGCCATGTAGGGGATTGGCTGCGTAAACCTGATCCAACGACCAGCGCGTCAGTTCCTTCGCCATATCCATAGCCATGGCTCCCAAGAAGAAGGGTTTCACGACGGTGGAACCCTCCACCTCCGCCGTGCCCGTAGCCACCAAAGCGGGAGACGGAGTGGGCGCGAGCGGAGGGAGCGGAGACCTTGCACCCACGCGGCACTCCGATGATCAAGGCCAAGGAAGAGGCGATGCCCGCCGTAGAGACGCTCATGGCGGCGACGACCCCCGCGCCGCTGGATCTCAGGACGGGGTTGTGCCGCCTGTGGGTGGTACAGTGAACTCTGGGGACAAAAGGGCACCTTCCAGGACAACCACGCTGGCGCATACACCGCGACCTTCCCAGGACGCACGCGTAGAGCAGCGCTGCGGTGTTGGTGGTTCCCAACATCCCTACGGAAAGCTCCTGCGCATCGCTCCCAAGAGCGCGGGACCAGCATGCGTGCCAGCATGCTGGTCGGAGTGACGTGCAATCGTGGGACCATGACGGAGCTCCTTCTAACACGGTTAGGAGTCAGAGCACCTCGCGTTCTTCGCCCCGTTCATTGCCGACCACGTCGGAGGAAGCAATGGCGTGGGCACAACTACTCCTGAACTTCCCTCCTGCTGCGGAGAAGCTCGACGAGTGGAGAGCCACCATTCAGATCCTACTCAGCCTCGGTGACAAGTTTTGGGCGACCAAGATGGCTCGCGCTAGTGGCGAGAAGGCCGTAGGCGGTGCGACCACGGTGCACTCTCCTCCATAGCAACAACGCCGGTCACTGCCTCGACGGACCGACGCTTGCAATGGTTACTCGACGGCGTCGTCAGATCCACAGACTCGCCACGATCAGTGTCAAGTTCTTCGGGAATGGAGCAAAGAAGACGCTCGAACTACAATCGAGCGGCAGCAGGAAGTGCACCATCAATCTGATAAGCATGCGGGGCCCACTGTAGACAAAGTCGTGCCAGGGTATCTTGTCAGCCTACCTTACGAGGTGGGTTGTCCAGCGTTTACCGGTGAGCTGTGGCAAGTCCAGTGGCCGAATTCCCACACGTTCAAGCCAGAGGTCCCAGAGAAATACGACGGCGATACTCACCCGTCAAAGTTCCTGAGCATCTACACCATTGCGGTGTAGGCTACCGGGGCTCGTGACAACAAGATACTGTCCAACTACTTCCCGTTGGTGCTTAAGCCCAACATTAGGTCGTGGTTGATGCACTTGCCAGAAGGATCCATTTCCTCCTAGGCAAATCTGTGCCATGAGTTTGTTGGCTCCTTTACTGCAGAACTCCTGGCTAGGAAAGTGATTTACATCTCATCCCCGAGAAGGAGGGCGAGACTTTGCGCAAGTACATCCAGAGGTTTAGCCGCATACACCACAACATACCAGACGTTCATCCTGTTGCTGTTATGAGCGCGTTCCATCAGAATGTGCGAAACCGCAGGATGCGGGAAGAGTTGGCAATGAACAAGGTCAGGGATGTTACTGAGCTCTATGCTCTGGCAGATAAATGTGCTCGGGCTTAAGAAGGGAGGAGGCTCCTCGGTGGGGACGCTGGCGCATGGGTCGACTCTGAGCATGAAGACGTCGTTGCCCTGGCGAAGAAGGGCCAATGGTGTAACAAGAAGCACAAGGGCAAGGCCGTGCTTGCCGTCGAGGGATCCGGCAACCCCGGCACCGCCAAGAAGACCAAGGCTGATGAACCCAGCAAGGATGTTGCCGGGTGCATCTCCTGTCAGGCTTTGGCGGCTAACGACAAGCCGGAAGGCTCCGTCAAGAAGTATTGCAAGATCCATCGCACCGAAGGCCACGATCTCCAGGACTGTCGGCAAGTTGAGCAGCTTGCCGAGAAGCAAAAAGCCGAGTACGAAAGGCGACACAAGGAGAAGGGACAGGATAGTGGCCGAGGAGGTTGCCGCGGCAAGGCCAAGCAACAGAACGACCGGCCCGCTCGTGGCCGCGACAAGCAAGAGGGGAGTGATGATGACGTTGCGGAGGATGACGAGTCCAGCGAGCAAGAATTCCAGAGAGCTATAGACGCCATGTGCGTCGACGGAGGTGCGCCATTGCATTCTTCCCACCGCCAACTTAAACAATGGGTGGGTGAGGTTAATGCGACTCGACGTCCGGAAGCCTTTGAAATGATCCAACATGCCTATCATTTTCGACATTGAGGATCACCCTGATCACGTAACTACCGTTATGTCTTTGCCGTTGTTGGTCTCACCAACGATTCGCAACCTCAAAGTGACAAAAATGTTAGTTGACGATGGGGCTATCTTGAACTTGATCTCTCCCAAGGTGATCAAGAGATTGCAAATTCCTGATGGAGATCTTGAGGAAACAGGCTCATTTCAGGGGGGTTAATCCAGGAAGGAGCCAACCCAAGGGAAAGATCGGGCTTCCGGTAACATTTGGTAGCAATCTGAACTTTAGGACGGAGAAGGTTGATTTTGACGTCGCCAAGATTCCGTTGCCATACAATGGGATCCTTGGTCGTCCAACATTAGCAAAGTTCATGGCGGTGGCGCACTATGCCTACAACGTATTGAAGATGCCCGAGCCGATAAGCGTCATCACTATCAAGTCTGACAAGAAGGACACGCTTATCTGCGCCGATCAACTCTACCGGGAGGCAGTTGTAGCATCCGCCGCCAAGGCACTTGCTCTTGCTGCTGAAATTCCCGGGAGGAAGAAGCCCGGCAAGACCTCTCGCACAGACTCCGGCAAGCGCACCTCTTCAGAGTGTTGCGCTCCTTTTGACGATGTGCCAGAGAGTTCCACCGGCAAGAGCAAGAAGTCCAAGGCAGCTCCACCAGAGACTAAGAAGGTGCCAGCCAAGGAGGATGGTACGGGAGGAACTTTCACCATAAGTTCCACCCTGACGACAAATAGGAAATCACGCTCTTCGCCTTCCTGCGGGCGAATGTTGATGTGTTTGCATGGCAACCATCTGATATCCCCGGTGTTCCCAGGAAGGTGATTGAGCACCACCTTGCCGTCTGTACACACGCACAACCCGTTAAGCAGAAGGTCAGGAAGCAGGCTTTGGAGCGGCAACAGTTTATTGCCGAAGAAATCAAGAAATTAGAAGCGGCTGGCTTGGTTAGAGGAGTACTTCATCCAACATGGTTGGCCAATCCAGTTGTAGTGCGCAAGGCGAATGGGAAATGGAGGCTATGTATTGATTTCATAGATATCAATAAGGCCTGCGCCAAAGATCCTTTTACCTTGCCGCGCATCGACCACATTGTGGACTCCACCACCGGCTGCGACTTGTTGTCTTTCCTTGACACCTATTCAGGTTGTCATTAGATTTTCATGGCCAAGGAAGACGAAGAGAAGACCGCATTTATCACCCCATGTGGTACGTGTTGCTTTTTGCGCATGCCTTTCGGGTTGAAAAGTGTTGGTTCTACATTTGCGAGAGCGGTCCAGATTGGTTTTGAGCCCCAACTACATAGAAATATGGAGGCTTATATGGATGACATAGTGGTCAAAACCAGGGACAAGGCTACGCTCACATCAGACCAAGAAGAAACATTTGCAAATTGGCGCAAGATCAACTTGAAGCTCAACCCTGAGAAGTGTGTGTTTGGTGTCCCATCCGGCAAGCTTCTCTGGTTCTTTGTATCTCAATGTGGAATTGAAGAAAATCCCGGCAAGATCAAAGCAATTGAGCAAATTGAAGCACCAAGACGTGTCAAGGATGTGCGTCGTCTTGCCGTCTCTGTTGCCCCTTTGAGTAGGTTCATTTCAAAATCTGTTGAGCCCGCCCTGCCCTTTTTCAAAATCTTGAAGAAGGCGGGTGCGATGAAATGGAATCCGGAAGCGGAGGTAGCGCTGCAGGATTTGAAGAAGTAACTCTCCTCTCCGCTAGTCCTAGTTGCGCCAAAACCACAAGACTCGTTGTTGCTATATCTAGCAGCAACCAATCAAATGGTGAGTGTTGCGTTGGTGGCTGAAGGAGAAGTTGATGAAGAAGCGGCGACAGCGGCAAGACCTCCAAGCGACAAGACAGGATATTCTCCGGAAGGGTCTGGTGCCGACAAAGTAGGATCTGCGCCGTCGAATGAAACAATTCAGAAGAAGAAGATGGTGCAGCGCCCAATCTATTTTGTCACCTCCCTTTTGTAGGGGGCTAGGTCAAAATATTCTGGCATGCAAAAGGGCTCTTCAGCCTCCTTATGTCCTCGAGGAAGCTGCGCCATAACTTCCAGGCACATGAGATCACCGTTATAACTCAGTTCCTATTGCAGCAGATTTTGTGGAGCCCAGATGCTACCGGCAGGATTGTGGAGTGGGCTTTAGAACTGTCAAGCTTTGGTCTCAAGTTTGAAAGTACTTCGACTATCCAGAGCAGAGCCTTGGTGGTGTTCATTGCGGCATGGACCCCAATGCTAGATGAAGAAGTTCCAGAGTCAACTCTGCCCGGCAAGGAAAGTAATCAAGAGTGGATCCTGTATTTTGATGGGCCTTTCTCGCTGCAAGGCACTGGTGCTGGAGTGCTGCTTGTCGCACCCATCGGAGAGTACCTCAAATATGTGGTTCAGATGCACTTTCCCCAGGAGAGGTCAATGAACAATACTGCAGAATACGAAGGGCTGCTTGCCGGTGTCAGGATCGCGGCAGACCTTGGAATTAAGAAACTTATTGTCATGGGTGATTCTCAGCTTGTCGTCAAGCAGGTGAATAAGGATTATCAGAGTCCATTGATGGAAGCTTATGTAGATGAAGTGATAAAGTTAAAGAACATTTCGATGGTCTGCAAAAGGAGCACGTTCCATGTGCAGAGAACAGTGTAGCTGATGGCCTGTCAAAGTGTGTTGCCCTTAAGTTGCATGTGGAACCAGGAACTTTTGTGCTCTGACTCACTCAACCATCAGTGACACCATCAACTAGACAAGAAAAAAGAAGAAAGTTGAGTTCTGGCAAGTATTTCCCGGCAGAGCTCCCAAAAGCCGCTGACGAGGAAGTTGTCGGGAACGACGCTAGGCTTGCCGGTGAGCGTCGTGCTCCGGCGGGGCCTTGGGCTCTTGCCGTGGAAGCACACACTCTCACCAAGCTTGCCTGGGGGCAATGGGCTCCGGCAGGGCCTCGAGCCCTTGCTGTTGAGACAAATGTTTCCCCGACAGAGGATATGCCTTTAGTCCTTGTTGTCGAGCCCCAGGCTCTAGCATGGGCAGAACACATCGTCCATTTCCTTACAAAAGGAGAACTCCCTGAGGAACAAGAAGAAGCAGAGAGAGTAGCCCGCCGGTCTAATATGTACCAGTTTGTGGACAACATCCTGTATAGAAAGAGACCGAATGGTGTGAAACTCAAGTGCATTTCTCGGGAAGATGGACTTGAGCTGTTGGCAGAGATACATGGAGGCATATGTGGCTCCCACATAGGATCAATAGCGCTTACCGGTAAAGCATTCCGGCAAGGTTTCTTTTGGCCGACTACCCTCCAGGATGCAACTCCGCTAGTAACCAAGTGTGAAGCATGCCAGTTTCATTCGAAAAAATGCATCAACTTGCTCAAGCTCTTCAGACAATCCCTCTCTCCTGGGCATTTTCGGTCTAGGGGCTCGACATCTTGGGCCCCTTTGGTGTTCCGAATAGGATCATCACTGACAACGGCACACAGTTCACTAGCCGCACCTTCATGCAATATCTCCAAGACCTTGGCAGCAAGATCTGTTTTGCTTCTGTTGCCCACCCAAGGAGCAACGGCCAGGCGGAAAGGGCTAATGCTGAAGTGTTGCGAGGCCTCAAGACAAGAACTTCTGATGGGCTGTGCATGTGCGGAAGGCGCTGGATTTATGAGCAGCCGGCAATTCTTTGGTCAATCAGAACGACACCAAATCGAGCCACCGGCCAGACACCCTTCTCCCTGGTATATAGGGCAGAAGCAGTTATCCCCCACGGAACTCATATACGGGTCACGTCGAGTGCTCGCTTATAATGAGCTTGAGCAAGAGCACTTGCGGCAAGATGACGCTACGCTCCATGAGGAAGACCGTCTTCAGGATGCACTGCGAGCTGCGCACTACCAGCAAGCTTTGCGCCGCTATCATAGCCGCAAGGTTCATGCCCGAAGTCTTGAGGAAGCCGACCTTGTTCTTCGGCGTGTTCAGTCTGCCTAGAATTCCAACAAGTTGATGCCAAAGTGGGAAGGCCCTTATCGGGTAGTGTGAGTCACCGGGCCTGGCGCAGTCCGCCTGGAGACCGAGGATGGAATTCCACTGAGCAACTCCTAGAATATCGAACATCTTCGTAAGTTCTACCCATGAGGCGCGGTTGCCGGGTCTCCCGGCAACCACCTTTTGTACAAGTCTTGCCGCCGAAGCATGTAATCCTTGGTATAAAGCCAGGCATAGACCCTGCGCATACTTGAATAAAGCTAAGTGTTCTGCAAATCTTGTTGATTCTCATGTTTACGTACATGTTTGTCCGAGATATTGTATTGCGCTTACTCCCGACAAGAGCTAACGGACCGCCAAGGTTCCATATCCCTATTTTCTCTTCTTTCTTTTTCTCAAAGGATAGAAGGTTACCTCGCATGCAGCTTTTCCGGGGGAGTTTATGGTATGGACCGACAGGCGACGTTCAAGAAAACATCTTGCCGGAAGGAGTACAACAACAAAAAGCTAAGTTGCAAAACTCTGGGTAGAAATTCTTACTGTGAAGTTAATTTTCCTTGGACGATTTCGACTTTTGTATGGAAAACCTGCATGCTAAGGAACCTTGCCATAATTGGTGGTGCCCTTGCTCTGTTTCGAGTCCACTCAATGGCTTAAGTGGTTGTGCTGCGCCTTTGTTCCGTTTCGAGTCTGCTCAATAGCTCAAGTGGCTGCGCTCGCGCCCTTACTCTGTTTCGAGCCCACTCAATAGCTTAAGTGGTCACGCCTAGAAGGTCAAGGTATATTGCCGGTAGCGGCCCCACCAGCAGGCTGCTAAAGTCCCACACCTAGCGCTCACGGAAAGGGCGTGTGTGCCGGCAAGTCTCCAATCAAGCATAGGGTGAATGCATACAAAAAGAAATTAAACAAGGAGAATAGCATAGCATTTGTTCAAAGCATAGCAAGTTATATTACATCAAACTTGTCGCGATTCTAACATAAGTTAAATTGTTCTTGACATGGATGGCGATGAGAAGTAGGCAGCTAATCCTGGCGATTGCCTTCAACCCACTTGACTTGGCTTACCTTGTCGATGATGGACGCGACAAGTTCCTCAAGCGTCTTGATGTCTACATCCCTCGGAAAGCGGTCGAGGACGTTTGCGAGGTTGATTCCGGGGTTCTTGTGCACCACTTTGACAAGCACATTGCAGAGGACGGCCTAGCAGAGTTTGCGCGATTCGCTAGCCGGATAGGATATTCGGTCAGAGTGAAGCTGCTCCAGGGCTTCAAGCGTGCGATCAAAGAAAATGGTCAGCTTGGCGCTCATGGATACTCTATCATCAAAAGTGTACCTGAAACCTTCCAGGACCATGGCGGACAGGTGTGTGGCAAGCTTCTTCGTGACGTCGTCATGCTTCTCAGTCCAGACTTGTACTCCCTGCACATAGTCGTTGTGGGCGACAATGGAACTCTTGACCAGCTCCTTCTCATTTTGGCGATCGTTGACCAGAGCCTTCTCGTGAGTCCTCGCGGTCTCAAGAGTCTCGGTCAGTGTAGCCAGCTTTGTTTTCAGATCATCAATGGATTCACTGGATGAAGAGAGCTGTTTGGTCTTGTCGGATATGGTGAGATGCATCTCCATAAGGTTGTGGAGGGCTTTGTCCCTTTCGGTCTCGAGTGACGAGATCTTCTTGCCGTGATCCTCAAAATCTGCTTCCAGCTCCTTCACCCTCTTCTCCAACAAGTTCTTGGCGGCGTCTGCAGCTTCGGCAGCATCGACGGCCTCCTTCAGCTTGCCGGCATGATCTGCAATTAGAGCTTCGAGCATCTCCTTGTGTTTCTGCTCCAGCTCCTGGGTCCGCCGCGCGACAAGCGCTTCGATCTCCACTTCCTTGCCGCGAAGCTTGTCAGCAAGCGCCTTCTCGCGAGTGACAAGGTCATTCTCATGGGCATCAAGCCCGATAAAGCGCTCCGTCAAGCGAGCGTCTTCTGCAGCAGCCCGTTGCTTGGCCTCCTCCTGCGCCTACTCGACGTCGGATTATTTCAAGAAGAGTTTGCTCCAGCCTTGGCTCAATTGCTCTTGACTAGACTTCAACTCCTGGAAAGGTTGGGCGAACCAGCACTGCGTTTCCTCGACGCGCTCCTGAAAGTCTGACTCAGCCACTCCCATAACTGCTATCCTGGAGTCCACTTTCTCCTTTCGGGCGCGGTAAAGCGCTTGAAGGTTTTGAAAGTTGTCGCCCATGATTTGGAGAAGTTGCTCTTCTTGGGATTTGCTGCTACTGGCACTTGGTTCATCAACAACCTCGATCCCGGCAGCAGTAATGATCTCCTCGTCAAAAACTTTCCCTTCAGATGGCACCCCAGTGCTTGCCGTGTCGGGGATGCTAATGAACAAGTTATCGCCAACCCTGAGGTACCTGCTTGACGAAGGGGCTTCGGATGTAGGCGGTTGGTCCTCGACGGCCGCCTCCCCGGCAGTTGGGGGCTTCGTGGCCGGCGTAGCGCCTGACGCTCCTGCGGCAGGAATGCCGTCTATATGGTCACTGGTCTCCTCACCGGCCTTCTCGATAGACTTCTTGGCAGCCTCCTCCTATGGAGCCTTCGTGGCCTCGGTGCTGGCGGCCTCGGCGGCAGCATTCTTGGTGACTTCAGCGGTGGCTTCCTCAGCAGCAATCTTGTCGGCCTCGACGGTAGCATCCCTAGCAGTCTCCTCGATGGCAGTGTCAACATGCATATGCTCCGTCGAGGGGATGTCTGAAGGCCAAGAAATCAAACCAAACGAGATTGAAGTGGAAGTTCGAGAAGACAAAAAAGAAGAACATAATAACAAGTACATGTGCCAACGTTGGTTGCCGGTGTAGACCTGCCGGTGTCCGTGCTTGCCGACCCTTCCTCATCGCGATAAAGCACACTAGAGGAAGTCATTGCCGGAGATCCATCTCTAGGCGGCGTAGATGATGGAGGCGGCATATCAGGGACAACCTCTGATGGTTCTCCGTGTCGCTACACTCCTCCTGCACATCTGGTGATGTCAGGAGCAAAGATGCACACCCCAAAACATGCCAGCGGGAAGTGAGTAATGGGCTCACGCTGGGGGCTGTGCCGGGGGCTGCGTCGTGGGCTAGCCTCTGGGTTGACGATAGTCGTCCCTGGCGCACCTGAGGTGCTTGCCGGCGGCTCCTCACCCGTCAAGGTCTTCGCCCTCTTCGCTACCCTTTGCGCCAATGTTTTCGCATCCGTGCGGAGACAAGCCAAAGTAAAGCAAATGATTTAAGTCAAACCAAAAGTTCGTAAGGCAAAATATGTGACAAGATCCTTACTCCTCATCTTCTTCTCCCGAGCTAAGGGCAGAGAGGTCGAAGACGACTTCCACCATGGTGCCCGTGGAGGAGGTGGAGGGGTGCTCCTGGGTCGTTTGGTCGTGGCAGGCGCAGGTTGCCGATGAGCTTCTAGCCGCTGTGTGGCCTTGCCAGCCGCCCTCTTGCCGGGGGCTACACTACTCGAAGAAGCTTGGCGGACCAGAATCCTAGAAGCAGTGCTCCGAAGGACGTGCCTCTTCATTGTCACAAGAGAGGGGGCCTCCTCGAGCAGTTCCTTCTTGTTTGTGTCTTCAGCAGGACGACCCCCGGCACATGTGTCGCCTTGCTCCTCAGTAGTCCCACCCTGCCCGGCAAGATTCTCGTCCGGCAGCGTTTCCCCTTCACTGGTTTCCTCTCCCAAGAAGCCAACACTGCCGGCCTCCGCGGCAAGATTTGCTTCCTCCGCCCTGCTAGCAATATATGCCATTTACTCCTCAATGGTGTCGCGGACGATGCCCTCTTCTTTGTGGATGGCCCTCTCCGTCGGGTTATCAAAGAATTATGGCGCCTGCTCTTCAGGTGGTTCAATCCATGACGCGTCAAGGCTATGAGCGTCAAACGCCGGCATCATGGCGTTGATTGAACCTAGAGCAGAGTTGTTGCACAGAGGGATTATGCTTGCCGGCAGCTCACATACCACAGCACCCCTGAACAATTTCTGGTAGAGAGCTACGTGCTGCATAACAGTCAGATTGTTGTTCAACCCGGGGCATAGCCTGATACGTCTCCAACGTATCTATAATTTATGAAGTATTCATGCCATGTTTGCAATAATTCTATATGATTTTGATTTGATTTTATTAGAACTAACCCGGACTAACGTTGTTTTCAGCAAACTACTGTGGTGTTGTTTTTGTGTAGAAATAAAAGTCCTCAGAATGAGCTGAAAATTTACGGAGAATATTTTTGGAAAATATAAAAAAATACTGGAGTGAAGAGTCATCGGAGAGGAAGGCCGACGAGGCCAGAAGCCTCAGGGGCGTGGCCATACCCCTAGGGCGCGCCCCCCAGGCTTGTGGGTCCCTCGAGAGTCCACCGACCTCCCTCTCAGCTCTATAAATCCACAAATGTTCCAAAAAACCCAAGGCATAACCTAGATCGGGAGTTCCGCTGCCGCACACCTCCATAGCCTCGAAAAACCAATCTTGGCCCTCTTCGGCACCCTGCCGGAGGAGGTCACCATCACCGGAGGGGTCATCAACACCATGGAGGCCAAGGACCAGAGGGAGAACCTCCCCTACAGAGGGGGAGGCCATGTCGGAGGAAGCACAAGGGGTAGACCCTCTCCCCCTCTCTCCCGGTGGTGCCAGAGTGCCACCGGGGGAACCATCGCCGCGGTGATCGTCTTCATCAACATCACCTTCTTCATCACCATCCTCATCTCCTTTTAGTGGTCCACTCTCCCGCACCCCACTATAATCACCTACTTGAACATGGTGCTTTATGCTACATATTATGATCCAATGATGTGTTGCCATATTAAGATGTTTTGAGGAGATTACTTTTGTCCTTTGGGTTGATTGATGATCCAGATTGGTTTCAGTTGTATGTTTATTTTGGTGTTGTCATATGGTGCCTTTCGTGCCACGCACATGTGAAGGATTCCCGCTGTAGGGTGTTGCAATACGTTCATGATTCGCTTATAGTGGGTTGCTTGAGTGACAGAAGCATAAACCCGAGTAAGGGGGTTGTTGCGTATGGGATAAAGGGGACTTGATGCTTTAATGCTATGGTTGGGTTTTACCTTAATGATCTTTAGTAGTTGTGGATGCTTGCTAGAGTTCCAATTATAAGTGCATATGATCCAAGTAGATAAAGTATGTTAGCTTATGCCTCTCCCTCATATAAAATTGCACTAATGATTTCCGATCTTGTTAACAATTGCCTAGGATAATTTCGCACACCGACTCATCATTATTCCAGACTCGCTATTTTGTAATATATTGTAATATTATGAAAACAGCATCTATATTTATATTTTTGTTCTCCGATATCATGCAAAGCTATCCTCTTCATACCCACAACGTAGTTTTATTTCTCGTTTCTAGATGGAAGCAAACGTTCGGTGTACGTAGAGTCATATCGGTGGTAGATAGGACTTGAGAGAATATTGATCTTACCTTTAGCTCCTTGTGGGTTCGACCCACCATACTTATCACTTCCACCTTGGGAAGTTTCTATGATGATTCCTTGCACTTGGGGATTATCAAGCTCTTTTCTGGCGCCGTTGCGAGGGAGCAATAGCGTGGGGTTGATATTCTCGTGTATGCTTGTTTGCTTTCTTCACTAAATAGATTTTGTTTTCTCTTTTTAATTTCTGTAGTTGTGGGTGAAACAAACAAAAAAAAATACAAAAAAATACAAAAAGATTTACTTGCCGCTTTTTCCTAAGAAGTTTTTCAAAAAGAGAAGTGATTAGAAGGTTGTGCATTGGAGAAGTGAGGGTCGACCTTGAACACTTGTGTTCATGCTCATGGAAATAATGTAGAATTTTTCATGGAAGCTTCTGTAAAATAATTAGCACCTTGTATATATCCATTGTATTATAAAAATAATATGCCAAAATTCACTTTTAGGATGATTGGATTGATTGTTTGTTGTATGCAGTGCAAAAACAGAAACTTTGGCTGTAGTGCGTGAATTTACATTTTTTACTGGAACGTCAAAAGTTTCTGAAATTTTTACACAGTACTACTATGAAAATTTTAATAGTTCCTAAACTGTCAGAATTTTTTGAGTTACATAAGTATACGAAGTTTCCAGATTACTACAGATTGTCCTGTTTTTAACAGATTCTGTTTTCTATGCATTGTTCTCTTATTTTGATGAACCTATGGCATCTATCGGGGGGTATGAACCATGGTGAAATTGGAATATAGTAGATATAATGCCAATATGAATTTGGAATGAGTTCACAACAGTACTTAAAGTAGTAATTTGCTTTGTTATACTAATGGATCTCACGAGGGTTTTGTTAAGTTTAGTGTGAATGAAGTGTTCGAAGATCGAGGAGGTATCGATATAATAAGAATACAGATAGACAAGAGTTCAAGCTTGGGGATGCCCAAGGCAGCCCAAGTAAATATTTCAAGGAGACTCAAGCACCTAAGCTTGGGGATGCCCCAGAAGGCATCCCATCTTTATTCTTCAACAATTATTGGTATACCTCGGTTTTTGTTTTGGTCACATGATATGTGTATTTAATGTTTGTCTTTTCCTTGATGCTCCCTTCTAGCATTAGATAGTCCTTGATGGATTTGTAGAATTCTCTTTGTTCTTCACTTCAATATTTTGAGTATGGATTTGTAGAATGCTCTTTGTGCTTCACTTAAACCTTTTGAGTATGGCTTTATAGAATGCTTCGTGTGCTTCACTTATATATTTTGAGTTTGGATATTGGTTAATCTACATGAACTTCACTTATCTTTTAGAGTATTAATATTATGATCATCGTAATTTGGCTTGGAAGAGTATCATTGTAATATCATGCGTAGCTAAAAAGGCATTAAAGAAAAGCGCTTGTTGGGAGACAACACAATACTTTTACTTTTTGTTTTGATGTGTTAACATGATTAAGCTACAGTGGTAAACATGTTTTGTGCCTTTTATTTCAATAAAGTGCCAAGTGAAGCCTTTGGGATAGTGTGGATACTTGCTTGTTTGATTCTATGCAAAAAAAGAAAGTTTTGCATCCAGTGTTTGAATTGTATGATTTTACTGGAGTGTCAAAAAATTCTGAAATTTTTACACAACATTGCTATGCAAACTCTGTGATATGTACTGATTTTTCAGAATTTTGAGAGTCAGGTAAGTATGGTGATCATTCAGATCTTTGCAGACTGTTCTATTTTTGACAGATTCTGTTTTGCATTCATAGTTTACTTGTTTCAAGTGTTCCTATAGCTTATATTGAGTAATATAAATTAAGGGAATGATATAATACAGTAGGTATCATGGGATAATAATTATTAATCTTGTCTTGACAATACCTAAGTGAATGATTAATCTTTATTACACTAACCCTTCTCATGAAGTTCCGTTAAGTTTTGTGTGACTGAAGTTTTCAAGTTTTGGGTGAGATACCGATATGAGGGGTATAAAGAGTGACAAGATGTTGGGGAATGTTGCATGGAAACAAAAAAATTCCTACGCACACGCAAGATCTATCCATGGTGATGAGCATCTACGAGAGGGAGAGTGGATCTACGTACCCTTGTAGATCGCTAAGTGGGAAGCATTAAGAAACGCGGTTGATGTAGTCGAACGTCTTCGCGATCCAAATCGCCGAGCGTCCCGCTATCCAATCACGATCCATCCGATCTAGCATCAAACGGATGACACCTCCGCATTCAGCACACGTACGACTTGATAACGATCTCTGCCGTCTTGATCTAGCGAGATGGAGCGGAGAGGTAGACGAGTTCTCCGGCAGCACGACGGCGTTGCGGCGATGGTGGTGGAGTAGTTCCAGCAGGGCCTCGCCTAAGCACTGCTGAAACCAATCTAGAGGAGAAACTACGGACTAGAGGATAGGGTAGCACGTGGCTGAAAATCTATGTGCAAAAACCCTAAAACCTCTAGTATATATAGGAGGAGGAGAGGAGGAGGCTTGGCCGCAAGGGCATCCCTCTTGGCTTCAGCCGAAGTGGAGGGAGGAGTCCTACTCCTCCACTCCTAGTCGGTTTAGGACAATGTGGGACTTTGTCCAGCCCACTAAGGGCTGGTATTAATCCTACCACAGACCATGTAGCCTCTTGGGTCGAAATACCCCTCCCGATGGTCCCCCGGTACCCTCCCGGCACTCCCGAAACACTATCGATGAGCCCGGAACTTTTCCGGTAACCAAAACAGGACTTTCTATATATCAATCTTTACCTCCGGACCATTCTGAAGCTCCTCATGACGTATGGGATCTCATCCAGGACTCCGAACAACCTTCGGTCACCACCATGTATAACTCTATACTACCAAAACGTCACCAAACCTTAAGTGTGCAGACCCTGTGGGTTCGAGAACTATGTAGACATGACCGAGACACCTCTACGGTCAATAACCAATAGCGGGACCTGGACGCCCATATTGATTCATACATATTCTACGAAGATCTTTATCGGTCGAACCTCTATGTCAAGGATTCAGTTAATCCCGTATGATGTTCCCTTTATTCTTCGGTAAGTTACTTCCTCGAGACAAGAACCCAAGCTTAGGGATGCCCAAGGCACCGCCAAGGTAATATTGGAGGAACACTCAAGTGTCTAAGCTTGGGGATGCCCCGGAACGCATCCCCTCTTTCGTCTTCAACACGATCGGTATATCTTACTTGGAGCTATATTTTTATTTGTCACATAAAATGAGTTTTGCTTGGAGCGTCATTTTATTTTGGTTGTTCTTTGTTAGGTGTTATTTATAATCTAGTTTTTCAATAAAAAGTTCCAAAAATTGGCTTAGGATGATTGCATTGCATGTTTTATGTGTGTTGTCTAATGAATCGAACACCCATGCAGATTTGGTGTTGATCATGTTTAGCCCTTGGAAGAGGTTTAGTCAACGGGTATACAACGTTCAGATCCATGTGCACTTTGCAAATATTTATGTCCTTCTCCTCGATGTAATCACGGATGGAATTGAAGTGTCGCTTTATGTGTTTGGTCCTCTTGTGAAACCTTGGTTCCTTGGCCAGAGCAATGGCACGAGTGTTGTCACAGAACAGAGTCATCGGATTCAGTGCACTGGGCACTACTCTCCAAGATCTGTCATGAACTGCTTCATCCAGACACCTTCCTTTGCTGCCTCCGAGGCTGCGATGTACTCCGCCTCACATGTAGAATCGGCTACCACGCTTTGCTTGGAACTACATCAGCTTACCGCTCCCCCACTCAGAATAAATATGTATTCAGTTTGCGACTTAGAGTCATCCGGATCAGTGTCAAAGCTTGCATCGACGTAACCCTTTACGACGAGCTCTTCATCACCTCCATAAACGAGAAATATTTCCGTAGTCCTTTTCAGGTACTTAAGGATATCCTTGACCGCCGTCCAGTGCTCCATTCCAGGATGACTTTGAAAACTTCCGGTCATACTTATGGAAAGGCTAACATCGGGTCTTGTGCACAGCATTTCATACATGATAGAGCATATGTTGAAGCATATGGGATGTCACTCATCTTCTCTCTATCTTCTACAGTCACTGAGCATTGAGTCTTAATCAACTTCACACCTTGTAACACAGGCAAGAACCCCTTCTTGGACTGATCCATTTTGAACTTCTTCAAAACTTTATCAAGGTATGTGCTTTGTGAAAGTGCTATTAAGCGTCTCGATCTATCTTTATAGATCTTAATGCCTAATATGAAAGCAGCTTCTCCTAGGTCCTTCATTGAAAAACTCTTTTTCAAATATTCCTTCACACTTTCCAGCATTTCTATATTGTTTCCAATCAGCAATATGTCATCCACATATAATATTAGAAACACTATAGATCTCCCACTCACTTTCATGTAAATACAAGCTTCTCCATAAACTTGTATAAACCCAAACGCTTTGATCACCTCATGAAAGCGCTTATTCCAACTCCGAGATGCTTGCACCAGTCCATAATTGGATTGCTGGAGTTTGCAAACTTTGTCAGCATTCTCTGGATCGACAAAACCTTCTGGTTGCATCATATACAACTCTTCCTCAAGGCAAACATTGAGGAACGCTGTTTTGACATCCATCTGCCAAATTTCATAGTCGAAATATGCAACTATTGCTAACATGATTCTGACGGACTTAAGGATCGCTACGGGTGAGAAGGTCTCATCATAGTCAACTCCTTGAACTTGTGAAAAACCATTTGCCACAAGTCGAGCTTTATAGACGGTGACATTACCGTTCGCGTTCGTCTTCTTCTTAAAGATCCATTTGTTCTGAATGGCCTTTCGCCCTTCAGGTAATACTTCCAAAGTCCATACTATGTTTTCATACATGGATCCCATCTCGGATTTCATGGCCTCCAACCATTTCTCAGAATTCGGGCCCATCATCGCTCCTCCATAGCTCGTAGGTTCATTGTTGTCCAACAACATGACCTCCAAGACAGGGTTGCCGTACCACTCAGGAGCAGTACGCGTCCTTGTCGACCTACGAGGGTCAATAGTAACTTGATCCGAAGCTTCATGATCATATCATTAACTTTCTTTTCAACTATCTTAGGCTCCACAGAAATATTTTTCTGTGATGCGCTACTCTCTAGTTAAAGTAAAGGTTCAATAACCTCATCAAGCTCTATTTTCCTCCCACTCAATTCTGTTGAAAGAAACTCTTTCTCAAGAAATGTTTTGTTCTTAGTGACAAACACTTTGCCTTCAAATCTAAGATAGAAGGTATATCCAACTGTCTCTTTCGGGTAACCTACGAAGAAGCATTTCTCCGCTTTGGGTTCTAGCTTTTCAGGCTGAAGCTTTTTGACATAAGCATCACATCCCCAAACTTTAAGAAACGACAAGTTTGGCCTCTTGCCAAACCATAGTTCATATGGCGTCATCTCAACGGACTTCGATGGTGCCCTATATAAAGTGATTGCAGTTGTCTCTAATGCATAACCCCAAAACGATAGTGGCAAATCGGCAAGAGACATCATAGAACGCACCATATCTAATAAGGTTCGATTACGACATTCGGACACACCTTTACGCTGTGGTGTTCCAGGTGGTGTCAACTGTGAAACAATTCCACACTGTCTTAAGTGACTGCCAAACTCATAACTCAGATATTCACCTCCTCGATCAGATCGTAGGAATCTAATCTTCTTGTTATGATGATTCTCAACTTCACTCTCAAATTGCTTCAACTTTTCAAACGTTTCAGACTTGTGTTTCATTAAGTAAATATACCCATATCTACTTAAGTCATCAGTGAAGGTGAGAATATAACGATATCCATCGTGCGCCGCAACATTCATTGGACCACACACATCAGTATGTATGATTTCCAACAAGTCACTTGCCCATTCCATTGTTCCAGAGAACGACATTTTAGTCATCTTGCCCCTGATGCATGGTTCACATGTGTCAAGTGATTCAAAATCAAGTGACTCCAAAAGTCCATCAGCATGGAGCTTCCTCATGTGTTTTACACCAATATGACCTAAACGGCAGTGCCACAAGAAAGTGGTACTATCACTATCAACTCTACATCTTTTGGCATCAATGTTATGAACATGTGTATCACCACTATCAAGATTCAATATGAACAAACCCCTCACATTGGGTGCATGACCATAAAAGTTATCACTCATATAAATAGAACAACCATTATTCTTTGATTTAAACGAGTAACCATCTCGCAATAAACAAGATCCAGATATAATGTTCATGCTTAACACAGACACTAAATAACAATTATTTAGGTTCATCACTAATCCCGATGGTAATCGAAGAGAGAGCATGCCGACGGTGATCACATCAACATTGGAACCATTTCCTACGTGTATCATCACTTCGTCCTTCGCCAGCCTTCATCTATTCCGTAGTTCCTGTTTTGAGTTGCAAATGTGAGCAACCGAACCGGTATCAAATACCCAGGCACTACAACAAGAGCTAGTAAGGTACACATCAATGACATGTATATCATATATACCCTATTTGTTGTTGTCCGCCTTCTTGTCAGCCAGGTAGTTGGGCAGTTCCGCTTCCAGAGACCTATTCCCTTGCAATGAAAGCACTCAGTTCCCCGCTTGGGTCTAGCCTTGGGTTTCTTCATGGGAGGAGCAACTACTTTGCCATCCTTCTTGGATTTACCCTTCTTGCCATTGCCATTTTTCTTGAAACTAGTGGTTTTATTGACCATCGGCACTTGATGTTCTTTCTGGATTTTAGACTCAGTGACTTTCAGCATCGCAAACAGCTCAGCGACTGACTTGTTCATCCCGTGCATGTTATAGTTCATCACAAACCTCTTGTAGCTAGGTGGCAGTGATTGAAGAACTCTATCAGTGATCGCCTCTAGCGGAAGGGGCATCCCTAACTCCGCCAGACGAATCGAATACCCAGACATTCTAAGTATATGTTCACTGATAGACCCGTTCTCCTCCATTTTTGCAAGCATAGAACTTATCAGATGTCTCATACCTCTCGATCTGGGCATTCTTCTTAAAGATAAACTCCAACTCCTGGAACATCTCATATGCTCCATGATGTTCAAAACGTCTTTGAAGTCCCGGTTCTAAGCCATACAATATTGCACACTGAACTATTGAGTAATCTCCAAAACGTGCCACCCAAGCGTTCTTAACGTCTTCGGATAACATGTCCTCAGGTTGGTTGCCAAGTGGTGCATCAAGGACATATGACTTCTAGGAAGCCGTGAGGATAATCCTCAGATTACGGGCCCAGTCCATAAAGTTACTTCCATCATCTTTCAACTTAGCTTTCTCTAGGAACGCATTAAAATTCAGGGGTGCTACTGCGCGAGCCATTGATCTACAACATAAATATGCAAAGATTACTTAGACTATTGTTCAAGATAATGAGTTTAGCTAACCAAATTACTAAAGCTCCCACTCAAATCGACATCTCTCAGGTCATCTGAGTGACACATGATCCAAAATTCACCAACTCAAGTCCGATCATCACGTGAGTTGAGGTGGTTTCAATGGTGAACATCATCATGTTGATCATATCTACTATATTACTCATGTTCGACCTTTCAGTCTCTTGTGTTCCGAGGCCATGTCTATACATGCTAGGCTCGTCAAGTTTAACCTGAGTGTTCTGCATGTGCAACAAAGGCTTGCACCCGTTGTATGTAAACGTAGAGTCTATCACACCCAATCATCACGTAGTGTCTCGACACGATGAACTTTCGCAACGATGCACACTTGGGAAGAACACAATTCATCTTGAAATTTAAGTGAGGGATCACCTTATAATTCTATCGTCGTCCTAAGCAAAACAAGGTGCATAAAAGGATTAACATCACATGCAAACCATAAGTGACATGATATGGCCATGAACTTGTGCTTTTGATCTCCATCTTGAAAGCACTGGCATGAACTCCATCGTCACCGGCATGATACCATGATCTCCATCAACGTGTCGCCATCGGGGCTGTCGTGCCCACCATGCTTCTACTACTATTGCTATCGTTTAGCGTTAAAGTAAAGCATTACATAGCGCTTAATGATTGACACACAGGTCATACAATAATTAAAGACAACCCTATGGCTCCTGCCGGTTGTCGTACACATCGACATGCAAGTCATGATATTCTATGCAACACATGGTCATCTCATACATAACATATATCTCATCATGTAATTTGCCATATCACATCACAACATACCCTCAAAAAACAAGTTAGACGTCCTCTAATTGTTCTTGCATGTTTTACGTGGCTGCTACGGGTATCTAGCAAGAACAATTCTCACCTACGCATAAACCACAACGGTGATACATAAGTTGATTTTCAACCTTCTCAAGTACCGCCTTTGTCGAATCCGATCCAACTAAAGTCGGCCAAACAGACACTCGCCAGCCATCTTTGTGCAATGAAGTTACACGTCAGTCGATGGAACTGGTCTCTCGTAAACGTACGAGTAAGGTTGGTCGGGGCCGCTTCATCCCGCAATACCGCTGAACCAAAACACGACCAAGGGAGGAAGCCATATAAGAATCAATGCCCACAAACTCTTTGTGTTCTACTCGAGATCTCATCTACACATAGACCTAGCTCATGATGCCACTGTTGGGGAATGTTGCATGGGAAACAAAAAAATTCCTACGCACACGCAAGATCTATCCATGGTGATGAGCATCTACGAGAGGGAGAGTGGATCTACGTACCCTTGTAGATCACTAAGCGGGAAGCATTAACAAATGCGGTTGATGTAGTCGAACGTCTTCGCGATCCAAATCACCGAGCGTCCCGCGATCCAATCACGATCCGTCCCGATCTAGCACCGAATGGACGGCACCTCCGTGTTCAGCGCGCGTATGGCTTGATGATGATCTCCGCCTTCTTGATCCAGCAAGAGGGAGCGGAGACGTAGATGAGTTCTCCGATAGCACGACGGTGTTGCGGCGATGGTGGTGGAGTAATTCCAGCAGGGCTTTGCCTAAGCACTGATGAAACCGATCTAGAGGAGAAACTACGGAATAGAGGAGAGGGTAGCACGTGGCTAAAAATCTATGTGCAAAAACCCTAAAACTGTTGGGAGACGTAGTAGTAAATCAAAATTTTCCTACGTTCACCAAGATCTATCTATGGAGAAACCAGCAACGAGAGGGGAGAGATTGCATCTTCATACCTTTGAAGATCGCTAAGCGGAAGCGTTACAAGAACGCGGTTGATGGAGTCGTACTCGCAGCGATTTAGATCGCGGTAGATCCGATCAAGTGCCGAACGGACGGCACCTCCGCGTTCAACACACGTGCAGCCCGGTGACGTCTCCAACACCTTGATCCAGCAAGGAGGAAGGAGAGGTTGGGGAAGGGCTCCAACAGCAGCACGACGGCGTGGTGGTGGTGGAGTAGCAAGGTATTCCGACAGGGCTTCGCCTAAGCGCTGCGGAGGAGGAAGAAGAGAGGTAGGGCTTCGCCGTGAGAGAGAGAGATCAAATCTTGTCTCAAAACATCCAAAACCTCAAGTATATATAGGAGGAGGGACGTGGAGGGCTGGCTTGGCCTCTACTCCAAAGAGGAGATGGCCGGCCGAATTAAAGGGAGAGTCCACCTCCCACAAGGGAGGTGGATCTCCTCCTTTTAAATCCTTTTTGCCTTATCTCCTTATCTCCAGCCGCATGGGCCTTTAGCAAAAGTCTTTCCCAGCCCAATAAGGGCTGGCACACTTTATCTAACAGCCCATGTGGTCCTTTGGTCGTCACACCCCTCCCGGGGGTTATCCGGCACCCTCCCGGCACTCCCGGTACACTACCGATGAGCCCGAAAACTTTTCGGTGACCAAAACTGGACTTCCTATATATCAATCTTTACCTCCGGAGCTCCTCGTGACGTCCGGGATCTCATCCGGGACTCCGAACAACCTTCGGTAATCACGTATACCTTTTCCCTATAACCCTAGCGTCATCGAACCTTAAGTGTGTAGACCCTACGGGTTCGGGAGACACGTAGACATGACCGAGACACCTCTCCGGTCAATAACCAACAGCGGGATCTGGATACCCATGTTGGCTCCCACGTACTCCACGATGATCTCATCGGATGAACCACGATGTCAAGGATTCAATCAATCCCGTATACAATTCCCTTTGTCTATCGGTATGATACTTGCCCGAGATTCGATCGTCGGTATCCCCATACCTTGTTCAATCTCGTTACCGGCAAGTCTCTTTACTCGTTCCGTAATACATCATCCCGTGACTAACTCCTTAGTCACATTGAGCTCATAATGATGATGTCTTACCGAGTGGGCCCAGAGATACCTCTCCGTCACACGGAGTGACAAATCCCAGTCTCGATTCATGCCAACCCAACAGATACTTTCGGAGATACCCGTAGCGTACCTTTATAGCCACCCAGTTACGTTGTGACGTTTGGCACACCCAAAGCATTCCTACGGTATCCGGGAGTTGCACAATCTCATGGTCTAAGGAAACGATACTTGACATTGAAAAGCTTTAGCAAACGAACTACACGATCTTGTGCTATGCTTAGGATTGGGTCTTGTCCATCACATCATTCTCCTAATGATGTGATCCCGTTATCAACGACATCCAATGTCCATGGCCATGAAACCGTGACCATCTATTGATCAACGAGCTAGCCAACTAGAGGCTTACTAGGGACATGTTGTGGTCTATGTATTCACACATGTATTATGGTTTCCGGTTAACACAATTATAGCATGAACAATAGACAATTATCATGAACAAGGAAATACAACAATAACCATTTTATTATTGCCTCTAGGGCAGATTTCCAACAAAAACCTCTAGTATATACAGGAGGAGGAGAGGAGGAGGCTTGGCCGCAAGGGCAAGCCCTCTTGGCTTCGGCCGAAGTGGAGGGAGGAGTCCTACTCCTCCACTCCTAGTCGGTTTAGGACTCTTTCCTTATTTAGCCTTTTTTCCACCTTTTCCACTTTGGATTTCCTTCCCAGCCGCATGGTCCCTATGTGGGACTTCGGCCAGCCCACTAAGGGCTGGTATTCATCCTCCCACAGCCCATGTAGCCTCTTGGGTCGAAATACCCCTCACGATGGTCCCTCGGTACCCTCCCGGCACTCCTGGTAGACTACCGATGAGCCCGGAACTTTTACGGTGACCAAAATAGGACTTTCTGTATATCCATCATTACCTCCAAACCATTCCGAAGATCCTCGTGATGTCCGAGATCTCATCCAGGACTCCGAAAAACCTTCGGTCACCACCATGCATAACTCTATACTACCGAAACGTCACCAAACCTTAAGTGTGCAGACCCTGCGAGTTCGAGAAATATGTAGACATTACCGAGACACCTCTACGGTCAATAACCAATAGCAGGACATGGATGCCCATATTGATTCCTACATATTCTATGAAGATCTTTATCGGTCGAACCTCTATGTCAAGGATTTAGTTAATCTTGTATGATGTTCCCTTTGTTATTCGGTATGTTACTTGCCCGAGACAAGAACCAAAGCTTAGGGACGCCCAAGGCACCCCCAAGGTAATATTGAAGGAACACCCAAACGTCTAAGATTGGGGATGCCCCAGAAGGCATCCCCTCTTTCGTCTTCAACACTATCGGTATATCTTACTTGGAGCTATATTTTTATTCATCACATAATATGAGTTTTACTTGGAGCATCATTTTATTTTTGTTGTTCTCTGTTAGGTGTTATTTATAATATTTTTTCAATAAAAAGTTCCGAAAATTGCCTTAGGATGCTGGCATTGCATGTTTTATGTGTGCTATGTAAAAAATAGAAACTTTTGCTGCAGTGTTTGAATTTTCATATTTTACTGGAAAGTAGAAAGTTTCTGAAATTTTTACATAGTATTTTCATATAAATTCCTGAGCATTTCCTAAATTTTCGTAATTGTTAGAGTTACAGAGGTACACTGGTTTAATAAATTGCTACAAGCTGTTATCTTTGGACAGATTGTTGTGATAGTTTTGTTATCTACTTATCCTATAGTTACCATAGCCTATATTGGTAGATATAAATTGTGGAGATGATAGTATACAGTACCTAATGTTTGCAAATTATTATGCAACTTGTCTTGGCAGTACATGAAGTGTTGATTTGTTCTTATGTGTACTAACCTATCTCACGAGTTCTTTTTGAGTTTTGTGTGGATGAAGTTTTTGAGAATTGGTGAAACCGGGATATGAGAGGATTGAACAAGATACAAAACCTCAAGCTTGGGGATGCCCAAGGCACCCCAAGAAAATATTTCAAGAACTCTCAAGTATCTAATCTGGGGGATGCTACGCATCCCACCTCTCTTCATCAACAATTATCGGTTAGCCTATGTTGAGCCTAAATTTTTATTTGTTCACATGATGCATGCTATTCTTCGAGTGCTATTTTTATTTTGTTTGCTGTTTCAATAAAATCATTGGATGTGAAATTTTGAAAAAGAGAGAGTCCTCACATGGATATTTATCTAAATAACTACGCATTGATCTTCACTTATATCTTTTTGGAGTAGTTTGTCATTCACTCTCGTGCTTCACTTATATCCTATGAGTAAATGGTTGAATGAATTGAATAACATAAATCTGAAATTAAAAATGCTTCATATACTTATCCCATGGGGAGTAATGACTTCACACATAATATGTATAGGTGGTGAAATTTATTGAAAGTTAGCAAACACCACATTGGTCACTTGAACAATTCATGAAAGAATATTGAAGAAAGAGAGATTTCACATATAAATATACTATCATGCGCATCTTCTATGATGGTGAAAACCCATTAATTATTTTCAAACTTCAGCAAATTAGTTGAAGTTAGACAAGGAAGACAACGTAATGAGTTATGCTTGGGTATATTTGTATAGAAGTTATATTGTTTTGTATCCTCCAACATATGGTGTTTTCTTCCACCTCATACTAGCCAAAACTTCCGCACCAAGTAGAAATACTACTTGTGCATCCAAACACCCTTAAACCAGTTTTGTCATGACAGTCCACTATACCTACCTATGGTTTGAATAAGATCCTTCAAGTAAGTTGTCATTGGTGCAAAAAATCAATAAAAATTGCTCCCAAATATGTAAGATCTTTTATTGTAAGGGAAAATAAGCGTTGTACGAATTTGTGATGACAAAGAAATAAAAGCGACGGACTGCATAATAAAGGTTGCTATCACAAACGACAATACAAACGTGACGTTCCTTTGCATTAAGAGTTTGCACATCTAAAAACAAAAAGTGCATGGCAACCTCTGCTTCCCTCTGCGAAGGGCCTATCTTTTATTTTCTAGTACTTACCTTTATACAAGATTCATGGTGATCTTCACCACTTCCATATTTTGCCTTTTTCTCTTCGCAAGCATCATGTGGTGGGGAAAGATCCAAGCATATATGGCCATTCAAATATATTTGATCATGAATTATTATTGTTGACAATTATCTAGATGATAAATAAGTTGGGAGGCGAAACTCTAAGCCCCTATCTTTCTCTGTGTTCGATGGATGCCATTTGCTCTAAAAATATGCTTTGAGCGTTAGCAATCATGGAAGACTATATGATAGTTGAGTGTGTGGAATTTGCTAAATCAAAGCTCTTACATAGACCCTTCCTGAAAATAGGATGAATTGCAATTGTTTGGTGACTAAAGGCATAGTTGTTAGTTTTCAAGAAATATTATGGTCTACACTTTAACATGTGAATAGCTTGTTACTTCATCATGAGAGGTTTTATGAGACGAGATACTGTTTATGATGATGCTAGAAAAATTGATTGGAATTATCATTGATCAAACTTGTGCAGTTGCTAGCATTCACACTTCATAAATTATATCTTTTATCATTTACCTACTCGAGGACGAGCAGGAATTAAGCTTGGGACGCTGATACATCTCCAACATATCTATAATTTATGAAGTATTCATGCCATGTTTGCAATAATTCTATATGATTTTGGTATGATTTTATTAGAACTAACCCGCACTAACACTGTTTTTAGCAGAACTATCGTGGTGCTGTTTTTGTGAAGAAATAAAAGTCCTCAGAATGAGCTGAAAATTTACGGAGAATATTTTTGGAAAATATAAAAATTACTGGAGTGAAGAGTCACCGAAGAGGAAGGCCGAGGAGGCCACAAGCCTTAGAGGCATGGCCACCCCCCTAGGGCGCGCCCCCCAGGCTTGTGGGACCCTCAGGAGTCCACCGACCTCCCTCTCAGCTCTATAAATCCTAAAATATTCCAAAAACCCCAAGGCATAACCTAGATCGGGAGTTCTGCCGCCCCACGCCTCCAGAGCCTCGAAAAAACCAATCTTGGCCCTCTTCGGCACCCTGCCGGAGGGGTTCGCCATCACCGGAGGCCATCTTCATCGTCCCGGAGGGGTCATCAACACCATGGAGGCCAAGGACCATAGGGAGAACCTCCCCCTACAAAGGGGGAGGCCATGAAGTAGGAAGCACAAGGGGGAGACCCTCTCCCCCTCTCTCCCAATGGTGCCAGACTGCCACCGGGGGAACCATCGCCGCAGTGATCGTTTTCATCAACATCGCCTTCTTCATCACCATCCTCATCTCCTTTTAGTGGTCCACTCTCATGCACCCCGATGTAATCACCTACATGAACATGGTGCTTTACGCTACATATTATTATCCAATGATGTGTTGCTATCGTAAGATGTTTTGAGTAGATTACTTTTGTCCTTTGGGTTGATTGATGATCTAGATTGGTTTGAGTTGTATGTTTATTTTGGTGTCCTATGGTGCCTTTCGTGCCACGCACACGTGAAGGATTCCCGTTGTGGGGTGTTGCAATACGTTCATGATTCGCTTATAGTGGGTTGCTTGAGTGACAGAAGCATAAACCCGAGTAAGGGGGTTGTTGTGTATGGGATAAAGGGGACTTGATGCTTTAATGCTATGGTTGGGTTTTACCTTAATGATCTTTAGTAGTTGCGGATGCTTGCTAGAGTTCCAATCATAAGTGCATATGATCCAAGTAGAGAAAGTATGTTAGCTTATGCCTCTCCCTCATATAAAATTGCAATAATGATTTCCGATCTTGTTAACAATTGCCTAGGATAATTCCGCACACTGACTCATCATTATTCCACACTCTCTATTTGTAATATATTGTAATATTATGATAACAGCATCTATATTTATATTTTTGTTCTCCGGTATCATGCAAAGCTATCCTCTTTGTACCCACAACGTAGTTTTATTTCTCGTTTCTAGATGGAAGCAAACGTTCGGTGTACGTAGAGTCATATCGGTGGCAGATAGGACTTGTGAGAATATTGATATTACCTTTATCTCCATGTGGGTTCGACACTGCATACTTATCACTTCTAGCTTTGGAAATTCCTACGATGATTCCTTGCACTTGGGGATTATCACAGCCTCATAATGTTTGTCGCGTTCCGGAATTCCCAAGCTGGCCTCCCCTTGTTCTGCAGAGGGGCGATGCGCTAGTGAAGGAAATTGGCGCCTATCATCTCTACTGTGAGACCGGCAGTTCTGAGGCGGTGAATCATGGTAGTCGCAACTCGAGATTTCCATCGCCAGGGTCGAGGGCACTCCAGTCGTTGCCGTGCACCGCCTTGGTTTGCTGCGACAAGCAGAACGCTGAAACTTCTCCTCCCGAATCCAGCACCATTTGCCTTGCCACTCATCCCACCTCTCGTGGTAAGCCCCGTCTGGGTAAACCTCCTTGGTTTTTCTGGCCGTGGAATCCAAGCGACGGAACCAGAAAGGGCTTCGCCTTGTTGGATGCGGGGAATGAAGTAATGGCAAAAAAGGGTTGTGCTAGGAATTACTCCGGCAAAATTTTCGCAAAGGTGAGCGAAAACTTACATGCATGTCACGACATTCGGCATAAAATCCAAGAGATTGAAGCAGTAGGTGAGCAAGATGTCGTTCAAGAAATCCGAGAAAGGGGGGCAGAGCCCGCAGAAAAATAATCGGCAAAGAAGTAATATTTATCGGGGCCGCCCCTGGAAGAACCTTGATTCACGCGGGTGGCGGGATGCGCTTTCGTATTTGGCACCCACATGTTCTGGTATCGCTCCTTCAAAGCATCCGTGTCAAGCACCAGCGGAAAGATGGCATGCTCCTTCTACATCCTCACCAGCTTCCTCTCCAAGATGGCGGTTTCGACATCCTTGCCCTTGTTGGCCTTGGGCGGCATGGTGGCTATGGAGGCGGAGGCTGAGGACGGAGAGGGCATGAAGGCGTGGATAAATGTGAGGAGCTCTGTTTCGGGCTTGAGGAGGAAGATGATAGCGGTTCTCAGATTGGAAAGGACAAGAGGTAAATGAGTAGCCCGTGCGGTTTCCTTTTTATGGGGAAGGCGCGGGGTGGCCTCTTTACTAGATTAATATAGAAAGAATTCGCGGGCAAGCTGCTGTAACGGCCGCGTCGTGCTCGTCCCTCACGTTCCGCATTCAATGGGCGTCATGGGGGGTGCAGTAGATGGAATGATTATAGCAGTTAATCCCTGCCACACATGCCCATGCACTGTTTGGGCCTAGCTCAACAACTCCTTGCACCGTGTATGGCCTAGGCCCGGGGGCTCCTATAGGTGTACTAAAGTATGGGATTTTTAGTACCATGTATTTGTGCATGGATAGTTGTAGCCATACCAGCGGCAAGGCCTGCCAAGGAGCAACTGAGAACATATACAGCGACATCGAGAAGGCATTCAAATCAACAGACCAAAGACCGAAGGCTGGGACCCCGGCAAGATCTTGCCAGGATGGCCTATGGATTCCTGGCAAGGCGAAGCCCTAGCACGACCCCGCCAGCGCATAGGCCAGGTGTCGCCCCACCTGGGCATGTGTCGAGGCGCCGACGATGGAGGGGCTAAGCAGCGCCGATGGGACGGGGTCCTGTCCCGTCCCATGGACGGTCAGAGGCACCAGACGGAGGACTAAATACGCATGTCTTAGACCGTCAGTGTTAGGTATGATAACATTGTAGCTCTGTACACCTCGTGTGCACACTGTATGCCGTTGTTGGTGACCCCTTCAGGAGTATAAAGGAGGCCCAGGGCGTTACGGTAGAGGACCCTTTTTGGACTTTTTTGGACTTTCAGACTCGTGGACTTTTGGAGCTCCCCTAGCCCATTCTGCATGAGTAGTAGTTGTGTACTGTAGCGCTCCCAGAACCAGAGCTAGAACTCATCCAATACAGCTAAGCAGGAGTAGGGCTTTACGCATCTTTGCGGCCCGAACCTGGGTAAAACCCCTCGCGCTGCTCATTCATCCTGCTCTTTGCGCACTCCCATCTCCGTGCCGAACCGAAAAGGGATCCTCCCGATCCCATAGGTGTTCGTCCCCCACGACAAAACCAATAACTCGAAGAGACTTGCAAAGATATGAAATCATGGATATAAGAAATCAGAGGATATTCAAATAAGATTCATGGATAATCTGAACATAAACTCACAATTCATCGGATCTTGACAAACACAACACAAAAGAGGATTACATCGGATAGATCTCCATGAAGATCATGAAGAACATGGTATTGTAGATCAAAGAGAGAGAAGAAGCCATCTAGCTACTAGATATGGACCCGTAGGTCTGTGGTGGACTACCCACGCATCATCGGAGGGGCAATGGAGTTTATGTAGATGCCCTCCGTGATCGAAACACCATCCGACAGATTACAAAAAAAGGCTCAAAGATTGGATCTCTCGGGAACAAAGGCTTCTGGCGGTGGAAAAGTATTTGCGTGCATCCCTTTGCTGTTGGGCGAATATTTGGGAATTTATAGGCCAAGAATTAGGGTTAGGAGACCTGCCGGGGGGCGACAAGCCTGCTAGGCACAGCCAGGTAGGCCGCGCCTAGCAGGCTTGTGGCTCCCTAGCATCTCCCTTGCTATCCACTCCAAGCATGATCGACTTGTTTCCTTCCAAAAAAATTCCTTCCAAAGGTTTTATTCCGTTTGGACTCCGATTAATATTCCATATCTGCAAAACTCAAAAACAAGGAAAATACAGAAACTGGCACTAGGCTCTAGATTAATAGTTTAGTCCCAAAAATAATATAAATAGCATATTAATGCATATAAAACATCCAAAACAGATAATATAATAGCATGCCATCATCAAAAATTATAGATACGTTGGAGACGTATCAGCATCCCCAATCTTAATACTTGCTCGTCCTTGAGTAGGTAAATGATAAAAACAGAATTTTTTATGTGCAGTGCTACCTAACATATTTATCCATGTAATATCCTTTATTGTGGCATGAATATTCAGATCCGTAAGACTCAAAACAAAAGCTTAATATTGATATAAAAACAGTAACGTTTCAAGCATACTAGCAAAGCAATTGTATCTCTTCAAAATATAATGGCAAAAGAAAGTTATCCCTACAATATCATATGGTCTGGCTATGCTCCATCTTCCCCACACAAAGTATTTATATCATGCACAACCCCGATGAAAAGTCAATAAATTGTTTTCACACCTTTATTTTCTCAAACTTTTTCAACTCTCACGCAATACATGAGCGTGAGCCATGAATATAGCACTATAGGTGGGATAGAATATGGTGGAGGTTGTCAAGGAAAGAGAGAAGATAGTCTCACATCAACTAGGTGTATCAACGGGGTATGGAGATGCCCATTAGTAGATATCAATGTGAGTGTGTAGGGATTTCCATGCAATGGATGCACTAGAGCTATAAGTGTGTCAAAGCTCAAAAATAAACTAAGTGGATTTGCATCATGAAGGAAAATTCCACTAGCTATATGAAAGTGACAAAATAGGAGACTCGCTATCATGAAGATCATGGTGCTACTTTGAAGCACAAGTGTGGAAAAAGGTAGTACCAATGTCCCTTCTCTCTTTTCACTCATTTTTTGGTAGGCATCTAAGGCCTCTTTTATTCATTTTTTTATTTGGGCTACGCTAGTCTCTTTTTTTCATAAAGTCCGGAATCTCATCTCCACTTGTGAGGTAATCATAGCTTACATCATGATTTCCTCACATGGGATATGCTCTATTAATGATAATAGACACACTTTTATATACTTACAACTCAAAAGAAAATTACAACTCGATACCTATGCCAAAATATGACTTTGTATGCAATATGGAAGTGATGGTGCAAGTCATAAAAGGAAATGGTGAAAGTTGCATGGCAATATATCTCGGAATGGCTATGGAAATGCCATAATAGGTAGGTATGGTGGCTGTTGTGAGGAAGGTATATGGTGGCTGTTCTGAGGAAGGTGTTTGTTGCACCGGCGAAAGTTGTGCGGTACTAGAAAGGCTAGCAAAGGTGGAAGGGTGAGAGTGCGTATAATCCATGGACTCAACATTAGTCATAAAGAACTCACATACTTATTGCAAAAGTCTATTAGTCATTGAAGCAAAGTATTAAACGCATGCTCCTAGGGGAGAGGTTGGTAGGAGTTAACCATCACGTGCTCCCGACCCTCACACAAAGGTCGACAATCTATAATTAAGTCATGCTCCGACTTCCTTACATAACGATTCACCATATGTGCATGCTACAGGAATCACAAACCTTGACACAAGTATTTTTAACAAATCACAATTACTTCCTAACATGTCTATTAATATTACCATCTTTATATCTCAAAACTTTATGCAAGGAATCAAACTTCTCATAAATACCCAATGCACTTAATATGGAAGTTTTTATTATATCCCTCTTGGATGCCTATCATATTAGGACTAAATTCATCACCTAGACCAATTACCATGCTGTTTTAGAAACTGCCAAAATAATACAAGTGAGGTACGAGAGTTCAATTATTTCTATAAAATGCAAGCACCACCGTGCTCTAAAAAATATAAGTGAAGCACATAGAGCAAAATTGCCCAACTCAAAAGATATAAGTGAAGTACATACAACATTCTAATAAATTCACAATTCAATGTGTCTCTCTCAAAACATGTGTGCAGCAAGGATGATTGTGGCAAACTAACAAGCAAAGACTCATATCATACAAGACGCTCCAAGCAAAACACATATCATGTGGTGAATAAAAATATAGTCTCAAGTAAATTTACCGATGGATTGAAGACGAAAGAGGGGATGCCTTCCCGGGCATACCCAAGCTTTGGCTCTGTGGAATTGTTGAATATGACTTGGGGTGCCTTGGGCATCCCCAAGCTTAGGCTCTTGCCACTCCTTATGTAGGATCAGAAGTATGTCTAGAGGGGGGGTGATTAGACTACTTCACCAATTAAAAGTTTTGCCTATACCAAGTTTTAGGGTTGATAGTTTTTAGCATTTCATGGCAACTCAATTACACCCTACACATGCAAGTCTAAGAGTATATAGCAGTGGAAAGTAACGACAAGCATGTATAGAAGGGATAGGGTAGGAAGATCAAACGCAATTGTAGACACGGTGTATTTTCCCGTGGTTCCGATAGGTGGTGCTATTGTACATCCACGTTTATGGAGTCTTCAACCCACAGAGGGTAACGGTCGCGAGAGTCCACGGAGGGCTCCACCCAAAAGGGTCCACGAAGTAGCAACCTTGACTATTCCATATGGCTTCCGTCCACGAAGGACTAGCCTCACTATGGGTAGATCTTCATGAAGTAGACGATCTCCTTGCCCTTACAAACTTCTCGGTTCACTCCACAGCACGAAGTAGGAGGCTCCCAAGTGACACCTAACCAATCTAGGAGGCACCACCCTCCAAAAGGTAATAGGCTCGTTAATGACGATGAACTCCTTGCTCTTGTGCTTCAAGATGATAGACTCCTCAACACACAATCTCTCTCTCACAGGTTTCGCTCGGTAGAAGAGATGGGATTGGTGGAAAGCAACTTGGGGAGGATAGAAATCAAGATCCATATGATTGGAGTGGAAGATCTTGACCTCAACACAAGGGTAGGTGGTTCTCTCTCAGAAAATATGATAGGATATGTATGGAATAGTTTTGAGTGCTTCTCTCTCGAGTAAGTGGTGGTCAAGGGGTATATATAGGCATCCCCAAAAATCCAACCATTACACACAAAATGACCAACTTGGTGACACCGATGTGTTAATCTTGGTGGTACCGAAGTGATCAAAAGGTGGCAACTTTTGAATCTCGGTAAGGCCGATATAGGAAACTCGGTTGCACCGATAAGGTGACCAACGGTCAGATTTCCAATCTCGGTGACGCCGATCCAACATTCTCGGTGGGACCGAAAATGTGAATTTGCGTAACAGAAAGTTGGCAACCTAAACTCGGTGGCACCGGTATGGAATCGGTTGCACCGAAGTGGCTAGGGTTTGGCTTGAGTCTGTCTAGGTTCTGGAATCGGTGGCACCGAAGTGGGAAAGTTGGTTGCACCGATTTTGAGTGTTAGGTATAGAACAGACTTTGGTGGGAGAGTTTGTGGATGTTTTTTGCGACTATCACTTGTGCACGTTTGAGCATATTGTTCACCAACAAAAGCTTACCCCCTTTTAATAGTATTGGCTTTCCTATGACTCAAAGTGACATCTCACAAATATAAAATGTAGAGTCCTCTTGCTTGAAGCTTGGCCAACCTATTTCCTTGAATCTTGGGGTTTCTCCACAATCTCCTTTTGCCAATCCTATCATTGAACATTTCCTGAAATATACTTGGTGGAGACACTAGTTCAATGACTTATATGTTATTATTAATTACCAAAACCACCAAGGGAGCAAATGTGCTTTCAGTCTCCCCCTTTCTGGTAATTGATGACAACATATAGATCAAAGCTTCGACATATGATAAAATCAATGAAATTAATCATCGCTTTGAGAGGTATGTGATAAGCAAGAGCTCCCCCTAAATTTGTGCATTATTTTGAATTTGCGTTTGAATGCAAATGCACAATTGATTAGGTATATGGGGCACTTCTTCCATGTCACATACAACTTGGTGGTGTGCGAGAATAATTAGAATGAATAACAATGCACAACACAATCAAACAAAGGTGAATGATCATCTTATGAGAATTAAGATGATAGGAAATAGTAGCATCACCCATAACATAGTAGCGTAACACACATGTATCTCACATCAATCCAAAAGAACCAAATGTTTTGAAAATCAATAAAAACCAAATCGCACTCTCGCTCGAAGCCTAAAGATCTATATACACTTCTCCCCCTTTGGCAACAAGTTACCAAAAAGTTCAAAGGCATATATTTAAACGTTCTTGGGCATATCTTCTCCGGTTGTTGATGAAGGAGTCGAGATGACAGCGTCGGCGAAGATCTCTGCAGAAGTCGTGGATGGAGCTGGAGTGATCACTGATGGACCAGATGCTGATGGAGCTGAAGGAGCTGGCACAGTGGATGATCTGGCCTCAGTGGTAAACTGAGTGCCTGGCCCTAGAGGTGATTCATCCTCATCATCATCATCATCATCATCATCATCTGAAGTAGAAGAGACTCAAGGGATGTTCCCGGAGCCAATTCATGCTGAAGCTCTGTGACTTTCTTAGTCAGCCCGTCCACCTTATCACTAAGGGTCTTGATTCTGGTCTCAAAGATCCTGACAAGACTGTTCTGGTTGTCCAGAATCCCCTTAATGTCCTTCTGCATGCCCTGAACTGATGCAATCAGTAGATCCATTCGCCCGTTCCTCGATCGTGGGTCTTCAGCACTAGTGGCTCTAGCTGCCTCTGCCTCTGCCTGAGCTGCAGCTGAAGTGGGATGATCAATATCCATCACCACAACATTGTCCTCGAAATCTGGCTGTAGGGGCAAATGTGGGTGATCTAGGGCAAATATGTGCTTCTCCAGTTTTGAGTTTATGAGCATCTGGATGTAGGGTGCATAACAACATGAGCGCTTCTGATTAGCAGCAACCCTCTTGATTGTCTCTACAATTAAGTCCATGACTCTTATCCTGGTGTGAGTGTCAAGGTGGATCAACATATTGATGGAGTGGCCTCGGATCATCTTGTCATCTCCGGACTTGGGCATCAAGGTATGCCTCAGAATGGTGTTGATAGTGCGAAGGCCAGCCTAGAGAAAATAGATTCATCCTAGCATGTGAGACTTCACATTGGCAGTAGGGATCTCCTTGTACATGTTAGCCATAGCATTGTGACTAGCCTTGGATTCTGAGTAGACATCCAGGTCACCATCCTGTGCTTTAGGAACTCCTAAGATATCAGCCCATTCTTCAACTGTTGATTCGTATGTTGCACCTTCAGTCATCCACACAATTCTACCATCTCCGTAGAAGTGTGCAGTGGAGTAGAACTGCATGATCATCTCGTCATTCCATGCTGTGAATTCTCTGCCAACGAACTCATCCAGACCTATGCAGTGGAAGTTATCCTGGACACTTGGAAAGTAGTCCTCATTCTCCTTGCTATACTTCTAATCAACGTAACGCATGTCACTGACAGTTGGACTCTTGTCAAAGAGCACGGTCTCATAGAAGTCTTGTTGCTCCTTGGTATAGAACCTGTAGTCCACAGCTGTTTTCTTCCTCTGGGCATAAGGATCTATAGCTCTCCATGCCCTCAATCCTGAGTCCCTCCTCTTCTTCATGTCCTCAGCTAGTGGGTAGCTAGCATTGTGAACTGGAAGGTGTGGTATGAGTTTCATCAGTGTTGTCAAGTCATCCACATCATCAACTCTAGAAGTAGTTCCTTTGTTCTTCTCAAAAGCTGGAATCTGCTTAGTTGTCCTCTTAGGCTTCTCAGCAGCCTTCTTGGATGTGCTGGTCTTAGGCATAGCATCAGACATCCGTTTCTTTGCCTTATTCTTGGGAGGAGCCTTTGTAGCTAGCTCAACCTCCTCTTCCTCAGCAGCAGCAGCTTCTTCTGGATCCTCAAACATGGAGGTAGGCCTGCCAGTCACATGGATGATCCTCTTCCTGGACTTTTTCTCCCCTTCCTTCTTAGGCATAGCCCTCTTGGTGATCTCAACCGACACTATTGCTCTGGCAGTCTCATGAGCCTTGAAGGTAGAAGCGGGAGCATATATCTTGCTGACAACTCTTCGAGAGGAAGTAGCTTCAGTTGCAGCCTTCTTGGCAGCCTTCTCTTGCTTCTTAGAAAGAATCTCCTCAGGCAAAGTCTGAATCTTCTTCATCCGAGTTCAACTTCTTCCTGGTTCTGGTGGCAGCCTTGGGCAACCCATGAGAGCTGGGGGTGCCTGGATCTGAGAATGAACTGGGCTCTGGGCTTGTGCCTGAACTCATGTCTGCTCCCTGCTCTGACCTGTTCTAACTGTCTTCTGAACCTGACATGCTGACCCTGTGAATAGAGTATAGATGAGCAGAAGGAGATGAGTCATCACAAAATGAGTCTATTTTTGAAATTTGAGCAGTGAGTTTTCAAAAGTTTTGCAATTTGTCACATAAATATCGGTATAGCCGAAATGAATTTTTCAGTGGGGCGAACATAGAACAACTCCTTAACAGGAACTTGGAAGCCTTTTCGGTAGGCCTGAAAAGAGCCACTCGGTTCCACCGAGTCAGTTCTCAGCCACACAGAAAAGTATGTCGGTGAGACCGATATTTCTGTTTTGGTTCCACCCAGATGTATCGGGCGGACAGCAAAACCCTAGAAAAATTCATCGAACTCGAGATTTTGCAGATTTGATTAGATGGATATATGAGCAAGGGGTGGCTTTATAGAGAAAATTAAGTCCAATGTGCAAGAATCAGAATGGGAGCGCACTAGAGATCGAATCCATACCCTAGCTTGGCGTGAATCCTCTATGGCAACGATGATGGGGTAGATTTCGTCGATGATGGAGATTCTCGGCGGCGGAGGAGCTCGGAAAGACATGGGCGATGACCAGGGGTCTCGAGGCGGCAGCTTAGGATTCTGGGGCGCGACGTTGAAGATTGAAATTTCAAACCGTCGAGGGTCCACAACATATATACCCTTCAATATCGGTGATACCAATTTTATGTTTTTGGTGTCATCGAGTTTCACAACTATTAGCTGACAGGGAAACTCGGTGTAACCGAGAATATGAAATCGGTGTTACCGAGATTGAAAATCAGATCAACCCTAGGCAATCGGTGAGACCGAGTTTTTGGGATTGGCTCCATCGAGTTGCACTTGGGAGGTTTTAATGGCCAGTCCTTGTCGATACGGAACTCCGAGTGCTCCACACGCAGAGGGATCGAAAAGCACTTGTTCAAATTTTGTGATGCAGCATGAATGGAATATGAGGTGAGAAAGCATAGATAGCTAAAGAGTGGTCCTAGGCATTCTCGTCCATCCAATTGGCAAAAGATAAATCAAAAGCCAAATAGCAACAATTGGATGTCCTCGAATGAGAAAATAAATGCAGACCAACATGCAAAACGATCACGCTCATTCGACGCTCTAAAAAACTAGCAAATTCCTGGACCGAGCGTAAAAGTTTCTGTTTTTCAGCAAGATCAAATCAACAACTACCATAGATCACCCCAAAGGTTTTACTTGGCTAAAACACTAATTAAAAAACCAAAACACAATTAATACAGAAGTAACAATGTGGAAACGCTCAAAAAAATAAGCAAAAATAGAACACAAAAATAAAATTGGGTTGTCTCCCAAAAAGCGCTATTGTTTAACGCCCCTAGCTAGGAATAATGATTTCAATGATGCTCACATAAAAAATAGTATTTGAAACATGCAAGAGAGCATCATGAATCTAATGACAAGCACATTTAAGTCTAACCCACTTCCTATGCATAGGGATTTTGTGAGCAAACAATTTATGGGAGCAAGAATCAACTAGCATAGGAAGGCACAACAAGCATAACTTCAAAAATTTGAACAAATAGAGAGGAAACTTGATATTATTGCAATTCCTACAAGCATATGTTCCTCCCTCATAATAATTTTCAGTAGCACCATGAAGGAATCTCACAATATAACTATCACACAAAGCAATCTTTTCATGATCAATTATAGCATATGTGTCATGACCAAAACTTGGGGAACAAAAAATTATCATCTTCATCAAGCATAGCATCCCCAAGCTTGTGGTTTTGCATATCATTGGCATCATGGATATTCATAAAATTCATACTAACAACATGGCAATCATGCTTTTCATTCAAGGATATATCATGAATCACCTTATAATTTTCTTCTTTCAACACTTCATCAAAGTTTTCATGTTTTTCAAGCAAAACTTCATAGAGATAATCAAGTGCACTCAACTCACTAGCAATTGGTTCATCATAATTTGGTCTTTTGAAAAGATTAGCAAGTGGATGAGGATCCATATCAATAGATTTTTAGCAAGCGAAGATGCAATCAAATAGAAGGCACATGGCAACACAAGCAAACATAGCAAACAAAAGATCTGACGAGAATAAGGCAAAAAAAAGAGGGCGAATAAAACGGCAAATCTTTTTGGTATTTTCTGAAAACCATTTTAGAAGTGAGGGAGAGGAAACCGAGAGGCAAATGGCAAATAATGTAAATGCAAGAGATGAGTTTGTGATGGGTAATTGGTAGGCTTGATGTGTATCCTCCCCGGCAACGGCGCCACAAATTGGCAAGTTGACGGGAGAGATCTTGTCTTGACTTGCTATGTTTCCTCCCCGGCAACGGTGCCAGAAATTCTTCTTGCTACCTCTTGAGCGTGCGTTGGTTTTCCCTTGAAGAGCAAAGGGTGATGCATCAAATTAGATTAGTATTTTCCTCGGTTTTTGAGAACCAAGGTATCAATCCAGTAGGAGGAATAGGCAAGTCACCAATGGTTGCACCTACACAAACAATCAAACTCTTGCACCCAACGCAATAAAGGAGTTGTCAATATTTTCACGATTATTTGCAAGGATTAGATCTGATAGATATAGATGTAAACAAGAACAGAAAGTAAAAGGTAAATAAATTGCAGCAAAGTATTTTTGGTAGTTTTGGTTTATATATCTGAAAGTATATTATGGAAAGTAGACCCGGGGGGCATAGGTTTCACCAGAGGCTTCTCTCTTGAAGGCAAATATCATGGTGGGTAAACAAAATACTGTCAAGCAATTGATACAAGTACGAATAATCATGTAGTTATCCAAGGCAATGATCATACATATAAGCATCATGTTCGTGTCAAGTAGACCGAAACGATTCTGCATCTACTACTATTACTCCACACATCTACCAACTCATGCATGCATCTAGAGTATTAAGTTCATGAAGAACAGAGTAACGCATTGAGAAAGATGACATGATGTAGAGGGATAAACTCAAGCAACATGATGAAAACCCCATCTTGTTACCCTTGATGGCAACAATACAATACATGCCTCGCTACCCCTACTATGTCACTTGGTGAGGACACCGCAAGATTGAACCCAAAACAAAGCTCTTCTCCCATTGCAGGAATTACCAATCTAGTTGGCCAAACCAAACCAATAACTCGAAGAGACTTGCAAAGATATGAAATCATGTATATAAGAAATCAGAGGAGATTCAAATAAGATTTATGGATAATCTGAACATAAACTCACAATTCAGCGGATCTTGACAAACACACCACAAAAGAGGATTACATCGAATAGATCTCCATGAAGATCATGAAGAACGTGGTATTGAAGATCACAGAGAGAGAAGAAGCTATCTAGCTACTAGCTATGGACCCGTAGGTTTGTGGTGGACTACTCACGCATCATCGGAGGGGCAATGGAGTTGATGTAGATGCCCTCCACGATCGAAACCCCCTCCGATGGATTACCTAAAAAGGCTCCAAGATTGGATCTCTCGGGAACGGACGCTTCCGGCGGCGGAAAAGTATTTTCGTGCCTCCCTTTAGTGTTGGGGGAATATTTGGGAATTTATAGGCCAATAATTAGGGTTAGGAGACCTGCCGGGAGGCGACAAGCCTGCTAGGCGCGGCCAGGGGGCTGCGCCTAGCAGGCTTGTGGCTGCATGGCACCTCCCTTTCCATGCACTCCAAGCTTGATCGATTTTTCTCCTTCCAAAGGTTTTATTCCGTTTGGACTCCATTTAATATTCCATATCTACAGAACCCACAAACAAGGAAAAAACAGAAACTCACACTAGGCTCCAGATTAATAGGTTAGTCCCAAAAATAATATAAAATACCATATTAATGCATATAAAACATCCAAAACAGATAATATAATAGCATGCCATCATCAAAAATTATAGATATGTTGGAGACATATCAGCCCTCCCATTGCCGATGGCCCCCGTCAAGACCGGAAGTGGTCAAAACCGGGGTTAGGGGCTCCCAACGACGACCATCGGGTGGGGGCGGACTCCGCGGCAACCCGAGATGGGGGTGGCCACGCCCGTGGTTTGGAAGAAGAAAAACAAGAATAAGAAGCGGACACTTCGGGCTTGTGGTGATACCATGGTGGAGGGGTCTGATGGACCAACGACCGGCAATGGACCGAAGCCCAAGGCCCATGTGCCTCCGCAGCCCTGGATGAGTTGCCATCAAACACGGGAGGAGACCATGTGCTTCAACAGTGGATGTGCGTGGCACTTCCGGACGGAGTGTGAGGCAACCCCCCCCCAGCTACCCCTCTACCCTGGCTTTCCTGGGGTACGTGACATCGGAGGGTGGCTTATACTTCATCGATGCCACTCTTGACGTCATGCCGCTACGGCCACACCTCACTATGGTCTCTCTCATGCCGGGGCATGAGCCCCCACCCTTGGTGCCTGTCACGGCTGAGGTCATCAAGGAGGAGATGTTTGCCTACATAGGAGACTACAGTGCCAACTCCTTCTCCTGGATGGTGTTGGAGACGGCCCACCAGGCTTCTCCGTCCCGATCCCATCTGTTGAGATACTGAACATGTGCACCCGCAACATCATCAAATGCTTAATATCCATCAAGAAAGCGAAGGCGCCACCATACCCGGTTCCGCCTCTCGAGCGGGCTTGGATCTTCATCTAAGGGCTCCCTGAAGGGGGTAAATGCGACCACATCCTTAAGGCGGTCCCGGAGCCGGTTGGCAAGCTGCTGACCGTTGATGAGGCGTTTTTGACCGGTGATGGCCCGGCTCATGTGGAGACCCTTTGCCCGCCGCTGACTGACATGGAGGGCCTATCCCCGGCCTTCTACTTTTTGTACGAGAAGGGAGCGCGGCTCTCTTATGAGCTTGACTTGGAGGAGCTGGAGACATGGGTAGCCGATGATCCCCCCATTCCGCGTGCTGCTGAGGGGGCGATGGTCCTGGAGGGTGACGATGGTCGAGGATAGTTTGAGGACCCCTCCATTGACTCTGAGGAGAATGACCCGCCAACTGAGGTGACCCAGGCACCTCCGGGCCGCACTGCCGCGGCTGGGGCGGTGACTAAAGATGGCCCCATGCTGGAGGACATCACGAACCCGAGGCTGGAGGTTTACCCACCATCCTCTCCCCAATCACTAGGTGTTGTGTGCTACACACGCTCTCCAGGAACCCCATCTCCACCGACCCTAGGGTTTCCTTTGATCCTTCCCGCCACTCTGCCACCGCTGGTGCTCTACCCGTCCCGCCAGAGTGCTCGCCTTTTCGGCTATAAGGCCATGGCCGATGGACGGGTGCCAACCATCGCGGAAAAGGTTGCACTGCGCGCGGCGGCGCACGACTTCCCACCAGGTACTACCACCGAGCCTCCTAGCTAAGTTTGCACTGATTCGCGTTTCGTGATCCTTAGTTCGATGGCCCTCACGCAACTGGACATGGTGGCGAGTGATTGAGACATTGTGTTCCGTGGGGAGAAAGCCCAATGCTTGGAGCAAATATCGATGATCCGTGCCAAGGAGCGGTTGGACGGTGTGTTAGAAGAATCCCGGGCGCGTGAAGCGCGCCGGTCTGATACTGATAGGTCTAGTACTATGCATGGAGGCAACGTGTCTTTGGCGCAGACCATCGCGGATGACTGCTACCTCTTGAGCATGCGTTGGTTTACCCTTGAAGAGGAAAGGGTGATGCAGCGAAGTAGATAAGTATTTCCTTCTGTTTTTGAGAACCAAGGTATCAATCCATTAGGAGGAACAAGCAAGTCACCAATGGATGCACCTACACAAATAATCAAACTCTTGCACCCAACGCTATAAAGGGGTTGTCAATCCCTTTACGGTTATTTGCAAGGATTAGATCCGATAGAGATAGATGTAAAGAGTGCGGAAAGTAATAAAAAAATAAATTGCAGCAAGTATAGAAGTGAAAATATATGATGGAAAATAGACACGGGGGCCATAGGTTTCACTAGAGGCTTCTCTCCTGAAGGCAAATATCATGGTGGGTAAACAAATTGATGTCAAGCAATTGATAGAAAAGCAAATAATCATGTAGTTATCCAAGGCAATGATCATGCATATAGGCATCACGTCCATATCAAGTAGACCGAAACAACTCCGCATCTACTACTATTACCCCACACATTGACCGACTCCTGCCTACATCTAGAGTATTAAGTTCATGAAGAACAGAGTAACGCATTAAGAAAGATGACATGAGGTAGAGGGATAAACTCAAGCAATATGATGAAACCCCCATCTTGTTTCCCTTGATGGCAACAATACAATACGTGCCTCGCTACCCCTACTATGTCACTGGGTGAGGACACCGTAAGATTGAACCCAAAACCAACCATCTCCCATTGCAAAATTACCAATCTAGTTGGCCAAACCAAACCAATAGCTCGAAGAGACTTGCAAGGATATGAAATCATGCATATAAGAAATCAGAAGAGATTCAAATAAGATTCATGGATAATCTAAACATAAACTCACAGTTCATCGGATCTTGACAAACACACCACAAAAGAGGATTACATCATATAGATCTCCATGAAGATCATGAAGAACATGGTATTGAAGATCAAAGAGAGAGAGGAAGCCATCTAGCTACTAGTTATGGACTCGTAGCTATGTGGTGGACTACTCATGCATCATTGGAGCGGAAATGGAGTTGATGTAGATGCCATCCGTAATCGAAATCCTCTCTAGTAGATTACTCGAAAAGTATTTGTGTGGCTCTTTTTGGTGTTGCGGGAATATTTGGGTATTTATAGGCCAAAGAATAGGGTTAGGAGACCTGCCAGGAGGCGACAAGCCTGCTAGGCGTGCCCTGGCACCTCCCCTGACGTGCACTCTAAGTTTGGATGACTTGTTTCCTTCCATCAAAATTCCTTTCGTGGGTTTTATTCCGTTTGGACTCCATTTAATATTCCATATCTGCAAAACTCAAAAACGAGGAAAAATGGAAATTGGCACTTGGCTCTAGATTAATAGTTTGTCCCAAATATAGTATAAAATAGCTTATTAATGCATATAAAACATCCAAAACAGGTAATATAATAGCATGCCATCATCAAAAATTATAGATACGTTGGAGACGTATCAGCATCCCCAAGCTTAATTCCTGCTCGTCCTTGAGTAGGTAAATGATAAAAACAGAATTTTCTATGTGGAGTGCTACCTAACATATCTATCCAAGTAATATTCTTTATTGTGGCATGAATATTCAGATCCGTAAGACTCAAAACAAAAGCTTAATATTGATATAGAAACAATAATATTTCAAGCATACTAGCAAAGCAATTGTATCTCTTCAAAATATAATGGCAAAAGAAAGTTATCCCTACAATATCATATGGCCTCGCTATGCTCCATCTTCCCCACACAAAGTATTTACATCATGCACAACCCCGATGAAAAGTCAAGCAATTGTTTTTACACCTTTATTTTCTCAAAGTTTTTCAAATCTCACGCAATACATGAGCGCGAGCCATGGATATAGCACTATGGGTGGAATAGAATATGGTGGAGGTTGTTAAGGAAAGGGAGAAGATAGTCTCACATCAACTAGGCGTATCAACGGGCTATGGAGATGCCCATTAATTGATATGAATGTGAGTGTGTAGGGATTGCCATGCAACGGATGCACTAGATCTATAAGTGTATGAAAGCTCAAAAAGAAACTAAGTCCACGTGCATGAAGAAGAAAAAATTCCACTAGCTATATGAAAGTGACAAAATAGGGACTCTCTATCATGAAGATCAGGGTGCTACTTTGAAGCACAAGTGTGGCAAAAGGTAGTAGTAATGTCCCTCCTATCTTTTCTCTCTCTCTCTCTCTCTTGTTTTGCATCTAAGGCCTCTTTTATTCATTTTTTTTATTTGGGCTTCGCTGGCCTCTTTTATTTTTCATAAAGTCCAGACTCTCATCCCTACTAATAAGGGAATCATAGCTTCCATCATCCTTTCCTCACATGGGACATGCTCTATAATAAAAATCAACACACTTTTATTTACTTACAAATCAAAAGGAAAATTACAACTCGATACCTATGACAAAATATGACTCTATATGTAATATTGAAGTGACGGTGCATGTCATAAAAGGAAACGGTGGAAGTTGCATGGCAATATATCTCGGAATGGCTATGGAAATGCCATAATAGGTAGGTATGGTGGCTGTTTTGCGAAAAGATATATGGTAGCTTTTTTGAGGAAGGTATATGGTGGATGTTGTGAGGAAGGTGTTTGTTGCACCAGCGAAAGTTGCGCGGTACTAGAAAGGCTAGCAAAAGTGGAAGGGTGAGAGTGCGTATAATCCATGGACTCAACATTAGTCACAAAGAACTCACATACTTATTGCAAAAGTCTATTAGTCATTGAAGCAAATCATTAAACGCACGCTCCTAGGGGGGACGTTGGTAGGAGTTAACCATCGCGCGTCCCCGACCCTCAAACAAAGGTCGAAAATCTATAAACAAGTCATGCTCCCACTTCCTTACATAGCGGTTCACCATACGTGCATGCTATGGGAATCACAAACCTTTACACAAGTATTTTTAACAAATCACAATTTACTTCCTAACATGTCTCTTAACATTACCATATTTATATCTCAAAACTTTATGTGAGGAATCAAACTTCTCATAAATACTCAATGCACTTAATATGAATGTTTTTATTATGTCCCTTTTGGATGCCTATCATATTAAGACTAAATCCATAGCCTAGACCAATTACCTTGCTGTTTTTAGAAACTATCAAGATAATATAAGTGAGGTACGAGAGTTCATGTATTTCTATAAAACGAAAACACCACTGTGCCCTAAAAGAAATAAGTGAAGCGTATAGAGCAAAATTGCCCAACTCAAAAGATATAAGTGAAGCACAAAGAGTATTCTAATAAATACATGATTCACCGTGTCTCTCTCAAAAGATGTGTGCAGCAAGGATGATTGTGGCAAACTAACAAGCAAAGACTCATATCATACAAGACGCTCCAAGCAAAACACATATCACGTGGTGAATAAAAATATAGCCTCAAGTAAATTTCCCGATGGATTGTAGACGAAAGAGGGGATGCCTTCTGGGGCATCCCTAAGCTTAGGCTCTATGGCATCCTTCAATATGACTTGGGGTGCCTTGGGAATCCCCAAGCTTAGGATCTTTCCACTCCTTATTCCATAGTCATTCCAATCTTTACCCAAAACTTGAAAACTTCACAACACAAAACTTAACAGAAAACTCGTGAGATCCGTTAGTATAAGATAATAAATCACCACTTTAGGTACTGTTGTGAACTCATTATTTATTTATATTGGTGTTATACCTAATATAATCTAACTTCTCCATGGCTCATACCACATGATACAACCCATAGATTTATCAAAATAGGCAAACAACTGAAAGAAAACAGAATCTGTCAAAAACAGAACAGTCTGTAGCAATCTGGCAACTTCATATACTTATGTAACTCAAAAAATTCTAAAAAATTAGGAAAATAAGGAAAAAAATTATATATATATATATATATCTTATGTAATAATTGAAGATCAATTCGACGCTCTGAAAAAAATCAGAAAATTCCTGGACTTAGTGCAAAATTTCTGTTTTTCAGCAAGATCAAATCAACAACTACCATAGATCACCCCAAAGGTTTTACTTGGCTCAAACACTAATTAAAACACCAAAACGTAATTACTAAAGAAGTAATAATGTGGGAAACACTCAAAAACATAAGCAAAAGCAGAACACGAAAATAAAATTGGGTTGCCTCCGAACAAGCACTATTGTTTAATGCCCCTAGCTAGGCAAAATGCAGTAGATCTAGGTATTGTCATATTTGGTATGCAATCCAAAAGTAGCTCTCATAATATATTCATAAGGTAATCTTATTTTCTTTGTAGGAAAGTGTTCCATGCTTTTCCTTGATGGAAATTGGAATCTAATGTTTCGTTCTTTCATGTCAATAATTGCACGAAGTTCTAAGGGAAGGTCTACCAAGAATAATTGGACATATAGGATTGCAATCTATGTCAAGAACAATTTAATCTACGGGCAGATAATTCCTATTTGCAACAGTAAGAACATCATTAATCCTTCCCATGGGTTTCTTAATAGTGGAATCCACAAGATGCAAATTTAGAGAGCAATCATCAAGATCATGATAACCTAACACATCACATAAAGTTTTCGGAATTGTGGAAACACTAGCACCCAAATAACACAAAGCATGGCACTCATAATCTTTGATTTCAATCTTAATAGTAGGTTCCCAGTCAACATGCAGCTTTCTAGGAATAGAAACTTCTAGCTCAAGTTTTTCCTCAAAAGATTTCATCATAGCATCAACTATATGCTTAGTAAAAGCCTTATTTTGACTATAAGCATGAGGAGAATTCAACATGGATTGAAGCAAGGAAATACAATCAATCAAAGAGCAGCTATTATAATTAAAGTCCTTGAAGTCCAAAAGAGTGGGTTCATTTCTATTTAAAGTTTTGACCTCTTCAATCCCACTTTTATCAATCTTAGCATTAAGACCTATAAACTCCGAATCATTGGGACGCCTTTTAACAAAAGTTGACTTATCTCCAGTCCCATCATTATCAAGATTTATATTGGAAAACAAAGATTAAATAGGAGTCACATCAATCACTTTAAGATCTTCATCATTATTAAAAGATTCTAGCTTAGCAGCCATCTTATTGACTAAGGTAGCTTATTTACCAGAAATTTGGCTTACTAAATCTTCAAGATGAGCAAACTGAGATTTCAATCCAAAAAAATCTTTAGACATATCATCGAGTTCCTTGTTCATGTATGCAAGCATACTCTTTTGTTCTTTAAGCTCATTTCCAAAGAAGTTATTATGGTCAAATTGAAGGGACATGAATTTTTTAGCATTATCCTCAATATCTTCCAACTTCCTAAGATAAGGATTAAAATCATTGGGTGGAGCCATTAAGACAAATGAACTATCACACAAGCAAACAAAAGGCAAGGGAAAGAAGGGCGGATAAAAAGGCAAATGTTTTTGGTATTTTCTGAAAATCGTTTTAGAAGTGGGGGAGAGGAAAACGAGAGGTAAATGGCAAATAAACTAAATCCAAGAGATGAGTTTGTGATGGGTACTTGGTAGGCTTGATGTGTATCCTCCCCGGCAACGTCGCCAGCAAACCTTCTTGCTACCTCTTGAGCATGCGTTGGTTTTCCCTTGAAGAGGAAAGGGTGATGCGGCAAAGTAGATAATTATTTCCCTCGGTTTTTTAGAACCAAGGTATCAATCCAGTAGGAGGAACAAGCAAGTCACCAATGGATGCACCTACATACACAAAAACTCTTGCACCCAATGCTATAAAGGGGTTGTCAATCACTTCAGGTTATTTGCAAGGATTAGATCCGACAGAGATAGATGTAACGAGTGTGGAAAGTAAAAAGTAAATAAATTGCAGCAAGTATATATGTGAAAATATATGATGGAAAATAGACCCGGGGGCCATAGGTTTCACTAGAGGCTTCTCTCTTGAACGCAAATATCATGGTGGGTAAACAAATTACTGTCAAGCAATTGATAGAAAAGTGAATAATCATGTAGTTATCCAAGGCAATGATCATGCATATAGGCATCACGTCTGTATCAAGTAGATCGAAATGATTCTGCAGCTACTACTGTTACTCCACACATCGACCGACTCCTGCCAGCATCTAGAGTATTAAGTTCATGAAGAACAAAGAAACACATTAAGAAAGATGACATGATGTAGAGGGATACATTCAAGCAATATGATGGAAACCCCATCTTGTTACCCTTGATAGCAACAATACAATACATGCCTCGCTACCCCTACTATGTCACTGGGTGAGGACACCACAAGATTGAACCCAAAACCAAGCACTTCTCACATTGCAAGAATTACCAATCTAGTTGGCCAAACCAAACCAATAACTCGAAGAGACTTGCAAGGATATGAAATCATGCATATAAGAAATCAGAGGAGATTCAAATAAGATTCATGGATAATCTGAACATAAACTCACAATTCATTGGATCTTGACAAACACACCACAAAAGAGGATTACATCGGATAGATCTCCATGAAGATCATGAAAAACATGGTATTGAAGATCAAAGAGAGAGAACAAGCTATCTAGCTACTAGCTATGGACCCGTAGGTTTTTTGGTGGACTACTCACACATCATCGGAGGGGCAATGGAGTTGATGTAGATGCCCTTCGTGATCGAAAGCCCCTCCGGCAGATTACCGGAAAAGGCTCCAAGATTGGATCTCTCGGGAACAGAGGCTTCTGATGGAGAAAAAGTATTTGCATGGCTCTTTTTGATGTTGCGGGAATATTTGGGTATTTATAGGCCAAATAATAGGGTTAGGAGACCTGCCAGGAGGCGACAAGCCTGCTAGGCGTGGCTAGGGGGGCCCACGCATAGCAGGCTTGTGGCGCCCTGGCACCTCCCGTGATGTGCACTCCAAGCTTGGATGAACCTTCTGCGGGTTTTATTCCGTTTGGACTTCGTTTAGTATTCCATATCTGCAAAACTCAAAACAAGGAAAAAACAGAAAATGGGCTCTAGATTAATAGGTTAGTTCCAAAAACAGTATAAAATAGAATATTAATTCATATAAAACATCCAACAGATAATATAATAGCATGCCATCATCAAAAATTATAGATACGTTGGATACGTATAAATGACCCTCGGCATGGCAAGCCTAGGGTTGACGCTACGGTGGGCTGCCCTAGCCTGTCTGCATCTGGCGGTGGTAACCCCGTAGGCCGGGTGCTATGGGGGAGACCCCCTATGCGCCTCCATCCCTCTGAGCAACGGTTGGAGGGGCATGACGCTAGTGCCGGACTCCCTGCTAGGGACTCTGCCTCCGACAACGGCGACGCCCTCACTAGAAGGGAGGGGCACAAGCAACCAAAAAAACAAGGCACCCGGCCCGCAAAAGGTGGGCGGGATAGTTCGGCCCCACATGTGGGGCCCTTTAGTTACCTAGATATGGTTCCTTAGTGAATCTCTTATGTTGGAACATCAGGGGCTTTGGGCACCTAGGCCAGAAGCGTCAACTAATCAAATACATCATACATGAAGGGATAGATATTGTGGGCCTGCAAGAAACCATCCGTCAGGACTTCTCCATCCATGAACTCCAACGCCTCTCCCACCACACTTCAATATCCATAGATATTGCGGGAAGTGGCTACCCGCTACAGGCCTCTCGGGGGTGTCTTGTTGGGGGTCTGAGAAGATGCATTCTCAGTGGAGGACAAGGACCGCAGGGAGTTCTTCCTTAGTATGTCCATCATGGACTGACGTGTGAACCTCAGTTGGGAGGTGATCATTATCTACGGCCCGTCTGACCATAGTAGGTCGGCAGACTTCCTAGGTGAGCTCCGGGATAATGTGGACTGCTGCAATACACCCCTGGTGATTGCTGGCGACTTTAACCTTATTCGAGCCGTGGAGCATAAGAGCTCCCGGAATGTAGACCAGGGGCGAATGAACCTCTTCAACGACTACATTGTAGACCTAGCTTTGCGAGAGGTGACACGAGTAGGGGCACGTTACACATGGACCAATAAGCTGGTTGACCCTATCTGTAGCGTGCTTGATAGGGTCTTCATCTCGACACAGTGGGAGGCCTCGTTCCCGATGTGCTCACTTAGGGTGGTCACCCGGATTGGCTCCGACCATGTTCCTCTGTTTTTCCCTTCAGCGGACGACACCCCCACTAGACCGGGGAGGTTCCACTTTGAAGAGAGTTGGCTAAGGCAACCTGGGTTCATGGAGTTGGTCCAACAACAATGGCTTGAAGCAGCAGCAATGCCAGCAGGGGCATATTGTGTGACCGACATCTGGCACCACTGTTCATACCAAACCTGCCAGTTTATGTGCGGTTGGGATGCCAACCTGGGTGCGGAATCTAGAGCTCGCAAAGCATCGCTACTCATCGAGTTGAAGGACCTCAATACCCTTCTAACTCGGTGGGCCTCTCGCCTGATGATTGGCTGAGACGCTACGCCCTAGAATATTTGTTGATGGAGATATATAAATGCAAAGAGCTCTTCTGGCAACGTCGCGGTGGCCAGAAATGGCTCCTCCAAGGGGAGGCAAACACCGCATATTTCCAGGCCATCGTGAATGGATGGAGGCATAGATGTGCAATCCCGTGCCTCTGGGAGGGTGAAACCATACTAGAGCATCCGGAGGAGATCCGAGAGCACATTTATGCCTTTTACAAGGATCTCTTCTTGGCTACACCACGTAGTGGTGTCTCAATCACGGAGGACTTTTGTCCATCCGATGAGCGGGTATCCGAGGCAGAGAATGCGTAACTTACCATCCCCTTCTCGGAGGAAGAGGTGGGTACGACAATCGCCTCTATGAAGGCGGCGTCAGCCACGGGCCCAGACAGGTTGCCGATTATCTTCTTCCAGAAGTTCTGGGATATAATAAAGCCGGTGATCATGCCAATGTTCCATGAATTCAACATTGGAACATTTGACATGGCTCGTATCAATTACGGCATGATTACCCTAATCCCCAAAATAGTTGGGGCGTCAGACATTAGGCAATTCACACCTATTACAGCAATCAATGTGCTGGAAAGGATCTTCGCAGAAGTCTGTATGACACGGTTAGCTCCCATCACGGAGCGGCTAGATCACCCCCTATAGACAAAATTTCTGAAGGGTTGTCGGATTTATGACAGGATCCTTGCCCTTCACGACATTGCTCATGAGGTCCACTCGCGGGGGACCAAGGGAGTTTTCGTCAAGTTGGACTTCCAGAAAGCTTATGACCGCCTCGACTTGTCCTTCTTGAGACTAGTGACGAACCTTCGTGGTTTCGATGACCGATGGCGTACTTGGATAATGCAGTTGGTCTAGTCCAGCAAGTCAGCCATCAACATCAATGGGGAGGTGGGTCCTTACTTATCTTCCTCGGCTGAGGTGAAGCAGGGGGGCCGATATCCCCCTCCTCTTTAACCTGGTCGTGGATGTCCTAGCAGGGATACTAGACAAATCTCGGATGGCAAGCCACCTCAAAGGGGTGGTCGGCCACCTAATCCCCGATGGAGGTGTCACCCACCTTGAATACGCGGATTACACCATGATTATGGTGGAAGGATCACACACAAACATTGTGAACCTGAAATTCCTTCTGCTCTATTTTGAATCAATGTCGGGGTTGAAGATTAACTTCGATAAAAGCGTATTCTTTGTCCTAGGATATGCAGATGAAGAACAGCGAAGGATCACAGATAACCTGAATTGCAGACTGGGGGCATTTCCCACAACTTACATTGGGATGCCCCTCACATACTCCAGAATCCCGGCATCGGGATTCGACCCTTTAGTTGGCCGGGTGGCATCGATGGCCGAACCTTCGCGAGGAAGGTTTACTTCCAAGGGAAGCAAAACGGTCCTTATTGATGCGCATATGGCGAGTCTATCCTTGTTGATGATGGGCTTGTACATCTTGCTAGAGAGCGTGCATGCTTCTTTTCACAAGGAACTTGCCAGGTTCTTCTGGCAGGCCGCTGATGGTCGCCAAAAATACCACATGGTCAAATGGGCGGACATTTTCTTACCCAAGGAGAAAGCAGGGTTAGGAATCATAGCCTCTCAAATTATGAATAAGGCCCTCATGCTACGCTGGGTTTGAAGGATCCTTGGGGGCGAGGGTGGCCTATGGCTCCAACTCACCCAGGCGAAATACCTCACAGGAGAGCCACTCCTCGCCTCCTCCCGTGCGGGAGGTTCCCAATTCTAGCGAGCGCTCTAGAAAATAAAGGAGATAATCCGAGAGGGTATCTTGTTTACTATTGGGAATGGGTACGGAACGCAGTTTTGGCTCGACCCATGGATGGGGGAAGAGACGCTCAGGGCATCATTTCCAACCATGTTGTTCTTCTCCTTGGACCCCTCCATCCTAGTGTCAAACACCTTCCACCAGGATCGTTGGGAACTTAGGTTAAGACGGACATTCGGCCCGATGGAAATGGCCGAGTGGCAGCGCCTTCTAGATGCCTTACCACCGGGCCTACGGGCTCACCAGGACTTCGTAGCTTGGCGCCTATCCCCGTCAAGGGAGTTCTCGGTAAAAACTGCATATCGCGCTCTACGCAGTGCACCCCTAACTCGTTGGCTCTCGCCACTGTGGAAGGCGCCAATACCACTATAAACAAAGATCTTCGTATGGCACTTACTTCGCAACTGGCTCCCCTCGGGGATGGAGGTGCACAAGCAACAGTGTCCGGGCAATGGCCTATGACCGCTATGCATAGTACCCGAAACGACGACCCGCATCATATTCTCGTGTATGGCGGCACGGAACATGTGGGAATTCATTAGGGAGGCCCTTGGTCCTGAATGGGGGGCTGAGGACCTCTGTAGGATCGAAAGTAGTGCTAAAGGGGGTGATTAGACTACTTGACCAAATAAAAATCTACGTTTTCCCAATTTTAAGTGTAGGCAGATTTTAGCATTCATAGCAAGTCAAGTACACCCTACACATGCATGTCTACGAGTATAGCAGCGGAAAGTAAAGACAAGCATGTAAGTAAAGGAAGGGTAGGAAGATCAAACACAATTGGTGACACAATGATTTTTTCCCGTGGTTACGATAGGTGGTGCTATCGTACGTCCATGTTTATGGAGTCTTCAACCCACAGAGGCTAACGGTCGTGAGAGTCCATGGAGGGTGGAGGGTTCCACGAAGAAGCAACGCTTACTATACCATGATGGCCTACATCCACGGAGGACTAGCCTAACTCGGGGTAGGTCTTCACGAAGTAGGCGATCTCCTTGCCCTTACAAACTTCTTGGTTCACTCCACAACACGAAGTAGGAGGCTCCCAAGAGACACCTAACCAATCTTGGAGGTACCAGCCTCCAAAAGGTAATAGGCTTGATAATGTCAATGAACTCCTTGCTCTTGTGCTTCAATATGATAGACTCCTCAACACACAATCACTCACTCACAAATTTGGCTATGGTGGAAGAGATTGATAGGGTGGAAAGCAACTTGGCGAGGCTAGAGATCAAGATTCATATGGTTGGAATGGAATGGCATGATCTCTACACATGAGTAGGTGGCTCTCTCTCAGAAAATCAGTAGGTATGCGTGGGACTGTTTTGAGTGCTTCTCTTGCGAGTGAGTGGTGGTGGAGGGGTATATATAGGAATCTTCAAAAATCCAACCGTAGACCTAATAAGTTCAACTCGGTGACATTGATGTGTTAATCTCGGTGGTACCGAGTTGCCTAAAAGGTAGCAACTTTTGAATCTGAGTGAGACCGACACATAAAACTTGGTTGCACCGATAAGGTGACCAACGGTCAGATTGCCAAACTCGGTGATGTCGATTCAACAAAATCGGTGGGACCGATTTTGTGAATTTGCGTAACAGAAAGTTGGCAACCCAAACTCGGTGGCCCCAAAGCAGAATCAGTTGCACCGAATGGCTAGGGTTTGGCTGAGTCTGTCTGAGGCTGAGAATCGGTGGCACCGAGTGGAAAGTGTTGGTCGCACCGATTTTGGATATTTGGCTTTGGACAGACTTTTGTGGAAGAGCTTGTGGGTGTATGTGGTGACTATCACTTGTGCACGTATGAGCATTTTGTTCACCAAGATTACCTTACCCCCTTTTGATAGTATTGGCTATCCTATGGACTCAAAGTGATTTCTCACAAAAAAGTAAAATGTAGAGTCCTCTTGCTTGAAGTTTTGTCAAAGTATTTCCTTGCATCTTGGGGTATTCCATAATCCTTTTGCCAACCCATCATTGAACTTTTCTTGAAACATGCTTAGTGGAAGCATTAGTTCAATGACATATATGTTGTTATTAATTACCAAAACCACCAAGGGATCAAATGTGCTTTCAATCTCCCCCTTTTTGGTAATTGATGACAACATATTGATCAAAGCTTCGACATATGATATAATCAATGAATATAATCATCGCTTTGAGAGGTATGTGATAAGCAAGAGCTCCCCTAAATTTCTGCATTATTTTTAAATTTGCGTTTGAATGCAAATGCATAATCTATTAGGTACGTGGGTCACTTCTTCCATGTCACATACAACTTGGTGGTGTGCGAGAGTAATAAGAGTTAACATCATAGCACAACACATCAAGCAATGTGAATGATCATCTCATAACCATCAAAAGGATAGGAAATAGTAGCAACACACATTTAAAGCGTGTAATTAAACACCAGCAAAAGTTTAACACATAAAAACCAAAAGCCCAAACGCTCTCTCACTCAAAGCCTAAATATCTATATACAACTTCTCCCCCTTTGGCAACAAGTTACCAAAAAGTTCAAATAGATATAGCTAATCGTCATTTTGAGGCTGATCTCCTCCGGTGGTCGATGTCAGAGTCGAGAGAACTGTGTCGGCGAAGACCTCTGCTGATGTCCGGGACGGAGTCGGAGTAGCAACTGGTGGCACTGGAGGAGCTAATGGAGATGAAGTCACTGAAGCTGGAGCACAAAATGAAGGTTTTGTCTCCGGAGCTGGCACTTGAGGTGTCCTGGCCTGAGTCCTGAACTGGGCAGTCATCCTGGCAGGTGCACTATCCTCATCATCAGAAGAAGAATCGGATTCTGAAGAGGTGCGACGGATAGGAGCTTCATCTTCTTCCTTCTTGAGCTCGTTAACGGCCTTGGTCTGCCCATCCACCTTGCCATTTAGAGTCTTCACTATGTCTTCTAAGATGTTCACAAGGCTCTCATGTCTATCCAGTATGCTTTTGATGTACTTCTTCATGTCAACAGCAATAGGATGGTTAGCATTCTGTTCTAGAAGATGAGGTCTAAGCTTCATCAAAGCAGTCATAGCATCATCATCAGCTTCTCTGACGGTGGATCCTTTGTTCTTCTCAGCAGCTGGAAGGTCTCTAGTAGTCCTCTTGGACTTCTCTACAGCAGCCTTCTCAGGTGCAGACTTGGTGCTCTTAGAGGGACCTGGCTTTGGCATAGCAGCTGCCAACAACTTCTTCTGCTTCTTCTTGGGAGGGCCTTGACAACATGCTCTTCCCCCTCCTCCTCCTCAGCAGCAGCACCAGCAGCCTCCTAGGGTCCTCATACATTGAGGTAGGCCTGCCAACAACACGAATGATCCTTTTCCTGGCCTTCTTCTCTCCTGCCTTCTTAGGCAAAGACTTCCTTGGGGGCTCAATTGTCATGGTAGCCCTAGCACTCTCAGGTGCTCTCATAGTGTCTAGAGGTGCATATACCTTGATGACTACCCTCCTGGAAGAGGTGGCCTCATTGGCTGACTTCTTGGCAGCCTTCTCTTGCTTCTTAGCAAGAACTTCCTCTGGCAAAAAATCCAAATCCTCCTCATCTGAATTCAGTATCTTCCTCGTCCTTGTAGCAGCCTTAGGCAACCCATGAGAACTAGGGGTGCCTAGTTCTGAAAATGAGCTGGACCCAGGGCTAGTGCCTGAACTCATGTCAATGTTCTGCTCCTACAAGTTCTGGATGTCCTCAGCATATGACATATTGACCCTGTGAATAGAGTTTAGAAGAGTGGAATAGGATAAGCCTTCACAAAATGCAGAGTTTTTGAAAGTTTGAAGAAAACGTTCTCGAGGTTTGCATTCTGTCGCATGAAAATCGGTAAAGCCGAAGCAAAAATTTCGATGCTACCGAGACTGACTTTCTCTTCAGCAGAAACTTGGCACTCCTTTCGGTAAGATCGAAAAGAAGTACTCAGTTTCACCGAGATAGTTTTCAGCAGCATAGAGGGCTGATCGGTGACATCGATTTGTTCACTTCGGTTCCACCGAGTTTCATCCGGTGGACGGAGAACCCTAGAAAATTGATTGTTCGCTATCTAATAAGAGTTTCTTCTGGACAGATCAATCTCAAATGGTGGCTAGACAATGGAAAAGCCCTAATGCGCAAGAGTCAAAGGTTGGAGCGTAGAAGGAGGTTGAATCCATACCCTAACTTGGCGATGGATCCGCTACAACGGCGACGATGGAGAAGATTCCGTTGACAGCAACGATTCCCAACGACAGAGACGCTCGGGGAGGCAAGGCGATGACCAGGCGTCTTCAAAACGGTAGCTTGGGGTTTTGGGGCACGACAATTGAAGATTGAATTTCAAAGCGTCGGGTCCACAACATATATACCCTTCACTATTGGTGACATCGATTCTAAATTTTCGGTGTCACCGAGTTTCTCAACTGTCAGCTGACAAGGAAACTCGGAGTAAGCGATAATATGGAATCGGTAGTACCGAGATTGAAAACCAGATCAACCCTAGGCATTCGGTGAGACCAAGATTTTTGAGTTGGTTCCACCGAGATGCACTTGGGAGGTTTTAATGGTCAGTCTTTTGTCAATACGGATCTCCGAGTGCTCCTCACACAGAGAGATCGAAAATTACTTGTTCAAATTTCGTGATGCGGCATGAATAGAATATGAGGTGAGAAAGCATAGATAGCTAGAGGAGTGTTCCTAGGCATTCTTGTACATCCAATTGGCAAATGAAAAATCAAAAGCCAAATAGCAACAATTGGATGTCCTCGAATGAGTAAATAAATGCAGACCAACATGCTCACACAATAAGATGTCAAATGAAAACATGGCAAACATGCACAAAAACACTAGCATCTATCAAGAACTTTGGCGATGACGGAGTCATCTATATATGAGTATATTGACTTAGGATCCAAGTAAGAATACTTGATCATAGGTCATACTCATCGTTTAAGCACAAGTGGGGCTACCACTTTTACGTAAAGCATTTAATGTTGTCACATACTATGAGATGCTTTGACTCAAGTCTTAGAGTAAAGCTCCCCCTTGATGTGACATCCCCCCATAGGGAGATAAACTAACCTTGGGTTTTGTCGATGAAGACTTCATGTAGATGAAGTAGTGGTGGATTCTCAAAGTTGATGAAGATCACCATGAGTTGGGAGCATCCTTGTTGTTTCATTACTCTTCTCACCTACATGGGTTAGTCCCAACACACAAGAGACAAATACAAGGATATCTATGGACATGGAGTGCAAGCATATATGATGATGTCCATTGATTTGTTGATTACCTTGTCCCTTGCTTACATTTGAGGAAATGTGTGACTCCCTGAACTATTGCATGATGTTGATGTTGATTGCAACTAGTTCTTGCCAATAATGAATAGGAGTGGGTTTGATTCGCGGAGTCAGCCCTCAAGAACTTCTCTAGTTCTTCTTCTTGGGGACCCACAACAAGTTGATGGGGATCCTTGGTGTTGAAGTAGCACTTGTAGAAGCTAAGCTTTTTGTAGCCTAGGGAACCCACTACACCAAATCTTGGGATTTATCATATGAGTCAATGTCCTCTTGAAGCTTGTTCTTGCCCTTGAGCTTGGGGTCTTGTGGTGGAAGGTAATCTTGAGCTTTTGTTCCCTTGGGGAGAGTATTTTCATACTTATCCTTTTGAGGAACAAACTTGGGATTGGGGTATTGGCCTTCTTCCCATTCAACTCCATCAGCGTTGAAGTAGCCAACACCATGGTTCTTCTGGTATCCTCTATGCTTGCGTACCATCTCCTCAATTGTTTGCACCCTTCAAGACTCTTGTAGATACCTTTCTCTCTAATCCCTTTCAAAAGTTCATTTTCTTGCTCAAGTGTAACTTGGCTAAGAGAAGAGTTAGTGGGATAAATAGAACTACTAGAAGGAATATCATTGGATTTATCATTTTTATTGCTACTAGTTGAAGAACCTTTCTTGCCTTTGTTACTAGTTTGCTTAGTCTTACCTTGTGGTATGAACATAGACAAGAGAAGTCATTTAGCTAGATAAGAAGAAGTCTTCTTTCGAAGAAAGTCATTGATAGCTTTAAGGAACTCATGCTCTTGCTCTAAGTTGAGCTTCTTGAAGTGGAGCTTCTCATGTGTCCTTTCAAGCTCTCTATGATCTTGTAGAGTAGACTCGTGATCTAACTTAAGAGTTTTTAGTTCTTGAGTTAGTCGTTCTATTTCTAACTTATCATCATCACATGACTTATCTAGACTAGAGTGATTACTAGCAAGTTCATCTTGACTAACATTACTAGATTTGTCAAATAGCAAGTCATCTTCAATTAACAAGTCATCCTCATCACTATTGAAATCAAGATACTTGGGGTGTGATACCTTAGGGCCTTTAGCCATGAAGCAACATCCACTCCCTTCATTTGGTGAATCAAATATGTCATAGGAGTCGGTTGTTACTAGTGCAAGTCCGGCAACACCTTCATCTTGACTATAGTCGGAGTTGGGGCGGTAGCTTCTCTCGGAGTGGTTGTCAGATTTGGAGCCGGAAACTCATTCACCAACATGAGCTTGATATCTTCTTATTGAGTATCCCTTGGTGTATGTCATGCCCAAGATGCGATCATATCCTTATTTTGGCACGAGGGCCTCGACAGGGATATAAGCGCATCTCGTCGTTTTGCAAGAATGGATATCATTACAAGTACATGTATAGAAGAGATGAGTATATGGAATTGGCTCACACTCGCCACAAGCTACTTCAAGATCACATCAATACAACAACATATTCAAACATCATACATAAGAGCAGGGTTCGACTACGGAAGAAATCAAACGATAAAATGACATCCATCCTTACTATCCCAAGCTGCCGCCTGGAACCCATCCCAGATCGATGAAGAAGAAGAACTCCAAATCAAGACAAGCATCGCGCTCACGTCAAAGCAACGCATTACCCATACCTACAACTGTTGTTGTAGTAATTTGTGAGTCACGGGGACTCAGCAATCTCATTTCCAAGGGTATCAAGACTATTAAAGCTTAATGGGTGAGCTATGGTTAAGTGGTGAGGCTGCAGCAAGCAACTAAGCATATATTTGAGTGGCTAACTTACGAATACAGAAAGTAAAGTGGGTGGTCTACGCATAACGGACGTGAGCTAGTAATGATCACTAAGTGATCCTGAACACCTACTTACATCAAACATAACCCCACCATTTTCTTTCTCGGATAAGGACTCACGAGAAGAGACAGTCATGGTTACGCATACAATTGGTGTATTTTATTAGAGTTTACTTCAAGTTTGCTATGACCGGGTGTTGAACAAAGTTTCCAAGTTGCCACATAACCGCGGGCACGGCTTTCCGAAAGATTTAACCCTACAGGGGATGCTCCGACTCATCCATCACAAATTAACCACACGCCGCGTTGGAATTACTCAACCGCGGAATCACCCATAGTATTTGCGGAATCCCGATGGAAAATCTCAACTTCGAGATAGCCCGAAGTGTCATCAAAATCCCACATGCAAGACGTTCGAGAAAGGTAAAAACAAGTCCAGCAAGGCCGCCCGATGTGCGACAATACCGATAGGAGCCACGTATCTCATTCTCAGGCCACGACGGATAAGCTACGCGTACGGAGGCCTGATAGAAATCCCTTGATTTGCCCCGACATGGCCCCGCATAGTGCTCTATTTTGGACCAGCATCAGCAACACTGGCCCTCCTGTATTATTTTAAATTACTCCTCGGGTTCATGACGCCCTATGCTTCAGAAATGGTGTTCATTATTATTATGTTGGGCAAATGTAGTACCAATGTTGGGCCTTGCCAGACAAGTTTTATCCTAAAACAAAAATCAAGGGGGTCCCCATAACAACCCTGAGCATGTTAGGAGCACTCAATTATGGAACATAACACGGGTACACAAGTAACTATGGCGGCAAAGGTGGAACAAAACACCAAGCAAAAGGCCAAGCCTTCCACCCTTTACCAAGTATATATGTGCATTAAATTAAATAGCAATAATATTACGATAACAAAAGAATGTCCATGTTGACGCATGGAAGCAATTGTACCTACATCTAGAAACGCTATAAGGAGGCCGAGCAAGCGGTAACATAGCCAAACAAGGTTTGTTGGGATGTGGAGGGGTTAGAGGCTTATCATGGCATATTTGGGAGGATTGTCAAACAAGTGGTAGGTAGCAAGACATAACGATGGAAGGGAGACAACTAGCATAGAAATGATAGTAGTGGTATCCAGGGAAATGTGACATCTTGCTTGAGATCCCGCTTGGAAGAAGAACGAATCCATGAAGAAGACGAGCCAATATAGTCGAACGAATCCTCACACTTTGAACGCTTTCGGAACTCTATCGAGAAGAAGCAATCCGAAAACAACAATCAACACACGGTAAACCATAACATATGCATGACATGATGCGCAAACAAATATGATGCATGTCCGATTTAGATATGCAAGGCATGGCAAATCACATCAAACAACTATTACACATTAAAGTGCAGCTCAATATGCAACGAGTTGCATATTGACAAAACTCCACAATCAATCTATTTAGTTTGCTCTCGTTTAGGCACTCATCAATATTAAATGTTATTAGGCATGGCAAGAGGTGAAGCAAGAACAACTACATATTTTTATGCAAGTTTAAATGAGGCCGGAACAATGAATAACAACTCCAGAAAGTCCCATATGCAAATTAATATTTCGGTACTGTTCTGCCTATTACACAATTTTAGAGTTGTAAAACAGCAAAATAAATGGCACCATGTTAATCTAAACATTTTTCTAGTCAAGTTACATATGTGGATCGTTAAAATCGGAGCTACAGTTAATTAGTTATGAAATAAATCATTTTAGCATTGCATTTACGCAAACTAGACAAACAACAAGTATAAATATTTTATCACACATGAAATTTGGTTATTGTGAAACTACACGAAATTCGAGTCATTTTACATATATAAAGTTTTTACACGTGACGCACGGTTAAGAAGTTATTATATGCATGATGCTTGGGGGGGTTTCTATAAAATGATAGACTCTTAATAATAGAAAAAATTGCAGGACCTAAAAAAACATATACGGGCCAAAATTGGTCTGAACTAGGCCGCCGAGGTATGGGCGCAAAATAGCTATGCTGCGCATGGGCCGCTGGATAAGCGGGATGGGCGCTCACCCTGGTGGGCCGTGGCCCAAGGCGGGAGGAGGCCAAGATGGAGGCAGTCTCGGATGCGGGCGATGCCAGCCCACACACGGGCGAGCGCTGCGTGCGCTCGGTCAACGGTGCTCGGGGTCGTCCTCCTCTGCCCAGGCACAGAAAGGACTCCATGCCGGCAGCGGGACATCAAGGCAGGGCTCCGGCGGAGCAAACAAGGCGGGGGAGGACGGATCTGCGACGGGGAACCCCGGATCCGTCCATTCCCGGCGGTTTCGAGTCGTGGCGGCGAGCTCCTTGCGGTGGCAACACCATGGCATGGGAGAGACCTACAGGAGAGAGAGAGGCCGAAGGTGAGAGGGGGCACGGCGATGGAGGAGGAGATGCGAGGGGCGGTGATGGCCTCGTCCGGTCGTCGGTGAGGGTCGGGGCGGACGAGGTCTCGTGGCGGCATGGTGCTCCGGCGAGGGGCAGGCCATCAGGCACGGGCAGTGCTCTGCGGGGCTGCAGGACTCGGGGCGAGTGGCTTCGGGGCGAGCGGCGGCGGGGATCTGGGCCCAGACGGGCCCCGAATGGGCTTCGGCGGGCCAGCACGATGGGAGGAGAGAGGTTGCGCGGCGCTAGGGATTAAGGGCACAGAAATCGAGGGAAGGGCTAGGGTTTCCCGATTAGGATGGCTAGGGGTCTATTTATAGTAATTAGGGTTAGGGTTAGGGGTTTTTGCACCGATTTCGACCGTCGGATCCTGATCGGGCGGTCCAGAAGCGAAGGGGGGCTGGTGGGTTGTTGGGATGTGGAGAGGTGTTGGGCTTCGATGAGAGGGGAGGTTGCGGCCCATGACACAAGGTTTTAAACACCGAAAAACATCTGATAATAAACCGATGATCGCACTGCTACGGTTGACCGTTGGGGTATGAAATGAACTCAGAATGCGACAAAATTTGGCAGGCGGCCTACCTACAATATAATAAGACCACACGCCAACTTTTGACTCAATCCGAGGATATTTCATACGCACTTTTAAAAACAATATTTTATCGATGTCGCGAGTGCATGTATGTGTGGTTGGTCTCAAAACGGCCGACGAAACGAACGGAGAGAACCGACGACTACGAACAGATGCAAGTTTTTGAAAACCAGCGATGATGCTATGCAGATGATATGAATGATGCAATGATGAATGCGACAACAAAACGAATCACACGACGAGAATGCAAATAAAAGGGGAGTCTTTCTTGTTTGTTACAGTGTACGTGTCCTTCTTGTATGACTCCCTACTTCTCCTTGAGGGTCTTTGTTCATAACAATCATCCCTACTCCTTCTCTCTCTTTGAAGTGACTCATCTCTTGATCTTCGTCTTCTTGGTGACTCTTCTTTCTTTTGTAAAGAGCTGAGCACTCATTGGAGTAGTGTCCGGGCTTCCCACAATTGTAGCAGTTTTTGTCACGACTTGACGAACGCTTCTCTTCATATCTTGAGTTGAAGCTTCGATCTTTTCTTCTATTCTTGTAGAACTTGTTGAATTTCTTGACCGATGCTTATCTCTTCATTTGTGACAAGGTTGTCACTTGAAGTTGCGGGAGCATCACTTGTGGCCTTGTAAGCCCCGCTAGACTTGTGGTGAAGCTCTTCCTTGTCCTTCAGTGTCATCTCATGAGCAACAATCCTTCCAATCACTTCCATTGGCTTGAGATCTTTGGAGTTGGACATCATTTGGATCAATGTGCATTGTAGCGACCTGATCTCAAGGGATCGGAGTCTCTGTGCTTAAGTGTCATTCCTGGATCGGTATGCTGACACACACAGTACTTGAGGATTTACAACAGAGTTCAATCACACATTTATTACATCGAGAATCCTCAAAGAGTAATTATTACAATAATGTGGCCTAAGGCCAAGTAAAACAAAAACATGCGGAAGCAAAAGCATAACGAGTCCATCAACTCCACGAGCAAGCTGAGTGCAGAACAATGACCTATCGCACCTCATTCGTCGTCAGATAAATCTGCAACATGATAAGTTGCAGCCGTGTAGGTCGGTACATGGAATGTACTGGCAAGTCACATCATAAAGTGTAATGAGCCTACATAGTACATGCAATTTGGCTGGTGGAAAGCTCTAAGTTTAGTTGCATAAAGCTAGTTTTTCCCTATCAGAATTGATTTTCTCTACTTCTACAAATAGCATAAGTCTGAGATGATGCCCATCTCAACCATTCCAATTTTTTATACCCAATTGATTAATTAAGAGTGATGAGATCTCCCTACATTTCCACTACTAAAAGCTCAAGTTGTCCATGACCGGGGACACGGCTAACCGATTAGATTTTAACTCTGCAGAGGTTGTGCACTTTTCCCCACAAGACTCGACCACATCCTTGATCAAAAGATCAAGACATAGTCTTTCAAAAGCATTTCCCCTAACCCATGGATAGGCCGGTACACCTACATCATCTACATTTGCTAGCCTATCCCGGAAGAGGTCACACCATCTACTCAACTAAGCCAGAGCCCATATTGGCTTGCGGCTGCACACGAAAGCTTATAGACATGAAAATACGGTTGATCCCTTTGAGCCTGGGTGGACGGACCACTAGTGAGCACTCCCATGGATTCCCATGAATGCGCCCACTGTACTTCGCCACCATACAAACCAGTTTCCACCCAGGTAGTTCATTAAAGTTGGTCCTAGTTACTACTTTGTCACTCACATCTCAAAGTGATAACACTCCCCAATCCACGTCTACTTTGGCGAGGCATTGTAATATAACACGGTGGCGACAAAGTTTGTATGGTTCAGACCTACCTCAAATGAACTACTGGGTGATAGTAAATCCAACAAGTATAAACTCCTATCATGCACTCCTACATCAAAGAACTAAGTGCAAAAATAAAACATAGGTAAAACCTGTATGATCAAAATGCAACTTGCCTTCGTGCTGGGAGTGAAGTTCTAGCGAATGATAGTACTCTGCTTCGCACTCCGAACAATCTATCGCAAAGTAAATAAAACACACATAAACATGCATTCATTCAATTCAAAGACATGCAACAAAATATTTGCAAAACCAAATAAAACCCAACACAAGTCATTAGCATGAAAATTTTCAAAGTGTGACTAGTGTTACAAATTCGTGACGTGCACTAGTGTTCCTACAAGGCATCCTAGTAAAATTATGGTGAACAGAAAATAATGGTGTAGAATATTTAGTGGCAAAATGTCATGGCAAAGGATTTAGTTCGTGTGACGTGGTGCAAAAAGAATCACTTCAAACGGGTATACCGTTTGAAAGATATGGCCTAATGAAATTTAAATTCAAATCTGAAAAAAATTCAAATTTGAACTTGCAAAAATCTGCAACTATGGGTTTTCTGGTTAGGGCTATTCGAGACGAAAATTTAGCCTCTTGTTTCATCTCGTTTCGACCTACGGTTAAAAAGTTAAGGCCGTTTGAAGTTTTGAGTAAAATCTGAAAAAAACTGCTATAGAACATTTTTTGAAAACTCTGAAGTGTGGACGTTCGCGACTAGAGCGCGAAGTGAATGGCTCTGATTGGTTGACTATGTTCGCCGTGGCGGCTATGCAGATAGGCTAGCAGATGTAGATGATGTAGGTGTACCGGCCTATCCGTGGGTTAGGGGATATGCTTTCGAAAGACTATGTCTTGATCTTCCGATCAAGGATGTTGTCGAGTCTTGTGGGGAAAAGTGCACAACCTCTGCAGAGTTAAAATCTAATTGATTAGCCGTGTCCCCGTTCATGGACACTTGAGCTTTTAGTAGTGGAAATGTAGGGAGATCTCATCACTCTTAATTAATCAATTGGGTATAAAAATTTGGAATGGTTGAGATGGGCATTATCTCAGACGTATGATATTTGTAGAAGTAGAGCAAATCAATTCTGATAGGGAAAAACTAGCTTTATGCAAAACTAAACTTAGAGCATTCCACCAGCCAAATTGCATGTACTATGTAGTCTCATTACACTTTATGATGTTACTTGCCAGTATATTCCATCTACTGACCTACACGGCTGCAACTTATCATGTTGCAGATTTATCTGACGACGAATGAAGTGTGATAGGTCGTTGTTCTGCACTCAGCTTGCTCGTGGAGTTGATGGACTCGTTACGCTTTTGCTTCCGCATGTTTTTGTTTTACTTGGCCTTAGGCCACATTATTGTAATAATTACTCTGTGAGGATTCTCGATGTAATAAATGTGTGATTGAACTCTGTTGTAAATCCTCAAGTACTGTGTGTGTCAGCATACCGATCTATGGATGACTTAAGCACAGAGACTCCGATCCCTTGAGATCGGGTCGCTACATGCATACAGTGTCATATCGATCATCCAAAGCTCGGAGTATCTTCTTGATGATGAATTTGTCGGTCATTTCTTTGCTTCCTAAGCCGGCAATCTCATTTGTGATGAGATCTAGCCTAGAGTACATCTCAACGACTCCTTCACCATCCTTCATCTTGAACTTGTCAGCTAACTTTGAAGAACATCCAACTTGGATTCTCTCATGGATTCGGTACCTTCATGCATATCAATCAAAGTATCCCAAATCTCTTTTGCATTCTCAAGACGGTTGTTTTGTTGAATTCTTCGGGGCATAGGACATTGAAGAGAATGTCACATGCTTGAGCATTGAGTTGCAACATCTTCAATTCTTCTGCGGTCTCTTCGCGATCTGGTTCCCTTCTATTCACAAAGAATTCATCTTGCAATCCAACACGGACAACAGCCCAAACGGCGGGGTTATGACAAACAAGATGCATTTTCATTTTGTGCTTCCAACTAGCAAAATTAGTGCCATCAAAGTATGGACCTCTATGATAATAATTTCCCTCACTAGACGCCATACTCTCCTAGGTTGTGCAACCAATGCAATGGAGACCAAAGCTCTGGTACCACTTGTAGGATCAAAATTAGTGCTAGAGGGGGGTGATTAGACTACTTGACCAAATAAAAATCTACTTTTTCCCAATTTTAAGTGTATGCAGATTTTAGCATTCATAGCAAGTCCAGTACATCCTACACATGCATGTCTACGAGTATAGCAGCGGAAAGTAAAGACAAGCATGTAAGTAAAGGAAGGGTAGGAATATCAAACACAATTGGAGACATAATGATTTTTTTCCCGTGGTTCCGATAGGTGGTGCTATCGTACGTCCACGTTTATGGGGTCTTCAACCCACGAAGGGTAACGGTCGCGAGAGTCCACGGAGGGCTCTATCCAAGGAGGGTTCCATGAAGAAGCAACCTTGACTATACCATGATGGCATACGTCCACGGAGGACTAGCCTAACTCGGAGTAGATCTTCAAGAAGTAGGCAATCTCCTTGCCCTTACAAACTTGTTGGTTCACTCCACAACACGAAGTAGGAGGCTCCCAAGTGACACATGACCAATCTAGGAAGCACCACCCACCAAAAGGTAATAGGCTCGATAATGTCAATGAAATCCTTGCTCTTGTGCTTGAAGATGATAGACTCCTCGACACGGAATCACTCTCTCACAGATTTGGCTATGGTGGAAGAGATTGATTGGGTGGAAAGCAACTTGGGGAGGCTAGAGATAAATATTCATATGGTTGGAATGAAATTGCACGATCTCAACACATGAGTAGGTGGCTCTCTCAAAAAAAATTAGTAGGTATGAGTGGGGAACTGTTCTGAGTTCTTCTCTCGTGAGTGAGTGGTGGTGGAGGGGTATATATAGGCATCTCAAAAAATCCAACTGTTACACCTAATAAGTTCAACTCGGTGACACGATGTGTTAATCTCGGTTGTACCGAGTTGCCTAAAAGGTATAAACTTTTGAATCTCGGTGAGACCGACACATAAAACTCGGTTGCACAAATAAGGTGACCAATGGTCAGATTTCCAAACTCAGTGACACCGATTCAACAAACTCGGTGGGACCGATTTTGTGAATTTGCATAACAGAAAGTTGGCAACCCAAACTCGGTGGCACCGAAGCAGAATCGATTGCACCGAATGGCTAGGGTTTGGCTAAGTCTGTCCAAGGCTTAGAATCGGTGACACCAAGTGGAAAGTGTTGGTTGCACTGATTTTGGATATTTGGCTTTGGACAAACATTCGTGGAAGAACTTGTGGGTGTATGTGGTGTCTATCACTTGTGCACGTATGAGCATTTTGTTCACCAACAATACCTTACCCCCTTTTGATAGAATTGGCTTTCCTATGGACTCAAAGTGATTTCTCATAAAAAGGTAAAATGTAGAGTCCTCTTTCTTGAAGTTTTGCCAAACTATTTCCTTGCATCTTGGGGTGTTCCACAATCCTTTTGCGAACCCATCATTGAAATTTTCTTGAAACATGCTTAGTGGAAACATTAGTTCAATGACATATATGTTGTTATTAATTACCAAAACCACAAAGGGAGCAAATGTGCTTTCAATCTCGCGGAATTTCTTCACCTTAGGTCCAACCAGACGGGTCGTCACCGCCGTTTGTTTTGGCTGGTTTTCCCGCGATGGCATGGACACTTTGGATGACTCGCAATAAAATGGCAATAGAGAGGATTTTTCAGAGGCAGGCGTCTGACTCCCTGTTCAAATTCCTTGCTTTTATGAAGCACTGGCATCCGTTATCTAGACAGAGAGACATGGAGAGGCTCAAGGCCATGCTGGACATGTTGCAGGCTACGGCGCGACGCCTGGCTTCGTCTTAGGCGATCTTGCCCTTTGCCACTCGATGACCTTTTTTCTTATTCTTCTTCCTTTTTCTTGGGATAAGTTGTGCTGTGGCCCCAACTGTTATGTTGGATGATTTCTGACAACACTGAATGGTTATACGCTTTATCTATAAAGCGGGGTGAAAGACTATTTTGAGAGAGAGAGTATAATGGCTCTTTTTTGAATTTGAGAAGAAAATCACCACCATCCACAACCAATGATACAGATCATGATGAAAGCCCATGAAACATAAGACGTACTAGGGTACTACACACCCATGCCCATTGCCGGCGACATCAAATCCAAGTAGGATAGGAGGTAAAGTTGACCCCATCGAGCATTTATCTTGGCTTTGCCCTCCTAACTAGTGGTAGTGGTCGACATATTCTACCACACAAAGTGTAGGCCGAAATCACTATTTTGACCTAGTCAGCGAAGTTTCTCACACACCAGACTCGATCGAAACAAATTTCACGATCTAACCTTTTGGTCAACGCCAAAGACTGCGGCCTTTCCAAAGGACGTAGAAACACCGACCTTTTCCACGTTTCCACTAGACATAGACACACCGTCATGTGCTGCGTTTCTACCCTGGCCCACTACCAGGTGTAGCACGCGTTGCCTGGTGACGTGGCAGACCGGAAACGCCGACCTGTGCTGCATTTCCAGCAACGCCATTGTCCCTAGCATTTATCGGGTGCATTAAGTCAGTCATGCGGGGCCGCATCTGGGACTCGGCCCAGCCCCTTCTTCTTCACTCGGTGGAAGTTCTTCTGCCCCTCTCTCCTTCTCCACCAAATCTTGTCTCAATCTTCTAATTTGTCCATCAAAAGTAGTAGATCTGAGTGGCCCCAAGTTGCTTGAGGTATTCTCCTTCCATTCCTCCATTTTTTCACTCAATATTCAATATTGTAGATGTATTTTTTGAAAGATGGTGGAACCCTAAATTTGATTTGTGATTTGTTTGAAGAATATATTAATTGTGTTGAAGTATTTGTTAGGATAGTAATGTACTATTAGATATAGATATAGATTTAGTAAAAAATGTGTTATGTTGAATCCTAAAATTATATGTTGGTAAATTTATTATGTAGGATGTTTGAGACGGATAAATATCCCGAAATTGATGATTTTTACAAGAAGAAGCATCGTGATGTGCTAGTGGAAAGAGGGAGGTAATGATGTGATGGGGAACTTTGCATGGGAAACAAAAAAATTCCTACGCACACACAAGATCAATCCATGGTGATGAGCATCTGCAAGAGGGAGAGTGGATCTACATACCCTTGTAGTTTGCTAAGCGGGAAGCGTTAAGTAACGCGGTTGATGTAGTCGAACCTCTTCGCGATCCAAATCGCCGAGCGTCCCCTGATCCCATCACGATCCGTCTCGCGATCCAATCATAATCTGTCCTGCAATCCCATCACGATCTGTCTCGCGATCCAATCATGAATCGTCTCGCGATCTTGATCACGGTCCTTCCGATCTAGTGCCGAACGGACGACATCTCCGCGTTCAGCACACGTACATCTCGATGATGATCTCCGCCTTCCTGATCCAGCAAGAGGGAGCGGAGAAGTAGAAGACTTATCTGGCAGCGCGATGGTGTTGCGGCAATGGTGGTGGAGCTATTCCGGCAGGGCTTTGCCTAAGCACCGTTGAAACCAATCTAGAGGAGAAACTACGATCTAGAGGAGAGGGCATCACGTGGCTATATTTTTGAATAAAAAACCCTCAAAACCTCTAGTATATATAGGAGGGGGGGAGGGAGGATACTTGGCTCCCAAGGGAGCCAAATCTGGTTCGACCGAAGTGGGAGGGAGGAGTCCTCCTCCTCCACTCCTAGTAGGACTAGGACTCCTCTTTTCCCCACTCGGGCCTCCTTCCACCCTTGGGTTTCTTCACCTTAGCTGCATGGGCTTCCTATGGGGATTTGGCCAGCCCACTAAGGGCTGATATACCTCTTGCCACAGCCCATGTAGCCTCTTGGGTCGAAATACCTCTCCTGATGGTCCCCCGGTACCTTCCCGGCACTCTCGGTACACTACCGATGAGCCCGAAACTTTTTCGATGACCAAAACAAGACTTCCTATATATCAATCTTTACCTACGGACCATTCCAAAGCTCCTTGTGACATCCGGGATCTCATCCAGGATGACGAACAACCTTCGGTCACCACCATACATAACTCTATATTGTCGAAACGTCACCGAACCTTAAGTGTGCAGACCCTGCGGGTTCAAGAACTATGTAGACATGACCGAGACACCTCTACGGTTAACAAAAAATAGAGGGACATGGATGCCCATATTGTTTCCTACATATTCTATGAAGATCTTTATCGGTTGAACCTCTATGTCAAGGATTCAGTTAATCCCATATGCAGTTCCCTTTGTTCTTCGGTATGTTACTTGCCTGGGATTCCATCGTCGGTATCTCTATACCTAGTTCAATATCGTTACTGGCAAGTCCCTTTACTCGTTCCGTAATACAAGATCTCGTGGCTAACACTTAGTCACATTGCTTGCAAGGCTTATTGTGATGTTGTATTATCGAGTGGGCCCTAAGATACCTCTTCGTCACACGGAGTAACAAATCCCAATCTTGATCCAAGCCAACCCAACATACACCCTTGGAGATACCTACAGAGCACCTTTATAGTCACCCAATTATGTTGCAACGTTTGATACACACAAGGTACTCCTTCGGTGTCAGTGAGTTGCATGATCTCATGGTCATAGGAATAGATACTTGACATGCAGAAAGCTGTAGCAATAAACTGACACAATCATATGCTACGTTTATTGTTTGGGTCTTGTCCATCACATCATTCTCCTAATGATGTGATCCCATTATCAAATGACATCTCATGTCCATGTCTAGGAAACCTTAACCATCTTTGATCAACGAGCTAGTCTATTAGAGGCATACTAGGGACATGGTGTTGTTTATGTATCCACACATATATGTGAGTTTCCAATCAATACAATTCTAGCATGGATAATAAACGATTATCATGAACAAGGAAATATGATAATAACCAATTTATTATTGCCTCTAGGGCATATTTCCAACATGCTGTATCTACATTGTTTGATTTCCATTTTGTGACAAGTTGAGAGAAGTAACTAAATTGTGCTATTGTTTTTTTTTAGGTTCCACCGGTTCTTTGTTTGAGGGACCACAACCCGCGTGAATCTATTTTATATGACCCTCGATACGAGCCTTATTTTAGAAGAATGGATTTTCTTCAGTTTGTGCTCAACTTTAAAGGCAGACCACCATGGCTGAACTCGATGACCATTAACGCACTTACGGACCGTTGGAGGCCAGAGATGCACTATTTACACTTTGCTCTTGGTGAGATGACCGTCACTTTAGAGGATATTGCGATGATCTCGGGGCTACCTATCGACGTCAAGGCTCTTACCGGGAAGGTGAAGTCTATGGGGTGGCGACAACGGGTTGTAGGATTGGTTGGTGTTGAACCAAAACCGTGGATTCATGAAACCAAGAAGGATCCTAGGCCATCTAGTGTGTTGTTCTCGTGGATAAGGGGACATTTTTATGAGTGTCCAGAGGATGCTAGTTCGGCTATTGGGGAGATGGACGCCAGGGCTTACTTATGGAATCTTTTGACCCAAGTGGTGTTTTCGGATGGCACGGGGGACACAGCCTCATGGATGTTCTTGGACCCTCTTCGTAACTAGGATGTTAAGCGCAGTTGGGGGTCGGCGGCACTAGCTTTCTTGTACCATCAGGTAATGCTTAGTAAGATGTATTTCATTATTTAAAATAGATGTTTGCGTGTGATCGTTTAACGTTTGAACAAATGTGCAGTTGGACGGAGCATGTATGAGGAGTAAGCCGACATCGAGTCTTGGTGTTTTGTTTGGGTCCTACAGATTTGGATGTGGGAGCGTATCCCTATAGGCTGTTGTTACAGCATATTTCTCCCTAAGTGGTTTTGGTGATTGATGACAATGCCCTTGCGGACTAATCGTGTGCATTGAGCATTTCAGATATCTCAGGTCCAGGCACAAGACGATTCAGTGCCCCTCGGAAGCTCTCGAAGACGTTTGTTCTCTGCGTTTCTTTTCGATGGATTTGATTCATAGGAAAGTCGTACTAACAAGAGGGGGTCTGCATCGGAAAGGTCTGGGTGGAATCAACGCGTGCACATCTATTCCCTTGCACCTCCTTTCCCTCTCTTCAATGGAGCTCCAACCTGTTTTCCTTCTCAGTGCAAAAGGAACGCCTGCGAAGTGTTTGGGTTCAGTGGCCTGCGGTAGTACCACTCCAGGGAGCGGTAGTACCGCAGGGGCCAGCGGTAGTACCGCTCCATGGAGCGGTAGTACCGCTGTCTCTGGCCCTGGCCTCTACTGTTGCGGTAGTAGGCGCGGATGTAATTTTTTACTTCCGCCCTGCTACGGTAGTACCGCGATTCGCGTCCGGTACTACCGTGCGGACTTTTTTCGCATAGTTTCCCTCTGCGGAGGTTGGCGCGGAAGTAATTTTTTTACTTCCGTGCACCTCCAGTGGCTGCCTCCGCCAACCGTGCGGTAGTACCGCATGGGCTCGCGGTAGTACCGCTCCGGCGGTTCTACCGCTTGCTAACAGGCAGAGCTAGCTACTCTCGTGGTAGCGGTAGTACCGCACAGGGCTGCGATAGTACCGCAAGCCATCACGGTAGTACCATGACTTTTGTGGTAGTACCGTGATGCGTGGGGCTGAGTGAGTGGATAACGGTTGGCTCTTGTCCCCCACTATAAAAGGGAGGTCTTGTGTTCCAAGAAGCTCACCTCTTCTTTCCAAAAACTCCATTGTTGCTCCAAGCTCCATTTTTGCCCGATCTCTCTCCCTAGCCAATCAAACTTGTTGATTTCCTAGGGATAGGTTTAGAAGGCCCCAATCTACACTTCCACCAAGAGAAATTTGATTTCCCCCACTAATCCCTTGCGGATCTTGTTACTCTTGGGTGTTTGAGCAACCTAGACGGTTGACGTCACCTCGGACCCACATTCCATTGTGGTGAAGCTTTGTGGTATCATTGGGACCCTCCAATTCAGTTGTGGAGATTGCCCCAACCTTGTTTGTAAAGGTTCGGTTGCCGCCTTCAAGGGCACCAATAGTGGAATCATGGCATCTCGCATTGTGTGAGGGCGTGAGGAGAATACGGTGACCCTAGTGGCTTCTTGGGGAGCATTGTGCCTCCACACCGCTCCAACGGAGACGTACTTCCCACAAGGGAAGGAACTTCGGTAACACATCCTCGTCTCCACCGGCTCCACTTTTGGTTATCTCACATCTTTACTTATTGCAAGCGTTTACTATGTCATATCTCGTGCTTACTTGTGTCCTAGTAGTTGTTAGCATCATATAGGTTGTTCACCTAGTTGCACATCTAGCTAATTTATTTGATGCTAAACATTAATTGTTAAAGAAAAGTAAAAAGTGTTAGTTGCCTATTCACCCCGCCCCCCTCTAGTCAACCATATCGATCCTTTCAATTGGTATCAGAGCCACGTCTCTTTATTAAGGGTTTCACCACTCGAAGAGTATGACTGGCGAAGAGGCTCGTGTGGGTGAACTCCCGAAGGCCATGGGTTTGAACATGGTCTCACGCGAGGATTTGAATGAGGCTTTGACCTTACTCAAATCCTCCATGGCTACCGAGGTTCAATCCATGTTTAAAGATTTCCTTAATACTCTTAAAATGTCTACCGATGCGGGACAAGTGGTCAAACCCACTAACTCACAATCGGATGCCAACTCCGATAAGGAGGGGGCTAGTGCCGACAAAGATAACCATGCTCAAAGAGTTAACGGGTCGGGGAGCTTTACCTTAGTTCCCCCTCCCGTGGTCTATGGAGGACCGGTGCACCCACATCATATAGTCAATCTCGGTCCTCCTCCTAAACTTGTTAAGAATGATTTTGCTAACTGGGTTTTTAGTATCAAGTCTCATCTAGATCACAGCTCAATTCATCTCATGAGAGTCATTGAAGAAGGATACTATCCTCATGATCCACGCAATCTTACTCCAGGAGAACAAGCGGATAAACAGCTAAATTCTTCCGCCTTGTTCATACTCCAAGCTGTAATTCCTCCTGAAGATCTACCTCACCTGTGGCCCTTCACTGTTGCTAAAGAATGTTGGGAACACAACATCTCCATGTACAAGGGCAGCTCAAGTATTCAACGGTCAAACTATGAAGTTGTTCTTGATCAGTCAGATGAGTTCGTGATGATAGAGGATGAGGAACCGTGTGAGCTCTACAGAAGGGCGACCCCTCTTGCTGTTTCCCTTAAGGATCATGGCAGCAAGGATGTGGATGACACTTGGATCAAGCGTAAGTTCCTAAAGGCTATCATGCCCTACAACAAGGCCATGTCCGCTGTCATTCGTCAAAGGCCAGACTTTCACACCTTATCATCTGGTGATGTGTTGGATGAATTCATTGCAATGAACATTCTCAACATGACAGCAGACAATACTCTTGCTCGTGTTCAACGGTCAAGGAAATCCTCTCCCAATCTTGCATTGAAGGCTAAGGTCAGTCAAGAGGAAGAAGAAGAAGAAGAGGTTTGCCCCGAGGACACCAAATATGTTTATCATGAGCACATGGCTCTTGCGTCCAGACAATTTTGGGGCAACAAGAGAAACTCAAGACCCAACTTCTCCAAGAACAACTCAAATGGGTCAAAGGGAAAGCAACGTGTGAGAACTTGCTACAAATGTGGTAATGTAAGTCACTTTGTGGTGGATTGTCCATATGAGAAGAGGGAAGACAATGGTGGCAAGCTCATTCGCAAAGACAAAGCCAAGTCCGTCACAAACAAAACCAACTTTGTCAAGAAGGCCTCCCACAAAGTATTGGTAGCTCAAGAAGAGTATGCCTCAGATGATGATGTTGATGATGAAGACACAAGCGGTGAAGGAATGGCAATGGCATCCTTGGCAATTGCCTCTTCTACCTCGATAAAGGCATCGCTCTTCGACGCCCCCAATGAGAACGTCGTCGCGAGGTGCCTCATGGCTAAAGGTATCTCTAAGGTAACCTCCAACGTCATAACCTCAAACATTAAGGCTTCCATTTCTTCAATTTCATCCTTAGATAGTGTGAATGAACTTGAGGAAGGAAAACAGGACAAGAATGAGTTTGACAAATTCATGGCCAAACTCAAGGGAGAGACCAAGAAGCACTTCATTGCTCTCTTGGAACAACTTGGTGAGGCCCATGACACTATTGAGTCTCAAGAAGAGTGTCTTGAGGAACTAAGAGGTCATAGTTGTGATTATGCCGACGAGATAGCAGATCTACCTATTTCTCTTGAGGAAGAGCAAGGTCTTCGTATGACTCTTGAGGAGTCACAAAATGTTGACCTTACTAAATTAGGTAAAGATTATGATCATGCTATTGTTCTTAACCATGCTCTCAAGTCTGAGAAGGTTGCACTTGGGGTGGATCGTGATCGTCTCAAAGTTGAGCTTGAGACACTTGTCAGTGCTCACAAGGCATTGACGTGTGCTCATCTCTCTCTTAAGGAGTCACATGATAAACTCCAAGTGAAACTCACTAAGGAAATTGCCTCATGTCCTCCTTTTGTTCTAATTGACAATGCATCTGCTACTAACCCATGTTGTGAGCATGCACACATTGTGGAGGAGAATGCCAAGCTCAAAGAGCAGCTTAAAAAGGGTTTGGTGACGTGTATACAAGGTGAGAAGACACTCAATGACCTTCTGACTTCTCAGAAGGAAGTTGTGGAAAAAGAAGGAGTGGGATTTGTACCCAAAACAAATGAGAAGAAGAAGGTTGACACCAAGGAAGCCCCATCACTCAAGTAGACCTTTGTAAGAGCTGGTGAAGGTCCTCATGGGAAGAAGAAAAACCAAGTTATGTTGGAAAATGCCAAGAAGGGCAAGAGCAAGAACATCCAACCCAACAAGACCGGCGAATTTAACCCCTCTTATGTGTTATGTCGTGCTAGTGATGGGCATGTTTATGCCAAATTTGTTGGTTCTTCTTATGAGTACATTGAATGGTGTATTTGGGTTCCCAAGACCCTTGTTGCTAACATGAAAGGACCCATTAAAGAATGGGTACCTAAAGTCAAACATTGATATCTTGTAGGGGTTTGCTTCCGGAGGAACATCATGGTTGCTCGATAGTGGAGCAACAAATCATATGACCGGACGCAAGGACTTGGTGGTGGGCGTTCATCCTAACACATCTATGGCCACTCAAGTCTTGTTTGGTGATGATGCAATTTCAAAGGTATTGGGTCTTGGCAAGGTGGTAATCTCTCTAGAACTCACCATAAAGAAGGTCATGCTTGTTGAGACCCTTGCATACAATTTACTGTCAGTTTATCAACTTGCTACCATGGGTTTTAGTACTTTATTTGGTATTGACTTTGTGACCCTTTTGTGGAGCAAGACTCTTAAAGTAGCTTTTGTTGGGCATGTCGAGAACGGTCTCTATGTGGTGAACTTCTCGGAGCAACCCACTAAGACTGCAACTTGCTTAATGGCTAAAGTTGATGTGGGATGGCTTTGGCATCGCCGGCTAGCCCATGTTGATATGAGATCTTTGCAAAGTCTCCTCAAAGGGTATCACATCCTTGGACTAACAAATGTGAGTTTTGCCAAAGATCGCGCTTGTAGTGCTTGTATTGAAGGAAAGCTACATGAGAAGGCTCATCGTCCAACCACTACAATATACTCTAAGAGGACCTTAGAGCTCCTTCACATGGATCTCTTTGGTCCTCCATCTTTTGCCAGTCTTCGTGGAAGAAAATATTGCTTGGTGATTGTGGATGATTACTCGAGATATACTTGGGTGTACTTCCTCAAGACGAAGAGTGAGACCCAACAAACGATCATTGCCTTTGCAAATGAAGTCCAACGCCAACATGATGCAAATATTATGATGATTAGAAGTGACAACAGCACCGAGTTCAAGAACTACACCCTGAATGAGTTTCTCAGTGACGAAGGGATCAAGCACCAATATTCCACACCTTCCACCCCTCAACAAAATGGTGTTGCTGAGAGGAAGAACAGGATGTTGATTGATGCGGCAAGAACCATGATGGCGGAGTTTAAATCTCCGTACAACTTTTGGGCCAAAGCCATCAACACAGCGTGCCATGCATCTAACCGGCTCTATCTTCGCAAAGGGTTGAACAAGACCCCGTATGAGATTCTTACCGGGAACAAGCCCAACCTCACATACTTTCAGGTGTTCGGTTGTAAGTGTTTCATTCTCAAGAAAGGTGCTCGTTTGTCTAAATTTGAATCTAGAGCCCATGAGGGCATATTTGTTGGTTATGCTGCAAACTCTCATGCTTATCGTGTCCTCAACAAGTCCACTGGACTCATTGAGGAGACGAGTAACGTAGAGTTTGATGAAAATAATGGCTCCCATGTGGAGCAAAGTGGACTTTGTGATGTAGGTGATGAAATTCCTCCTCAAGCCATAAGAAGAATGGGTGTGGGATACTTCCTACCCGTTGAGGAACCCCTTGTGGACGAAGGAGAAGGACAATGTTCACCACAAGTGGAACCATCACCGACGCAAGACCCACATGCTTCCAAAGAACAAACTGAAGGTCCTTTGCCACATGAACAAGATCAAGGGCAAGATCAACTCACTGGTGATGGTGTCTCACCAAGTGATGCCCAAGATCAAGTTCCTGTCTCCGAGCAATCTCAAGATCAAGATTTTCTTCAAGACCAAGAGCAAGCTCAAGAAGGCGCTAAAGATAATCAAGAGGATGTATCATAGAATGCAGGTCCTCAACCTTCCATGGAAGAAATCTTAGAGAGTCAAGCCGCCAAGAAAGTCTCCAAGAATGCCAACAAACTCAGAATTAGACAACATGTGTTGGAGAACGTCTACTGTGACTTGAAAAAAGGGGTAACCACTCGTAAACAATTAACAAACTTTTGTGAACATCACGCGTTTGTTTCTTGCATTGAGCCCCTTAAGGTTCAAGATGCGCTCGAGGATATGGAGTGGGTTGAAGCTATGCACGATGAACTCAACAACTTCGAGCGCAACCAAGTGTGGCGACTGGTGCCAAGACCTAAGGAGAATCACAATGTTATTAGAACAAAATGGATCTTCAAAACAAGCAATATGCAAACGGTATTGTCATTCGCAACAAGGCACAACTGGTGGCACAAGGATACTCCCAAGTCGAGGGTATCGACTACGGTGAAACCTTTGCTCCTGTTGCTTGCCTTGAATCTATTCGCATGTTACTTGCATATGCCTCTCATCATGATTTTACATATCAAATGGATGTCAAGAGTGCTTTTCTTAATGGTCCTCTTAAGGAGTTGGTATATGTCAAGCAACCCCCGAGGTTTGAGGATCCCAAGTTCCCCAATCATATATATGTTCTCGATAAGGCTCTCTATGGCCTTAAACAAGCCCCACGTGCGTGGTATGAGCACCTTACCGAAATGTTGCAAGATCGTGGGTTTGAAATTGGGAAAATCGACCCCACTCTTTTTACAAAGAGGGTCAACGGGAACTTGTTCATATGCCAACTATATGTTGATCATATTATTTTTGGTTCTCCTAACAAAGCTTCCAATGAAGAGTTCGCCACTTTGATGACAAACAAGTTTGAGATGTCCATGATGGGAGAGTTGAAGTACTTCCTTGGCTTCGAATTCAAGCGACGAAGTCAAGGTACTTTCATCAGTCAAGCCAAATACACTCAAGACATGCTCAAGAGGTTCAAGATGGATGATCTCAATCCTCCCAAGGCCAACACTCCCATGCCACTCAAATGCCATCTTGACAGCGATCCCAATGGTAAAGCGGTGGATCAAAAGGTATATCGCTCCATGATAGGATCCTTTCTTTACCTTTGTGCATCTAGACCGGATATCATGTTAAGTGTGGGTATTTGTGCACGATTTCAATCCGCGCCTAAGGAGAGTCACCATGTGGCTGTCAAGCGAATCTTTCGATGTTTAGCTCATACCCCAAACTTTGGCTTATGGTATCCCAAGGGGGTTTCGTTTGATCTCGTTGGCTATACTGACTCGGATTGGGCGGGAGACCGTGTGGATAGAAAGTCCACTTCCGGAGGCTGCCAATTTCTTGGTCGGTCTTTGGTAAGTTGCTCTTCAAAGAAACAAAATTGTGTTTCTCTCTCGTCCACCGAGGCCGAGTATGTAGCTGCTGCCAGTTGTTGTGCTCAGATTCTATGGATGAGGCAAACTTTAAAGGATTACGGTGTCCATTGTGACAAAGTGCCTCTTTACTATGATAATGAAAGTGCCATTATGATCTCCAGCAACCCAGTTCAACATTGCAAGACGAAGCATATTGATATTCGTCATCACTTTCTTCGGGAACACGTCAAGCGGGGAGACATCAATCTTATTCATTTGAGCACTAACGAGCAACTTGCTAACATTTTTACGAAGCCTTTATATGAAGCAAGATTTCGCGAGTTAAGGCATGAGCTAAATATCATTGATTCGAGCAATGTGGATTGACTTAGTGCATGCCTCCCCACACTCTTCATTATGTCTTGTCTAGGTGTAGGCATGGATTTAGGGGGAGTCTAGTTCTCTCAATGAACTATTCCTCCTCCTATTATGCATAAACTAATAAAAGTCTATCACTTGCCATTTGTGATGGTTTTTGTGCTTATAAGACGATTCTTGGTCATGGGCCCAAGGATAATTCTTTGCGGTGCCATACCATTTGACTCAAACATAGGTGGCTCTAGGGCCACCGCCCTCTCTTCATGTGAAGTCGAGGCCCATCGGTTGGTCCTCTTTTATTCTCTTCTTTGATGGACCATGCTCATGTTTTATCCTAGATTATAGTTTTTCTTGTCTCGTGTGTTGTGCGGATTTTGGCGATCTCCCTATTTCTTATTCTGTTTTATTGTCGAGTTTATTCACGAAGAAGGCAGCATGGTACTACCATGGAGGGGCATGGTACTACCGCTGGAGCGGTACTACCGCTTACCGCGCGGAAGTAAAAAAATTACTTCCGCCCGTTGAGCGGTACTACCGCAATGAGTGCGGTACTACCGTTGAGCGGTTCTACCGCGATGACCCATGGTACTACCGCAATGACGAGCGCGCGTGGGGGTTAAGAGCGGGCAAGGGGGTTTCTCATCCCCCATACCCCATTTTCTCTCTTCCCCTCACGTCTCTCTCTCCTCCTCTCAACTACCATCCGATCTCCTCGTCGGATCTCCATCTCCGGCCACCCGTTTCTTATTTGCTCTGGTGGGATCGTTTCCCACATCGTCCTCTTGCAATGGATCCCGGTATTTCCCCAATCCCCTCTTGTTTTGCCTCTCTCTTTTTGAATCTAGGCTTTTGGGGAAATATGAGATGGTCTCGCTTTGTTTGGATCCGATCTATGCATAAGGAGATGTTTTGCGAGTGTTAGTGCGTTAGAAGTGCATATTGATAGGATTAAACGGAGTAATTTTACTAGAGTAGTACCAATTTGATCTAATATGTGTTTTTGCGCAGTTCCACCCCGTGCGGTACTACCGCACCTTGAGCGGTGCTACCGCTCATGGAGCAGAAGTAAAAAATTACTTCCGCACACGCCACGGTACTACCGCTCGTGCGGTACTACCGCGTCGTGAGCGGTACTAATTTTGTACTTCCGCTGACGAGGCGGTAGTAAATTTTTACTTCCGCTCCAGCCACGGTACTACCGCTCCAGCGGTACTACCACGTCTGAAGCGGTACTAATTTTTTACTTCTGCTGTCAGGGCGGTAGTAAAAAATTACTTCCGCTCCAGCCACGGTACTACCGCTCGAGCCGTAGTAAATTTTTACTTCCGCAAGTACATATTGGTACTTTTCTCGATCCATAACTACCTCGTTCTGTCCGGTCCATTCTCTCTTCTACATGGTTATTGTGTCTGCTTTCATCCTTGCCTTATTTTCTTGTTTGTCCTTTGTGTTTGCGTTGTGTGCCCTAGGTGGTGGCTCTGGTTCCAGCTCTGCTCCACGCCGTACTAATCCGTCTCGTGACACAAGTTCCAAGCGGCTTCACAATCCAGATGCTCCTGAGGGCTCCAATGCTTCACCCCGCCATTTCAAGAGGACCGCAGCTAAGCTCAAGAAATAGTTGAGAACTTTGATGTCATGCCACAAGCTGAGTTTCTGGCTCGAAGGTTGATCAATCCCTACGACAAGCCACAGGAAGTGTCTAAGGCATATGACTTGTTCTGGACCAAGCAGCAGTATCTTATTCACCTGGATGTGATCAAGGGCAAGAAAAATCACTATGTACCTATCCAATCCATTAATCTGAAACACATGAGGAAGCACCCACAATACTTTGGTGAGGTTGTGGAGTTGGTGCAGCAGTTGGCTATCGCAGACATCATCTCCTTCCGACTTGACTTTGATCCGGTACTCTTGGGTCAGTTCTTTGCCTCTGTTCACTTTCACTCTAATGCGGAGCGAACCATGACCTGGATGACCCATGGCGAGCAACTATCTGCCACCTGGAAGGACTTCATGGACTTGCTGCATGTTCCTGACTCCGGACTTGATGTGCCACTTGGTCTACGCCCTCTCGGCAACCCTCACCCAGCTGGTAAGGATCGGCTCGTACCTTTCCATATTCTGAAGACCATACGTTCTGGTGAGCAAATTCCTGTGCTCAACCCTTTCCTGGATGTCATGCATCAGATCTTCCGCAACACTCTGTTTCCTCGCATGGGAGACAAGGACAAGGTACACTCCTATCTGGTGGATATGTTGATGCTATGTGAGAAAGGAAGAAATGAAGACATTGGCATCCTTGATGTGTCTCATGTTATGTGGTCTGAGCTTCGCATAGCTGTGTTCCATCGGAAGGTCCCCATTTATGGTCCATACTTGTTCTATCTGATTCGTGCTACTTGGGACAAGAGGTTTCCAGGTCAGGACATGCCGGAGCACACGTTTGTTCATGAGCCCATCCGTCTGCGTATGAAGGAAAAGTGGGCCAACACCACCACTAAGCCTCCGTCTGCTCGTATGGAGGTCGATGAGGATGAGATCGAAGAGGAGGATGACCACAGTTCTGAGTCCTATGTACCTCCGTCTTCTGAGCCATCTTGGGCCAAGAAGCTCCCTCACAAGATGAAGACTTTGTTTTGCATGCAGACCAAGGGTCAGTATAAGGCTCACGTTGCTCAGAAGGAGAGTCGCCAGCATGACAAGCGCATTCTGAGAAAGCTTGGAGAGACCATCTCGAGTGGGTCTGAGAAGGACATCACCCCTGAGGACACTTGGATGGCTAAGCAGCAATTCCAGTGGGATGATTCTGATGCGGAGTCCGTCCCTGATGCTTCCGAGGAGTTAGATGACTGATCTTTCTGCTTGCGAGCTACCACCTAGGTGTTAGGTGTCCTCTCTGCCTTTTTGGCGTCTCGATGCCAAAGGGGGGGAGAGTGTAGGATTTGCGCGTATTTGTGTTTGCCTTTTCGTCTTGTGTTTGCCTTGTTTCGTTGAACCTTGGTTTATATTGTTTGTGTGTGTGTGACCTGGAGACTTCCTCTATCATGTGGTGTGAGACATATGCTATCACTACTACTTTATTATCATCTAGTATGATTTGTAGCTTAGATTGCATTACCTATAAAATATAGGGGCAGTGTTGATCCTAGTGTGTGTGCCCTCCAGTCCAAAGCATATCTAGAGTATGCACACGTCTAAGGGGAGCTATCCTATATTTTGTAGGTCTTGAGGTTGCATATGCTTATCTTATATCTTTATGTGCAAATCCCATGTTGTCATCAATCCACCAAAAAGGGAGAGATTGTTACGGCATATTTCTCCCTAAGTGGTTTTGGTGATTGATGACAATGCCCTTGCGGACTAATCGTGTGCATTGAGCATTTCAGATATCTCAGGTACAGGCACAAGACGATCCAGTGCCCCTTGGAAGCTCTCGAAGACGGTTGTTCTCTGCATTTCTTTTTGGTGGATTTGATTCGTAGGAAAGCCGTACTATCAAGAGGGGGTCCGCATCGGAAAGGTCTGGGTGGAATCAACACGTGCACATCTATTCCCTTGCACCTCCTTTCCCTCTCTTCAATGGAGCCCCAACCTGTTTTCCTTCTCGGTGCAAAAGGAACGTGTGCGAAGTGTTTGGGTTCAGTGGCCTGCGGTAGTACCGCTCCAGGGAGCGGTAGTACCGCAGGGGCCAGCGGTAGTACCGCTCCATGGAGCGGTAGTACCGCTGTCTCCGGCCCTGGCCTCTACTGCTGCAGTAGTAGGCGCGGATGTAATTTTTTACTTCCGCCCTGCTACGGTAGTACCGCGATTCGCGTCCGGTACTACCGTGCGAACTTTTTTCGCATAGTTTCCCTCTGCGAAGGTTGGCACGGAAGTAATTTTTTACTTCCGTGCACCTCCAGTGGCTGCCTCCGCCAACCGTGCGGTACTACCGCACGGGCTCGCGGTAGTACCGCTCCGGCGGTTCTACCGCTTGCTAACAGGCAGGGCCAGCTACTCCCGTGGTAGCGGTAGTACCACACAGGGCTGTGGTAGTACCACAAGCCATCACGGTAGTACCATGACTTTTGCGATAGTACCGTGATGCGCGGGGCTGAGTGAGTGGATAACGGTTGGCTCTTGTCCCCCATTATAAAAGGGAGGTCTTCTTCTCCAAGAAGCTCACCTCTTCTTTCCAAAAACTCCATTGTTGCTCCAAGCTCCATTTTTGCCCGATCTCTCTCCCTAGCCAATCAAACTTGTTTATTTCCTAGGGATAGGTTGAGAAGGCCCCGATCTACACTTCCACCAAGAGAAATTTGATTCCCCCCACTAATCCCTTGCGGATCTTGTTACTCTTGGGTGTTTGAGCACCCTAGACGGTTGAGGTCACCTTGGAGCCACATTTCATTGTGGTGAAGCTTCTTGGTATTGTTGGGAGCCTCCAATTCAATTGTGGAGATTGCCCCAACCTTGTTTGTAAAGGTTCGGTTGCCGCCTTCAAGGGCACCAATAGTGGAATCATGGCATCTCGCATTGTGTGAGGGCGTGAGGAGAATACGGTGGCCCTAGTGGCTTCTTGGGGAGCATTGTGCCTCCACACCGCTCCAACGGAGACGTACTTCCCACAAGGGAAGGAACTTCGGTAACACATCCTCGTCTCCACCGGCTCCACTTTTGGTTATCTCGCATCTTTACTTATTGCAAGCGTTTACTATGTCATATCTCGTGCTTACTTGTGTGCTAGTAGTTGTTAGCATCATATAGGTTGTTCACCTAGTTGCACATCTAGCTAATTTATTTGATGCTAAACATTAATTGTTAAAGAAAAGTAAAAAGTGTTAGTTGCCTATTCACCCCCCCCCCCTCTAGTCAACCATATTGATCCTTTCAGTCGTAACATCACCATTGCTCCGGATGAACCTTGGGAGTGTCCTATTGACGGGGATGAGGAGCGGTACCCCACTATTGCACACACATGGGCTAATGTGCAAGTGTCTTGTGTCACGGCCATGGGGTGGTACAAGGCATACATAAGCGATCTTGACATGCTGACTTATAATCAGGTAATTATCCATATGCTTTGCCATTCTTGTGGGTTTTTTGCACGAGATAGTGAAATGTTCTGATCTAGGTCAATTGGAGGCCATACATGGTACTTAGGAAGTTCCCTTCAAGCAATATGTGCTTTCATGACCAACATCTATGGCGTGTGTGGTGCCCCATGATATGTTTTTTTGCAATCGGGTGGCATCTTCCACATCGTGTTTCAAAGAAATTTGGATACAATGACGCACCCCCACCGGAATACGTTGAGACAAGTGTGCTGCTACATAGGTGAGAGTTTTTGGTAACACATGTTTATCAATGTCAAACACGAAAAAATGCAATTGATGTATTCTTGCCATGTTTTGTAGGATGAGCTGACAAAACAACAAGAATGTCATGAATTGGGAGGATCACCACCTTATGTGGGTGGACATGTGGAATGCTGAGAGGAATGCTCGAATTGAAAATGATCACAAGCCCGACAACGATGAGAAGGCATATTTAAGGCATTTGGAGTAGTTTCGCAAAGAGTACAGAGTTATCCACAAGGGTGCGTGGACTCGTGCCGATTGCTTGGACCTAATGCCAAGTGAGGATGCTAATGGTGCATTCAACAACTCTATTAGGGAAACCATTGGAGCGCACTTAGATTATGGCCCTCTGCATGACCGAGTGGTATGTCTCCTTTCACTATAATGAACATTTGTCATTTATTCATGAGTGATGTGGCACATATGTTTTATTCTGGGCAAGGAGCTATGGATATGTATCAATGACAGTAATGTGATGCTTGGTCGTGCCCCTGGTCCACAAGTGGATGAACTTGTTAGGAGTACTCTATAGGTTAGATGCCTTCTTGTGGTACATTCTTTCTTCATGAGTGATGTGGAATATTAACATGTCAATGTCTTTCTTTGTGCAGAAGGTCGTGAATCGTTGCCGCACCCTAGCCGCTTTACTTTCTTGCCGTGGTGGTTCATCCAGGGATGTGCGACCACGTGCTCAGTATACAATGGATGTGCTTTCTTCGGCTCGTGCATCTTCGAGTCAATGCTCGTGATTCTTCGAGTCGAGCTCGTGATTCTTCAAGTGGAGCTCATGCTTCTTCGAGTCGAGCACGGATTGAGGAACAGGAAGAGGAGACGGACGAAGAAATGGATCCGGACTACAATGAACTTGTGAACTTTTTATGTTTCTTATGAACTTGTTATGTTTCTTGTGAACTTGTTATGTTTTAAAATTATGGTGTCAACATATGCTGTAGGTGAAATTGTTGTGTGTCAATCCATATCTTGTGAAACTGTTGTGTTGAAATTGTAGGTGAAATCATTTAGGGGACCAAGTATGCGAGAAATGTGAGGCCCTTTGGCGTTTCAATGTGGAGGAGAAACGCCGGGCAACCTTGGCGTTGGGAGGCCACGTGGAAACATTCTCCCGTCGTCACTCTCGCGGGTCTTGTCTTAGAGGAACGCCAAGGCGACATTTGGCGTTTCTATATGGCCTGGAAACACCATCGACTTTGGCGTTTTGGGGACACATGGAAACGCCATCAAGTTTGGCGTTTCATGCAGAACAGACAGTCCACCAAATACTCTCTTAAGATCTTTTGTGTTTTCCACAGAACAGAAATTGTACAACACATAGCAAAAAAATGAAATACACACAACATAATGAAGTTCATAAAAATTAAGAGTGCACATAGAGCAGTACACATAATGGAGTTCGTAGCAATTAAGAGTACACGTAGATGAGTTCACATAATGGAGTTATAAGCTCATAATCTAGGCGAGAAGTGCATGACGAGAACCACATTGTTCTATTGTGTAGAGCAAGGCCCCTTTCCCTTCTTTTTCTTCCTCTCTTATTCTTCCTCCTCCTCTTCCTCCCTTTCCCTTATGAGATGAGCCTTGTGAACCACCCTCTCTATGAATAGCTTATTCTCCCTCTCTTTCATTGCCTTGTCAATAACACAAACTTGCTTCCAATTCTCTTCAAGATCCTTTTGTCGTTGCGCAACTGCCTTCTCACACTTCATTTTTAGATTTTTCCGCATCGTGAGATAATGAAATGTCATCCTATCATGTTCCTTCATTTTCTCTTTGAACTTATGTTGCTTCTTCCTCTCTAGTTTGGCTGCATCCTCCTATCGCACCTTCCTCACAGCCTTCTCCCACCACCCTGGCATCTCACCTTCCCCATCTGTCTCCTCCACCCCTTCATTGTTGCCTTGCTGGGTTGAGAAGCCGCCATATCTGTAAAGAATTGAAAGACATTAGTTAATAATGACAAAAATAATATGAACAATAATATTAGAATGTAGGCACATACAGAAATGGTCCATCTAGGCATCCAAACATTCCTCTAGCACGACCATAGCCTCTAACCATGAAACCTCCTCTAGCAACACTCGAACCTCTACCTCTTCCAGGAACACGACCGCCGATAACTCGGCCTCTACCTCGGCCACCACCAATTCTACCACCAGAACCGCGGCCACCACCAAGTCCACCACCGGTACCACGGCCACCAACAAGTCCACCACTGGTACCTCGGCCACCATCAAGTCCACCACCAGTACCGCGGCCACCATCAAGTCCACCGCCGGAACCACGACCACCATCAACTCCACCATCAGAACCGCGTCCATCGAGAGGATCACCACCGCAACCTCTACCACCACCACTTGAATCACCTCTGCTACCAGCATCACTAGTAGAAGCATTGTGTCCTTTTGAAGTTTTGTTTGCTTTGCAATTCCTCTTGTTCTGTGTAGTTTCATTGCAACCACCACATTGGTTAGTATCGCATGGCTCCATGAAATGTCCACTACCAAACTCTCTTGTGCTCATGAGTTCATCCATATCATTCCCGTATCGCTTCGTTCTCCTTCTACCCTTGGGTTGTACCATCATCTCTAGATTCGGCCTAATGTTAGGGTCGTGATACTCTAGCCATTGTCATGCATCCAGAAAAGGGTGGAATCTAGACGCCCATGTCAACTTATGAGTTTGCAAGTTGAATTCATGCAACCTAACAACTACTCCATCAGAGATGGGCAAATTCCTCGTGCAAGCCACCGTAATCATGTGCGAGCATGGCCAGTGGTACTTACTAGGTCGATCACAAGTCCAATGTCGTGTTCGAAGAGCCACCTTAAAAGAGCGACCCCATACGATTGTCCATCTCTTGTTGTCCCACCTGGCTCATCAACTTGGTATTTCATTTCAACATTATCAAAATAAGTGGCTCGTTGGATGGCTGACTTGTGTTTTTGAAACTCTAGCCACTCGCCAACCTTCTTCGGATAAATCTCATTGGGAGGCTTCTCACTATCACCAATCAACTTGTCAATTTCATCGGAGTACTTCAAAAAAATACTCATTTAGCTTGTAAAAAGTATATTGCACTATTGCCATCATCGGCAACTGGCGGGCACCCTTCAAGACAAAGTTGAAGCACTCAACAAGATTGCTTGTCATATCACCATATCTCATGCCTCCTTCGTCACATGGCCGTGACCACTTGTGTCTCTCATCAATATTCCTTTGTATGAAGTCTTTCCCACCTTCATTTGCCTTCTCATAGATTTTGTCCAACCGTGTCTTAAACAACTCAACGGAGAAGGCTACACATGCGGAGTTAAGATCCTTACAAAGATCCTTGTTCTTACAAGCCCTATAAAAGTTTGCAACGAAGTGCCTCATACACCAACGGTAGTGAAGCCTCACATGCCTTGGAATGTGAATATCCACGGCCTTTAATATGTCTTGGTGCCGATCGGATATGATGCATACCTCCCTATTCGGAGGAATGGCCATGGTCCTCACAAGTCTCATGAACCATTCCTAGTTGTCTTGGTTCTCCGCAGACACCAAAGCAAATGCCACGGGCAACACCTGATCATTAGCACCATATGCCATTGCTATCATGAGTGTGCCCTTGTATTTTCCTATCAAAAATGTTCCATCTACAGACAAAACCGGATGACAATGCTCGAAAGCTGCAATGCATGGGCCAAAATTACAAAAGGCATGATGAAACACTCCTTCAATATCTTGGACATAGTGGTACATTCCTAGGTTTCTATAAGACATCGCTCCCAACAACTTGGGTAGCATGTTGTACGCCTCTTCACATCCACCATACAACATTCTAAGAGCTACTTGCTTGGCTTTCTATGTCTTCCCGTACTTTATCTTATACCCAAACTTATCGTAAACCCAAATCACCAACAACCTCACTTTAATGGTTGGATCCTTGGCTATATGTTTCTGGTATTTATAACCGATTAATTCTGAGGTTAGCTGATGGTGTGTCCTTTGTGCTTCTATGGACGGTGGTGTGCATTGGTGAGTGGCTTTGCAACTTCTTATCTTCCACCAATCATCTTTCGTGAGTCTTCCATTCACTGTCCATTTGCATCTTTCTACCTCACATTTCACGGTGTATCGCTTGTTGCAGTCCGAGTGAACAACTATGGAAGGCATGTGGTGTTTGACAACATAATCACACAACAACATCTTGAATTCTAGCATGTGCTCGAACATCAAACCTTTCCTTAGGTAAGACATCGAAATCTCGTCGGGTGTACTACTTGGGAACTGTCTAGCCTCAATTGTCTTGCTCATGCCACCGTGGACTATAGACTTTTCTACAAGGCTAACATCACAAAACAAAGGAACTTTGTGATCCCTACCGGTGATTTTTGTGTACCACTCTGCTTCTTTCTCAGTGAAGCCATCCTCGTCCAACTTATTCATCGGTCCTTCATCATCCGAGTCATCCACACAAGCACACTGATAGATAATGTCAGGATCCATGTCCTTATGCCTTACATGAGCCTCTACGTCACCAGCAATGTTGTGTTGCCTCTCATAATCTTCCTCCAAGTCATGATCATCATCATTGATCCGTGCACTAGCTCCGAACTCATATTTGGGATACTCATTGGCTACCACTTCAACTTCATGCTCAACATCTTTTATCAAGGTTTGGTTTAAGTCAACTTCAAAGAGAGGAGCCTTGACCACCTTACTTGCAAACACTTCGAGTGACTTGATTGTCGATGATGCAACAACCTCCTTATATGCAACCCAATGCAAATTCGACCTGATAGGCATTGTCTTCATTCGACACTTGTGTGCCGATCCAACATGATATCTTCCTACTAATTCAACTTGGTCACTTGCATCCACCCACTTTAATCTTGTCCGTATTAAGGACAGTAAAACCGCACCTATTCCCTGACCTCTCAGCGTTTTAGATTTTTGGCCGGCCATTTTCAGATCCGGTTGTTTCCAGCCGCGCGATCTGACCTGTGTGACACGTTCAGCGCTTCGTGGGCCAGCTGTCCTAAGGGACGCTGCTCCAGCAGCCGAAATGCAGTGTCCTGGTTGATTGGGCTATTGGGACGAGCGCTCGTGTGGGCAGGCGACGTTTGTTTCGGGCGTTCGCCCTGTGGTTGTTGTGATACTCGCCTGCACGCTCGCTCATTCGTCTCCCTTACGTCTCTTCGCGTAGCACCGCCGCCGCTGCCCTCATTCTGTACCCCGCGACCAAGATCCCTTCCTGCCGCGGCTTTGCCTACTTCCACGTCGCCACGTCAACGTCGCTAACCCCATCCCACTTCCACGCAGTTGGATCAACGCTTCCGATCTCGTCCAAACCCACCGGCCCCCATGTCGTCCACCCTAACCTATAGCAGCTGCGACGACTCCTACGTCCTGACTACCGCAAACATCTCATTGATGCTTGATGGGCGGACCAGGAAGGGTCGCAGCACCAGGCATAAATTGAAAGAAGAGTTCAGTTATTGCTCAATTCCAGCTCTGGACATGAAGCGAAGAAAGACAGAGCTATCAAAGAGGTAAGCAGGGATGTATATAATTCCTGATGATGTTATGTCAGGAGACTTTGGTTGGTATGTGTTTATTTCTAATAAGGTGCAGCAGCAAAGAGAGGTAGGTGAGTGAAGCGATTGGAGGATGGGATGCAGCAGGTGCATCTCCAATTGCAAGCTTCCGAGTAGTATCGGTCAGGGCCAGACTGTGAGATGTGTCATCTCAATAATAGTTACAATCCAATCAATTTGTGTTGTTGTAATTCGTGTAGCTTTTGGACTAAGATGATTAGAAACATTCGATTCAGGGACACGGGCGTGGTGCCATGAACTCATGTCTTCCAAACCTGTTATGTTGAGAACTGATGTATGTGCAAGACCTATATGGGCTATGACGCCCTACTATATGGTGAGTATTTAATAAATTAAGGTTTATGGCAAATGGTGCTGAAAACCTGCATTCATTCACTCCTGTACATGTAGCTTTTGCCCTCGACATGTTTGTATTACATCATTTTCTACATTGCAGCATGTTTTACTGAAGTTATTCAATGCACAATTTCCCCTACGGATGGAAACATACATCTCAACGAGTCATCTTCAGCTGTTGATGGCCGTAGGGTTTCCTTGGGTAGCTCCTTAGAAGTTGATATTGTCATATGTCAGGTATGCCCAAAGAATGAACATACTTTGTAGATTTCTTTCATTGTGTTTTGTGTGATGGAAGCTCTACTGTTGTGTTCTCTCGGTTGGAAAATCTTATCATTGTCTGCACAAGAAATAAGCTTAATTTCAAATAATCCATACCATCTTATAGTCGCCTATGTGGAAGTTGATATTACAAAGCATAATATATATTCTAAGAGATAGCAGATTAATAGCTCTGTATTATGTGGCATAAATAAAAGCAATTTTTAAGTAAACTTTTACTGTTAACAAGAACGTTTTCTATGTAGGAAAAATAACTGAACATGAAACTTCCTACTCATGAATTTTAATAGTTGGCCAATCTAAGTTGTCCCATTATTTTCTGCACTATCTTCTACTGCTAGGAACAATGCCTTGTAATTGTTGTATCATCATGTACTAATCTATAGTCCCAAATATGAAACATATTTTCCTCCTAATACTTTATTGCCATCTGTCAACTGTCCTCACACTAACTGAAGCCCATTAGATCGAAGAAAAACCATGTCCTACCATACAACCCCTACAATTCCTTACAAATCAATTAGATTTCATATCTCTTCTATTGCTAACAAATATAGGTTATAGATGCAAATTTAACTAAGGTTGCGCCGATCCGATCCACTTCAGTATACTCAGGAGAGAAAACACTCTCCATACAGAGGAGAGAAGACGCGAGAGAGCATACAACGGAGAAGTCTCCTTGCGACGTCTCTCCTCTCGCACCCCTCTCGCATCGTTCCTTCTTCCACGGAGATAACGACAGCAACCGTGACGTATCTGCTTCGGAGCCCCTGTTGCTGTCGTCCGGCATGCGTACGCCTTTGGGCAGGGTGCGCTGCCTTCCAGTGGCACCTACTCCGCCTCCACCAGCGGCGGGAGCGCTGGCTCACCCCGTTACCTTCCGTTTGTGATTGGTAGGGCATGGTGCATCACAATGTCTGCTTAATAGCAAGTAAAAAGGGAAAATGGATTTGTGTTGCCATCTGGTTCACCCTACGCCCACTAACTCATGCCACTTTCCAACAAGAAAGCTGGTAAATCTGACGGTTCTCTCCTCTGGCTACAAATTACACACTAGGCTAAAAACAATTACTACAGGTTTTTCTGTACACACATTTCATTTTCAATTCTGGTTAATCTGTTTGATGTTGGGATCTAAATACCCCGTTGGGTTTCACATATGATGTTTCTCTCCTCCCAGATCCCAATTTGTAAACGTATCTAATTTTAACTGAATGTAATGTCAGAAATAATCTGCAGCAATGAGAAATTCAAAAGTGTTGCTGAGAGCTAAGTTATCACTCAAGATGTTTTTATTGCTTACTACTTCTTCCACTGAGTTGCAGTTGCAGCTCCCTCGGCACGACCATGTTACCTAAGGTACTGTATCTTCTTTGACCCTATTTCGGTTTCGGATCCATATTTTATGCATGATTTCAAATCATGGGTAAAACTAATTGCGGCGCAAAAGTTGATGGGAAATCACCGTTGGTTTGCATGTAGTCGAAAATCATGAGAGATGGTACTGATTTAGGCTAAAATGTCACCGCTACGATTTCCTTTCTTCAATGATTTTAATCCGTGGTTTTATGTACATTAGAGATTGTCCCTTAACAGATGTATGTGTGGTACAGTGAAAATAATGTGCCAGAATGTGACTAGAAAACCCATGCTTACCTCTTTCTACATCTGCAAGCAAAAACTCCAATCGCCCCCTCTGTTTATCTGTGAACCGTGGAGCAAGGTATGATGAGTTGTTGAACAACGATCACCGGGATGATCCTCTAATTTAGGCTGTAAGTCTCCTCTAATCTCCATTTCGCATTGTGCCAGATTTGGTGATGAGATCTCTCTTGATATTTTTTGTAGGCTTGTGGTTATTTAAATCGATTTAGGATTAAGTTTATCTAATGAGGCATTGGTTTAGGTTTCAACCAGTGCTTGGAGAAGAGACGTAAGATCGTATCCGACATCGTCTCTTTGTGAGAAATTTCTCTGATTTTATATATTCTCACCTATTCTTTACCTGGATGGCTACGTGATTTTGTGACTGCTTGATCCAGATGATCTCTCCGTACAGATTTATAAGATTCAAGAGCATTGACCCTGGCATATGCCAACATTCATGTACACTCCTGTATCACAAAAATAAATTTGTATATGATAAAGTCACATATTTTTAGGATTTTTAAGATTCAAGAAAATAAATTGAGCATCTTCTGCACTTGGTCATGTATACTCCAATTTAGCGCTTGGCCATGTATACTCCTGTATCAAAAAATAAATTGGTTATGCGATAAATTATGTTAAAATATGACAGATTTTAGGATTCAAGATATGCCATTGGCATTTTTTGTTGTTAAAATACCAAGGGGAACTGCTTATGGGAAAAGGTAGCTTTATGTGATGAGGATTTATTTTATACTATCAACATTGTCTTTGTAATTATGTTGGCGTTACATTAAATATGCAGATTATATCATGACCTACCCACAAGAAATTCCTTGATATTTCTTTTGTACTGATGAATGCACAATAATTTAATCCAGATGGTCAGGCTGGGGGCAAGTTCTTATTCCTATACTGTTTTGGGTTTATATGATTATATATCAATCTTATCCACTTCCTTTTGAGGCCGAACACATCATATTTTTCTATGGATCTGGTAAAATTGGAACACCACAAAGAAAAAAAGTAGTTACTTTTTGTCAAGCATGCTACATTTTAATTTTAGAATTTTAGATTAGAGAATTGAGAGATCTAGTCTGCAATTTTTCTGGCTTCCAAAATTAAGGAATATAATCAGCCTGACAATGACATGGCAAATCTCTTGACAAAAATACGAGAATCTAATTTGTGAGCTCCCTTCTACGGGTGCACTAAAATTTATGAAACCTTTGTTTGAAAGTAAATTTATGAAACCTTGTGTGAAGCACTAACCAAAAAGGTGCAAGCTAAAATAAGTAATAGGTACCGTAAGGGCATCTTACAAGCAATAATTGGTAAGTATTTTCTTAAAGGTGAAAGGGAGGCTACTCCGGTAGAAATCAGTTCACTCTGGTTGATTGTGCCCTTCCACGCGTAAGCTCTTATCCTCTTGTGTTGCTAACAAATACATGCTGGATTATGCAAATTTAACTCTCTGTTTCTTGCTTTTATATATTTGCATAAAGTCATATATGTTATTGTCAAAATAGACGGGCGCGGCAACGCGAGCCTACCATGATCTAGTTTCTTCTACAACCTCTTCATAACTAGGACTCTCAATAAATATCAACACTTCCTCATACTTGTCATCAATATTAACATTCATGAATGCCTCTCTGTCAACATAATGAACATTCACAAATTTTCCATCTAAAAAATATAAACATAAGTACAAGAAATGCAACACATTGCTATAAAAAACACTAACAACAACTTTGTCCATCCAAATTAAGCATTAACCCTAACCCTAAATCTTAACATAAGACATAACCCTAACCCTAAATCTTAACATTAGACCCTAACCTTAAATCTTATCACAATGCCACACTTTTGAAACAACAATAATCATGAACATCATATAACAACCACAATGTTCAAAACTAGGGTTGCCTCATGAACAAAACAATCCAAATAGACAAATTCAACCAATAAAATTTTGTGAGATGGAGGAGGTTACCTCAAGGAACGGAAAAGACACCGGATTCACAAAAAAACCAAAAATTTCCAAGGATTTGAGAGGGGGTAGTGAGGGGAACAAAGGGAGAAAAGAGAGGCAGCTCGAGATAGGCCACTGGAAGAGAAGGGGATGAGTGAAGAGTGGTGGATGAGAGCCTCACGGGTGCCTAAAATATCTGGACAAGAAACGCCAAGGAAGGCCGGCGTTGCTAGAAACGCAGCATGGCTCAACGTTTCTGGCCTGCCACGTCACCGCGCAACGCAAGCTCCGTCTGGCAGTGGGCCAGGGCATCAACGCAGCGTAGATGAGTGTTTCTATGTCAATTGGAAATGCCGCAGTCTCTGGTGTTGATAGAAATGTCAGATCGTGAAATTTGTTCCGATCGAGTTCAGTTAGTGAAGAACTTGGCTGACAAGATCAAAACAATGATTTCGGCTCCAATGTACACAGCGACACTCGCTTTTTTTGGCTGAAGGGAAACCGAGTGGGCTTTAATCCGTCGACGACGACAACGACAAAGCTTCCTGCTGTGCCTTTGAGGCCTGAGCAGTGCGCACCACACCGCGTCGTACCACCACGTCTCGACAAAAGCTGGGTCAACTCGATCTCTGAGAGGCGGCAACTACCGCGCGCGTCCCCCACGTTAAATTACGCGATCGTACGTCTTATCCCGTCATTGGAAGTCCAGGTCTAGGTCCAGGCAAACGCGGCGTTCCGCCACCACACATCAGCTTAAACAACGCCGTCAAATCCACAACTCTCTCTCTCTCTCCTTTTGCCTTTTCTTTACGCCTGTTATCTGTTGCCTGTCAGACACAAATACTTGTGCAGTGAACACGACGGGCACGTACGATCGAGCATCTACCGCGACGAGGCAGCGACAGTTGGGTCGCTCTCATTTGGCCAGACGCGGCAACCGAGTGGCGCCCGCCCCCGGAGCTTTCCCTTTTCCGTGCCGTCTCTTATCGTTCCTACCGTCGCCGCGAATATTCCACGGAGCTAAATTGGTTTCGTACCAAAATGCCAATAATGCAACTCCGTATATCCTAACGCCTTCCATTACAGGACATTTTATTCAATTCCATACCCCCTCGCGCACAAGGAGTACACAGCGACACTCGCTTTTTTTGGAGTAGTACGTTCTAGAAGAGCCGGTCCATTGGAAGAAATGCGAGCCAGCATGAGTTTCAAAGTGGTACGTGCTGCGTGAGCTCCGAAGTCATACGAACACCGATGAAATTACATGTGAGACTTGTGTACGCGGTGTTTTTGACCGGGAGCTTTCTCCCGAGTCTTCGTCAGATCAGATGTGATCTGAACCGTTGGTTGCACTTGCACGACTAAACGTGAGGTGTTTGTTCATATATTACTGCTATGCTCGGGTCGCTGTTTTTATTCTTTCTTTTCGGAGGCAATGCTACTTTGCAGTTAAGTAAGCGGGCGAACTAACTAGTTAATGCGAAGTGTCGACATTTCGCCCCATCGTCCAATCAGGACCCCTCCCACTTTCTCCCTCTCTCTCTCTTTCTCTCTCCCTCTTCCCTATCCATTTCGCATGCGATTTCTTTACAAATTTTATTCTTCGCACGTCCAAATCTGTCCCCAACTCCCCCGATAGACTAGGCTCCCTTTTTAAATCGAGTCCGCTCTGCCAATAATCCCAACAGCTCACTCTACCTACAGCTAATTTCTCTGGAATCTTTACAAATACAGTAGTACTGCTATGCTAGCGATGGCAGATCATAGTACTCCTACCAGCACCAACCAGTTTTCTCTGCAGGTGGCAGATCATTTTAGCAGTACTGCTAGCGATGGCAGATCATTACTGTATAGATCAGTGGTTAACCAGCAAGAAATCAGTGGACGGCACATGGACATTGGAGTACTACTAGTACAACTCGTACTCATCATCTTTGTTAACGAGCAATCGATTCGCTGGTTATTGTTGTGGTAGTAGTACATCGAGCCAGCCAGCCTCTCCGGGAAAACTGCCAAAACCAGAGGCTTAACCGATCTCTACTACCCTCCTCTGCATCTCACTCTCATCACCGATCATAGACTAGAAAAAAGGAGAAGAAAAACCCATCAAATTAATCGTAAGGGGACGAACGATCGATCGCCGGGATCAGGATCAGTCCTGGAAGCCGGTCTTCTCCCAGATAGCGTTGCGGACGCGGCGGAGGTCGCGGCCCTTGAGCGTGCGCCCGGCGCCTTCGCGCACGGAGAAGGACGCCGCGGCGCGCTCCCGGTACATGAGCTGCTCGTGCGGCGGCACCCACTGCCGGTCGCCGCGGTCCAGGTACGCGTCCCCGCGATCGTCCGACGGCCACCGCCCCGCGCCGGCGCTGCCCCCTCCGTACTCCGCCCCAAGGATCTTGGACCAGTCGGGGATGTTGACAGGCAGCGACGCCGGCCCGCCGACGCCGCCACCGCCACCGGCGGCATCTCGCGGCGCCGCGGCGCGGGGCTTAGAGGCCCTGGAGGGCGTGGACGCAGACAGGGCCCGACCGTACGCGTCGGCCGGCGGGGAAGACGCCGGCGTGGCGCCGCCCCAGATGATGTCGGCCTCGTCGAGCTCCAGGGCCGGGTCGGCCGTGTGCTGCAGGGGGCGAGCCGGCGCCGGCGCGAAGAGCCGGTGCGCGGAGACCATGGAACGGCTGCTGCTCCGGCCGGCCATCGTTGGCTCGTGATCCGGCAGAGGTGCACAGGCAATGTGTGTGTGTGTTTCGTATGCTGCCGTGTGGTAAAATATGTGAACCGCGATGGCGTTTTGTTCTTCTACTCCAACTGGAGGAGTGGAGCGGCGGATTTTATAGCGGCCGGAGGGGGGAGGGGGATGTGGATAAGGTTTGTTTCACGGAGTGGCTTTAATGGGGGTCGTGGTTGAGCAAATTTACGGCATCTGCCATCGGTGCTGCCGATGTACTATCTTTTTTTCTTTTCTTTGAAGATGCCAGTGTGTCGCAGTATCGCGGTGTCATGGGAGGAGCGTACTGTGTTCGTTGTTTGCGAGTGAATGAAGACAAAGGAGCGAGAAATGGCTTGAATTTGGGCAAGGTATGGGCGCGGTGTATTTGCTTTGCTCGCGTTTTTGCACAGGAGTGTACATAGTAGCTGCTGGCCATCCAACGAACCCATGAGGTCGTGTCCTCTTCTGCCCACAAAAAGATAAAAGGGATCGTGTCCTCTTTGAAATCCGTAGGCAAACCACGGCCATGCGTATAGTGAAGACGCCAGCAGGTCCATTTATTGGCGTAACCGAACACTAAAAAAACAATTTTGTTTATCAAAAGGGAGGCTCCCAACCAATGTCTTTCACTAATACAAGGAACGCAGAAACTAGAAACTACCAACAGCTAAAAGACCAACATAATCCAGACATCGCGAGTAGGAAACCATCCAAACACATGGGGTTCAAATACAAACCTCAGTTCTATGAGATTCAATACCATGTTTTGCATATTACAGACTCTAGTAGTATCAGATCACCTCTCGGAATCGCCATCCCCCTCCGCCTTCCGCCTCTAGTCGTCGCCCTCCCCCCTTCGCGGCTGGTTACCGTGGCCGGATCTGGCCGGCAGGCGGCGCGGGTCGAGTTGGCTACGACTGGTGGTCGGGCTCCGCCCCTTGACGGGCATGGTCTTGGTGTTGGTGGGCTCTACTTGTGCTTGGCGTCGGGTCTTCGTGTGGACAGTGCGGCGGTGCGGGGTTGGGAGGGCTACGGTAGCGCAATAGTTGTGGACTTCGGGTGGCATAGGATGGCGGTGATGACCTCCTTATCATGTGTGTGTACCATCGGAAGGTACATATCCAAGGTTCGTGCTTGGGAGGGCCAGATTTGGGCTCACGACGGATCGAAGCTTGTGCTTCGGGCAGGAGAGGTCGGGCTTGGCCAAGGTTATGCTCGCGGGTGAGGCTTGTGCTGCCCTCCTGCGGGTATGGTGTTCAATGGTGGTAGTCGTGTTAGCGTTGTGTCGGTGCACGGATGGACGCCGGTGACCACGAACATGACGTCGTATGAGATCGCCTGGCCATGGGCTCAGGGCTGGCTCGCCGCGACCGTCGACAGTCTTGGATTCATGTCCCCCCATTCCATCGAGCATTGCCTAGGGATGCAGGTGTGGGTTCCTCCTACGGTGGGGGCGCCTAACCAGAGTCGGGGATTGGTGTCGGGTTAGGAGTAGACGGACCATCGTCGCTCTTCCTACCATGACTGAGTGTGGTGTTATGTGAGAGGCATACTATATCTCGTGACCGGGATACCGGGGCGGCAACCTCGGATGGCAGTCCACATGGTAGCTTTCTGGCGGGCATCATTGTGGTGGTGGTGGGTCGTCTCTCGGGTTGTGTGGGCAACGGAAGGCATGACGGCGAATAGCTTGGACGTGCCTTCTCTCTCGGAGGGGTAGCGTCCTTATCTAGATATGGGGTCTCACATCGTTGCGCTCCCCCTGGCAGCCTCTTTGTGGCACGGTGTGAGTTGCTGGGCGAAAGCTTCGTGCCTTGGCACCGACGACGATGACGCATGTGGGTGTCGCACTCTTCTTTAAGCCGTCCTTGTCGTTTCTCTCTCTGTGCCAGCGCTTCGGGTCAAGACCTTTGTCCCATGTGGACTCGGCGGTGGCGACACTATGCGTCGTTCTCCCTATTGGGGGCGTTGTTGTGGAGGGTATGTGTGTTAGGTGGTAGCGTGGGGTGTGTAGTTTCTCTGTTGTTCGCTGCTGCTAGCGTAGGCGTGCATGTTATGTGTTTGCCGGATATCACAAGATCGAATTTGTAAGAGGGCTACCTCACCATCTTGTATCATTCGGGGATGTACCTCTTTGGGTATTCCTTTATCTATAAAGCGGGACGAAAGCCTATTATGAGAGTTTGGCATATTTGTGAGAAGATGCAACAAAGCATAACTTCTTTAGTGAAGCAGGCACCTCCGCGGGAAGGCCGGAGGCATAATATCCACAACAAATAGAGTCATCCCACTCTTTGTAGTTAATTTGTCTATTGATCTTCCAGACGATGAACTCCCGGCCTCCAACCGTGCGACACTTTATATATCTCACTTGCTACATGTTCTAGTAGTCTTCTCTAAACCTTCATAATTCTTGAGGCGGCCTCCTCTATCTGCAAAACAGACCGATCGATGATCGAGCAACACATCATTCTCACAATTGACATAGGGTCAACAACAATTCTTCTGTTCAAAAAAATGTCATTTCTAGATCTCCATAGGGAACAAAACATAGTGGCAATCCCCACCAAGACCATTTTCTTGTCTTGTTTGGGGAAAGTTTTGATCCATCCTGAGAAGCAATCATCTAAAGTAATGGGAGCAGAGCGTAGATCAAAGGCACGTTTGAGAAAATTCCAAACCAGTTTCATCACAGAACAAGTGAAAAACAAGTGATTGATTGTTTCTACTTGTGCACGGAAGGCTCATTCTTTCCCTCCTTTCCATCCCCTCTTAAGAAGGTTATCTTTAGTTCATATAGTTTGTTTGTTAACCAATACTAAATGCAGCTCTCGCCAGATGGGAATATAAGGTTTTGACTGAGAATTTTCTATCTGTAGTTGATGAGTGATATTTTTACACTCATTTCACCCTTGTTTAAACTGAGATATTTCCGTAAAACTGAGATATTCGCTCTGATATTGACACTAATGACTAACAAATGCAAATGATACCACAATTCCTCTATTTATTGTGTATATACAAGAAATGTGCTAAAAATGGAAGAAATCAAGCCAAAACAAGGAAAGAAGTAAAAGAGGAAATACAATAAATCAACAGGAGGCGCACCAGAGAAGACTGATAAAAAAATGACAGTTCATATGGCCATGCCTGCTTGTATGATTAGTCGTATAGAGTTTATTTCGAGGCGCCTGGTCTAGTCGAACAAATTTTATAAAGGGGGCCACACCGCAATGTTAACAGGACGTCGAGGAAATGGTCCAGAACAGACCCACCTTCATATACTTCCATCAACCCTAGCCACCACCATCTCCATCTCCATAGACAACGTCACCACCATAGTCCATATTCCTCTAGTTCATACTTGTGATTGTAAGACATGTTATCAATCAATCAATGTTCAAGATGGGTTCTTCAATATTTTATTCATGCGTTCTGATCTCCATGTGTTAGTAGTTTGGTAAGGTATGGATTGAGACATAGTACTTGCAATCCTCTATATTTGTTGTGGGGATCAATGGATGAACTTTCACTTAACGTCTCGTTTGTGCGATCCATGTAGGTACACAAGATCATGGAGAGAGAGTCATAGCGAGGCTAAGGTAGGGAGACCATGAAGTTTTATTTTGAACACTAGTGACATAAAAGTTAAGTACGGTAACACAGATCCAATCCTTGCGGATTCATAGGTGTAGTCATTAAAACCCAAAACTCCTGTCAAATTATTGAAATCTTAATTATTGAGGCAACCCCGCGTGAGCCATAGGGCTTGTAGTAGGATAACTGATTCTTCATGCACAGCTCGTATCAATCAAGATGTTATTTATACACCATCCCCATTTCGGTTCGTAATAAGCACATCTCGATGGGTGACTTATAGCACACAAATTAATATCATATCTGGTACCAACACAAATACATGGTTGTAAGCATTAAGACCTCATACCCGTACCTATTTTTATTATAAATGTTATACATCACTATTAGCTTGATTAACCCGGCCAAAAGCTGGAATTATTCCTTTAACAATTGCTTGCTAGAGACCATCGCTTCTTTGGGGAAATAGGCGTGGGATACTTTCTGTTCCCTCAATCACTAACAATGAAGTATCAAGCCTTTTTCTGGCGATGTTGCCGGGGAGGAGTTGAGTGTTCCTAGTCTTTGTGTTTAGAGTTGTTGTTAAATTTTAGTTTCAGTTTTAGTTTTATTGTTGTTGCAAGTTTTGTTAGTTACTAACAACAAATTTTTTACCATGGCTCGTAATCTTGGAAGTTTTGCTACTTCCATGAATAACTTCATACGTGAACCCATAACACATCCCGGGGTTGCAACCGCTGAGTATGGGATCAAACCGAACTTAGTTTCAAGGGTTCAACAACACCAATTTGGAGGCTCGGTTGTGAAGATGCTGGTATGCACTTCCGTAATTTCACGGAATTGTGCAATATGACATGAATTAGAGATTATGTCCTAGACATTTTAAAGTTGTGTCTATTTGCATTCTTTCTGAGAGAAATAAACAAAAGAATGACCTTTAGCTTTACCTAAAGGCAATATAACTTCTTGGGCTTAATGATGCATGGATTTTTATTTAATTTTGTCCACCTGCAAAAACCATGGAACTTTGTCTCAGATTACAGGTTCCAAGCAAGAGGAACATGAGACACTAGCGCTTACGTGGGAAAGAGTGAAGGAGGCCATAAGAAACAGTCCTAACCATGGAATGAAGGAGTGGTTAATCCTTCATATGTTTTATAACGGTTTAAATCATATGTCAAAAACAATGCTTGATATTGCTGCAAGAGGAACAATGATGGAAAACCCCATAGAAGATGTCAAGAAACTACTTGATGACATGCAAGAGAACCGTTCCTAATGGCATGTTGAAAGAACCACCAACAAGAGGGTGAATGCAATAAAAGAAAATAATGCGGAGTTGACAACCAAGCTTGATGAACTCATCTCCGTCATGAAAGGTAAATAAGTGGTAAAGGCAAATGCCATCACTAATGATGATGTTAATGTGAATTTTATTGCTTGCAATAACTATAATCCAAACTAGAAAATAATGGATATGCTCCTAGACTTCCTTATCCTAATAACAATGGAGCACCCAATAATTTTAATGGCACTAATAGCAACAATAAAAACACTCTTGAAGATATTCTGAATTTTTTTATTGCTAGCCAAACTGAGCAGAATGAAAACTTCAAAAACATTTTGAAGAATCATGATAACTTACTTGGCCAGTTGACCAGTAAGATTGTTGGACTAATAAATGATGTGCAAATGCTTGGTACAAGATCCAAGAATATGGAAGCACAAGTGGCTAAAATTTCAGAGAGCCAAACATTGATCTTAGCTAAGTTTGCAGGTAAACCAGAACCTTACCCCATTGTAGATATTAAAATGGTAAGAAGGAATGAAGGGAAGACCAAGAACTGGACACAAGCCACGTGCCAGAATACAACTGTACCGTTGTAGATTTTGTAAAGAATATATCAGTGAAGTACCCGCTACATGAGGTATCTAATAATGAGGCATATAATGTTTTTGTTGAACAAGTTGCAACCAAGGTACGTGAGTTACGTGCTAAGCAACAAGATGCTTTTGAGCCTACTATAGAAATTGAGGTTGGTTTAAATAAGTTCAGTGCTTTATGTGATCTAGGGGCTAGTGTTTCCACTATCCATAAATTCATTTATGATAGTCTCCATCTAGGTCCTTATGTTACTACTCGGATAATTTTGAATATGGAAAATTCTACTTTTACTCAAACAGTAGGGATTAAGCATGGAGTTATAATTCCAAAAAAATGATTGTCACGTCATGATTGATCTTGTGATAGTAGATATGCCCGAAGATCCCATTGCTCCTATAATGCTCGGTAGACCTTTTAGAAGGACTATCAAAGCTTTGATAAATGTGTTTAAGAGAAATGTAAGATTTGATATACTTGCTAAAGATTCTTCTGTAAGACATTTTTCCAGGAAATTGAAAATGAAGACCTACACAGGAGAAGGCATTGTTGTGAATGCCAGAAGCTATGGTCTTGGTATGTTTGCACCACCTTGATGACCACTACGATCGACCTATCCGAACAAAACAAGTGCTTAGCGAGATGCAACCAAAGAGAATAAAGTAGACATGTAAGCTTTTAATTTTTTGTTTCAATAAAAGAGTGATTGAAATTCTAGATACAAAATTTGATTTTGGAAGAGTTGTTCTAATGAAGGCTATTCTATGTGCAAATTGAACTACATGTTGTATTGATGTAAGAATGCATGGAAATATGACTGTGTATTGTGTTGGAACTAACCCCATAGGAAAATAAAGAAAAGGTGAAGTTTTGGAAGAAACCCATCAAAAGACGACCGATACGCCTCCAACGTATCTATAACGTTTTATTGTTCCATGCTATTATATTATCAATCTAGGATACTTTATATGCAATTATATGCTATTTATATCATTTTTGCGAACTAACCTACTAACCCAGTGCCAAGTGCAAGTTGTTGTTGTTTCTGCGTGTTTTTTGTTTTCCAGGAAATTTGTACCAAACGAAGTCCAAACGCCACGAAACTTTTTGTTGATTTCTTTGGACAAAAGAGACCTAGGATGCTTGATACGTCTCCAACGTATCTATAATTTTTGCTTGTTCCATGATGTTATATTATCATTCTTGGATGTTTTACCATCATTTTACTACCACTTTATATCATTTTTTAGGACTAACCTGTTGAAATAGTGCCAAAGTGCCAGTTCCTATATTTGCTTTTTTACCTCGCAGAAAATCAATATCAAACAGAGTGCAATCATGACGGAACTTTTTGGAGATTTTCTGGACCAGAAGACACCCTATGGACCAAAGAAGTGCCGGGGAGTGGGTCGAGGAGGCCACAACCCACCAGGCCACGCCAAGGGGCTTGCCCGTGCCCTGGTGGGTTTTGCCCTCCTCGGGGCCCCGCTCCACCGCCTATGACGCCTATAAATTCCCAAATATTCCAAAAACCCTAGGGGAGTCGACGAAACACAATTCCAGCCACCGCAAGTTCCCGAACCTTGAGATCAAATCTACACACCATCACGGAGGGGTGCATCTTCATCATAGGTGCCTCTCCGATGATGCGTGAGTAGTCCACCATAGACCTACTGGTCTGTAGGCACTAGCTAGATGGCTTCCTCTCTCTCTCTCTCTCTCTCTCTATCTTATGATTCTCAATAGAATGGTGTCTTGGAGATCTATTTGATGTAAAAATTTGCGGTGTGTTTGTTGGGATCCGATGAATTTTGAGTTCATGATCAATTTCTATCCATGAATATTATTTGAGTCTTCTTTGATCTCTTATATGCATGATTGCTTATAGCCTCGTATTTCTTCTTCGAATCTTTTGTTTTGTTAGGCCAACTAGATCGATTTTTCTTGCCATGGGAAGAGGTGCTTTGTGATGGGTTCAATCTTGCGGTGTTCTTTCCCGGTGACAGAAGGGGCAGCAAGACACGCATGTATCATTGCTATTAAGGATAACAAGATGGGGGCTATTCCTACATGAATAGATATTGTCTACATCATGTCATTGTTCTTATTGCATTACTCCATTTCTCCATGAACTTAATACACTAGATGCATGCTGGATAGCGGTCGATGTGTGGAGTAATAGTGGTAGATGCAGGCAGGAGTCGGTCTACTTATCTTGTACGTGATGCCTATATAATGATCATTGCCTTGGATATCGTCATGACTATTCGATTTTCTATCAATTGCCCAACAGTAATTTGTTCACCCACTGTGCGCTATACTCATGAGAGAACCCACTAGTGAACCCTACGGCCCCCGGCTCTACTTTTCTGCTATACTCATGAGAGAATCCACTAGTGAACCCTACGGCCCCCGGCTCTACTTTTCCATCATATTGCTTTTCGATCTACATTTTTGCAATCTTTGTTTTCATATCTACAAAACCAAAAAACCAAAAAAATATTGCTTCGTATTTACCCTTTTATTTTGTGTTCTTGAGAGATCTATCTCTCCTACCCATCATTACCTAATCTATCTTATTACCGTAGAGAGTGTGACAACCTCTCTTTCATGTCGGTTTGCAAGTATTTGTTGTGTGTGTAGGTGTTGTTTACATGGGTGCATGATCTTCCTCTACGATTGATACCTTGATTTCATAACTGAGGGAAATACTTACCATCGTTGTGTTGCATCATCCCTCCTGTTTGGGGAAATACCAACATAGTCTCAAGCCACATCAATGCTTCGGGAGGAGTCGGAAAGCTACATGAGGAGGGCAGAAGGTAGCTGGGCATGCCCTGGGGGTAGGCGCGCCGACCTGCCTAGTGGGACCAGTGTGGCTCCGTTTGACCTAATTCAACTTCTATAAATTCTCAAATATTGAGAAACCAACAAGGAGCCACCCGAAACAGTTTTTTTGCCACCGCAAGCCTCTGTTCCGATGGGAGGACATCTCGAGACCTTTTTCAGTGATATGTCGGAGGGGGAATCGATCAAGGAGGCCATCTAGATCAACCTTGCTGCATCCATGATGATGCGTGAGTATTCCACCACAGACCTATGGGTCCATAGCTAGTACCTAGATGGCTTATTCTCTCTCTTTAATCTTCAATACAAAGTTCATCGCAATCTTCGCGATTATCTATTCGATGTAATCTTCTTTTGCGGTGTATTTGTTCGGATCCGATGAATTATGGGTTTATGATCAAAATTTTCATGAAAAGTTACTGAGTCTCCTATGAATTTCAATATTTATGATCTTATAGCTTTGTATTCCTTTCCGATCTATCGGTTTGGTTTGTCCAACTAGATTTATTTATCTCCAGTGGGAGTGGTGCATTGTAATGGGTTCAATCTTGTGGTGTTGTATCATCACGGCCGAAGGGGTCAAGACACGTATTTGTATTGTTTACATTAAGGATAAAACGAAGTGGTTTCAACATATTGCTTGTTGTACTTTGTCTACATCATGTCATCTTGCCCCAAGCATTACTTTGTTTGTCATGAACTTAATACCATAGATGCATGTTGTATAGTGGCCGCTTGGTGAAGTAATAGTAGTAGATGTAGAATCATTTCAGTCTAATTTTTTATGGAGGCGATGCCTATATACATGATTATTGTTGTGAATAACATGTCATAACTATGCGCAATTCTATCAATTGCACAACAACAATTTGTCTACCCACCTTATACTACTTTCGAGAGAGAAGCCTCTAGCAAACACTATGGCCCCCGAGTCTACTTAAACATAAAAAAACATCTTTATTACCTTCTAGATCTTTATTTACCTTTTTTTATCATTTTGCATTCACAATATCTATTCTACCAAGATTTAATCCTTGAGCAAGCAAGTTGGACGCACACCCGCTTAGCTTCCATTGAGCTTTCATACATTTGTAGCTCTAGTGAATCCATTGCATGGCAATCCCTACTCCTCACATTGATATGTATCGATGGGCATCTCCATAGCCCATTTGTATGCCTAGTTGATGCGAGACTTTCTTTTCCACTTTGACTTATTTGAGATCTACCACCATACTCTATTCCACCATATGTTATATCCATGGTTCGTTCTCATGTACGGCGTGAAGTCAGAAATGCTGAAGCGCGTTAGTGAAAGCACAATATGATCCCTTGGTGGTTTTGATAATTCATGACAACATACATTATCTCTTGGACTAATATTTCTATCCAGTGTATTTCAGACAAAATCCATAGAGAGTGTTGGCTAAGTATTTTTAGGAGCATCCCCAAGAAGAAGAAGGAGAAGGAATAGGATTGGAAAAGCTTGAAGCAAAAAGACTCTACATTTTACTTTGTGAGAAATCACTTTGAGTCTATAGGAAAGCCAATACTATTAAAAGGGGGTAAGGTATTGTTGGTGAACAAAATGCTCCACGTGCACAAGTGATAGTCACCAAAAACACCCAAAAGATCTTCCACAAAAGTCTGTCTAAGCCTATCATGCAAAATCAGTGCCACCAATTATTCCCACTCGGTCCTACTGATTTGCACCTCACATAGATCCCTGCCAAACCCTAGGTCTTCGGTACAACCGATTCTGCATCGGTGCCACCGAGTTTAGGTTGCCAACATTCTGTTGCCTCGTTTCTTAAAACCGTAATTTACGAGATTTTGGATTAGCTCCACCGAGTTGTGCAATCTGACTGTTGGTCACCTTATCCTTACTGCAGAGACTTCTGTATCGGTGTCATGGAGATTCAAAAGTTGCTACCTTTGGAGCAACTCGGTACCACCAAGTTTTATACTTCGGTGTCACCGAGTTGGTCACTTAAGGTGTAATGGTTGGATTTTTGGAGATGTCTATATATACTCCTCCACCACCACTCACTCGTAAAAAAACACTCAGAACAGTTCCCCACTTATTCCATCTGATTTTCTGAGGGAGAGCCACCTACTCATGTGTTGAGATCAATCCATTCCACCCCAACCATATTAATCTTGATCTCTAGCCTCCCCAAGTTACATTCCACCCAACCAATCTCTTCCACCAAAGCCAAATCTATGAGAGAGTGATTGAGTGTTGAGGAGTCTATCATCTTGAAGCACAAGATCAAGGAGTTCATCGTCATTATTGTGGGATTTCGGGCTCCGCAAAACCCAAGAAGGTTCGGACACAGGGGCGTGTACGAAGATCCCCAACAGCCTCACCCCTCCTGGCTCACAACCCGATGTTTTGCACGATGAACTCGCATGATGACGAGGAAGAAGATTGCACACGATGATTTACCCAGGTCCAGGACGCTGCAAAGCGTAAAACCATACTCCTACTTTGGTGGATTGCCTCACGGGGTGGTTTGTGGATGAACTAGTATAGTGGTGAATTGTCTCATGAGGGCGCTCTGGTGATCTTGCCTCTCACGATAGGCACGCTCGAGGGAGCATACGACATCCTTCTCATCGCAGGCGACGGTGATGACGCTGCCACTCCCCAGCATCTTGAGGACATTGTAACCATGATGAGTCACCGCCATGAACTTGGCGAGGGCTGGGTACCCAAGGATCGCGTTGTATGGGAGGTGCATGTGGGTGACGTCAAAGACGATGATCTCGGTGTGGTAGTTCTTGCGTTCGTCGAAGGTGACAGGTAGGCGTACTTGCCCAATGGGGACCGTGGAACCGTCAATGACCCCTGAGAAGGGTTTAGTTGGCATGAGATGGTCATATGGCATTTGGAGCATATCGAAGGTCTCAGTGGAGAGGACATTGAGCCCCGTGCCATCGTCGATGAGGGTTGTGGTGACAAGGACATTGTTGATGGTCGACGTGCATAACATGGGGAGCGTGCCTGCCATGGGCTGAGCATCTGAGATGATCCCTCGAGTCAAAGGTGATTGTGGTCTGGGACCACTTGAGGGGACATATGGCTTCGGGCTTTGCGAGAGTTACGTTCACCTCCCGTGAGAACTGCTTAAAGATGTGAATTGATGTTGGGGCTTGGGCGCCGCCCAGGATACACGCTATCGCCCTGACCTCCTGGAAGCCGCCAGCCCCGTCGTCCTGCCTGTCCTCTTCCTTCCTCCTGGGTGGTGGCGGTAGTGGTGGTAGGTTGACCTCACAAGGATGGGCCTCACGAGGCTGGACACAGCGTGACCCCTCCGGAGGGTCGTCACGCCAGCGGTCCTCCCGAGCTTGATCGCGCGAGCGGTCCTCCGAGGCCGGGATCGCCACTCTTGGCGTGGCTCTAGATTGTCCCAACGGCCTCCGACGCGGGCTTCAAAACGTCCGAAGCTACAGTCACTGCGTCTGGGGCGCCGACCATAGTGCTCGTCGCGGACCACCCTGAGTTTCTGGTAGTCGATGGTGTTGTGTCTGTTGGTGTCATGGAAGATGCAAAACGGCAGCCCTCCTGCGGGGGGTTCCTCATCTCGGTTGCGCTTCGCCTCAAGCTCGGCCACAAGCACCACGGGGGCCTTGCACCTCACCTCCTTGGTCTTGGTCTTCTTGTCCTCTGGCTCCGCCTCCGGAAGCTCGCGGAGTGAGAGGCGGCCCTCCTCGGCCTTGGCGCACTTGTTCGTCAGGTTGAACATCTCCAGGGCTGAGCATAGTTCGTCATTGATGGAGAGCTCCTCCTTCATCCTCATGTCCCTGACACTGTTGGTGAACACGGAGATGATGGACTCATCCGACGCGCTCGGGATCTTAAGGCGAACGGTCATGAAGTGTTGTATGAATTTGTGTAGGGTCTCTTCCTCTTGCTGCTTCACATGTCCCAGGTCATTCACAATTAGCGTGCGATCACGGGTACCTTGGAAGTTGGTGACGAAGCGCTTGCATAGGTCGTCCCAGGAGGTGATGGACCCCTCCTGGAGGTTAAGGAGTCAGGAGAGCGCCGCCCTTGAGTGCCATGGGGAACTAGGTTGCCATGACCTTGCCGTCTCCACCAGCCGCCTAGATGCTCAGCGAGTAGAGCTATAGGAACTCACCAGGATCTAGGGTGCTTTCGTAGCGAGGGGTAGGTCAGGCTTGAACTTGCAGGGACACACGGATGGCGCTCTGGAGCGATGGCGCATCACCCCACCGGACCAGCGAGTGTCGCGTGCATGGGAGGGACCCGGTATTGACGCTCCTGCGGGGCCACTTCAAGGGGTGCCCGATCACGACTCTGGTTCTATGGCGCGGGGAGTGCACGCATGTCGACGTGCGGCCGTGGCACCACCTGGCAGCTTAGTTCATCCCTTGCCCTTTCCCCTGGCTAACGGGGCTGGTCGTGCTGGCGTGCTTCACGCCTAGGCTTAGGGTCGGCGCATCATGGGCCACGTCGTCTACCAGAGAGGGTTGGGGCCGGAGCGAGTAGGAGAGCACCGAAGCGTCGCTGGCGACAGTAATGAGCTTTGCGATGTGCCCGAGCCAATCGTTATGGCGTTCAGGGGCAGGGCGGTAGCGCAGCAGCTCGCGCGCCATGGCGAGTGCGCCCATCCCACGCGCCAGCCCGGGGCGATCATGGGAGGATGACCCGGTAACTGGAATGATCGACGGAGTGGCGGTGCGGCCGTCGTGCCACGCGGTGACCGGCTGGGAGGAGTCCTATTGTTCGTTGGTCTCCGGGCCCATGGCAGCATTGGCCACAGGAGAGGTGGACCGACGCGAGGCGGCGCGGCCCACGAGCGTCATCTGGGCGACGTGGGCCCGGCGAGCGTCAGACATCGGAGCGGCGAGGCAGGAGAAAAAGTGTGGCTTGAGGAAGACTTCGACACACCCCCTACCTGACGTGCCAAATGTCGGATCTCTGGCTCCGCAAAACCCAAGTATATTCGAACACAGGGGCGTGTTCGAAGATTCCCAACAGCCTCATCCCTCTTGGCTCACAACACGATGGTTTGGACGACAAACTCGCACGATGACGACGAAGAAGATTGCACACTATGATTTACCCAGGTCCGGGCCGCTGCGAAGCATAAAACACTACTCCTGCTTTGGTGGATTGCCTCACGGGGAGGTTTGTGGATGAACTAGTACATTGGTGAATTGCCTCGTGAGGGCACTCCGGTGGTCTTGCCTCTCTTGTTTCGTCTCTGTGTTTCTCCCCTCTCTACGGTGCAGCCTAGCCTCTATTTATAGTGGCCCGGGTCCTCTTCCCTTATCGCTATGGCGGGAAGGGATCCCACAACAACCAAATTCGAAGGGGGACAGGAGTACATCTTTACCCTGACGAAAGGTGGTCTTCGCCTGCAAAGTAGTTGTAGATGATCCAGAGGTGGGCTCGGCGATGACATCCGTCCTGCAAGGCTCGTGGTCGTGGCCTTGTTTCACCGGAATGGAAATCTTTAGGTGGTGCTTTGAGAACCCATGTACATCCTTGCTCCCTTTGCACCAAAAGGGAAACTGTACTGCCTAGCGTGCTGGTGCCCGCCTATCCCACCTTACATCATCCTTGGCCTCCCGAGGTTAAGCGTTGCATAGAGATCTTTGCCACTCCAAAGGGGGCCTGAGGAGGCCTATTCCTCGCAGGTCTTGGTGTTGCTTCCCTCGCGAGCTCAGGCTCTTGCGAGGGCCTTGTCTTGAGTGGGGTCACGCTAACCGTGCTTGGTTGACAAGGCGGGCCATGCCCTGGGCCGTAGGCAGGCAGGTCTCGGTACCCCCATTCCGAGAACATCGATAGTAGACCCCAGGCCCAAGGCGCGTTCGAGTCAGCTTCTAGGCGAAGCCGCTGAGGACGGCCCGAGGCGTCACGGGCCCCAAACGCCTGTGGGACAGGACTGGTGTGCATTGCGCGGTTGGTGTCGGGCGTCTCATGCCTCTTTGGCAACTGCCCGAATCGACAAAAGCATGACTTCCAACGTTGAGCCATTATTGCTTTCCTCTTCTACGCTCCTGCTCTTACTTCCAGATCCCCGGCCTTAGTAGAAACCTCTCCAGATCTCGGCACCAGACCGTCTTCCTTCTTGCTTCGTTGTCCTCGGGAACTTCTTGATGGCTCCCGCTTGCAAGTCGAAGCCTAAGGCCCAAAGCTCGGCCTCTGCCCCTATCTCACCGGCGCTCTCGGGGTCCGCCAAAGCCAAGGATGGAGACCTCGCCCCGGTGCTTCCATCGATGGTAGACGAGACCAACGAGTGGGGCGGACCTTGATATGGGGCGGCTCCTCAGAGAAGCAGTGCCCGTCCAAGTCAGCCTACCCTTTTTTCTCCATAGCATCTTCTCTGGGCTCGTCCCACCTTTCTCCAGGTTCTTCACCGCCATCCTTGACCAGTACGGGATCCAAGCTCTTCATCTCCAAACCAATTCCATCTTGCTCTTGTCCGTCTGCGCCTTCTACTGTGAGGCCTTCATAGGCGTGAAGCCTTCGATGGCCCTCTTCCATCATTTCTTTAGGTTGCGTTTGCATGACGACACCTAGCGATCAGCGTGAGTCTCCTTCGTCGCTGTCCAGAGCGGGAACATGCTCTTAAAGGCTGGGAAGAAGGTGGAGAACTTTAGGCACCGCTGTGTCTTCTTGGATCTCAAGAGCATCAACTCCCGCTTGGATCTTTTGAAGGGGCTGCCGGAGAAGACCCCCGCATGGAGCTCCGCGAAGCTCTCCGACCCCCAGGCCAGGCCCATCCTGGAGCGGATCTCTCATGATATCAGTGCCAAGAAGATGACCGGGGGATGATAGTGAAGGAGTTCTTGACGCAGTGCTTGGTGCCCCTCCAGTCGCACTCGAGGCCCTTGTGGGACTATCTGGGCAGCGGCGATGACCTCAGGCTTTGGTCTGCAAGCATGTCCCCCGGGGAGCTGAACAGGGCTATGACGACCCTGCTCAACGGCAACGCCGGAGATCTTCCCGACGCCTATGCCCTGTTGTATTGCCGCGACGACAAAGCCGACCTGGTCATTGTGATGCTCACCTTTCATGAACTAGGGCTCTCCCCAGCTAAGGGCCTTGGTTCCCCGATGGCAATATCCTCCGGCGACACCGCGGGCGGGGGAGGATTCGGAGAAGACATCATACAATGATTTAGAGCAAGTGTCCCCTCCGTCGCAGAGCACGCTCCTGTGTGGCATTGGAGATGATGATGATGCTTGTGAAGCCTCTGTTGTAGGTTCTCCGCATTCCGCCAAGGCCCTCAGGGGGCCAGGACCCACTCCTCATGCCGCTCGGTCCGCTGGCTAGCGACCCCCGGGAAGGGCGGAGGTGGGTCCCCTCCGGTGTGCCCTGCCCCTACCAGCAGGGCGGTTGAAGCGCCCGCCTCGCCCCTGCCTGAATCGAAGCTCACGGGCAAGGCGGGCGGCTCTAGGGCCAGAGTGGCTCCTCCAGCTGCTGCCCTTGCGGACAGTGCTCCTGCTCCCTCACGTGGTGGCACCCTCCTGAAGAAGGGCGAGGCCACTCCCGCCATCGTCGAGGTGGAGAAGAAGAGGAAGTGGGTCGACATCGAAGAGTGAGTAATCCCGCTTAGCCTTGGCCGCATGCCGGTAGCTCGCGTGCTGATGATCCCTCCTTTTCTTGGTGACCAAGAATGCCTCCATGCTGAAGATGAGGAAGAAGAAAGAGGGCGTCAAGCCTAAGGTGCTTCCCGACGCGTCGCCTGCTCCCGTCGCCATGCCGCTGCCTGACGAGGCACTAGACGTCACGGGTGTGGGGGCTCATGGGGCGACCCTCCTGTTCACTACCATGGAGCCCCCTAAGCCCCCGATGCTTGTTGGTGCGGCCGCTCCTGCCCTTGGGGCGCGTTGGCACCGCTATTTGGAGAGCCAGCCCCCAAGGGCCAGCTGCTCGTAGACTCGTCTGCATCCATCTTGCCTGTGGTTGTAGCGCAGCCCCTGGTGCCTCCTCCTCCTCGTGCTCATGTCGCCCTGGGAGCGTCTCCTGTGATCTCACAGGCTACTCCTCCGAACGAGGCCCTGACACACGCATCGCGCGGCCTCGGTATCCTGGACGGTGCCTACACTGCTCTGGGTCAGGTTCGGGACGCCCTCGGGGGCGCTGATGACCACCTCGCGAAGGGGCGCCTAGGTCTCCTCTTCGGGTGGCTCCAGGCCAACGCCTTTGTCATGGCAGTTTGGGGCCAAGCCAAGACCACCGCAGCGGAGAGCGAGAAGGAGGTCGCGTCAGCGAGAGTAGTCCGTGAGGTGGCACTGGCCGACGTGGCGTTTGCTACAAGGCGTTGCGATGAGGCGGAGGCCCGCCTGAAGGCTCTTCAGGAGGAGAAATCCGCGCTTGCGGAGCAGCTGCGTTAGCAAGAGGAAGCCCTCAAGACCTACGAGGCCAAGCTTGCCGATCGAGACTCCACACTGTCCAAGGTGGCAGCCAGCCAAGTGATGTCTACTATGCAACCTTCTTCTTGTAGACTCTTGTTGGGCCTCCAAGCGCAGAGTTTTGTAGGACAGTAGCAAATTTCCCTCAAGTGGATGACCTAAGGTTTATCATTCCGTGGGAGGCGTAGAATGAAGATGGTCTCTCTCGAACAACCCTGCAACATAATAACAAAAAGTCTCTTGTGTTCCCAACACACCCAATACAATGGTAAATTGTATAGGTGCACCAGTTCGGCGAAGAGATGGTGATACAAGTGTAATATGGATGGTAGATATAGGTTTTTGTAATCTTAAAATATAAAAATAGCAACGTAACTAATGATAAAAGTGAGCACAAACGACATTGCAATGATTAGAAACAAGGCCCAGGGTTCATACTTTCACCAGTGCAAGTTCTCTCAACAATACTGACATAGTTGAATCATATGTAAATCCCTCACGTGCGACAAAGAGTTCACTCCAAAGTCACAAATAGCAGAGAGCAAACGAAGAAATTATTGTAGGGTATGAAACCACCTCAAAGTTATATTTTTGATCAATCTTATGATCTATCCCTATAAGTGTCATGAACATCCCTAGAGTTCATACTAAAATAACACCTTAAGATACACATCAACCAAAACCCTAATGCCACCTAGATACTCCAATGTCACCACGAGTACCCATGGGCTTGATTATACGATATGCATCACACAATTTAAGATTCCTCATGTTCAATCCAACACAAAGAACTTCAAAGTGTGCCCCAAAGTTTCTACCGGAGAATCAAGACGAAAACATGTTACAACCCCTATGCATAGATTCCCAAGGTTACGGAACCCGCAAGTTGATCACCAAACCATACATCAAGTGGATCAATAGAACATCCCATTGTCACCACGGATATCCCATCGCAAGACATACATCAAGTATTATCAAATCCTTAAAGACTCAATCTGATAAGAAAACTTCAAAGGGAAAACTCAATTCATCACAAGAAGATAGAGAGGGGAAAATCCATATGAATCATCTATATTAATAAAGCTCGCGGTACATCAAGATTGTGTCATCTCAAGAACACAAGAGAGAGAGAGACCAAACACATAGCTACTGGTACATACCCTCAGCCCCGAGGGTGAACTACTCCCTCCTCATCATGGAGACCACTGGGATGATGAAGATAGCCTTCGGTGATGGTTTCCCCCTCCGACAGGGTGCCGGAACGGGCTCCCGATTGGTTTTTCGTGGCTACAAAGGCTTACGGCGTCGGAACTCCCGATCTAGGTTTCTTTCTAGGGGTTACGGAATTTATAGGAGTACTTGGCATTGGAATCAAGTCAGGGGGACTCCCGAGGGACCCACAAGCCAGGGGGCGCGCCCCCTAGGCTTGTGGATGTCTCGGGACTCCTCTCTAGTATCTTTTTGCTCCAGTATTTTTTATATTTACCAAAAAAAATCTCCGTAATTTTTCAGCCCATTCCGAGAGCTTTTATTTCTACACAAAAAAACGACACCATGGTAGTTCTCCTGAAAACAGCATCAGTCCGTGTTAGTTCTAATAAAATCATACCAAAATCATATAGAATTATTGTAAACATGGCATGAATACTTCATAAATTGTAGATACGTTGGAGACGTATCAGCATCCCCACGCTTAATTCCTGCTCGTCCTCGAGTAGGTAAATGATAGAATAAATAATTTATGAAGTGTGAATGCTAGCAAGTGCACAAGTTTGATCAATTATAATTCCTATCACTTTTTCTAGCATCAATATTAACCGTAAATGGTAGCTCATATCATAAAACTTCTCATGATCGAGTAACAAGCTATTCACATGTTAAAGTATAGACTAGAAAGTTTCTTGAAAACTAGCAAACCATATTCCTAGTCATCGAACAATTGCAATTGATCTCATTTTCAGGAAGGGTCTATGTAAGAGCTTTGATTTAGCAAATTCCACATACTCAACTATCATATAGTCTTCCATGATTATTGACACTCAAAGCATATTTTTAGAACAAATAGCATCCATTTAACACAGAGAAAGATAGGGGCTTAATGTTTTGCCTCCCAACTTATTTATCATATAGATAATTGTCAACAATTATAATTCATGATCAAATATGTTTGTATGGATATATGTGTCTAGATCATTCCCCAACACACGACGCTTGCCAAGAGAAAAAGGCAAAATATAGGAAGTGGTGAAGATCACCATGGCTCTTGCATAAAGGTAAGTACTAGAAAGTAAAAGATAGGCCCTTCGCAGAGGGAAGCAGAGGTTGTCATGCGCTTTTTGTTTTTGGATGTGCAAACCCTTAATGCAAAGGAATGTCACGTTGTATTGCCCTTTGTGATAGCAACCTTTATTATGCAGTCCGTCGCTTTTGTTTCTTTACCATCACAAGTTCGTAGAATGCTTATTTTCCCTTACAATAAAAGATCATACATGTTTAGGAGCAATTTTTATTACCTTTTGCACCGATGACAACTTACTTGAAGGATCCTACTCAATCCATAGGTAGGTATAGTGGACTCTCATGGCAAAACCGGTTTAAGGGTGTTTGGATGCACAATTATTATTTCTACTTGGTGTGGAAGTTTTGGCTAGTATGAGGTGGAAGCAAGCACCACATGTTGGAGGATCCATAACAATATAACTTCTATAAAAATATACCCAAACATAACTCATTAAGTTGTCTTCCTTGTCCAACTTTAACTCATTTGCTCGAGTTCGAAAATAATTAATGAACTCACAATCATAGAAGATGTCCAAGATAGTATATTTATATGTGGAATCTCTCTTCCTTCAATATTATTTCATGAATTGTTCAAGTGACCAATGCGGTGTTTGCTAACTTTCAATAAATTTTACCGCCTATACTTATTATGTGTGTAGTCATTATTCCCCATGGGATAAGTATATGAAGCATATTTAATTTAAGATTTATGATATTCAATTCATTCAACCATGTACTCATAGGATATAAGTGAAGCACGAGAGTGAATGACAAACTACTCCAAAAAGATATAAGTGAAGACCAATGCATAGTCAATTAGTTAAATAGCTATGTGAAGATTCTCTCATATAAGAATTTAAGATCTTAAGTATTTTATTAAACATAAAGCAAAATAAAAATATCACTCCAAGAATAGCATGCATCATGTGAACGAATAAAAATTTAGGCTCAACATAGGCTAACCGATAATTGTTGATGAAGAGAGGTGGGATGCGTAGTATCCCCAAGCTTAGATGCTTGAGAATTCTTGAAATATTTACTTGGGGTGCCTTGGGAATCCCCAAGATTGAGATTTTGTATCTCTTTCAATCCTCTCATATCATGGTTTCACCTATTCTCAAAAACTTCATGCACACAAAACTCAAAAAGAACTCGTGAGATAGGTTAGTGCACATAATAATAAATCAACACTTTATGTACTAAAAATAAAAGTTGCATGATAATTTAAAACATAATATACTGTTTACTATCGTTTCCACAATTTATATCTACCAATATAGGCTATGAAAACTATATGATAAGTAGATAACAAAACTATGACAACAATCTATCCAAACAGAACAGTCTGTACAAATTTATGAAAACAGTGTACTTATGTAACTCAAAAAATTATTAAAATTTAGCACATACTAAATAATTTATATTAAAACTCTGTGTAAAAATTTCAGAAACTTTACACATTCCGGTAAAATATTAAAATTCAAACACTTCAACAAAAGTTTCTGTTTTTTACACAGCACACATCAAACATGCAATGCAAGCATCCTAAGGCAATTCTTGGAAATTTTTATTGAAAAAAATATTATAAATAACAACTAACAGATAAAAACAAAATAAAATGACGCTGCAATCAAAACTCATATTATGTGATGAATAAAAATATAGCTCCAAGTAAGTTATATCGATAGTGTTCAAGACGTAAGAGGGGATGCCTTCTGAGGCATCCCCAAGCTTAGGAACTTGAGTATTCCTTGGATATTAACTTGGGGGTGCCTTGGTCATCCCCAAGATTAGTTTCTTGTCACTCCTTGTTCTCCTCATATCGGTGTCTCACCCAAAACTTGAAAACTTCAATCACACGAAACTTAACGAAACTTCGCCAGAAGGGTTAGTGTATTAAATAAAGATCATTCACTTAGGTACTGTCAAGACAAGATTCATTATTGTTCTCACATAATACCTACTGTATTATATCATTCCCATAATTTATATCACTGAATATAAGCTATGGTAACACTAAAACAAGCAAACTATGCATGCAAAACACAATCTGTCAAAAATAGAACAATCTATAAAGATCTGAATGATCACCATACTTACCTAACTCTAAATATTCTGAAATATTATCAAATATCACAGAATCTGCATATAAATGTTGTGTAAAAATGTAGAATTTTTTGACTCTCCAGTAAAATCATATAATTCATATACCCGACGCAAAACTTTCTGTTTTTGCACAGAATCAAACAAGCAAGTATCCACACTATCCCAAAGGCTTTACTTGGCACTTTATAGAAATAAAAGAAACAAAACATGATTACTACAGTATATTAATCATTTAAACACATAAAAACATAAGGTAAAAGTGTTGGGTTGTCTCCCAACAAACGCTTTTCTTTAATGCCTTTTAGCTAGGCATGATGATTTCAATGATGCTCGTATAGGAATAATGATTGAAACATGCAAGAGAGCATCATTAATCACATGAAAAGAACATTTAAGTCTAACCCACTTACTATTCATAGGGATTTTTTGAGCAAACAATTTATGGGATCAAGAATCAACTAGCATAGGAAGGCAAGACAAGCATAAAAACTTTGAACACATAGAGAGGAAACTTGATATTATTGTAATTCCTACAAGCATAAGTTCCTCCCTCATAACAGTTTTAAGTAGCATCCCAAAGGAATTCAACAATATAACTATCACATAAATCATTCTCTTTATGATGCACACACATAGAATTTTATCACTCTCCACATAAGCAAAGTTCTTCTCATTCATAATAGTGGGAGCAAACAACAAATAACTATCATGTGACACTTGATTGACATAACCACATTTAATATTAAAATCATGATAAATAGTTTCATGGTTGTCATTACTCTTTATATCATACATGTCATCACAATAATCATCATGGATAGGAGGCATACCATCATCATAATAGTTTTGCTCACCCAAACTTGGGGGACTAAAACTATCATATTCATCAAACATAGCATCCCCAAGCTTGTGGATTTGCATATCATTAGCATCATGAATATTCACAGAATTCATACTAAGAATACTTAAATCATGCTCATAATTCAAGGAATTATCATTATACATTTTCATAAATTCTCGCTCTACCAATTGAGCACAATTTTCCTTTCCATCATTTTCATGAAAGACATTAAAAAGACGAAACAATTGATGCAACCTAAACTCCATTTTTTGTAGTTTTATTTTATAAAACCAAACTAGTTAAAAACAAGAAACTAAAATATTTTATTGCAAGATCTAAAGATATACCTTCAAGCACTCACCTCCCCAGCAACGGCGCCAAAAAGGAGGTTGATGTCTACTATGCAACCTTCTTCTTGTAGACTCATGTTGGGCCTCCAAGCACAGAGTTTTGTAGGACAGTAGCAAATTTCCCTCAAGTGGATGACCTAAGGTTTATCAATCCGTGGGAGGCGTAGGATGAAGATGGTCTCTCTCAAACAACCCTACAACCAAATAACAAAGAGTCTCTTGTGTCCCCAACACACCCAATACAATGGTAAATTGTATAGGCGCACTAGTTCAGCGAAGAGATGGTGATACAAGTGTAATATGGATGGTAGATATAGGTTTTTGTAATCTTAAAATATAAAAACAGCAAGGTAACTAATGATAAAAGTGAGACAAATGGCATTGCATGCTTAGAAACAAGGCCTGGGGTTCATACTTTCACCAGTGCAAGTTCTCTCAACAATACTGACATAGTCGAATCATATGTAAATCCCTCACGTGCGACAAAGAGTTCACTCCAAAGTCACAAATAGCGGAGAACAAACGAAGAAATTATTGTAGGGTACGAGATCTTATATATCTTATGAGCTATCCCTATAAGTGTCACGAACATCCCTAGAGTTCGTACTAAAATAACACCTTAAGATACACATCAACCAAAACCCTAATGTCACCTAGATACTCCAATGTCACCACGAGTACCCATGGGATTGATTATACGATATGCATCACACAATTTCAGATTCATCATGTTCAATCCAACACAAAGAACTTCAAAGAGTGCCCCAAAGTTTCTACCAGAGAATCAAGACGAAAACATGTTCCAACCCCTATGCATAGATTCCCAAGGTCACGGAACCCGCAAGTTGATCACAAAACCATACATCAAGTGGATAAATAGAACATCCCATTGTCACCACGGATATCCCATTGCAAGACATACATCAAGTGTTCTCAAATCCTTAAAGACTCAATCCGATAAGAAAACTTCAACGGGAAAATTCAGATCATCACAAGAAGATAGAGAGGGGAAAACTCCATATGATCATCGCGGTACATCAAGATCGTGTCATCTCAAGAACACGAGAGAGAGAGAGAGAGATCAAACACATAGCTACTGGTACATACCCTCAGCCCCGAGGGTGAATTACTCCCTCCTCATCATGAAGACCACCGGGATGATGAAGATAGCCTTCGGTGATTGTTTCCCCCTCTAGTAGGGTGCCGGAACGGGCTCCCAATTGGTTATTTGTGGTTACAGAGGCTTGCGGCAGCGGAACTCTCGATCTAGGTTTATTTATTTGGGTTATGGGATTTATAGGAGTACTTGGAGTTGGAATCAAGTCAGGGGGACTCCCAAGGGACCCACAAGCCAGGGGGCGCGCCCTAGGGGGCGCCTCCTTGGCTTGTGGCTGCCTCGGGACTCCTCTACGGTATCTTTTTGCTCCAGTATTTTTTATATTTCCAAAAATATTCTCCATGAATTTTCAGCCCAATCTGAGAACTTTTTTTTCTGCACAAAAACCCGACACCATGGTAGTTCTGCTGAAAACAACGTCGGTCCTGGTTAGTTCTACCAAAATAATACCAAAATCATATAGAATTATTGTAAACATGGCATGAATACTTCATAAATTATAGATATGTTGGAGACGTATCACCAAGCCACGGAGCACGAGCACCTGGATGCGCGGGACAAGGTTCATCTCGACACCAGGGAGAAAGCCCTTGCCGCGGGTGAGGAGAAAAAGGCTGCGGAGCTCAACACCTTTCCCTCCGTCGAGCTCAGGCTTCATCGAGCGCTCCACTCCCTCTGCTGGAAAGGGTTTACGGAGCCCCTGGTGGCTTCGGAGAGTGGCTTCGCAGGGTTCTCTTCAAAGATCGTCGAGGCGCTGGAGGGTGCCCTTGTAAAGGTGGAGGAAGTCTTGGAGAGTGAGTGTCGCGACCTATTTTCCGAGGCCGCGACGGGCGTCTTCAGCCACCTCCACCTTCGCGAGCCGGGGTTTGACTTCAAATCCGTGATCTACCCGGTCGATCCCGAGGTTCGCGCCACCCCTGCGGCGTCCGTCGAGGTCACCGTGGGGGCGCTGATAAAGAAGTTCACCTGCATCACCGTTCCTCCGCCTCCTGCAACTGCAAGGGTTAGCGACAAACAAGACGATGTCAGTGACGTCGATGACGAGTTCCCCACAGCCGGGACGAGCGGTGGCGACAGATCCTCCTAATTCCTCTTCTTGTTTCCTTTCCTATGACGTACATCGTGCCCTGCGGAGGCGTTAGACTTGTTTGCATTTCCGAAAACTTTAATGTGTGTAATAATTGTTGAATTGTGTGGTTGCTTTCTTCGCCTTGTTTCAAAGGGCAAGATCACATTGCCAATAACATTTGGCAGTGACATGAACTTCAGGACGAACAAGATTTTTTTTGACGTTACCAAGATACCCTTGCCCTATAATGGGATCCTTGGATGTCCGGCGCTGGCCAAGTTCATGGCACCATCACACTATGCTTATAATGTGTAGAAGATGCCTGGGCCGATCAGCGTTATCTCGATCAACTCTGACAAGAAGAATGCACTTACCTGTGCCGACCAACTCTATCGGGAGGCAGTTGCAGCACCTGCTGCCAAAGCACCTGCTCCTGCCGCTGAAGCTCCCAGGGAAAAGAAGACCGGCAAGGCCTCTGGTGCACATTCTGGCAAGCGCACCTCTTCGGAGTGTTGTGCTCCCGTTGACGATGTACCAGAGAGCTCCACCGGCAAGAACAAGAAGTCCAAGGCATCTCCACCAGAAACCAAGAAGGTGCCAGTCAAGGAGGATAGTACGAGAGGAACTTTCACAATAAGTTCCGCCCTTGACGACAAATAGGAAAGCACGCTCGTTGCCTTCCTGCGGGCGAATGTCGATGTGTTTGCTTGGCAGCCATCTGACGTCCCTGGTGTTCCCAGGGAGGTAATTGAGCACCACCTTGCTGTCTGTTCTCATGTGTGGCCCGTCAAGCAGAAAGTTAGGAAGGAAGCCATGGAGCGGCAATAATTTATTGCTGAGGAAATCAGGAAATTGGAAGCGGTAGGCTTGGTCAGAGGAGTGCTCCACCTAACATGCCTGGCCAACCCTGTTGTAGTGCACAAGGCGAATGGAAAGTGAAGGATGTGTATTGATTATACAGATCTCAATAAGGCATGTCCAAAGGATCCTTTCCCATTGCCGCGCATCGACCAAATTGTGGACTCCACTGCCGGTTGTGAGCTGTTGTCCTTCCTCGACGCCTATTCGGGATACCACCAGATCTTCATGTCCAAGGAAGACGAGGAGAATACCACATTTATCACCCCATGTGGTACGTATTGCTTTGTGTGTATGCCTTTCGGGTTGAAAAGTGTTGGTTCGACATTTGCAAGAGCATTCCAGATTGGTTTTGAGCCTCAGTTACATAGAAATATGGAAGCCTATATGGACGACATAGTGATTAAAACCAAGGATAAAGCAACGCTCGTACAAGATTTGGAAGAGACATTTGCTAATCTGCGCAAGATCAACTTGAAGGTCAATCCTGAGAAGTGTGTGTTTGTTGTTCCGTTCGGAAAGCTTCTCGGGTTCTTTGTGTCTGAGCGCGGGATCGGGGCGAACCCCGACAAGATCAAAGCAATTGAGCAGATTGAAGCACCAAGATGCTTCAAGGACGTGCATCGTCTTGCTGGTTGCGTTGCGGCTCTGAGTAGGTTCATCTCAAAGTCAGCTGAGCGCGCCCTGCCCTTCTTCAAAATCTTGAAGAAGGTGGGTCCAATGAAGTGGACTCCAGAAGCGGAAGCAGTGTTGCAGGATTTGAAGAGGTACCTCTCCTCTCCGCCAATACTCGTCGCGCCTAGACAACAAGAGCCGCTGTTGCTATACTTGGCGGCAACAAATCAAGTGGCTAGTGCTGCATTGGTGGCGCTGGGGGAAGTCGACGAAGAAGCAGCAACAGAAGCAGGACCGCCGAGCGACGAACCAGGATCTTCCCCTGCAAGATCTGGTGTTGAGAAGTCAGGACCTGTGCAGATGAACGAAGCGATACAGAAGAAGAAGATGGTGCAGCACCCAGTGTACTTTGTCAGCTCCCTTTTTGCAAGGGGCCAGATCAAGGTACTCTGGAGTGAAAAAGTTACTTTTTGGCCTCCTCATGGCCTCAAGGAAACTGCGTATTACTTCCAAGCACATGAGATTACCGTCGTCACTCGTTTTCTGCTGCAATGAATTTTGCGAAACCTAGACGCAACCGGCAGGATTGTTGAGTGGGCCTTGGAGTTGTCAAGCTTTGGCCTCAAGTTTGAAACTACTTCAACCATCCAGAGCAGAGCCTTGACAGAATTCATTGCAGAATGGAGTCCAACGCTAGATGAAGAGATTCAAGAAATGACCCTCCTCGGCAAGGAAACAAGCCAAGAGTGGGTTCGTATTTTGATGGGGCCTTCTCCCTGCAGGGACCCGGTGCTGGCGTGCAACTTGTCGCACCCACCGGAGAGCACCTCAAATATGTAATTTAGATGCACTTTCCACGAGAGAGGTCTACAAACAACACCGCAGAATATGAGGGGCTGCTTGTTGGTCTCAGGATCGCGGCAAACCTTGGGATCAAGAAGCTTATTGTCAGACGAGATTCATAGCTTGTCATCAAGCAAGTCAACAAGGATTATCAAAGCCTATTGATGGAAGCTTACGTAGATGGAGTGAGGAAGTTGGAAGAGCGCTTTGATAGTCTGCAAATAGAGCACATTCCTCGTGCAGAGAATAGCGTTGCTGACGGACTGTCGAAGTGCGCTGCCCTCAAGCTACCTGTGGAACTAGGGACCTTTGTGCTCCAACTGACTCAACCATTGGTATCGCCATCGGCAAAGCTGAACAAAAGACGGAAGTTGGACCCAGGCCAGTACTTCCCGGTAGATCTCACAGAAGCTGTCGGCAAGGAAGTTGCCGGGGTTGACGCCAATCTTGCCGGGGAGTAAGAGGCTCCGGCAGGGCCTCTGACCCTTGCCGTAGAGACACACGCGCCTGTAGGGTAACGCAGGAGAAAACAAAAATTTCCCGACCTACGCACCAGCCCAGGACCACTATGGAGGCTGCATACAAGGTTTGATCATTTTCGTTACCGACTCGTAGCGCAGCGGAAGTAGAGTCGATGACGAACGGCGGTGCAGATCCCCGCAGCTAGGATTTACAACCTCCCAACCGCGAGGATGTATACCCTCATCTGCCCCTCGGACAGCCCTCCGGGAGGCGGTCACACAGTCCCCCGGACGGTGTCGCGGACAGCCCTTCGGGAGGACCTCCAAAACTTGGACTGTCACTCGGACAGCCCTTCGAGAGGACCTCCAAAACTCGGACGGTCACACGGACAGCCCTTCGGGAGGCACTCTCGAACTAAGACCGAAACTACGATCTCTCTACAAAGTTGCACACATACGGTGTCATCTATCCGGCAGGGCTTCGCCGTCCAGAACTAGTTCCTGCCGGAACCCAGACAGCCTTTCGGCTCTACGAAACTATTTTGCTGGGAGGGAGAGAGAGAGCTTGCAAAGCAAAGCATGTGTATGAGAGCACAAGGATGAGGATTTTGGGCTGCCTCCTCACCCCTATTTATAGGATGAGAGACTATGGTAAAAATACCAAAATGCCCTCAGATATTTTCACTATTCATAATAGTGATTCCACTATTCATAAATAGTGTTTCCCACTATTCACAATAGTGTTTTCCACTATTTCGTAATAGTGTTTTCACTAGTCATGAGATATTTTCTCCCAATAGTGTTTCCCACTATTCATAATAGTGTTTCCACTATTCACGAATAGTGTTTCCACTATTCACAAATAGTGTTTCCAATAAAGTAATCCAAAAAGCACTTTCACTATTCATGACGATATTTTTCAGCGTCCGTTCGAACTAAAAATATTTATGTGGGCTTAGAACATTTCCAGTACCCACTAAAATAATTTTCAATACGATCCGGAACAATTCCGGAATAGTGATTTTCATCTGTGAAAAGCATCTGAAGCGGTTCCGGCAGCTCCGGAACATTTCCGGTTATTCTTCCGGAAAATTCCTAGAAGTTTCCAGAATGATTCTGGCACCCTCCAAGAATTATCAGGCATGTGCCAAAACCAATTTGACTTTATGGTATCCTCTGAAACAACTTTTCAGTTTCACCGAAACTGTTCCGGTGACCTGTCTGCGGAACAGTTCCGCTGTCCGAAACTTTTCCGCTGTCCGAAACTTTTCGGTGATTTTCTCTCAGACTCCCTGTCTAGTATTCAACAGATAGATGACCCTTAAGCGTGTGACCCTATAGGTTCGGTGAAGCATAGACATGACCTGGAACCCCTTCCGATCAATGATCAACATCGGAGCCGTGGACACCCATACCGATCCCTATACCCACACGAATAAATATTCGAGTGAACCTCCAGTTGCCGTGTGCTATTCCTGTTGCTTCGCGATATGTTACAAATACCCGAGGTGAGACATGTTGGCATCCCCATGGATCAACAACTTGTCCACTATGCCAGTTACTTCGTTATCTGTATTGTTCTCTTTTCTCGTTCCCGTGTTCCGGCATCCCCGTGATCAAATCGCAAAGTGTCTGGCCAGACGATGATGGATAACGTAACACCGAGAGGGCCCAGAGATATCTCTCCATCGTCGGAGGAGCAAATCCCAATCTTGAGCTATCAAGTTACTTCACTTACTTTTCCATGAACCCGTAAGCCGCCGTAATAGCCACCCATTTACGGATGACGTTTAACAAACCCCAAAGTTCATGAAGCAAGCATGAAGAAACTCGATACTCTCATGGTCTAAGGAATTATGCAAACATTAACTTCTCTGTGTTATTAACCATTAACTTATGACGAATGTATCTCATAGCATAACATTAATTTGGGTCGATTCAACACAAATGTTCTTCTAACATTGTGCCCTCAAAATTGCCGGCATAGCCATGCCCATGATCAGGAAAACAGGATCATCATGCAATACTTGAGCCAGTCTTAGAGGCCAGACTAGGAATACATTTTACCATTTATTATCCCACACGTGCACATGAGTTTCCCTCCAAGCCTCGTTTTATTTGTAGACTCGAGAATCATTGCAGTTATAGCATGGAACATAAACATAATTATGAACAGGGAGATAATCAATAACATTTATTATTGCCTCTAGGGCATATCTCCTACAGACTCCCACTTGCACTAGAGTCAATAATCTAGTCAATGCTAATGCACTTTACACCTATGGCATACTGGTGTAAAATATGCTTCGCTTGTGGTATAGCCTGATGTCCAACGGATCTGACAACTTCAGCTCCGTGTGTAACTATGCATATCCTCGCGTTTTCACGCTATCACAAAATTCGTATTTTGTGTGAACTTGGCTTTTCATATGTGTGAATCATTGGTCGAAACCCGATTCCTCAGACTGAGCTATGGAGCAACTATCTGCAATAGTGTCTCATAGACCAAAACCATCTTGGAACCATACTAAGTTCATGAATGAACTATATGATTCAACAACTTCTTTGTCGCTTCCAAAGCGTCAACATACTTAGCCTTTGTTATAGAATTCGCCACAGTATCTTGTTTGGAACAATTTCCAACTACCGTGCCACCATATTGTGTATTACACAAAACCCTTAACTTAAATCGAAAATCGCATGGAGCATTGATTGAGACTGTATCGATGTAATTTCTTACAACGAGCACTTCATAATCTCTGCTTGCGAGAAACATGTCATCAACACTACTCTAGTACTTAATGACATCTTTCACTATTGTCCCATGATCAGTGCTTTGATCACTTTGGTATCTATACTCGCAACAACTTGGGAGTATCGGACATATCTGGTTGCTTTACATACCATGGAATACATGATTAGTCCAAACACAAGAGTGTGTGGAATCTCCATCATGTATTTCACTCATCAGTGTTTTGGGACACTGAGTCTTGCAAAAACTCTTTCCATGTGACTTCGGCAAGAATCACTCCTTGGCATTTTAAATGCTAAAAGGTTTTAGCACCTTGTCAATATGTATTCATTGCTTAGCCCCATTAGGTAAATCTATCTCCATAGATCATCATGCCTAATATTGAGGCTATTTAGCCTAAGCACTTCATGGAAAAAACTATTTTCAAATGAAGTCCTAATTCGTGTCAAGAAATTTATTTCCAATTAACAATGTGTCAATTACACAAGGTTTTTAGAAATAGTATTATGCTCTCACTTACTTTCTTGAATCACAAGCATCTTCGATACCCATTTGATGAAGTCAAACCCCTTTGACCATTCCATCAAAAACGAAGATTCCAACTCCACTTTGCTCTCTTCTGTCCATCGCTGGAACTCTGAAGTTTGCATACTTACTAGCATCCTCTGGATCGACAAATTACTTTGGAATGTATCACATACAAGTCCTAGGTTTCATTTACATCAGATGGAAATCCTTTTGTCATCCATGTTTCATATCTCATGATTGATATATGTATTAATTGCTAGTTCAACCCGAACCGACCTTAAGCATCGCTACGATGAAACAACCTCATCGTAGCCAACTCCTTGAACTTGTTATTTCAACAAGTCGAGCTTTATGGATAAAACATTTTTATCCGTATCAGTTTTTAGTTCCATAAATATTCGTTAGACTCTAAGTCCTCTGAAAGGTGTATCAAGGTTTTAATCTTGAATCACATATATGGAAACTATCTCAGATTGTATTGGCATTTAGCCAATCCCGGAGTCAGGGCCCATCAATGCTTCCTTGTGTATTGTAGGTATACTGTTGTCCAACAACAATATCTCCTTTGCGCACCTGATAGGTTTGCACGAGCTTTGCCTACGTGGTTCAGCTGCACGTTCGACCGAAGTCCATACATTTTATTGTAGAGACTTACGTATCAGTCGTAGTAGGAAACAACGGAATCACTTCCAGGGTTTCTTTCCTTTGAACCGATGACGAAGATACTAGTTATCTCATCGAGCTGCACTGTCCTCCCACTCACCTTTTGTAAGAACTATTCTCTTTAGAAACATACCGTTTTGTGGCAAAACCCTTTGCCTCGGTATAGTGGTGGGGGAATACCCAATGACTTGGGATAACCATACAAAGTAGTACTTGTCTGATTTGGAATAGGTTTGTAACCTTTTACACAAGCCCCATATTCCAAATGTTAAGAAAAGATATAACATGGTTGGGCGTACCATACCATGGCGTCATTTCAACAGACCTAATGGATCTCTTTTCAGTGTAAAAGCCGCAGTCTCTAAAGCATCACTCTATAAAAGGGATAATGGCAAATCTATTTATGTCATCTTTGATCTTACCATGTCATAAATGGTTTGATTACATCTTCACGGACTTTCCACTTTGGAGTAGTGTTCGGGGAGGTGCAAGTTATGAAACTCTTTTCACAACTCATCAGACATTCGCTAAACTTGTAACTCAAATATTCCTTTCCGCAATCAAATTGCAGAAACATAATTTTCTTGGTACAACAACTTCTACTTCAATTTTTAAAACCTTTTGAATGATTTCAAAAGATCCAGACTTACGTCTCATCAAGTAAATATCCATATATCTACTTGAGTCATTTTTGAAGGTAGACAAATCCACTGTTTGCAACAACATTTATCGGACTACATACATCAAATGTATGATCACTGATAAGTTCTTTGCTCGTTCCTTATTGCCTGTGAATGGTATTTCAGTCACTTCACCGTTTGGAGGAAAGTTGCAAGTGTCATATGATTCAAAATCAAACGACTTCAAAATACATCATAATGGAATTTTCCATGCGGGTTTCTCCAATGTGACCGAATGAAGTGCCACACATATGTGGTATTCTTTTAGTCTTGCGACATTTAGCGTCAGTGTTATGGATGTATCATATTTCCATCAGTATTCATAACATACATCCCATTAGGATGGAAGCATGGCCCTTCATGTTATTCATAATACTGAACAACAATTGTTGTTTTTATGAACAAATCTTTTGCAACAAACATTGTGCAATGGGCTAGAGTGTATGCAACTCTAAAATGAACTATGAAAATAAACCCAGAGGTAATGTATTATTATCAATATTCATAACATACGTCTCATTCATAATGAAAATATGGCCCTTATGTTATTCATAACACAGAACATGAAAAGTTCTCTTATGAAAAACCTTCTTGCAAGATACCTTATGCAAAGGGCTAGAGTGTGAAACTCTAAAATGAATCATGAAACTTAATACATAGGGAATACACTGATGGAAGGCATAGTAACATTTACTATGTTCCCTGCGTGTATCTAAGCCTCATATTTCTGGCTAGTCTTTCAGGCCATAGTAGTTCTTACATCGAGTTGCAACAGTATGCAATCGAGCGGGTATCTTTGTGACCAACTCACAGTACTCAAGAATTAATGATTAACATGTTTAACCATAATTCCCAAGAACTATATCTTTGACCAGCCTTCTATACATCAAAAACTTGTATGACATTCATACATGAGCTGGATATTCCATTCTTCTTTCCTTTTGCCATTATACTTCTAATAGTTTAACTTTCAGTATTTCTCCTACTCTCAGAAGAAGCACCCAACTTAAGAGTGGCATTAGCCCCGGACTTCCTAGGCGTGAAAGTCTCACTAACACCCTTCGGACACTTCCTTTCTCTTTAAGTTGTTGTTTTATTCACCTTTCATTATATGACAGGCGTTCTCCTAGATCCCTCTCTTATCAGTCTAATGCATAGTAAGCTCCTTTACTAATAGTTTGCAAACAAACATTGCTTTGGATATCTTATATCTTTTTAGCCTTTGTCTGTCTCTGAAAATGATTTTCATATTCCATGAATATCACATAACTATCCAAACTTTCGAAGTTTGGGTCTCATGGAAGCAAACATATTTCACTTGACCGAAATGGAAGTTTAGCTTTTGGATCGAAGGACGGGAGTCATATCATCCATAGCATTAGAGGGAGAATACCGAAAGCATGCGATAGGACAAGTCTTTCTCGGCACTCTTGAGGACAATCCTCACATTACGTTACCAACCGTAAAGTTTTAACCAGATATTTAACAGCTTATTCAATTTTAATAGGGAAGGTGGAAACGCGAGCCATTATCCTACAACTATTATGCAAATCACACTTAGACATTGTTCAAAATTAATTGCACTGAGAATTAAAACAAGTTAATTCTACAGTGAGCTCCCACTCAAATCAATATCTCTCATAATTGATTGTGAGTGATTCAAGATCCAAATTACAATTCAATGCCAAGGATGTATCCATCTCAAGTGACGAGAATTGCAATCGGTAGGCCAACTTGCCAATCACATCTCTATGTGACTCTTGTTCATCTTTCGATGCATGTGTTCCGAGCTCATGACTTTCGTGCCTGAACGTCAAGACAACCAAGTGATCTCGCTGCGAGGTCTCAACTCACCCGCCTCACACTTCTCTAATCATTCGTACCCATGTAACCATGTGATACCCCGAAGAGATAGGTGCCGTGACGGTGCTACACTTGGGAGAACACTAACTACTTGATATTTTGTGAGAGATCACCCTAATAAAAAGTGACTACCGCGCAATCAAGAAGGGTGCATCAAGAGGGATAAACATCTCAGGCAATTCATAATAGCATGATATGGTATAGCCCTTTCTGACGGAGAAGTCTTTCATTCCTTCGTCTTCGGCATTCGCGTCGGTGTTCACCTTTGCGAAGATTGCCACCACCTTGTTGATGCACCAAATAATATTGCTATCTCTATAGCTTAATAAAATAAGTGCATTACATAAGGTTGACACGCAGGTCATTCAAGTGCAATCATATGGCTCCAGCCATCATGCCGAATCATGACACACAGGTCATGTTAATCAATTTACATCATATAGTCATCTCATACATAATCAAATTATTATGAACACTGCTATACCACATCACATGCACATGCAAACCATCCTGCAAAACCAAGTTAGACGCCTCTAATCGGTCCATGCAAAAACTTGTTTTACGTGGCTTCTAAGGTTTCGAAACAAACCGAATCTACCAACGTCCATCATCAAGTATGATAATTCAAGTTGCTAGATTAAATTTCCAGGGTGTATGAAACACGAGATAATAAAATCTCGAGCCCCATACTAAACTTCGTCATACGCGTGACCCCCGTGCAGATCACATCTGCATTGCCCTTTCGTCTGCGAAACATCCATATTTCTTTTGACTATGGTGGAACCCAAAGAATTGTTAGCACTTCGTTGATCTGTCAATCAGCATGCTCAGGAGCAGCATGAAAGGATCGCGGATTGTCAGAACTTTGTAAGATTCCACCATTCCGTCAAGATATGGACTACGCAAATTCATGGGAAGCAATAGGAACATCGGGTAACAGATTTCATCTGCTACCCGCACAAATAATTTTCAGCAATAGATCTCATCTACTACAAAATTATACTATGCAATACCCATACATCTCATGTATTCTAGATGATAACATGCATCTACTCATAGCCTGGCTCTTGATGCCACTATAGGGTAACGCAGCAGAAAACAAAAATTTCCCGACCTACGCACCAGCCCAGGACCACTATGGAGGCTGCATACAAGGTTTGATCATTTTCGTTACCGACTCGTAGCGCAGCGGAAGTAGAGTCGATGACGAACGGCGGTGCAGATCCCCGCAGCTAGGATTTACAACCTCCCAACCGCGAGGATGTATACCCTCATCTGCCCCTCGGACAGCCCTCCGGGAGGCGGTCACACAGTCCCCCGGACGGTGTCGCGGACAGCCCTTCGGGAGGACCTCCAAAACTTGGACTGTCACTCGGACAGCCCTTCGAGAGGACCTCCAAAACTCGGACGGTCACACGGACAGCCCTTCGGGAGGCACTCTCGAACTAAGACCGAAACTACGATCTCTCTACAAAGTTGCACACATACGGTGTCATCTATCCGGCAGGGCTTCGCCGTCCAGAACTAGTTCCTGCCGGAACCCAGACAGCCTTTCGGCTCTACGAAACTATTTTGCTGGGAGGGAGAGAGAGAGCTTGCAAAGCAAAGCATGTGTATGAGAGCACAAGGATGAGGATTTTGGGCTGCCTCCTCACCCCTATTTATAGGATGAGAGACTATGGTAAAAATACCAAAATGCCCTCAGATATTTTCACTATTCATAATAGTGATTCCACTATTCATAAATAGTGTTTCCCACTATTCACAATAGTGTTTTCCACTATTTCGTAATAGTGTTTTCACTAGTCATGAGATATTTTCTCCCAATAGTGTTTCCCACTATTCATAATAGTGTTTCCACTATTCACGAATAGTGTTTCCACTATTCACAAATAGTGTTTCCAATAAAGTAATCCAAAAAGCACTTTCACTATTCATGACGATATTTTTCAGCGTCCGTTCGAACTAAAAATATTTATGTGGGCTTAGAACATTTCCAGTACCCACTAAAATAATTTTCAATACGATCCGGAACAATTCCGGAATAGTGATTTTCATCTGTGAAAAGCATCTGAAGCGGTTCCGGCAGCTCCGGAACATTTCCGGTTATTCTTCCGGAAAATTCCCAGAAGTTTCCAGAATGATTCTGGCACCCTCCAAGAATTATCAGGCATGTGCCAAAACCAGTTTGACTTTATGGTATCCTCTGAAACAACTTTTCAGTTTCACCGAAACTGTTCCGGTGACCTGTCTGCGGAACAGTTCCGCTGTCCGAAACTTTTCCGGTGTCCGAAACTTTTCGGTGATTTTCTCTCAGACTCCCTGTCTAGTATTCAACAGATAGATGACCCTTAAGCGTGTGACCCTATAGGTTCGGTGAAGCATAGACATGACCTGGAACCCCTTCCGATCAATGATCAACATCGGAGCCGTGGACACCCATATCGATCCCTATACCCACACGAATAAATATTCGAGTGAACCTCCAGTTGCCGTGTGCTATTCCTGTTGCTTCGCGATATGTTACAAATACCCGAGGTGAGACATGTTGGCATCCCCATGGATCAACAACTTGTCCACTATGCCAGTTACCTCGTTATCGGTATTGTTCTCTTTTCTCGTTCCCGTGTTCCGGCATCCCCGTGATCAAATCGCAAAGTGTCTGGCCAGACGATGATGGATACCGTAACACCGAGAGGGCCCAGAGATATCTCTCCATCGTCGGAGGAGCAAATCCCAATCTTGAGCTATCAAGTTACTTCACTTACTTTTCCATGAACCCGTAAGCCGCCGTAATAGCCACCCATTTACGGATGACGTTTAACAAACCCCAAAGTTCATGAAGCAAGCATGAAGAAACTCGATACTCTCATGGTCTAAGGAATTATGCAAACATTAACTTCTCTGTGTTATTAACCATTAACTTATGACGAATGTATCTCATAGCATAACATTAATTTGGGTCGATTCAACACAAATGTTCTTCTAACATTGTGCCCTCAAAATTGCCGGCATAGCCATGCCCATGATCAGGAAAACAGGATCATCATGCAATACTTGAGCCAGTCTTAGAGGCCAGACTAGGAATACATTTTACCATTTATTATCCCACACGTGCACATGAGTTTCCCTCCAAGCCTCGTTTTATTTGTAGACTCGAGAATCATTGCAGTTATAGCATGGAACATAAACATAATTATGAACAGGGAGATAATCAATAACATTTATTATTGCCTCTAGGGCATATCTCCTACAGCGCCCGTTGGAGAAGACATGCCTTTGGTCCTTGTCGTTGAGCCATAGGCTCCAGCATGGGCACAACATATAGTTCATTTCCTTCAAACAGGAGAACACCCAGAGGAATAGGAAGAAGCAGAGAAAGTAGCCCGTCAGTATAATATGTACATGTTTGTGGACAATGTCCTATACAGAAAGAGACCGAACGGTGCGAAATTGAAGTGCATTCCTCGGGAGGATGGACTGGAGCTGTTGGCAGAGATACATGGAGGCATATGTAGCTCCCACATAGGATCAAGAGCTCTTGTCGGGAAGGCCTTCCGGCAGGGTTTCTTCTGGCCTACTACTCTCCAGGATGCAATTGCACTAGTAACCAAGTGTGAAGCATGCCAGTTCCATTCGAAGAAGCTGCATCAACCAGCTCAAGCTCTTCAGACAATCCCTCTTTCCTGGCCATTTTCGGTCTGGGGGCTCCACATCTTGGACCCCTTCCCCTGTGCTACTGGGGGCTTTGAGTACTTGTATGTCGCAATCGACAAGTTCACAAAGTGGCCGGAAGTGGAAGCAGTGAGAAAGGTGACAGCCCAATCATCCATCAAGCTGCACGCTACCAGCAAGCTTTGCACCGCTACCATAGCCACAAAGTTCATGCCCAAAGTCTTGAGGAAGGTGAGCTTGTTCTTCGATGCATTTAGCCGGCCAGGAATTCAAACAAGTTTACGCCAAAGTGGGAAGGCCTTTATCCGGCAGTACGAGTCACAGGCCTGGCGCGGTCCGTCTAGAGACCGAAGATGGCGTCCCAGTGAGCAACTCCTGGAACATTGAACATCTTCGTAAGTTCTATCCATAAGGCGTGGTTGCCAGCTCCCGGCAACCACCTTTTGTACAAGTCTTGCCAGAAGGGCATGTCATCCTTTGTACAAAGCCAGGTGCAGACCCTGTGCATAGTCGAATAAGATCAAGCGTCCTACAACTCTTATCGATTTTCATGTTTTCTTTACATGCATGTTTATCTTAGATGTTGCATTACGCTTATTCTTAGCAAGTTCTAACGAATCGCCAAGGTTCCATACCCCTATTTTCTCATCTTTCTTTAGGTTCCTCGCGTACAAGGGGGAGGAGGTAGTGTGGACACCTACATGCGATGTTCGAAGTTGGCACCTTGCGGAAAGGAGTACGACAAGAGAAAGCTAAGTTGCAGAACCTTAAGTAAACTTTTACTATGAGGTTACTATCCTTGGACGATTTCAACTTTTGTATGGAAAACCTGCACGCGAAGGAACCTTGCCGCGATCAGGTGCGCCCTTGCTCTGTTTCGAGCCTGCTCAACAGTTTAAGTGGCTGCACTAAGAACGTCCAGGTAACTTGTCATAATTGGTCGCGCCCTTACTCTGTTTCGAGTCCACTCAACAGTTTAGGTGGCTGCACTAAAAATGTCAAGACATCTTGCCGGTAGCGACACCGCCAACAGGCTGCTAAGGAACCGCTCCACAAAGTGCTCGCGGCAGTGTTGCATACGCCGACAAGATTCCGATAAAGCGTAGTGAATACAACATATAGAGGAAAATCAGACAATAAGAATAACATGCATTCTTTCAAAAAGGAATGAGATTTACACAGGATGACGTTTTTTCCTAAATACATCTTTATTTGACTTTCTCCCCTGGGAGCAAGTTATAAGAAGAAAAATTGGGAAGAGGCCCCGACAAAAGCCCAGCCTGACCCCTCCTGGACTAGCACTGTGCGGAGGGGAGGGCCTCCAGAAGGGAGGACAAAGCCGGAGTCCACGAGGCTGCCAAGAGATCCAGATTGGAAGATGAGGCAGCGCCCAGGACAAGGACCCCTGGCAAGGTCACTCCACCGGGAGGGGGAGAGGCGTGAGCTGGCGGTGATTGTGCGGCCGACAACCAGTCGGAGTCCAAGTCGTCGGAATACACTTATGGGTCGCCTGGATCCCTTTGTGGTTCGGCCGGAGGATGGTATGCACAAAGAGCAGATCAAACGAACGACACGAGGGGAGATTTTACCCAGGTTCGGGCTACTCAGAAGTGTAAAACCCTACTCCTGCTTTTGTGTATTGTGGGTAGCTTGAGGGTTCTGCCTACATGAGCACTATGAACAGCCGTTACACGCGTGTCTGCCAGAAGGTGGAAGAAAAAAGCCTCCTCTCGTAATGCCTTGGGCCTCCTTTTATATGACTAAGGGGATCCCAATAGTGGCGTACAGTACATGCACGAGGTGCACAGTGCTACAGTGTTATCATACCTAACACTGACAATGTAAGACAAATGCATTTAATGCTCCATCAGGTGTCCCTGACCTCCTACCGGACGAGACAGGAGCCTGTCCCATCTGCACTGCTTAGCCTCTCCATCGCCAGCGCCTTGAAACATATCCTGGTGGATTGACACCTGGTCTCTGCACTAGCAGGGTGGCGAGGCCTTGCCGGGTGCACTCCTTGCCGGGGGTCCGCAGGCCGCCCTTGGCAAGATCTTGCCGGGGTTCCAGCCTTTGGCTTTCGGTCTTGTGCTTGTATGTTCCTTGGTGTCTTCGTGTTTGCTTCTAGTAGTCTCATGGTTGGCCTTGCCGCTGGTGTGGCTATAACTGCCCGTGCACAAGTATGGGGTACTAGAGCCCAAACTTTAGTACACCGACAGGAGCCCCCGGGCCCGGGCCACACATGAGTGCAAGGTGTTGTTGGGCTAGGCCCAAAAAGTGCATGGGCATGCGTGGCAGGAGCCTGCGGTTTGCAATCATTCCGCTTACTGCGTCACCCACGATGCGCATTAAGTGGACGACGTGTGAGACGTGCGCGGAGCGGCCGTTTTCGCCACGTGCGCTGCATGCATAGTGGGGTGGCTGGCAACGAGGGTCCGTGAGTTAAAGTCTTGATCATGGCAGAAATCGTAGTGCCATGGATTGAGCAATGGGGCGGTTACATGTTCGCCCCGTGATCATGGGGGACGAGATTGGCGGAGATGGAAGGCGACTCTTGGGGTGGAGGAGAGCCAGCCCGAGCTCCAAGCCGTCACCTCCCGAGGCCAAGCGCTGCATAGAGATCTTCGCCGCTTCGGAGGGGGCCTGAGGAGGCCTATTCCTCGCAGTTCTTGGTGCTGCTTCCCTCGCAAGCTCAGGCTCTCGCGAGGGCCTTATCTTAAGTGGGATCACGCTGACTGTGCTTGGCTGACAAGGTGTGCCATGCCTTGAGCCATAGGCAGGCAGGTCTGGGTACCCCCATTCCCAGAACGCCGACAATTATCGAGCCTATTACCTTTTGGTGGGTGGTGCCTCCTAGATTGGTTAGGTGTCGCTTGGGAGCCTCCTACTTCGTGTTGTGGAGTTGAACCAAGAAGTTTGTAAGGGCAAGGAGATTGCCTACTTCGTGAAGATCTACCCCAAGTACAACTAGTCCTCCATGCACGTAGGCCATCATGGTATAGACAAGGTTGCTTCTTCGTGGAACCCTTCGTGTGTAGAGCCCTTCATGGTCTCTCGCGCCCGTTACCCTCTGTGGGTTGAAGTCTCCATAAATGTGGACGTACGATAGCACCACCTATCGGAACCACGGGAAAAATCTTCGTGTCCCTCATGCATTTGGTCTCCCTATCTCAACTCCTTACTTCCATGTGCAATGTCTTGACTTTCCACTGCCATACTTGTTGACCTGCATGTGTAGGGTGTGCTAGACTTGCTATAATTGCTAAAATCTGCCAACTATTAACTTTGGAAATATGTTAGGTTTTAATTTGTGCTAGTAGTCTATTCACCCCCCCCTCTAGACACACACTTCTAGTGATCCCTCAATTGGTATCATAGCAAGGTCTCCATAACCTTGGTTTAATCACCTTTTAGGAAGATGGATGTGTCTAGTTTGGAGAGTTTGAGTTGTAGAGTGCCTATTCTTGATGGGGAGTACTATAGTCAATGGAAAGATGCTATGATTGATCTATTTGACAAATTCCATTTAAGCAAGTATATTGAAAATCCCTATGTGTTCCCCATTGATCCCTTACATCCCACATACGAAGAGGAAATTGACATGCTTGGTAACCTTAGAACTGTCAATCTTATCATCAGAGGTTTGCCAAGATTTGTGCTTAATCAATTGAAGAATTTTGAATGTGCTTATACTTTGTGGAATGATTTGGAGAAACGATATCTAGATTCTTCATTGAGTAATCTTGATGAAATTCTTCATAGGACTGTTGCTTTTCATGGAACGAATCCTAGTGATCCAAACTTTTATAAATGCTTATTTGAGCTTCGTGATCTTATGTGTTCTCAAGGAGATGTCACTATCATTAGCAACATTGTTGTAGAAGCCATTCACATACATAAGCTTGAACATTGTCTTAGTCGAAATTCTAACGAATCTTTTGGTTTCTATGACGAGGAGATTCTACCTAATGATGACAATGAAGAACATGGCTACTATGATGATGATGAGATGTTTGACATCGAATGTGCCAAGACAATAAAACGCCTAAGTCTCATGGAAAACTTCAAGGATTACATGTCCGGTGGAAAAGTGTGGATTCTTGACAGTGGATGCAGCAAATCATATGACTAGAGATAAAGACATGTTCCAAGAGATCACACCTTATCAAGGACCTCGGAGGTACGTGACCTTTGGAGACAACTCTAAGCGTAAGATACTTGGTCTTGGTAAGGTGGCCATGTTGGGCAACATTGCATGGGAAACAAAAAAATTCCAACGCACACGCAAGTTCTATCTATGGTGATTAGCATCTACGAGAGGGTGAGTGGATCTACAAACCCTTGTAGATTTCTAAGCGGGAAGCGTTAAGAAACGCGGTTGATGTAGTCGAACGTCTTCGTGATCCAAATCGCCGAGCGTCCCGCGATCATATCACGATCCGTCCCGATCTAGCACCAAACGGACGACACCTCCGCGGTTAGCACACGTACAGCTCGATGATGATCTCTGCATTCTTGTTCCAGCAAACAGGAGCAGAGAGGTAGATTCTGGAAGGGCGACGGCGGTGGTGGTTGAACTATTCCGGCAGGGCTTTGCCTAAGCACCGCCAAAAACTAGAGGATATGATCTATCGGGGAGAGAGAGATGCACCATGGCTTAGGTTTTTTTGGTGCGACTGCCATGTCTCCCCTCCAGTATACATAGGAGGAAGGGGAGGGAGGCCGGCGCCCCTAGGGTTCCCCCTAGGCTACGGCCTAAGTGGTGGGGGTGGGAGAGTCCACCTCCAATCCTACTCCTAGTAGGATTCCACTTGGAAACCTTCCCACGCTTGGATTTTTCCGCCTCCCACCTCCTACCGCCTCGTCCCTTAGGGTCTGGCTTGCCAAGCCCACTAAGGGCTAGCGAGACACTCCTAAGGCCCATGTGGCCTCCTGGCGTGGGTGGCCCCTACCGGTGGTCCCCTGGAACCCTCACTGCATTCCTGGTACACTACCGAAGTACCCGAAACTTTTCTGCTGACCAAAACAGGACTTCCTATATATCAATATTTACCTCCGGAGCTTCTCATGACGTCTGAGATCTCATCAAGGACTCAGAATAACCTTCGGTCACCACCATACATAACTCTATACTACCGAAACGTCACCGAACGTTAAGTGTGCAGACCCTGCGGGTTCGAGAACTATGTAGACATGACCGAGACACCTCTACGGTCATTAACCAATAGCGGGACCTGGATGCCCATATTGGTTCCTACATATTCTATGAAGATCTTTATCGGTTGAACCTCTATGTCAAGGATTCAGTTAATCCCGTATGTTGTTCCCTTTGTTCTTCGGTATGTTACTTGCCCGAGATTCGATCGTCGGTATCTCTATACCTAGTTCAATCCCGTTACCGGCAAGTCTCTTTACTCGTTTTGTAATACAAGATCCCGTGACTAACTTATTAGTCACATTGCTTGCAAGGCTCATTGTGATGTTGCATTACCGAGTGGGCCCTGAGATACCTACCCGCCACATAGAGTAACAAATCCCAGTATTGATCCATGCCCACTCAACAGACACCCTCGGATATACCGGTAGAGCATCTTTATTGTCACCCAGTTATGTTGCGACGTTTGATACACACAAGGTACTCATCCGGTGTCAGTGAGTTGCATGATGTCATGGTCATAGGAATAGTTACTTTGACATGTTGAAAACTATAGCAATAAACTGACACGATCATATGCTATGTTTATAGTTTGGGTCTTGTCCATCACATCATTCTACCAATGATGTGATCCTGTTTATCAAATAACATATTATGTCCATGGATAGGAAACCTTGACCATCTTTGATCAACGAGCTAGTCTACTAGAGGCATACTAGGGACATAGTGTTGTCTATGTATCCACACATGCAATGTGTTTCCAATCAATACAATTATAGCATGGATAAAAAATGATTGTCATGAACAAGGAATATAATAATAACCATTTATTATTGCCTCTAGGGCATATTTCCAACAGTCTCCCACTTGCACTAGAGTCAATAATCTAGCTCACATCACTATGTGATTTACATTGTAATGAATCTAACATACATTGTAATGAATCTAACACCCATACAGTTCTGGTGTTGATCGTGTTTAGCCCTTGGAAGAGGTTTAGTCAACGGGGTTGCATTCAGATCCGTGTGCACTTTCAAATATTTATGTCCTCCTCCTTGATGTAATCGCGGATGGAATTGAAGCATCACTTTATGTGTCTGGTCCTCTTGTGAAACCTTTGTTACTTGGCTAGAGCAATGGCACCAGTGTTGTCATAGAACAGATCCATTGGATTCAGTGCACTGGGCACTACTCCAAGATTTGTCATGAACTCCTTCATCCACACACCTTCCTTCGCCTCTTGTGAGGCTGTGATGCACTCTGCTTCGCATGTAGAATCAGCTACCAAGCTATGCTTGGAACTGCACCAGCTTACCGCTCCCCCATTGAAAATAAATATGTATCTGGTTTGCGACTTAGTGTCATCGGGATCAGTGTGAAAGCTTGCATCGATGTAACCCTTTACGATGAGCTCTTTGTTGGTGTCAAAACTGGCGGATCTCGCGTAGGGGGTCCCGTACTGTGAGACTGGGATCGATGGTAATAGGAGGCGAAGGAGACAAGGTTTACCTAGGTTCGGGCCCTCCTATGGAGATAATACCCTATGTCCTGCTTGATTGTATTGATGATATGCAGGTTACAAAGTGGATCTACCTCGAGATCGAATAGCTAAATCCTAACCGAGTTGTCCTCTCCCTACAACCTTATATAGACACCGAGGGTACCTAGAGTTTACACATGGTCGGTTACACGCCGAAGGAAAAAACATGCCTATCTACGGTCGTCAACTTGGAGGACACGCCATGGTTCCTTGAAGCTTCCACCCTGGCGACGGGGCCCTTGATCATCCAATGGTCACCTTGTGGCCCATATAGTCCGGCCCATGAGAAAGAGGTCCGCTATCCGAGGACCCCTTAATCCAGGACTCCCTCAGTAGCCCCCGGACTAGCCTTCAATGCCGATGTATATCTGGATAATCTTCATAATCTCCATTGCAAGGCGAGGCCCCTATTCCCTCTTGTTTGGCAACCGACCAGTCATCGGTGAAATCCCAAACGTCACGAGCTCGCCAGGTCCATTATAATAACTGCCAGTGTTCCTAGATTTTCGCACGTCATGGGGAGACGAGTGGTTTAGTGAATTTTTATAATGCTGCCCTTCCGCAGTGTAGGCACTACCCATTTAAACAAATAGAATCGTGGTTTAGACCACATCCTCCTCCTCCCCATCGGAAAAAAACTCCTAGCGAAAGATCACCACGAAAAACATGGCGAGCGCTCCCAGCTCTTCCTTGCGCCACTATGGCTCCCGTCCCAGGGACCGGACCAGCTGCTCCCTATCGCTCCTAAGACTGCGCAATCTGGAGACCCAGGGGTACCTCCCTTCTTCGGATCTGGCGGTGACTCGTGCGGTTTTATCTTCTTACAACAACGAAGTTTTCGCGGAGAATTTCCCCAATCCACAAAGGGGGAACACATATGCTTCATACCCTTTCTTCTATGGGGTCTCGGATTTCCCATTCACCCGTTCTTGAGAGGATTACTGGAATTCTACGGGATCCAGCTCCATCATCTTACCCCAGGGTCTGCCTTGCACATCTCGGGATTTGTCGCCCTCTGCGAGATGTTCCTGGGTTGCGAGGCACATTTTGAGATGTGGGGAAGTATTTCTGTCTTGTCCCTCAAACTCGAGACAAGACAATCTTGGAGGTCGGCGGAGCCGAAGTATGCCGCATAGCGGGGACGAGGTATCCAGTGGGAACACCGAAGGAGTCTGAAGAATGGATTTCGGAATGGTTTTATATCGAAGACGTCCCGCTGTTCAATCCATCCCGGAGGGGTCTGCCCGAATACTTCGACGCTCCTTTGAAGAAAAGGTACAACTGTCCGCCGAAGAGTTCGTCCCAAGAGGACAGTGTTGAAGTGCAACGCTTGACAGCCCAGGTGAGGATACTTGCTCACCACAATCTGACCATGATCGACGTCATGTCCGCCGCCATCACCCGGTGCATGCAGCCCCTTCAACAAAGGATACATCCCTTGTGTTGTTACAACGGGACAAGCAACACCACAAGCTCCCGAAGACTGGTTCCTGCCGATCAGACGGCATTGGCTGCCGCACTTGCCAACTATATAAAGGAGACAAAGAAGACTTTATTCCGCGATCGACCAAGGAAGGATATTCGAGCCACAATCCCATCGAATGGGTAAGCCCTCCTCCTCTATTAACATAGTTCGGGGTTTCATTTCGTCCCTTACTTGACCGAAGTCGTCAACTTCACGTGAACATGATTGGAGAAGCTTCATCGAGACAATTAACTATCTGGCTCCCCAGCCCGAAGACTATTCCCATGATGATGATCTGGCTTTTCATGAAGACCCAGATCTTTTAATTGAATTTGAATACAGAGTCTTCTACCAGGAGAGTCTCGACCACTCCAAGGTGGCTATCATAGCCGATTACCCTGGATCGTTCCCTGTTCCTGCAACAAACAAGAAGAACAATAACTCGTCCCGCAAAAGTCAAGCATCCAAAAATGCCTCGAAAGCGCTGGCTTCCACTCCCAAGCGTCGTCGATCCGGGCATCATGCATCGGCGGACGCAGTGCCCGGATCGGTAAGCAACAGGGACCCAACGAATAAGCCGGCGACGAGGACGAATTCACGTACTTGCTCAACCCAAAGGTATTTTGTTCATTTGTTGGCTTACTATCACAAACGATAGTGCCTTGCAATAGTTATTATATCAAAATACTCAGGCTAAATGCCCAGACTTCTCCCGTCGAAGAGGTTGTTAGGGTGTCTGGCGGTGCTCAAAATTCTAGGGCTATGGCACATGCTGAACCCGCTACAGAGGTCCCTATGGCCAATCCGGCTCCTGTCGATTATGGTGACGCTATGTTTGTTACCGGATCAGAAGTAGGAAGCGCCATGAATCATCAGCGACGATGAGAGGCCATGCGCCACCCAGTATTCTCCGAACAAGAGTTCGGTGCTCTACGTACAGTGGACGCGCACATCGGTGTTGCCCGAGCTGGGTTCGGAGACGCCATGAAATTGATATTGGCCAGCATACAGGTAAGTAATCGGTTTTATAGAATCCGAACACTCGTGTAAACCCAGTAGACCCCAAGCCTTAAATTGGTTCGGAATGACCGAATTAAGGGTCCCTGACTTGTTTTATTGCTAATACAGGCTTCAAAGCAGTAGAGCAAGCAACTGACCAAGGAGCTAGAAGACAGCCGAACACAGGTTGAATATGTGAAGGCCAACTTGGAGCAAGTGAAGAGCTTTACTCGGGAGGCTCACGGTGAGTATGTCTATGATGCTATTCTTATTATATTCCCGTCCTGACACAAGGATACTTTTTAGCAGCTGAATCAATAGGGAAAATGCAAAAAGATTTAGATGCAGCCCGAGAATCTCAACGATGTGCTGAGTCCCAACACGAGGCCGACTGTCGTGTTTTGAATCGTCTACAGTCGGAGAATAAACAACAGGCTGAAGAAATTGAGAGTTTAAAAACTCAATTGACCCAGGTGTGACACCCTAGATTTAGTGCTATAGTGATTATTGTAATTAAGCTACAGTGATGCCAGGATTATGCTAATGCTTTTGCTAATCCATGTGTGATCACTTTTAGAATCAAAGCTCAATTCAATTTTCCTTTTACAATTCAAATTCATTTCAAAAGTGGATTTAAAAGTTTTACAAATGAGGAAACAAAAATCATGTTTGGGTTAAAAATATTCACCTACTAATTATCATAAGAACCAAATTTTTTCTTGGTATTTTAAATATACACCTAAAATATTGAAAACAGTAGCAAACAACAATTATTCAAGCCATTTAAATATACATACAATTTTAAATGTTTGCAGAGGAGTTTAAAATTTCTGTGCAACACCAAAATATTGTACATACATTGTGTGCGAAGTTTCATAGACAAAAAAAAATTCATTTGGCATTTAACTAAAATATAAATCTGAGACTAGAATAGATGGCATAAAAAGAAAAGGTTAAAACCTAACACTGTGCACCCAAAGCCTGGTGCTATAGTGTGAGGCCCAGCCCACCTAAGGCCTTCTCCTATCTCTCAACAGGAAGGGAGGCAGAGACATGCCGTGGCCTCCATCCACGGCGCCCTGGCCACCGATGCCGCCGTGTCGATCATCCAGCGAATCCCCGAGCTAGATAAGACCCACCCCGACCCCGTGGACGAACCCTAATCCCCTCGTCCTTCCTCCTCGTCTCTCTCCCTCGATCTGAAGCACGCCCGAGGCTGCAGCCGCCATGGCCATCGCCGTCATCGCGAGCAATGGCCTTCCCATCGCCCGAGACCATGTTCAGGAGCTCCTCCGTCGTAGATTTCACCCCCACGCCTAAGGGCTCGAGCTAGGAGGCCCTGTACACTCGCCATCGACCTCGCCTCTACGCGTACATCGCCGGCGTTCGTCGGCGTTTGCCGCTGCTCCGGTCCACCTCCGGCCTTCCCGTCGCCTCCGTTGGAACCGTTGTGAGCTCCTCTACCGATTCCCCTTCTTTTCTCCTTCATATTCTCACCGTAGCCGCCGCCCCCGAACTTCCGTACGCGTAGGTGCGTGCTGCTCCTGCTGTCGCTTTTGCTTTGCTGCCGTTGCTACTGCTCATGCTGCTAGCTGCGTTGCTGTTGCTCTGCGGCGCCCGTAGCAGCTACTGGCCACTGCTGCTGGTGCTCTTGCTGCTTGCCGCTGCTGCTCTTACTGCTGCGTGCTGCTCGCCGATTGCTCTGTTGCTCTGCTTGCTCCACTGCCGCTGCTTGCTGCTGCTCACTGTCTCTGCTTGCTGCTCGTTGCCTCTTGCCGCTGCTACTCCTGCGTGCTGTTACTTCTGGCCAGGGCCGGATGTGTGTGCGTGATGCCATGGCCGGATGTGTGTGCGTGTTGGATGTGTGTGTGTGGCCGGCTGGGGCAGCCACAGCCGTATGCGGCCGGCCGGTGTTTAATTAGGTTTAGGGTTAAATTAGTACGAATTAGATTAGTAGACTAGCAAGTGACATATGGGTCCCCTTTAATTAGAATAAATAAATCATTGTAGAAATTTAATAAAACACTGACACATGGGACCCACAACCCTGTTCACTTTGACCAGTCAAATTGACTTGGTCAATTCGGGTTAACTAAATATAATAATTCCTAAAATTCCTGAATAATGATTAGATCTTTATAAAATCATATAAAATAAATTATAATTCGGATGAAAATATTTTATACATGAAAGTTGATCGAAACATCATATGAATCCGAATACGCAGTCCGTTCGTCTGTCACGCGCTTCTATCATAACGAACATGGAACTTTTCCATCGATTTCATCTGTCCAGGAAATATCGGCAGATATTCTCCCGACCCATCTGCGACTTGTAATACTGCGTTGGTACATGCCTAACTCTGCATATTGTCATGTCATGCATCGTGATGCATTTGTCTGCTTTATATTTATTGTTTCTTCTCCCTCTTCTCTTCGGCAGACCTCGAGACTGACGCTGTTGTCGGGTACGACTACACCGTTGACGATCACGCCTTTGCAGCAGAGCAGCAAGGCAAGCAAAACCCCTTTGAGCATTCCGATATCACCCACCTCTCTCCCTCTTATTCTTGCACTAGAATTTTGCTACTGTTTTAGTTAGCTCCTATTCTGATGCATAGCTTGTTTTTGATGAATTGCTACTATTTCGGCAATCATACCAACTGCTTAGTATAGCTTGGTTAGAAAATCCCCAGTGACCCCTTAGTCCTAGTTGCACCTGCTTCCTCATCGACGACTCGAAGACTCGGTCAACCGACCGACAAGCCAGGCCCCTCATATCACCGCACTCCTCCTAATTGTATGACTCTGCAGTGCAGGAGCCTACTACTACGTGGAGGCGGCCCTCGACGATTCGACGACTCGAAGACTCAGTCAACCGACCGACAAGCCAGGCCCCTCATATCACCGCACTCCTCCTAATTGTATGACTCTGCAGTGCAGGAGCCTACTACTACGTGGAGGCGGCCCTCGACCAGCAGTAGGATAGGAGGTTCCTAGGCAGGAGGCCTCGCCTCTTTTGATCCTTCGTTATGTTTGTGCTAGCCTTCTTAAGGCAAAACTTGTTTAACTTATGTCTGTACTCACATATTATTTGCTTTTGCTGACTCGTGCTTGTCGAGCTTTGTATTCGAGCCCTCGAGGCCCCTAGCTTGTAATATGAAGCTGTATGACTTTAATTTGTGTCTAGAGTTGTGTTGTGATATTGATCAGTGAGTCCCTAATCTTGGCCGTACGCATTGCATGTATGTCTAGCGTACGGACGAAATTTGGGGCGTCACACCAGGCCCAAGAAGAAAAGCAGAAACTACAGAGGGGCATGTTCGGTAGGTGCGATTCTATCATCGAGAAGTACTTCTTATAAATGAAGCATAATGGGCATGCCTTTGATTCATGTGTAGGTCTTCTGACTGGGCGACCCGAAGAAGAGATCGGATCCAACCAGGGGAACCTTCTGAAGGAGATTTCCACTCTTCATGAGCATGCTCGGAAGGCTATGAAAAGCATGGTAAAGGCACTATGGCCTGCTGAACAACCTCCGGAAGGAATGATCGAACTAGTAGATCGATTCAAAGGAGCCCGAAGTAGGTTCGAGCTATGGAAGACATCGGCTTGCTGGGAGGGAGCAAGGGAAGCGTGGGCGATGATCAAGACCCGCTATACCGGACTTAATCCCGAGTGTATGGATCGGGTTGATCCGGTAGGGTCAGATGGGCAAGAAGTGCCACTCCACCTGATGTACGACCAGGTGATGCCTGCCACCCGTCTCTCACAAGAAGACTACTCCCTAGACACTATAATCGACAATCTCGAGCACCATCCAAATGTATAATTATGTATAACTATGTACGAACAATCGAGTTGTTGCTCCATCTATGTTGTAAACTTTGTCTTAACTGGCCATCGGCTTGTACCTCCTGCATGAAGAGCCCGGGAGTGTTCCTCGTAATTTACCACCCTTAAAGAGCGAATTATATTCGGAGAAGTAGGCACTCTGTCCATTTGGTGCGAACAGACAAAAAGCACACAGTGAGACATGTTATATTACTGCTTAGCATAAGAAATATCTTCTGGAGAAAATAGTACCTCTATCGATACCTTTCCCTAGGGTGCTACGAGGATCATAGGTAGAAGGCCACATACTGCCAGTATGCGGCTAAGGGCTATTGAGATAGGAGGAGCCCAAATAATGGTGATAACAACCATAGTAATATAAATTGCTTCCGTCATAGCCGACCAATTATCTACTTAAGATAGCTAGCTTTCGGCTTCACCCGTCTAAGGTATGTGTGCGGATGACCCGATCGTAACAATCGCAGAGGTGCTCCCTTTACGCTCTAGCCGAACAATCGGGAACGTAGATGGTAATCACAGAAGCGAGGCAATCAGAGGTGCTCCCTTTTCGAATTGATGCATATGATGGCCTAAACACGACAAAGGAAACATGTGTACACAAGAAGTGTGGTGGAATGCTTATAATATAAAAGCGTTGGCTTCGGAAAGAACCCCCAGGTGCTATGTTCGCACTTGATACTTAAAGGTGTAAGCCGAAATTCTTAGTACAAGATTGGATTAGTCAAACATAAGGAGAAAAGGAAAAATTCAATCCTACTAGACAACAAAGTGGGAGGGGAAAGAAGAAGGCAAAAAACAAAAAAAACAAAAGGGTAAAGAGTGTGACGAAACCGGTCTTATCCATAGAAGCGCCGACGACGAGCTGCATTCCATGGGTTTGGTTCCAGGCGGTTGTCCGACGGGCTCCGAAGACGGTAAGCTCCTCCCGCGAGTACTTTATCGATTATGAAGGGCCCCTCCCATTTGGGGTGAAGTTTATGCTTCTGCTTCTCCGGGAGCCGTAAGACGAGTTCGCCCACATTGTACGTTTTCGCCCTAACCTCCCTACTCCGATAACGTCGAGCCTGCTGTTGGTAAAAAGTACAACGAGCCCGAGCTATGTCGCGCTCTCCTTCTAAGGCATCCAGGTCGTCCTGCCGATCTAACTCGGCCTCCTTTTCCTTGTACATGCGCACCCTTGGTGCGTCGTGAATAATGTCGTAGGGGAGGGCTACTTCTGCCCCGTAGACCATAAAGAACGGTGTGTATCCTGTTGATCTATTTGGGGTGGTGCGCAGGCCCCATAGAACGGAGTCGAGCTCCTCCACCCAATGACAGTCGGACTCCTGAAGAGATCAGACCAAACGTGGCTAAATGCCGCTCATGATGAGACCGTTTGCTCGTTCGACCTGTCCGTTCATCTGCGGATGATATACCGATGCGTAATCGAGCTTTATGCCCATTTTTGTGCACCAGTCTTTGACCTCTTGGGCCTCAAAATTGGATCCATTGTCCGTTATTATACCATGCAGGACACCGTAACGATGTACTACGCCGGAGAAAAAGTCAATTATTGGTCCGGACTTGGCCGATTTGACAGGGTTTGCCTCTATCCATTTGGTGAACTTGTCAACCATGACCAATAGGTATTTATTCTTCTTGGTGCCCCCTTTAAGGGGTCCGACCATGTCCAGTCCCCAGACCACGAAAGGCCAGGTAATCGAGATAGTCCGAAGAGCTGTTGGGGGCATATGACTTTGATTTGCAAAAAGTAGGCACCCCATGCAATATTTGACAAGTGTCTGGGCATCCGCCTGAGTAGTGGGCCAAAAGAAACCAGCTCGAAAGGCCTTGCTAACTAAGGCTCGTGCTGCGGCATGGTGGTCGCCCATGCCTGCGTGGACTTCGGCTAGGAGCTCCTGTCCATCCTCCTCAGATATACACCACTATAATATACCGGTTGTGATTTTCTTGTACAACTCTCCCTCGTGCACTTTATAGGCTTTGGATCGCCGTACTATTCATTGCGTCTCTGTCTGATCGTCGGGGAGTTCCTTGCAAAGAAGGTAGGGGAGGAAGGGCTCGGTCCATGGCGCGATTATTGCCATGACCTCGTGATCTGAAGGCGTTTCATCCATAACGGAGCCACCGGTGATTTGGTCGTCTGGTTCGTTTATAGGGGAACAACCTCTTCCGTCGTATTTAGACCGGTGCCCGTATGATCATCCTGCCAAACCACGAATGGCTTGAAGAACCATTCCAGGAAAGTGTTTTTTTGGGACAAAGTCGCGCTTAGCCCCCATGCGGGCTAGTATGTGAGCAGCTTGGTTGTTGTCACGAGCGACATGGTGAAATTTGAACCCTTCGAACCATGCGGATATTTTTAGGACGACATTTCTGTATGCCGGCATTTTCCGGTTTTTTGCGTCAAATTCGCCATTGATTTGGGAGATGGCCAAGTTGGAGTCTCCCCGCACCTCTAGCCGCCGTATGCCCATTGATACTGCCATCTGAAGACCGTGTAAGAGCGCTTCTTATTCTTCTGCATTACTGGAGTCGGCATACATGATCTGCAACACGTATCACACGTTGTCGCCTGTGGGGGATGTGAGGATAACTCCAGCCCCCAGTCCAGCCAAGGTTTTAGACCCATCAAAGTACATTATCCAATGGGAGTACGTACTATATTCTTTGGGGAGCTTGGCCTTTGTCCATTTAGCCAAAAAATCTGCCAGTACCTGAGATTTTATGGCACGACGTGGCTTGTAGGTTATTTCAAAAGGAAGGAGCTCAATAGCCCACTTGGCTATGCGGCCGGTGGCGTCCCTATTGTTAATTATGTCCTTCAGGGGTACTTCGGATGCCACTGTTACCGCACACTCTTGGAAGTAGTGTCTGAGTTTCCGTGATGCCATGAATACCATGTAGGCTATCTTCTAGTAGTGCGGGTAGCTGGACTTGCACTGCGTTTGTACTTCTGACATGTAGTAGACTGGCTTCTGAGTCCGGAATTTGTGTCCCTCTCCTCTCATTCGACGACGAGTGCTGCGCTAACGACTTGGTTAGTAGCCGATATGTATAATAACATGGGCTCACCAATGCCAAGTGTTGTAAGTATGGGATTGCTTGTCAGTAGTGTTTTAATTTCTTCTAACACAGCCGCTGCTTCGTTGGTCCATTCGAAGTTGTTGGTCCGTTTGAGTAGCTTATAGAGCGGTAAAGCCTTTTCTCCGAGGTGGGAGATAAAGCGGCTTAACACCGGCACGCGATCAGCTAACCTCTAGACATGCTTTAGCTCTGTGGGAATTGCGAGTTCTGATAGCGTGGACCTTTGCTAGATTCGCTTCTATTCTTCTATGGGAGATGATGAATCCGAGCAGTTTACCGGTGGGAACTCCGAATACACATTTTTCCAGATTGAGTTGTATGTCATATTCGCGTAGGCTGGGAAAGGTTTGCCATAGGTCGTTAATCAACTGGCTGATGTGTTTGGTTTCGATTACCATGTCTTCCACGTATGCCTCGACTGTCTTACTAACTTGTTTCGCGAGACAAGTCTGGATCATGTGTTGGTACGTGTCCCCAACATTTTTTAGCCCAAAAGGCATCATGTTAAAGCAGAATGGCCCGTAGGGGGTGATCAATGCGGTGGTTGCTTGGTCAGATTCCTTCATCCTAATTTGATGGTATCCGGAATAGGCATCGAGGAAACACAACGAGTCGTGTCCTGCTGTGGCATCAATGATCTGGTCTATGTATGGTAAGGGGAAAGGATCCTTGGGGCAGGCCTTGTTAAGGTCTTTGAAGTCGACACATAGCCGCCAGGTTTTATCCTTATTTGGTACCATCACAAAGTTTGCCAACCATTCGGGGTGCTTAATATCCCGAATGAATCCAGCCTCTAGTAGCTTAGGTAATTCTTCACCCATAGCTTGGCGTTTGGGTTCAAAAATGCGGCGCAAAGTCTGCTTAACAGGCTTGAAGCCTGAAATGACGTTCAAACTATGTTCTGCCAACCACCGCGGGATTCCAGGCATATCGGAAGGATACCAGGTGAAGATATCCAAGTTTTCCCTAAAAATGTCTGTAGTGCTTCGTCCACTATGGGGTCGAGTTGAGATCCGACGGACACTATTTTGTTCGGGTCCGTTGGGTGCACTTTAATTTTAACGATTTCCTCTGCGGGTTTGAATGACGTAGACTTCGGCCTTTTGCTAAGGATCACATTGTGTTTGTCAACTATTGACCGCAGTGTGGTCAATTCTTGTGCAGCAAAGGTTTTGGCTAACTCCTCAAGGGCGAGCGCTGCTGTTTTATTTTCGGCTCGAAGGGATATATTCGGATTACTGACAATTGTGGTTACTCCGTTTGGTCCTGGCATTTTGAGTTTCATGTACCCGTAATGGGGTATAGCCTGGAATTTTGTAAAGGCATCACGTCCCAATAGGGCGTGGTAGCCGCTGGGGAATGTCACGATATGGAAGAGGAGTTCTTCGGATTGGTAGTTTTTGAGCACGCCGAACACTACGTACAGGATGACACGCCCTGAACAGCGTGCCTCTTTCCCCGGAATGATTCCCCGGAAAGTCGTTTTGCTATGCTCGATGTGAGATCGGTCGGACTGCATTTTTTCCAAGGTGCCTTCATAGATCAGGTTTAGACCGCTGCCACCGCCCATTAGCACTTTGTGTGACCTGTAGCCATCGACGATGGGGTCCAGGACTAATGCGGCCGGTGAATGACTGGGAAGGATGGCTGGTTGGTCAGTATTTCTGAAGGTAATGGGTACGTCTGCCCATGCACTTGTTCCTGCCACGTGATAAACCTGTTCAAGTTCTTGAAGAGTTCTTTTCCTCCTGTTCCTCGAGGGGAACGTTTCGTAGATCGTCAAGACTTCGGCGTTGTATTCGGATAATGATGTAGGATGCTTATTTGGCAGTGGTGCCTCAAGAATGGCTTCACTGTTTTTCGTGACCTGCCTAATGACCCAACAAGCTCTAAGGCTGTGAGTCGGGCTTGTGTTCAACAATATGGAATGTATGGGGCAAGGTTTGTCCAATAGTCTGTCAAGGACAGTGCTGACCCCTATAAGGGGCCTGTTTGTTTTTTCGGCTAGTTCGAATCTGTTTGCCCGCTTTGGCGGTATCCTCTTTTCCCGATCTCCACTAGGGTGTTCAGGGAAGGTTGGTTCCAAAAACAACCGTTCGGCTTGCCAAGCACTTTCCATGGCACAATATTTCTGTACCAAGTCGAATAGCTCAACAAAGTTATGAATGTGTCGGCGAGCCAGGGCGTTAAGAATCCCTTCATCATGGAAATTGCGATTGAAGGTTGCCATTATCTCTTGGTCACTAAGACCTTCTCTACTTCTAGCAAGTAGGAGTCTAGCCCAAAATGGTGAACCGACTCTCCTGGTAATTGTATAATATCCCGTAAATCCGAAGACGTGGTCTTTGGTGCGGTACTAGGATGATCGACTTGGGTGGTGGGTGGGAATTTTTTTGACTCCACGCCACACTGTGTGTTCGGAATCACGAACTCTGAATTGTGTAATAGATATGGGAACTATAATGGTCCGTCTCTAGGGCAAATTACAGCATCCGGTTTGTAAACGAAGTCTTGGTGATCGGAGACCGGGGTATAATCCATTTTTAGTTCTAGCTGTTGGGAAAAGCCCTCAACCGGACACTCAACAGTAGCGACAAGGTGGGTGACTGTGGGGATATGAATCTCCCTATCGTCGGGTTTAATCCCGAGCCGATCATAAACCAGAACGTGGTCATCCGACATATGCATGGCCTCAATCCGATCGAACAACTCGTTTAGAAACGAGGCGACGATAGGATGCATGTCGCTGAAGCGAGTGGAGTTAATATGCGACGTGGAGGTTCCGGAGCCGTGTGAAAGTGGATCTGGGTTCCGCCAAGCTGTGGTGGGTCCGGTCTCATCGGCCGGATTGGGCGTTCTAGACGGCCCGGGGGTGATGACTCCGTTACAGGTGGGGCCCAATATCTTTGGCGTCGAGGCGTCGAGACTTCTAGGCTCCTCCTCAAGGGTCGATGGTTCCATCAACACAAATTCTCCCTGTGAATCCACGACGAACTTTAAGGTTCCGAACTTGATTCTCTCATCGGGGGAAAAGTTTCCTATGTGGCAAAGGTGGTAGATCGGGTCGGCATGCGATAAGACGTTGCCGCCTGTGAGAGTCTGATCAGGGGCTAGAATCCCATGGATGCAGATCTCGTTGCTCGTGACAAGGTGAGCCATCGATTCCTTTGTCAATCACAATGGAACTCTCAATGAAAGCGCCAATGTCGGTGTCAAAACCGGCGGATCTCGGGTAGGGGGTCCCGAACTGTGAGACTGGGATGAATGGTAACAGGAGGCGAAGGAGACAAGGTTTACCTAGGTTCGGGCCCTCCTATGGAGGTAATACCCTACGTCATGCTTGATTGTATTGATGATATGTAGGTTACAGAGTTGATCTACCTCAAGATCGAATAGCTAAACCCTAGACGAGTTGTCCTCTCCCTACAACCTAAAACCCTCCGGCTTATATAGACGCTGAGGGTACCTAGGGTTTACACATGGTCGGTTACACGCCGAAGGAAAAAACATGCCTATCTACGGCCGTCAACTTGGAGGACACGCCATGGTTCCTTGAATCTTCCACCCTGGCGACGGGGCCCTTGATCATCCAATGCTCGCCTTGTGACACATATAGTCCGACCCATGAGAAAGAGGTCGGCTATCCGAGGACCCCTTAATCAAGGGCTCCCTCACTCTTGATCACCTCCATAAACGAGAAACATTTCCTTAATCCTTTTCAAGTACTTAAGGATATTTTTGACCATTGTCGACTGCTGCATTCCTAGATCACTTTGAAACCTTCCGGCCATACTTATGGCAAGGCTGACATCGGGTCTTGTGCATAGCATTGCATACATGATAGAGCCTATGGCTGAAGCATAGGGGATGACACTCATCTTTTCTCTATCTTCTGCAGTCACTCGACATTGAGTCTTACTCAAATTCACACCTTGCAACATAGGTAAGAACCCCTTCTTGGACTGATCCATTTTGAACTTCGTCAAAACTATGTCAAGGTATGTTCTCTCTGAAAGTCCTATTAAGCGTCTCGATCTTTATCTATAGATCTTGATGCCTAATATGAAATCAGCTTCTCCTAGGTCTTTTGTTGAAAAACTCTTGTTCAAATATTCCTCCATGCTTTCCAACATTTGTATATTGCTTCCAATCAGCAATATGTCATCCACATATAATATTGGAAACACTATAGAGCTCCCACTCACTTGCTTGTAAATACAAGCTTCTCCGTAAACTTGTATAAACCCGAATGCTTTGATCACCTCATCAAAGAGTAGATTCCAACTCCAAGATGCTTGCACCAGTCCATAAATGGATAGCCGGGGTTTGCAAACTTTGTTAGCATTCTTTGGATCGACAAAACCTTCTGGTTGTATCATATACAACTCTTCCTTAAGGAAACCGTTAAGGAACGTTGTTTTCACATCCATCTGCCATATTTCATAATCGAAAAATGCAGCTATTGCTAACATGATTTTGACGGATTTAAGCATCGCTACGGGGGAGAAGGTCTCATCGTAGTCAACTCCTTGAACTTGTGAAAACCCCTTTCCCACAAGTTGAGCTTTATAGACGGTGACATTACCTTCCGCGTCCGTCTTCCTCTTAAAGATCCATTTATTTTGAATGGCCTTTCGCCCTTCAGGTAATACTTCCAAAGTACATACTTTGTTTTCATACATGGATCCCATCTTGGATTTCACGGCCTCTAACCATTTCTTGGAATCTAGGCCCATCATCGCTTCCCCATAGCTCGTAGGTTTATCGTTGTCCAACAACTTGACCTCTCACATAGGGTTGCCGTACCACTTAGGAGCAGTACGCGTCCTTGTCAACCTACAGGGTTCGATAGTAACTTGATCTGAAGCTTCATGATCATCATCATTAACTTCCTCTTTAGCTGACGTAGCCTCCACACAAACATCGTTCTGTGCTGCGCTACTCTCTGGTTGAAACAAAGGTTCAACAACCTCATCAAGTTCTATCTTTCTCCCACTCAATTCTTTCGAGAGAAACTCTTTCTCAAGAAATGTTCTGTTTTTAGCGACAAACACTTTGCCTTCGGATCTGAGATAGAAGGTATACCCAACTGTCTCTTTTGGGTATCCTATGAAGACACATTTCTCCACTTTGGGTTCCAGCTTTTCACGCTAAAGCTTTTTGACATAAGTATCACATCCCCAAACGTTAAGAAACGACAACTTTGGCTTCTTGCCAAACCACAGTTCATATGGTGTCGTCTCAACGGATATCGATGGTGCCCTATTTAAAGTGAATGTAGCTATCTATAATGCATAACCCAAAACGATAGTGGCAAATCGGCAAGAACGTCATAGAACACACTATATCTAATAGGGATTTTTATTTCTGTGCCCCTAGTTCGTTAGTTCTACCCATTCATCCCCACACTCTTAAATTTTGCTCACTTTTCCCCACTCCCTTGTCCGAAACCCTCAGAACTGGTCACAGCGGATATTGTCGTCGGGTCAATGGCTTGTCCGTTAACTCTAACGAGTGGGGCCGCATAGGGCCGAGTCTATATTTTGACTGTTACGTGCTAACGACTGGGGCCGCAAAACTGACACTCACTATAACCTGAGTTAGATCGAGTCGCTTCTGCGCCGCCACCTCCGCCGCCGTCGTGCCACCTCTGCAGCCATCGTGCCGCCTCCGCCACATCTACCCTCTCTGCCCATCTAGGATTAGGAAGCGATGTGGGGGGAGCACCCCGTCTGGCCCATCAACCATGTAGATGATTGGGTCGAATCAGAGGCGGGCAATTCATGGATTCCACCTGGGAAAGCATCATTTTCCTCTCAAATTGATTAGGAGATCTGTAAATTAGGCTATATTTGACCACCGTTGGTGTGAATCAGTGCAATTTTTTCTGAAAATTTTCGGCCTCACTGCGCCCTTTATTTCAATCGAATAGGGTTGATCCTATAGTTGCTTTTCGGCCCGCGGTTAGAATGGAAACTAGCGAGTTGCATGGAACTAAATTGTATCTGATTTCTGGTTTTTTCTATCCGAAAGTGGTAGAAACCAACGTTCCATTCATAGATTTTCGCAAGGCACTTTGTTGTGAGTATCCGTGGAGCCCCATCGATGTTGTTGAACTGAGATATTTCGACAGTACCGAGCAAAGATTTGTCCCATTAACTTGTTATGAGCATTTGGGATTGCTATTTAGTTTGGATGCTAACAGCCGTTTCGGTAAAATCCATATCGGTGTGTGATGTCTACTATGCAACCTTCTTCTTGTAGACTTGTGTTGGGCCTCCAAGCACAAAGTTTTGTAGGACAGTAGAAAATTTCCCTCAAGTGGATGACCTAAGGTTTATAATTCCGAGGGAGGCGTGAAAGCACAATGTGCTCCCATGGTGGTTTTGATAATTCATGACAACATACATTGTCTCTTGGACTAATACTTTTACCTAGTGTATTTCAGATAAAGTCCATAGAGAGATGGGTTGGAAAAAAGGAGTGTGGATAGTATCCCCATGAAGATGAAGGAGAAGGAATAGCATTGGCCAAGCTTCAAGGAAGTGGAGTCTACATTTTGCATTTGTGAGAAATCAATTTGAGTCCATAGGAAAGCCAATACTATTAAAAGGGGGTAAGGTTTTGTTGTTGAACAAATGCTCATACGTGCACAAGTGATAGTCACCACATACACCCACAAGCTCTTCCACAAAAGTCTATCCAAAGCCAAATACTCAAAATCTGTGCAACCAACATTCTCCACTCAGTGCCACCGATTCCAAACCCTAGACAGACTCAGCCAAACCCTAGCTCTTCGGTGCAACCGATTCAGCATTCGGTGCCACCGAGTTAGGCTGCCAACTCTCTGTTACGCAAGTTTACAAAATCGGTCCCTCCGAGTTTTGTGAATCGGCGTCACCAAGATTGGATATTATGACCGTTGGTCACCTTATCCGTGCAACCGAGATTCCTATATCGGTCTCACCGAGATTCAAAGGTTGACACCTTTTGGTCACTTCGGTACCACCAATATTAACACATCGGTGTCACCGAGTTGGCCATTTTGTGTTTAACGGTTGGATTTTTAGAGATGCCTATATATACCCATCCACCACCAATCACTCGCAAGAGAAGCACTCAGAACAGTTCCCCACTCATACCTACCGATTTTCTGAGAGAGAGCCATCTACTCATGTGTTGATATCATGCCATTACATTCCTACCATATGAATCTTGATATCTAGCCTCCCCAAGTTGCTTTACACCCAATCAATCTCTTCTACCAGGCCATATCTGTGAGAGAGTGATTGTGTGTCGAGGAGTCTATCATCTTGAAGCACAAGAGGAAGGAGTTCATCGACACAATCGAGCCTATTACCTTTTGGAGGATGGTGCCTCCTAGATTGGTTAGGTGTCGCTTGGGAGCCTCCTACTTCGTGTTGTGGAGTGAACCAAGAAGTTTGTAAGGGCAAGGAGATCGCCTACTTTGTGAAGATATACCCCGAGTTAGGCTAGTCCTCCATGGACGTAGGCCGTCATGGTATAGTCAAGGTTGCTTCTTCGTGGAACCCTCCATGGGTAGAGCCCTCCCTGGACTCTGACGACCATTACCCTCAGTGGGTTGAAGGCTCCATGAACATGGATGTACGATAGCGCCACCTATCAGAACCACGGGAAAAATCCTGTGTCCCTCATGCGTTTGATCTCTCTATCTCTACTCCTTACTTCCATGTGCAATGTCTTTACTTTCCGCTGCTATACTTGATGACTTGCATGTTTAGGGTGTTCTAGATTTGCTAGGTATGCGAAAAACTGCCAACAATTGTTTTGTGCTTGAGGTAGTAAATTCCTGCAAATAGTCTATTCACCCCCCTCTAGACATACACTTCTAGTGATCTCTCAATTGGTATCAGAGCATTGGTCTCCATTGCTTCAGATTCAACACCGTGGAGGAAGATGGATGCGCCTAGTGTGGAGAGTTTGTATTATAGAGTGCCCATTCTTTATGGTGAGTACTATAGTCGATGGAAGAATGCCATGATTGATCTATTTGATAAATTCCATTTGAGAGGATATATTGAAAACCCCTTTGTGCTCCCCATTGATGAATTGCATCCCACACACGAAGAGGAAATTAACATGCTTGGTAACCTAAGAACTGTCAATCTTATCGTTAGAGGTTTACCAAGATTCATGCTTTCTCAATTGAAGAACTTTGCATGTGCTTATACTTTGTGGACTGATTTGGAGAAACGATATCCAAATCTTTCATTAGGTAATCTTGGTGAAATTCTTCATAAAACTATTGCTTTTCACAAAATGAAGCCTAGTGATCCAAACTTTGATAAATGCCTATTTGAGCTTCGTGATCTTATGCGTGCTAAAGGAGATGTCACAACTATCAACAATATCATTATAGAGGTCCTTCGCATTCATAAACTTGAACATTGTCGTGATCACAATTCTAACAAATCTCTTGTTCTTTATGATGAGGATGTCCCACTTGATGATGACAATGTGAAACATGGCTACTATGATGGAGATGAGTTGTTCGACATTGAGTATGAGAAGATCATGAAGAATCTAAGTCTAATGGCAAACTTCAAGGATTACATGGCCGGCGGAAAAGAGTGGATTCTCGACAGTGGATGCACGGATCACATGACTGGTGACAAAGACATGTTTCAAGAGATCACGCCTAATCAAGGTCCTCAAAGGTGCGTGACCTTTGGAGACAACTCTAAGGGTAAGGTACTTGACCTCGGTAAGGTGGCCATATCTCATGATAGCTCAATTCAAAATGTGATGCTTGTTGAATCCCTTGGTTACAATCTTCTTTCTGTATCTAGACTAGCAGAGTTCGGTTTCAATGTGCTATTTACAAAAGTAGATTGCCAAGTGTTTCGATCTGATAATCATAAAATTGTCTTTACCGGTATTTAGAGGTGATCTATAGCATACATTGTTGATTTCACTAAAAAGGCCCATGCTTGTACTTGTCTCATTGCAAAATCATCTAAAGGTTGGATGTGGCATAGAAGGCTTGGACATATAGGCATGCACAATCTAGATAAGCTTATCAAGGGCGATCACATGCTAGGTGTTAAGGATGCTATCTTTGACAAAGATAGACTTTATAGCGCTTGTTAAGCAGGAAAGCAAGTAGGTGGAAGTCATCCGGTTAAGAATATCATGACTACTAGGAGACCACTCGAGTTACTTCATATGGATCTCTTTGGTCCCAATGCTTACAAGAGTCTCGGTGGAAACTCTTATGGTCTAGTTATAGTTGATGTTGTTTCCAGATTTACGTGGGTATTCTTTCTTGATGATAAGTCACAGGTACAAAACATCTTAAAGAACTTCGCTCACAAAGCGCAAAATCAATTTGAAGTGAAGATCAAGAAGGTTCGAAGCGATAACAGATCGGAGTTTAAGAACAACCATGTGGATACCTTTCTTGACGAAGAAGGTGTCTCACATGAGTTATCGGCTACATACACACCTCAACGAAATGGAGTTGTTGAGAGGAAGAACTGGACACTCATTGAGATGGCAAGAACAATGCTTGACGAATACAAGACGACAAAGCATTTTTGGGCAGAAGCCGTGGAAACAACATGTCATGCCACAAACCGACTTTACTTGCACAAGCTTCTCAGTAAAACGACATACGAGCTTCTAACCGGTAACAAACTCCAAGTTGGATACTTTCGAATATTCGTCTCAAAGTGCTACATTCTCGATAAGCGTCATCGTACTGAATTTGCCCCTAAATTTCATGAAGGATTCCTACTTAGTTATGGATGAAACTCTCACACTTACCGTGTCTACAACAACTCCACTCGAAAAGTTGAAGAGACGGTAGATGTGGAGTTTGATGAATCTAATGGTATGCAAGTCAAACAGTTGCCAAATGATGTAGGTGATAAGGACCTTCAGAAGCTATCCAAGACTTGTCTACTGGCAAGATTCGTCCCATGGAGGTGAAGGAAAGCACTTCATCAACCCAAGTGGAAGCTCCTACCTTGGATCAAGGCTACCGACAATACGACATGGAGGCATCCACAAGCGGTACATGACGAGATGATGAAGAGGAGGAAGTGCATCATGAAGATCCACCACAACCTCCTTCACCACCACCTCAAGGAGATGACCACGTTGACAACAACAGAGATGAAGGAGCTTTAAAAGTATAGATCTACGGGCAAAGGAAAATCAAGTTTATTTCAGCCCTAGTGACGAACAGATGGAGACTAATAAGAATAAGTGCATTAAGGGGGAACGGCTACGGATCCACACTAGGCCATTGCGGATTCTACGTAACCTACTGCAACGGGAGGATAAACACCGCAAGATCCACAGAGCTACTTATCACTTGGCATTATGGGAGGAACTCGTGTTCTAATGGAGCCGAAGAACTCAGTGGATTTGAAGTACTAGGCTATGAATCTAGGGGAGGAAGAAAGACTTACTGGAAGTGACGCGGTGGACACGGACGAGATTCTGGTCCGTTCAGGTTGATGCAGCGGCTTGGGACGACAACGGCGATGGATCTTCACCGGAGCGATGGAGCTCGGGGGCGATGGCGTCGAGAGGAAGAAGAAGAAGCGCGGGCGGCAGAGGAAATGAGAAGGACCCTTCACGGTCCTATTTAAGAGGTTGGAAGGTTGAAACGGGCGTGGGAATCAAGGCGGCAGAAACTAACCGACCGAGATGGATGCCTCAATTTTCGGGTCAATAGTTTTAATGAAAAGATCCGTTGTGAACGTCACGGAATCTTTTTGGCATATCCAGTGTGACATCACGGCGGGTTACATATTTTCTTTTAGGTGATGGAGTGTGAGACTTGCCGCCAAGTGAGTTTGAAGATTGACCTGAGCAGGCTCAAATCAACCTGGGGCCTAATGTTGGGGATATAACCCCGTGGTAAGACCCTCCCAGGTGGGGCCGGGTCATACCTGGTGGCTCATGATCAAGATCAGAGAAGCGGGCTGAAAGGCATAGGCCCGACGGCTTACCAGGATGTGCGAAGTTGGAGGCCCAGACAGAAGAAGGTATGAAGACCCGAGCGGTTAAGCCGCCCGGAGACGGTTTGCCCAAGAAGGCAAGGCGACTTACAGACAACATTGTTTACATTGTAAGAGTTGGTGAATGACTCATGTAACCCGGGGCCTCGACCTCCTATATAAAGGTGAGACCCTGGGACGGCTTAGACAGAAACCAATCAATCGAGAAATAGGTCAAGCGAATCCGCTCCCTTGTAATCGATACTCCAATCAATACAACACAAGAAAGACGTAGGCTTTTACCTCTTCTTGAGGGCCGAACCTGGGTAAACTCGTGTCCCTCGTCTCAACCAACCCCTTTGAGTCCATCACCTTAGCGATGGCCTCGAACTTAAGTCTTCGGATATCTGCCGTGACAAAACCACGACAACACCGGTGGGGAACCAGCACATCCAGATTCGAACCACGTGCCAATATTCTAAGTTCTAAGTAGCCCAAGTAATAGGAGGTGTAGTAGTGATCTCTTCCATCCAATAGTTTGATTAAAAACGCGAGAAACCAATCAATGCCCTAACAATGGAGGATCCAAAGAGAGGACCCAAAGGAAAGAAGAATGAGGCATTACCGGCATCCATAGGAAGAGATCAGAGAGGAGGGGGCCTTGACGGAGCAGATCCGAGAGGAAGCCACGGTTCCGGGGCACCGGAGGGCACTCCGGGGCAGTGGTGGCGACGGTCGTCGGCTAGGGCAGCAGAGGGGGGGGTCAGGTATGAGGGGAAAATTGAGTACTCCTTTGGCCCGCCCCTTCCCCTTTAAGTGCCCATTACATTGCGGCGGTTGTACCGCCCGTAAGGGCGGTTGTACCAGCCCTAGTACAACTGGGAGTTAGCGGTAGAACTGCTTAACTAGACTGGTTGTAGCTCTGAGTTGGTACAACATGATGGCCCAACGGTTGAACCGTTGGAGCCACCGGTTGTACCACCTGTCCAAAACCACCACTGATAAGATCCAAGATGCTTAGAATTGGAGAGATGGTTTATGAGAAGAGGAGAGCTTGGGATGGAGGCAAGACAGAGATGTATGGTGATGTAAGTCCCATGGTTCCAAAAACAAAAGGTACGAAAAATCAACCCATGGAGAACCCACACCTAGGTTCTAAACAAGCTAGCGAGAGCAAATAAAAACTAAGAAAAAAACACTTTAGGCAATAACAATGACAAATGCCTCACTAGGAGGTGGAGGTGGCTGAGGCCACCTATGTTTGAGTCAATTGGTATGGCACCGCCAATATTTTAACCTTGGGTCCATGACCAAAACTCATCTTTGAAGCACAGGTGTCATAAAAAATGACTAATGTGGATAATTTGATCGATTTATGCATAATAGGGAAGGGAGTGTTCATAGAGAGAACAACACTCCACCTATGTCCATGCCTACATCTAAGAAAGATACTATGATGAGTATGGTGGGGTGTGCATTAATGATATTTTTCTCATGCCTTAACTCGCGAAATCTTGCTTCATCCAATGGCTTCGTGAATATGTCTGCAAGCTATTCATTAGTATTGAAATGAATAAGATCAATCTCCCCGCGCTTGATATGCTCCCGGATGAAGTGATGACGAATCTCAATATGTTTCATCTTGCAATTTTGAACCGGGTTGTTGGAGATCTTTATTGAACTTTAATTGTCACAATAGAGAGGCACTTTGTCACAAGTGACACGATCCAAATAATTTGTGCACAGCAACTTGCTGCAGCTACATACTCGGCCTCGGTGGACGAGAGAGAAACACAATTTTTTCTTTGAAGACCAACATACCAAAGTGTGACGAAGGAATTGGTAACCTCCTAAAGTTGACTTCCTCTCCACACGGTCTCCCACCCAATCCGAGTCCGTATATCCTATGAGATCAAATGAAGCACCTTTGGGGTACCACAGGCCAAACTTTGGGGTATGAGCCAAATATCAAAAGATTCGCTTGACCGCCACAAAGTGGCTTTCCTTAGGTGCGGATTGAAAACATGCATAAATTCCCACACTTAACATAATATCCGGCCTAGATGCACAAAGATAAGGCATGGATCCAATCATGGAGCAGTATACCTTTTGATCCACGGCTTTACCATTGGGATCACTGTCAATATAGCATTTGAGAGACATAGGAGTGTTCTCCTTGGGCGGATTGAGCTCATCTATCTTGAATTTTTTGAGCATGTGTTGAGTATATTTTTCTTGGTTGATGAAGGTTCCATGACTTCGTTGCTTGACTTCGAATCCAAGGAAGAACTTCAGCTCTTCCATCATAGACATCTCAAACTCTTTGGTCATTAGTGCGGCGAACTCATCATTGAAAGATTTGTTAGGAGAACCAAATGCAATATCATCAACATATAGTTGGCATCTGAACAAGTTCCCATTAAACCTATTTGTAAAAAGAGTGGGATCGACTTTCCCAATTTCAAACCCACGGGCGTGTAACATGTCGGTAAGGTGCTCATACCACGCACGTGGGGCCTGTTTAAGGCCATAGAGTGCCTTATAAATAACGTATACATGATTGGGGAACTTAGGATCCTCGAACTCCCGGGGTTGCTTGACATATACCAACTCCTTAAGTGGGCCATTAAGAAAAGCACGTTTCACATCCGTTTTGATATAACTTAAAATTATGATGAGATGCAAATGCAAGAAACATGTGAATAGATTCAAGGCGAGCAACAGGAGCAAAAGTTTCACCGTAGTCGATACCCTCGACTTGGGAGTAGCCTTGAGCCACCAATCTTGCCTTGTTGCGAATGACTACACCGTTTGAATCTTGCTTGTTCTTAAAGATCCACTTAGTTACAATGACATTGTGATTCTCCTTTGGTCTTGGCACCAAACTCCACACTTTGTTGCGCTCGAAGTTGTTGAGTTCATCGTGCATGGTTTCAAGCCATTCCGTGTCCTCGAGCACTTCTTGTACCTTAAGGGGTTCAATGCAAGAAACAAACGCATGATGTGCAAAAAAGTATGTTAATTGTTTATGAGTGGTTACCCCTCTATTCAAGCTGCCGTAGACGTTCTTCAAAACATGTTGTTTATGTTCAAGCTTGGCAGCTATCTTGGCGGCTCGTCTTTCTAAGATCTCCTCCTCGGAAGGTTGTGGAGCACCGTTTTGGGATGGTGTAGGAGCATCATCCTGCTGACCTTGAGTGTCATCATGAGCTTGCTCTTTATCTTGAAAATGATCTTGATGTTGAGCTTACTCGGGGGGTGTGAACTTGACCTTGGGCATCACTTGGTGTATCACCAATATCATGAGGTTGATTTTGCCCTTTATCTTGTTCACCTGAATGAGGGCCTTCACTTTGTTCTTCGGAAGCGTGTGGGTCTTGGGTTGGTGATGGTTCCACTTGAGTGGAACATTTTCCTTCTCCTTCGGCCACAAGGGGTTCCTCAATGGGTAGGAAGTGTCCCACGCACATTATTCTTATGGACTGGGGAGGAATTTAATCACCTACATCACAAAGACCACTTTGCTCCACTTAGGAGCCACTATTTTCATCAAACTCGACGTTACACGTCTCCTTAATGAGTCCATTGGACTTGTTGAGAACACGGTAAGCGCAAGAGTTTGTAGCATAACCAACAAATATGCCCTCTTGAGCTCTAGGTTCAAATTTAGACAAACGAACACCCTTTCTGAGAATGTAACACTTACACCCGAACACCCAAAAGTACTTGAGGTTGGGCTTGTTACTGGTAATAGTTTCATAAGGAGTCTTGTTCAAGCCTTTTAGAGATAAAGCCGATTAGATGCATGACATGCGGTGTTGATGGCTTTGGCCCAAAATTTGTATAGATATTTTAATTCCGACATCGTGGTTCTTGACGCGTCCATCAACGTCCGGTTCTTCCTTTCCGCAACACTATTTTGTTGAGGGGTATATGGTGCGGAGTATTGATGCGTGATCCCCTCATCACAAAGGAACTCATTCAAGGTGTACTTCTTGAACTCGGTGTAATTGTCACTTTTTATCATTAATATCTTTGCCTCATGTTGTCGTTGAGCTTCATTGTCAAAGTCAATGACGGTTTGTTGAGTCTCACTCTTCCTCTTGAAGAAGTATACCCAAGTGTATCTTGAGTAGTCATCCACAACCACCAAGAAATAATTTCTTCCCCCAAGACTATTGAAGGCTGGGGGCCAAATACATCCATGTGAAGGAGATCCAAGGGCCTTTTCGAGTAGATGATAGTCGTGGATCGGTGAGCCTTATCATGTAGCATTCCTTCTATACAAGCATTGCAAGCACGATCTTTGGCAAAACTCACATTTGCTAGTCCAAGAACGTGGTCCCTTTTGAGGAGACTTTGAAAATATCTCATATTGACATGGGCTAGCCGGCGATGCCAAAGCCAACCCACATCAAGTTTAGCCATTAGGAAAGTCACGGTCTTAGTGGGTCGCTCCAAGAAGTTAACCACATAGAGACCATTTTTGACATGCCCAACAAAGGCTACTTTAAGAGAATTGCTCCACAAAAGGGTCGTGGTGTCAACACCAAATAAGGTACTAAAACCATGAGTGCAAGTTGATGAACGGAAAGTAAATTGTATGCAAGGGTCTCAACAAGAATGACTTTCTCAATGGACAAGTCAAGAGAGATTACCACCGTACCAAGACCCAATACCATTGAACTTGTATCATCACCAAAGGAGACTTGCGTGGCCAAAGATGGATTGGTATGAATGTTCGCCACCAAGTCCTTGCTTCCGGTCATATGATTTGTTTCTCCACTATCAAGCAACCATGACACTCCTCCGGAAGAAAATTCCTACAATAGATCAATGCTTGGATTTAGGTACCTATTATTTAATGGGTCCATTGATGTTAGTAACAAGGGTCTTAGGAACCCAAATAGACCATTCAATGTACTCATAAGAAGAACCAACATATTTGTCATAAACATGCCCATCACTAGCACGACATAAAACATAAGAGGGGTTAAAATCGTTGCCCTTGTTGGAGTGGGTGGTATTTCCCATCTTGGCATTACCATCCACAACCTTGTCCTTTCTTCTCATGAGAGACATTCCCTGCTTTGACAAAGGTTTCCTTGAGCGGGGAACTTGCTTGGTCTTCACCTTCTTCTTCTTCTTCTTCTTCTTCTTCTTCTTCTTCTTCTTCTTCTTCTTCTTCTTCTTCTTCTTAGATTTGGGTGCAAACCAAATTCCTTCCTTTTCTACAACTTCCTTTTGATTGCTCAAAAGGTCATTGGGATTCTTCTCACCTTGGATACATGTCACAAGGCCTTTCTCAAGTTGCTCTTTCAACTTTGCATTCTCCTCCAAAAGGTGCACATGCTCACAACAAGGGTTAGCAGCATTGGTACTATCAATTAACAGGAGGACATGTGGCTATTTCCTTAGTATGTTTTACTCGGAGTTGATCATGAGACTCCTTGAGAGATGCATGAACACTCTTCAATGCCTTATAAGCATTTTCAGGAGTGTAAAACTCTTCCTTCAGTCTACCATGGCCAACCCCAAGTGCATCCTTATCAAATTTAAGCATAAGATTAAGGACAATAGCATGATCATGATCTTTACGTAATTTAGCCAGGTCAACATTTTGTGACTCCTCAGGAGTCAAACGAAGACTTAGCTCTTCCTCAAGAGCAATGGAAAGATATGCTATCTCATTGGCATAATCACGACTATGCCTCCCCAACTCCCCGAGAGATTCCTCTTGAGACTCAATGATATCATCGGCCTCACCAAGTTGTTCCAAGAGAGCAACAAAGTGCTTCTTGGATTCACCTTTGAGTTTACGCAAGAATTACTCATTCTCATCCTCCTTCGCCACCTCATGTTCATCCACACAATCCAACAAAGAAGGAGTGGTAGAAATAGAAGTTTTAAAGTTTGAGGTTTTGACATTGTATGTTACCTTGGTGATACCTTTGGCCATAAGGCACCTAGAAATGTGGTTCTCTATGGGGGCACCGAAGAGTGACACCTTGGTTGGGGTAGAGGCCACAATATCCATTGCCATCCTTCGCCACTAGTATATTCGTCATCAACATCATCATATTAGGCATACTCTTCTTGAGAGACCAACACCTTGTGAGGCATCTTCTTGGTGAAGTTCTTCTTTTTGGGCACGGACTTGGCCTTATCTTTGCGAATGATTTTGCCACCATTGTCTTCCCTTTTATCATTACCATAATTTTAGCAAGTCCTCACATGTTGCTTGCCTTTTGATCCACTTGAGTTGTTCTTGGAGAAGCTGGGCTTCGAGTTCCTTTTGTTACCCCAAAATTGCCTTGACGCAAGAGCCATGTGCTCGTGGTATGCATATTTTGTGTCTTCGGGGCAACTCTCTTCTTATTCCTCTTATTCTTCTTATTGAATGACTTTGGCCTTCAAGGCAAGGTTGTGTGAAGACTTCTTAGACCATTGAACACAAGCTAGAGCATTGTCGGCGGTCTTGTTCAAGATGTTCATTGCAATGAATTCATCCAACACATCACCCGAGGACAAAGTGTGAAAGTCTAGTCTTTGATGGATGGCGGAGGACATGGACTTGTTGAATGGCATGATGGCCTTGAGAAACTTCTGCTTGATCCAATTGTCATCCACATTCTTGCTTGCATGTTCTTTAAGAGCAATGGCAAGAGTCGCCACTCTCCGGTAGAGCTCATGAGGGTCCTCATCATCAAGCATCACAAATTCATCGACCTCATCAAGAACCACCTCAAAGTTGGACCGTTGAATACTTTATCTACCCTTGTACATGGAAACAATGTGTTCCCAACAATCCTTAGCTCGACTGAAAGGACGCAAGTGGGCAAGATTTTCAACAGGGAGAGTTGCTTGAAGGATAAATAAGGCGGACTGCTTGAGTTGATTGTCCGCCTCTTCTCTTGGAGTGAGGTTGCTTGGATCATGTGGGTAATAACCTTGATCAATGATTCTCCAAAGTTCTATTGAGCTGTCATTCAAATGAGACTTGATATGAAAAACCCAATTAGCTAAATCATTCTTAACAAGCTTAGTAGGAGGAGCAAGATTAACTATATGTGGTGGGTGCATCGGTCCTCCATAGACCACGGGAGGGGCATTGAGGCAAAGGTACCCGTGCCACTAGTTCCTTGAGGTATCTTGTTCTTACCAGTGCTAGCGCCCTCCTTGTCGGACTGGACATCCGATGAGGAATTAGTGGGATTAACCACTTGCAATGGATCGGTAGAGAGCTTGAGACCATCAAGGTATTCTTTAAACATGGATTTGACCTTGGTCCTCACAGAGGATTTAAGAGAGTCCATGGCCTCATTCAAATCCTCACGAGAGACCGTGTTCACACCCATGGCCTCGGGAGGTTCAACCTCCCGCTCCCCGTTGTCAACCATACTCTTCAGGTGATGAAACCCTTAATAAAGAGACGAGGCTCCAATACCAATTGAAAGGATCGATATGGTTGACTAGAGGGGGGGGGGGTGATTACGCAACTACCAATTTTTTTAAGATTTTCTTAACAAATTAGGTTTAGCAACAAAGAGGTTGTCTAGATATGAAACTAGGTGAACAACCTATATGATTCTAGCTACAATAACAACAAGAAATAAGCTTGCACAAAGTACAGGTAAGAAGTAACCACGAGTGGAACCGTTGGAGATGAGGATGTGTTACCGAAGTTCCTTCCCTTTGAGGGGAGGTATGTCTTCATTAGAGCGGTGTGGAGGCATAATGCTACCCAAGAATCCAATAAGGCCATCGTATTCTCGACACACCCTCACACAATGAGAGATGTCGTGATTCCACTAGTGGTGCACTTGAAGGCGGAAACCGGACCTTTACAAACAAGGTTGGGGCAATCTCCACAACTCAATTGGAGGCTCCCAATGAAACGACGAAGCTTCACCACAATGGAATATGGCTTCGAGGTGACCTCTTCTATCTAGGGTGCTCAAACACCCAAGATTAACAAAATCCACACATGAAAGTATGGAGGAATCAATTTTCCTTTGGTGGAAGTGTAGATCTAGGTATCCTCCTTTAATCCCTAGCAAATCAACAAGTTTGAGTGGCTAGAGAGATATAGGGCTAGAAAGCTTGAAGGGCATTAATGGAGGAGAGATAGATAGAGATAAGAGGGAGGTGGAAGAACCCCCTATTTATATAGTGCTCCTCACTTCCAATCGTTACAACTGATTTTACATGGCAGCGATACAGCCAGAGATTCAGGCGGAAGTACCGATAGGACCGGAACAACCGCCCAACCACCGGTCAACCACCACATCAAAACGAAATCTGAGACGATGGTCCCCCCGGTGTAACCGTTTGACTCGATAATGGTATAAGGTCAAGTCCCAAGCATACAACCGCTTGAGACACCGTTAGTACCGGTCGTTAGAGATCGACCGGAACAACCTCCCTTCATCCGCCCAACTACCGCTCCACAACAGAAACACGCCCGGTTGTAGGCTTGTACAACCGCCCGAGGTTGCCACTTAGGGTTAGCTAGTTGTTGGCGGTACAACCGCCCGGAGGCAACAGTACAACCGCTGGTGACCAGCTAAGGGCAGCACTCCTAGGGTATCATCCCTAGGATGGAGGTTATTCCGGATGACTTGAGCAAGCGGTACAACTGCTAGGGCCAACGGTACAACTGCCCAACATAGTTGGAAAGAAGGGCCCCTCTCTCTCTAGAATGGAAGGGTAGGATGTGGGTGACAGGAATGTGTTCGAGTATTTATTCGCCCCAAAACCTTCCAATGAGAATTCCCTCTTAATAGTACGGGATCCCTACGACCAAAGAAATAAACGCGTAGAGAACGTTGTCTTCGTTCTTCTCCGTCCAAAGGGAATGCCTAATCGTCTTGTGTCGCAGACGGGGTACCTGAAGAATTGTTGGAAATATGCCCTAGAGGCAATAATAAATTAGTTACTACCATATTTCCTTGTTCATGATAATCATTTATTATCCATGCTAGAATTGTATTGATCGGAAACTCAGATACATGTGTATACATAGGCAACACCATGTCCCTAGTATGCCTCTGATGGACTAGCTCGTTGATCAAAGATGGTTAGGGTTTCCTAGCCATGGATATGAGATGTCATTTGATAACGGGATCACATGATTAGGAGAATGATGTGATGGACAAGACCCAAACTCTAAAGGTAGCATATGATCGTGTCAGTTTATTGCTCCAGTTTTGTACATGTCAACTATATGTTCCTATGACCATCAGATCATGCAACTCGCTGACACCGGAGGAGTACCTTGTGTGTATGAAACGTCGCAACGTAACTAGGTGACTATAAAGGTGCTCTACAGGTATCTCCGAGGGTGTCTGTTGGGTTGGCGTGGATCAAGACTGGGATTTGTTACTCCGTGTGATGGAGAGGTATCTCAGGGCCCACTCGGTAACACAACATCATAACAAGCCTTGCAAGCATTGTGACTAAAGTTTTAGCCACGGGATCTTGTATTAGGGAACGAGTAAAGAGACTTTCCGGTAACGAGATTGAACTAGGTATAGAGATACCGACGATCGAATCTCGGGCAAGTAACATACCAAAGAACAAAGGGAACAACATACGGGATTAACTGAATCCTTGACATAGAGGTTCAACCGATAAAGGTCTTCGTAGAATATGTAGGAACCAAATGGGCATCTAGGTCCCGTTGTTGGGTATTGACCATAGAGGTGTCTTGGTCATGTCTACATAGTTCTCGAACTCGCAGGGTCTACACACTTAAGGTTTAGTGATGTTTTGGTAGTATAGAGTTATGTATGGTGGTGACCAAAGGTTGTTCGGAGTCCCGGACGAGATCCCGGACATCACAAGGAGCTCTGGAATGGTCCGAAGGTAAATATTGATATATAGGAATTCCTGTTTTGGTCACCGAAAAAGTTTCGGGCTCATCGATAGTGCACCGGGAGTGCCGGGAGGGTACCTGGGGACCATCGAGAGGGGTGTTTCGACCGAAGCGGCTACGTGGGCTGTGGGAGGAGGTAAACCACCCTCTGGTGGGCTGGCCGAAGCCTCCCCTAAGGGCCCATGCGACTGGAGTGGTTTGAGAGGGAAAAAACTCAAGGTGGAAAGAGTTTCCAAGTGGGAAGAAGGAGTCCTAATCCTACTAGGATTGGAGGAGGACTCCTCCTCTCCTCCTTGCGCCAAGGACAAGGGCAGGACCCTTGTTCGCCAAGCCTCCTCTCTCCCTCCTCCTATATATACTAGAGGTTTTGATGGTTTTGAAACACAGAAAAACAGCCAGGTGCTACCTATCCTCTAGATCGTAGTTTCTCCTCTAGATCGATTTCAACGGTGCTTAGGCGAAGCCCTCCTGGAATAGCTCCACCACCATCACCGCAATGCCATCGCTGTGCCGAAGAACTCATCTACCTCTTTGCTCCCTCTTGCTGGATCAAGAAGGCGGAATTCGTCATCGAGCTGTACGTGTGCTGAACGTGGAGGTGTTGTCCGTTCGATGCTAGATCGGAAGGACCGTGATCAAGATCGTGAGACGATTCGTGATTGGATCACGGGATGGATCATGATTGGATCGCGAGAAGGATCGTGATGGGATTGCGGGACGCTCGGCGATTTGGATCGCGAAGACGTTCGACTACATCAACCGCGTTTCTTAATGCTTCCGGCTTAGCAATCTACAAGGGTATGTAGATCCACTCTCCCTCTTGTAGATGCTCATCACCATGGATAGATCTTGCGTGTGCGTAGGAATTTTTTCCCCATGCAACGTTCCCCAACATGTTGATGTATGCAATCCAAGGAGTGTTGTAGCATGGGGTGGATATCGTTATTTTCTTACCTTCACTGAAGATTTGAGTAGATATAGTGTATATTTACTTAATGAAACACAAGTCTGAATCGTTTGACAAGTTCAAGCAAAATTAGAGTGAAGTTTGATATCATCGTGACAAGAAGATAAAATTTCTACAATATGATCGCGGAGGTGAATATCTGAGTTACGAGTTTGGTATATAACTTAAGACAAAGTGAAAGCTGTTTGACAACTCACGCCACCTGGAACACCATAGTGTGATGGTGTGGCCGAACATCGTAGTCGTGCTCTATTGGTATGGTGCGAACTACGATGTCTCTTATAGATTTTCCACTATCGTTTTGGGGTTATGCATTATAGACAACTACATTCACTTTAATAGGGGCACCATCTAAGTCTGTTGAGATGACACCATATGAATTTTGGTATGCAGAAACCTAAGTTATCATTTCTTAATGTTTGGGGATGTGACGCTTATGTGAAAAAGGGTTTGACCTAATGACCTCGAACCCAAAGCAGACAAATGCATCTTCATTGAATGCCCTAACTTAACAGTTGGGTAAACCTTCTATCTTAGATCCAAGCACGAAGTGTTTGTTGCTAAAAAGGGTTTTTTCTCGAGAAAGAGTTTCTCTCGAAAGAATTGAGTGGGAGGAAGATAAAACTTGATGAGGTTGTTGAACCTTTGTTTCAACCAGAGAGTAGCACAGCGCAGAAAGATGTTTCTGTGGAGCCAACGTTAGTTGAAGAGGAAGTTAATGATGATGATCATGAAGCTTCGGATCGAGTTACTATCAAACCTTGTAGGTCGACAAGTACGTGTACTTCTCCTGAGTGGTACGACAACCCTGTCTTAGAGGTCATGTTGTTGGACAACAATAAACCTACGAGCTATGGAGAAGCGATGATGGGTCCGGATTCTAACAAATGGCTAGAGGCCATGAAATCTGACAAAGGATCCATGTATGAAAACCAATCATAGACTTTGGTAGACTTGCCCGTTGAATGGCAGGTCGTTGAGTACAAACGGACCTTTAAGATGAAGACAGACGCTGATGGTGAATGTCACCATTTATAAAGCTCGACTTGTCGCAAAGAAGTTTCTGCCAAGTTCAAGGAGTTGACTATGATGAGACTTTCTCACTCATAGCGATGCTAAAGTCTGTTGGAATTATGTTAGCAGTTGTTGCATTTTTCAATTATGAAATCTAGCAAATGGATTTCAAAACATCGTTTCCTTCCTTGAGGAAAGGTTGTATGAGATACAACCAGAAGGTTTTGTCAGTCCTAAGGATGCTAAAAGGTGTGCAAGCTCCAGTGATCCTTCTATGGACTGAAGCAAGCATCTCGGAGTTGGAATGTACGCTTTGATGAGGTGACCAAAGGTTTTGAGCCTATACAAAGTTTATGAGAAACTTGTATTTACAATAAAGTGAGTGGGAGCACTATAGAGTTTCTGATAAGCATATGTGGATGACATATTGTTGATCAGAAATGATGTAGAATTTCTAGAAAGCATAAAGGGTTGTGTGAAAAGAGGTTTTGAAAGGAAGACCTTGATAAATCTACCTAATTGTTGGGCATCAAGATCTATAGAGATAGATCAAGATGCTTGATGAGATTTCAATGAGTACATACCTATCACGCCCAAGATGCGATCCTATCCTTATTTCGCCACGAGGGCCTCGACAGGGATAGAAGCGCATCTCGTCGTGTTGCAAGAATGGATATCATTACAAGTACGTGTATGGAAAATATGAATATATGGAATTGGCTTACACTCGCCACAAGCTACATTAATATCACATCAATACATCAACACATTCAGACATCATACAGAAGAGTAGGGTTCGATTACGAATGAAATGAAACGACAAAATGACATCCATCCTTGCTATCCCAGGCTGCCGCCTGGAACCCATCCTAGATTGATGAAGAAGAACATGAACTCCAAACAAACAAGCATCATGCTCACGTTCAATCATCGCATTACTTGTACCCGCAACTGTTGTTGTAGTAATCTTTGAGCCACAGGGACTCAGCAATCTCATTTCGAAGGGTATCAAGACTATTAAAGCTTAATGGGTGAGGTATGGTTAAGTGGTGAGGCTGCAACAAGCGAATAAGCATTTATTTGAGTGGCTAACTTACGAATATAGAAATTAAAGTATGGTGGTCTACGAATCAAGGACGTGAACTACCAATGATCACTAAGTGATCCTGAACACCTACTTACGTCAATCATAACCCCACCGTGTTCTCTCTCGCATTAGGACTCATGAGAAGAGACAGTCATGGTTACGCACACAATTGGTGTATTTTATTTGAGTTTACTTCAGGTTTGCTATGAACGTGTATTAAACAAAATATCCAAGTTGCCACATAACCGTGGGCACGACTTTCCAAAATATTTAACCCTGCAGGGGTGCTCCAACTCATCCATCACAAATTAACCACACGCAATGGGAATAACCTCGACCACGGATCTTGTGATCTTCCTAGGAAATTCCATAGGAAATCCGCCACCACGAGTTAGCCCAAAGAAAAACCGGAATTCCTCACTCAAGACGTTCGGGAAAGGTAAAACAAATCCAGCAAGGCCTCCCAATGAGCCAGATCCGCAGCTAGAGCCGTGCGCTCTCTATCCACGGTCATCATCCATCTATGCGAAGTGGACGGTAGCCTGAAAATGCCTCGAGTTGCCCCGACATGGCACCACCGACTGCTAGATAGGTATACCAACACTCATGAGGAGCACTGGCCTGGTTGGTTGATTAAAGATCCTCAGGTTAATTACTCCCTATGTAGGTTTATTAGTTATTAGGCAAATGTACTACCAATGTTGGGCCTTCCAGACAAGCTTTATCCTAAAACGAAAATCAAGGGGGTCCCCATAACAACCCCGAGCATGTTAGGAGCGCTCAATTATGGAACATAACACCAGTTCACAAGTAACTAGGGCGGCAAGAGTGGAACAAAACACCGAGCAAAAAGGCCAAGCCTTCCACCCTTTACCAAGTGTATAAGTGCATTAAATTAAATAACAATAATATTGTGATAACAAAAGAATGTCCATGTTTTCACATGGAAGCAATTGCACCTGCAGCTAGAAACGCTATAAGAAGGGCTGAGCAAGCGGTAACATAGCCAAACAAAGGTTTGCTGGGATGTGAAGGGGTTAGAGACTTTTCATGGCAATGTTGAGAAGCTTGACAAACATGTGGTAGGTAGCGAGACATAACAATAAAAGCGGGACAACTAGTATGGAAATGATAGTAGTGGTATCCAGGGAAATGTGTCATCTTTCTTGAGATCCCGCTCGGAAGAAGAACGAGTCCATGAAGAAGACGAGCCAACGTAGTCGAACAAATCCTCACACTCCGAACGCTTTCGGAACTCTATCAAGAAGAAGCAATCCAGAGCAACAATCAACACACGGGAAACACCATAACATATGCGTGACATGATGCACAAAAAATATGATGCATGTCCGGTTTAAATATGCAAGGCATGGCAAATCATATCAGACAACTACTACACATTAAAGTGAAGCTCAACATGCAACGAGTTGCATATTGACAAAACTCCATGTTTGAATTATTTAGTTCACTCTCGTTTATGTACTCATCAATATTAAATTTCATTAAACATGGCAAGAGGTGAAGCATGAACAACTATATCATCTAGGCATTTTAAATGAGGCCGGAAGCAACATATATCATTTCCGAAACGACCTCATATGCATATTATGATTTTGGTCCAGATCTGTCCTAAGCATGTTTTATAGTTTTTAAACAACAATATAAAGTATGCCATGATATTCTACACTTTTTTCTGGTCAAGTTACATATATAAAACATTTCCATCGGAGCTACGGTTAATTAGTTATGAAATAAATCATTTTCACATGGCAATTATGAAAATCAATGCAAACAGCAAGGTTAAACATTTTTATCACATGTGAAAGTTTGATATTGTGAAAATACATAAAATTCTGAACATTTTTCATATATAATGTATTTACATGCGATGGACGGTTATTTAGATATTAGCAATTTAAAAAATATGGGTTTTTGTGTAAATCTCAAATTCTCTGGTTAATTAGATAAATTCGCAGCAGGATAAAAAAACACTATCGCCCAAATCTGTAATAGGGCCCGAACAGAACATGGGTGCAAGGTAGCTAAATCACACACGGGCATCAAATAGATGCAAGCGGGGGGGGGGGGGGGTCGGTTCACCCATGGGCCTCATGGGCCGGCTCTGGGCCAAGGTGGCGCTGGGCGTGGCTCCTGGTGCGGCCGAGGAGGGCGGCAGAGCGGTCAACATGAGTGGCGGTTGGGGCTACGTTCTCCTCCCATGCTCAGCATGAGCAGGGGGTATGGCGGTGCGACAGCGCGACAGATCCCGGCAGGGTTAGGCGAAGGAGGGTGCGGAGAAGCCTCAGAATGGGGAGATCCGGCCGGCGGGCACCAGATCCGGCAGAGAAGGGCGGCAGGCGGCGGCTCGGGGGGCCCGGTGGTGAAGGTCCTGCATCCAGGGTGGCCTGGACAGGGAAGAGAGAGAGGGGTTAGGGGAAGAGAGAAGAGAAGGGAGAAGAGAGAAGGAGAGGATGAAGGGGGGCGCGAGGGGAGCTCGCCGGCGTCGAGGCTCGCCGGAGCTCCGGTGGCCGCTCGGGTGGCGGGGTCGGGCACGCGGCTCTGGATCGGGGCTCCTCCCGATCCATGCTCGAGGATGGGCGGCTGGTGCGCGCGGGCCTACTCGGGCCCAGATGGGCTCTGGCGGGCCACCGGCGGCTAGGAGGTGGGAGGAGGCAGCGGCGTGGATTTCGAGGGGAGACCTAGGGTTTCCCAATTAGGTAGGGATGGGGCTCTATTTATAGCAATTAGGGGCTAGGGATAGCTATTTTCATCTTTTTTCAGACTGTTCGATCTCGATCGGACGGCCCGGAAGCGAAGGGGTACTAGGTGGGCTTCGTAGAGGGGTGTGGTCTGAAGAGAGAGGGAAGTTGTGGCCCGTGACACGAGGTTTTAAACAGCGAAAAACGTGCGACGAATAACCGATAACCGCATTGCTACGGTTGACCGATAGGGTATCAAACGAACTCGGAATGCGACGAAATTTGGCACGCGGTCTACCTACATTATAATAAGACCACATGCCAGGTATCGACCCAATCCGAGAATATTTTCCGTGCGCTCTAAAAACGGGTTTTCTTTAATGATGCCACGAGCGCATGCATGTGTGGTTGGTCTCGAAAGGTTGACGACATGAACGGAGAGAACCGACAACTACTCACGGATGCAAATTTTTGAAAACAAGTGACGATGCTATGTAGGTGATGCGAATGATGCGATGATGAATGCGACAACCAAACGAAACACAAACGAGAATGGAAATAAAAGGGGAATCTTCTGGAGCGTCCGTCCCGGGCTGTTATAACTCTCCTCCACTACACGAGGATCTCGCCCCGAGATCTAGAATGAGAAGGGGAAGAGAAAGATCAAGAGGTAAAACTTAGTTGCTCCTTTGACAAACGAGTGAAACAAACGAAACTTGAAGTTAACAAAGATATGAAGAATGATATGAGAAACAAGGAAGAATTCACAAGAAATTTTGGCAGCACTTCGGTAGGAAAGAGAGACAAAATTTGATAAGATGGAAAGAACTTGAAAAGAGAGCCACAAAAATTTGGTTGTATTAGAATCAAAACTTCGTAAGATGGAAAGATCATGAAAAGATTTCACAACACTCCGGTTAATGGACAAGCAAGGGAAGAGCATGATCTTAATAAAAACAATATGATAGATTGAAGAGAGCAACATCATAAAGCCTCCGGAGCAGAAGACTAGAAGCTAGGTTATTGGAGAGAAGAGACAGAGAAGAACTGACAACTTCTACCACCATTGAACTTGAAAAGCATGGTTGAACAGAGTTGATGGAGAATCAACAACGTAAAGATTAGCTTGTTGTGGGCTTATGGGAAACATCTCAGAATTATGAGGTGACAACCTGCCACAACAGAAACAATTGATTGCACGATAGAAACAAGATATGCAAAACTTCTTTCACCAAGAGATAAAACTTGGACCATTTATGACACCACGATTGCAACAATCCTTAGGAAATGCTTTAGGTGAAATCCAACCCAAGATAACTCCGAGAAGACATGATGGGTTTACTTATGTCATTCTTGACAATTTGCCTTCGAGACTCCTCATAATAAAGAAATTAGTAATACCATCTCAAAATACAATGGAGAAGGAATTGAACTTAGAAATCCAAGATAAAGAACACTTCAGCACCTCCAACAAGAATTTTGAAGAACACTTCAAGAAAGTATTAACTCCTTGACGAACCAGCATGAAGAAGCATCAGGATGAACTCCGGAATTAAATGATGATAGAAAAGAATTGAAGGTAGAAAAATAACAAGATTAAGGCCTTGCTATGAAATTAAATGAAGCTTAGCGACAAGATACTTGAGAAAACTAGGAACTCTGGAAAGAAAGGATGAACAACTTGGGATAAGGAATTTGATATCATGAACAACTCCGGAAGAAGGATTGAAATCGCTTGGATGAAACAAGAATAAGAATTATGATATGCCTATCCTTCATAAAGTTAAATTGATGACAAGCCACGGATTTTGCACACCACTTATTCTTCTTGCAAAGAATTGAAGAGGAAGAGAGGATAGGTCACAAACTTGAAGAAGTCTTGCACGAGAACACCGATAAGAATTAGAAACTAAAGAGGATAATACAAATGAATGATATAACATGAGAACAAAGAGAGCATGATCCACCTAATAGAAAACTTGAACGAAGCACCAGAATAGATGAGATATGAACGAAGGGACAACAATTGAGAAGAATTTGAGAATGAAAGTTGAAAGCTGAGAACGAAGAAATCTTGTGAAATGAAGGCCTTCGGAGGATCGAGAAATGAAAACTACTCTGAATGCACCGGATAGATATGGGAGAAATTTATCATGAATAGAAACAATTTGATAGGAAAGCACCAAGATAAGATGAAAAATGAGAATGCACCAAGATTAAGAGAAACTCTCCTTGGGTGTTCAATACTGAGAATAATGACGAGAAGCAACACCATGAATTACTGAGACACTCCGGAACAATGAATAAGGAAAGGTTGAGCTAATGATGAAAATAATTTGAAGCGATCTTGGAGAGGGAATATGACTGAAGAAAATCATTCTTACGTCATATTTAAAAAGAACTTGAGGACATCTCCGAAAAGATTAGAAGAGCGAGGTAAGATCCTGGGGAAAAACATGTGGGTTATGGCCCACTCAAAGAAAACTCCGTTGAAACAATTGCTTAGAAAGAGAGATTGCACCGGTACAAATTAGAATTGGATGAGGTGAGACCCTCGAAATAATTTGGAAGGATTGAAAGAAAACATGAATCTTCTGAGATATCTTCAACACTTCAGAAGAATAGAGATATGAATAAGCAAGGGAGGCTTAGATAAGAATTCCAACATGGGAGAGCAATTAGAGAATGGAAATGATATGATGAACACCAAGAATTTGAATTGAATCCACCGAAAAAGAAAACAAAGATGAATACTAATAAATGATAAACTTGAGCACTGAGCATCTTCACAACGAATGACCGGATACGATGCAGAAGAAAGATAGCGAAAGCATTTCATGAAAAGAAAGGCACTTGGATGAGACTTAATCATTGAAGAAAATGGGCGAGAGGGTGGAAAACAAAGAAAACTTGGAACAGATGAGACAGACACTGGACAAGAATATGAGGATTGATCTTGCACATATTGAAAATGATAGAATTCACTTAAAAAGAGCACACTGGATGAAAAGAATTTCATGAAAAGTCCAGTTGAACAACGGATTAGCATTCCCATATAATATGAGAACACTACTTAGAAAAGATAATCACCACTTGACATCGAAGCAACTTGAATTACCATATTCAAAAGAAAACAAAGGATGAGGCTTACAAAACAAGTCGGAACAAATGCATAACAGAGATTTCGCTCGATATTTTCATGGTAAGGTTCACACGGGCTCGATCTTATAGTAGCCATCATGTGCAAGGCAGTGCACACGACATACGATGCGTCCCCGAGTCGTAGCAAGCTACAATGACTCTTTAAGACACAACGAGACCGCTGTAAGAAAGACTATGAACAAACGAATCCGCTAGATGTCGAACCCCAACCTCACATCATGATCTGTAGGAAGATAGCCTAGGTAGCTACTTGAATTCCCACCTGAGAACTCCCGAAATCTTCCTGGTTATGCAATCTAGTGTTGGGGATGCAAGGAGGTAATATCTCACACAACTAACAAGTCCTACACCCCAATTGTATCCATCCTTCAACACATAACCAGAGGCTTCGGAAACTCAACTATCTCGGACCCTCGAAAACACAACGATACTAAACATGGCAGTACCCCGGACGCCTCCCCAGTACTAGGCGACTCCGACCTTATCTCGCTACGAAAAGTATTGAAGTAATTTCGAACATCCTCCGTCATGAGATACTAATGAAACTGAACGATAATGATGTGTCAAGAATCCCCTGGAGCTCAACTCCCCGAAAGAAATCAAGTCATATAGGAGGCACCAAGACAGAACTCTGTCACATCCCAAAATATCTTTGCGATCCTAAAAAAAATTGAGCGAGAAGAGGGTAAAATGAAAATTCCTAAGTCATAATTCCTCACCAGAGCATAGAAGAGAAGTAAAAAGAATCCTACTCTCCTATATAACTAGACTCAAAATAGTTTTTCACCAGACTCGACCAGGTTCAATCAATCAATGGGTCTCCTAGGTTGGTACAGGGTCTGATACCAACTTGTCACGCCCAAGATGCGATCTTATTCTAATTTTAGCACGAGGGCCTCGATAGGGATAGAAGCGTAGCTCGTCGTGTTGCAAGAATGGATATCATTACAAGTACATGTATGGAATAGATGAGTATATGGAATGGGCTTACACTCACCACAAGCTACATTAATATCACATCAATACATCAACAGATTCAGATATCATACAGAAGAGCAGGGTCCGACTACGAACGAAATCAAACAACAAAATGACATCCATCCTTGCTATCCTTGGCTGCCGCCTGGAACCCATCCTAGATTGATGAAGAAGAAGAAGAACTCCAAACAAACAAGCATCACGCTCACGTTCAATCATCGCATTACTTGTACTTGCAACTATTGTTGTAGTGATCCGTGAGCCACACGGACTCAGCAATCTCATTTCCAAGGGTATCAAGACTATTAAAGCTTAATGGGTGAGGTATGGTTAAGTGATGAGGCTGCAGCAAGCGACTAAGCATTTATTTGAGTGGCTAACTTACGAATATATAAAGTAAAGTATGGTGGTCTACGAATATATAAAGTAAAGTATGGTGAACTAGCAATGATCACTAAGTGATCCTGAACACCTACTTACGTCAATCATAACCCCACCGTGTTCCCTCTTGGATAAGGACTCACGAGAAGAGACAGTCACGGTTACGCACACAGTTGGTGTATTTTATTTGAGTTTAGTTCAGGTTTGCTATGACCAGGTCTTAAACAAAATATCCAAGTTGCCACATAACCGCGAGCACGGCTTTCTGATAGATTTAACCCTACAGGGGTGCTCCAACTCATCCATCACAAATTAACCACACGCAGCGGGAATAACCTCAACCATGGATCTCATGATCTTCCTAGGCAATTCCACAGGAAATCCGCCACCTCGAGATAGTCCGAAGAAAAACCGGAATTCCTCACTTAAGATGTTCGAGAATGGTAAAACAAATCCACCAAGGCCTCCCGGTGAGCCAGATCCATAGCTAGATCCGTGCGCTCTCTATCCACGGGTATCATTCGTCTATGCGAAGTGGACAGTAGCCTAAAAATGCCTCGAGTTGCCCTAAGGTGGCACCGCCGACTGCTAGGTAGGTGGACCAACACTCATGAGGAGCACTGGCCCGGTTGGTTTATTAAAGATCCTCGGGTTAATTACTCCCTATGCAAGTTTATTAGTTATTAGGCAAATGTACTACCAATGTTGGGCCTTCCAGACAAGCTTTATCCTAAAACAAAAATCAAGGGGGTCCCCATAACAACCTTGAGCATGTTAGGAGCGCTCAGTTATGGAACATAACACCGGTTCACAAGTAACTAGGGCGGCAAGAGTGGAACAACACCGAGCAAAAAGGCCAAGCCTTCCACCCTTTACTAAGTGTATAAGTGCATTAGATTAAATAGCAATAATATTGTGATAACAAAAGAATGTCCATGTTTTCACATGGAAGCAATTGCACCTGCAGCTAGAAACACTATAAGAAGGTCTAAGCAAGCGGTAACATAGCCAACCAAAGGTTTCCTGGGATGTGAAGGGGTTAAAGGCTTTTCATGGCAATGTTGGGAGGCTTGACAAACATGTGGTAGGTAGCGAGACACAATGGTAAAAGCGGGACAACTAGCATGGCAATAATAGTAGTGGTATCCAAGGAAATATGTCATTTTTCCTGAGATCTCGCTCGGAAGAAGAACGAGTCCATGAAAAAGACAAACCAACGTAGTCGAACGAATCCTCACGCTCCGAACGCTTTTGGAACTCTATCAAGAAGAAGCAATCCGGAGCAACAATCAACACACAGGAAACACCACAACATATGCGTGACATGATGCACAAACAAATATGATGCATGTCCGGTTTAAATATGCAAGGCATGGCAAATCACATCAAACAACTACTACACATTAAAGTGAAGCTCAATATGCAATATGAGTTGCATATTGACGAAACTCCACGTTCAAAGTATTTAGTTCACTCTCGTTTAGGTACTCATCAATATTAAATGTCGTTAAACATGGAAAGAGATGAAGCATGAACAACTATATCATCTAGGCATTTTAAATGAGGCCGGAAGCAACATGTATCATTTCCGAAACGACCTCATATGCATATTATGATTTTGGTCCAGATCTGTCCTAAGCATGTTTTCTAGTTGTTAAACAGCAATATAAAGTGTGCCATGATAGTCTACACATTTTCCCGGTCAAGTTACATATATAAAACATTTGCATCGGAGCTACGGTTAATTAGTTATCAAATAAATCATTTTCACATGGCAATTATGCAAATCAATGCAAACAGCAAAGTTAAACATTTTTATCACATGTGAAAGTTGGATATTGTGAAAATGCATAAAATTCTGAACATTTTCATATATAATGTATTTACATGCGATGGATGGTTATTTAGATATTAGCAATTTAAAAACATGTCTTTTTGTGTAAATGTAGAATTCTCTGGTTAATTAGCTAAATTCACAACAGGATAAAAAAACACTATCGGATCAAATCTGCAATAGGGCCCGAACAGAACATTGGTGCAAGGTAGCTAAATCACACACGGGCATCAAATAGATGCAAGCGGGGGGGGGGGGTCGGCTCACCCATGGGCCTCATGGGCTGGCTCGGGGCCGAGGTGGCTCTCGGCGTGGCTCCAGGTGCGGCCCAGGAGGGCAGCGGAGCGGTCAACACGAGTAGCGGCTAGGGCTTCGTCCTCCTCCCGTGCTCAGCATGAGTAGGGGGCATGGCGGTACGACGGCGTGGTAGATCCCGGCGGGGCTGGGCGAAGGAGGGCGTGGAGAAGCCTCGAAATGGGGAGATCCAGCCGGCGGGCACCGGATCCGGCGGAGAACAGTGGCAGGCGGCGGCTCAGTGGTCCCGGCGATGGAGCTCCTGCATCCATTGCGGCCTGGACAGGGAAGAGAGAGAGGGGTTAGGGCAAGAGAGAAGAGAAGGGAGAAGAGAGAAGGAGAGGAGGAAGGGGGCGCGAGGGGAGCTCGCCGGCGTCGGGTCTCGCGAGAGCTCCGATGGCCGGCTGGGTGGCAGGGTCGGGCGCGCGGCTCTAGATCGGGGCTCCTCCCGATCCACGTTCGGGGACGGGCGACTGGTGCGCGCGGGCCTGCTCGGGCCCAGATGGGCTCTGGCAGGCCGGCGGCGGCTGGGAGGTGGGAGTAAGCGGCGATGCGGAATTCTAGGGGAGACCTAGGGTTTCCCAATTAGGTAGGGATGGGGCTCTATTTATAGCAATTAGGAGCTAGAGATAGCAGTCTTCATCCGTTTTCGGACTGTTCAATCTCGATTGGACGATCCGGAAGTGGAGGGAGACTAGGTGGGCTGTGTAGAGGGGTGTGGGATGAGGGGAGAGGGAAGTTGCAGCCCGTGATACAAGGTTTTAAACAGCAAAAATCATCCGACGAATAATCGATGACCGCATTGCTACGGTTGACCGATGGGGTATCAAACAAACTTGGAATGCGACGAAATTTGGCAGGCAGTCTACCTACACTATAATAAGACCGCATGCCAGGTTTCGATCCAATCCAAGAATATTTTTCGTGTGCTTTAAAAACGGTTTTTTAACGATGCCGCGGGCGCGTGCATGTGTGGTTGGTCTCGAAAGGTTGACGACACGAACGGAGAGAACCGGCAACTACTCACGGATGCAAATTTGTTATTCATCATAGAGGTGTCTCGGTCATGTCTACATAGTTCTCGAACCCGCACGGTCTGCACACTTAAGGTTCCGTGATGTTTTGGTAGTATAGAGTTATGTATGGTGGTGACCGAAGGTTGTTCAGAGTGTTGGATAATATCCCGGACATCACGAGGAGCTCCAAAATGGTCTGGAGGTAAATATTGGTATATAGGAAGTCTTATTTTGGTCGTTGGAAAAGTTTCGGGCTCATCGGTAGTGTACCGGGAGTGCTGGGAGAGTACCGGGGGACCATCAGGACGGGTGTTTCGACCCAAGAGGCTACATCGGCTATGGGAGGAGGTAATCCAGCCTCTGGTGGACTGTCTGTGCCTCCCCTAAGGGCCCATGTGGCTAGAGTGGTTTGAGAGGGAAAAAACTCAAGGTGGAAAGAGTTGCCAAGTGGAAAGGAGGAGTCCTAATCCTACTAGGATCGGAGGAGGACTCCTCCTCTCCTCCTTGCGCCAAGGACAAGGGCTGGCCCCTTGGGCGCCAAGCCTCCACTCTCCCTCCTCCTATATATACTAGAGGTTTTGAGGGTTTTGAAACATAGAAAAACAGCCACGTGCTACCTATCCTCTACATCGTAGTTTCTTCTCTAGATCGATTTCAGCGGTGCTTAGGCAAAGCCCTCCTAGAATAGCTCCACCACCATCGCTGTAGCACCATCACGATACCGGAGAACTCATCTACATCTCCGCTCCCTCTTTCCGGATCAAGAAGGCGGAATTCATGATGTACGTGTGCTGAACGCAAAGGTGTAGTCCATTCGACGCTAGATTGGAAGGACCGTGATCAAGATCGCGAGATGATTCGTGATTGGATCGCGGGATGGATCATGATGGGATCGCGGGATGGATCGTGATTGGATCACAAGATGGATCATGATGGGATCGTGAGATGCTCCGCGATTTGGATCGCGAAGATGTTTGACTACATCAACCGTGTTTCTTAACGCTTCCTCCTTAGCGGTCTACAAGGGTATGTAGATCCACTCTCCCTCTCGTAGATGCTCATCACCATGGATAGGTCTTGTGTGTGCGTAGGATTTTTTTTGTTTCCAATGAAATGTTCCCCAACAAGAACTTGACACACGATTACATAACAAAGTGAGGTGTCATCATCGCCAAACACTAAGGTAAGAGAATGCCCTTACAACCCGTTTACTCAAGCTTCCATAGACGTTCTGCAAAACATGTTTGTAATGTTGATGCTTGGAAGCGATATTGGCGGCTCATTGTTCTAATATCTCCTCAATGATTCCATTGGACTTGCTGAGGACACTATAAGCGTGAGAGTTTGTGGCATAACCAACAAATATGCCCTATAGATATCTAGGTTCGAATTTAGACAAACAAACACCTTTCTTGAGAATGAAACACTTACAACAAAACACCCTAAAGTACTTGAGGTTGAACTTGTTGCCGGTAAGTATATCATAAGGAGTGTTGTTCAAGCCTTTGTGGAGGTAGAGTGGATTAGATGCATGACATGCAGTGTTGATTGCTTCAGCCCAAAAGTTGTACGGATATTTGTATTCCGCCATCATGGTCCTTGTTGCGTCCATGAACGTTCAGTTCTTCCTCTCTGCAACACCATTTTGATGAGGGGCATATGGTGCGGATTATTGATGCATGATCCTCTCATCACTAAGAAACTCATCCGAGGTGTAGTTCTTGGTGTCGTTGTCACTTCTAAGCATCATTATCTTTGCCTCATGTTGATGTTGAGCTTCATTTGCAAAGTCGATGATGGTTTTTTGTGTGTTGCTCTTATTCTTGAGTAAGTATACCCAAGTATATCTTAAGTAATCAACTGTAACATCCCAAAATTCCATTTTGGAATGTTATGAAATATAGCTATGCATCTATCATCATCATTGCTTGCATGTATGTATTAGTTGAAATGCCTTCTCTGAATTTCTGAAACCCCCTTTCTACTTTCAATGTGTGGCTTTCACCTATTTGAAAATCTTGGTAAAAAGTTCAAATAAGAGAGGAGGAACATGACACTCCACACTAGGACCTAATTGGTGATTTATTTGAACAATAAAAACCAGGGGTTGTTTTGAAAATATTTGCAAAAAGGATTTAAAAACAATTAGGCAATTTCTGAAAATAATAATTTTTTTAAAGCGTTCAAATGACAGAATAAAAACGTTCAATAAATGGCATTTATTATTCTGTTAATTTTGATATATAATACTCCTATATTTAGAAATGTTTTGAATGCTTTTAAAGATGTTTTACTGCTCTGGTTAATAAAAACAGTAACGGTTTTGTAATTAAACGGGCCGGCCCACGGGCAGTTATTCGCGAATTTATTATCGACCGGTCGACCGACGCGCAGTAACCGCTCCTTCTCTCACTGACACCGGGTCCCACCCCGACCGACCATTCGCACCGCGCGGTCATCTCCCTCCTCCCCGCACGCGCCGGAGATCCTCGCCGGCAGTTTCTTCCCTCCCCGGATCTCCCTCCTCTCTCCTTCCCCTGCACCCCCCGAGCACCCTATAACTAGCGCTGCCCCTCCTCTCTCCATTTCCCCCCGAACCCCCTCTCTCCCGTCGCCAGACCATCGCAGGAGAGCTCGCCGGAGTTACTCCGACCACCGAACCTTTCCCCACTCGTGCCCGTCGCCTCGGTTGTCCACTCGCCCCTCCGACCCGACCATTCGACGCCGGACGTCAACCGCAGTCGCCCGGACCCCTTCAACGCCTCCCTCGACCACCGGAGCCCCTCGTCGACGACCTCGCCACCTCGGAACCCGCCGGAGATTCCCTCGCCGGCGAACCCATCCACTATGAGCACCCCCACCCGTTCGATCTGGATCTGACGATCCAGATTAGATCGTTTCTATTCGCGATCCGGTATCCTTTTAGGTTCGGTTGACCGCCCGTAACCCCGCTCGAACACCCCCCCCTTAGCCATTCATAGGCTGCCACGTAGCCCCTGGCCGTCCGATAGTTTTTTGTTTTTTTTCTGTTTTGTTTTAGTTAACAAAAACTTTTCAAAATTTGTTTTAGCTATATCTTTTAATTTGTTTAATGTTTTGAGTTGATTCTTTTTGCAATAGCTCACATTTTTCATGTAGTTTCACCCTGTACTTTTAAATTTCAAATTTGACCTATAAAATGTGAATTGAATCAAATTTGCTCAAAACATTCAAATCTGAATAACTAGAGTTTGAAAATAGATTTTGACATGAATCTTTTTGCTATTGTTTGGTCTTAGTTAGGACTATCAGATTGCTTAGTTTGAGGATTTTTAGGATAATTTTGATTAGTGTTCTTGCTATAAACAATTTCTACCTATTAGTTAGTATAGTTTTATTTACTTAGTTTTAGTTAGTTTAAATTAGATTTAGTTTTAATTTGTTTAGTAGGTTCTATTGATTAAACTTTAGGTGTTCTACTTACTGTTAATAAAAATATAAAATTGTTTAGTTTATTTCTTTGTTAATATAGGAATCACAACTTCTTTTCAAATAGGTTTAATTTGATTAAAACAACTAGTTAGTAATAGTTTTTATTTCAACAAAGTTTTATATAATTTAATTCTGTTTTCTAAGACAACTTTATTTGTACATTCTTTCCTGTTAAGAACATGTTTTGTTAATAAATAATAAGTTTTGTTTTGCTCTTTTGTTAGTAAAACTATAGTTGTTTCATATAGTGTTTATCAAAACTTTTAAAAACTTTACTAAAGTTTTTCCCAACAAACTTTAATGAATTCAATTCTATTATTAATAAAATATTTTATTGTTTTCTTGCTGTCAACTATTGTTCTGTTATTACAAATAGGTTTTGTTATATTAGTAGTGTTATCAATCATCTTTTAGAAAACAAAACTTTGTGTGTTTTCTTGCTTGTGATTTTTATGCATTTGTTTTGTCTTGATTGGTTACTAGTTCATGGTTGATGGTTGTGAGTTACATTATTTTGTTGTATGCTTATTGAGTGCTCTTGTTTGCTTCGTTAGATTATCCGGAGTGCGAAGCTTGTTACTTAGAGTCACTCACGTACGAAGATCATCAATCAGGCAAGTCACTTTGATCATGTTTACCCATGTTTTATATGCATTAGTTCTACCATCTTCCCCAATTGTATGCAAGATAGGTTAGTTGGAAACTTGGTTACATTGTAGTAGTATCATGTGGTAGGAACCCCCTCTCAACCCTTGACACATTGGCCCCGGGAAACGTTGTTTTACATTTTGCTATGCTACTAGTAGACGGGGTTGGATGTGTCATTCATGAGAGTTGTGAGGTAATAATATCAAGACCTACATAATGATCAAGATTTCAAGACTCCGAGTTTTCAACATACCTCTAGGTGGATGATGGTTGAACGGCACCCTGGAGAAACCAGTGGATTTGCCTAGGTGTTGCTGGAGATGGCCAGTATTCACGCGGAAAGATCCACCCAGGCACAAAGAGATGGATGGGTGCTTCAAGACCCAAGGCTTACCTGCACAGCCACAAGTCATTATGGGCTCTGGCTTGGTTGGATATCGTGGTGACCCTGGACAGGCGATGCTACGAGATGTAGAAGAACGGTAGGAAAGGATGGGCACCGACAGAGTCGTAGGGAAACCCTTTGGAAGATCATGTTTTGGTCATCCGTTTCTCAAACACCCTGAAGTGCGAGAAATCAAACGGAGGCGACCAAATCTTGTGGGGAACATGTGCAAAGCTCTGCAGAGTACTCAAACCTAATCGATTAGCCGTGTCCACGGTCATGGACGACTTGAGCCAAAGGTACTGAAACATTCGGAATTCTCAACACAAGTAATATGATGATGTGGGTATTAACAATTTGGGTATGAGAATTGGTTGGTGGAACCATCTCATTAATCAACCAACTTAGTAATATTTTTGCTTAGCCCTCTCTTGATGTAGGAAAAATTGGCTTTACGCAAAAACTTACCACCCCACCTGCCATATAAGCATATAGACTAGATGATTATCTTTTCACCCCTCTCTTGTGACTTTGCCGGCATATTCCATATGCTGGCCTACACGGCTGCAACGTATCATGTTGCAGAGTACTTTTCTGACCAGGAGTGAGGACACGTTCTACGCTCGGTGAGATGCCCTTGGAGTCAGATGGACTCATCTACCTTCGACGCTTCCGCAAGATTTAGACATTCTCATGAGTTGGCCTTCGACCACTTTATTGTAATGGTTATTGTAATAAAGGACTCGATATGAGATTTCAATTAATATAATGCTGTGTGATTTCCCTTTGATATATAAATTGATGTACCGTGTGTGTACCAGCATGATCTTGGGATGGTACGGAAACACCGGAGATTCGACCTTACAGGTCGGGTCGCTACATCAACCACAACCGACAAGCAACATTTTGTTCACCCAAGACTAACGAAGGATGGAGGACCGAAGTGATCCATGTGAAGGAGCTCCAAGGGACTTTTCGAATAGATGATAGTCGTGGGTCGGTGAGTTGTCTCATGTAGCTTCCCTTCGATACATGCACTACAAGAATAATCTATGGCAAAACTCACATTTGGTAGTCCACGAACATTATACCCATTGAGCAGACTTGGCAAAGATCTCATATTGACATGGGCTATCCGGTGATGCCATAGCCATCCCACATCAACTTTACCCATTAGGCAAGTCGCGGTCTTAGTGGGTCGCTTCGAAAACTTAACCAGATAGAGACTATTTTTGACATGCCCAACAAAGGCTACTTTAAGAGACCTGCTCCACAAAAGGGCCAAGGTATCAACATCAAAGAAGGTAGAAAATCCCATGAGTATAAGTTGACGAAAGGAAAGTAAATTGTATGCAAGGGTCTCAACATATACACATGTCAATTTGCACAAGCAATGGGTCCACTACATATGTGTTTCTCTACAAGAACAATGTGTTTAACAATCTGACCTATTTAAAACTCCTAAAGCAATATCTGAATAGTAAGTCATAAATTTGGTTCACATCCCATCCTATTAAGAATAGATGCACAAGACTAGATGCAATATCTACAAGTAATTAAGATAGCTTTTAAAGTCATGTGAGTTGGAGTTTAACCCTAAACATAAAATTGACACGGCCATGGCTTTAACATATGCACAAATATGACAACTCATAACCTCCAATAATATGAAAATATATGACATATGGTAAAACTTAGTAAGAATATGACAAGACTTAGGGGTTGTTTGGATTATGACTATATTTTCCATATTTTGCCACATTTTGTTTGCCATATATGAAATTATTGCCTTGGGTGTGGCTAACAATATGGAATTCTTGTCTTGGGTGTGGCTACAACCAAACACCCATGTCATAACCTCTAACTCCAACTCCAGCTCATAACAAATCTATTCAAACTCCTAATTTTGCCTACTCAGTCAAACTAATTTTGCCTATTCACTTCACTACCAAACAAAAACCCTAGCGATGCAAATCAAATCAGGAGGGGATGAACCCACCGATGGTTTTGTACAAAGGAGAAAGAAGGTGGGAGAGGATGAACTCACCACAGATTTGTAGTGGATGTCCTGTCAAAGTAAAATCCTAGAAGCCCATTGTTTCCATCGCCATTTTCGAAAGCCAACAACACAAATCAAATCAAATCAAATCAAATGGGTCAAGAGATAGGGCAGCGAGAGAGGGAGATGTAGATGTTACTGATACGTCTCTAACTTATCTATAATTTTTTATGATGGCAATTTTTTTATGATGGCATGCTATTATATTATCTGTTTTGGTTGTTTTATATGCATTAATATGCTATTTATATTATTTTTGGGACTAACCTATTAATCTAGAGCCAAGTGCCAGTTTTTATTTTTTCCCTTGTTTTTGGGTTTTGTAGATATGAAATATTAAACGGAGTCCAAACGGAATAAAAACTTCAGAAGGATTTTTCTGCAAGGAAACAAGTCATCCAAGCTTGGAGTGGATGTCAGGGGAGGCGCCAGGGCGCCACAAGCCTGTTAGGCGCGGGCCCCCTAGCCGTGCCTAGCAGGCTTGTCGCCTCCTAGTAGGTCTTCTAACCCTAACTCTTGGCCTATAAATACCCAAATAATCCCCAACATCCAAAAGAGCCACGCAAATACTTTTCCGCCACCGGAAGCCTTCGTTCCCGAGAGATCCAATCTTGGAGCCTTTTTCTGTAATTTTTCGGAGGGGGTTTCAATCATGAAGGGCATCTACATCAACTCCATTTCCCCTCCAATGATGCATGAGTAGTCCACCACAGACCTACGGGTCCATAGCTAGTATCTAGATGGCTTCTTCTCTCTCTTTGATCTCCAATACCATGTTCTTCATGATCTTCATGGAGGTCTATCTGATGTAATCCTCTTTTGTGGTGTGTTTGTCAAGATCCGATGAATCGCGAGTTTATGTTCAGATTGTCCATGAATCTTATTTGGATCTCCTCTGAATTCTTATTAGCATGATTTCATATCCTTGCAAGTCTCTTCGAGTTATTTGTTTGGTTTGGCCAACTAGATTGGTAATTCTTGCAATGGGAGAAGTGCTTGGTTTTGGGTTTAATCTTGCGGTGTCCTCACCCAGTGACATAGTAGGGGTAGCGAGGCATGTATTGTATTGTTTCCATCAAGGGTAACAGGATGGGGTTTCATCATATGGCTTGAGTTTATACCTCTACATCATGTCATATTTCTTAATGCGTTACTCTGTTCTTCATGAACTTAATACTCTAGATGTAGGCAGGAGTCGGTCGATGTGTGGAGTAATAGTAGTAGATGCAGAATTGATTCGGTCTACTTGTCACGGACGTGATGCCTATATGCATGATAATTGCCTTGGATAACTACATGATTATTCACTTTTCTATCAATTGCTTGATAATAATTTGTTTACCCACCATGATATTTGCCTTCAAGAGAGAAGCCTCTAGTGAAACCTATGGCCCCCGGGTCTATTTTCCATCGATCATATATTTTCAGATCTATACCTTGCTGCAATTTATTAATATTTTACTTTCTACACTCGTTTACATCTATCTCTTTCAGATCTAATCCTTACAAATAACCGCGAAGGGATTGACAACCCCTTTATAGCATTGGGTGCAAGAGTTTTATTCTTTGTGTAGGTTCAACCATTGGTGACTTGCTTGTTCCTCCTACTGGATTGATACCTTGGTTCTCAAAAATTGAGGGAAATACTTATCTACTTCGCTGCATCACCCTTTCCTCTTAAAGGGAAAACCAATGCAAGCTCAAGAGGTAGCAAGAAGGATTTATGGCGCCGTTGCCGGGGAGGATACACATCAAGCCTACCAAGTACCTATCACAAACTCATCTCTTGAGTTTACATTATTTTCCATTTGCCTCTCGTTTTCCTCTCCCCCACTTCTAAAACGATTTTTGGAAAATACCAAAAAGATTTGCCTTTTTTCGCCCTTCTTTCGTTTGCCTTTCTTTTGCTTGCGTGCTTGATTGCTTGCTTTGCCACCATGTCGGAATCTAGGGAGATTTTCAATGAAAGATAGTAATAATATTGAGGGGAATTATGATGATCTTGCTAATGACAACCCTCAAAAAGAATCTACTATCATTCATACAAACGTCCGTATAGGTAGTGGTAATATCATTGGAAAAGGTGTTATTCAAGATTTCTTCACTTGTGCGGGAACACTTCCTACCTTAGGAAGTTCCATTCTCAATAAAACTAAAAGGCTTGCGGATGCTATAACTTTGTTAATAAGTAAACTTGAGGGGCAATTCTTGCATATGCACCCTTACATACAATTGATTTTTCTTGAGTTCTCTAATATTCAACATTCTTCTGTTAAGCGTGTCGTGACTATATTCCTAGCCCACGAGTTTAGATTTGTCATGAAAGAGGCTACTAAATTTTTTGCTCATTATAAAATTAATGGTGGATGTCCCCCTATTGAGGAGATCTTTTTTAATCAAGAAGAGATAATGAGACTACGATCTCCGGATCAAGTTGCTTATAATAAAATTTTGAGAAAAAACGTCCCTACCAAAGTTTTGGTTGATAAGATTTCTGAACTCAATGATAATTTTGCTATACAAAATAACATATTAGAGTTCATTCTTAGAAAAAGTCTCATGGTCTTTACCCAAAGGAAATCTTATAATGATGAATTGATTATACGCTATAGGGGGCCAAAGGGGGAACCTATCCCTCCCACACTTGATCTTAAGGATCCCTATCCTATTAAATTTAACCCTTTTGATTATTTTTGCTTGCCACAAAGGAAATTAGCTGCTGAAAGAAGGGAGTACGAGATGAACATGAATGATCTCCCTTATTACTATTATGACAACACCTAGATCTATTGCGTTTTGCCTAGCTACGGGCGTTAAACAATAGCGCTTGTTGGGAGGCAACCCAATTTTATTTTTGTGTTCTATTTTCGCTTCTATTTTTTGAGTGTTTCCCAAATTATTACTTCTGTAGTAATTGTGTTTTGGTTTTTTAATTAGTGTTTGATCCAAGTAAAACCATTGGGGTGATCTATGGTAGTTGTTGATTTGATCTTGCTGAAAACTAGAAACTTTTGCGCTCAGTCCAGGAATTTTCTAAATTTCTCAGAGCGTCAAATTGATCTGAAATTTTACACAAGATTGATATATAAATTTACCAGGTTGTCCTAATTTTTAATAATGTTTTGACTTACATAAGTATACGAGTTTTCAGTTTGCTACAGACTATTCTGTTTTTGACAGATTCTGTTTTCTTTGAGTTGTTTGCCTATTTTGATGAATCTATTGGTTGTATCATGTGGCATGAGTCATGGAGAAGTTAGATTACAATAGGTATAACACCAATATAAATAAATAATGAGTACACAACAGTACCTAAAGTGGTGATTTATTTTCTTATACTAACGGATCTCATGAGTTTTCTGTTAAGTTTTGTGTTGTGAAGTTTTCAAGTTTTGGGTAAAGATTTGATGGACTATGGAATAAGGAGTGGAAAGAGCCTAAGATTGGGGATTACCAAGGCACCCCAAGTCATATTCAAGGATGCCAAAGAGCCTAATCTTGGGGATGCCTCGGAAGGCGTCCCCTCTTTCGTCTTCAATCCATCAGTAAATTTACTTGAGGCTATATTTTTATTCGCCACATGATATGTGTTTTGCGTGGAGCGTCTTGTATGATATGAGTATTTGCTTGTTAGATTTCCACAATCATCCTTTCTGCACACATCTTTTGAGAGAGACACGTTGAATCATGAATTTATTTGAATACTCTATGTGCTTCACTTATATCTTTTGAGTTGGGAAATTTTGCTCTATGTGCTTCACTTATATCTTTTAGAGCACGGTGGTGTTTGCCTTTTTATAGAAATACTTGAACTCTCATACCTCACTTATACTATTTTGAGAGTTTCTAAAACAGCATGGTAATTGGTCTAGGTTATGAATTTAGTCCTAATATGATAGGCATCCAAAAGGGATATAATAAAAACTTCCATATTAAGTGCATTGAGTATTTATGAGAAGTTTGATTCCTTCCATAAAGTTTTGAGATATAAAGATGGTAATGTTAAGAGACATGTTAGGAAGTAAATTATGATTTGGTAAAAATACTTGTGTAAAGGTTTGTGATTCTCGTAGCATGCATGTATGGTGAACCACTATGTAAGGAAGTCGGAGCATGACTTGTTTATAGATTGTCGACCTTGGTGTGGGGGTCGGGGGCGCGCGATGGTTAAATCCTACCAACCTCCCCCCTAGGAGCATGTGTTTAATGCCTTGCTTTAATGACTAGTAGACTTTTTCAATAAGTATGTGAGTTCTTTATGACTAATGTTAAGTCCATGGATTATACGCACTCTCACCCTTCCACTTTTGCTAGCCTTTCTAGTACCGCACAACTTTCGCTGGCACACCACACATCTTCCTCAAAAGAGCTACCATATACCTTCCTCAAAACAACCACCATATACCTTCCTGAAAACAACCACCATATATATTTCCTCAAAACAGCCACCATGCCTACCTATTATGGCATTTCAATAGCCATTTCGAGAAATATTGCCATGCAACTTCCACTGTTTCCTTTTATGACAAGCACCATCACTTCCATATTGCATATAGAGTCAAAAAAATTCATAGGTATCGAGTTGTAATTTTATTTTGAGTTGTAAGTAAATAAAAGTGTGATTATTTTGATTATTAGAGCATGTCCCACGTGAGGAAAGGATGATGGAAGCTATGATTCCCTCACAAGTGGGGATGAGATTCCGAACTAAATAAAAAAATGAATAAAAGAGGCCTTAGATGACCACATAAAAAATATGATAGAAAAGAGAGAAGGGACATTGCTACTATCTTTTTCCACACTTGTTCTTCAAAGTAGCACCATGATCTTCATAATAGAGAGTCTCCTATTTTGTCACTTTCATATAGCTAGTGGAATTTTTCTTCATGTGCACGTCCACTTAGTTTCCTTTTGAGCTTTCTTACACTTATAGCTCTAGTGCATCCGTTGCATGGCAATCCCTACTCACTCACATTGATATCTATTGATGGGCATCTCCGTAGCCCGTTGATACGCCTAGTTGATTTGAGGCTATCTTCTCCCTTTCCTTGACAACCTCCACCATATTCTATTCCACCTGTAGTGCTATATCCATGGCTCGCGCTCATGTATTGCGTGAGAGTTGAAAAAGTTTGAGAAAATATAGGTGTGAAAACAAATGCTTGACTTTTCATCGGGGTTATGCATGATATGAATACTTTGTGTGGGGAAGACGGAGCATAGCCAGACCATATGATACTGTAGGGATAACTTTCTTTTGCCATTATATTTTGAAGAGATAAAATTGCTTTGCTAGTATGCTTAAAATGTTATTGTTTCTCTACCAATATTAAGCTTTTGTTTTGAGTCTTATGGATCTGAATATTCATGCCACAATAAAAAATATTACATGGATAAATATGTTAGGTAGCACTCCACATCAAAAAATTTGTTTTCATAATTTTCCTACTCGAAGACAAGCAGGAATTAAGCTTGGGGATGCTAATACGTCTCCAACGTATCTATAACTTTTGATGATGGCATGCTATTATATTATCTGTTTTGGATGTTTTATATGCATTAATATGCTATTTTATATTATTTTGGGGACTAGTGTATTAATCTAGAGCCAAGTGCCAGTTTATGTTTTTCCCTTGTTTTTGTGTTTTGCAGATATGAAATATTAAATGGAGTCCAAACGGAATAAAACCTTTGGAAGGATTTTTTTTCTCAAAGGAAACAAGTCATCCAAGCTTGGAGTGCACGTCAGGGGAGGTGCCAGGGCGCCACAAGCCTGCTAGGCACGGGCCCCCTGGTCGCGCCTAGTAGACTTGTCGCCTCTTGGCAGGTTTCCTAACCCTAACTCTTGGCCTATAAATACCCAAATATTCCCCAACATAAAAAAGAGCCACCTGTCATGGTTTTGTCACGGGAGATGTCCGGGTTACCAGACTTGAGTTCGGAGCCATCGCCATGGTAGTGGACTCAAAGGGGTTGATCGAGACGGAGGACATGAGTTTACCCAGGTTCGGCCCCTCAAGTCGAGGTAAAAGCCTACGTCCTGCTTGTGTTGTTATTGCTTGTTGTATCGATTACAAGGGGCTAGAAGCTTGACCTAGTTTTCGATCACTTGCCTCTAAGCCGCCCCGACTTTGCCTTTATATAAGAGGTCAGAACCGTCGGGTCTTACAATTGTACAGTCGGATCATGTTTACATCTCCGAATCTATCTCTATCTTACTAGCCAAGACCATCCTTTGGAAGGTCTTGCGCATCCGGGTCTCTGTCGTCCGGCCCGCATCAAGAGCCGCCAATCATCTTTGGGCCTCCAGCTGATACATGTCTTCGTGGGCCGGCTCATAACCAATGCTATCAACCGGAACCTTCCAGCCGGGTCATATCACGGGGTTATATCCCCAACACCACCCAAATACTATTCCGCCGCCGGAAGCCTCCGTTCCCGAGATATCCAATCTTGGAGCCTCTTCTGGTAATTTGCCGGAGGGGGTTTCGATCACGGAGGGCATCTACATCAACACCATTGCCCCTCTGATGATGCGTGAGTAGTCCACCATAGACCTACGGGTCCATAGCTAGTATCTAGATGACTTCTTCTCTCTCTTTGATCTTCAATACCATGTTCTTCATGATCTTTTTGGAGAACTATCCAATGTAATCCTCTTTTGTGGTGTGTTTGTCAAGATCCGATGAATTGTGAGTTTTTTTTCAAATTATCAATGAATCTTATTTGAATCTCCTATGAATTCTTATTTGCATGATTTCATATCATTGCAAGTCTCTTCGAGTTATTTGTTTGGTTTAGCCAACTAGATTGGTAACTATTGCAATGGGAAAAGTGCTTGGTTTTGGGTTCAATCTTGCGGATTTTTTTTTTCAAAACTAGTACGGATTTTGTATCAAATTTGAAAACAGCTGTAGGAGTTGAAAAAAATTCGAAATTAGTACCCTGTCGGCCAACAGCAGGCCGAATAGGGGCCCGTCAGCCAGCACCAGGCCGAAGTGGTGCCTGTTGGCCAGCACCCAGCCGAAGAGCCCCCTGTCGGCCAGAGGGGGGGTCGAAGAGGCACCTGTCGGCCAGAGGGAGGCCGATGGGCCACCTGTTGGCTAGAGGGAGGCCGATGGTCCCTGGATAAGACCCAGGGCTTCTTTTCTTCCTCCTCTAACCACTCGTTTCACCCTTCCCCATCTAGTAGCCTACCCCTCTCCACCTCTCACTCCCGTTGCTCTCCGGTGCTTCCACCACCTCGTCGATCTCTTTGCTCGACCACCCACGTTGTTATTGTACCCACGTAAACAATAGATCAGGGCGCTCTCTACTTGCCTACGGTATTTTTTTGGCTTCGAACTCAATCGAATGAGAACTCTGAAGTCGGTAGTGGATTTAGTTCTTATTGGTCACCGTCCGTCTACAGGTAAATGGCTTGGCCATTTTGCCGAGGTCCAGGTGGCCCTTTTGTTGCTGTTGATTCCGGTGCATGTGTATTTACTGTGATGCTGGATCATCGATGTTCAAGACATGTTGTAAGATTCTATGTCTTGATTATCTGACTATGGCATATTCGAATGCCTTTGTTTATATGATTATGATGTTTGCTTCCATTCTTGTTGTAGTATGTTCCATGTACTGTTAGATCACATCTTGCTCGGTACATTGAGGAGTGCAGAGCTTTAGCTATTCGGAGAGGTGACACAGATATTGATCTTGCTCTGCACAACAGTGAGGGTAACTTATACCATGTTATATTTACACATGGTAGGATTAGCAGTACATTCCATGGTCCTTCATGGGAGGATCTTGTGAATGATTATGGTCTCCGCCATAGTGACATGATGGCTGTTATGCTTGAGCACTATGGAACTTATATTAGTGTCGAATTTCATCGGGATGGTGTTATGTTGTTTCCTTTACCCCATGTTGGTAAGATATTTGTTTGACTGATTTTCAGATTTGTTTCATCTTATATGTTTTGCTATTCATCTCAGTTACTGAAATTATTATTTTGTAGCTCTTGATGTGAGTGAACCTCAGAGGGAACTTGTTGTCAGTTGTTTTTATAGTTGTGGTGTCACTCTAAATTATCAACAAATGTATGTCATGTCGCGGCAGCTCTTTAATGACAACTACATACTGTGTACTCCTTTTGTTCATAGGATGGATCACATGAATGTTATTTCTCAACACATGGTAAGCTTTGGTTTTAGGTTTTTTTATTTCTTTGTTCTTTGATGGTTCAGAGGACGGATCATATAACTTGCTTGTTTTTGTCATGTTATTCCTACCATGGTTGTCAGGAGTTTGATGGAATTTGTGGCTATTCCTAGGACTGGTTCTTTAACTCTTGAAATTACTTTGGATTCAGAAGATGATCATATATTTGTGAGCATTCCTTGTTCCTACTTCATTGGCTTGGGTGATCGAATGGTGTTGAAGAAGGAAGGTTTCGGTAATTTTCTGCTGGCATCGTCTATTGAAGTCAACAATTTGGTGCTCGTAACATTCAAACGGCGTGAACAGGAGGTAGCTGTTGTTTTCAGCTATCTGCCACAGTGAGAAAGAAAGAAAGGGCTCTTGCAGCCCAGGCAGAAGAAAATATCCACGTTGTGTCTTAATTTCAGCAAGTTGTATCTTAATTTCAGCAAGTTGTATCTTAATTTCAGGAAGATGTATATTAATTTCAGCAGCCGTACTATTCCCATTATTATTTTCTGCCGCCTAAACCCTTTCTCTCCCACCTAAACCCTAAACCCTTTCTCTCCCGCCGTTCTCTCCCGCCATTGTCTTTCCCGCCATTGTCTCTCGCGCCATTGTCTCTCCCGCCATTCTCTCCCGCCATTTTCACCCGCCAAGTATTCCCGCCAAATTTTCCCGCCCGATTTCCTACCATTGCTGTTGTCATCTGCCTATAAAAGGAGGCATTGTATCTGCCTTCCTCCATCGGCCACCAACACTCAAAAAAAACAGCGCGGTATTCATTATGAGTTTGCCTTGTTCGGATCAAAGCATTAGGACTAGCAAATGGAAGAGTGTGAAGTTGCCTCAGGGGGTGGAAGCAGTTCGTTGCTGGTGTGGGGATCTCTGCAAGGTGAAGGAGGTGACGGATTTTTCAGATTGGTTGGGTATGAAGTTTTTCATGTGCGCTAATTATGAGGAAGATCCACCCGTTGGTCCTTCACCGTACATCACGCCTCCGGTATGTTTAAGTCACCCATAAAAAAGACGTTGTTAATATTTTTGTTGATTTGATTATTATTTTCTGTTTCGTTTGTAGTCTCCTCCGCCCCTGTGCCAGTACTATCGTTGGATAGACACGAAAAAGCCGGACTGGGCGGTGACTGAGATACGTGAAAGAAGTCGTCGTGCATGGGCAAGTTTGGACTTGGAGGAGCGCTGCGAGAAGGCAGCAGCAGAGGAGAAAGCAGAGTAGGTGAGAGCTTGGCAAGAGTACTGTGTGGAGCAGAGGGCTTTTCTTGATGAGATGAAGAAGAAAAACCAAGAAAACCAACTTCGACTGGCGGAGGTCTACCGGCAGCGAGAGGAGGCCCGTGAGGCTGAGAGGCTGAGAAAGAAAGAAAGGGCTCGTGCAGCCCAGGCAGCAGAAGAAGCTACAGATGGAAAAGCAAAATATCCACGTTGGAGTCAGTAGATTAATATTTTTGTAACTCAATTTCAGCAAGTTGTATCTTAATTTCAGCAAGTTGTATCTTAATTTCACGAAGATGTATATTAATTTCAGGAAATTGTATCTTAATTTCAGTGAGAAGCGTGATACTTGCCTCTTGTGCAACTTCATTGGTTCTCTCCCGCCACTTTATCTCCCGCCAGTTTCTCTCCCGCCATTTGTTCCCGCCATTTTCTTTCCCGCCATTTTCTTTCCCGCCATTCTCTCCCGCCACTTTCTCTCCTGCCTATATAACCACATTCGCAGCAAGGAGGCTGAGCAGGCCCTTGCTTTCCCTTTCACTCCGCCATCCTTCGCTCTCGCTCTCGCCATCCTTTCATGGAGATGTATCGTCCTCCTCATCCTCACTATCCTTTTGATCATAGTTTTCACAAGGATATGTCCGACCGTCTTCTTCGTCTAGGTGCCAATTTCAAGATGAATGATAGAGTAGTTCCATGGGAGGAACTCATTAGTAGTGACTTCATAATGAATGAGTTGGCTCACCAATTAGCTAGGAGTGGGTGGCCTCCCAGGACTTTTGAGGAGATACGGAAAGAACTTCTGAGGTTGCACGCCAGATGGCAAAAGCAACTGCACAAGGGTGATGCTTATCTTAGGATTGCTGTGAATAATTCAGTTTTATGATCAGCAGAAAGTGAGGACGAGGATGATCTCTTCATGCCGAGCAGCAAGGTGAAGAGTTCTGCATCGAAGGGCAAGAGTTCTACATTGACGAAGGGCAAGAGTTCTACATCGACGAAGGGGAAGAGTTTTGCATCGATGGAGGATGAAGACGACGTCTTCATGCCGAGTACCAAGGTGAAGACGACCGCATCGTCGAAGGGCAATAGTTCTGCAACGACAAAGGGGAAGAGATCTGCATCGATGGATGATGATGATGATGCATTCATTTAATACAGTTTTCATGTAGTACTATTTTCTATAGTGGTCTTCTATGTAGTGCATTTTAATTTGGTTTGCGTTACTGTTTTTCTCTCTACAAACCAAATAAGTCTACATAAATAGATGAATATGTCCCGTAAATAGATAGTCAAATACATGAATATGTGTGATACATAAAGGCTACATATGTCTCATACATAAATAGATAGTCATGTCTCGTACGTAGATGACCATATCACTGTTGGGGCTTGCGATGAATCTTGGGCTTCCTCGGACGTGGATCGGAAGGCGATAAGCGCTGAGGCGGTGGATGAGTGTCATGATGACCACGACCATAGAACACCTCGTCCGTCGGTGTCTGAGTCTCCTGCGTCGATGGTGGTGGTGGAGTGGCAAGAACTGTCTTCGAGATACCATAGGTGTATGCACCACGGTCATCGTCCTCGCCGTCTCTAGCCATGTATGAACCAGGACCAATAAACACAGGTGACTGAACTGAAGTCATGAACGGTTGCGACTGGCTGCCGCCTGCTGGTAAATTAAAACATGCAAAGAATGACTTACGAGGCAAAATTTTGTAAAAGAATGTACAAAGTTAAGTTACCTAGGTCCATCTGCTGAAGCCAGGAAGAGTCCCCGGGTTGTGAAGGAGGTGGCTGCTAGTAGAAGCCCCCGGGCTGTGAAGGAGGTGGCTTCTGGTAGAAATAACCCCCGAGCTGCGAAGGAGGTGCCTGCTGCCAGGAGGAGCTCCCAGGCTGTGACAGAGGTGCTTGCTTCCAGGAGGAGCTCCCTGGCTGTGAAGGAGGTGCCTGCTGCTAGGAGGTGCTCCCTGGCTGCAAAGAAGGTGCCTGCTTCTAGGAGGAGCTCCGTGGCGGCGAAGGTCGAGGTTCTGAACACTGCAAAGAGGGGCTTGGCGGACGATGTGCTGCACGAGTGTGAACAACATCGGAAGATCATCTACATGTAACAGCTGTGACGATCCTGCGTGTCTTCGCTTGAAGACTCTTCAACCTTGTTGCTTGCTCTTGCTCCGGGATATATTCTCCTCTATCAATGCGGTCCACCAAAGAGGTAACCTCCTCTAGTGCCTGAGTTGACAATTCACCATGTACACAGAAAGTTAACCAATTGTACATGTTCATGTATAGGGAAAACGTAGCATGTGAGAAAAACTAAGGACATACCGCGTGGTGTCGGGTTCCCACAACTAAGGAAGTTGGGAACAGATCGCTGGCGAGAGGAACTGGGATCTGATCCGGAGCAGATGATGGAACCAAGTAGATCCTCGTGTTCTGTCTATAACGCTTCAGATACAACCCGAACTTGTCCTAGTCGAAGACACGAACTTCATCCCAGATATTTGCCGGGGCAGTAGTCCATTCCTCGAGGTAAGGTCTGATGTCGCGAAACCAAGAAGCATGGGACTTGTTTCCTCCTACGCGACTGTACCTGAGATTGAAATGCATGTAACATGAATAGCTATAAGTAGACCGAACTAACTCAACAACCTATTAATGCAGAGCTGAGAACCAAAGTAGTATTACTTACTTGTGCACGTGATCTGGTAATTGTGAAATAACCGGAATGTCAGGCTCTTGGCACAGACCGAACTGTCTCATCACCCTATTAATAGCCATCTCCTCAACCGTCACGTCAAACACCAACATGGCCTTGGTCATCCAATAATGGTGATATCTAGTGCAGAATCCAGAAATCCCACCTGGGTACCTTTCTGTAATAGCATTACGGGTGTATGGTTCCCATATAACCTGATCCTCGTGCAGACTATCAAACTGGGTCGTGAAGGAGGGGTAGTAGCCCCTCACCTGGCCAGGCGTAAACTGTCTCTGTGCATGACAACAAACATTAGTACATAATATTGAATAGCGAGAAATAAACATTACTAATTCATATTTTTAATAATGAAAATACCTCTCTCCGTGCCCAAACAGATCCCATAGTAGGCAAGTCACCGATAGAAGGCACGTAATGTCCAGCCATGTCCTCATTACCAAAAGGTTTGTCAACGCTGACATAGGGTTGACCAATTGGGAATCTCTCATATGACCAAAGCTACAACAATAGTGGACATCCAAGAAGACCAGATTTCCTTGACCTCAACTGGCAAGCTTTGCACAGGCCTCTATACGTAGCTGCTAACACAGCAGAACCGAAACTCCTCTGCACAATGTCCTCTGGGGAACGTGCGTCAGCTATCTCTCGTGCAACACCGATCAGTCGTGCATGTACAGCGGTCACGTGGTTCTCTATGAACATCGTCTTGCCAAACAACCACATAATATATGCCTCTAGGGACCGATCAATTTGTGCCTTTGACAACTGAAAAGTGGGATATCCTAAGGCGACAATCTGAAACATATTACACATTAAAGCGTAGTCTCACATATTACACATAAAAACATAGTGCACACATATTACAAATAAAAACGTAGTCCGACATATTACACATACAAACATAGTTCGACATATTATGCAGCTTCAGAGTTATGTATTCCTCGTCTGCCCCTTCGGCCTCAAGAGCCTCGTCCACCATGACTCCCAGGACCACCTCTTGCAACTGTTGCTGCAGTCGTCGATGTGGAAGCACCGTCTTTCTTCAGGTCAGGGAAATATTTCATCCTATGCCCATAAGCCGCGCAGAGCAAACATTGTCTGGTTGCTGCACCAGCTTCAGATTGGTCCATATCATTTCGTATGCGCTTTACCTTATGCCTGCCCCTGCTAGTTCACCGTAGTGTAGGATCCGGGATGTATACTCTATCACCATCGTTTACCTTGTTGAAATTGCCGACGACTCTAAACCCTGTCATCTCACTTGTCCAGACATTGAGTACTGCCTCCTTTGAATAGTACGGAGACACGAAGGAGATAGCGTCCAACTGAATCTGGCCACAAGCAGCCAACACATGTGAGCAAGGCAAGTGTAATAACTTCGGTTTGTTGCATGTACACTCACAAGTTGGATAAAATTCTGCTCCAATTGTAACCTCATGTGTCTTCACCTCATTTGCAGAACCAAAACCATCAGTAGATAGCTGAATCTCATACCTCCTTTCCTGATTACCTATGAGTGTGACAGTGTGCTTTTTTGCTTTCTTTATCTTCTCAGCCATGTACTCCATGACACAGCTACAATAACGAGTGTTATGATTATCTGCAATGTGCTTCTTTGCTAACTCGTGCCTTTCTCTGAAATATCTCACAGTGCCATGGAATACACCCTCCACAATAGCTGTCAGTGGCAATGTTCTATTCCCTGTGAGTACAAAGTTATAGATCTCTGCAAGACTGGTTGTCATGTGGCCATACCTAGCTCCATGGGTGTCATGCAGCAAAGACCAATTCACTGGAGGCTCTTTCTCTATCCACTTAGAAAAATTCTTTATTGCCCTTCCCTTCTTTCTCTTCGTATTAGGAGGGTCAATTGCTAGCAAGTCACATAGGCCAACTGGCTCCTCAAGCTCCGCAATGAGTGTTGTTAATTTAACATGGTCTTTCTCCATTTTCTTCCTAGCAAGGACCTGCTTCTTAGTGAACTCATCAAGTTTTGACCAAATAAAATCATATTTGCACCGCTGGTTCTGCTTGCATAACTTCTTGAACAAGTTCAGCAACCGTTTGTTCTTGAACTGCGAGAAAAAATTAGCACCCAGATGGCGCATGCACCACCGACTTTGCAAGTCCTTCCAAGGTGTTGACTCGTCAGCAGTTGGATTACTCAGTGTTTTCACGACCTTCAATATACCGGGATGTCTGTCATGAATGAGACACACATTTGGTCGATCCTTCACGATCGCAATTTTAACTTGCCGGAAGAACCATACCCAGCTCGGAAAGTTCTCACCCTCCACAAATGCCATGGCTAGTGGGATGATTTGGTTGTTCCCCTCCACACCAATAGCAGTCAGGATTTGCCCTTTGTACTGACCAGTCGGGAATGTACCATCCACAAACATCACAGGAGGACAAGCTGAAAGCTTCGATGCACATACCGAAAGAGAAGAATACTTGTTTCAACACCTTGTAATCTGGTATACTATCCAACCTTGTGTGTTGAATGTTAACATAAGTGCCGGGATTTCTCTCCTTCAATAAGTCAAGGAGACAGACAACATTATCATAGGAGTCGAAGAACGTCCCAAACCTCTCCTCCATAGCCTTCTGCTCAGCCCTCCAAGCCTTCCCATATGGAATGTCATACTTCCATCTGACCTTCACTGCTGTCTGGATGTGTTTTGCTTCCATATCTTTCTTCGTCACTATCTCAGTATACATGAGTTGTGATATGAGAGTTGAAGTAAGGTTTGGATGACAAACCAACATGTTTTTCCTAAAACAATTATGCGGGACAACATTTGTCGCAACCCAGTGGATATTATACTTTGGCACGTGGGCGTGCACCTTCGCAGGACAACCTGATTCAACACACTTCACGATATATTTCGTTGGACTGGATATGTGTGTCCGGAAAACCCTCTGGGTAGACATAGCCCACTTTATCACCGCATACTTCATTTTCTTCTTCGTGTCAAACATAGCCCCGATCTGGACTTGGTTCAGATTATATTGCCATGGAGTCTCATGGCCATCGTTGATAGTAAAGCATGCGGGTATGTCCTGCTCCCATGCAGCAGGAATTGGTACCTCCTCCTCATCCTTGGAATTTTAAGAATCAAGTTCCTCTGCAATCCCATCCTCGTCCTCTTACTCCATCACCCTCTACATTTCATCGCCTTCCTCATCCCCATCGACAACACGAGAGGCAGCTAATACTATCGACTAAATACACTGACCAGCAGCATGACCACTAACATTGTGTGGCACATAATCTGACTCTTTCTCGTCTTGGCTAGCATTCACATCCGGTGGCTGTGACCCGGATACATAAACCTCGTTAGCCACTTGACTACTCTGGCCAGGTTCATACCCCACGGTGGGTGGTACAATATTCTCCTCCATCGCCATAGGTTGCACTAGGGCAGATGGATGGATTCTTCGGTCTCTGCAACGACTTAACAGAGACAACCAGTGCTGGCTCCTATCTATATGAATCAAATCCCACTTCACATTTTTACAGGATTTGGTCCACACGGCATGAATACCGACAGAACAAACTTCAGGATCGAGGCCAAAACTAGTTGTCAACCAGTGCTTCAACTGCCTAATGTCTAGTCTGTCCGGGCTGAAAGTGTCACCTCGCCTCTTTTAAACTCGCTAAGATCAACCCCCAACTCATTATATCGAACATTACCAGGGTCGTAAAACACAATCAAATTTACGGATTCAGACATTTTAACCTGTCAGACATTGCCAGCTTCTCATTATTCGCAACGAATAAATCGACACTAAAATAAAACGTACGCTAAAATATACCCACGTATTCTAAATAAACCTACACTAAAATGAACTTCACAAAAATAAACCGACACTAATATGACTACACTAAGTAAACCTATGCTCGGAAAACATACACTAAAATCACTACACTAATAAAAATAACTACACTAATAAAAATAACTACACTAATAAAAGTAACCTAAAATAACTACACTACTAAAAATAACCTAAACTAATTTTACGTACATTCAAAAACCTAACAAAAAACTAACCTAAACTAACAGAAAAAATTATACCTTTGACGCGTGAGTGCCCTTCTTCTTCCTCTCCACCACTCCACCTTCTCACCATTCACACATCCACCACCACACCATTTCTCCTCCCCACGAACAAATCACTACAACGTTTCAAAAAATAAAACCGTAGGGCGGGGTAGACGAAGACGATCTATTGATTCATCAGATTGAAACAGAAAATGGGTGGAGGGAAAGGGAGATCAAGGGGGGATTTCGGCCAAGAAACACGAAGAACAGAGGAAGCTGGAGGAAGAAGAGGAGCTGACCGTGTCGGCCTTATCCAGGGGCTCTTCGGCCTCCTAGCGGCCGACGGGTGCTCTTCGGCCTGGCATGGGCCGACGGCCCGGTACTTCGGCCTGGCGGTAGCCGATGGGCCCTTTTCGGCTGGCACTAAGCCGACGGGTGGCCGGTTAGCCCAACTAAGGCCGACGGGGTCCTATTTTTGGCATTTTTTCAACTGCACCACCTGTTTTCAAATTTGATACAAATTTTGTAATAGTTTCGAAAAAAATTCCAAACTTGCGATGTCCTCACCCAGTGACATAGTAGGGGTAGTGAGGCACGTATTGTATTGTTGCCATCGAGGATAACAAGATGGGGTTTTCATCCTATTGCTTGAGTTTATCCCTCTGTATCATGTCATCTTTCTTGATGCGTTACTCTGTTCTTCATGAACTTAATACTCTAGATGCAGGCAGGAGTCGGTTGATGTGTAGGGTAATAGTAGTAGATGCAGAATCGTTTTGGTCTACTTTTCATGGACGTGATGCCTATATGCATGATCATTGCTTGGATAATTACATGATTATTTGCTTTTCTATCAATTGCTTGACAGTAATTTGTTTACCCACCATGATATTTGCCTTCAAGAGAAAAGCCACTAGTGAAACCTATGCCCCCCCGGGTCTATTTTCCATCATATATTTTCAGATCTATACCTTGCTGCAATTTATGTATCTTTTACTTTCCGCACTCGTTTACATCTATCTCTTTCAGATCTAATCCTTGCAAATAACCATGAAGGGATTGACAATCCCTTTATAGTGTTGGATGCAAGAGTTTGATTGTTTGTGTAGATGCAACCTTTGGTGACTTACTGGTTCCTCCTACTGAATTGATACCTTGGTTCTCAACAACTGAGGGAAATACTTATCTACTTCGCTGCATCACCCTTTCCTCTTCAAGGGAAAACCAACGCAAGCTCAAGAGGTAGTAGTTACCTCGCCAATGAAGCTCGCTGGATATGGTCGCCGGAATCGGCCAGCGAAGTGTGGTGACAGTAAGGAGATTGAGAGAAGCAGAGAGAGTGGGCAAGGTGGGGTGAGGGGGTCATTGCCACCTTTCTTTTTGGCTTGTTGCATCCAACGTATTATACACAATGTTTTAACAACAAACAAGTTTCTTACTTTAATAATAGTAATACAATATTTCTACGTTACTAAAAAAAGAAAGACTCAAAATATAGCACGGAAAATTTCAGGACTTAATAAAATATAGTGGAACAATAATTATTATTATTCGAATTTCTTAAAAGACCCAAAGTAATATTTAAAATAAATGTGCACATCTACAAAATAATATTCTTAATTCAATAAATGTATGTCCTAGATTGCTCACTAAAATATTTAAAAATATTAAACATATTTTATTCAATTAAGAATGAAAAACAAATAAAAGTAATTCCTAAAAATAGACCCTACTTCATATAGTGCTGACGTGGCAAACATGACACGCCACAAGTAAACATAAGAGTGATGATGTTCCATGTTATGTGATGCCACTACTATGGCTTCTATTGGTTACGGGCATTATTTTTTCCCCTTTGCATAGTTATCCTAGTTGGGCCTGGTTGAGCATATGCACGCAAAAAACCATCATATGTATGTAGATTAGTTTCATGCATCCCATCTCCCTACAAGGAAGCAACGTCTCTATGTAGTGTGTTTGGTTGCTCGCATTGGTTGTGCTCATACTATTGCACATAGTTTGGTTGCATGCACGTGGTATGGTTAAGACTTAACTACTGCACATAACACACAGTGACATGGAGATTGAGATAAATTATGGAGAGTAAACAAGCAACTAGTTCACCGCGCCATCGTTGGACTCGGTGCCGAGGCCACTGTACACGGCCACAGGCTGGCTCGTTCGAAATGTTTGCCTCTTCGGCATGTACTACGCCGTCACGCTCTTCTACAGGTTAGATACGACCTGGCATGGTTCGCCTTGCCGTGCACCTGCCCGCTGGCGCACTCTTCTGGAGGTCCTTCAATGCGGCGAGGGGCGGAGGATGTTGAGCGCGTGGCTTGAGAGTGGCAGATCGGCGCGGTCACAGCCGTGGTCGATGCATACAACGATGGCTAGCCAGCACTGCTTCATGATGTGGTGGGTGTTGGGGAACGTTGCATTGGAAACAAAAAATTTCCTAAGCACACGCAAGATCTATCCACGGTGATGAGCATCTACGAGAGGGGGAGTGGATCTACAAACCCTTGTAGATCGCTAAGCGGGAAGCGTTAAGAAACGAGGTTGGTGTAGTCGAACATCTTCGCGATCCAAATCGCCGAGCATCCCGCGATCTCATCACGATCCATCTTGCAATCCAATCACGATCCATCTCGCGAACTCATCACAATCCGTCCTACGATCTCATCATGATCCGTCTCGCGATCTTGATCACGGTCCTTCCGATCTAGCGTCGAACGGATGACACCTCCGCGTTCAGCACACGTACAGCTCGATGACGATTTCCACCTTCTTGATTCAGCAAGAGGGAGCAGAGAGGTAGATGATTTCTCCGGCAGCGTGACAGCGTTACGGCGATGGTGGTGGAGCTATTGCAGCAGGACTTCGCCTAAGCACCGCTGAAAACCGATCTAGAGGAGAAACTGCGATCTAGAGGAGAGGTAGCATGTGGCTATTAGGGTTAGCTTTTTCCTCTAAATCCTCTAGTATATGTAGGAGGGCGGGAGGGGAGGAGGCAGCCTCAAACCCTCAAGGTTTGGTCCAAATTGGAGGTGGAGGAGTCCTACTCCAATCCTATTAGGAGTAGGATTCCTCCTTTCCACTTGGAAACTCTTTCCACCTCTCCACCTTTGGATTTTTTCCTTCTCAAACCACTCCAGCCGCATGGGCCCTTAGAGGAGGCTTCAGCCAGCCCACCAGGGGCTGGTTTACCTCCTCCCACAGCCCATGTAGCCTCTTGGGTCCAAATACCTCTGCCGATGGTTCCCCGGTACACTACCGGCACTCTCGGTACACTACCGATGAGCCCGAAACTTTTCCGGCGACCAAAATAGGACTTCCTATATATCAATCTTTACCTCCAGACCATTCTGGAGCTCCTCCTGATGTCTGTGATCTCATCTGGGACTCCAAACAACCTTCGTTCACCATCATACATAACTCTATACTACCGAAACATCACCGAACCTTAAGTGTGCAGAACCTGCAGGTTGGAGAACTATGTAGACATGACTGAGACACCTCTACGGTCAATAACCAGTAGCAGGACCTGGATGCCCATATTGGTTCCTACATATTCTACGAAGATCTTTATCGGTCGAACCTCTATGTCAAGGATTCAATTAATCCTGTATGATGTTCCCTTTGTTATTCGGTATGTTACTTGCCTGAGATTCGATCGTCAGTATCTCCATACGTAGTTCAACCTCGTTACCAGCAAGTCTCTTTACTCGTTCCATAATACAAGATCTCGTGACTAACACTTAGTCACATTGCTTGCAAGGCTTATAGTGATGTTGTATTACCGAGTGGGCCCTGAGATACCTCTCCGTCACACGGAGTAACAAATCCCAGTCTTGATCCATGCCAACCCAACAAACACCCTTTGACATACGTGTAGAGCACCTTTATAGTCACCCAGTTACGTTGCGACATTTGATACACACAAGGTACTCCTCCAGTGTTAGTGAGTTGCATGATCTCATGGTCATAGGAACAAATACTTGACATGCAGAAAACAGTAGCAATAAACTGACACGATCATATGCTACGTTTGTAGTTTGGGTCTTGTCCATCACATCATTATCCTAATGATGTGATCCCGTTATCAAATGACATATCATGTCCATGACTTGGAAACCATAGCCATCTTTGATCAATGAGCTAGTCTATTAGAGGCATACTAGGGACATGGTGTTGTCTATGTATCCACACATGTATCTGATTTTTCGATCAACACAATTATAGCATGGATAATAAATGATTATCATGAACAAGGAAATATGATAATAACCAATTTATTATTGCCTCTAGGGCATATTTCCAATAGTGGGAGATCGGCGTAGGCCTGCTTGTTTCTATGCCGACCATGATGTGCACGACGACGGTCTCATCGGGCGCCGCCCAGTAGGCCAGGGGTGTCGAGGGGCTCAATGTTTCGAAGCCGACGATTGTGAACTCGAACTGGATGCCCAGTTTAGCGACAAAGCACGTTAGGCTCTCCTATGTGAGCTCGGACTCCTCGTGATGTTGCTCGCGTGAGAGCTTTTCAGGCACTCCATCGCTGAGAAACCTTTTTTTAAAAGGGGAATATATTAATATCGCGAAGATATCAATTACAACCAACCTCTGCACCTATAAGATGTCACCGAGACATCCAGGATGCACATAACCAAAGAAGAAAATGAAAACAAAGCAAAAACAAAGGTCCCACCATAGCGATCAACTCCTCTCAACAGCAGCACTCATGCCACCACCAAATACAACATCCGGAAAACATAAAATTTCTCCAAAAGCAACACCTTCGAGAAGGGAACAGCGCACAAGCGCCATCATTGCCCAATCAAAGATCTTAGGTTTTCACCCTGGAGAAAGTCCGCTCTCTCAAAAAATTTCCTTCAACAAGGTAATCGCCAGGCACAAACAATGAAGGCCAGACCTTAGGCTTTCGCCCTGAAATTCACGACTCGGCACACCGAGGAGTACCATTGAAGATGAAATCCTCTACTGTTGCCGACCCGCTTCACTGCTACTCTTGAGAGTCATCTAACACATGGCTATCTCCATCGCATCCAAGAATCCATCCCTGTAACTGATTCTCCAATGTCGGCCACCATGACCTTCTTCACTATTGTCTCCACCATGAAAATCGAGAATCCGACATGTCTCAAGGTGTCATCAGTCAACAAAGCTTCATGCCACGCCCTCAGAACGTTGTAGGCTGATATGAACGTACACGGTCGTAATCTAACCAGTTCAGATATCCTGAGCAAATTCTCTGGCATCTGTTCCGTAACATGTCAATGGTCAGATCGAGGAGGACCGATCAAGCACGAGGACCACAACCGGGACAAGATGACGGATCACGAGATCCGCCAAACCAGCCACAAATCGGCCGACCACCTCCGGGAAGGAGGAGATCGCCACCGCCATAATCATCGTGGTGCATGGTAGAATAGGAGAACCCCCGCGAACCATCACCGCGGCCGATGAGAGAAAGCAGTTTGAAGCGCGATAGCAGCAGTCCGCCTTTGTCAGGTTCCGACGATGGAGCATCGTCAGTACTGTAGATCGAGCCCACGCATCCGCCTCCTGCCATCCCTGCTAACTACAATAGGACCATCGACGCGCCCTGACCGCCGCTGCTCGCCATCACCACCGCATGGGACCAAGACTAGGCCGCTGCCGCCACAGATCCCGGACGCCAGAGGACATATGCAGCCACCGCGACACCAGGACTTTGCCCGAGGACGTCGCCAACAACATCAGAGGGAGGGGAGGCGTGGGAGATTGAGAGAGACTCCAGTGGTGGCAGCCCAGTGCGGCCCGGCGGCAGACGCATGGGGTCGGGAGGGAGGAGTCAGGAGCGCTTGATTTATACTAGTCGGATATCCGATAGCAACCGAGGACCCTATGGTGGTGCCAAGTTGTGTCTGTCCAAGGCTAGGACGCCTCTGCTTGAATTGGTGGAGGATGACGCCGCAAGGAGGCCGGGAGGAATGACAAGGTGGAGAATGCTGAGGAGTGTCATTAAAACACACATATGCATATGTAAACTCCATGAGGAAGAGGTAGATCTACTCGTCTACGATCGTCGAAACAAAAAATGTGGTACCAAAAGTCGTGTGAAACTACAAGGTGAAGCTACTAGTCAAATGAGATTTCAAATGGTCGACTGTGCGCGACGAATTTGACAAAATTCGTCCAAAATTGCTCCAAACATGAACATGAAATTAAACATTTACGCTCGACGAAACTATGAACCGGTGACGAAAAATGGAACCATAACATTCATGTGCATCTTTTTCATGTAGAGCTTATATCGAATCGAAGCACTGTTATGTAGATTAGAAGGTGAAAGAGATTAAGGGGAGGTTACACTAAAAATGTACAAACTCACCTACATAGTGCATGTAGCAACACGAGACTACACCACGAAAGCCACCCACGAGGGCTTCGTTCCATCGCTGGAGCCTGGCTCATTGGAAACGACCAAATCGAGCGTTCCCAACGATTCAGGCCGAGAGGTGCTTTCAATTTTTTGCAGGCTAATTTTTTGATGCGGTCCAACCAACCAAACAGGACAATTTCTCCCTGCACGAGCCTGGCTGAAGGTAATGCGACCAACCAAACACATCCTATATTACACATTGTACCAACTACGGGACCCGCATACAAGTGGCATTCAACTATTTGCCAATGCCGCCACAATGGTCTTACTAATGTCATACCAAAAATGCGAACACCACTACTATTTGAAAAAAATAGTGTTGGCGTTGATTGAAAATGGTGCGCCACAAACAAAAGTTGTGGCTAGCCATTTCTCCACTAGTGATATGACTTGAGCATTCATTGTCACTTTGCTTTGCATGATCATATAGCTCACTTGATATTTGTGCAAAGCCACCATTCACCATTATATACATGTTACATTAGTATCATTGCACATCCTCGTATAGTGCTAGAGGCATTCATATGTAGTCATATTGTTTTTCAGTTTTATCGAGTTGTAAGTAAATAGAAGTGTGATGATCATCATCATTATTTTTAGAGTGTTTCCCCTACCCGTGAGAAGTTATAAAAGGAAAAGGAAAAAATAAATAAAAAAGAAAGGCCAAAAGAGCCAAACAAGAAAGAAAGAAAAACGAAAAGGGGGAAAGAAAATTAAATAAAAAGAAATGAGAGATGAGAGAGGGGGCAGGTTTACTATCCTTTTTCCACGCTTGTGCTTTAAAGTAGCACCATGTTTTTAATACAGAGAGTCCTCATGTTTAGAAACTTCCATATACTAGTGGGAATCAATGTGGAACTTAGACTGCATATTTAATATACGGGCTCCTCAATTGCCCGAGTTCTTCATCGTGCAAGTAGGTTAGATGCACACCCATTTAGTTTTAGTAGAGAGCTTTCATACACTTATAGCTCTAGTGCATCAAAAGTTGCATGGCAATCCCTACTCCTCGCATCGATATCTATTGAAAGGCGTCACCATGGTCTAATGATCCGCCGAGTTGATACGAGACTATCCTTATTTTTTTCCTCCTATCATTCTATTCCACCTACAGTGCTGAAAGTCCATGGCTCATGCTCAGGTATTGAGTGAAGTTGAAAAGGCTGAAGCACGTGAAAAAAATACGACTCGGGTGCTTGGTTAGGCACCGGGCGGATCATGTTCTATACCTAACGTTAGGAAGACCGGGTTCCATCTTTCCTTTCATGATTAAATGAATGGAGAATAACGGTCTTTAGTGTTGTTATTTTGAAAGTCACTGATTATTTTCTAGTATTATTCTTTATTATCGTTTCAATATTAACTAAATCGTCGTTTCTCAACATTTATACCCAAAATATTACATGATACACATGCTAGGTAGCATTCAACATCAAAAAAATCTGTTTTTATCATTTATCTACTCGAGGATGAGCAAGAATTTAGCTTGGGGATGCTGATACGTCTCCAACGTATCTGTAATTTTGATGGTTTGATGATAGTATTATATCAATATTGTATGATTTATATGCCATTTTATATCATTTTTAGGAACTAACCTATTAATTCACTGCCCAATGCTAGTTGATGTTTTCTGCTTGTTCTTGTTTTTACAGAAAATCAGTACCAAACGGAGTACAAACATGATGAACTATTTTGACGATTTTTTGTGGACCAAAACAAGACCTGGGTGCTTGGGAGGGAGACCGGACGCTGCAAGAGGCAACCACAAGGGCAGGGGCATGCCGTCGGTGGTAGGACGCGCCCTCCACCCTTGTGACTCCCTCGTGGGTCCCTTGCACCGCCTATTCGGTCTATAAATCGCCAAATATCCTAAAAACCCTAGGGAAGCATCCGAAACACTTTTTGTTGCCGCAAGTCTCTGTTCTGCCGCGATCCCATTTGGAGGCCTTTTTCCGTACTCCGCTGGAGGGGGGAATCCATCACGACGGCCATCTTAATCAACCCACGTGATGTGTGAGTAGTTCCTACAGGACCTACGGGTCCATAGCTATAGCTAGATCTCTCTCTCTCTCTCTCTCTTGTTTTATCTTCAATCTTTGTAGACCTATTCGATGTAACTTTTGCAGTGTATTTGTTGGGATCCGATGAATTGCGAGTTTATGTTCAATTATTCATCGAAAGTAACTAATCAAATCTGAGTTTTATTACGTGTGATTTCATATAGCTATGTATGCTTTCCAATCTATAAGTTTGTTATAGCCAAGTAGATGAGTAGATCATCAAAGGGAGTGGTGCATAGTAGTAGGTTCAATCTTGCGGTGTCCTCACCTCATGACAGAAGGGGTAGCGATGCATGTATTTTTATTATTGCTACTAAGGATAAAACGACGGCGTCTGAACATATTGATTATCTGAATTTTTCAACATTATGACATCTTGCTTAAAGCATTACTCTCTTTGTCATGAACTTGATACCATAAATACATCTTGGATAGCTGTAGATTGGTGTAGTGATAGTAGTAGACACATAATCATTTCAGTATTCTTGTCACGGACGTAATGCCTATATATATCATGTCATGAATGATCGCATAATTATTTGCTTTTGTATCGATTGCCCAACAGTAATTGTGCATCCACCACTACTATGCCATGAGAGAGATGCCTCTAGTGAATACTTTGGCCCCCGGGTCCATCTTAATATTTTATATATGAAAATACATGAAAATACTTCTTGTTATTTATTTACTTTTATTTACTCTATACATAGCAAGATTTAATCCTTGCAGCTAATGAGTACAAGGTGCTTGACAACCCTCTTGCCCGCGTTGGGTGCAAGTATTTGCTCTTGTGTGTGCAGGAACTGTTGATCGTTTGTTTGCATCGCTTCCTTTTTGTTCGGTAATCTTGGTTCTTTCCTAAGGGAAATACCTATCGCTATTGTACTACTTCATCCCTTCCTATTTGTGGAAAACCCAACACATCTACAAGTCGCATGTGGTTGGCCGTATCCGCGGATTTCATAGGCAGGAGCAGAAGGGGGCGCTTCTGGCAGCGCGTGCATGATTCATTTCACGTGTGAAAGCACATTGCGACCTATGACATGCACATCATCCAAGAACGCAATGTGAAGTCGTTATCGTATTGATGGTACGCCATCCAAACCATCGTTACCAAGTTTTGTGACGCGGTTGCTCGACTGGAGGCAAGGTGGCCATTGCACGCGACAGCGGAGGAGATAGTAACTTTTGCTTACTCTTTCTCAATTAGTTGATGAAATCATTCATTAACTTAATGTTGCTCTACACATTGTCTAGCCCGTACGCGTTGTTGTGATGTACCACAAGACAGAGGGACGACCATTTACATACAAACACTATTGGATGAAGCTGAAGGGGAAGTATGTGTGGGCCAACATGATCCGTTCATGAAAAAATTGTTGAACATCCGGTTAATCTCACTGAATTCGAACTATTGTTGTACTAGAATTATTTGCATACTATGTATGGATGATTTGTGTTGTTTTCTATCCAAACTTTAATGATTTCATCTGGTTTGATGCATTTCATTGGTTTTCCTAAAACCGACTTGAAATGTATGCGAATAGCGTTGTATGGTCGGCTCCCACATTCGTCCAGAGACAGTTGTGGGTCAGCTTTGGATATGTCTGCATATGTCTATTTGGGTAGAAACAGAGACAAACTGCGGCCCAATGCGCCAACACAAAACGACGAGCATCTGATTTTATTCATGCGCGACCCATTTGAGAACTAAATTTGGCTGGGTTTGCGTCAGCATGGACACAGAGTGGACGTGCCCGACTCCCACTCTTGTCCCCCTGGCCTGCCAGCTGGTGGCACATTAGCCATTTCGCCCTCTCTCTTGTTGGAAATATGCCCTAGAGGCAATAATAAATTAGTTATTATCATATTTCCTTGTTCATGATAATCGTTTATTATCCATGCTATAATTGTCTTGATCGGAGACTTAGATGCATGTGTGGATACATAGACAAAAGCATGTCCCTAGTATGCCTCTAATAGACTAGCTCGTTGATCAAAGATGGTTAAGGTTTCCTAGCCATTGACATGAGATGTCATTTGGTAACGGGATCACATCATTAGGAGAATGATGGGATGGACAAGACCCAAACTACAAACGTAGCATATGATCGTGTTAGTTTAATGCTACTGTTTTCTGCATGTCAAGTATCTGTTCCTATGACCATGAGATCATGCAACTCGCTGACACCGGAGGAGTGCCTTGTGTGTATCAAACATCAAAACGTAACTGGGTGACTATAAAGGTACTCTACAGGTATCTCCGAGGGTGTCTGTTGGGTTGGCATGGATCAAGATTGGGATTTGTTACTCCGGGTGACGGAGCGGTATCTCAGGGCCCACTCGGTAATACAACATCACAACAAGCCTTGCAAGCAATGTGACTAAGTGTTAGTCATGGGATCTTGTACGGAACGAGTAAAGAGACTTGCCGGTAACGAGGTTGAACTGGGTATGGAGATACCAATGATCGAATCTCGGGCAAGTAAACATACCGAAGAACAAAGGGAACAACAAATGGGTTTAATTGAATCCTTGACATAGAGGTTCGACCGATAAAGATCTTCGTAGAATATGTAGGAACCAATATGGGCATCCAGGTCCCGCTATTGGTTATTGACCGTAGAGGTGTCTCGGTCATGTCTACATAGTTCTCGAACCCATAGGGTCTGCACACTTAAGGTTCGGTGACGTTTCAGTAGTATAGAGTTATGTATGGTGGTGCCCGAAGGTTGTTCGGAGCCCCAGATGAGATCCCTAACATCACGAGGAGCTCCGGAATGATCCGGAGTTAAAGATTGATATATAGGAAGTCCCATTTTGGTCGCCGGAAATGTTTCGGGCTAATCGGCAATGTACCGGGAGTGCCGGTAGTGTACCAGGAGACCACCGGGAGGGGTATTTCGACCCAAGGGGCTTCATTGGCTGTGGGAGAGTAAATACCAGCCTTTTTTGGGCTGGTGGAAGTCCCACACAAGGCCCATGCGGCTGGGAGAAAAAGCCCAAAGGGAAAAAGGTGGAAAAAGGCCAAAAAAGAAGGAATCCTAGTCCTACTAGGATTGGAGGAGGAGTCCTCCTCTCCTCCCCACTTCGGCCGACCCAAGGGCTGGCTTTTGGCAGCCAAGACTCTTCCTCCTATCCTCCTATATATACTAAGGGATTTTAGGGTGTTGACACAGAATTTTCAGCCACGTGTTGCCCGTTCCTCCAGTGCATAGTTTCTTCTCTAGATCAGATTTCTGCAGTGCTTAGGCGAAGCCCTGTCGGAATAGCTCCACCACCATTGCCGGAGCGCCGTCACGCTGCCGGAGAACTCTTCTACCTCTCCACTCCATCTTGCTGGATCAAGACGGCGGAGATCATCATCAAGCCGTACGTGTGCTGAACGCGGAGGTGTCGTCCGTTCGGCGCTAGATCGGAAGGACTGGGATCAAGATCGCGAGACAGATCGTGATGAGTTCGCGGGATGGATCATGATGATTTCGCGAGACCGATCGTGATGAGTGCACAGGATGGATCATGATGAGTTTGCGGGACGGATCATGATGAGTTCGCGGGACGGACCGTGATGAGATCGCGGGACGCTCGGTGATTTGGATCGCGAAGACGTTTGACTTCACCAACCGCGTTTCTTAACGCTTCTCGCTTAGCGATCTACAAGGGTATGTAGATCCACTCTCCCTCTCGTAGATGCTCATCACCATGGATAGGTCTTGCATGAACGTAGGAAACTTTTTGTTTCCCATGCAACGTTCCCCAACAGTGGCATCATGAGCTAGGTCTATTTGTAGATGAGATCTCAAGTAGAACACAAAGAGTTTGTGGGCGTTGATGCTTAGATTGCTTCCTCCCTTGTTCGTGTTTTGGTTTAGCGTTATTGTGACATGAAGCGACCCAGACCAACATTACTCGTACGCTTACGAGAGACCGGTTCCCTCAAACGCAACTTGTTGCATAGATGGCTTGCGGGTGCCAGTTTCTCTCACTTTAGTTGGATCGGATTCGACAAAGGCGGTCCTTGAGAAGGTTGAAAAGCAACTAGTGTATCACTGTTGTGGTTTATGCATAGGTGAGAATTGTTCTTGCTAGATACCCGTAGCAGAGACGTAAAACATGCAACAACAATTACAGGACGTCTAACTTGTTTTTGCAGGGTATGTTGTGATGTGATATGGCCAATTACATGATGTGATATATATGTGATGTATGAGATGATCATGTGTTGTATAGAATATCATGACTTGCATGTCGATCAGTACGGCAACCGACAGGAGCCATAGGGTTGTCTTTAATTATTGTATGACCTGCGTGTCAATCATTAAGCGCAATGTAATACTTTACTTTATCGCTAAACGGTAGCAATAGTAGTAGAAGCATGGTGGGCGTGACAACCCCGATGGCGACATGTTGATGGAGATCAAGATGATGGAGATCATGGTTTCATGCCAGTGACGATGGAGATCATGCCGGTGCTTTCATGATGGAGATCAAAAGCACAAGTTCATGGCCATATCATGTCACTTATGATTTGCATGTGATGTTAATCCTTTTATGAACCTTGTTTTGCTTAGGACGACAGTAGCATTATAAGGTGATCCCTCACTTAATTTCAAGATAAATTGTGTTCTTCCCAAGTGTGCACCGTTGCGAAAGTTCTTCGTGTCGAGACACCACGTGATGATCGGGTGTGATAGACTCTACGTTCACATACAACGGGTGCAAGCCAGGGTTGCACCTGCAGAACACTCGGGTTAAACTTGACGGGCCTATCATGTACAGACATGGCCTCGGAACACAAGAGACGGAAAGGTCGAACATGAGTCATATAGTAGATATGATCAACATGATGATGTTCACCATTGGAACCACCTCAACTCACGTGATGATCGGACTTGAGTTGGTGAATTTGGATCATGTATCACTCGAATGACTGGAGGGATGTCAATTTGAGCGGGAGTTCTTATGTAATATGATTAATTGAACTCATTATCATGATCATAGTCAATAGTGTCTGTGCAAATTATGTTGTAGATTACTTGCTCGCGTTGTAGCTCCCTTGAATTTTATATGTTCCTAGAGAAATAGAGTTGAAAGATGTTGGTTGCAATATTGTGGACTGGGTCCGTGATTTGAGGATTGTCCTCATTGCTGCACAGAAGGCTTATGTCCTCAATGCACCGCTCGGTGCGGCAACCCCTCTAGCGTGGTTTGTAGATGTTGTGAACATCTGGCAGGCACATTCTGATGACTACTTGATAGATTAGTGTGTCATGCATTACGGCTTAGAATTGAGGCTCCGAAACGTTTTGAACGTCACAGAACATATGACATGTTCTAAGAGCTGAAATTAGGATCTCAGGCTCGTGCCCATGTTGCGAGATATGAGATCTCCAACAAGATTCTTTGCCTGCAAGATGAAGGAGAATAGCTCAATCGTTGAGCTTGTGCTCAGATTGTCTGGGTGCTACAATCGCTTGAATTGAGTGGGAGTTGATATTCCAGATAAGATAGTGATTGATATAGTTCTCCAAGTCACTGTCACTAAGCTACTAGAACTTGGTGATGAACTATGAAATGCCAGGGATAGAAATAATGATCCCTGAGCTGTTCGCGATGTTTGACACCGCGAAGGTATAAATCAAGAAGGAGCGTCAAGTGTTGATGGTTAGTAAAACCACTGGTTTCGAGAAGGGCAAGGGCAAGGAGGGAAACTTCATGGATGGCAAGTCAGTTGCTACTCGAGTGAAGCAACCCAAAGTTGAACTCAAACCCGAGACTAAGTGCTTCGATTATGACGAGAGCCGTCGCTAAAGCGGAACAACCCTAGATACTTGGTAGATAAGATGGCTGGCAGCGTTAACAGAAGTATATTTGATATACGTGTTATTGATGTGTACCTTGCTAGTACTCCTAGTAGCACCTGGGTATTGGATACCGGTTCGGTTGCTAAATGTTAGTAACTCGAAATAAAAGCTACGGAATAAACGGAGAACTAGCTAAGGGTGAGGTGACGATGTGTTTGGAAGTGTTTCCAAGGTTGATGTGATCGACATCGCACGCTCTCTCTACCTTTGGGATTAGTAACAAACCTAAATAAGTGTTATTTGGTGTTTTGCATTGAGCATGAACGTGATTAGATCGTGTTTATTGCAACACGGTTATTCATTTAAGTTAGAGAATAATGGTTATTCTATTTACATGAATAATACCTTCAATGGTCATGCACCCAGTGAGAATGGTTTGTTGAATCTTGATCGTAGTGATACACATGTTCATAACATTGATGCCAAAAGATGCAAAGTTAATAATGATAGTACCACATACTTGTGGCACTGTCGCTAAATGTCATATTGGTATAAAACGCATGAAGAAACTCCATGCTGGTGGATCTTTGGACTCTTTCAATTTCGAATCGATTGAGACATGCGAACCATGCCTCTTGGTCAAAGATGACTAAGGTCCCCGTTTTCTGGTTTGACGGAGCGGGCAAGTGATTTATTGGAAATGATACATGTTGATGTATGCAATCCAATGAGTCTTGTAGCGTGCGGTGGATATCGTTATTTTCTTACCTTCACTGATGATTTGGGTAGATATAGTGTATGTTTACTTAATGAAACACAAGTCTGAATCGTTTGAAAAGTTCAAGCAAATTCAGAGTGAAGTTTAAGATCATCGTGACAATAAGATAAAAATATTTGCGGTATGAACGTGGAGGTGAATATCTGAATTACGAGTTTGGCATACAACTTTAGACAATGTGAAAGTTGTTTCACAACACACGCCACCTGGAACACCATAGTGTGATGGTATGTCCGAACGTCATAGTCGTGCTCTATTGGATATGGTGCATGTTATAATGTATCTTATCGTTTTGCTACTATAATTTTGGGGTTGTGCATTAGAGACAACTACATTCACTTTAAATAGGGCACCATCTACATCCATTGAGATGACACCGTGTAAATTATGGTTTGATAGAAACCTAAGATGTCATTTCTTGATGTTTGGGGCTGCGACGCTTGTGTGGAAAATGTTTTCACCTAATGAGCTCGAACCCAAAGCGGACAAATGTATCTTCATATAATACCCTAAGAACAGTTGGGTGAACCTTCTATCTTAGATCCAAGCATAAAGTGTTTGTTGCTAAAACGGGTCCTTTCCCGAGAAAAAGTTTCTCTCAAAAGAATTGAGTGGGAGGAAGATAGAACTTGATGAGGTTATTGAACCTTTGTTTCAACCAGAGAGTAGCACAGCATAGAAAGATGTTTCTGTGGAACCTACGTCAGTTGAAGAGGAAGAAAATGATGCTAATCATGAAGCTTCGGATCAAGTTACTATCGAACCTCATAGGTCGACAAGGATGTGTACTGCTCTTGAGCGGTACGACAACCCTGTCTTGGAGGTCATGTTGTTGGACAACAATGAACCTACGAGCTGTGGGGAAGCGATGATGGGCCCAGATTCTGATAAATGGTTAGAGGCCATAAAATCTGAGAAAGGATCCATATATGAAAACCAAGTATAGACTTTGGTAGACTTGCTCGTTGGACGACGGGTCGTTGAGTACAAATGGATCTTTAAAATGAAGACATACGCTGATGGTGAATGTCACCATTTATAAAGCTCGACTTGTCGCAAAGAAGTTTTCGGCAAGTTCAAGGAGTTGACTACGATGAGACTTTCTCACTCGTAGCAATGCTATAGTCTGTTAGAATTATGTTAGCAGTTGCTGCATTTTTCAATTATGAAATCTGGCAGATGGATGCCAAAACATCGTTTCCTTTCTTGAGGAAAGGTTGTATGTGATACAACCAGAAGGTTTTATCAGTCCTAAGGATGATAAAAGGTGTGCAAGCTTCAGTGATCCTTCTATGAACTGAAGCAAGCATCTCGGAGTTGGAATATACACTTTGATGAGGTGATTAAAGTTTTTGAGTCTATACAAAGTTTACGACAAACTTGTATTTACAATAAAGTGAGTGGGAGCACTGTAGAGTTTCTGATAAGCATATGTGGATGACATATTGTTGATCGAAAATGATATACAATTTCTGGAAAGCATAAAGGGTTGTTTGAAAAGAGTTTTTCCAAGGAAGACCTGGATAAAGCTACCTAATTGTTGAGCATCAAGATCTATAGAGATAGATCAAGATACTTGATGAAACTTTCAATGAGTACATACCTTGACAAGATTTTGAAAGAGTTCAAAATGGATCAGTTAGAGAAAGAGTTCTCTCCTGATTTGTAAGGTATAAAGTTGAGTAAGACTCAATGCCGAGTGACTTCAGAAGATAGAGAAAAGATGAGTGTCATCCCCTATGCTTCAGCCATAGGCTCTATCATGTATGCAATGTTGTGCACAAGACCTGATGTCAGCCTTGCCATAAGTATGGCCGGAAGGTTTCAAAGTGATCCTGGAATGGAGCACTGGACAGCGGTCAAGATTATCCTTAGTAACTAAAAGACTAAGGAGATGTTTCTCGATTATGGAGGTGATAAAGAGTTCGTCGTAAAGAGTCACGTCGATGCAAGCTTTAACACCAATTCGGATGACTCGTAGTAGCAATCTGGATACGTATAGTGGAGCAGCCATTTGGAATAGTACCAAGTGGAGTGTGGTAGCAGTGTTTATGGTTTGACATAGAAATTTGCAAAGTACACACGGATCTGAATGTTGCAGACCCGCTGGCTATAAGACCTCTCTCACATGCAAAGCATGATCGAGCCCCAGAACTCATTGGGTGTTAGATTCATAACAATGCGAATCACATAATAATGCGAACTAGATTATTGACTCTAGTGCAAGTGGAAGACTGTTGGAAATATGCCCTAGAGGCAATAATAAATTAGTTATTATCATATTTCCTTGTTCATGATAATCATTTATTATCCATACTATAATTGTATTAATCGGAGACTTAAATGCATCTGTGGATACATAGACAAAAGCATGTCCCTAGTATGCCTCTAATAGACTAGCTCGTTGATCAAAGATGGTTAAGGTTTCCTAGCCATTGACATGAGATGTCATTTGGTAACATGATCACATCATTAGGAGAATGATGGGATGGACAAGACCCAAACTACAAACGTAGCATATGATCGTGTCAGTTTAATGCTACTGTTTTCTGCATGTCAAGTATATGTTCCTATGACCATGAGATCATGCAACTCACTGACACCGGAAGAGTGCCTTGTGTGTATCAAACGTCGCAACGTAACTGGGTGACTATAAAGGTACTCTACAGGTATCTCCGAGGGTGTTTGTTGGGTTGGCATGGATCAAGACTGGGATTTGTTACTCCGTGTGACGGAGAGGTATCTCAGGGCCCACTCGGTAATACAACATCACAACCAGCCTTGCAAGCAATGTGACTAAGTGTTAGTCACGGGATCTTGTATTACGGAACGAGTAAGGAGACTTGCCGGTAACGAGGTTGAACTAGGTATGGAGATACCGATGATCGAATCTCGGGCAAGTAAACATACCGAAGAACAAAGGGAACATCATACGGGATTAACTGAATCCTTGACATTGAGGTTCGACCGATAAAGATCTTCGTAGAATATGTAGGAACCAATATGGGCATCCAAGTCCCGCTATTGGTTATTGACCATATAGGTGTCTCGGTCATGTCTACATAGTTCTCGAACCCGCAGGGTCTGCACACTTTAGGTTTGGTGACGTGTCGGTAGTATAGAGTTATGTATGGTGGTGACCGAAGGTTGTTAGGAGTCCTGGATGAGATACCGGACGTCACGAGGAGCTCCGGAATGGTCCGGAGGTAAAGATTCTTATATAGGAAGTCCCATTTTGGTCGCCGGAAAAGTTTCGGGCTAATCGGTAATGTACCGGGAGTGCCGGTAGTTTACCGGGAGACCACCGGGGTGGGGGGTATTTCGACCCAAGAGGCTTCACGGGATGTGGGAGAGAAAATACCAGCCTTTTGTGGGCTAGTGGAAGTCCCACACAAGGCCCATGCGTCTGGGAGAAAAGGCCCAAAGGGAAAAAGGTGGAAAAGGCCAAAAAAAGAAGGAATCCTAGTCCTACTAGGATTGGAGGAGGAGTCCTCCTCTCCTCCCCACTTCGGCTGACCCAAGGGCTGGATTTTTGGCAGCCAAGCCTCCTCCTCCTCTCCTCCTATATATACTAGAGGATTTTAGAGTTTTGACAACTGCCCGTTCCTCCAGTGCATAGTTTCTCCTCTAGATCGGGATTTCTGCAGTGCTTAGGCGAAGCCCTGCCGGAATAGCTCCACCACCATCGCCGGAGTGCCATCACGCTGCCGGAGAACTCTTCTACCTCTCCGCTCCCTCTTGCTGTATCAAGACGGCGTAGATCGTCATCAAGCCATACGTGTGTTGAACGCGGAGGTGTCGTCCATTCGGCGCTAGATCGGAAGGACTGTGATCAAGATCCTGAGACAGATCGTGATGAGTTCGTGGGATGGATAGTGATGAGTTCGCGAGATGGATCGTGATGAGTTCGCGGGACGGATCGTGATGAGTTCGCGGGACGGATCGTGATGAGATCACGGGACGCTCGGCGATTTGGATCGCGAAGACGTTCGACTACACCAGCCGCGTTTCTTAACGCTTCCTGCTTAGCGATCTACAAGGGTATGTAGATCCACTCTCCCTCTCGTAGATGCTCATCACCATGGATAGGTCTTGCGTGAACGTAGGATTTTTTTTGTTTCCCATGCGACGTTCCCCAACATCTCTCTCATCGATGGTCACCACAACCAGTCAACCCTCCGACGTCGCCAACCGCCTAATTCCGGAGCCCAGGCCATCACCCGCACCCAGATACCTTCCCCTAACAGCATGCCACACCCTTGAGGCCGTTCTTGCCAGCGTTAGTGGATGGTTTTTGTCGCTGTTGAAGTACCCCAATATCCACGCCGATCCCTCGTCTCGGTCATCCGCAGCAATGCTCCAAGCACGGACACCTGACTTGCCGGCCCCCTCCATGCCACAGGCCAGGTACCTGGAAGAGACGTGAGGGTCTTCACCAACTTCTTCCACACCGCAAGGTGTTCGACGTTTCGCATGCAAGGTACAAATGGATAGTGGTGATCAGTACTTGATAACCCATAAGTATAGGGGATCCTAATAGTCTTCGAGGGAAATATTTTACCAAAATTTGTTGATTCAACACAAGGGGAGCCAAAGAATATATATTGCTCTTAGCAATTGAGTTGTCAATTCAACCACACCTGGGATATCTCTCTATAGCAAAAGTTTTAGTAGGAGTAGTTGTGATAGCAACAATTTTGTAGTGAGTGTGACAGTAGTAGCAGCAATAGTGACGTAGCAAGATTCAATATATGAAAAGAGTAGGTCATGGATCTGTGATGGATAATGATTTGGATGACATCAATCATGCAACAGTTACATACTAGAGCGACATGGAACTAGCTCCAATTCATCTATGTAATGTAGGCATGTATTTCGTATATAGTCATACGTGCTTATAATAAGAAGTTGCAAGACATCGTTTGTCCTACCCTCCCATGGCAACGGGGTCCATAAGGAAATCTAATGGATATTAAAGCCTCTTTTTAATAGAGAACTGGAACAAACATTAACACATGGTGAATACCTGAATTCCTCAAACTACGACAATCACCGAAAAGAATCCCAATAATTGTCACCTTGGGGTATGCGGATCATGACACGTAATAGGTGCATACAACTTGCAAGATAGGACCTAAAGGCCAAAACACTCTCATATTCATGAAAACATAATAGGTTTAGATCTAAAATTATGGCACTCGGGGCCTAGTGACAAGCATTAAGCATAGCAAAGTCATAGCAACATCAACCTCAAAACATAGTGGATACTAGGGATCAATCCTATCAAAATAATTCGATTACATGATCAATCTCATGCAATCCCATCACCGTCCAGCAAGCCGACAAAGTAATTACTCACTTCTGGTGGTGAGCATCATGGGGGTGTTTATGAAGAAGGGTTGGTGATGATAATGGTGACGAATCCCCCTCTCCGAAGCCTAAAACAGACTCCATATCAGTCCTCCCGAGGAAGAACAGGAGGTGGCGATGGCTCCTTATCGTGAAACGCGATGAAAACTTCTACCTTATTTTTTCGGAAATAAGAATTTATGGGACTGGAATTAGGGTCGGAGGAGCCAAGAGGTGGCCGCAAGCCATCAGGTTGACCTTCGGCTCTTTGCTCCATTATTTTTTTACATTCGAGAAAAGACCCACAAAAAGTTTCATTCAATTCCGAGAACTTTTATTTCTGCACAAAAATAACACCATAACAGTTGTGCTGAAAACAACGTCATTCTAGGTTAGTTTCATTCAAATCTTGCAAATAAGAGTTCAAAACAAGAGCAAAAGTGTTTGGTAAAGCAGATACGTTTGAGACATATTAGTACTTTTCAACAATTTCATTTGCGATTCAGATGATTTGTCGTCCGACGGGATTGTGGTTGCTGCTTTGGTCATCCATGACCACATGAGTAGGCAATGTTCAGGGTCTCGACCACGTACCATACTCGAGTGTTGAATCACAACCGAGAGAGCGGATATTGTCTACTCTAGCAGGACTACTTTGAGTCCGCTGCCCCACTCTTCAAACACAACCGATTCCGACGTGGCTTTCGGATGGCTAGACATGTGTTCAATTGTATCCGGGAGGGGGTGGTGATGTACGATAATTATTTCGAGTGCAAGGAGGATGCCCTACGAAAGATTGGTTTCTCCTCTTATCATAAATGCACTACAACTATTCATATGCTTGCATATGGAATACTCGGTTATCTTATCGATGAGTACGTCTGCATGAGCAAGTCCACGTGCCTAGAATCCATGTATATATATATATATATACAAGGTTGTGGTAGCAGTGTTTGGCTCGGAGAAATTGAGAGAGCCAACTACTCCAGAAACAACCCGGTTGTTGGCGATCAATGCCGATAGGGGTTTTTCGGGGATGCCTGGTAGCATCGTTTGTATGCATCAAGAGTGGAAGAACTACCCTTCTGCTTGGAGGGGTTGTATAGGGGGACATGTGAAAGCTTGCACTATCATACTTGAGAGTATGGTTTCACAAGATGTCTGAATTTGGCACTCTTTCTTCGGCATGGTTAGCTCTCACAATGACATCAATGTGCTTTGCTGCTCTCCGATCTTCGTATGACTTGCAAAAGGAAATGGTCCAGAGGTCAATGTAGAGATCAATAACCACCATTACAATAAAGAATACTACCTAGCTAATGATTTCTTAGTGGACTACTCTTGTCAAGACAACTCCCAACTCGATAGGAGAGAAGAGGTAAAGATTTGCCTGTGCACACGAGAGTGCTAAAAATGTTTTGGAGCGTGCTTTTCATGTTCTTCAATCTCGATGGGGCATTGTTCGGTATCCTGCTAGAAGTTGGAGCACCAAGAAGTTGTGGGAGGTGATGACTCCTTATGTGATCATGCACAACATGATCATGATGGATGAGCGTGAGGGTGAAATCTATGATCGGGGTTTTTAATTTCACGGTGAAGATGTTGTGCCTGAGCATGGAGAGCAACAACGTTTGCACAGTTCATCGAATTTCATCACCAAGTACGTGATTGGCACACTCATATCTAAGTACAAGATTATTTGATTGAGCATATATTTTATCACCAAGTACGTGGTTGGCTCATCTTTTGGCAACCACTAGATGTATCAACTATTTTCTCTTTCAAATATATTTGCGACAATGTAAATTTTATTTAGTTTATCTATAAGATTTCATTTGGTTGTGAAACTATGATACATTTGTATTTGATTGAATTACTTTGGAAAAAAATGCATGCATGCAAAAAAAAGCGCACATAGACCGTGCGGACGAACATGAGTAGAAGCGTTGGATGCATGCTAACCCCAAACACGAATAAGGACGGACACGCTCATTCAAATAGACAAAATGTGGATAAAATACACATCCATTTTGAATAGTCACGTTGGAGTTGCTTTAATATAGGAATCATGTTTGCATTATTCCGTGACGAGATACTTTTCTACCCTTTCTCTTTATCGGTAGTTCGAACTGTGAGCCCACCGACAATTATTACGGGACGATGATGATTCCATGGCGCTCCATTTCCATGAAACCCACTTTTACACCGGTGATCATACCGGGACCACCCGACACGGACGGCCTCGGTGTAACAACCCGTTCATCCGACGACCAGCCCTCCCTCCTATGATGTCGGCGTGCAAAAAACAACAAGGTCATGTACTCCCTCCGATCCTTTTTAGTCCGCATATAAGTTTTGTCCGAAGTCAAAACATCTTTACTTTGACCAAACTTATAAAAAAATATCAATATTCACAATACCAAATCAATATTTTTAGATTCATTATGAAAGATAATTTCATTGCATATATATTTGGTATTGTAGATGTTGATATTTTTTAATATAAATTCGATCAATTTGCAAAGTTTGACGTGACAAAAATCACGGAGCGAGTAGGAAGCTCGATCTGGCTCGCCGAGGAGGGGCATTCCGGTAACTCTCCCCACGCACTCATTTCCGTGGGGGCAGGCCGCTTTGGCACCCTCTCCTCTCGCCTGTCGCGACGCGGGGACGAGGTTGGCACGTGGTGCACTGGCGCGGCGGCAGACGCTTGGCAAGCCGCGAGAGGCTGGCGCGCTGGACGAGCACGTGACACGGGCCCCCAACTGGAGGCTGGGCTGTCGCTCTCGCCCTGTGCCTCGCTTGCAGGATCCGATGGCAAGGCAAGGGAGCTGTGTGTGCGAGAGGAGAGAGAGAAAGATGTGTGCCGTGTTGCGCCAAGGGGAGCAGCGTCCGTGCAGGATACCGTCGGCCTCGTAATGACAGCAGCGTGCGGCAAACCGTTGACATCGGAGGCTTCGCTTTGGGAGCCGGGAAGACGATAACTGCACTCAACTGACAGGGAGAGACTAGCTAGAGGCCAAGAGGTTCCAAGTTTTGAATCCGTTCCTCTTCGCCGGATCTTTAAAGAATTTCCGTCCGTGTGCCAACGGAGACTATACTACACTTCCTACGTCAAACGAGGCTTTTAAATCTCTGCAACAAGCAACTAGCCAATCTTGATTGTCAAAGAAAACAACTGATCTTGACCAGATAACATATACTCCCTCCTTTCTGGTCTATAGAGTTTATCTCAATTTTTCGTTTTTTCAACTTAAACGGTTCATCCCCATTTCATTTTAAGATTCCGATACGCATTGAATCTTTAAATGTAAGAATTAAAAAGAAACACACCAATGCATGTAATGTTCCTACCCATCTACTTCCTGTGTTTCTAAATATAAGTCTTTTAAAGATTTCACTACGCACAACATACTCTCGGAAAAGCGTTTGAGTTAGGGTACGATCTCCAAAACCCTGGTTCAAACTCCGGGGCCTTTACGTTCAGCTGCCTCACGCCCCGACGATGACCTTGGCGAGGCTACGGCGAGCGGTGCTTCACGAGAAAACACACACAAGGCACAACAGGGACATACAAAGTTACCGAGATTCGGGCCACCTTGCGGTGTAAAACCCTGCCCCTGTTTGGTGGAATTGCTCTCAAGGAAGCACAAGTTTTACAAGATAGAAGACGATAGGAATGGGTCGACCCAGGGTGAATGATTGGGGATCTTCCCTTCTACCATCGCAACACTGCCACTCTTATCCTTGCCTTGGTCCTCTTTCTTGAAAATATCGGCGGGAAAGGGCAGCCACAGGGTGGCAATTCGAAGGGGGACACACGCTCAGTCTATCCAGACAAAAGATGGTCTTCGTTTGCAAAGGCGCCGTCCATGACGCGTTGGTGGGCTTGACGATGCCCTCCGTCCTGGCAAGCAGCGTCATCATGGTCGCCTTGCACAAAATGGCAAACTTTAAGAACCTGCTTTTGAGGAGGCAGCGGGCGTTGCACTTTAATCATCAAAGAGGAAATCCTCCCGGTCTGCGCCTGCTGGCACGGTCATGTCGCCTTCGTTTGCGTGAGTTCATCACCCACGATGGTGGGCACGCCGCCGTGCGACCAGCGCCGCGCGAACCCTTCAAGCGGAGGGCCTCGCGGTAAGCCGCCCCGCGAGGTCGCATGCTACTAAAGATGGTTGACATGAAGAACCTCGCCTCGCGGGGAGGGGCCTCGCGAGGTCTAGCGCCTCACGAAATAAAACTAACATTTAATTAGTCAAGCATAAAACCTAAAACAACTAGGCTCACCTATGTGCACCAACAAGTTATGCTAATCAATATAGACAACTAAGTGATAACAAGATATATATAACATGAAACAATATGGCTATCACAAAGTAAAGTGTATAAGTAAAGGGCTCGGGTAAGAGAAGAACGAGGCACAGGGAGACGATCATGTATCCCGAAGTTCACACCCTTGCGGATGCTAATCTTCGTTTGGAGCGGTGTGGAGGCACAATGCTCCCCAAGAAGCCACTAGGGCCATCGTAATATCCTCACGCCCTCGCATAATGCAAGATGTCGTGATTCCACTAAGGCACCCTTGAGGGCGGTCACCGAACCCGTACAAATGGTAACCCTTTGGGGCGGTCACCGTACCCGTACACTTTGGCAACCCTTGGGGATGGTCATCGGAACCCGTACAAATTGCTCGGGGTAATCTCCACAACCGAACTGGAGACCCCGACGCTTTCCCGGAGTTTTACACCACAATGATTGAGCTCCGAGGCACCACCAACCGTCTACGGCGCCAAAGTACCCAAGAGGAACAAGTTCTAGGGTACCAGGAACCCAAGAGTAATAAGCTTCTCAACTTCTCACTTCCACGTATCACCGTGGAGAACTCAAACTGATGCAACTAATGCAATGACAAGAACACGCGAAGTGGTCAAGTACCTCACTCTCAAATCCCACCAAAGCAACGAAACCTATGGAGGACTATGAGAGGAAGAACAAGAAGCTCACAAAGAACTCCAAGATCTAGATCCAAGGGGTTCCCATCACATAGAGGAGAAAGTGATTGGTGGAAATGTGGATCTAGATCTCCTCTCTCTTTTTCCTCAAGAACTAGCAAGAATAATTGGAGGGATTGCGAGTTAGCAAGCTCGAAGAAGGTCAACAATGGGGGGCAAATACTAGCTAAAATATGGAACCATTAGGGAAGAAGACCCCCTTAAATAGGTTCCCCCAAATTCAACTGTTATGCACTCAGTTCTTACATAAGCGGTAGTACTGCTCAGGTGAGCGGTACTTCTGTTGGATCGGAAGTTTCAAACCACACCGTGTAACAGAGAGACTCTAGGAGGCGGTAGTGCCGCCGGAGCGGTACTACCGCTCCTACCAGCAGTACTACTATTAGGTGTGGCAAGTGTGGGTGAAACCACGGTAGTAGACAAAAGCAGAGCGGTACTACCGCACACAACAGTACTACAACCCATTATGACATTCTACTACCGCTCGAAGGAATACGCAGAACAGAGAGCAAAATATAAGCGGAAGTAGCAACGGTAGTGTACAACATAAGTACCACCTAAGGGGTACTACCGTGATACCGAGCGGTACTACCGCCTGAACAGAGAATATTGCTCTGGCAATAAAACCGCCATAACTTTCACAAACGAGCTCCCAATTGAGCAAACTCAAGCTTGTTGGATTCAGGACGACAAGAGCTATCCAACGACGATTCATTATCTTAAGAAGAGGAAGTATGAAAATGCCAATGATATATAGATGTGAAACCTCTATGAATGAAGAGCCGACAAAAACCCCAACATCGAAAACATCATAGAAGAAGCATATGTAATCCATTTTTGATGAACTCGAGCTTGTCATGAAGATGACCATAGGCTCTAAGACCCACAAAGAGAAAAACCCAACAAGAACCAAGAAGGATGATGATGATGTCAAGAATGCAATGGTTTGAGCTCCCAACGGACGATACAATCAATCTACTCACTTGAGAGGGCCCCTTGATATTACAACTATCGATCCTATAACCAGGTGTCCCAACTACCACCATGAGACCGGTAAAAAACAAAACCTTATCAAGGCCAAAGCTTTGCCTTGCGCATAGTCCACTTGAGCTAGATGATGACGATCTTGTCCTCAAGATGGACCACCTTTCTTGATTGCATCGGCTCGATGAAGAATAGTAGATTGCTCCCCGATACTCCACTATGGGTGAGCCACTCTTCGCCACATCTTCACAAGTCCATTGTCACCACAATGGACGACAAGCTTCAAGCATGATCTCTCAGTGATGCTTCACTTGAACTTGCACACCGCAACCTTGATGATGATCACCACTTGATGTTATCCTCCATGGGTTGTATCGGATCTTCCTCTTGATGCAAGCCCATGGACATATACCTAACCCCACAAACAACTCCCACGTGGACCATGGGTTAGCACACAAAGTGTAATAATGGACAATTATTACCATACCATGGGATCACTTGATCCCTCTCGGTACCTCTTGTATGCTTTGTGTGTTGATCAATTTGATTCACTCTTTGACTTAGTCTTGATCAACCTTGTGTCTTATCTTCTCTCTTCATAAAGATGGTGTCTTGAAGGTAAACATGAATGCTCACACAATCTTCTTCTTCAAGACATGCTTGCAATAAGCTCAACTCTCACATGACCAATCTTTTGATAAATCCTTGTATACCACCTTGGTCACCATAAAAACTCCTTGAAACCAGCAGATGGACTTCGAGAAGTGCCTATGGACAAATCCTTCGAATATAACTCAAGGCAGCCATTAGTCCATAGGGGTCGTCATCAATTACCAAAACCACATATGAAGAAATATGCTATAACAAGACACACTTGATCCAGAGGCAGGGTGCGCCCATTAGTCACGCCCGAGAAGGGTCTCGTCGACATCAGGCGCTCGTAGGGCACTTGGAGCACCTCAAAGGTAGCCACGTAGAGCAGGTTGAGACCCGCTCCACCATTGATGAGCGCCTTGGTGACATCGATGTTGTTAATGGTGGGTGTGCACATCAAATGGATTGTCCCCACAACCCTTGTGGACTTAGGGTGACCGTTGGAGTCGAAGGAGATCGGGAACTAAGACCACTAGAGGATCCTGGAGACCTCGACTCATGGGAGGGTAACATTAACCTCGCGGGAGAATTGCTTGAAGTGGCGGTTGGATGCAGGAGCCTGGCCTTCGCCAAGGATGCAAGCCACCTCGCGAGGCTCCTGGTAGCCCCCAGCATCTTCATCAGGCAAATTGTTCCTGTCGGGGTTGCCTTGAGGATTGGCCTGCCGAGGCTGGTTCCGCCAGTCGTACATGTAGTAGTTGTTGTTGTCGTTGTGTTCGTTGTTGTTGCGGTCGTTCCAGTGGCCACCATTGCGGTTGCCGATTTGTCCCGCGCCACGATCGTTGCGAACATTGCACCTAACTTGGCGATCCTATTGGAGCATCTTGAGCTTGTGGCAGTCCTCGATGCGGTGGAAGTGCATGTTGGGGAAGGCGCAAAACGGACGACCGTCTTTCTTGGGCGCGGGCTTGTCACGATTTCTCCCGCGCTTCTACTCAGGCTCCGCCGCAAGCACGGCAGGGCCTTTGCACTTGGAGTCCTTCGCCTTGGTGGCGGCGTATGGCGCCACGTCAGGGTCGTTGTGGGCAAAGAGGCGGCCCTCTTCATCCTTGGCACACTTGTTGGCGAGGTCGAACAATGCGACCACGGTGTCGAGATCATCGTTGATGGAGATCTTCTCGAGCATCCTGACGTCCATGGTGCATGAAGAGAATGTTGAGATCATGGCAGGATTGGAGGCACGCGGGATCTTGTTGCGCACTTGGCTGAAGCGCTGGATATATTTGCCGAGGGTCTCGCTAGGGTGTTGGCACTCTGCACGTAAGTTGTTGAGTGTGAGGGGGCACTCATACGTGCCCTTGAAGTTGGCGATGAATTGCTTGCACAACTTGAACCGGTTGTTCTTGAGGGCCATGGGAAGCCAGTTCGCCATGCACCTGTTGTCACCACCCGTAACCTGTATGCGCGTGTTGTAGAGCTGTAGGAACTCGATGGGGTTGAGGGTGCCCTCATAGTGAGGAGGCAACTCAGGATTCCACTTGAAGGGCCTCACCACGCAGTGCAGCTCGGTAGTGAAGGCAAGGCAACCCCCATAGACGGTGGTGACTGCAGTGGCGAGAGCGGCCCGATTCTGGTGCCCGGTCGCTGTGACATCATGGATGGTGTGGTTTTGGCGGTCGTGCTACTTCTCGAGGAGGACACGCGCGTCTGGCTACACGCGCTAGACAATCTGGCAGCTCGTGCTAGCGTGGTTGGGCATGTACATGGTTCATTTCATGCACGAAAGCACATTGTGCCATATGACATGCACATCATCCATAAACGCAATGTAAAGTCCTTAGTGTATCGATGGTACACCAGCCAGAGCCGCGTCATGAAGTATTGTGGCGTGGTTGATAGGCTATAGACAATGCAGCCATTGCGCATGACAACCATGGAGATCATAATGTGCTTCTTCTTGCTTTACATGTTGACTGATTCATTCATTCAATCATTGTTGCCCTACATGTTGCCTAGCCTTCGCGCTGACATGATGTACTAAATACCAGAGGACACACTGATACGTCTCCATCGTATCTATAATTTTTGATTGTTTCATGACAATATTCTACAACTTTCATATACTGTTGGCAACTTTTTATACTATTTTTGGGACTAACATATTGATCGAGTGCCTAGTGCTAGTTCCTGTTTGTTGCATGTTTTTTGTTTCAAAGAATATCCATACCAAATGAAGTCCAAAAGTGATAAAAACTTATGGAGATTTTTTTTGGAATATATGTGATTTTTGGGAAAAAGAATCTACGTGAGACGATGCCAGATGTGACCACAAGCCAGGGGGCGCGACCTACCCCCTGGCCGCGCCCTGGGCCCTTGTGATCACCCCGTAAGGCGGTTAGTGCTCTTCTATCGCTGCAAAAAATCTAATATCCTGATAAAAATATCCTCAAAATTTCAGCCCGATCAGAGTTACGGATCTCCGGGAATGTAAGAAATGGTGAAAGGCCAGAATCTGGAACGCAGAAACAAAAGGAAACATATAGAGAGAGAGAGATTCAATCTCGGAGGGGCTCCCGCCCCTCTGCCGACATGGAGGCCAAGGACCAAAGGGGAAACCCTCCTCCCATCTAGGGGCAAGGTCAACAAAGAAGAAGAAGGAGGGGGCTCTCCCCCCTCTTTCCCAGTAGCATCGGAATGCCGTCGGGGCCATCATCGTGACGACGATCTACTCCAACAACTTCGTCATCTTTATCAACACCTCCATAACCTTCCCCCATCTATCTACAGTGGTCCACTCTCACACAACCCACTGTACCCTCTACTTGAACATGGTGCTTTATGCTTCATATTATTATCCAATGATGTGTTGCCATCCTATGATGTCTGAGTAGATTTTTGTTGTCCTATGAGTTGATTGATGATCATGATTGGTTTGAGTTGCATGTTTTATTATTGGTGTTGTCCTATGGTTCTCTCCATGTCGCACAAGCATGAGGGATCCTTGCCATAGGGTGTTGCACTATGTTCATGATTCGCCTATTGTGGGTTGCTTGAGTGATAGAAGCATAAACCCGAGTAGGTGGGTTGTTGCATATGGGAGTAAAGAGGACTTGATACCTTATAATGCCATGGTTGGGTTTTACCTTAATGATATTTAGTAGTTGCGGATGCTTTATAGAGTTCCAATCATAAGTGCATATGATCGAAGTAGAGAAACTATGTTAGCTTATGCCTCTCCCTCATATAAAATTGCAATAATGATTACTGGTCTAGTTATCGATTGCCTAGGGACAATTTCGCATCTCCTACCACCACTTTTCCACACTCATTAAACTAACTTAATTGTTACTTTATCTAAGAATCCCCTAGTTTTTATTTACGTGCTCTTTATTATCTTGCAAACATATCCCGTTACACCTACAAAGTACTTCTAGTTTCATACTTGTTCTAGGTAAAGCGAACGTTAAGCGTGCGTATAGTTGTATCGGTGGTCAATAGAACTTGAGGGAATATTGGTTCTACCTTTATCTCCTCATTGGGTTCAACACTCTTACTTATCGAGAAACGTTACAGTTAATCCCCTATACTTGTGGATTATCAAGACCTTTTTCTAGCGCCGTTGCTGGGGAGCAATAGCGTAGGGTGTATATTCTCGTGTGTGCTTGTTTGCTTTACGACTAAGTAATTTTTATTTTCTATTCTAAGTTGTTTTCTATCTATATATATGGGTAGGAAACGTAAAATACCAAAAAAATTAGTTGTACTTGCTGCTCCAAAAGTTGAGGAACCACTAGTGTTCCGTACCATCGAAGAATATTACTTGGGTCATCTTCGATCCCCTTGTGCTTGTGCTGAATACCCAACTAGCTTAGTTGATGGAAAGTCATTAAATGAGCATGCTCATTATGTGAGGCACCAAATATCTCAAAAAGGGAAACTCTTGTGGCATCAAATTAATACTTTGTGTTGTTATGCTTGGAACTTGTGTGAATTGCATGATTTTACTTGTTGTTCTAAAGAAGCTAAAAAACACCTTCCCTACCAATGCGTGTTTAATGATGATGAAATATTATCCTCTTATGCCAAGGAGGCCTATTGCTATAATGATGTTGAACAAATTGAAGAATTTGTTACTTTCAAGGGTGCCTATGAAATTGCTTCTTTCATTGAAACGTATGATGCTACTCTTTACAAATCTATTTTTTGCCATACTTAAATATTGCTATGAAAACTATGCTTCTAATGATTATGTTAAAGAGTTTATTGAAAGAATGACCGCTGCCTTGGAAGAGACTAATATTTTGCAGGAATCTATGGAAGAAGAAATTCCTGACACTGTGAGCTCATTAGATGAAAAAGATGACAACGAGAGCAAAGAACAAAAGGAGGAAGAGCGGATTAGGTAACCGTGCCCACCTTCTAATGGTAGTAACTCTTCAACTCATACATTGTTTAATTTCCCTTCATTCTTACCGAAGGATGAATGCTATGATAATTGCTATGATCCCTTGAATTCGTTTGAAATATCCCTTTTTGATAAACTTGATGCTTGCTATTCTTTTGGCCATGATGCCAATATGAATTATGCTTGTGGAGATGAACTTGATATAGTTCCCTATGTTAATAATTTAATTGTTGCTATTGCACCCACACATGATAGTCCTATTATCTTTTTGAATTCTCCAAACTACACTATATCGGAGAAGTTTGTACTTATTAAGGATTATATTGAAGGGTTGCGTTTTCCTATTGCACATGATGATTTTAGTGAATATAATATGCATGTGCTTGCTACTAATACTTGCAATTATTATGAGAGAGGAACTACATCTCCACCTCTCTATGTTTCCAATACGATAAAATTGCAAGAAACTGTTTATACTATGCATTGGCCTTTACTTTGTGTGCATGAATTATTCTTGTATGACATGCCAATGCATAGCAAGAGAGTTAGACTTCGTTGTCACATGATTTATATCACTTTGTTCTTACTACTTAATTAAAAATCATTGCTAATTAAAATTGGCTTTGATATACCTTGGGATCCGGGCGGATCCACTACTTGAGCACTTTATGCCTAGCTTAATGGCTTTAAAGAAAGCGTCGCCAGGGAGCAACCCAGAAGTTTTAGAGAGTAATTTTATTATGTTTTGTGCTTTTATTTAGTTAAAAAAAAGTGGGGAACTTAAAACTTTTTCAAAAAGAAAAGTGAAAGTGAGAAAGACGAGCAACGTTGAAGTGGGGGTTAGCCTTGAACTTTGTTCATGCCCATGGAAACTTTGTGAATCTCGATTATAGAATTTTTTTAACAAACATAATTATACCCTTGTATAAATATATTATATTATAAAAATAATGTGCCAAGATTTTCCTTTAGGATGATTAGATTCCTTGTTTGGTGTATGCAGTGCAAAAACAAAAACTTTGGCTGTAGTGCGTGAATTTACATTTTTTTACTCGAGCGTGAAAAAATTCTGAATTTTTTACACAATACTATAAATTCTTGACAATGTCCTAGTTTTCCATAATTATTAGAGTTACAGAAGCATGGTGAATGTTCAGATTACTACAAACTGTTCTGTTTTTGACAGATTCTGTTTTTGATGAGTTGTTTTGCTCGTTTTGATGAAACTATCGATTGTATCGGTGGTATAAGCCATGGAAAATTTATATTATAGTAGCTACAATGCAAAAAAAATATGAATTGGTTGGCAACAGTACTTAAAGTGGTCATTTTCTTTATTATACTAACGTATCTCACGAGGGTTTTTGTTAAGTTTTGTGTGATTGAACTTTTCCAGTTTTGGGTGAGATCACGATGGATGAAGGAATAAGAAGTGGGAAGAGACTAAGCTTGTGGATGCGTGAGGCACCCCAAGGTAATATTCAAGGACTCCCAAGAAACTAAGCTTGGGGATGCCCCATAAGGCATCCCCTCTTTCTTCTAATAACCATTGGTAATTTTACTTGGAGTTATATTTTTAATCATCACATGATATGCATAAATCTTGGAGCGTCATGTGCTTTTTATTTTTATTTTAGTAATGCACAGTGATGGTATGAGAAAGTGCTTAGTTTATTTATATAAGGCCCTTTGCACCTCAATTATATCTTTTGAGTATGGCTTTATATAATGCTTCATGTGCTTCACTTATATCATTTGAAGTTTGGATTGCGTGTTTCTCACACATAGAAAACCGCCATTTGTAGAATGCTATTTTTTTCACTTATATTTTTTAGAGCGTGGGAATATCTTTTGTAGAAATATTTAAACTCTCATGCTTCACTTATATCTATTTAGAGAGTTAACATGAGTTGGTCATTCACATGGTTAGTCATAACATCCTACATAAAGCTTGTAGATCACTGAATATGATGTGTTTGATTCCTTTCAAAAGTTTTGAGATATAAAGATGGTAATATTAAGATTCATGTTAGGAAGTAATTGTGAATTGGTAAAAATACTTGTGTAAAGGTTTGTGATTCCCTTAGATGCACGTATGGTGAACCGTTATGTAAGGAAGTCGAAGCATGATTTGTATATTGATTGTCAGCCTTTGTGTGAGGGTCGGGAGAGCGCGATGGTTTACTCCTACCAACCTCTCCCCTAGGGGAATGCGTCTAATGCTTTGCTTTGATTACTAATAGACTTTTGCAATAAGTATGTGAGTTCTTTATGACTAATGTGAGTACATGGATTATACGCACTCTCACCCTTCCACTTTTGCTAGCCTCTCTAGTACCGCGCAACTTTCGCCGGTGCATTAAACCCACCATATACCCTTCCTCAAAACGTCCATCATACCAACCTATTATGGCATTTCCATAGCCATTCCGAGATATATTGCCATGCAACTTCCACTGTTCTGTTTATTATGACACGCACCATCATTTTCATATTGTTTTGCATGATCGTAAGATAGCTAGCATGATGTTTTCATGGCTTGTCCATTTTTTGGCTATGCTAGATCACTGCACATCCCGGTACACCGCCGGAGGTATTCATGTAGAGTCATATTTTGTTCTAGTATCGAGTTGTAATTCTTGAGTTGTAAGTAAATAGAAGTGTGATGATCATCATTATTAGAGCATTGTCCCATGTGAGGAAAGGATGATGGAGGCTATGATTCCCTCACAAGTTGGGATTAGACTCCATACTTTATGAAAAATAAAAGAGGCCAATGAAGCCCAAATAAAAAAGTGCCCATAGATGCCCACCAAAATAAAAAATGAGAGAAAGAGAGAAGGGACAATGCTACTATCTTTTTTCCACACTTGTGCTTCAAAGAAGCACCATGATCTTCATGATAGAGAGTCTCATATTTTATCACTTTCATATACTAGTGGGAATTTTTCATTATATAACTTGGCTTGTATATTCCAATGATGGGCTTTCTCAAATTGCCCTAGGTCTTCATGAGCAAGCAAGTTGGATGCACACCCACTTAGTTTCTTTTTGAGCTTTCGTGCACGTATAGCTCTAGTGCATCTGTTGCATGGCAATCCCTACTCACTCACATTGATATCTACTAATGGGAATCTTCATAGCCCGTTAATATGCCTAGTTGATGTGGGACTATCTTCTCATTTTCCTCACAAGCTCCACCATATTCTATTACACCTATAGTGTTATATCAATGGCTCACGCTCATGTATTGCGTGAGAGTTGAAAACGTTTGAGAACATAAAAGGTGTGAAACAATTGCTTGACTTGTCATTGGGGTTGTGCATGATATAAATACTTTGTGTGGGGAAGATGGAGCATAGCCAGACTATATGATTCTGTAGGGATAACTTTCTTTTGCCATTATATTCTGAAGAGATACCATTGCTTTGTTAGTATGCTTGAAATATTATTGTTTTTATGTCAACATTAAGCTTTTGTTTTGAGTCTTATGGATCTGAATATTCATGCCATGATTAGATTATATGAACAAGATCATGCTAAGTGGCATTCCACATCAAAAATTATCTTTTTATCATTTACCTACTCGAGGACGAGCAGGAATTAAGCTTGGGGATGCTGATACGTTTCCGTCGCATATACACTTTTTGATTGTTTCATGCCAATATTTTACAACTTTCACATACTTTTGGCAACTTTTTATATTATTTTTGGGACTAACATATTGATCCACTACCCAGTGCCAGTTCCTGTTTATTGCATGTTTTTTGTTTCATAGAATATCCATACCAAAAAAAGTCCAAACGTGATAAAAATTATGAAGATTTTTTTGGAATATATGTGATTTTTGGGAAAAAGAATCAATGCGAGACATTGCCCGAAGTGACCACAAGCCAGGCGGACGCAGCCTACCCCCTGGACACACCTAGGCCCTTGTGGTCACCCTGTAAGGCGGCTGGTTCCCTTCTTTCGCTGCAAGAAAACTAATATTCGGATAAAAATCCCCTCAAAATTTCAGCCCGATCGAAGTTACAAATCTCCGAGAATTTAAGAAACAGTTAAAGGCCAAAATCTGGAACGCTGAAATAGAAGGAAACAGAGAGATAGATCCAATCTCGGAGGGGCTCCTGCCCCTCCACTGCCATGGAGGCCAAGGACCACAGAGGAAACCATCCTCCCATATAGGGGGGGTCAAGGAAGAAGAACAAGAAGGAGGGGGCTCTCTCCCCCTCTCTCATGGTGGCACTGGAACGCCGCCGGGGCCATCATCCTGACGACAATCTACTCCAACAAGTCCGTCATCTTCACCAACACCTCCATCACCTTCCCTCATCTATCTACAGCGGTCCACTCTCCCGCAACACGCTATACCCTCTACTTGAACATGGTGCTTTATGCTTCATTTTATTATCCAATGATGTGTTGCCATCCTATGATGTCCGAGTAGATTTTTGTTGTCCTATGAGTTGATTGGTGATCATGATTGGTTTGAGTTGCATGTTTTATTATTGGTGTTGTCCTATGGTGCTCTCCATGTCACACAAGCATGAGGGATCCTTGTCGTAGGGTGTTGCACTGTGTTCATGATTCGCCTATTGTGGGTTGCTTGAGTGATAGAAGCATAAACCCGAGTAGGTGGGTTGTTGCATATGGGAGTAAAGAGGACTTGATACCTTATAATGCTATGGTTGGGTTTTACCTTAATGATCTTTAGTAGTTGCGGATGCTTTCTAGAGTTTCAATAACAAGTGCGTATGATCCAATTATAGAAAGTATGTTGGCTTATCCCTCTCCCTCATATAAAATTGCAATAATGATTACAGTGCATGGGAAACAAAAAAATTCCTACGCACACGCAAGATCTATCCATGGTGATGAGAATCTACGAGGGGGAGAGTGGATCTACATACCCTTGTAGATCGCTAAGCGGGAAGCGTTAAGAAACGCGTTTCATGTAGTCAAACGTCTTCACGATCCAAATCGCCGAGCGTCCCACGGTCCAATCACGATCCATCCCGATCTAGCGCCAAACGGACGGCACCTCCACATTCAGCACACGTACAGCTCGATGACGATCTCTGCCTTCTTGATCCAGCAAGAGGGAGCGGAGAGATGTATGAGTTCTCTGGCAGCATGACGGCGTGTCGACGATGGTGGTGGAACTTTTATAGCAGGGCTTCGCCTAAGCACCGGTGAAACAATCTAGAGGAAGAACTACGATCTAGAGGAAAGGGTAGCACGTGGCTGATTTCTATGTTGAAAAACCCTCAATACCTCTAGTATATATAGGAGGAGGGAGAGAGGAGGCTTTTCCCCCAAGGTGCCAACCCTAGCTTCGGCCGAAGGGGAGAGAGGAGGAGTCGTCCTACAATCCTAGTAGGATTAGGACTCCTTCTCTCCCACTTGGAACTCCTTCCACCTTTGGGTTTCTCCACCCAGCTGCATGGGCCTCTAGTAGGACTTCGGTCAGCCCACTAGGGGCTGGTTTACCTCCTGTCACAGACCATGTAGCCCCTTGGTCGAGACACCCCTACCGATGGTTCCTCAGTACCCTCCCGGCACTCCCAGTACACTACCGATGAGCCCGAAATTTTTCCGGTGACCAAAACAGGACTTCCTATATATATCTATCATTACCTCCGGACCATTCCAGAGCTCCTCATGACAAATGAGATCTCATCCGAGACTTCAAACAACCTTCAGTCACCATCATACATAACTCTATACTACCAAAACATCACCGAACCTTAAGTGTGCAGACCCTGCGAGTTCGAGAACTATGTAGACATGACCGAGACACCTCTACGGTCAATAACCAATAGAGGGACCTAGATTCCCATATTGGTTCCTACATATTCTACGAAGATCTTTATCGGTTGAACCTCTATGTCAAGGATTCAGTTAATCACGTATGATGTTCACTTTGTTCTTCGGTAGTATACTTGCCCGAGATTCGATCATCGCTATCTCTATACCTAGTTCAATCTCGTTATTGGTAAGTCTTTCTACTCATTCCATAATACAAGATTCCGTGGCTAATACTTTAGTTACATTACTTGCAAGGCTTGTTCTGATGTTGTATTACCGAGTGGGCCCTAAGATACCTCTCCGTCACACGGAGTAACAAATCCCAGTCTTGATCCACGCCAACTCAACAGACACTCTCAAAGATACCTGTAGAGCACCTTTCTAGTCACCAGTTATGTTGAAATGTTTGATACACACAAGGCACTCGTCTAGTGTCAATGAGTTGCATGATCTCATGGTCATAGGAACAGATACTTGACATGCAGAAAACTATAGAAATAAACTAACATGATCATATGCTATGTTTACAGTTTGGGTCTTGTCCATCACATCATTCTTCCAATGATGTGATCCCGTTGTCAAATGACATCTCATGTCAATGGCTAGGAAACCTTGACCATCTTTGATCTCATGTCTACTAGCGGCATACTAGGGACAAAGTGTTGTCTATGTATCCACACATACAATGTGTTTCCAGTCAATACAATTATAGCATGGATAATAAATGATTATCATGAACAAGGAAATATAATAATAACCATTTTTTTTATTGCCTCTAGGGCATATTTCCAATAGTCTCCCACTTGCACTAGAGTCAATAATCTAGCTCACATCACTATGTGATTTACATTGTAATGAATCGAACACCCATACAGTTCTGGTGTTGATCTTGTTTAGCCCTTGAAAGAGGTTTAGTCAACGGGTCTGCAACATTCAGATCCATGTGCACTTTGCAAATATTTATGTCCTCCTCCTTGATGTACTCACAGATGGAACTGAAGCATCACTTTATGTGTCTAGTCCTCTTGTGAAACCTTGGTTCCTTGGCCAGGGCAATGGCACCAGTGTTATCACAGAATAGATCCACTGGATTCAGTGCACTGGGCATACTCCAAGATCTATCATGAAATCCTTCATCTAGACACCTTCCTTCGCTGCCTCCGAGGTTGCGTTGTACTCCGCTTCGCATGTAGAATCGGCTACGACGCTCTGCTTGGAACTGCACCAGCTTACCGCTCCCCATTAAGAACAAATACGTATCCGGTTTGCAACTTAGAGTCATCTGGATCAGTGTCAAAGCTTGCATCGACATAACCCTTTATGACGAGCTCTTGATCACCTCCATAAACAAGAAACATTTCCTTAGTCCTCTTCAGGTACTTAAGGATATTCTTGACCTTCATCCAGTGCTCCATTCCAGGATCACTTTGAAACATTTCGGCCATACTTATGGCAAGGCTGACATCAGGTCTTGTGCATAGCATTGCATACATTATAGAGCCTATGGCGGAAGCATATGGTATGACACTCATCTTCTCTCTATCTTCTGTAGTCACTGGGCATTGAGTCCCACTCAACTTCACACCTTGTAACACAGGCAAGAACCCCTTCTTGGACTGATCCATTCTGAACTTCTTCAAAACATTTTCAAGGTATGTGCTCTATGAAAGTCCTATTAAGCGTCTCTATATATCTCTATAGATCTTAATGCCTAATATGAAAGCAACTTCTCCTAGGTCCTTCATTGAAAAACTCTTGTTCAAATATTCCTTCATGCTTTCTATCATTTCTATATTGTTCCCAATCAGCAATATGTCATCCACATATAATATTAGAAATGCTATAGAGCTCCCACTCAATTTCTTGTAAATACAAGCTTCTCCGTAAACTTGTATAAACCTGAACGCTTTGTTCACCTCATGAAAGCGCAGATTCCAACTCCGAGATGCTTGCGCCAGTCCATAAATGGATCGGTGGAGTTTGCAAAGTTTGTCAGCATTCTCTGGATCGAAAAAACCTTTTGGTTGTATCATATACAAGTCTTCCTTAAGGAAGCCGTTAAGGAACGCTCTTTTGACATCCATTTGCCAAATTTCATAATCGAAATATGCAGCTATTGCTAACATGATTCTGACGGACTTAAGCATCGCTACGAGTGACAAGGTCTCATCATAGTCAACTCCTTGAACTTGTGAAAAACCCTTTGCCACAAGTCGAGCTTTATAGACGGTGACATTACCGTCTGCGTCCTCTTCCTCTTAAAGATCCATTTGTTCTTAATGGCCTTTTGCCCTTCAGGTAATACTTCCAAAGTTCATACTTGATTTCATACATGGATCCCATCTCGGATTTCATGGCCTCTAACCATTTCTCGGAATCCGGGTGAAAGGATGTGGATGTCGCCTAGAGGGGGGTGAATAGGCGCTTTAAAATAATTATGGTTTAGGCTTGAACAAATGCGGAATAAAACTATCGTTTAATTAGTCAAGCACAAAACCTAAAACAACTAGGCTCACTTATGTGCACCAACAACTTATGCTAAGCAAGATAGACAACTAAGTGATAGCAAGATATATAACAAGAAACAATATCGCTATCACAAAGTAAAGATCATAAGTAAAGGGGCTTGGGTAAGAGATAACTGAGGCACGCGGAGATGACGATGTATCTCGAAGTTCACACCCTTGCGGATGCTAATCTCTGTTCAGAGCGGTGTGGAGGCACAATGCTCCCCAAGAAGCCACTAGGGCCACTGTAATCTCCTCATGCCCTCGCACAATGCAAGATGTCGTGATTCCACTAAGGGACCCTTGAGGGTGGTCACCGAACCCGTACAAACAAGGTTGGGGCAATCTCGACAATTTAATTGGAGGCTCCCAATGACACCACGAAGCTTCACCCCAATGGATTGTGGCTCCGAGGTGACCTCAAATGCTCGGGGCAATCTCCACAACCTAATTGGAGACCCCGAAGCTTGACCGGAGCTTTGCACCACAATGATTGAGCTCCGAGGCACCACCAACCATCTAGGGCGCCAAAGCACCCAAGAGGAACAAGCTCTAGGGTGCTCAAACACCCAAGAGTAATAAGCTTCTCAACTTCTCACTTCCACGTATCATCATGGAGAAATCAAACCTATGCACCAAATGCAATGGCAAGGGCACACAGAGTGCCCAAGTCCTTATCTCCCAAATCACACCAAAGCAACTAATGCTAGGGAGGAAAATGAGAGGAAGAACGAAGAAGAACACGAAGAACTCCAAGATCTAGATCCAAGGGGTTCCCCTCACTTAGAAGAGAAAGTGATTGGTGGAAATGTGGATCTAGATCTCCTCTCTCTTTTCCCTCAAGAACTAGCAAGAATCATTGGAGGGATTGGGAGATAGCAAGCTCAAAGTGGGTCAACAATGGGGGCAAACACGAGCTCAAGAGATGGGAACCATTCGGGAAGAAGACCCCCTTAAATAGGTCCCCATGATTCTATCCGTTATGTGCAGAATAGCACACGGACGGTACAACCGGTATGAAGACCAGTACAACCGGTCAAAGCAGACAAAACCAACCTGTAGCAAAATTAATAAGCGGTACAACCGTCCGGGGGACCGGTAGTACCATAATAACCGGAATAACTGGCCTACAACAGCCCAAGAACCACTCCAAAACAGAAACTAGTCTGGTGGTAGAGCGGCACTGTTGGAAATATGCCCTAGAGGAAATAATAAAATGGTTATTATTGTATTTCCTTGTTCATGATAATTGTCTATTGTTCATGCTATAATTGTATTAACCGGTAACCGTAATGCATGTGTAATACATAGACCACAACATGTCCCTAGTGAGCCTCTAGTTGGCTAGCTCGTCGATCAATAGATGGTCACGGTTTCATGACCATGGACATTGGATGTTGTTGATAATGGGATCACATCATTAGGAGAATGATGTGATGGACAAGACCCAATCCTAAGCATAACACAAGATCGTGTAGTTCGTCTGCTAAAGCTTTTCTAATGTCAAGTATCATTTACTTAGACCATGAGATTGTGCAACTCCCAGATACCGTAGGAATACTTTGGGTGTGCCGAACGCCACAACGTAACTAGGTGGCTATAAAGGTACACTACGGGTATCTCCGAAAGTGTCTGTTGGGTTGGCACGAATCGAGACTGGGATTTGTCACTCCGTGTGACGGAGAGGTATCTTTGGGCCCACTCGGTAAGACATCATCATAATGAGCTCAATGTGACTAAGGAGTTAGCCAGGGGATGATGTGTTACGGAACGAGTAAAGAGACTTGCCGGTAACGACATAGAACAAGGTATAGGGATACCGACGATCGAATCTCGGGCAAGTATCATACCCGTAGACAAAGGGAATTGTATGCGGGATTGATTGAACCCCGACATCGTGGTTCATCCGATGAGATCATCGTGGAGCATGTGGGAGCCAACATGGGTATCCAGATCCCGCTGTTGGTTATTGACCGGAGAGGTGTCTCGGTCATATCTGCGTGCCTCCAGAACCCATAGGGTCTACACACTTAAGGTTCGATGATGCTAGGGTTATAGGGAAATAGTGTACATGGTTACCGAAGGTTGTTTGGAGTCCCAGATGAGATCCGGACATCACAAGGAGTTCCGGAATGGTCCGGAGGTAAAGATCATATATAGGAAGTGAGCTTTTGGTCACCGGAAGTGTTTCGGGCATCACCGGTAACGTACCGGGACCACCGAAAGGGTTCCGGGGGTCCACCAAGTGGGGCCACAGGCACCGGAGGGCTACGTGGGCCGCAAGTGGGAGGGAACCAGCCCCTATGTGGGCTGGTGCACCCCCACAAGGGCCCAAGGCGCATCACGGGTGGGAGGGGGCAAACCCTAGGGGCAGATGGGCCCTAGGCTCACCTAGGGCGCCGCCCCTCCCACTCCCTCTCCTGGCCGCCGCACCAGATGCCATCTGGGCTGCCACTGGCTCCTAGGGTGGGAACCCTAGTTCTGTGCCCTCCCTCCTCCTCCTCCCATAAATAGTGGGGTTTTTGGGGTTGCCAAAAACACACAAGTTTCTTTCTCCCTCGGCGCAGCCCTACTCCTCCTACTCCTCGTCCTCTGTAGTGCTTGGCAAAGCCCTGCTGGAGTACCACGCAGCTCCACCGTCACCACGCCGTCGTGCTGCTGGAGCTCTCCCTCAACCTCTCCTTCCTCCTTGCTGGATCAAGGCATAGGAGACATCACCAGGCTGCACGTGTGTTGAACTCGGAGGCGCCGTTGTTCGGCGCTTAGATCGGATTCCACCGCGATCTGAATCGCTGCAAGTACGACTCCACCAACCGCGTTCCAGTAACGCTTTCGCTTTGCGATCTTCAAAGGTATGAAGATGCACTCTCCCCACTTGTTGTTGGTTTCTCCATAGATGGATCTTGGTGAACACGTAGGAATTTTTTTGATTTACTACTACGTCTCCCAGTAGTGGCATCATGAGTTAGGTCTATGCATAGAATCTATGCACGAGTAGAACACAAGTTGTTGTGGGCGTTGATCTTGTTAATTTTCTTACCGTTACTAGTATTATCTTGATTCAGCGGTATTGTGGGATGAAGTGGCCCGGACCAACTTTACACGTATGCTTACGTGAGACCGGTTCCACTACCTGACACGCACTTGTTGCATAAGGTGGCTAGCGGCTGTTTGTCTCTCCCACCTTAGTCGGATCTGATTCGATGAAAAGGATCCTTATGAAGGATAAATATAAATTGGCATATCACATTGTGGTTTTGGCGTAGGTAAGAAATGTTCTTGCTAGAAACCAATAGCATCCACGTAAAAACTTGCAACAACAAATTAGAGGACGTCTAACTTGTTTTTGCAGCATATGCCTTGTGATGTGATATGGCCAAAGGATGTGATGTGATGCATTGTGATGTATGAGATTGATCATGTTCTTGTAATAGGATTCACGGCTTGCATGTCGATGAGTATGACAACCAGCAGTAGCCATAGGAGTTGTCTTAATTTATTGTATGACCTGCGTGTCAATCATAAACGCCATGTAATTACTTTACTTTATTGCTAATTGTTAGCCATAGTAGTAGGACTAATAGTTGGCAAGACAACTTCATGAAGACACGATGATGGAGATCATGATGATGGAGATCATGGTGTCGTGCCGGTGACAGTGATGATCATGGTGTCCCGAAGACGGAGATCAAAGGAACAAGATGATATTGGCCATATCATGTCACTATATTGATTGCATGTGATGTTTATCATGTTTACATCTTATTTGCTTAGAACGACGGTAGATAAATAAGATGATTTCTCACTAAGATTTCAAGAAATGTGTTCACCCTAACTGTGCACCGTTGCTAAGGATCGTTGTTTCGAAGCACCACGTGATGATCGGGTGTGATAGGTTCTAATGTTCACATACAACGGGTGTAAGCCAGATTTACACACGCAATACACTTAGGTTGACTTGACGAGCCTAGCATGTACAGACATGGCCTCGGAACACGGAAGACCGAAAGGTCGAACATGAGTCATATAGAAGATACGATCAACATGGAGATGTTCACCATAGATGATTAGTCCGTCTCACGTGATGATCAGACACGGGCTAGTTGACGTGGATCATGTGTCACTTGGATGACTAGAGAGATGTCTATCTAAGTGGGAGTTCATTAAATAATTTGATTATGTGAACTTAATTATCATGAACTTAGTCTAAAATTGTCTTTACAATCTATATTGTAGATCCAATGGCCAACGCTAATGTCACCCTCAATTTCAACGTGTTCCTAGAGAAAACCAAGCTGAAAGATGATGGAAGCAACTATGCGGACTGGGTCCGTGGCTTGAGGATCGTCCTTGATGCACCGCTAAGTGACGCACCCATTTTCCTAGCGGCTCGGGATGTTATGAACGCCTGGCAGTCGTGTTGTGATGATTAGTCCCTAGTTCAGTGCGGCATGCTTTACAGTTTAGAACGGGGCTCCAAAAGCGTTTTGAGCAACACGGAGCATATGAGATGTTCCAAGAGCTGAAATTGGTTTTGCAAGCTCATGCCCGGGTCGAGAGATATCATGTCTACGACAAGTTCTTCAGTTGTAAGATGGAGGAGAATAGTTCTATAAGTGAGCACATACTCAAAATGTCTAGGTTGCACAACCGCTTGTCTCAGCTCGGAGTTAATCTTCTGGATGACTCAGTTATTGACAGAATCCTCCAGTCGCTCCCACCTAGATACAAGAGCTTTGTGATGAACTAAAACATGCAGGGGATGAGAAGTCCATTCCAGAGTTGTACTTGATGCTGAAATCAGTTGAGGTCGAGATCAAAAAGGAGCATCAAGTGTTGATGGTGAATAAGACCACTAGTTTCAAGAAAGGCAAGGGTAAGAAGAACTTCAAGAAGGACGACAAAGCAGTTGCCGCGCCCGGTAAGCAAGTTTCCGGGAAGAAGAACAAGAATGGACCCAAGCCTGAGACTGAGTGCTCTTATTGCAAGGGTACCGACCACTGGAAGCGGAACTGCCCCAAGTACTTAGCAGATAAGAAGGCCGACAACGTTAAAGGTATATGTGATATACTTGTTATTGATGTGTACCTTACTAGCGCTCGTAGTAGCTCCTGGGTATTTGATACCGGTGCAGTTGCTCACATTTCTAACTCCAAGCAGGAGCTATGGAATAAGTGGAGGATGGCAAAGGACGAGGTGACGATGCGCGTTGGGAATGGTTCCAAGGTCGATGTGATCGCCGTCGTCACACTACCTCTACATCTACCTTCGGGATTAGTTTTAAACCTTAATAATTGTTACTTAGTACCAGCTTTGAGCATGAACATTGTATCTAGATCTTGTTTGATGCGAGATGGCTACTCACTTAAATCTGAGAATAATGGTTGTTCTATTTATATGAGAGAAATGTTTTATGGTCATGCCCCGCTGGTTAATGGTTTATTTTTGATGAATCCCGAACGTGATGTTACACATGTCCATACTGTGAGTACCAAACGATGTAAGATTGATAACGATAGTCCCACTTACATGTGGCACTGCCGCCTTGATCGTGGCGGAGAATATTTAAGTCACGAGTTTGGCACGCACCTAAGGGAATGTGGAATTGTTTCACAACTCACACCACGTGGCACACCTCAGCGAAATGGTGTGTTTGAACGTCGTAATCGCACTCTAGTGGATATGGTGCAATCTATGATGTCTCTTACCGACTTACCGCTATCATTTTGGGGATATGCATTAGAGACTGCCGCATTCACTTTAAATAGGGCACTATCAAAGTCCGTTGAGACAACACCGTATGAATTATGGTTTGGAAAGAAACCTAAGCTGTCGTTTCTAAAAGTTTGGGGATGCGATGCTTATGTGAAGAAACTTCAACCTGAGAAGCTCGAACCCAAAGCGAAAAAGTGCGTCTTCATAGGATACCCCAAAGAAATTATTGGGTATACCTTCTACCTCACATCCGAAGGCAAAGTCGTTGTTGCCAAGAATGGATCCTTTCTAGAGAAAGAGTTTCTCTCGAAAGAAGTAAGTGGGAGGAAAACATAACTTGATGAGGTAATTGTACCTCCACTCGAACCGGAGAGTAGCGCAACACGAGAAGTTGTTTCTGTGGAGCCTGCACCGGCTGGAGAGGAAGTTAATGATGATGATCATGAAACTTCAGATCAAGTTGCTATTCGAAGGTCCACTAGGATACGTTTCGCACCAGAGTGGTACGGCAACCCTGTCCTGGAGATCATGTTGTTGGACAACGGTGAACCTTTGAACTATGAAGAAGCGATGGCGGGACCAGATTCCAACAAATGGCTTGAAGCCATGAAATCCGAGATAGGATCCATGTATGAGAACAAAGTATGGGCTTTGGTGGACTTACCTAATGATAAGCAAGCCATAAAAAATGGATATTTAAGAAGAAGACTGACGCGGATGGTAATGTGACTGTCTATAAGGCTCGGCTTGTCGCTAAGGGTTATAGACAAGTTCAAGGAGTTGACTATGATGAGACTTTCTCACCTGTAGCGATGCTGAAGTCCGTCCAAATCATGTTAGCAATTGCCGCATTTCATGATTATGAGATGTGGCAAATGGACGTCAAAACGGCATTCCTCAATGGCTTCCTTAAGGAAGAACTGTATATGATGTAGTCAGAAGGTTTTGTCGATCATAAGTATGCTAACAAGGTATGCAAGCTCCAGCGGTCCATCTATGGGCTGGTGCAAGCATCTCGGAGTTGGAACATTCGCTTTAATGAGGTGATTAAAGCGTTTGGGTTTATACAGGTTTATGGAGAACCCTGTATTTACAAGAAAGCGAGTGGGAGCTCTGTAGCATTTCTCATATTATATGTGGATGACATATTGTTTGTGGGAAATGATATAGAACTTCTGGAAAGCGTAAAGGCCTACTTGAATAAGTGTTTTCAATGAAGGACCTGGGAGAAGCTGCTTACATATTAGGCATCAAGATCTATAGAGATAGGTCGAGACGCCTCATAGGTCTTTCACAGAGCACATACCTTGACAAGATATTGAAGAAGTTCAATATGGATTAGTCCAAGAAGTGGTTCTTGCCTGTGTTACAGGGTGTGAGATTGAGTACGACTCAATGCCCGACCATGGCAAAGGATAGAGAAGAGTGAGTGTCATCCCCTATGCTTCAGCCTTGGCTCTATTATGTATGTCATGCTGTGTACCAGACCTGATGTGAACCTTGCCATAAGTATGGTAGGGAGGTACCGAAGTGATCCCGGAGCGGAACACTGGACAGCGGTCAAGAATATCCTGAAGTACCTAAAAAGGACTAAGGACATGTTTGTTGGAGCTCGTCGTAAAGGGTTACGTCGATGCTAGCTTCGACACAGATCTGGATGACTCGAAGTCACAAACCGGATACGTGTATATTTTGAACGGAGGGGCAGTCAGCTTGTGCAGTAGCAAGAAAAACGTCGTGGTGGCATCTACATGTAAAGCGGAGTACATAGCTGCTTCGGAACCAGAAAAGGTAGGAGTGTGGATGAAGGAGTTCATCACCGACCTAGGAGTAATTCCCAATGCGTCGGGCCCGATGACTCTATTCTGTGACAACACTAGAGCTATTGCCCTTGCCAAGGAGCCCAGGTTTCACAAGAAGACAAGACACTTCAAATGCCGCTTCAACTCCATTCGTGATTACATTCAGGAAGAAGATATAGATATTTGTAAAGTACATACGGATCTGAATGTCGCAGATCCATTGACTAAACCTCTCTCACGAGCGAAACATGATCAACACCAGAACTCTATGGGTGTTCGATACATCACAATGTAACTAGATTATTGACTCTAGTGCCAGTGGGAGACTGTTGGAAATATGCCCTAGAGGCAATAATAAAATGGTTATTATTGTATTTCCTTGTTCATGATAATTGTCTATATTTCATGCTATAATTGTATTAACCGGAAACCGTAATGCATGTGTGAATACATAGACCACAACATGTCCCTAGTGAGCCTCTAGTTGGCTAGCTTGCTGATCAATAGATGGTCACGGTTTCATGACCATGGACATTGAATGTCGTTGATAACGGGATCACATCATTAGGAGAATGATGTGACGGACAAGACCCAATCCTAAGCATAGCATAAGATCGTGTAGTTCGTCTGCTAAAGCTTTTCTAATATCAAGTATCGTTTCCTTAGACCATGAGATTGTGCAACTCCCAGATACCGTAGGAATACTTTGGGTGTGCCAAACGTCACAACGTAACTGGGTGGCTATAAAGGTACACTACGGGTATCTCCAAAAGTGTCTGTTGGATTGGCACGAATCGAGACAGGGATTTGTCACTCCGTGTGACGGAGAGGTATCTTTGGGCCCACTCCGTAAGACATCATCATAATGAGCTCAATGTGACTAAAGAGTTAGCCACGGGATGATGTGTTACGGAACCAGTAAAGAAACTTGCCGGTAATGAGATTGAACAAGGTATAGGTGTTGGGGAATGTTGCATGGGAAACAAAAGATTTCCTACACACACGCAAGATCTATCCATGGTGATGAGCATCTATGAGAGGTTGAGTGGATCTACATACCCTTGTAGATCGCTAAGCGGGAAGCGTTAAGAAACGCGGTTGATGTAGTCGAACGTCTTCGCGATCCAAATCGCCGAGCGTCCCGCAATCCCATCACGATCCATCTCACGATCCAATCACAATCCATCCTGTGATCTCATCACGATCCGTCCCACGATCCAATCATGAATCGTCTCACGGTCTTGATCACGGTCCTTCCGATCTAGCGTCGAACGGACGGCACCTCCGCGTTCAACACACGTACAGCTCGATGACGATCTCCGCCATCTTGATCCAACAATAGGGAGCGGAGAGGTAGATGAGTTCTCCGGCAGCGCGACGATGTTGCGGCGATGGTGGTGGAGCTATTCTAGCAGCGCTTTGCCTAAGCACCGCTGAAAACCGATCTAGAGGAGAAACTGCGATCTAGAGGAGAGGTAGCACGTGGCTATTAGGGTTAGCTATTCCCTCTAAATCCTCTAGTATATATAGGAGGGAGGGAGGGGAGGAGGCAGCCTCAAACCCTCAAGGTTTGGTCGAAATTGGAGGTGGAGGAGTCCTACTCCAATCCTATTAGGAGTAGGATTCCTCCTTTCCACTTGGAAACTCTTTCCATCTCTCCACCTTTGGATTTTTTTCCTTCTCAAACCACTCCAGCTGCATGGGCCCTTAGAGGAGGCTTCGGCCAGCCCACCAGGGGCTGGTTTACGTCCTCCCACAACCCATGTAGCCTCTTGGGTTGATACACCCCTCCTGATGGTCCCCCGGTACCCTCCCGGGACTCCCGATACACCACCGATGAGCCCGAAACTTTTCTGGTGACCAAAACAGGACTTCATATATATCAATCTTTACCTCCATACCATTTCGGAGCTGCTCGTGATGTCCGGGATCTCATTAGGTACTCCGAACAACCTTCAGTCACCACCATAGATAACTCTATACTATCAAAACGTCACCGAACCTTAAGTGTGCAGACCCTGCGGGTTCGAGAACTATGTAGACATGACCGAGACACCACTACGGTCAATAACCAATAGCGGGACCTAGATGCCCATATTGTTTTCTACATATTCTATGAAGATCTTTATCGGTCGAACCTCTATGTCAAGGATTCAATTAATCCCGTATGTTGTTCCCTTTGTTCTTCGGTATGCTACTTGCCCGAGATTCGATCGTCGGCATCTCCATACCTAGTTCAACCTCGTTACCAACAAGTCTCTTTACTCGTTTTGTAATACAAGATCCCGTGGCTAACACTTAGTCACATTGCTTGCAAGGCTTATTGTGATGCTGTATTACCGAGTGGGCCCTCAGATACCTCTCCGTCACATGGAGTAACAAATCCCAGTCTTGATCCATGCCAACCCGACAAACACCCTCGGAGATACCTGTAGAGCACCTTTATAGTCACCCAGTTACGTTGTGATGTTTGATACACACAAGGTACTCCTCTGGTGTCGGTGAGTTGCATGATCTCATGGTCATAGGAACAAATACTTGACATGCAGAAAACAGTAGCAATAAACTAACACGATCATATGCTACGTTTGTAGTTTGGGTCTTGTCCATCACATCATTCTCCTAATGATGTGATCCCGTTATCAAATGACATCTCATGTCCATGACTAGGATACCATAGCCATGTTTGATCAACGAGCTAGTCTATTAGAGGCATACTAGGGACATGGTGTTGTCTATGTGTCCACACATGTAACTGAGTTTCTGATTAATACAATTATAGCATGGATAATAAACGATTATCATGAACAAGGAAATATGATAATAACCAATTTATTATTGCCTCTAGGGCATATTTTGAACAGTCTCCCACTTGCACTAGAGTCAATAATCTAGTTCACATCACCATGTGATTCGCATTGTTATGAATCTAACACCCAATGAGTTCTGGGGCTCGATCATGCTTTGCATTTGAGAGAGGTCTTTTAGTCAACGGGTCTGCGACATTCAGATCCATGTGTACTTTTCAAATCTCTAGGCCATACTGTAGACACTGCTACCACACTCCAGTTGGAGCTATTCCAAATGGCTGCTCCACTATACGTATCCGGATTGCTACTCAGAGTCATCCGGATTGGTGTTAAAGTTTGCATCGACGTAACCCTTTATGACAAACTCTTTATTACCTCCATAATCGAGAAATATTTCCTTAGTCCTCTAGTTACTATGGATAATCCTGACCGTTGTCCAGTGATCCACTCCTGGATCACTTTTGTACCCCTTGACGAACTCATGGTAAGGCACACACAGGTGCGGTACACAGCATGGCATACTATACAGAGCCTATGGCTAAGGCATAGGGGACGATGTTCATCATTTCTCTTTCTTCTGCCGTGGTCGAGCTTGGAGTCTCACTCAATTTCACACCTTACAAATCATGCAAGAACTTTTTCTTTGACTGATCCATTTTGAACTCTTTCAAAATCTTGTCAAGGTATGTACTCATTGAAAGTCTCATCAAGCATCTTGATCTATCTTTATAGATCTTGAAGCTCAACAATTAGGTAGCTTTATCCAGGTCTTCCTTTGAAAACTCTTTTTGAACAATCGTTTTATGCTTTCCAGAAATTCTACATCATTTTCGATCAATAATATGTCAACCACATATGATTATCAAAAATTCTATAGTGCTCCCACTAACTTTATTGTAAATACAAGTTTCTCATAAACTTTGTATAGACTCAAAAACTTTGATCACCTCATCAAAGCGTACATTCCAACTCCGAGATGCTTGCTCCAGTCCATAGAAGGATCATTGGAGCTTGCACACCTTTTAGCATCCTTAGGACTGACAAAACCTTCTGCTTGTATCACATACAACCTTTCCTCAAGGAAGGAAATGATGTTTTTGATATCCATCTGCCAGATTTCATAATTGAAAAATGCAGCAACTGCTAACATAGTTCCAACAAACTTTAGCATCGCTACGAGTGATAAAGTCTCATTGTAGTCAACTCCTTGAACTTGGCGAAAACTTCTTTGCGACAAGTCGAGCTTTATAAATGGTGACATTCACCATCAGCGTCAGTCTTCATATTAAAGGTCCATTTGTACTCAACGACCTACTGTCCAACGAGCAAGTATACCGAAATCTATACTTAATTTTCATACATGGACCCTTTCTTCGATTTCATGGCCTCTAACCAGTTGTCGAAATCCGGGCCCATCATCGCTTCTCCATAGCTCGCAGGTCCATCGTTATCCAACAACATGACTGCCAAGACAGGGTTGTCGTACCACTCAGGAGCAGTACGCATCCTTGTCGACCTATGAGGCTCGATAGTAACTTGATCCGAAGCTTCATGATCATCATCATTAACTTCCTCTTCAACTGACATAGGCTCCACAGAAACATCTTTCTGCTCTGCGCTACTCTCTAGTTGAACAAAGGTTCAACAACCTCATCAAGTTCTATCTTCCTCCCACTCAATTCTTTCGAGAGAAACTCTTTCTCGAGAAAGGACCCAGTTTTAGAAACAAACGCTTTGTACTCGGATCTGAGATAGAAGGTATACCCAATTGTTCATAGGGTATTCCATGAAGATGCATTTTTCCGCTTTGGGTTCGAGCTCATTAGGTGAAAACCTTTTTCACATAAGCGTCACAGCCCCAAACATTAAGAAATGACAGCTTAGGTTTCTATCAAACCATAATTCATATGGTGTCATCTCAACGGATTTAGATGGTGCCCTATTTAAAGTGAGTGTAGTTGTTTCTAATGCATAACCTCAAAACGATAGTGTTAAAATGATAAGAGACATCATAGTACGCACCATATCCAATATAGCATGACTATGATGTTCGGACACACCATCACTCTATGGTGTTCCAGGTGGCGTGAGTTGTGAAACAACTTTCACATTGTGTAAAGTTGTATGCCAAACTCGTAACTCAGATATTCACCTCCACGATCATATCATAGATATTTTTATATTCTTGTCACGATGATCTTAAACTTCACTCTGAATTTTTTTGAACTTTGCAAACGTTTCAGACTTCTGTTTCATTAAGCAAATATACTCATATATACTCAAATCATCAGTGAAGGTAAGGAAAATAATGATATCCACTGCACGCTACAACACTCATTGGATCGCATACATCAACATGTGTTATTTCCAATAAGTTACTAGCCCGCTCCATCATACTAAAAACGGGGTATGTAGCCATCTTGCCCAAGAGGCATGGTCTGCATGTCTCAACCGACTCGAAACTGAATGAGTCCAAAGATCCATCAACACGGAGTTTCTTCATGCGATTTATACCAATATGACATTTAGCAGCAGTGCCACAAGTATGTGGTACTATCATTATTAACTTTGTATCTTTTGGCATCAATGTTATGAACATGTGTATTACTACGATCAAGATTCAACAAACCATTCTCACTCGATGCACGACCGTTGAAGGTATTATTCATGTAAACAGAATAACCTTTATTCTCTAACTGAAATGAATAACCGTGTTGCAATAAACACGATCCAATCATGTTCATGCTTAACGCAAACACCAAATAACATTTATTTAGGTTTGTCACTAATCCCAAAGGTAGAGAGAGCATGCAATGTTGATCACATCAACCTTGGAAACATTTCCAACACACATCGTCACCTCACACTTAGCTAGTCTCCGTTTATTCCGTAGCTTTTATTTTGAGTTACTAACATTTAGCAACCAAACCAGTATGCAATACCCAGGTGCTACTAGGAATACTAGTAAGGTACACATTAATAACACGTATATCAAATATACTTCTGTCAACGTTGTCAGCCTTCTTATCTACCAAGTATCTAGGGTTGATCCACTTCAGCGACCTCTCTCCTCATAATAGAAGCACTTAGTCTTGGGTTTGGGTTCAACTTTGGGTTTCTTCACTGGAGCAGCAACTGACTTGCCATCCATGAAGTTTCCCTTCTTTCCCTTGCCCTTCTCGAAACTAGTGGTTTTACTAACCATCAACACTTGATGCTCCTTTTTGATTTCTACCTTTGCGGTGTCAAACATCGCGAACAGCTGAGGGATCATTATTTCCATCCCTGGCATTTTATAGTTCATCACCAAGTTCTAGTAGCTTAGTGACAGTGACTTGGAGAACTATATCAATCACTATCTTATTTGGAAGATCAACTCCACTCAATTCAAGCGATTGTAGCCCCCAGACAATCTGAGCACATGCTCAACGATTGAGCTATTCTCCTTCATCTTGTAGGCAAAGAATTTTGTTGGAGATCTCATATCTCACAACACGGGCACGAGCCTGAGATCCCAATTTTAGCTCTTAGAACATCTCATATGTTTCGTGACGTTCAAAACGTTTTGGAGCCTCAATTCTAAGCCGTAATGCATGACGCACTAAACTATAAAGTAGTCATCGGAACATGCCTGTCAGATGTTCACAACATCTGAAGACGACGCTAGAGGGGGTGGCACACCGAGCAGTGCATTAGGGACACAAGCCTTCTGTGCAGCAATGAGGACAATCCTCAGATCATGGACCCAGTCTGCAGTATTGCTATCATCATCTTTCAACTCTATTTCTCTAGGAACATATAAAAATTCAAGGGAGCTACAGCATGAGCTATAACATAATTTGCAAAGACACTACTGACTATGTTCATGATAATGAGTTCAACTAATCATATTACTTAAGAAATCCCACTCAAATTGACATCCCTCTGGTCATTCGAGTGATACATGATCCAAATTCACCAACTCAAGTCCGATCATCACGTGAGTTGAGGTGGTTTCAATGGTGAACATCATCATGTTGATCATATCTACTATATGACTCATGTTCGACCTTTAGATCTCTTGTGTTGCGAGGCCATGTCTGTACATGCTAGGCTCATCAAGTTTAACCCGAGTGTTCCGCATGTGCAACACTGGCTTGCACCCATTGTATGTGAACGTAGAGTCTATCACACCCGATCATCACGTGGTGTCTCGACACGACGAACTTTCGCAACGGTGCACACTCGGGGAGAACACAATTTATCTTGAAATTTAAGTGAGGGATCACCTTATAATGCTACCGTCGTCCTAAGCAAAACAAGGTGCATAAAAGTATTAACATCACATGCAAATCATAAGTGACATGATATGGCCATGAACTTGTGCTTTTGATCTCCATCATGAAAGCACCGGCATGATCTCCATCGTCACCGGAATGACACCATGATCTCCATCATCTTGATCTCCATCAACGTGTCGCCATCGGGGTTGTCGCGCCCACCATGCTTCTACTACTATTGGTGAGATAGAAGAAGAGGTTTTTGTTAAGCAACCACCTGGTTTTGTAAATCCTAAGAAACCTGACCATGTTTACAAACTTCACAAAGCTTTATATGGTCTTAAGCAATCTCCTCGTGCTTGGTACAAATGCCTAACAAAGTTTCTCATTCAAAAAGGTTTATCAATCAATGATTGGTTCATTGCTTTATCTATGTGCCTCCCACACCAATATTATGCTTAGTGTTTGCATGTGTGCTAGATATCAAGATGCACCTAAAGAATGTCATCTTAAGGCTGTCAAACGCATTGTGAGATACTTGATACACACTCCAAACTTTGGCATTCTGTATCCCAAGGGAAATTCTTTTAATCTTGTTGGCTACTACGACTCGGACTATGCAGGTGACAGGGTTGATAGAAAATCCACCTCGGGTACATGTCAATTTCTTGGTAGATCTCTTGTGTCTTGGTCCTCCAAGAAACAAAACTCAGTATCTCTATCTACCGCCGAAGCTGAATATATTGTTGCTGGATCATGTTGTGCGCAATTGTTATGGATAACACAAACGCTTAAAGATTATGGAATCGATGTTAAAAATGTGCCATTACTTTGTGACAATTAAAGTGCTATTAAGATTGGTCATAATCTTGTGCAACACTCTTGAACCAAGCATATTCAAGTTCGACATCATTTCTTTCGTGATTATGTTGCCAAAGGAGATATTAATCTTGAGCATGTTCGTACAAACAAGCAACTGGCCGACATCTTTACTAAGCCACTTGATGAAAAAGTGTTTTGTCATTTGAGGAGTGAGTTGAACATGATTGATGCTTCAAACCTGTGCTAAGCTTGCTTGGATGCTTTCAAGGGGATGAGCTTTATTGTCTATTTCATGCAATTACCTTGAATATCATATCTTGGAATTCTATGCTCCCTTGTCTTGCATCTAACCCTTTTGTAGGTACTTGGAAGAATAACACTCCACAAGATTGCCATCAACTCATATCGTATGCAATCTTGTCATGACCAAGTATCCACAACCTCGCTTTGATGATGGACGGAACAAGACAACAAAACATAACCTTGACTATTGGGGAACGTCGCATGGGAAACAAAAAAATTCCTACGCACACGCAAGATCTATCCATGGTGATGAGCATCTATGAGAGGGAGAGTGGATCTACATACCCTTGTAGATCGATAAGCGGGAAGCATTAAGAAACGCGGTTGGTGTAGTCGAACATCTTCGCGATCCAAATCGCCGAGCGTCCCACGATCACATCACGATCCGTCCCGCGATCCAATCACGATCCGTCCTGCAAACTCATCACGATCCGTCCCACGATCTCATCACGATCCGTCCCGCGATCTCATCACGATCCATCCCGCGATCTCATCACGATCCGTCCCGTGAAATCATCACGATCCGTCCCGCGAACTCATCACGAACTGTCTCGCAATCTTGATCACGGTCCTTCCGATCTAACGCCGAACGGACGGCACCTACGCGTTCAGCACACGTGCAGCTTGATGACGATGTCCACCGTCTTGATCCAGTAGGAGGAAGTGGAGAGGAAGAAGAGTTCACCGGCAGCGTGACGGCGCTCCGGCAATGGTGGTGGAGCAATTCCGGCAGGGCTTCGCCTAAGCACTGCGGAAATCCGATCTAGAGGAGCACCGGTGGAACGGGTAGCACGTGGCCGTAAAATCTAGTGCAAAACACCCAATACCACCAGTATATATAAGAGGGAGGGAGGAGGAGGGCTGGCGCCAAGGCTACCCTTGCGCAAGGAGGATTGGAGGAATCCTCCTCCAATCCTAGTAGGATTAGGATTCCTCCTTTCCTACTTTGAATTTATTTCCACCTTGGCTTTTTCTCTCTCTTCCTCAAGTCCAGCCACATGGGCCTCTTAGAGGACTTCCACCAGCCCACTAAGGGCTGGTTTCCACCCTCCCACAGCCCATGTAGCCTCTTGGGTCGAAATACCTCTCCCGATGGTCCCCCGGTACACTACCGGCACTCCCGGTACACTACCGATGAGCCCGAAACTTTTTCGGCGACCAAAATAGGACTTCCTATATATGAATCTTTACCTACGGACCATTCCGAAGCTCCTAGTGACATCCAGGATCTCATCCGGGACTCCAAAAAACCTTCGGTCACCACCATGCATAACTCTATACTACCGAAACGTCACCAATCCTTAAGTGTGCAGACCCTGCGGGTTCAAGAACTATGTAGACATGACCGAGACACCTCTACGGTCAATAACCAATAGCAGGCCCTGGATGACCATATTGGTTCCTACATATTCTACAAAGATCTTTATCGGTCGAACCTCTAAATCAAGGATTCAGTCAATCCCGTATAACGTTCCCTTTGTTCTTCGGTATGTTACTTGCCCGAGATTCGATCGTCGGTATCTCCATACCTAGTTCAACCTCATTACCGGCAAGTCTCTTTACTCATTCTTTAATACAAGATCCCGTGACTAACACTTAGTCACATTGCTTGCAAGGCTTATTGTGATGTTGTATTACCGAGTGGGCCCTGAGATACCTCTCCGTCACACGGAGTAACAAATCCCAGTCTTGATCCATGCCAACTCAGCAGACACCCTCAGAGATACCTGTAGAGCACCTTTATAGTCACCCAGTTACGTTGTGACATTTGATACACACAAGGCACTCCTCCGATGTCCGTGAGTTTCATGATCTCATGGTCATAGGAACATATACTTGACATGCAGAAAACAGTAGCAAGAAACTAACACGATCATATGCTACGTTTGTAGTTTGGGTCTCGTCCATCACACCATTCTCCTAATGATGTGATCCCGTTTATCAAATGACATCTCATGTCCATGGCTAGGAAACCTTAACCATCTTTGATCAACGAGCTAGTCCATTAGAGGCATACTAGGGACATGGTTTTGTCTATGTATCCACACATGCATCTAAGTCTCCAATCAATACAATTATAGCATGGATAATAAACGATTATCATGAACAAGGAAATATGATAATAACTAATTTATTATTGCCTCTAGGGCATATTTCCAACAGTCTCCCACTTGCACTAGAGTCAATAATCTAGTTCACATCATTATGTGATTCGCATTGTTATGAATCTAACACCCAATGAGTTCTGGGGCACGATCATGCTTTGCATGTGAGAGAGGTCTTATAGCCAGCGGGTCTGCGACATTCAGATCCGTATGTACTTTGCAAATCTCTATGTCAAACTATAAACACTGCTACCACGCTCCACTTGGTACTATTCCAAATGGCTGCTCCACTATATGTATCCAGATTGCTACTACGAGTCATCCGGATTGGTGTTAAAGCTTGCATCGACGTAACTCTTTACAACGAACTCTTTATCACCTCCATAATCGAGAAACATCTCCTTAGTCTTTTAGTTACTAAGGATAATCTTGACCGCTGTCTAGTGATCCACTCCTGGATCACTCTTGTACCCCTTGACGGACTCATGGTAAGGCACACACAGGTGCGGTACACAGCATGGCATACTATACACAGCCTATGGCTAAGGCACAGGGGACGACATTCGTCCTTTCTCTTTCTTCTGCCGTCGTCGAGCTTTGAGTCTCACACAACTTCACACCTTACAAAGCAGGCGAGAACACTTCTCTCTGACTTAATCCATTTTGAACTCTTTCAGAATCTTGTCAAGGTATGCATTTATTGAAAGTCTCATCAAGCATCTTGATCTATGTCTATAGATCTTGATGCTCAACAATTAGGTAGCTTTATTCAGGTCTTCCTTTGAAAAACTCCTTTCAAACAACCGTTTATGCTTTCCAGAAATTCTACATCATTTCCGATCAACAATATGTCATCCACATATACTTATCAGAAATTCTATAGTGCTCCCACTCACTTTATTGTAAATACAAGTTTCTCGTAAACTTTGTATAGACTCAAAAACTTTGATCACCTCATCAAAGTGCATATTCCAACTCCGAGATGCTTGCTTCAGTTCATAGAAGAATCACTGAAACTTGCACACCTTTTAGCATCCTTAGGACTGACAAAACCTTCTAGTTGTATCACATACAACCTTTCCTCAAGTAAACCGTTAAGGAAACGATGTTTTGATATCCATCTGCCAGATTTCATAATTGAAAAATGCAGCAACTGCTAACATAATTCCACCAGACTTTAGCATCGCTACGAGTGAGAAAGTCTCACCGCAGCCAACTCCTTCAACTTGTTGTAAACTTCTTTGCAACAAGTCGAGCTTTACAAATGGTGACATTTACCATGAGTGTCTGTCTTCATTTTAAACATCCATTTGTACTCAACGACCTGCCGTCCAACGAGCAAGTCTACCAAAGTCTATACTTGGTTTTCATACATGGATCCTTTCTCGGATTTCATGGCCTCTAACCATTTGTCGGAATCCGGGCCCATCATCGCTTCTCCATAGCTCGTAGGTTCATCGTTGTCCAACAACATGACCTCCAAGACAGGGTTGTTGTACCGCTTAGGAGCAGTACACATCCTTCTCGACCTATGAGGTTCGATAGTAACTTGATCCGAAGCTTCATGATCATCATCATTAACTTCCTCTTCAACTAACGAAGGCTTCACAGAAACAAATTCCTGCGCTGTGCTACTTTCTGGTTGAACAAAGGTTCAACAACCTCATCAAGTTCTATCTTCCTCCCACTCAATTCTTTCAAGAGAAACTCTTTCTCGAGAAAGGACCCAGTTTTAGCAACAAACACTTTATGCTTGGATCTGAGATAGAAGGTTTACCCAACTGTCTTTAGGGTACTCTATGAAGATGCATTTGTCCGCTTTGGGTTCGAGCTCATTAGGTGAAAACCTTTTTCACATAAGTGTTGCAGGCCCAAACATTAAGAAATGACAGTTTAGGTTTCTATCAAACCATAATTCACACGCTGTCATCTCAACGGATTTAGATGGTGGCCTATCTAAAGTGAATGTAGTTGTCTCTAATGCATAACCCCAAAATTATAGTAACAAAATGATAATAGACATCATAGCATGCGCCATATCCAATAGAGCATGACTATGAAGTTCGGACACACCATCACACTATGGTGTTCCAGGTGGCGTGAGTTGTGAAACAATTTTCACATTGTCTAAAGTTGTATGCCAAACTCGCGACTCAGATATTCATCTCGACAATCATATCGTAGACATTTTTTATCTTCTTGTCACGATGATCTTTAAACTTCACTCTGAATTTGCTTGAACCTTTCAAATGATTCGGACTTGTGTTTCATTAAGCAAATATACACTATATCTACTCAAATCATCAGTGAAGGAAAGAGAATAACAATATCCACCGCACACTATAAGACTCACTAGATTGCATACATCATCATGTATCATTTCCAATAAGTCACTTTCCCGCTCCATCAAACCAGAAAACGAGGTCCTTAGTCATCTTGACCAAGAGGCATGGTTCGCATGTCTCAACCGATTCGAAATCGAATGAGTCCAAAGATCCATCAGCATGGAGTTTCTTCATGCGTTTTATACCAATATGACATTTAGCGGCAGTGCCACAAGTATGTGATACTATTATTATTAACTTTGTATCTTTTGCCATCAATGGTTTGAACATGTGTATTACTACGATCAAGATTCAACAAACCATTCTCACTGGGTGCTTGACCATTGAAGGTATTATTCATGTAAACAGAATAACCATTATTCTCCAACTTAAATGAATAACCGTGTTGCAATAAACACGATGCAATCACGTTCATGCTCAACGCAAAACACCAAATAACATTTATTTAGGTTTGTCACTAATCCCGAAGGTAGAGAGAGCGTGCGATGTTGATCACATCAACCTTGGAAACATTTCCAACACATATCGTCACCTCACCTTTAGCTAGTTCTCCGTTTATTCCGTAGCTTTTATTTCGAGTTACTAACATTTAGCAACCGAACCGGTATCCAATACCCAGGTGCTACTAGGAGTACTAGTAAGGTACACATCAATAGCACGTATATCAAATATACTTCTGTCGACGTTGCCAACCTTGTTATTTACCAAGTATCTAGGGTTGTTCCGCTGAAGGACCGCTTATCCTCATAATCGAAGCACTTAGTCTCGGTTTTGGGTTCAACTTTGGGTTGCTTCACCGGAGCAGCAACTGAATTGCTATCCGTGAAGTTTCCCTTCATGCCGTTGCCCTTCTCGAAACTAGTGGTTTTACTAACCATCAACACTTGATGCTCCTTCTTGATTTCTACCTTCGTGGTGTCAAACATCGCGAACAGCTCAGGAATCATTATTTCTATCCTTGGAAATTTATAGTTCATCACCAAGTTCTAGTAGCTTAGTGACAGTGACTTGGAGAACTATATCAATCACTATCTTATCTGGAAGATCAACTCCCACTCGATTCAAGCGATTGTAGCACCCAGACAATCTGAGCACATGCTCAGCGATTGAGCTATTCTCTTTCATCTTACAGGCAAAGAATCTTGTTGGAGATCTCATATCTCGCAACACGGGCACGAGCCTGAGATCCTAATTCAAGCTCTGAGAACATCTCATATGTTTCATGACGTTCAAAACGTTTCGAAGCCTCAATTCTAAGCCGTAATGCATGACGCACTAAACTATCAAGTAGTCATCAGCACATACCTGTCAGGTGTTCACAACATCTACAGATGACGCTAGAGGGGTTGGCGCACCAAGCGGTGCATTAAAGACATAAGCCTTCTGTGCAGCAACGAGGACAATCCTTAGATCACGGAGCCAATCCGCAATATTGCTACCATCATCTTTCAACTCTATTTGTCTAGGAACATATAAAAATTCAAGGGAGCTACAGCGCGAGCAAGTAATCTACAACATAATTTGCAAAGACACTACTGACTATGTTCATGATAATGAGTTCAATTAATCATATTACTTAAGAACTCCCACTCAAATGACATCCCTTCGGTCATTCGAGTGATACATGATCCAAATTCACCAACTCAAGTCCGATCATCACGTGAGTTGAGGTGGTTACAATGGTGAACATCATCATGTTGATCATATCTACTATATGACTCATGTTCGACCTTTCGATCTCTTGTGTTCCGAGGCCATGTCCGTACATGCTAGGCTCGTCAAGTTTAACCCGATTGTTCTGCATGTGCAACACTGGCTTACACCCATTGTATGTGAACGTAGAGTCTATCACACCCGATCATCACGTGGTGTCTCAACACGACGAACTTTCGCAACGGTGCACACTCGGGGAGAACACAATTTATCTTGAAATTAAGTGAGGGATAACCTTATAATGCTACCATCGTCCTAAGCAAAACAAGGTGCATAAAAGTATTAACATCACATGCAAATCATAAGTGACATGATATGGCCATGAACTTGTGTTTTTGATCTCCATCATGAAAGCACCGGCATGATCTCCATCGTCATCGGCATGACACCATGATCTCCATCATCTTGATCTCCATCAACGTGTCGCCATCGGGGTTGTCGCGCCCACCATGCTTCTACTACTATTGCTACCGTTTAGCGATAAAGTAAAGCATTACATAGCGCTTAATGATTGACACGTAGGTCATACAATAATTAAAGACAACCCTATGGCTCCTGCCGGTTGCCGTACTCATCGACATGCAAGTCGTGATAATCTATACATCACATGATCATCTCATACATCACATATATCACATCATGTAATTGGCGCTTTCACATCACAACATACCCTGCAAAAACAAGTTAGATGTCCTCTAATTGTTGTTGCATGTTTTACGTGGCTGCTACGGCTATCTAGCAAGAACAATTCTCATCTACGCAAAAACCACAACGGTGATACACTAGTTTCTTTTTAGCCTTCTCAAGGAACGCCTTTGTCGAATCCTATCCAACTAAAGTGAGGGAAACTGGCACCCGCAAGCCATCTATGCAACAAGTTGCGGTCGAGGGAACCGGTCTCTCGTAAGCGTACGAGTAATGTTGGTCCGGGCTGCTTCATCTCGCAATACCGCTGAACAAAAATCCGACCAAGGGAGGAAGCAATCTAAGCATCAACACCCATAAACCTTTTGTGTTCTACTCGAGATCTCATCTACACATAGACCTAGCTCATGATGCCACTGTTGGGGAACGTCGCATGGGAAACAAAAAATTTCCTACGCACACGCAAGATCTATCCATGGTGATGAGCATCTACGATAGGGAGAGTGGATCTACATACCCTTGTAGATCGCTAAGCGGGAAGCGTTAAGAAACGCAGTTGGTGTAGTCGAACATCTTCGCGATCCAAATCACCGAGCGTCCTGCGATCCCATCACGATGGTCCCCCGGTACACTACCGGCACTCCTAGTACACTACCGATGAGCCCGAAACTTTTCCGGCGACCAAAATAGGACTTCCTATATATGAATCTTTACCTCCGGACCATTCCGGAGCTCCTCGTGACGTCCGGGATCTCATCCGGGACTCCGAACAACCTTCAGTCACCACCATACATAACTCTATACTACCGAAACGTCACCAAACCTTAAGTGTGCAGACCCTGCGGGTTCGAGAACTATGTAGACATGACCGAGACACCTCGACGGTCAATAACCAATAGCGGGCCCTGGATGACCATATTGGTTCCTACATATTCTACGAAGATCTTTATCGGTCGAACCTCTATGTCAAGGATTCAGTCAATCCCGTATAACGTTCCCTTTGTTCTTCGGTATGTTACTTGCCCGAGATTCGATCGTCGGTATCTCCATACCTAGTTCAACCTCGTTATCGGCAAGTCTCTTTACTCGTTCTTTAATACAAGATCCCATGACTAACACTTAGTCACATTGCTTGCAAGGCTTATTGTGATGTTGTATTACCGAGTGGGCCCTGAGATACCTCTCCGTCACATGGAGTAACAAATCCCAGTCTTGATCCATGCCAACCCGACAGACACCCTCGGAGATACCTATAGAGCACCTTTATAGTCACCCAGTTACATTGCGGCGTTTGATACACACAAGGTACTCCTTCGTTGTCGGTGAGTTGCATGATCTCGTGGTCATAGGAACAAATACTTGACATGCAGAAAACAGTAGCAATAAACTGACACGATCATATGCTACGTTTATAGTTTGGGTCTTGTCCATCACATCATTCTCGTAATGATGTGATCCTATTATCAAATGACATTTCATGTCCATGACTAGGATACCATAGCCATCTTTGATCAACGAGCTAGTCTATTAGAGGCATACTAGGGACATGGTGTTGTCTATGTATCCACACATGTATCCAAGTTTCTGATTAATACAATTATAGCATGGATAATAAACGATTATCATGAACAAGGAAATATGATAATAACCAATTTATTATTGCTTCTAGGGAATATTTCCAACAATAGGGATACTGCCGATCAAATCTCGGGCAAGTATCATATCGGTAGACAAAGGGAATTGTATACGGGATTGATTGAATCCCCGACATCGTGGTTCATACGATGAGATCATCGTGGAGAATGTGGGAGACAACATGGGTATCAAGATCCCGCTGTTGGTTATTGACCGGAGAGGTGTCTCGGTCATGTCTACGTGCCTCCCGAACCCGTAGGGTCTACACACTTAAGGTTCGATGATGCTAGGGTTATAGGGAAATAGTGTACATGGTCACCGAAGGTTGTTCGGAGTCCCATATGAGATCTTGGACGTCATGAGGAGTTCCCTAATGGTTTGGAGGTAAAGATTCATATATAGAAAGTGAGGTTTTGGTCACCGGAAGTGTTCCGGGCATTATCAGTCACGTACCGGGACCACCGGAAGGGTTCCGGGGGTCCACCAAGCGGGGGCCACAGGCACCGGAGGGCTGCATGGGCCACAAGTGGGAGGGAACCAGCCCCTAGGTGGGCTGGTGCGCCCGCCACAAGGGCCCAAGGCGCAGCACAGGTGGGAGGGGGGCAAACCCTAGGGGCAGATGGGCCCTAGGCCCACCGAGGGCGCCGCCCCTCTCACTCCCTGTCATGGCTGCCGCACCAGATGCCATCTGGGCTGCCGCCGGCTCCTAGGGTGGGAACCCTAGGGCTGTGCCCTCCCTCCTCCTCCTCCTATAAATAGTGGGGGTTTTGGGGCTGCCAAAAACACATAAGTTTCTTTCTCCCTCGGTGCAGCCCTACTCCTCCTACTCCTCGTCCTCCGTAGTGCTTGGCGAAGCCCTGCCGGAGTACCACGCAGCTCCATCGTCACCACATCGTCGTGCTGCCGGAGCTCTCCCTCAACCTCTCCTTCCTCCTTGCTAGATCAAGGCGTAGGAGACTTCACCGGGCTGCACGTGTGTTGAAGGCGGAGACGCCGTTGTTCGGCGCTTAGATCGGATTCCACCGCGATCTGAATCGCTCCGAGTACAACTCCACCAACCGCGTTCTAGTAGCGCTTCCGCGTTGCGATCTTCAAAGGTATGAATATGCACTCTCCGCACTCGTTGCTGGTTTCTCCATAGATGGATCTTGGTGAACACGTAGGAAATGTTTTGATTTACTACTACGTCTTCCAACAGGTACATGGCCAGTACAACCTCTGGACCAATTCTGGAGCGGTACAACCGCTCCAAATACCGGTTGTACCGATCGACCGGTACAACCGCTCTATGGGGTTGTACAACCTCTCTATGTAAAACAGGTAATACTAAAACAACCACAACTTTTGCATACGAGCTCCGATTTGAGCAAACTCAAGCTTGCTGGATAAAGGACAACGAAATCTATCCAACAATGAGTAGTTAAATTAAGAAAAATCAATGAATAATAAATTCCACTAGGATAAGGAAGATGGCCTTCCCAATAAATATCTGGCAAAATCTCCAACACCGAAAACACAATATGATGCATACGAAATCTGTTTTCGATGAGCTTGAACTTATCACGAAGAAGACCGTAAGCCCAAAAACTCACATAGAGAAAAACCAAATAAGGACCAAGAAATATGATGATGCAAGGATGCAAATGGTTTGAGCTCTCAACGAACGATACGATCAAGCTACTCACTTGAGAGCCCTCCTTGATAGTACGGCTATCGAAACTATAACCCGGTCTCCCAACTACCACTATGAGACCGGTAAAATGGAAAACCTTTTCAAGGTAAAACCTTTGCCTTGTGCATAGTCCACTTGATCTAGATGATGACGATCTTGTCCTTCTCAGGATGGACCACCTTTCTTGATTGCGCCGGCTTGATGAAGACTAGTAGATTACTCCCCCATACTCCACTATGGGTGAGACACCCTTCGGCACATCTTCACAAGTCCATTGTCACCACAATGGACGGCAAGCTTCAAGCATGATCTCTCCATGATGATTCACTTGAACTTGCACACCGCAACCTTGCCATGGGTTGTATGGGATCTTCCTCTTAATGCAATCCCATGGAAATATACCTAACCCCACAAAGAACTGTCACAAGGAACATGGGTTAGTACACAAAGCATAATGGACAATTCTTACCATAACATGGGACCACTTGATCCCTCTTGGTACATCTTGTACGCTTTGTGTGTTGATCAACTTGATTCACTCTTTGACTTAGTCTTGATCAACCTTGTATCTTATCTTCTCTCTTCATAAAAATGATTTCTTGAAGGTAATCATGAATGCTCACAAAATCTTCTTCTTAAAGACATGCTTGCAATAAGCTCGATTCTTACATGACCAATCTTTGAATAAACCTTGAATACCACCTTGGTCATCATATAAACTCCTTGAAAACCCAAAAGATGGACTTCAAGAAGTACATATGGACAAATCCTTCGAATATAACTCAAGGAAACCATTAGTCCATAGGGGTGTCATCAAGTACCAAAACCACACATGGATAAATGTTCTCTTACACCGGGCCCATCATCACTTCCCCATAGCTCGTAAGTTCATTGTTGTCTAACAACATGACCTCAAAGACAGGGTTGTCGTACCACTCAGGAGCGGTACGCGCCCTTCTCGACCAACGAGGTTCAATAGTAACTTGATCCGAAGTTCCATGCTCATCATCATTAACTTCCTCTTCAACTGCCGTAGGCTCCACAAAAACATCTTTCTGTGCTGCACTACTCTCTAGTTGAACCAAAGGTTCGACAACCTCATTAAGTTATATCTTCCTCCCACTCAATTCTTTTGAGAGAAACTCTTTCTCAAGAAATATTCCGTTTTTAGCGACAAACACTTTGCCTTTGGATCTGATATAGAATGTATACCCAGCTGTCTCTTTTGGTTATGCTATAAAGATGCACTTATTCGCTTTGGGTTCCAGCTTTTCAGGCTGAAGCATTTTGACATAAGCATCACATCCCCAAACTTTAAGAAATGACAAGTTTGGCTTCTTGCCAAACCACGGTTGATATGGTGTCGTCCCAACGGATTTCGATGGTGCCCTATTTAAAGTGAATGCAACCGTCTCTAATGCATAACCCCAAAATGATAGTGGCAAATCGGCAAGAGACATCATAGAACACGCCATATCTAATAAGGTTCGATTACGACATTCGGACACACCATTACGCTGTGGTGTTCCAGGCGGTGTCAATTGTGAAACAATTCCACACTATCTTAAGTGACTGCCAAACTCATAACTCAGATATTCTGCTCCTCGATCAGATTGTAGGAATTTAATCTTCTTGTTATGATGATTCTCAACTTCACTCTGAAATTGCTTGAACTTTTCAAACGTTTCAGTCTTGCATTTCATTAAGTAAATATACCCATATCTACTTAAGTCATCAGTGAAGGTGAGAAAATAATGATATCCACCGCACGCCTCAATGCTCATTGGACCGCACACATTAGTATGTATGATTTCCAACAAGTCACTTGCCTGTTCCATTGTTCTAGAGAACGACGTTTTAGTCATCTTGCCCAAGAGGTATGGTTCACATGTGTCAAGTGATTCAAAATCAAGTGACTCCAAAAGTCCATCAGCATGGAGCTTCTTCATGTGTTTTACACCAATATGACCTAAACGGCGGCGCCCCAAGAAAGTGGTACTATCATTATCAACTCTACATCTTTTTTCATCAATGTTATGAACATGTGTATCATCACTATCGAGATTCAATATGAATAAACCCCTGGCATTGGGTGCATGACCATAAAAGATATTACTCATATAAATAGAACAACCATTATTCTCTGATTTAAATGAGTAACTGTCTCATAATAAACAAGATCCAGATATAATGTTCATGCTTAATGCAGACACTAAATAACAATTACTCAGGTTCATCACTAATCTCGATGGTAATCGAAGAGAGAGCGTGCTGACGGCGATCACATCAACCTTGGAACCATTTCCCACGCGCATTATCACTTCGTCCTTTGCCAGCCTTCGTCTATTCCATAGTTCTTGTTTTGAGTTGCAAATGTGAGCAATCAAACCGGTATCAAATACCCATGCACTAAAACGAGAGTTGGTAAGGTACACATCAGTAACATGTATATCATATATACCTTGTTTGGTGTTGGCCGCCTTCTTGTGACCAATTCCCTTGCAATGAAAGCACTCAGTTTCTGGCTTGGGTCCACCCTTGGGTTTCTTCATGGGGTCCAACTACTTTGCCACTCTTCTTAGAGTTACCCTTCTTGCCCTTGCCATTCTTCATGAAACTAGAGGTTTTATTGACCATCAACACTTGATGCTCCTTCTTGATTTCAGACTCAGCGACTTTCAGCATCGCAAACACCTCGGCAATTGACTTGTTCATGCCTTGCATGTTATAGTTCATCACGAAGCTCTTGTAGCTAGGTGGCAATGATTGAAGAACTCTGTTAGTGCTCGCCTCTGGCGGGAGAACAATTCCCAACTCAGCTAGACAGGTTGAATATCTAGACATTCTGAGTATATGTTCACTGACAGACCCATTCTCCTCCATCTTGCAAGCATATAATTTATCAGAGGTCTCATACCAATCGATCTGGGCATTATTTTCAAAGATAAACTTCAACTCCTAGAACATCTCATATGCTCCCTGACGTTCAAAATGTCTTTGAAGTCTCGGTTCTAAGCCATACAACATCGCACATTGAACTATTGAGTAATCTCTAGAATATGCCTCCCAAGCGTTCTTAACGTCTTTAGATGGCACGGGAGAGGGTGGGTCACCAAGCGATGCATCAAGGACATAAACCTTCTAGGAAGTCGTGAGGATAATCCTCATATTACGAGCCCAGTCCACAAAGTTACTTCCATCATCTTTCAACTCAGCTTTCTCTTGGAACGCATTAAAATTCAGGGGTGCTACTGCGCGAGCCATTGATCTACAACATAAATATGCAAATGTTACTAAGACTATTTTTCAAGATAATGAGTTTACTTAATCAAATTACTAAAGCTCCCACTCAAATTGACATCCCTCGGGTCATCTAAGTGATACATGATCCAAATTCACCAACTCAAGTCCGATCATCACGTCAGTTGAGGTGGTTTCAATGGTCAACATCATCATGTTGATCATATCTACTATATGACTCATGTTCAACCTTTCGGTCTCTTGTGTTCCAAGGCCATGTCTGTACATGCTAGGCTCGTCAAGTTTAACCCGAGTGTTCCGCACGTGCAACACTGGCTTGCACCCGTTGTATGTGAACGTAGAGTCTATCACACCCGATTATCACATGGTGTCTCGACATGACGAACTTTCGCAACGGTGCACACTCGGGGAGAACACAATTCATCTTGAAATTTAAGTGAGGGATCACCTTATAATGCTACCATCGTCCTAAGCAAAACAAGGTGCATAAAAGGATTAACATCACATGAAAATCATAAGTGACTGATATGGCCTTGAACTTGTGCTTTTGATCTTCATCTCCAAAGCACCAACATGATCTCCATCATCACCGGCATGACACCATGCTCTCCATCATCTTGGTATTCATCAACGTGTCACCATCAAGGTTGTCGCGCTGACCGTTGCTTCCACGACTATTGCTAACTCATAGCGATAAATTAAAGCAAAACGGCGATTTTTTTAAAGACAACCCTATGGCTCCTGCTGGTTGCCGTACTCATCGACATGCAAGTCGTGATATTCTATACAAAACATGACCATCTCATACATCAGATATATCTCATCATGTAATTGGCATATCACATCACAACAAACCCTGCAAAAACAAGTTAGACGCCCTCTAATTGTTGTTACAGGTTTTACGTGGCTGCTACAGGTATCTAGCAAGAACAATTCTTACCTACAAAAAAACCACATTGGTGATACATAAATTGCTATTCAACCTTCTCAAGGACCGCCATTGTCGAATCCAATCCAACTAGAGTAGGAGAGACAGACACCCCCCGTGAGCCATCTTTGTGCAACAAAGTTACACGTCATTCGATGGAACCGGTCTCTCGAAAGCGTACGAGTAAGGTTCGTCCGGGCCGCTTCATCCCAAAATACCGCTGAATATAAACACGACCAAGGGAGGAAGAAATCTAAGCATCAACCCCCACAAACTCTTCTTTTGCTCTACTCGTGATATCATCTACACATATCCTAGCTCTGATACCACTGTTAGCAAACAGTTCATGGGAAACAAAAAAATTCCTACGCACACGCAAGATCAATCCATGGTGATGAGAATCTATGAGGGGGAGAGTGGATCTACATACCCTTGTAGAGTGATAAGTGGGAAGCGTTAAGAAACGTGGTTGATGTAGTCGAACATCTTCGCGATCCAAATCGCCGAGCGTCCCGCGATCCAATCACGATCCGTCCTGATCTAGCGCCGAACGTACGACACCTCCGCGTTTAGCACACGTACAACTCGATGACGATCTCTGCCTTCTTGATCCAGCAAGAGGGAGCGAAGAGTTTGATGAGTTCTCTGGCAACGCGACGGCATGGCAGCGATGGTGGTGGAACTATTCCAGCAGTGCTTCGCCTAAGCACCGCTGAAACAATCTATACGAAGAACTACGATCTGGAGGAGAGGGTAGCACGTGGATGATTTCTATGTTGAAAAACCCTCAATAACTCTAGTATATATATGAGGAGGGAGGGAGGAGGCTTGGCCCCCAAGGGGCCAACCTTGGCTTCGGCTGAAGGGGAGAGAGGACAAGTCCTCCTCCAATCCTAGTAGGATTAGGACTCCTTCTCTCCCACTTGGACCTCCTTCCACCATTGGGTTTCTCCACCTAGCCGCATGGGCCTCTAGTGGGGCTTCATCCAGCCCACTAGGGGCTGGTTTAACTCCTCCCACGGCCCATGTAACCCCTTGGCTCGAGACACCCCTCCCGGTGGTCCCTCGGTACCCTCCCGACACTCCCGGTACACTACCGATGAGCTCAAAACTTTTTTGGCGACCAAAACAGGACTTCCTATATATCAATCTTTACCTCCGGACCATTACGGAGCTCCTCATGACATCTGAGATCTCATTCAGTACCCCAAACAACCTTCAATCACCACCATACATAACTCTATACTATCGAAACATCACCGAACCTTAAGTGTGCAGACCCTACGGGTTTGTGAACTATGTAGACATGACCGAGACACCTCTACGGTCAGTAACCAATAGAGGGACCTGGATGCCCATATTGGTTCCTACATATTCTATGAAGATCTTTATCGGTTGAACCTTTATGTCAAGGATTCAGTTAATCCCGTATGCTATTCCCTTTGTTCTTCGATATGTTACTTGCCCAAGATTCGATTGTCGGTATCTCTATACCTAGTTCAATCTTGTTACCGAAAAGTCTCTTTAGTCATTCCGTAATACAAAATCCCATGTCTAACACTTTAGTCATATTGCTTGCAAGGCTTGTTGTGATGTTGTATTATCGAGTGGGCCCTGAGATACCTCTCCGTCACACGGAGTAACAAATCCCAGTCTTGATACATACCAACTCAAGAGACACTCTTGAAGATATGTGTAGATAACCTTTATAGTCACCTAGTTACGTTCCGACGTTTGATACATGCAAGGCACTCCTCCAGTGTCAGTGAGTTGCATGATCTCATGGTCATAGGAACAGATACTTGACATGCAAAAAACTATAGCAATAAACTGACAAGATCATATGCTATGTTTATAGTTTGGATCCTGTCCATCACATCATTCTCCCAATGATGTGATCCCATTATGAAATGACATCTCATGTCAATGGCTAGGAAACCTTGACCATCTTTTATCAATGAGCCAGTCTACTAGAGGCATACTAGGGACATAGTGTTGTCTATGTATCCACACATGCAATGTGTTTCCAGTCAATAAAATTATAGCATGGATAATAAAATATTAAATTGAACAAGGAAATATAATAATAACCATTTTATTATTGGCTCTATTGCATATTTCCAACATACCGGTCTAGTTAACGATTGCCTAGGGACAATTTCGCAACTCCTACCACCACTTTTCCACACTCGTTAAACTAATTTAATTGTTACTTTATCTAAGGAGCCCCTAGTTTTTATTTACGTGTTTTTTATTATCTTGCAAAATTATCCCATTACACCTACAAAGTACTTCTAGTTTCATACTTGTTCTAGGTAAAGCGAACGTTAAGCGTGCGTAGAGTTGTATCGGTGGTCGATAGAACTAGAGGGAATATTTGTTCTACCTTTAGTTCCTTGTTGGTTTCGACACTGTTACTTATATAGAAAGGCTACAATTGATCTCCTATACTTGTGGGTTATCCCACACCATTCACATACATACATTGTCGGATGAAGCTCAAGTTGCAGTACATATGGGATACCAGGATTTGTCCATGAAAAACTTGTTGAACATCCGGTTAATATCATTGCATCTGAACTGTATCAAGGGTCAATAGAAGTGTTGAAGATGCCTTAATTTATGTTCCTAAGAGAGGGAATTTGTTGCTCTATATTTCTTGGCATGCAACCTATTCACAACATTGATACATCTCCATCATTGTGCATCAAATTGGACAAATAAATGTTCCCAAACACATTTAGAATTATCCATGGACAATGTATAGCGGAGTTGCTATCCAACCCGGTGCTCCAAATGTCCACATGTATTGAAAATTTATATTCAACAAACAGAAGAAATTAATGTAAAGCAGGTGCAATTTAAGCAATATGTCATATATTACATGCAAACCGCACATTATGACAAGGTCAACAAAATTTTAAAAAAATGGTACCAAACTACATGTGGTACCAAATGGTGACCTTGTAGGCATGGTATCTGAGGTCATTGGCACCTCTGTTGCTGCCATTGCCATCGATGTCCTTGCCATCCTTCTAGCAGTGGTCGGTCGTCCAAGGGTCGCTGAGGGATCACTAGAAGTGTATGTCTAGAGGGGGTGAATAGACTACAAGCGGGAATTTAAAACTACATCAAGCATAAGTTCAAGGGTTGACAGTTTTAGCATAAATCACTAGTCTATGACACCAAGCACATGCAAGCCATCAAGTATAGCGGCGGAAAGTAAAGACATTGCACATGAAAGTAAGGAGTAGAGATAGAGAGATCAAACGCATGAAGGACACGAAGTTTTATCCCGTGGTTCCGATAGGTGGTGCTATCGTACGTCCACGTTCATGGAGACTTCAGCCCACGGAGGGTAACGGTCGCGAGATTCCATGGAGGGCTCTACCCATGGAGGGTTCTACGAAGAAGCAACCTTGACTATACCATGACGGCCTACGTCCACGGAGGACTAGCCTAACTCGGGGTAGATCTTCACAAAGTAGGGGATCTCCTTGCCCTTAAAAACTTCTTGGTTCACTCCACAACACGAAGTAGGAGGCTCCCAAGCGACACCTAACCAATCTAGGAGGCACCATCCTTCAAAAGGTAATAGGCTCGATAGTGTCGATGAATTCCTTGCTCTTGTGCTTCAAGATGATAGACTCCTAAACACACAATCACTCTCTCAAAGATTTGGCTTGGTAGAAGATATTGATTGGGTGGAAAGCAACTTGGGGAGGCTAGAGATCAAGATTCATATGGTTGGAATGGGATGGCATGATCTCAACACATGAGTAGGTGGCTCTCTCTCAGAAAATCAGTAGGTATGAGTGGGGAACTGTGCTGAGTGCTTCTCTTGCGAGTGAGCGGTGGTGGAGGGGTATATATAGGCATCTCCAAAAATCAAACCGTTACACCTAATAAGTCAGACTCGATGGAACCGATGTGTAAATGTCGGTTGTACCGAGTTGCCTCAAAGGTAGCAACTTTTGAATCTCGGTGAGACCGATACATAAAACTTAGTTGCACCAATAAGGTGACCAAGAGTGAGATTGCCAATCTCCTTGACGCCGATTCAAAAAACTCAGAGGGACCAATTTTGTAAAATTGCGTAACAGGAAGTTGGAAACCCAAACTCGGAGGCACCAGAGCAGAATTGGTTGCACCGAAAAGCTAGGGTTTGGCTGAGTCTGTTTGAGGTTTGGAATCAGTGGCACTGAGTGGAATGTGTTGGTTGCACCGATTTTGAGTATTTGGCTTTTGACAGACTTTTGTGGAAGAGATTGTGGGTGTATGTGGTGACTATCACTTGTGCATGTATGAGCATTTTGTTCACCACCAAAACCTTACCCCCTTTTAATAGTATTGGTTTTCCTATGGACTCAAAGTGATTTCTCACAAAAGGTAAAATTTAGAGTACTTTGCTTGAAGCTTTGCCAATCTATTTCCTTCTCCTTCTTGTTCATGGGGATACTCTCCACACTCCTTTTTCCCAGACCAACTCTCTCTATGGACTTTATCTGAAATACACTAGATGAAAATATTAGTCCAAGAGACAATTTATGTTGTCATGAATTATCAAAACCACCAAGGGAGCACATTGTGCTTTCAATCTCCCCCTTTTTGGTAATTGATGACAATGTACAATCAAAGCTTCAAATAACGATATGCAAATATAATGAAGACTTTGAGACGCACATGACTTAGACTTGCTCCCCCTAAATGTGTGCAATCCCTTTAAAGGATAGTTGCTTTGGTATGCATGGACACACATGTAGCAGAAGGGTTAAGATAAGTCATGTGTATCTTGGCAGTATGCATCACATGCATATGAATGAGGTGTATCCTTGTTCAAGACTTCACTCTTGCAAACAATATGTGCAAGAAGCAAGAGATCATCTTGATCAAGAATATGATGCATATACTTACCTTGAGTTCTTGAGCATTCTAATAGTAGAGATACACTTGGGAAAACAATGTTAGGAAACACAAGAGTATTCTATCAATCAAAGGCAATGGAACTCAAAAGTACCAAGATATGGAGAAAATATAGAAGATTGTATTCTTTAGGATAAATATGTCTCCAAGATCATTTAAAACTTTCTCCCTTAGATATGAAAATGTAGGGCATCCTCTCCCCCTGAATCGTAGCATGTAGATATTGGAATTGGATAAGGTGACAAAATTCTAACATGAGAGAATCAAATGCAATACATAGATCTTTCTCCAAAACATATTTTTCTCCCCGTACTTTGGTATTCTCCCCTTGTTTATATATAAGTGTAAACTTTTGATATTCTTCTCTCCCCCTAAATTATATCTCCCCCTTTGCATAAGCATGTATCGCCCTCTTTTAGCTTTGAATCTTTGTATATTTCTCCCCCTTTGGCATTTATTTCCAAAAAGGTCAGACAGAGGGTCAGATACATGGATCATTAATTAAGAAGGGATCCTTGAGAACAAGGGTCATCTAATGTAGGATTCATAGAATATGGTAATCATGAGAGAAATAAGGGATTCATCAAAAATAACTTCTCTCCCTTAGAATTAACAAAGAATTTGCAGAACTTCTCCTCCTTTGAATTAGGGATCCTTGAAAGTATTTCTCTCCTTTTTTTTTAAGGAATCATCAAAGAATTTGGAAATCACAAAAGGAACACAAAGTTTTTCAAAAACATTCACAAACTGAAATAAAATGGAAAGTCGATGGCTCCGAGACAAAAATTTTGGTGGTACCGATATGTTGTTATGCAGCTTATCTGCATAATCGGTAGAACTGAGTCCTTTGGATCGGAGGCGTCGAGGCAGTAAATAGGAACTGGGAAAATGTGAAAATTTGAACAAAATAAAAAGTTGCAAAAGAATCAACAAGGAAAGACAAACATACGAATTGTACCAATTGCGAATAATTTATAGAGAGGTATCAACCAGTAAAGATTTGAATGGTTCCAAGAAATTTGCAATAGAGAATGAACCAACTAATATCTTAACTAGATGATGTGCGGTGACTAGGTCACCTATATTAGAGTATATTAACTTAGGAGTCAAGCAAGAATACTTGATCATAGGTCATACTCATTGTTGCGCTCAAAATGGGGTTACCATTTTTTGATTAAGCATTTTAATGTTACCATATCACTTGAGTTGCTTTATCTCGTGACTTGGAGTAAAGCCTTTTTAAGGATATGAGTACATACCTTTGAGTGATGTTGTTGACTAAGCTTGTAGGTGAACTTGATGAGGATGCTCGAGGTTGATGAAGATCATCTTGAGTTGGGAGCAAGCCTTGTTGTTTTCGTTCACTTTTCACCTACATAGGTTAGTCACGCAAGGAAGAACATGATATGTTCAAATGACATAATACCAATTGATATTTAGCAATTGAGGGATATATGTAAATGTTGGAAATATGCCCTAGAGGCAATAATAAATTAGTTATTATCATATTTCCTTGTTCATGATAATCGTTTATTATCCATGCTATAATTGTATTGATTGGAGACTTAGATGCATGTGTGGAAACATAGACAAAACCATGTCCCTAGTATGCCTCTAATGGACTAGCTCGTTGATCAAAGATGGTTAAGGTTTCCTAGCCATGGACATGAGATGTCATTTGATAAATGGGATCACATCATTAGGATAATGGTGTGATGGACAAGACCCAAACTACAAACATAGCATATGATCATGTTAGTTTATTGCTACTATTTTCTTCATGTCAAGTATATGTTCCTATGACCGTGAGATCATGCAACTCACGGACATCGGAGGAGTGCCTTGTGTGTATCAAACGTCGCAACGTAACTGGGTGACTATAAAGGTGCTCTACAGGTATCTCCGAGGGTGTCTGTTGAGTTGGCATGGATCAAGACTGGGATTTGTTACTCCGTGTGACGGAGAGGTATCTCAAGGCCCACTCGGTAATACAACATCACAATAAGCCTTGCAAGCAATGTGACTAAGTGTTATTCATGTGATCTTGTATTAAAGAACGAGTAAAGAGACTTGCCGATAACGAGGTTGAACTAGGTATGGAGATACCGACGATCGAATCTCGGGCAAGTAACATACCGAAGAACAAAGGGAACGTTATACGGGATTGACTGAATCCTTGACATAGAGGTTCGACCGATAAAGATCTTCGTAGAATATGTAGGAACCAATATGGTCATCCAGGGCCTGCTATTGGTTATTGACCGTAGAGGTGTCTCGGTCATGTCTACATAGTTCTCGAACCCGCGGGGTCTGCACACTTAAGGTTTGGTGACGTTTCGGTAGTATAGAGTTATGTATGGTGGTGACTGAAGGTTGTTCGGAGTCCCGGATGAGATCCCGGACGTCACGAGGAGCTCCGGAATGGTCTGGAGGTAAAGTTTCATATATAGGAAGTCCTATTTTGGTTGCCGGAAAAGTTTCGGGCTCATCGGTAGTGTACTGGGAGTGCCGGTAGTGTACCGGGGGACCATCGGGAGAGGTGTTTCGACCCAAGAGGCTACATGGGCTGTGGGAGGGTGGAAACCAGCCCTTAGTGGACTGGTAGAAGACCTCTAAGAGGCCCATGCGGCTGGACTTGAGGAAGAGAGAAAAAAGCCAAGGTGGAAATAAATTCAAAGTAGGAAAGGAGGAATCCTAATCCTACTAGAATTGGAGGAGGATTCCTCCAATCCTCCTTGCGCAAGGGCAGCCTTGGCGCCAGCCCTCCTCCTCCCTCCCTCTTATATATACTGGTGGTATTGGGTGTTTTGCACTAGATTTTACGGCCACGTGCTACCCGTTCCACTGGTGCTCCTCTAGATCGGATTTCCGCAGTGCTTAGGCGAAGCCCTGCCAGAATTGCACCACCACCATCGCCAAAGCGCCATCACGCTGCCGGTGAACTCTTCTTCCTCTCCAATTCCTCTTGCTGGATAAAGACGGTGGAGATCGTCATCAAGGTGCACGTGTGCTGAACGCGGAGGTGCCGTCCGTTCGGCGCTAGATCGGAAGGACCGTGATCAAGATCGCGAGACGGTTCGTGATGAGTTCGCGGGACGGATCATGATGAGTTCACGGGAAGGATCGTGATGAGATCGCGGGACGGATCAGGAGGAGATCGCGGGACGGATCGTGACGAGTTCGCGGGACGGATCGTGATTGGATCGCGGGACGGATCGTGATGGGATCGCAGGACGCTCGGTGATTTGGATCGCGAAGATGTTCGACTACACCAACCGCGTTTCTTAACGCTTCCCGCTTAGCGATCTACAAGGGTATGTAGATCCACTCTCCCTATCGTAGATGCTCATCACCATGGATAGATCTTGCGTGTGCGTAGGAAATTTTTTGTTTCCCATGCGACGTTCCCCAACAGTGGCATCATGAGCTAGGTCTATGTGTAGATGAGATCTCGAGTAGAACACAAAAGGTTTATGGGTGTTGATGCTTAGATTGCTTCCTCCCTTGGTCGGATTTTTGTTCAGCGGTATTGCGAGATGAAGCAGCCCGGACCAACATTACTCGTACGCTTACGAGAGACCGGTTCCCTCGACCGCAACTTGTTGCATAGATGGCTTGCGGGTGCCAGTTTCCCTCACTTTAGTTGGATCGGATTCGACAAAGGCGGTCCTTGAGAAGGCTGAAAAGCAACTAGTGTATCACCGTTGTGGTTTTTGCGTAGATAAGAATTGTTCTTGCTAGATAGTCGTAGCAGCCACGTAAAACATGCAACAACAATTAGAGGACATCTAACTTGTTTTTGCAGGGTATGTTGTGATGTGATATGGCCAATTACATGATGTGATATATGTGATGTATGAGATGATCATGTGATGTATAGATTATCACGACTTGCATGTCGATGAGTATGGCAACCGGGAGGAGCCATAGGGTTGTCTTTAATTATTGTATGACCTACGTGTCAATCATTAAGCGCTATGTAATGCTTTAATTTATCGCTAAACGGTAGCAATAGTAGTAGAAGCATAGTGGGCGCGACAACCCCGATGTCGACACGTTGATGGAGATCATGGTGTCATGCCGGTGACGATGGAGATCATGCCGGTGCTTTCATGATGGAGATCAAAAGCACAAGTTCATGGCCATATCATGTCACTTATGATTCGCATGTGATGTTAATACTTTTATGCACCTTGTTTTGCTTAGGACGACGGTAGCATTATAAGGTGATCCCTCACTTAATTTCAAGATAAATTGTGTTCTTCCCGAGTGTGCACCGTTGCGAAAGTTCGTCGTGTTGAGACACCACGTGATGATCGGGTGTGATAGACTCTACGTTCACATACAATGGGTGTAAGCCAGTGTTGCACATGCAGAACAATCGGGTTAAAATTGACGAGCCTAGCATGTATAGACATGGCCTCGGAACACAAGAGACCGAAAGGTCGAACATGAGTCATATAGTAGATATGATCAACATGATGATGTTCACCATTGTAACCACCTTAACTCACGTGATGATCGGACTTGAGTTGGTGAATTTGGATCATGTATCACTCGAATGACCGAAGGGATGTCAATTTGAGTGGGAGTTGTTAAGTAATATGATTAATTGAACTCATTATCATGAACATAGTTAGTAGTATCTTTGCAAATTATGTTGTAGATTACTTGCTCGCGTTGTAGCTCCCTTGAATTTTTATATGTTCCTAGAGAAATAGAGTTGAAAGATGATGGTAGCAATATTGCGGATTGGCTCCGTGATCTAAGGATTGTCCTCGTTGCTGCACATAAGGCTTATGTCCTTAATGCACCGCTTGGTGCGCCAACCCCTCTAGCATCATCTATAGATGTTGTGAAAATCTGACAGGTATGTGCTGATGACTACTTGATAGTTTAGTGCGTCATGCATTACGGCTTAGAATTGAGGCTTCAAAACGTTTTGAACCTCATGAAACATATGAGATGTTCTCAGAGCTGAAATTAGGATCTCAGGCTCGTGCCCGTGTTGCGAGATATGAGATCTCCAACAAGATTCTTTGCCTGTAAGATGAAAGAGAATAGCTCAATCGTTGAGCATGTGTTCAGATTGTCTGGGTGCTACAATCGCTTGAATCGAGTGGGAGTTGATCTTCCAGATAAGATAGTGATTGATATAGTTCTCCAAGTCACTGTCACTAAGCTACTAGAACTTGGTGATGAACTATAAATTGCCAGGGATAGAAATAATGATTCCTGAGCTGTTCGCGATGTTTGACACCACGAAGGTATAAATCAAGAAGGAGCATCAAGTGTTGATGGTTAGTAAAACCACTAGTTTCGAGAAGGGCAAGGGCATGGAGGGAAACTTCACGGATAGCAAGTCAGTTGCTGCTCCGGTGAAGCAACCCAAAGTTGAACCCAAAACCGATACTAAGTGCTTCGATTATGAGGATAAGCGGTCCTTCAGCGGAACAACCCTAGATACTTGGTAAATAAGAAGTCTAGCAACGTCGATAGAAGTATATTTGATATACGTGCTATTGATGTGTACCTTACTAGTACTCCTAGTAGCACCTAGGTATTGGATACCGGTTCGGTTGCTAAATGTTAGTAACTCGAAATAAAAGCTACGAAATAAACGGAGAACTAGCTAAAGGTGAGGTGACGATATGTGTTGGAAATGTTTCCAAGGTTGATGTGATCAACATCGCACGCTCTCTCTACCTTCGGGATTAGTGACAAACCTAAATAAATTTTATTTGGTGTTTTGCGTTGAGCATGAACGTGATTGCATCGTGTTTATTGCAACACGGTTATTCATTTAAGTAGGAGAATAATGGTTATTCTGTTTACATGAATAATACCTTCAATGGTCAAGCACCCAGTGAGAATGGTTTGTTGAATCTCGATCGTAGTAATACACATGTTCAAACCATTTATGGCAAAAGATACAAAGTTAATAATAATACTATCACGTACTTGTGGCACTGCCGCTAAATGTCATATTGGTATAAAACGCATGAAGAAACTCCATGCTGATGGATCTTTGGACTCATTCGATTTCGAATCGATTGAGACATGCGAACCATGCCTCTTGGTCAAGATGACTAAGGACCTCGTTTTCTGGTTTGATGGAGCGGGAAAGTGACTTATTGGAAATGATACATGATGATGTATGCAATCTAGTGAGTCTTATAGTGTGCGGTGGATATTGTTATTCTCTTAGCTTCACTGATGATTTGAGTAGATATAGTGTATATTTGCTTAATGAAACACAAGTCCGAATCGTTTGAAAGGTTCAAGCAAATTCAGAGTGAAGTTTAAAGATCATCGTGACAAGAAGATAAAAAATGTCTACGATATGATTGTCGAGATGAATATCTGAGTTGCGAGTTTGGCATACAACTTTAGACAATGTGAAAATTGTTTCACAACTCACGCCACCTGGAACACCATAGTGTGATGGTGTGTCCGAACTTCATAGTCATGCTCTATTGGATATGGTGCATGCTATGATGTCTATTATCATTTTGTTACTATAATTTTGGGGTTATGCATTAGAGACAACTACATTCACTTTAGATAGGCCACCATCTAAATCCGTTGAGATGACACCGTGTGAATTATGGTTTGATAGAAACCTAAACTGTCATTTCTTAATGTTTGGGGCTGCAACACTTATGTGAAAAAGGTTTTCACCTAATGAGCTCGAACCCAAAGCGGACAAATGCATCTTCATAGAGTACCCTCAAGACAGTTGGGTAAACCTTGTATCTCAGATCCAAGCATAAAGTATTTGTTGCTAAAACTGGGTCCTTTCTCGAGAAAGAGTTTCTCTCGAAAGAATTGAGTGGGAGGAAGATAGAACTTGATGAGGTTGTTGAACCTTTGTTCAACCAGAAAGTAGCACAGCGCAGGAATTTGTTTCTGTGAAGCCTACGTTAGTTGAAGAGGAAGTTAATGATGATGATCATGAAGCTTCGGATCAAGTTACTATCGAACCTCGTAGGTCGACAAGGATGTGTACTGCTCCTGAGCGGTACGACAACCCTGTCTTGGAGGTCATGTTGTTGGACAACGATGAACCTACGAGCTATGGAGAAGCGATGATGGGACGAGATTCCGACAAATGGTTAGAGGCCATGAAATCCGAGAAAGGATCCATGTATGAAAACCAAGTGTAGACTTTGGTAGACTTGCTCGTTGGACGGCAGGTCGTTGAGTACAAATGGATGTTTAAAATGAAGACAGACACTCATGGTAAATGTCACCATTTGTAAAGCTCGACTTGTTGCAAAGAAGTTTACAACAAGTTGAAGGAGTTGACTGCGGTGAGACTTTCTCACTCGTAGCGATGCTAAAGTCTGTTGGAATTATGTTAGCAGTTGCTGCATTTTTCAATTATGAAATCTGGCAGATGGATATCAAAACATCATTTCCTTAACGGTTTACTTGAGGAAAGGTTGTATGTGATACAACTAGAAGGTTTTGTCAGTCCTAAGGCTGCTAAAAGGTGTACAAGTTTCAGTGATTCTTCTATGAACTGAAGCAAGCATCTTGGAGTTGGAATATGCACTTTGATGAGGTGATCAAAGTTTTTGAGTCTATGCAAAGTTTACGAGAAACTTGTATTTACAACAAAGTGAGTGGGAGCACTATAGAAATTTCTGATAAGTATGTGTGGATGACATATTGTTGATCGGAAATGATGTAGAATTTCTGGAAAGCATAAACGGTTGTTTGAAAGGAGTTTTTCAAAGGAAGACCTGAATAAAGCTACCTAATTGTTGAGCATCAAGATCTATAGAGATAGATCAAGATGATTGATGAGACTTTCAATAAATGCATACCTTGACAAGATTCTGAAAGAGTTCAAAATGGATTAAGTCGGAGAGAAGTGTTCTCGCCTGCTTTGTAAGGTGTGATGTTGTGTGAGACTCAAAGCTCAACCATGGCAGAAGAAAGAGAAAGGACGAATGTCGACCCCTATGCCTTAGCCATAGGCTGTGTATAGTATGCCATGCTGTGTACCACACCTGTGTGTGCCTTGCCATGAGTCCGTCAAGGGGTACAAGAGTGATCCAGGAGTGGATCACTGGACAGCAGTCAAGATTATCCTTAGTAACTAAAAGACTAAGGAGATGTTTCTCGATTATGGAGGTGATAAAGAGTTCGTTGTAAAGAGTTACGTCGATGCAAGCTTTAACACCAATCCGGATGACTCGTAGTAGCAATCTGGATACATATAGTGGAGCAGCCATTTGGAATAGTACCAAGTGGAGCGTGGTAGCAGTGTTTACAGTTTGACATAGAGATTTGCAAAGTACATACGGATCTGAATGTCGCAGACCCGCTGGCTATAAGACCTCTCTCACATGCAAAGCATGATCGAGCCCCAGAACTCATTGGGTGTTAGATTCATAACAATGCGAATCACATAATGATGTGAACTAGATTATTGACTCTAGTGCAAGTGGGAGATTGTTGGAAATATGCCCTAGAGGCAATAATAAATTAGTTATTATCATATTTCCTTGTTCATGATAATCGTTTATTATCCATGCTATAATTGTATTGATTGGAGACTTAGATGCATGTGTGGATACATAGACAAAACCATGTCCCTAGTATGCCTCTAATGGACTAGCTCGTTGATCAAAGATGGTTAAGGTTTCCTAGCCATGGACATGAGATGTCATTTGATAAACGGGATCACATCATTAGGAGAATGGTGTGATGGACAAGACCCAAACTACAAACGTAGCATATGATCGTGTTAGTTTCTTGCTACTGTTTTCTGCATGTCAAGTATATGTTCCTATGACCATGAGATCATGCAACTCACGGACATCGGAGGAGTGCCTTGTGTGTATCAAACGTCGCAACATAACTGGGTGACTATAAAGGTGCTCTACAGGTATCTCCGAGGGTGTCTGCTGAGTTGGCATGGATCAAGACTGGGATTTGTTACTCCGTGTGACGGAGAGGTATCTCAGGGCCCACTCGGTAATACAACATCACAATAAGCCTTGCAAGCAATGTGACTAAGTGTTAGTCACGGGATCTTGTATTAAAGAATGAGTAAAGAGACTTGTCGGTAACGAGGTTGAACTAGGTATGGAGATACCGACGATCGAATCTCGGGCAAGTAACATACCGAAGAACAAAGGGAACGTTATACGGGATTGACTGAATCCTTGATTTAGAGGTTCGACCGATAAAGATCTTTGTAGAATATGTAGGAACCAATATGGTCATCCAGGGCCTGCTATTGGTTATTGACCGTAGAGGTGTCTCGGTAATGTCTACATAGTTCTTGAACCCGCAGGGTCTGCACACTTAAGGATTGGTGACGTTTCGGTAGTATAGAGTTATGCATGGTGGTGACCGAAGGTTGTTTGGAGTCCCGGATGACATCCTGGATGTCACTAGGAGCTTCGGAATGGTCCGTAGGTAAAGATTCATATATAGGAAGTCCTATTTTGGTCGCCGAAAAAGTTTCGGGCTCATCGGTACAATAGTGTACCGGGAGTGCCGGTAGTGTACCGGGGGACCATCGGGAGAGGTATTTCGACCCAAGAGGCTACATGGGCTATGGGAGGGTGGAAACCAGCCCTTAGTGGGCTGGTGGAAGTCCTCTAAGAGGCCCATGCGGCTGGACTTGAGGAAGAGAGAGAAAAAGCCAAGGTTGAAATAAATTCAAAGTAGGAAAGGAGGAATCCTAATCCTACTAGGATTGGAGGAGGATTCCTCCAATCCTCCTTGCGCAAGGGTAGCCTTGGCGCCAGCCCTCCTCCTCCCTCCCTCTTATATATACTGGTGGTATTGGGTGTTTTGCACTAGATTTTACGGCCACGTGCTACCCGTTCCACCGGTGCTCCTCTAGATCGGATTTCCGCAGTGCTTAGGCGAAGCCCTGCCGGAATTGCTCCACCACCATCGCTGGAGCGCCGTCACGCTGCCGGTGAACTCTTCTTCCTCTCCACTTCCTCCTACTGGATCAAGACAGTGGACATCGTCATCAAGCTGCACGTGTGCTGAACGCGTAGGTGTCGTCCGTTCGGCGTTAGATCGGAAGGACCGTGATCAAGATTGCGAGACGGTTCGTGATGAGTTCGCGGGACGGATCGTGATGATTTCACGGGACGGATCGTGATGAGATCGCGGGACGGATCGTGATGAGATCGTGGGACGGATCGTGATGAGTTTGCGGGACGGATCGTGATTGGATCGCGAGACGGATCGTGATGTGATCGTGGGACGCTCGACGATTTGGATCGCAAAGATGTTCGACTACACCAACCGCGTTTCTTAATGCTTCCCGCTTATCGATCTACAAGGGTATGTAGATCCACTCTCCCTCTCATAGATGCTCATCACCATGGATAGATCTTGCGTGTGCGTAGGAAATTTTTTGTTTCCCATGCGACGTTCCCCAATAGTCAAGGTTATGTTTTGTTGTCTTGTTCCCTCCATCATCAAAGCGAGGTTGTGGATACTTGGTCATGACAAGATTGCATAAGATATGAGTTGATGGCAATCTTGTGGAGTGTTATTCTACCAAGTACCTACAAAAGGGTTAGATGCAAGACAAGGGAGCATAGAATTCCAAGATATGATATTCAAGGTAATTGCATGGAATAGACAATAAAGCTCATCCCCTTGAAAGCATCCAAGCAAGCTTAGCACAGGTTTGAAGCATCAATCATGTTCAATTCACTCCTCAAATGACAAAACACTTTTTCATCAAGTGGCTTAGTAAAGATGTCGGCCATTTGCTTGTTTGTACGAACATGCTCAAGATTAATATCTCCTTTGGCAACATAATCACGAAAGAAATGATGTCGAACTTGAATATGCTTGGTTCAAGAGTGTTGCACAAGATTATGACCAATCTTAATAGCACTTTAATTGTCACAAAGTAATGGCACATTTTTAACATTGATTCCATAATCTTTAAGCGTTTGTGTTATCCATGACAACTGCGCACAACATGATCCAGCAACAATATATTCAGCTTCGGCAGTAGATAGAGATACTGAGTTTTGTTTCTTGGAGGACCAAGACACAAGAGATCTACCAAGAAATTGACATGTACCCGAGGTGGATTTTCTATCAACCCTGTCACCTGCATAGTCCGAGTCGTAGTAGCCAACAAGATTAAAACAATTTCCCTTGGGATACAAAATGCCAATGTTTGGAGTGTGTATCAAGTATCTCACAATGCGTTTGATAGCCTTAAGATGACATTCTTTAGGTGCATCTTGATATCTAGCACACATGCAAACACTAAGCATAATATTGGTGTGGGAGGCACATAGATAAAGCAATGAACCAATCATTGATTGATAAACCTTTTTGATTAATCGGTTCACCCTCCTTAGTGAGATCATCATGTCCGCTAGTGGGCATGGGAGTTTTCATACCTATGCAGTCTTGCATGTTGAACTTCTTTATCAAGTCCTTGGTGTACTTAGTTTGAAAGATGAAAGTACCTTATCTCATTTGCTTGATTTGTAGACCAAGAAAGAATTTCAGCTCACACATCATTGACATCTCATATTTCTCTGACATCAACCTTCCAAACTTCTCACTAAATTGTGGGTTAGTAGATCCAAAGATAATATCATCCACATAAATTTGGCACACAAATAATTCACCATTAACTCTGTTTGTGAATAAGGTTGTGTCAATTTTACCAATTTCAAATCCTTTTTCAATGAGAAACTTTGTTAGGCATTTGTACCAAGCACGAGGAGATTGCTTAAGACCATATAAAGCTTTGTGAAGTTTGTAAACATGGTCAGGTTTCTTAGGATTTACAAAACCAGGTGGTTTCTTAACAAAAACCTCTTCTTCTATCTCAACATTTAAAAATGCACTTTTAATATCCATTTGGTAAAGTGTGATATCATGGTGATTAGCATAAGCAAGAAGAATTCGAATAGCTTCTAATCTATCGACGAGGGCGTAGGTCTCACCGTAGTCCATACCTTTGAATTGCGTATATCCTTGGGCTACGAGGTGAGCCTTTTTGCGTACGACTTGACCGTCTTCATCTTGCTTGTTGCGAAATACCCATTTCATGCTGATAATGTTTTGCTCGTCCTTGGGCTTCTCCACGAGTGTCCACACTTCGTTCCTCTCGAAGTTGTGAAGCTCTTCATGCATAGTGTTCACCCAATCCGCTTCTTCAAGAGCTTGGTCGGCCTTCAAGGGTTCAATGCTAGAGATGAAAGAATAATGCTCACAAAAGTTAGCCAAGCAAGTTTTAGAGCGAGTGATCCTCCCTATTTGTATGTCACCAAAGATTTGGTTTAGGGGATGGTTCTTGGTCACTTGAGCTCGAACTCGGGGTAGCTTAGGCTTGTTAGTTGGTGGAGCTTCTTCTTCATCATCATCTCCTTCATCTCCATTGTTGTCAACGTGGTCATCTCCTTGAGGTGGTGGTGAAGGACTTTGTGGTGGATATTCATGATGTACTTCCTCCTCCTCTTCATCTTGTCATGTACCGCTTGTGGATGCTTCCATGTCGTATTGTCGGTAGCCTTGATCCGAAGTAGGAGCTTCCACTTGGGTTGATGAAGTGCTTTTGTTCACCTGCATTGGACGAATCTTGCAATGGGCAAGATTTGGATAGCTTCTGAAGGATATTTATCACCTACATCATTTGTCAATTTTTTGACTTGCGAACAATTAGATTCATCAAACTTCACATCTACCGTCTCTTCAATTTTTTGCGTGAAGTTGTTGTAGACACGGTAGGTGTGAGAGTTCGATCCATAACCAAGTAGGAAACCTTCATGATATTTGGGAGCAAATTTAGCACGACGATATTCATCAAGAATGTAACACTTAGAGCCGAATACCCGAAAGTATCCAACTTGGGGTTTGTTACCGGTGAGAAGCTCGTATGGTTTTGCCGAGAAGCTTGTGCAAGTAGAGTCGGTTTGTGGCATGACACGCTATTTCCATGGCTTTTGCCCAAAAGTTTCATGGCATCTTGTAGTCAAGAATCGTTCTTGCCATCTCAATGAGGGTTCGGTTCTTTCTCTCAACAACTCCATTTTGTTGAGGTGTGTACGTAGCCGAGAACTCATGTGAAATACCCTCTTCGTCAAGAAAGGTATCCACATGGGTGTTCTTGAACTCCGATCTGTTATTGCTTCGAACCTTCTTGATCTTCACTTCAAACTGATTTTGCACTTTGCGTGCGAAGTTCTTGAGCGACTTATCATCAAGAAAAATACCCACAAAAATCTGGAAAAATCATCAACTACAACTAGACCATAAGAGTTTCTACCGAGTGGTCTCCTAGTGGTCATGATGTTCTTGACCGGATGACTTCCACCTACTTGCTTTCCTGCTTGACAAGTGCTACAAATTCTATCTTTGTCAAAGATAACATCTTTAAGACCAAGAACATGATCGCCCTTGATAAGCTTATCTAGATTGCACATGCCCACATGTCCAAGCCTTCTATGCCATAGCCAACCTTTAGATGATTTTGCAATGAGACAAGTACGAGGTTGGGCCTTTTTAGTGAAATCAACATTGTATAGATCACCTCTACGAATACCGATAAAGACAATTTTATGATTATCAAATCGAAACACTTGTCTACTTTGGTAAATAGCACATTCAAACTGAAGTCTACTAGTCTAGATACAAAATGAATATTGTAACCAAGGGATTCAACAAGCATCACATTTTGAATGGAGCTATCACGAGATATGGCCACCTTACCAAGGCCAAGTACCTTACCCTTTGAGTTGTCTCCAAAGGTCACGTACCTTCGAGGACCTTGATTAGGCGTGATCTCTTGGAACATCTCTTTATCGCCAGTCATGTGATCCGTGCATCCACTGTCGACAATCCACTCTTTTCTGCCGGACATGTAATCCTTGAAGTTTGCCATTAGACTTAGATTCTTCATGATCTTTTCATGCTCGATGTCAAACAACTCGTCTTCATCATAGTAGCCATGTACTTCATTGTCATCATTTGGTGGGATCTCCGCATCATAAAAACAAAGGGACTCATTAGAATCATAACCATGACAATGTTCAAGTTTATGAATGTTAATGGCTTCAATAATAATAGTGTTGATAGTAGTGACATCTCCTTTAGAACGCATAAGATCATGAAGCTCAAATAGGCATTTCTCAAAGTTTCGATCACTAGGCTTCATTCTATGAAAAGCAATAGTTTTATGAAGAATTTCATCAAGATTACCTAATGAAATATTTGGATATCGTTTCTCCAAATCAGTCCACAAAGTATAAGCACATGCAAAGTTCTTCAATTGAGAAAGCACAAATCTTGGTAAGCCTCTCACAATAAGATTGACAGTTCTAAGGTTACCAAGCATGTTAATTTCCTCTTCGTGTGTACATAGGGATTTTCAATATGTTTTCTCAAATGGAATTTGCCAAATAGATCAATCATGGCATTCTTCCATCGACTATTGTACTCTCCATCAAGAATGGGCAGTCTACAATACAAACTCTCCACACTAGACACATCCATCTTTCTCCACGGTATTGAAACCTAAGCAATGGAGACCAATGCTCTAATACCAATTGAGGAATCACTAGAAGTGTATGTCTAGAGGGGGGTGAATAGACTACAAGAAGGAATTTAAAACTACCTCAAGCATAAGTTCAAGAGTTGGCAGTTTTAGCATAAATAACTAGTCTATGACACCCAACACATGCAAGTCATCAAGTATAGCAGCGGAAAGTAAAGACGTTGCACATGAAAGTAAGGAGTAGATATAGAGAGATCAAAGGATGAAGGACACGAAGTTTTATCCCGTGGTTCCGCTAGATGGTGCTATCGTATGTCCATGTTCATGGAGTCTTCAACCCACAGAGGGTAAGAGTCGTGAGAGTCCACGGAGGGTTCCACGAAGAAGCAACCTTGACTATACCATGACGGCCTACGTCCACGGAGGACTAGCCTAACTCGGGGTAGATCTTCATGAAGTAGGCGATCTCCTTGCCCTTACAAACTTCTTGGTTCACTCCACAACACGAAGTAGGAGGCTCCCAAGCGACACCTAACCAATCTAGGAGGCACCACCCTCCAAAAGGTAATAGGATCGATAGTGTCGATGAACTCCTTGCTCTTGTGCTTCATGATGATAGACTCCTCAACATACAATTACTCTCTCATAGATTTGGCTTGGTAGAAGAGATTGATTGGGTGGAAAGAAACTTGGCGAGACTAGAGATCAAGATTCATATGGTAGGAATGGAATGGCATGATATGAACACATGAGTAGGTGGCTCTCTCTCAAAAAATCAGTAGGTATGAGTGGGGAACTATTCTGAGTGCTTCTCTTACGAGTGAGTGGTGGTGGAAGGGTATATATAGGTATCTCCAAAAATCCAACCGTTACACCTAATAAGTCCAACTCGGTGACACCAATATGTTAATCTCGGTGTTACCGAGTTGCCTCAAAGGTAGCAACTTTTGAATCTCGGTGAGATCGATACATAAAACTCGGTTGCACCGATAAGGTGACCAACGGTCGAACTGCCAAACTCGGTGACGCCAATTCAACAAACTCGATGTGGCCGATTTTGTAAACTTGCATAACAGGAAGTTGGCAACCCAAACTCGGAGGCACCAAAGCAGAATCGGTTGCACCAAAAAGCTAGGGTTTGGCTGAGTCTGTGTGAGGTTTGGAATCGGTGGAACAGGGTGGAATGTGTTGGTTGCACCGATTTTGAGTATTTGGCTTTTGACAGGCTTTTGTGGAAGAGCTTGTGGGTGTATGTGGTGACTATCACTTGTGCACGTATGAGCATTTTGTTCACCAACAAAACCTTACCCCCTTTTAATAGTATTGGCTTTCCTATGGACTCAAAGTGATTTATCACATAAGGTAAAATGTAGAGTCCTTTGCTTGAAGCTTTGCCAATCTATTTCCTTCTCCTTCTTCTTCATGGGGATACTCTCCACACTCCTTTTTGCCAGCCAACTCTCTCTATTGACTTTATCTGAAATACACTAGATGAAAATATTAGTCCAAGAGACAATGTATGTTGTCATGAATTATCAAAACCACCAAGGGAGCACATTGTGCTTTCAGTCGCGACAACCCTAATTGTCTGCCTTTGCACACTCGTGGAGAAGCCGCTCCACCTCACATAGCCAATCGATCGTGTCAGGATCATGGGGATGCTCGCATGCCATCTCTGCCCCATGCCACCTACCCTTGTCCTTACCGACGAGGTCATGGGCAGTATGCTCGGGCTCGACAATCCTATCTTTTTTGACTTAGTCAGTGATCCGACATCGGCGGCGAGATTACGTATGTGTGATGGTCTGGGTCCATCGTTGGAAGCGGCCAATGCGAGGTTTTGGAAGGCGCGGGTCTAGTTCAGTGCCATGTCCAACTTGGCTGATGTAGAATGACACGTTCGTTGTGCTGCTCCTCGTGCTCCTTCTCAGCTATCGCCTTGTCGAACTCCATCCTCGCGCATGAGGATGATGCACAACCGCCACCAAAGATGTAGTAAAGGAGGGGGCCGCACACCACCATGGGGAGGGATCCTCCTTCTTGGAGGTGGCCTCGTGCTACCAGGGCGGCGAAGGCGGTACCGCCTCCTTGCTATGGCCGAAATAGGGCGTTGGGGACTTCAACTGGATGAGGCGCCCGCCCCGGATGCGTGATAGGGAGGGCACCTTCTGTTAATGCGGTGACGCGACAGGAGGGTGACTTGTCCTTGACACGATAGTCGTGTGGTGCCGAGGGCGGTGTTGGACCGCGTTCAAATAGCGAACGCATGAGTAGCTGCTCAAGCTACCGTGTGTACTCCTCGTCCATCCACGTGGCCTCATCTAGGAGGCGCAAGTGTGGCTCCTCCTCCTTATCATCAGATATAACCACATCCGCTACGCAATGGAAACCGACGGGTCTGGAGACCATACGCGGTGGTGCTACATTCCAGACGACCACGGGGATCCACCTGCCTGTGTAGAGAAGCACCAGAAGTCGTTGCCAAACTTCCCCATTTGTGGGGTGTGCAGAGGAGAGGAGTGTGGAAGAAGAGGAGAGGTAGAGATACGCGAAGTGCATATGTGGTTAGCCGACGAGACCAACCTGCTTAAGTAGTCGGGGAAGATACATGGCTAGGGGACACGTCTCTATCCTTTCAATACCCGTGCATCTATCATGTTGTATTAGAAAGATGTCTCTAGTGCCTCTGTGGTAGACCAGGCACGGTTAAATGTTACCTTTCGAAGACAACTGATTGGGTACAACTAGACAAACTGGCTAAATCTTGTTGAAAGGATGATTGTAGTCAACCTCGCACATGAATTGGACACATTTTGTTAAAATTTGACTCCTTTCAATGTCTTGACAGTTAGACCTCGCTAATGATGGGAAACCTTTCCATCACATGTACATTTAGAAAATGGAAGTCCGGGTGAAAAAAATCATGTGGTATTTAGACTAGAAGGTCATCATGACAAAAGATAACCTGGAAAGAAGAAACCGGAAAGGATTCACTGAGTGTAGCTTATGCGGTAATGGGGGAGTCGATTCACCTCTATTCGTTCACCGCCCACTTTCCAAGATATTATGGTGTTGGTGTTGGGGAGCGTTGCATGGGAAATAAAAAAATCCTACAAAACACCCAAGATCTGTTCTATGGACATGCTAGCAACGAGAGGCAAAGTTGCCTACAAACCCTTGTAGATCGAAAGTGTTAACGATATAGAGATTGTGGTTGGAGTAGTTGTACTCGCGATGCAATCCAATCCGATCCAAGCACCGCACGTGCGACACCTACACGTTTAGCACACGTACGGCTTGGTGACGTCTCCTCCTCATTGATCTAGCAAGACAGGGAGAATAGCTAGATGAGATTTGATCCAACACTACATCGTGGTGGTGGTGGCAGCGGAATTCCAGCAGGGCTTCGCCAAACGCATACTGGGAAAACGTGGGAGGAGTTGGGAGAGCCAATGGGCAAGGGTGAAGGGGTGGCTGCCCCCATGCACATCCCCTTCTATATATAGTCTAGGGGCAGGAGAGGGCTGTTGGAAATATGCCCTAGAGGTAATAATAAAATGGTTATTATTGTATTTCCTTGTTCATGATAATTGTCTATTGTTCATGCTAATTGTGTTAACCGGAAACCATAATGCATGTGTGAATTCATAGACCACAACATGTCCCTAGTGAGCCTCTAGTTGGCTAGCTCGTTCATCAATAGATGGTCACGGTTTCATGACCATGGACATTGGATGTCATTGATAACGGGATCACATCATTAGGAGAATGATGTGATGGACAAGACCCAATCCTAAGCATAGCACAAGATCATGTAGTTCGTCTGCTAAAGCTTTTCCAATGTCAAGTATCATTTCGTTAGACCATGAGATTGTGCAACTCCCGGATACCGTAGGAATGCTTTGGGTGTGCCAAACGTCACAACGTAACTGGGTGGCTATAAAGGTGCACTACAGGTATCTGCAAAAGTGTCTGTTGGGTTGGCACGAATCGAGACTGGGATTTGTCACTCCATATGACGGAGAGGTATCTCTGGGCCCACTCGGTAAGACATCATCATAATGAGCTCAATGTGACTAAGGAGTTAGCCATGGGATAATGTGTTACAGAACGAGTAAAGAGACTTGCCGGTAACGAGATTGAACAAGGTATAGGGAAACCGACGATTGAATCTCGAGCAAGTATCATACCGGTAGACAAAGGGAATTGTATACGGGATTGATTGAATCCCCAACATCGTGGTTCATCCGATGAGGTCATCATGGAGCATGTGGGAGCCAACATGGGTATCTAGATCCCGCTGTCGGTTATTGGCTAGAGAGGTGTCTCGGTCATGTCTATGTGTCTCCCGAACCGGTAAGGTCTACACACTTAAGGTTAGATGATGCTAGGGTTATAGGGAAATAATGGACGTGGTTACCGAAGGTTGTTCGGAGTCCCGGATGAGATCCCGGATGTCACGAGGAGTTCCGAAATGGTCCAAAGACAAAGATTGATATATAGGAAGTGAGGTTTTGGTTACCAGAAATGTTTCGGGCGTCACCGGTAACGTACAGGGACCACCGAAAGGGTTCCAGGGGTCCACCGGGAGGGGCCACGGGCCCCGAAGGGCTGCATGGGCCGAAGGTAGAGGGAACCATCCCCTAGGTCGGCTGGTGCGCCCCTCCCACCTGGCCCAAGGCACAACAAGGAGAGAGGGGGCAAACCCTAGGCCTATATGGGCCCTAGGCCCACCCTAGGGCAGCTAGAGCTGCCGCACCACCTCTCCCTCCCTCTTGGCCGCCGGCCAAGATCCCATCTAGGTTACCGCCCCACCTAGGGTGGTAACCCTAGGGGTGGGCACCCTCCTTCCCCTCATCATATATATAGTGGTGCCCTTGGGGCTGTTTGAGACACGCATCTCTCTCTCCCACGGCGTAGCCCTACTCCTCCCTCTCCTCGTTCTCCGTAGTGCTTGGCGAAGCCCTGCCGGAGACCACGCAGCTCCATCGTCACCATGCCGTCGTGCTGGCGGAGCTCTCCCTCAACCTCTCTTTCCTCCTTGCTGGATCAAGGCGTAGGAGACATCACCAGACTGCACGTGTGTTGAACGCGGAGGCGCCGTTGTTCGGCGCTAAGATTGGAGTCCACCGCGATCTGAATCGCTACGAGTACGACTCCACCAACCGTGTTCTTGTAACGCTTCCGCTTAGAGATCTTCAAAGGTATGAAGATGCACTCTCCCCTTACTCATTGCTAGTTTCTCCATAGATAGATCTTGGTGAACACATAGGAATTTTTTTGATTTACTACTACGTCTCCCAACAGTGGCATCATGAGCTAGGTCTATGCGTAGAATCTCTGCATGAGTAGAACACAAAGTTGTTGTGGGCGTTGATCTTGTTAATTTTCTTACCACTACTAGTCTTATATTTATTCGGTGGTATTGTGGGATGAAGCGGCCCGGACCAACTTTACACGTACGCTTACGTGAGACCGGTTCCATCGCCTAACATGCACTTGTTTCATAAGGTGGCCAGCGGGTGTTTGTCTCTCCCACCTTAGTCGGATTGGATTCGATGAAAAGGGTCCTTATGAAGGGTAAATAGCAATTGGCATATCACGTTGTGGTTCTGGCATAGGTAAAAACGTTCTTGCTAGAAACCTATAGCAGCCACGTAAAAACTTGCAACTACAAATTAGAGGACGTCTAACTTGTTTTTGCAGCATATGCCTTGTGATGTGATATGGCCAAAAGGATGTGATGTGATGCATTGTGATGTATGAAATTGATCATGTTCTTGTAATAGGATTCACGACTTGCATGTTGATGAGTATGACAACCGGCAGGAGCCATAGGAGTTGTATTATTTTATTGTATGACCTGCGTGTCAATCATAAACGCCATGTAATTACTTTACATTGTTGCTAAATGTTACCCATAGTAGTAGAAGCAATAGTTGGCAAGACAACTTCATGAAGACACAATGATGGAGATCATGATGATGGAGATCATGGTGTCGTGTCGGTGATAGTGATGATCATGGTGCCCCGAAGATGCAGATCAAAGGAGCAAGATGATATTGGCCATATCATGTCACTATATTGATTGCATCTGATGTTTATCATGTTTACAACTTATTTGCTTAGAACGACGGTAGTAAATAAGATGATCTCTCAATAAAATTTCAAGAAAGGTGTTCACCCTAACTGTGCACCGTTGCTAAGGATCGTTGTTCTGAAGCACCACGTGATGATCGGGTGTGATAGCTTCTAACGTTCGCATACAACGGGTGTAAGCCAGATTTACACATGTGAAACACTTAGGTTGACTTGACGAGCCTAGCATGTACAGACATGGCCTCGGAAGACGAAAGACCGAAAGGTCGAACATGAGTCGTATAGAAGATACGATCAACATGGATATGTTCACCATGGATGAATAGTCCGTCTCACGTGATGATCGGACACGGGATAGTTGACATGGATCATGTGTCACTTGGATGGCTAGAGAGATGTCTATCTAAGTGGGAGTTCATTAAATAATTTGATTTTGTGAACTTAATTATCATGAACTTAGTCTAAAATTGTCTTTACTATCTATATTGTAGATCCAATGCCCAACGCTAATGTTACCCTCAACTTCAATGCGTTCCTAGAGAAAACCAAGCTGAAAGATAATGGAAGCAACTATGCGGACTGGGTTCGTAGCTTGAGGATCATCCTCATAGCTTCCAAGAGATTGTATGTCCTTGATGCACCGCTAGGTGACCCACCCATTTTCCCAGCGAACCAAGACGTTACGAATGCTTGGTAGTCACATTGTGATGATTACTCCCTGGTTCAGTGTGGCATGCTTTATAATTTAGAACCGGGGCTCCAAAAGCGTTTTGAGCAACACTGAGCATATGAGATGTTCCAAGAGCTAAAACTGGTTTTCCAAGCTCATGCCCGGGTCGAGAGATATGACGTCTCCGACAAGTTCTTCAGCTGTAAGATGGAGGAGAATAGTTTTGTCAGTGAGCACATACTCAAAATGTCTAGGTTGCACAACCGCTTGACTCAGCTGGGAGTTAATCTCCCGGATGACTCGGTCATTGACAGAATCCTCCAGTCGCTTCCACTTAGCTACAAGAGCTTTGTGATGAACTACAACATGCAGGGTATGGAGAAGTCCATTCCTGAGTTGTACTCGATACTGAAATCAGTGGAGGTTGAGATCAAAAAGGGGCATCAAGTGTTGATGGTGAATAAGACCACTAGTTCCAAGAAGGGCAAGGGTAAGAAGAACTTCAAGAAGGACGGCAAAGTTGTTGCCGCACCTGGTAAGCAAGTTCCCGGGAAGAAGAACAAGAATGGACCCAAGCCTGAGACTGAGTGCTTTTATTGCAAGGGTACCGATCACTGGAAGTGGAACTGCCCCAAGTACTTAGCAGATAAGAAGGCCGGCAACGTTAAAGGTATATGTGATATACTTGTTATTGATGTGTACCTAACCAGCGCTCGTAGTAGCTCCTGGGTATTTGATACCGGTGCAGTTGCTCACATTTGTAATTCCAAGCAGGAGCTGCGGAATAAGCGGAGGGTGGCAAAGGACGAGGTGACGATGCACGTCGGGAATGGTTCCAAGGTCGATGTGATCGCCGTCGGCACGCTACCTCTACATCTACCTTCGGGATTAGTTTTAAACCTCAATAATTGTTATTTAGTACCAGCTTTGAGCATGAACATTGTATCTGGATCTCGCTTGATGCGAGATGGCTCCTCATTTAAATTTGAGAATAATGTTGTTCTATTTATACGAGAGAAATGTTTTATGGTCATGCTCCGCTGGTCAATGGTTTATTTTTGATGAATCTCGAACGTGATGTTACACATATTCATAGTGTGAGTACCAAAAAGTGTAACATTGATAACGATAGTCCCACTTACATGTGGCACTGCCACCTTGGTCATATTGGTGTCAAATGCATGAAGAAGCTCCATGCTGATGGACTTTTGGAGTCTCTTGATTTTGAATCATTTGACACGTGCGAACCATGCCTCATGGGCAAGATGACCAAGACTCCATTCTCTAGAACAATGGAGCGAGCAACTGACTTGTTGGAAATAATACATACTGATGTATGCGGTCCAATGAGCATCGAGGCTTGCGGTGGCTATCGTTATGTTCTCACCCTCACTGATTACTTGAGCAGATATGGGTATGTCTACTTAATGAAACACGAGTCTGAAACCTTTGAAAGGTTCAAGGAATTTCAGAGTGAGGTAGAGAATCAATGTGGCAGGAAAATAAAGTGCTAACGATCTGATCGTGGTGGAGAATATTTAAGTCATGAGTTTGGCACGCACCTAAGGAAATGTGGAATTGCTTCACAACTCACGCCGCCTTGCACACCTCAGCGAAATGGTGTGTCTGAACATCGTAATCGCACTCTATTGGATATGGTGCGATCTATGATGACTCTTACCGACTTACCTCTGTCATTGATATGCATTAGAGACTGCCGCATTCACTTTAAATAGGGCACCATCAAAGTCCGTTGAGACGACACCGTATGAATTATGGTTTGGAAACAAACCTAAGCTGTCGTTTCTAAAAGTTTGGGGATGTGATGCTTATGTGAAGAAACTTCAATCTGAGAAGCTCGAACCCAAAGCGGAAAAGTGTGTCTTCATAGGATATCCCAAAGAGACTATTCGGTATACCTTCTACCTTAGATCCGAAGGCAAAGTCTTTGTTGCCAAGAATGGATCCTTTCTCGAGAAAGAGTTTCTCTCGAAAGAAGTAAGTGGGAGGAAAATAGAACTTGATGAGGTAATTGTACCTCCACTCGAACCGGAGAGTAGCGCAACATAGGAAGTTGTTTATGTGGAGCCTGCACCGGCTGGAGAGGAGATTTTTTTTCAAAACTAGTACGGAATTTCTACCGAAATTGAAAACAGTTAGTGCAGTTGAATTTTTTTCGAAAATAGTACCCCATCAGCCAGCACCAGGCCGAACAGGGGCCCGTCGGCCAGCACTAGGCCAAAGAGGGGCCCGTCGGCTAGCACCCGGCCGAAGAGCCCCCTGTCGGCTAATCAGAGGCCGGGGAGAGGCCTGTCGGCCAGAGGGGGGCCGAAGAGCCACCTGTCGTCCTATGGGAGGCCGATGGGCCCCTGGATAAGGCCCAGGGCTTCTTTCTTCCTCCTCTGACCACTCGTTTCACCCTCCCCCATCTAGTAGCCTGCCCCTCTCCACCTCTCACCCCGTTGCTCTCCGGTGCTTCCACTGCCTCGCCGATCTCTTCGCTCGACCACCCATTTTGTTATCCTACCCACATAAACAATAGAGCAGGGCGCTCTCCACCGGCCTACGGTATTTTTTTTGGCTTCCAACTCAATTGAATGAGAACTCTCAAGTCGGTAGTGGATTTAGTTCTTATTGGTCACCGTCCGTCTGCAGCTAAATGGATTGCCCATTTTGCCGAGCTCCAGGTGGCCCTTGTGTTGCTGTTTATTCCGGTGTGTCTGTATTTACTATGGTGCTGGATCGTCAATGTTCAAGACGTGTTGTAAGATTCTATGTCTTGATTATCTGACTGTGGCATATTCGAATGACTTTGTTATATGATTATGATGTTTGCTTCCATTCTTGTTGTAGTATGTTCCGTGCAGTGTTAGATCACATCTTGCTCAGTACATTGAGGAGTGCAGAGCTTTAGCTATTCGGAGAGGTGACACAGATATTGATCTTGCTCTGCACAATAGTGAGGGTAACTTATACCATGTTATATTTACACATGGTAGGATGAGCAGTAAATTCCATGGTCCTTCGTGGGAGGAACTTGTGAATGATTATGGTCTCCACCATAGTGACATGATGGCTGTTATGCTTGAGCACTATGGAACTTATATTAGTGTCGAATTTCATCGGGATGGTGTTATGTTGTTTCCTTTACCCCATGTTGGTAAGATATTTGTTTGACTGATTTTCAGATTTGTTTCAGCTTATACGTTTTGCTGTTCATCTCAGTTAGTCAAATCATTTTTTTGTAGCTCTTGAGGATCTGAGTGAAACTCAGAGGGAACTTGTTGATAGTTGTTTTTATAGTCGTGGTGTCACTCTGAATTATCATCAAATGTATGTCATGTCGCGGCAGCTCTTTGATGACAACTACATACTGTGTACTCCTTTTGTTCATAGGATGGATCGCATGAATGTTATTTCTCAACATATGGTAAGCTTTGGTTTCTGGTTTTTATTATTTGTTTGTTCTTTGCTGGTTCATAGGATGTATCATATAACTTGCTTGTTTTTGTCAGGTTATTCCTACCATGGTTGTCAGGAGTTTGATGGAATTTGTGGCTATTCCTAGGACTGGTTCTTTAACTCTTGAAATTACTTTGGATTTAGAAGATGATGATATATTTGTGAGCATTCCTTGTTCCTACTTCATTGGCTTGGGTGATCGAATGGTGTTGAAGAAGGAAGGTTTCGGTAATTTTCTGTTGGCATCTTCTATTGAAGTCAACAATTTGGTGCTCGTAACATTCAAACAGCGTGAACAGGAGCTAGCTGTTGTTTTTAGCTATCTGCCACAGTGAGAGAGAAAGAAAGGGCTCGTGCAGCCCAGGCAGCAGAAGAAGCTGGAGATGAAAAAGGAAAATATCCACGTTGGACTCAGTAGATTTATATTCTTGTAACTCAGTTTCAGCAAGTTGTATCTTAATTTCAGCAAGCTGTATCTTAATTTCAGCAAGATGTATCAAAATATCCACGTTGGACTCAGTAGATTTATATTCTCCCCTGCCTTTCTCTCCCGCCATTCTCTCTCGCCATTCTATCCTGCCATTTTCTCCCGCCATTCTCTCCCGCCATTCTCTCCCGCCATTTTCTCCTGCCAAGTATTCCCGCCAAATTTTCTCGCCCGATTTCCCGCCATTGTTGTTGTCATCTTCCTATAAAAGGAGGCATTGTATCTGCCTTCCTCCATCGGCCACCAACACTCGGAAAAACCAGCGCGGTAGTCATTATGAGTTTGCCTTGTTCGGATCAAAGCATTAGGCCTAGCAAATGGAAGAGTGCGAAGTTGCCTCAGGGGGTGGAAGCAGTTCGTTGTTGGTGCGAGGATCTCTGGAAGGTGAAGGAGGTGACGGATTTTTTAGGTTGGTTGGGCATGAAGTTTTTCATGTGCACTAATTATGAGGAAGATCCACCCATTGGTCCTTCACCATACATCACACCTCCGGTATGTATCAGTCACCCAGAATAAACACGTTGTTGATATTTTTGTTGATTTGATTTTTATATTTCTATTTCTTTTGTAGTCTCCTCCGCCCATGTGCCAGTACTATCGTTGGATAGACACGAAAATGCCGGACTGGGCGGTGACTGAGATTCGTGAAAGAAGTCGTCGTGCATGGGCAAGTTTGGACTTGGAGGAGCGCTGCGAGAAGGCGGCAGCGGAGGAGAAAGCAGAGCAGGAGAGAGCTTGGCAAGAGTACTGTGTGGAGCAAAGAGCTTTTCTTGCTGAGATGAAGAAGAAAAACCAAGAAAACCAACTTCGATTGGCGGAGGTCTACCGACGGCGAGAGGAGGACCGTGAGGCTGAGAGGCAGAGAGAGAAAGAAAGAAAGGGCTCATGCAGTCGAGGCAGCAGAAGAAGCTGGAGATGGGAAAGGAAAATATCCACGTTGGACTCAGTAGATTTATATTCTTGTAACTCAATTTCAGCAAGTTGTATCTTAATTTCAGCAAGTTATATCTTAATTTCAGAGAGAAGCGTGATACTTGCCTCTCGTGCAACTGCATTGGTTCTCTTCCGCCATTCGTTCCCGCCATTGTCTTTCCTGCCTTTCTCTCCCACCACTTTCTCTCCCGCCTATATAACAACATTCGTAGTAAGGAGGGTGAGCAGGCCTTCCTTTCCCTTTCGCTCCGCCATCCTTCCGCTCTCGCCATCCTTTTGTCGAGATGTCTCATCCTCCTCATCCTCACTATCCTTTTGATCATAGTTTTCACAAGGGTATGTCCGACCGTCTTCTTCGTCTAGCTGCCAATTTCAAGATGAATGATAGAGTAGTTCCATGGGAGGAACTCATTAGTAGTGACCTCATAATGAACGATTTGGCTCACCAATTAGCTAGGAGTGGGTGTCCCCCCAGGACTTTTGAGGAGATACGGAAAGAACTTGTGAGGTTGCACGCTAGACGGAAAAAGCAACTGCACAAGGGTGATGCTTATCTCAGGATTGCTGTGAATAATTCAGGTTTATGGTCAGCAAAAAGTGGGACGAGGACGACCTCTTCATGCCTAGCAGCAAGGTGAAGAGTTCTGCATCAAAGGGCAAGAGTTCTGCATCGATGAAGGGGAATAGTTCCGCATCGAGGAAGGGGAAGAGTTTTGCATCGACGGAGGACGAAGACGACATATTCATGCCGAGTACCAAGGTGAAGATGACCGCATCGTCGAAGGGAAAGAGTCCTGCAACAACAAAGGGGAAGAGATCTGCATCGACGGAGGATGATGATGATGCATTCATGTAGTACGTTTTTCATGTAGTACTATTTTCTGTAGTGGTGTTTTTTGTAGTGTTGTTTAATTAAGTTGTAACGTTTAATTCAGTTGTAATGTTTAATGCAGTCTTAACGTTTAATTCAGTTGTACTATCTAATTCATTTGTCCGATACAGAGAGGCTACATATGTCTCTAAACCAAATAAGTCTCAACCATAAATATGTTGCATACATGAATATGTCCGATACAGAGAGGCTACATATGTATCATACATGAATATGTCTGATACATATAAGCTACATATGTCTCATACATAAATAGATAGTCATGTCTCGTATGTAGATGACCATATCACTGCTGGGGACGGCGACGAATCTTGGGCTTCCTCAGACGTGGACCGGAAGGCGATAAACACTAAGGCGGTGGACGAGTGTCACGATGACCACGACCATAGAACACCTCGTCCGTCGGTGTCTGTGTCTCCTGCATCGATGGTGGTGGTGGAGTGGCAAGAACTGTCTCCGAGATACCGTAGGTACATGCACCACGGTCATCGTCCTCGCCGTCGCCAGGTATGTACGAACCAGGACCAGTAAATAGAGGTGACTGAACTGAAGTCATGAACGGTTGCGACTGGCTGCCGCCTGCTGGTAAATTAAAACATGTAAAGAATGACTTACGAGGCTAATTTTTTAAAGAATGTACAAAGTTAAGTTACCTAGGTCCATCTGCTGAAGCCAAGAAGAGTCCCCGGGTTGTGAAGGAGGTGGCTGCAGGTAGAAATAGCCCTCGGGTTGTGAAGGAGGTGGCTGTTGGTAGAAATAGCCCCCGGGTTGTGAAGTAGGTGGTTGCTGGTAGAAATAACCCCCGGGTTGTGAAGGAGGTGCCTACTGCCAGGAGGAGCTCTCTGGCTGTGAAGGAGGTGCCTGCTACCAGGAGGACCTCCCTGGCTGCGAAGGAGATTCCTGCTGCCAGGAGGAGCTCCCTGGCTGTGAAGGTCGAAGTTCTAAACGCTATAGAGAGGGGCGTGGCGGACGATGTGCTGCACAAGTGTGAACAACATCGGAAGATCGTCTACATGTAACAGCTGCGATGAACCCGCATATCTTCGCCTGAAGACTCTTCAACATTCTTGCTTGCTCTCTCAGTGGGATATTTTCTCCTCAGTCAATGCGGTCCACCAAAGCGGTAACCTCCTCTAGCGCCTGAGTTCCCAATTCACCCTGTACGCAGAAAGTTAACCAATTGTACATGCTCATGTATAGGGAAAACATAGCATGTGAGAAAAACTGAGGACATACCGCGTGGTGTCTGGTTCCCACAACTGAGGAAGTTGGGAACAAATCGCTGGCGAGAGGAACTGGGATATGATCCGGAGCAGATGATGGACCCAAGTAGATCCTCGTGCTCTATCTGTAACGCTTCAGATACAACCCGAACTTGTCCCAGTCAAAGACACGAACTTCATCCCATATATTTGTCGGGGCAGTACTCCATTCCTCGAGGTAAGGTCTGATGTCGCGAAACCAAGAAGTCTGGGACTTGTTTCCTCCTACGCGACTATACCTGAGATTGAAATGCACGTTACATGATTAGCTATAAGTAGACCGAATAGTCTCAACAACATGCGTCATCCAAGTCTGGGTGATCAACCCACTCATCCAATGTACCCTCAACCAGTCATGCCAAGGGTAGAAGTCCAGCCCAATTCAACCTACAAAATAAACAGAATGTAGATTAAAATTAGCTTCTATCAAAGCGATGTCAAACATAGTAAGTGATTATATCGACACATACCTATCCACCCATGAAGGGTGTATCATCCAGTTAGACTTTGGGGTGCGAGTGATCAACACGTCTAGGTTCGTGCCTGATTCCGTAAGTGCGCCTCGGTGCCCTCTATCAATATTACCATTAAGCAACGGATACGTAGCCATATTTGCAACTAGAACATAGTCCACACATATTAGAAAATAAAACATAGATGTTTGCAAATTACAAATAAAAACATAGTCTCACATATAACAAATAAAAACATAGTCTCACATATAACAAATAAAAACTTAGTCTCACATATTACACATTACAGCATAGTCTCACATATTACACATAAAAACATAGTGCACACATATTACAAATAAAAACATAGTCCGACATATTACAAATTAAAACATAGTCCCACAGATTATGTAGCTTCTGAGTTATTCATTCCTCGTCCGCCCCTTCGGCCTCGAGAGCCTCGTCCACCACGACTGCCAGGACCTCCTCTTGCAACTGTTGCTGTAGTCGTCGATGTGGAAGCACCGTCTTTCTTCAGGTCGAGGCAATATTTCATCCTATGCCCATAAGCCACGCAGAGCAAACATTGTCTGGTTGCTCCACCAGCTTCAGATTGGTCCATATCGTTTCGAATGCGCTTTACCTGCCGCCTGCCCCTGCTAGTTCGTCGTAGTGTAGGATCCAGGATGTATACTCTATCACCATCATTTACCTTGTTGAAATTGCCGGCGACTCTAAACCCTGTCATCTCACTTGTCCAGACATTGAGTACTGCCTCCTTTGAATAGTACGAAGACATGAAGGAGATAGCGTCCAACTGAATCTGGCCACAGGCAGCCAACACATGCGAGTAAGGCAGGTGCAATAACTGCGGTTTGTTGCATGTACACTCACAAGTTGGATAAAATTCTGCTCCAATTTTAACCTCATGCGTCTTCAACTCATTTGTAGAACCAAAACCATCAGTAAGAAGCTGAATCTCATACCTCCTTTCCTGATTACCTATGAGTGTGACAGTGTGCTTTTTTGCTTTCTTTATCTTCTCAGCCATGTACTCCATGACACGGCTACAATAAGGAGTGTTCTGATTATCTCCAATATGCTTCTTTGCTAACTCGTGCCTTTCTCTGAAATATCTCATAGTGCCATGGAATACACCCTCCACAATAGCTGTCAGTGGCAATGCTCTATTCCCTCTGAGTACAAAGTTATAGATCTCTGCTAGATTGGTTGTCATGTGGTCATACCTAGATCCATGTGTGTTGTGCAGCAAAGACCAATTCACTAGAGGCTCTTTCTCTATCCACTCGGAAATTTTTTATATTGCCCTGCCCTTCTTTCTCTTCGTATTAGGAGGGTCAATTGCTGGCAAGTCACAAAGACCAACTGGCTCCTCAAGCTCCGCAATGAGTGTTGTTAATTTAACCTGGTATTTTTCCATTTTCTTCATAGCAAGGACCTGCTTCTTAGTGAACTCATCTAGTTTTGACCAAATAAAATCGTACTTGTGCCGCTGGTTCTGCTTGCATAACTTCTTGAACAAGTTCATGAACCGTTTGTTCTTGAACTGTGAGGGAAAATTAGCACCCAGATGGCGCATGCACCACCGACTTTGCAAGTCCTTCCAAGGTGTTGGCTCGTCGGCAGTTGGATTACTTAGTGTCTTCATGACCTTCAATGTATCGGGATTTCTATCATGAATGAGACACACATTTGATCGGTCCTTCACGATCACAATTTTAACTTGCCGGAAGAACCATACCCAGCTCGAAAAGTTCTCACCCTCCACAAATGCCATGGCTAGTGGGATGATTTGGTTGTTCCCGTCCACACCAATAGCAGTCAGGATTTGCCCTTTGTACTGACCAGTCAGGAATGTACCATCCACAAACATCACAGGAGGACAATGCCTGAAAGCTTCGATGCACATACCGAAAGAGAAGACTACTCGTTTCAACACCTTGTAATCTGGTATGCTATCCAACCTCGTGTGCTGAATGTTAACATAAGTGCCGGGATTCCTCTCCTTTAGTATGTCAAGGAGACGGACAACATTATCATACGAGTCGAAGAACGTCCCAAACCTTTCCTCCATAGCCTTCTGCTTAGCCCTACAAGCCTTCCCATAAGGAATGTCATAATTCTATCTGACCTTCACTACTGTCTGGATGTGTTTTGCTTCCATATCTTTCTTCGTCACTATCTCAGTATACATGAGTTGAGCTATGAGAGTTGAAGTAAGGTTTGGATGACGAACCAACATGTTTTTCCTAACACAATTATGAGGGACAAAATTTGTCACAACCCAGTGGATGTTATACTTTGGCACGTGGCCGTGCACCTTCGCAGGACAACCTGATTCAACACACTTCATGGTATATTTCGTTGGACTAGATATGTGTGTCCGGAAAACCCTCTGCGTAGACATAGCCCACTTTATCACCAAATACTTCATTTTGTTCTTTGTGTCAAACATAGCCCCTATTTGGACTTGGTTTAGATTATATTGCCATGGAGTCTCATGGCCATCGTTGATAGTAAAGCCGGCGGATATGTCCTGCTCCCATGCAGCAGGAATTGGTACCTCCTCCTCATCCTCAGAATTTCTAGAATCAAGTTCCTCTACAATCCCATCCTCGTCCTCTTACTCCATCACCCTCTGCATTTCATCGCCTTCCTCATCCCCATCAGCAACACCAGAGGCAGCTAATACTATCGACTGAATACTTTGACCAGCAGCATGACCACTAACATTGTGTGTCACATAATCCGACTCTTTCTCGGCTTGCCTAGCATTCACATCCAGTGGCTGTGACCCGGATACATAAATCTCGTTAGCCACTTGACTACTCTGGCTTGGTTCATACCCCACGGTGGGTGGTATGATATTCTCCTCCTTCGCCACTGGTTGCACTAGGGCATACGGATGGATTCTTCGGTCTTTGCAACAACTTAACAGAGACAACCAATGCTGGCTCCTATCTATCGGAATCAAATCCCACTTGACATTTTTACAGGATTTGGTCCACAAGGCATGAATACTGACGGAACAAACTTCAGGATCCAGGCCATAGTGCTTCAACTGCCTAATGTCCAGTCTGTCCGGGTCTGAAAGTGTCATCTCGCCTTTTTTAAACTCGCTAAGATCAATCCCAACTCATTATATTGAACATTACCAGGGCCGTAATACATAGTGAAATTTACGGATTCAGACATTTTAACCTGTCAGACATTGGCAGCTTCTCATTATTCGCAACGAATAAATCAACACTAAAATAAAACGTACACTAAAATATACCTACGTATTCTAAATACACCTACACTAAAATGAACTTTACAAAAATAAACCGACACTAATATGACTACACTAACTAAACCTACACTCGGAAAACGTACACTAAAATCACTACACTAATAAAAGTAACCTAAAATCACTACACTAACAAAAATAACCTAAACTAATTTTACGTACATTAAAAAAACTAACAAAAAACTAACCTAAACTAACAGAAAAAAGTATACCTTTGACGCGTGAGTGCCCTTCTTCTTCCTCTCCACCTTCTTCTTCCTCTCCACCACTCCACCTTCTCACCATTCACACCTCCACCACCACACCATGTCTCCTCCACATGAACAACACACTACCACATTGCAAAAAATGAAACCATAGGGTGGGGGAGACGAAGACGATCTATTGTTTCATCGGATTGAAACGGAAAATGGGTGGAGGGAAAGGGAGATCAAGGGGGGGGATTTTCGGTCGAAACTAAGAGAAGAAGAGGGAGCTGGAGGAAGAAGAAGGAGCTGGCCGCGTCAGCCTTATCCAGGGGCTCTTCGGCCTCCTGGCGGCCGACGGGCGCTCTTCGGCCTGGCATGGGCCGACGGCCTGCTCTTCGGCCTGGCGTCGGCCGATGGGCCCTTTTTGGCCTGCACTAAGCCGATGGGTGCCCGGTCGGCCCAACTAAGGCCGACGAGGTGCTAGTTTCGTCATTTTTTCAACTGCTATAACTGTTTTCAAATTTGGTACAAATTTCATACTACTTTTGAAAAAAATCTGGAGAGGAAGTTAATCATGATGATCATGAAACTTCAGATCAAGTTACTATTGAACGTCGAAGGTCCATTAGGACACGTTCCGCATCGGAGTGGTACGACAACCCTGTCCTAGAGATCATGTTGTTGGACAATGGTGAACCTTCGAACTATGAAGAAGCGATGGCGGGCCCGGATTCCAACAAATGGCTTGAAGCCATGAAATCCGAGATAGGATCCATGTATGAGAACAAAGTGTGGACTTTGGTGGACTTGCCTGATGATAAGTGAGCCACTGAAAATAAATGGATCTTCAGGAAGAATACTGACGCGGATGGTAATGTGACCGTCTATAAGGCTCGGCTTGTCGCTAAGGGTTATCGACAAGTTCAAGGAGTTGACTACGATGAGACTTTCTCACCCGTAGCGATGATGAACTCTGTCCGAATCATGTTAGCAATTGCCGCATTTTATGATTATGAGATCTGGCAAATGGACGTCAAAACGGCATTACTTAATGGCTTCGTTAAGGAAGAATTGTATATGATGCAGACGGAAGGTTTTGTCGATCCTAAAGATGCTAACAAAGTATGCAAGCTCTAGCGCTCCATCTATGGGCTGGTGCAAGCATCTCGGAGCTGGAACATTCGCTTTAATGAGGTGATTAAAGCGTTTGGGTTTGTACAGGTTTATGGAGAACCCTGTATTTACAAGAAAGTGAGTGGGAGCTCTGTAGCATTTCTCATATTATATGTGGATGACATATTGTTGATGGGAAATGATATAGAACTTTTGGAAAGTGTAAAGGACTACTTGAATAAATGTTTTTCAATGAAGGACCTTGGAGAAGCTGCTTACATATTAGGTATTAAGATCTATAGAGATAGATCGAAACGCCTCATAGGTCTTTCACAAAGCACATACCTTGAAAAGACATTGAAGAAGTTCAATATGGATCAGTCCAAGAAGGGGTTCTTGCCTGTGTTACGGGGTGCGAGATTGAGTATGACTCAATGCCCGACCACGGCAAAGGATAGAGAAGAGATGAGTGTCATCCCCTATGCTTCAGCCATAGGCTCTATTATGTATGTCATGTTGTGTACCAGACCTGATGTGAACCTTGCCATAAGTTTGGTAGGGAGGTACCAAAGTGATCCCGGAGCGGAACACTGGATAGCGGTCAAGAATATCTTGAAGTACCTGAAAAATACAAAGGACATGTTTCTCGTATATGAAGGTGTCGAAGAGCTCGTCGTAAAGGGTTACGTCGATGCTAGCTTCGACATAGATCCGGACGACTCCAAGTCGCAAACCGGATACGTGTATATTTTGAACGGAGGGGCAGTCAGCTGGTGCAGCAGCAAGCAAAGCGTCGTGGCGGCATCTACATGTGAAGTGGAGTACATAGCTGCTTCGGAAGCAGCAAAGGAAGGAGTCTGGATGAAGGAGTTCACCACCGACCTAGGAGTGATTCCAAATGCATCGGGCCCGATGACTCTATTCTGTGACAACACTTTAGCTATTGCCCTTGCGAAGGAGCCCAGGTTTCACAAGAAGACAAGACATATCAAGCGCCGCTTCAACTCCATCCGCGATTACATTCAGGAGGGAGATATAGATATTTGTAAAGTACATACGGATCTGAATGTCGTAGATCCGTTGACTAAACCTCTCTCACGAGCGAAACATGATCAACACCATAACTCTATGGGTGTTTTATTCATCACAATGTAACTAGATTATTGACTCTAGTGCAAGTGGGAGACCGTTGGAAATATGCCCTAGAGTCAATAATAAAATGGTTATTATTGCATTTCCTTGTTCATGGTAATTGTCTATTGTTCATGCCATAATTGTGTTAACCAGAAACCGTAATGCATGTGTGAATATATGGACCACAACATGTCCCTAGTGAGCCTCTAGTTTGCTAGCTCGTTGATCAATAGATGGTCATGGTTTCATGGCCATGGACATTGGATGTCATTGATAACGGGATCACATCGTTAGGAGAATGATGTGATGGACAAGACCCAATCCTAAGCATAGCACAAGATCGTGTAGTTCGTTTGCTAAAGCTTTTCCAATGTCAAGTATCATTTCCTTAGACCATGAGACTGTGCAACTCCCGGATACCGTAGGAATGCTTTGGGTGTGCCAAATGTCACAACGGAACTGGGAGGCTATAAAGGTGCACTACAGGTATCTCCGAAAGTGTTTGTTGGGTTGGCACGAATCAAGACTGGGATTTGTCACTCCGTATGGCGAAGAGGTATCTCTGGGCCCACTCGGTAAGACATCATCATAATGTGTTACAAAACGAGTAAAGAGACTTGCCGGTAACGAGATTGAACAAGGTATAGGGATACCGACGATCGAATCTCGGGCAAGTATCATACCAGTAGACAAAGGGAATTGTATATGGGATTGATTGAATCCCTCACATCATGGTTCATCCGATGAGATCATCGTGGAGCATGTGGGAGCCAACATGGGTATCCAGATCTCGCTGTTGGTTATTGACTAGAGAGGTGTCTCGGTCATGTCTACGTGTCTCTCGAACCCGTAGGGTCTACACACTTAAGGTTCGATAACGCTAGGGTTAGAGGGAAATAGTGGACATGGTTACTGAAGGTTGTTCGGAGTCCCAGATGAGATCTCGAACGTCACGAGGAGTTCCGAAATGTTCCGGAGACAAAGATTGATATATAGGAAGTGAGGTTTTGGTTATCGGAAATGTTTCGGGCGTCTCCGGTAACGTACCGGGACCACCGGAAGGGTTCCAGGGGTCCATCGAGAGGGGCCACGGGACTCGGAGGGCTGCATGGGCCGAAGTTGGAGGGAACCAGCCCCTAGGTAGGCTGGTGCGCCCCTCCCACCTAGCCCAAGGCGCAGCAAGGAGAGAGGGGGCAAACCCTACGCCTAGATGGGCCCTAGGCCCACCCTAGGGCACCTAGGGCTGCCGCACCACCTCTCCCTCCCTCTTGGCTGCCGGCCAAGATCCCATCTAGGGCTGCCGCACCACCTAGGGTGGGAACCCTAGGGGTGGGCACCCTCCTCCCCCTTCTCCTATATATAGTGGTGCCCTTGGGGCTGTTTGAGACACGCATCTCTCTCTCCCATGGCGCAGCACTACTCCTCCCTCTCCTCGTTCTTCGTAGCGCTTGGCGAAGCCGTGCCGAAGACCACGCAACTCCACCGTCACCACGCCGTCGTGCTGCCGGAGCTCTCCCTCAACCTTTCCTTCCTCCTTGCTGGATTAAGGCGTATGAGACATCACCGGGCTGCACGTCTGTTGAACGCGGAGGCGCCGTTGTTCGGTGCTAAGATCGGAGTCCACCGCGATTTGAATCGCTACGAGTACGACTCCACCAACCGCGTTCTTGTAACGCTTCCGCTTAGCGATCTTCAAAGGTATGAAGATGCATTCTCCCCTTACTCGTTGATGGTTTCTCCATATATAGATCTTGGTGAACACGTAGGAATTTTTTCGATTTACTACTACGTCTCCCAACAAGGGCGTCCAAAACCCTCCCAGGACCTGCCACAAGGGAGAAATCCCTTTAAACATGAAGATAACATCTTATCTCTAGATTCAACCCTTTAAATTTAGAGATAAGACCTTAGCTCTAGATTTAAACGACATGTGCTCCCAGGAATGGTATAGACAGCTCATGTGGGATGTATCCCCATCCTCGATCCATGTGGTCCCTTGCCGGGTTGTTGGACCCCACGGTGAATGCCTCGGAACCTTCTACGTATTCTATCGAAAAAATTCTGAACTTTTCCGAAACCCTGAATTTGACTTCCCATATATAAATATTTACCTCCAGACCATTCTAGATCTCCTCCTGATGTCCTAGATCCCATCTGGGACTTTGAACTACTTTCGGACTTTCCACTACTAATATCTCAACATTACCCTAGCGCTACCGAACGTTAAGCGTGCGACCCTACGGGTTCGAGAATCATGTAGACATGACCTAGACACCTCTCAGATCTATAACCAATATCGGGACCTAGATGCCCATATTGGTTCCTACATATTCCATGAAAGTATTTACCGGTCGAACTACGATGTCAAGGATTCAGTCAATCATGTATCCAATTCCCTTTGTCCATCGGTACGTTAGTTGCCCGAGATTCGACCGTCGGTATCTCCATACCTAGTTCAATCTCGCTACCGGCAAGTCTATTTACTCGTTCTGTAATATAAGATCCCATGACTAACTCATTAGCCACATCGCTTGCCAGCTTCTTGTGATATTGTATTACCGAGAGGGCCCAGAGATACCTCTTTGTCATACAGAGTGACAAATTCCGGTCTCGATCCATGCCAACCCAACAGACAAATTCGGAGATACATGCATAACACCTTTATGATCATCCAGTTACGAAGTGACTTTTGATAGAATACAAGGTATTCCATCGATATCCGGGAGTTGCATGATCTCATGGTCTTAACAACACATACTTAACATGAAAAAAACAGTAAAAATGAACTTAAGTGATACGATCAAATGCTAAGGTTACAGTTGGGTCTTGTCCATTACATCATTCTCCAAATAATGTGACTCTGTTATCAAATAAAAACTCATGTCCACGGTTAGGAAACCTTAACCATCTTTGATCAACAAGATAGTCAAGTAGAGGATCACCAGGGACGCTGTGTTGTCTATGTATCCACATATGTATCTGAGTTTGTGGTCAATACAATTCTAGCATGGATAATAGAAAATTATCGTGAACAGGTAAATATGATAATAACTAATTTATTACTGCCTCTAGGGCATATTTACAACAGTTGGTGCATATAGCTTTTAATCTACCTCCATACATGAGTAGTACATATATGTTCAGAAAATGATTAGTGGGGTTTCATCCCAAGTTGAAGGTACATACCAGTGCAGGATTTTTTTTGCTTTCCCTTCTGCTATTTGAAACACTCACAACGATTGTATGTTTAAAAGAATGAAAGTTTCAAAAAAATGTAGGTTATTCTTAAGCCCGTCAGCTGGATCCGTATATGGTAATTACTTCGCAAGGAGGAGGATCAAGCGCCACGGTCTTTGGGTGCAACTGATGTGAGATTGTCTCTCGGAACTTTCTCAATTGGTTTGGTTAGCGGCCTACTAGTAGGGTTTGTGATGCATGAGTCTATTTTTCCCACGTCATTTTCTTTGCCCCTGGGGCAGCAATAGGTGACTATTTATTTGTTGAGTCCTTGTGGAGTCAGATTTTGAACTTTAGAATAATCAGTAAAAAGATGTGTGCATCATTCGATGAAGAGGTTGATGACTATTCCCCTCTATCCGAAAAATAAAATTAAAAAGAATGTCTTCTCTTGCCTGATGCCTTAAATAGGAGACCAACACAATGTGAGAGGAGAAAGCTGATGGGACATCGTTGTTATACTAGAGCCTAATGTGTTCTTCGTCGTATCGTCCTTCACTTGTGGAACTAACTGTTTTTCTCTATCAGGTTATTTTGGTCGTTTGTTTTGATTTGGTATTATTTGCATCGGTTTGAGTTTTAATTATGTTGTGGCTTTTTTTTTGTATACGTGGTGGGATCTTGTTGGATATAGTGTTTATTTTGCGAGGTGTGTGGAATTGTTCGGTGCATGGTTGTGGTGCCTATACACACTTTGACCCCTATATCAACATGTGATGGCTATGTGAGCCCATTAGGAGCTCCTATTCCACGCTGAAATGTGGAATGATTGTTATAACGCTCATATGGGTCCATCCATGAAGTTGTCGCTCGCCCAGCTTGGCTTGCTCTGCTCACTCACTTAGCTTTTCTTTTCTTCTCAGTCTACTGCTAGGTCAAAAAAATATTTTTTATTTTAAGAAGTTCGTTAAATAAAAAATGCTCACACTTATTTAAAAAAAAATTGGATGTACAAGCTGTTGTGAATGAAAATATATTATTTCTGAAAACATATCCACAATTTTTTAAAATATTCATTGATTGCAATGAAAGTTCATTTTTATTATTTTTTGCAAATTGAAAATTGTTTGTGAACTTTAAAAATATTCATGAATTCAAAAATAACCATAGTTTTAAAAATGTTCATGAACTTAAATCATAAAAATAGAATAAAAAGGAAGAAATAATAAAAGAACAAAAAACAGGGGAATTAAAACAAAAAAACACAATAATAAAAATATATTTAAATGGTTGAGAACATACATAAATAGAAAAGAAAATTTTTCAGGCAAGACCTTCTATTCTTTTAAACCTAGAAAACAGCCGAGCCCCTTAACGTCTATGTAAATATGTATTACCCTCAACAATCGACAACAACTTTACGAACAGGGCCCATAGCGACAATACATGCAGGCTGTAAATTTAAGGAGCTTAGTATTTTACTAGAAGTGTTGGGCGCCCTTCGCCGCGTCGTTGGTGTTGTTGGGACCTCACAATATTTTCTAATTTAGTTTGATGCGTGGGAAAGATAAAGTGTATTTTTTTTATAATGCAATGTTTTCATGGGCTTCGATTATATGTCATATGCTAATCAACTCATAATCAACTCATACTCGTGCCGGGTGTTCGCATCCACATGTATTATATTGGTGCTATAATGTTCCATGCTGGTGTTTTTTTAGATGACGAGAGGACGTGTGAGACTGATGTGTTTCTTGTATGTTTGTTGCTACCGATTAATTTGAGAAATCGTTTTATCCAGTCAAAATCACAAATCAAATTCAAAATTAACACTTCAACTAAATGAGTGAGCTTCTTGAGAAATTGTCGACATAATCCAAATCGTAAATTAAATTCGAAATTGAACATCTCGATTGAATTAAGGGGCTTCAAAATTGGAGAGCATAGCGTATTAAAAGATACTCCCTTTGTTCCTTTATGTAAGGTGTATTATTTTCGACACGGTGATCAAGGCACATAATTATAGACATGTTAAAACTAAATTGCCCTTGGCAAATTTGTTGGTTCATGAAAAGTAAATCAATTAGTTCAGAAAGTATGAGATATATGCAATTGTCGAAGAGATAGTTTTCTTCTTTTGTTATAAAAAGAGATACAAACAATAAAAAAAGATATACTTTCCCTTTTTTTAAGAGGGCTAACAAGCGAATTAGGGAGAATGAAAAGAAATGCATCTTACATTCTCGATTTTTATCAAAAAAAATACACCTTATATAGAGGAACGGAAGAAGTATATTACTCCTTCCGTTTCAAAATAAGTGTCGCTGTTTTAGCACAAAATTTGTATTAACTTAGTATAAAATTTACGTCACTTATTTTAAGACAGAGAGAGTAATATAATACTCCTTATATAGAGGAACGGGGGAGAATTAGAAGAAGTGTGCGTTTTTTGACATTGGTGTAGCGTTAAAAAACGTCTTACATTATCGAACGTAGGGAATGGATTCGAGGAGCTCGGCAAATTCGCAAGCTAGATAATTCGCTAATATCAAATGTAATTAGAAGCACAAACAATGAACTGTCGATGGTTGTCGACCTGTGACTGGAGAGAGCCATATGAAATGCTCACATGATTCAGGTGTTCAGGACTGATAATGGGGTGCTCAACGGTGTACGTGGCCACATGTAGCAAGGTTGTCCACTCATGCATCTTCAAGAAAGAAAAGAAATAATCAACGCTCCTTCATGGGTTGCGTTCGATATGCCCAGGCTGCCTAGCTTTCTAGTAGAAATAGAGTATTGCCGTGTTTTTAATAGACGCACCAGCTGTCTTAGCTCTGGGAACAAGGAAGAGGAGGGCTGAGGAATGGGTGATATACAAGTCGCCCTTTGTTTAAACCGGAGATTCGCGATCTAGATAACGTTATTTGCAGAGTCAGGAAAGCAAAGTGAGGCAAGTGTCACCCTGATCGATCTTATCCTGTGTTTGGGCTTTGAGTAGTCTGTTTTATTGTCGTTGTATATTCAATTCACGAGCTACGTGAGTGGATAGTTTATTGTGGTAATAAATAAATACCAGAGACGTAAGATATTACGGTGGCACACTGCCGCGTGCACTCTTAGAGACGGCCTTTTGCAGTATGTTGAACTTGTCAAATTGTGGAAACCGTTTAAAGGCGTGTTCGGTTGCTGCATAAGGTTCAACCAGATCCGTGCAAAAAGAAAATAAAGTGATTGGTTGTCAGCATATACTATTGGACCTACATCGTACGAACTTTAAAATAATTCTAATTCTATCCAGGAGGCACGTTCGAATCGGCAGTTTCTCACGAGCCCGTGCGGAGCACAAGGGCGGCAGGGCAGCACGTGAAGAGCCATCCTAGAGAAGCCGCGTTGCTTCCCGAAGCGACGACAATTATTACCCTCACCTTCCCTCACCGCTCTCTCTCCCCTCTTCCCTCTCCCCTCTCTCCCCTCACCTACGACAGCGACGGCGTGCAGCAGATCGGAGAACAGCAAGTCGATCTGTGGCCACCTTCACCAACAACCGTAGCGCAACACTTCGGCAATGGCGGCAAGCAATTTCCCCCCTCCACATCTACTACTTTGCATTCGATTCGAGTTTAGGTTCGATCCGCGTTAGGGAATGGGGAATCGGGGTATCATAACATCGTCATGACAAGCGGTAGATATGAGGTTCCCGATCCGGATTGATCTCCACTACTATTAAACAATCGAGTTGTGGCAGAAACATTACATCTCAGCCACAGGTCTGCCATCTCTCAATGGTCCCGATTGCATGAATGTTGTATCACATCATTTACTATAATTAATTTTATTTTAATCATAATCAATTAGCAATAATTACCACGATCTCTGCCATCATAATTAGCTCGTGCCGTCTAGGCATATTTTAATAATAATCAATTAGCAATAATTACCACAATCTTTGCAATATACCGCGATCTTTTTCCAACTTGGAGACCTCCACCTCGCGTCATCCAGACCTCAAACCTCTCGATCCAAATTTCTCAGGCATCCCTCCTCGCCCTGTCCACACCTCCTTGCTCCCACCCCTCGTTGTCCTCGCTTTGTGGTTGTGCTCTCACCGTTCCATCGATCAAGTCTCACCACCACATCCACATGCACGTACACGTGTAGACGTCACCATCAGCCCCGAGAATTTATACCTGTTACTGCCTTGTTTACTGAGGTGCGTGTTCTGATTTGAGCTTCAAGTTCACACTATACAAATTGAGTGATCACACAAAGAATTAACCACGACTTGGACGGGATTCATGTACGATCCATACGTCTATGGTTACAAGTGCAGGTACCTCTAACTAGACAAGAAATCAATTAACCTAAATCTCTCTTCTTGTTTCAGGTTAGCATTGCGTACATGTGCTACCGCTGCTCTATGAATTGGTTTCCCATTCTGAATCCAACACATTTTTTATATTGATCTTTTGCCGGATGTTTCAGCAGCCCTAAGCGGCTACGTCTGACGAGCGAGCGAGCAAACTGACGTGTTACGTCTGATATGCAGTCGGGGATCAAATCCACTGCGACCGATCAACAAAATTCAAAGGTGCGTGTATTGACCAAATCAATTGAACACAAATTGTCACTATTGTTGTTAGCTCCCTCATTTTTAACCGATCATTAGATCTTTCGGAATGTGTTGTACTGATTATTAGAGATTTGGGAGTGTGCTAGCTGGAAGCACGTGAACGTAATTACTAATAATTGTTTGAAAAGATTAATTTGGAAGGTAGTAGTGTGCTGCGTTGCTTTCTACAAACCAGACACAACGTGCCACCTTGGAATCTAACAATCTAAGATTACTAATAATAGTAAACAAAGAAAAACATTGTAAACAAGAGTTAATTAAAACTAGATTTTCGGATAAAAGGCATTCATTGCGCTAACAAACTTTGGGGTTAAGTTACATCTACCTAACAAACTGACATAATTTTTGCGAATGGTACCTAATATTTTTCAATTCTAATACTGTATGAACCTTTATGTTCTCCATCTTACAAAATCAGTGATAATTTTCTCATGTCCCTGCTCTCTTGTATGAGCATCATTTAGTACCGTCAGCAGCGATTGCCATGCCTTATTATTGTAGTCATCCGCGGAAATATCTCTTGTGCACTATGAATATTTTAACTTTGCAAAAGCCATTGATGAGTGCATCTCATTCAAATCTGAATCTGCTCACAGCCAACTACCTTTCTATATGTTACCATCTTCAGTGCTCTTTGATGATAACTATTCTCTATTTGCTAATCAAGATTTGAAAAACATTTGTTGTAGAATTCAGAAACATATATTGGTTCGGAGAATAAACAGAGCAATGGCCAAGGGTGGTATGCTCGTCTGTCCGGAGAGAAGAAAGAAGAATACCTAAAGAAGCTACGAATAGCGCGCCAGACAAAAAGGGATGCAACTAAGTCATCTACACCATCTAGCGGATTGGTTCAGAGTGAGCGTGCTCCGTTTACTGATGTAACAAACACGTTTGCAAAAGGTCCATGTTTGTGCACCTTTCTGACCAATGGTTGAGATTATTCTCTCTGTGTGACAAAACCTCAAAGCTGACATCCTTGTATAATTTATAGCTGCGAATGATGGAGTTGTCGAAAGGATTCCTCTAACATATGACTCGAATAGGAATGGAAAAGGTTAATTCATTTAGACATGTTTTTCTTTATCAAATACTCCCTCCGGTCCATAATAAGTGTCACAGTTATATATAAACTAAGGTTGAACTACACTTATTTCAAAACCGTGACACTTACTTTGGACTGGAGGGAACGGCACTTTGTGATGTTTTCCATGATTCGTTTTTGGTCTCATGTGTTGTGTAAGAAATTGTTGTGATAGGTCAGAGTAATAATGGAGGCACACCACACACAAATAGTGCTGAAATTTCGGATGTTACTCTACCGTCCCAGAAAAAACCAAGGGTTCAAGGTTGGTATGCTCGAATGAGGGAAGAAAAGAGAGCCGAATACCTACATAAGCAGCAACAAGCACGTCAACGAAAACGAGCTACAGCTAACTCTGAAAACAATGACTCAGTGGCAGCGCTTGTAACCCCTGGTATCATCACAACTCTATATTCTTCTATACCTATAAATATATATAATTCTCTTTGTTGAAATTAAATGTATATTCAGCAAAATCGGCAGTGAGACAACATGTTGCCAACCCAATGTATCAACCTATAGCACGCATCCATGTAGGGTAATAAAGCAGGAAAAAAAATCCGACCTACGCACCAGCCCAGGACCACTATGAAGACTGCATACAAGGTTTGATCGTTTCGTTACCGACTCATAGCGCAGCGGAAGTAGAGTCGATGACGATCGGCGGTGCAGATCCCCGCAGCTAGGATTTACAACCTCCCAACCGCGAGGATGTATACCCTCATCTGCCCCTCGGACAGCCCTTTGGGAGGCGGTCAGACAGTCCCCTAGACGGTGTCGTGGACAGCCCTTCGGGAGGACCTCCAAAACTTGGACTGTCACTCGGACAGCCCTTCGGGAGGACCTTCGAAACTCGGACGGTCACACGGACAGCCCTTCGGGAGGCACTCTCAAACTAAGACCGAAACTACGATCTCTCTACAGAGTTGCACACATACGGTTTCATCTATCCGGCAGGGCTTCGCCGTCCAGAACTAGTTCCTGCCGGAACCCAAACAACCTTTCGGCTCTACGAAACTATTTCGCTGGGAGGGAGAGAAGAAGCCAAATCATTGCAATGGCACTTGTATGTGAGAAGGAGTGAGTTTGTGGGCAGCCCACTCACCTCTATTTATAGGAAAAACAAGGGGTAGGATGGGACTTGGAATTACCAAAATGCCCATGAGGTGAGCACACCACAAGGGCATAAAGGGAAAGCCTCCAAATAGTGTTGCCTGCATCACCATGCCTACATCACCATGCCTGCATCATCCCCTAATAGTATTTCCACTATGTACAAATAGTGTTTCCGCTATTCACAAATAGTGTTTCCACTGTTTGCAATAGTGTTTCCAATAAAGTAATCCAAAAAGCACTTTCACTATTCATGACGACATTTTTCAGCGTCCGTTCGAACTGAAAATATTTATGTGGGCTTAGAACATTTCCAGCATCCACTAAAATAATTTTCAATGCGATCTGGAACAATTCCGGATTAGTGATTTTCATTTGCGAAAAGCATCTGAAGCGGTTCCGGCAACTCCAGAACATTTCCTGTTTTTCTTCCGTAAAATTCCTAGAAGTTTCCAGAATGATTCTAGCACCCTCCAAGAATTATCAGGCATGTGCCGAAACCAATTTGAATTAATGGTATCCCTTGAAACAACTTTTCAGTTTTACCGAAACTGTTCCGGTGTTCTCTCTGCGGAACTTTTCCGCTGTGCGAAACTTTTCCGGTGTCCGAAACTTTTTCGGTGATTTTCTCTCAGACTCCTTGTCTAGTATTCAGCAGATAGATGACCGTTAAGCGTATGAACCTATAGTTCGGTGAAGCATAGACATGACCCGGAACCGCTTCCGATCAATGATCAACATCGGAGCCGTGGACACCCATATTGACCCCTATACCCACATCGAATCCCAATCTTGAGCTATCAAGTTACTTGACATACTTTTCCATGAACCCGTAAGCCGCCGTAATAGCCACCCATTTACGGATGACGTTTAACAAACCCCAAAGTTCATGAAGCAAGCATGAAGAAACTCGATACTCTCATGGTCTAAGGAATTATGCAAATATTAACTTCTCTGTGTTATTAACCATTAACTTATGACGAATGTATCTCATAGCATAACATCAATTCGGGTCGATTCAACACAAATGTCCTTCTAACATTGTGCCCTCAAAATTGCCGGCATAGCCATGCCCATGATCAGGAAAACAGGATCATCATGCAATACTTGAGCCAGTCTTAGAGGCCAGACTAGGAATACAATTTACCATTTATTATTTCACACGTGCATATGAGTCTTCCTTCAAGCCTCATGGTTATTGTAGACTCGAGAACCATAGCAGTTATAGCATGGAACATAAACCTAATTATGAATAGGGAGATAATCAATAACATTTATTATTGCCTCTAGGGCATATCTCCTACAGACTCCCACTTGCACTAGAGTCAATAATCTAGTCAATGCTAATGCACTTTACACCTATGGCATACTGGTGTAAAGTATGCTTCGCTTGTGGTATAGCCTGATGTCCAACGGATCTAATAACTTCAGCTCCGTGTGTAACTTTGCATATCCTCGCGTTTTCACGCTATCACAAAAATCGTATTTTGTGCGAACTTGGCTCTACATATGTGTGAATCATTGGTCGAAACCTGATTCCTTAGACTGAGCTATGGAGCAACTATCTGCAATAGTGTCTCATAGACCAAAGCCACCTTGGAACCATACTAAGTTCATGAATGAACTACATGATTCAACAACTTCTTTGTCGCTTCCAAAGCGTCAACATACTTAGCCTTTGTTACAGAATTCGCCACAGTATCTTGTTTGGAACAATTTCCAACTACCGTGCCACCATATTGTGTATTACACAAAACCCTTAACTTAAATCGAAAATCGCATGGAGCATTGATTGAGACTGCATCGATGTAATTACTTACAATGAGCACTTCATAATCTCTGCTTGCGACAAAACATGTCATCAACACTACTCTATTACTTAATGACATCTTTCACTGTTGTCCCATTATCAGTGCTTTGATCACTTTGGTATCTATACTCGCAACAACTTGGGAGTATCAGACATATCTAGCTGTTTTTACATACCATGGAATACATGATTTAATCCAAACACTAGAGTGTGTGGAAGCTCCATCATGTATTTTACTCGTCGGTGTTTTGGGACACTGAGTCTTGCAAAAACTCTTTCCATGTGACTTCGGCAAGAATCACTCCTTGGCGTTTTTAAATGCTAAAAGGTTTTAGCACCTTGTCAATATGTATTCATTTCTTAGCCCCATTAGGTAAATCTATCTCCATAGATCATCATGCCTAATATTGAGTCTATTTAGCATAAGCACTTCATCGCAAAACTATTTTCAAATGAAGTCCTAATTCATGTCAAGAAATTTATTTCCAATTAACAATGTGTCAAGCACACATCGTTTTTAGAAATATTATTATGCTCTCACTTACTTTGTTGAATCACAAGCCTGTTCGTTACCCATTTATGAAATCAAAAAACCCTTTTGACCATTTAATCAAACCACGAAGATTCCAACTCCATTTTGCTCTCTTTTGTCCATTGCTGGAACTCTGAAGTTTGCATACTTACTAGCATCGTCTGGACCGACAAATTACTTTGGAGTGTATCACATACAAGTCCTAGGTTTCATTTCCATCTGATGAAAATCCTTTTGTCATCCATGTTTCATATCTTATGATTGATATATGTATTAATTGCTAGTTCAACCCGAACCGACCTTAAGCATCACTACGATGAAACAACCTCATCGTAGTCAACTCCTTGAACTTGTTATTTCAACAAGTCGAGCTTTATGGATAAAACAATTTTTATCCGTATCCGTTTTTAGTTCCATAAATATTAGTTAGACTCTAAGTCCTCTGAAAGGTGTATCAAGGTTTTAATCTTGAATCACTTATATGGAAACTATCTCGGATTGTATTGGCATTTAGCCAATCCCGGTGTCAGGGCCCATCAACGCTTCCTTGTGTATTGTAGGTATACTGTTGTCTAACAACAATATCTCGTTTGCGCACCTGATAGGTTTGCACGAGCTTTGCCTGCGTCGTTCAGCTACACGTTCGACCGAAGTCCATACATTTTATTGTAGAGACTTCCGTATCAGTCGTAGTAGGAAACAACGGAATCACTTCCAGGGTTTCTTTCCTTTAAACTGATGACGAAGATACTAGTTATCTCGTTGAGTTGCACTGTCCTCCCACTCACCTTTTGTAAGAACTATTCTCTTTAAAAGCATACTGTTTTGTGGCAAAACCCTTTGCCTCGGTATAGTGGTGGGGGACTACCCAATGACTTGGGATAACCATACAAAGTAGCACTTGTCTGATTTGGAATAGGTTTGTAACCTTTTACACAAGCCCCATATTCCAAATGTTAAGAAAGATATAACATGGTTGGGCGTACCATACCATGGCGTCATTTCAACAGATCTGATGGATCTCTTTTCAGTATAAAAGCCGCGGTCTCTAAAGCATCACTCTATAAAAGGGGTAATGGCAAATCTATTTATGTCATCTTTGATCTTACCATGTCATAAATGGTTTGACTACATCTTCACGGACTTTCCACTTGCAGTGGTGTTCCGGAAGGTGCAAGTTATGAAACTCTTTTCACAACTCATCAGACATTCGCTAAACTTGTAACTCAAATATTCCTTTCCGCAATCAAATTGCAGAAACATAATTTTCTTGGTACACTAACTTCTACTTCATTTTTGAAAACCTTTCGAATGATTTCAAAAGATCCAGACTTACGTCTCGTCAAGTAAATATCCATATATCTACTTGAGTCATTTTTGAAGGTGGACAAATCCACTGTTTGCAACAACATTTATCGGACTACATACATCAAATGTATGATCACCAATAAGTTCTTTGCTCGTTCCTTATGGCCTGTGAAGGGTATTTTAGTTAGTTCACCTTTTGGAGGAAAGTTGCAAGTGTCAAATGATTCAAAATCAAACGACTTCAAAATCCATCATAATGGAATTTTCCATGCGGGTTTCTCCAATGTGACCAAATGCAGTGCCACACATATGTGGTATTCTTTTAGTCTTGTGACATTTTTAGTGTCAGTGTTATGGATGTATCATATTTCCATCAATATTCATAACATACATCCCATCTAGGATGGAAGCATGGCCCTTCATGTTTATTCATAATACTGAACAACAATTGTTGTTTTTATGAACAACTCTTTTGTAACAAACATTGTGCAATGGGCTAGAGTGTATGAAACTCTAAAATGAATTATAAAAGTAAACCCAGAGGTAATGTATTATTATCAATATTCAGAACATACGTCTCATTCATAATGGAAGTATGGCCCTTATGTTATTCATAACACCGAACATGAAAAGTTCTCTTATGAACAACCTTCTTGCATGACACCTTATGCAAAGGGCTAGAGTGTGAAACTCTAAAATGAATTATGAAACTTAATACATAGGAAATACACCGATGGAAGGCATAGTAACATTTACTATGTTCCCTGCGTGTATCTAAACCTCATCCCTAGTTAGTCTTTTAGGCCATAGTAGTTCTTACATCGAGTTGCAACAGAATGCAATCAAGCGGGTATCTTTGTGACCAACTCACAATACCCAAGAATTAGTGATTAACATGTTTAACCATAATTCCCAAGAACTATATCTTTGACCAGCCTTCTATACATCAAAAACTTGTATGCCATTCATACATGAGCTGGATATTCCACTCTTCTTTCCTTTTTGCCATTTTACTTCTAACAGTTTAACTTTTCAATATTTCTCCTACTCTCAAAAGAAGCATCCAACTTAAGAGTGGCATTAGCCCTGGACTTCCTAGGCGTGAAAGTCTCACTAACACCCTTCAGACACTTCCTTTCTCTTAAAGTTGTTGTTTTATTCACCTTTCATCATATGACAGGCGTTCTCCTGGATTCCTCTCTTATCAGTCTAATGCATAGTAAACTTCTTTACTAGTAGTTTGCAAACAAACATTGCTTTGGATATCTCATATCTTTTAGCCTTTGTCTGTCTCTGAAAATGATTTTTAGATTCCATGAATATCACATAACTATCCAAACTTTCAAAGTTCGGGTCTCATGGAAGCAAACATATTGCACTTTGACTGAAAAGGATTTCTAGCTTTTAGATCGAAGGACGAGAGTCACATGATCCATAGCATTAGCGGGAAAATACCAAAAGCATGCGATAGGACAAAGTCCTTCTCGGCACTCTTGAGGACAATCCTCACATTACGTTACCAACCGTAAAGTTTTAACCAGATATTTAACAGCTATTCAATTTTAATAGGGAAGGTGGAAACGCGAGCCATTATTCTACAACTATTATGCAAATCACACTTAGACATTGTTCAAAATTAATTGCACTGAGAATTAAAAGAATTCAATTCTACAGTGCGCTCCCACTCAAATCAATATCTCTCATAATTGATTGTGAGTGATTCAAGATCCATATTACAATTCAACGCGAAGGATGTATCCATCTCAAGTGACGAGAATTGTAATTGGTAGGCCAACTTGCCAATCACATCTATATGTGAATCTTGTTCATATTTCGATGCGTGTGTTCCGAGCTCATGACTTTCATGCCTGAACATCAAGACAACCAAGTAATCACGCTGCGAGGTCTCAACTCACCCGCCTCACACCCGTACAATCGTTCGTACCCATGTATCCATGTGATACCCTGAAAGGAAAGATGCCGTGATGGTGCTACACTTGGGAGAACACTAACTACTTGATATTTTGTGAGAGATCACCCTAATAAAAGCGACTACCGCGCAATCAAAAGGGTGCATCATAAGGGATAAACATCTCAGGAAATTCATAATAGCATGATATGGTATAGATCTTTCTGATGGAGAAGTATTGTATTTCTTCGTCTTCGGCATTCGCGTCGGTGTTCACCTTCGCGAAGATTGCCACCACCTTGTCGATGCACCAGATAATATTGCTATCTCTATAGCAAATAAGATAAGTGCATTACATAAGGTTGACACGCAGGTCATTAAAGTGCAATCATATGGCTCCAGCCATCATGCCGAATCATGACACGCAGGTCATGTTAATCAAATTACATCATATAGTCATCTCATACATAATAAAATTTATATGAGCACTGCTATACCACATCACATGCACATGCAAACCATCCTGCAAAACCAAGTTAGATGCCTCTAAACGGTTGATGCAAAAACTTGTTTTACGTGGCTTCTAAGGTTTCAAAACAAACCGAATCTACCAACGTCCATCATCAAGCATGATAATCCAAGTCACTAGATTAACATTGCGAGGTGTATGAAACACGAGATAATAAAATCTTGAGCCCCATACTAAACTTCGTCATACGCATGACCCCCGTGCAGATCGCATCTGCATTGCCCTTTTGTCTGCGAAACATCCATCTTTCTCAACTATGGTGGAACCCAAAGAACTGTTAGCACTTCGTTGATTTGTCAATCAGCATACTCAGGAGGAGCATGAAAGGATCACGGATTGTCAGAACTTTGTGAGATTCCACCATGCCGTTAAGATCAAGACTATGCAAATTGCAGGGAAGCAACAAGAACATCGGGTTACAGATTTCATCTGCTACCCGCACAAATAATTTTCAGTCATAGATTTCATCTACTACCTAATTATATTGTGCAACACCCATACATGTCTATCTATTCTAGATCGCAACCTGCATCTACGCATAGCACGGCTCTTGATGCCATTGTAGGGTAACGCAGAAGAAAACAAAAAATTTCCGACCTATGCACCAGCACAGGACCACTATGAAGACTGCATACAAGGTTTGATCTTTTCGTTACCAACTCGTAGCGCACTAGAAGTAGAGTCAATGACGAATGGCGATGCAGATCCCCGCAACTAGGATTTACAACCTCCCAAACGCGAGGATGTATACCCTCATCTTCCCCTCGGACACCCCTTCGGGAGGCGGTCAGACAGTCCCCCGGACGATATCGCGGACAGCCCTTCGGGAGGACCTCCAAAACTTGGACTGTCACTCGGACAGCCCTTCGGGAGGACCTTCGAAACTCGGACGGTCACACGGACAGCCCTTCGGGAGGCACTCTCGAACTAAGACCGAAACTACGATCTCTCTACAGAGTTGCACACATATGGTGTCATCTATCCAGCAAGGCTTCGCCGTCCAGAACTAGTTCCTGCCGGAACCCAGACAGCCTTTCGGCTCTACGAAACTATTTCGCTAGAAGGGAGAGAAGAAGCCACATCATTGCAATGGCACTTGTATGTGAGAAGGAGTGAGTTTGTGGGCAGCCCACTCACCTCTATTTATAGGAAAACCAAGGGGTAGGATGGGACTTGGAATTACCAAAATGCCCATGAGGTGAGCACACCACAAGGGCATAAAGGGAAAGCCTCCAAATAGTGTTGCTTGCATCACTATGCCTGCATCACCATGCCTGCATCACTATGCCTGCATCACCATGCCTGCATCATCCCCTAATAGTATTTCCACCATTCACAAATAGTGTTTCCACCATTCACAAATAGTGTTTCCACCATTCACAAATAGTGTTTCCACTATTCACAAATAGTGTTTCCACTATTTGCAATAGTGTTTCCAATAAAGTAATCCAAAAAGCACTTTCACTATTCATGACGATATTTTTCAGCGTCCGTTCGAACTAAAAATATTTATGTGGGCTTAGAACATTTCCAACACCCACTAAAATAATTTTCAATGCGATCCAAATAATTCCGGATTAGTGATTTTCATCTGTGAAAAAGCATCTGAAGCGGTTCCGACAGCTCCGAAACATTTCCCTTTTTCTTCCGGAAAATTCCTAGAAGTTTCCAGAATGATTCTGGCACCCTCCAAGAATTATCAGGCATGTGCCGAAACCAATTTGACTTAATGGTATCCCCTGAAACAACTTTTTAGTTTTACCGAAACTGTTCCGGTGTTCTCTCTGCGAAACTTTTCCGCTATCCGAAACTTTTCCGGTGTCCGAAACTTTTCCAGTGATTTTCTCTCAGACTCCGTGTCTAGTATTCAGCAGATAGATGACCCTTAAGCGTGTGACCCTATAGGTTCGGTGAAACATAGACATGACCCGGAACCCCTTCCGATCAATGATCAACATCGGAGCCGTGGACACCCATATTGACCCCTATACCCACACGAATGAATATTCGAGTAAACCTCCAGTTGCCATGTGCTATTCCTGTTGCTTCGCGATATGTTACAAATACCTGAGGTGAGACATGTTGGCATCCCCGTGGATCAACAACTTGTCCACTATGCCAGTTACCTCGTTACCGGTATTGTTTTCTTTTCTCGTTCCCGTGTTCAGGCATCCCCGTGATCAAATCACAAAGGGTCTGGCCAGATGATGATGGATGTCGTAACACCGAGAGGTCCCAGAGATTTATCTCCATCGTCGGAGGAGCAAATCCCAATCTTGAGCTATCAAGTTACTTGACATACTTTTCCATGAACCCGTAAGCCACCGTAATAGCCACCCATTTACGGATGACGTTTAACAAACCCCCAAGTTCATGAAGCAAGCATGAAGAAACTCGATACTCTCATGGTCTAAGGAATTATGCAAATATTAACTTCTCTGTGTTATTAACCATTAACTTATGACGAATGTATCTCATAGCATAACATCAATTCGGGTTGATTCAACACAAATGTTCTTCTAACATTGTGCCCTCAAAATTGCCGGCATAGCCATGCCCATGATCAGGAAAACAGGATCATCATGCAATACTTGAGCTAGTCTTAGAGGCCAGACTAGGAATACAATTTACCGTTTATTATTCCACACATGCATATGAGTCTTCCTTCAAGCCTCTTGGTTATTGTAGACTCGAGAACAATAGCAGTTATAGCATGGAACATAAACCTAATTATGAACAGGGAGATAATCAATAACATTTATTATTGCCTCTAGGGCATATCTCCTACAATCCAATGCATTTTTTATTTGAAACATCATTTTATTTAAATACATATGGGCATGTTGTGAATTCTAAAATATTTTTACATGGTTTTTGATTTCTGAAATGTGTTTAGAATTATGAAATGGTTTCGTGTTGTGAATTATGAAGTTACCTATCGCACATGGCTTCCTAACTACTGATTAGCCACATACATGACTTTCCTAACTTGCTACTAATATTAATCAATTTATATTCCAAAAATAGTTTGTGGGGTCAGGTATGTCTTTCACTCCTAAATAATACCAATGTTTACCTAAAAAAGTGGATTCTATAGAGTTAATGGCTTGATAGAACTCTTGCTAAATTACATATAAACATTGAAATCTGATCCAACTATACACAATGTGGATATGAAAGGGAAAACCTAAATTGTCATGATCTGAGATTCACACTGATGTTTCATGACCTTTTGTCTTCGTAATACCGGGACCAATCCAGTCACTTGTTCATGTGTCAAATAAGAGGATGTGCATGTTTCCAACACTTATCTTCACGAGTGAAATCGTTTTGCCGTTGAAGAGGAGCATATGTCATTTGTCTTCCATGTCATGTCAAAAACATATTTAGTTCCCTTAAATTAGAGTGAAAAACAGATTTTATAAAGTAGGTAAATTGTTGGATCATGTATCCTAGACTTAATAGATTTACATTTTCTAGAGTGCATAACTGACACGCTAAATCCTAACTTTGACTGCTTGCATAATCAACTTCCAGTTCAAGGAAGCTTCGGGTATTACCTTGCAAATTACTTTTGTCTCTTCCACCCAGCAGCATGAACATGCTTTCCTATTATTGATTACTGATTGTACACACTAAGAGTTTCCAATAATCTCTTCAACAATAGTCCAACATAATGAAGGTAGTCACTAAAATTAGCCGGGAAACACCAAGGAAACCTGCAGGCATGTCCCCACGGCTGCCACAATAATCAATCCTCCTCTCTTGACACTTATGTCGTCGCTCTACTTCCTACAATCCAACTTTTTCTCTCTATCATAACTCTATGATACGTGCGTTTGCACATGCACGCTTACTAGTTACAATAGGGATTGGGATTAGGGTTCATCTTACACAGTAAGCACAGATCTTAGCCTTGGGGACCCTCGAGGCGATTGGAGCGACGGGTGGCCTTGGGCTTGGTCTTCTCCTCGACCCGCACCATCGTCTCTTCTTCCTTGTCGGAGTCCATCTCGATGGGCATGGTTCGGTGTCCTGGCTCCGGCGCCCTCACAATCAAGGCCACCGCATCTTCTTCGACCTCCATAGCCACCGATTCTTGATCCTTCTCTAGCGGCACCACCACAGTGTTTGTGGTGAAGTACATTGCCGCATGATGGTGATGAGGGCATTGGTACTATCTGTACTTTGCCCACTTTACCCTCTGTCCAGTGTCACCAGAGTCGGCCTGATTCAAGACCCAGCGAAGTATGTCGATTGACATAGCGCCCTTCACTGGGTCAAGAATCAGTGCCTTCAACTCCTCCGTCGTGGCCTTCTTCACCATAGCGTCTAATTCTTTGTGCAGCTCTTTCATGCTGTTAAAGTTTGAGCACACTTCCATGGTGTTCTCATACTTGGTGCGGTCACCGAGCAAGCACCCTAGGAAGAATGTCCTCAATCCAATGCCCCAAGGGAAGGGATTGGTGGTTCGAATTGTTGCCAGAGTTTATATCGTTGGGTTGGAGGAAGAGTGAGAGACAGATAGGTGGAGTGGTGACCATCATGCTGGGTAAATAAAGCAGTTCTAGGAGATAAGTTTTAATGACGATGTTGCGACGTTCATATTGCAGATCCTGACCGTTTGAAACTCTTCATAATGCAGATGGACACATAGAGCAAGGGGAAGGAGGTGGTGACACCAAAGGAGCAATACAAGGGCAAGGACGTGGTGCCGCCCTCAAAGGTGATGCCCGTCCACACCCCTGGCAAGGACGATGACCAGTCGGAGGAGCCCCCCTAGCGGCAAGCGCTGGAACTACGGTCAATACCATGATGTGGGAGGGCCAACCAACTTCTGCAAGGTGATCATGGCCCCCACATGGAGGCCATACCTATGCCGCCGGACTTCACGAAGCACTTCCCATCCGTGTCGACGGAGTTCAAGCTGAAGACGAACATCGGCTGCTCCTGGAGGGTGTCTGTTCGGCTCTTGAATGGCAGGGTCACCCTCAATCAGGGTTGGGCCACCTTTGTCGACGCCCATAAAATCAAGATACGCTTCATGGTGACCTTCAAGTTGCTATCTCCCGACATGCTAAAGGTCATCGTGTTCAGTGACGATGGCATTAAAGTGGTGACCAGGTGCAGGAAGCACGATGACGCCTTCGTCGTGAACCCCTAGGACAACCCCGACAGTCTCCAGCTTATTTTAGTTTAATCTCAAACTGGTTTGCGTTTAAACTGATGTGTGTGTTTTAATTGTGGCATAATATTTATATCTGATTACTATTCTGATCTGTTATGTGTGTTCTTTCTAAGGTCGTTGTGTGCTGGTAGCCTCACCATCGCGCCCAAGAGCTTATCAGACAACAGGCGGTGCATGCCACCAAACAGTAGGTTGTGTGTTTGCGCGTACACAAGCGGGCAACCAAACAACATGCCTAGAGTTACACCTCGTGCAACCTAGAATGTATGGAGGCAACCAAACTAAATGGAGATATTAATTTTGTGCCTGTTTTACCTCCGCCAGGCCTTGTTTACCCGGGCTCCACTGGCTAGTCCTAGCAACTACGCCTACCAAACATGCCCTGAGTGTGTGGCTTGCGTGTCATCTACGGTATGGGAGGGGAGCCCCTCTTCAAAGTATAAACAAGAGTAAAGAAAGTAAGCAAAAAAAACCAAGAAAAATAGCCTGTGGCAAGCCACGCGCTCGGGCTGGCCCATCTCGGTCGCCCCTTCAGCGAGTCCGGAGGTGGACTTGCCACACAGGGACTCGCTAAAGGTGGACTCGCTGAACGAGACCTCCTATGTGACGCACTTTGTGTCAAGTTCCTACGGTTTCGCAAAGGCGAGTCCCCGAGTGAGTCGGTCCATGAAGATAGCGACCAACACCGAACGCGCACTCTAGTGCAAAAAATATATTTGTTCGCCGTCATTTGAACACATGATCGAATGCTATGAACGACGTGTTTCTACCAGCCGTAATGATAGTAGTTTCAATCATAAAGAACAAAAGACGCCGCGCACATCCTAATTAGTTTAGGAATTTTGAGAGCATTTTTTTTAAATGGAGTCTTATTTGAAATGCAAACACTTTCAAATTTGTGGACAATTTTTTATAAAACTATATCATTTCCGAGAAACAAGAACATTTTTTGGAAATCATGAACCATCTTTTCTAATTCCTGAACAAATTTCGAAAAAATAGATTTTTTTTAAACTCGTGAACATTTTTTGAAACAGGAACGTTTTTAAAACTCCTGGAAAAAATAAAAATGTGAACAATTTTGTGAAAACATGATTATTTTTTAAAATTGGAAATTTGAGAAAAACAATCCAAATAATTTTTGTAAAGAAAGATTTTTTTTTGAAATTTCCGAACATTTTATGGAAATATTTTTTTTTTGAGAAACCGATAAATTTGAAAAATGTGAATATGTTTTGTAATTTCGAAATAAGTTCATCTCACGAACATATTTTAAGTTTTGAAAAAAATGGAAAACACGAACTTTTTCTAAATTCATAAAAAAAGTTAAAATATAGCATTGTTTAATACAAACAAAATTTGTATTGTATGCCTTTTTGGAAATGCTATTTTTTTTTTGAAACATGGGGACATTTGCTGATTTTGCGAATAAAATGACGAAACTGCGAACATTTGTTAAACTTGAACATTTATTTGTAATGGTGAACACATTTTGAAAATGAGAACATTCATTGAAACACGGACATTTTTCTGAAATCGTGAACAAATTCGAAAGCAGAAAGTTCTTTCTATAATTCCTGATATTTTCCGAAACACGAACAAATTTTCAAACTATTTACAAAATTTAAAAATAGGAACATTTTTGAAAAACTGAAAACTAGAATTGATTTTGAAATTCCTGAAGTGTTTTTGAAACATGAATACTTTTTGAACAAATATTTAAGATGAGAATATATTTTCAAACTTCCAAAAATTATTTGAAATTTTCAAACAGAAAAAATAGGAAAATAAAACGAAACGATAGAACTAAAAAAAGGAAACTTAAAGAGAAAAACAAAAACAAAAAAGTAACAAAAATCCAAACGATAAAATATCCGTTTCAGGAACTTTTTGAAGGTTCCCAAAACTGATAAAAACCGAGTGGAAATCTGTTCGAAATCACTAGTTAGCGAGTACACCTTCCAACGATTACTCCCATCTCCCAGGTTGCGACAAGTGGCGCAGTGCATGTGTGCCACTTGTAGTAACCTCGGAGGTTTCGCTTTTTTCGTAGATCCGTATTATAAAAACATTTTATTTTTTAAACCGTGCGTCCAAATCTCGAACCGTTTTCACCGTTGGCTTTCTCGTGTCGAGATCTTCAAATACAGATGCCATGTTGATAGGTTTTGACAACATTTCTTTTCACGAAAAAAAAACGGACGAAAAAACCGTGACTTTTGCAGAAGCAAATCCGTGACTTTCGCGGAAGCAGAACCGTGCCTCTCGCAAAAAAAGCGTGTTTTTTCCCTTTCCAAGAGGCACCTTCTCCTTCCTCGCTGAACAGGGATCAAGCGCGCACCTTCTCCTTCCCCGCACCCATTCTTGAGCCCCCTTTTATTTCAGTTCGAATTTTCCTTTTTCCTTTTATCTTTTATCTTTTTGTTTTTCCATGTGAAAATCGATTTCAGACACGTTATAATTTCAGAGTGTTGCGTATTTTGAAAACACACATTCTAGAAATCAAAAGTGTTCATAAATTTAAAAAATGTCCATAATTTTTTAGGAAATCATAAAATGTTTGCAGATTTAAAACATCTAGAGATTTTAAAAAGTTTTACATATTCAACAAAACTTCAAAATTTCGAACACAACATTTGGAAATGAAATCATTGTTCAGGATTGTGAAGCAATATCCATATATGCAAAAAATATTCGTCAATTTTAAAAATAGGTAGTGAATTCAAAAAACGTTCATGAAGTTTTCAAAAAATATATTAAAAATGTAAAAAAATAACCAATATGAAGAACTAACCCCCAATTTTAAAATATTTCATTGATTAAAAAACAGTCATGCATTTCAAAGAATTTTGTCAAAGAAAGGTTCATGTATTTCAAATTTATTCATAAATTTCAAAAAATGTTTCTTGATCAAAAAATCATATCACTGATTTAAAACCATTCACGGTTTCCAAAAATATTCAAAATTACAAAAAACAATATTCGCGAATAGGAACCATATTCACGATTTCAAAAAATCTTCGGATTTGTAAAAGATATTCTTGAATTAAAAAAATTATGATTTCCAAAATATTGTTCATTAATTTATAAAATATTCAAGATTTCAAAACAATTTATGAATGGAACGATGTTCTCAAACGAAAAAGAAAAATGAAAAGAGAAAACAAGCATAAAAAAGGAAAAGAAATGAAAATGAAAATGAAAAAAAAAGAAAAATTTAAAAGGAAGCTAGGTCCACTTTAAAAGAAATGAAAATAAAAATAAAAAAATAAAAATAAAAACATGTTGACCTACACGCCAAATAGGAGTCGCCGTATAGGAGCCACTTGGTCCAAAATCACCTGTTAAGGGGTATCCTTTGCAAATCTCAATCTCGCCTTCTTAGTGTTGGAGATATGCCCTAGATAAAATCATGTATGATGTAAATAAAGATAGTCCTTGGACATTATCATTGATGTGTGTTAACAAGTATGTGACTTGTGTATGAGACTATGCATTGTATGGCGACTGTCTTAAATGGTCCCTAGACGAAAGAGTTGTGTGGACGCGTGCTAAACCACAAGTATAGGGATCACAACCGTTTTTGAGGGTAGATTATTCAAACCAAATTTATAGATTCGACACAAGGGGAGCCAATGAATATCTGAGAGTATTAGCAGTTGAGTTGTCAATTCTGTTGGGGAACGTTACATGGGAAACAAAAAATTTCCTACGCACACGCAAGATCTATCCATGGCGATGAACATCTACGAGAGGGAGAGTGGATCTACATACCCTTGTAGATCGCTAAGCGGGAAGCATTAAGAAACGCGGTTGATGTAGTCGAACGTCTTCGCGATCCAAATCGCAAGCTGTCCCGCGATGCAATCACGATCCGTCCCACGATCAAATCATGGTCCTTCCGATCTAGCGCCGAATGGATGGCACCTCCACGTTCAGCACCCGTACAACTCGATGAAGATCTCCATCTCCTTGATCCAACAAGAGAGGATGGAGAGGTAGATGAGTTCTCCGGCAGCACAACAACATCGTGGCAGTGGTGGTGGAGATGATCCGACAGAGCTACGCTAACCTATACCGAACATATCTAGAGGAGAGAGACGACCTAGAGGGAGGAGGGTAGCACATGGCTTTTCAGGTGGTGGCTACCCTCCAAAACCCTCCAATATATATAGAAGGAGAGGGGATAGGTGGGAGGCCCTAGGGTTTCCCCTAGGTCCCTTGGCGCACACAAGAGGGGAGGAGCCCACCTCCCACAAGGGAGGTGAAATCCTAGTAGGACTCCTTCCCACTTGGCCTCCTCTCTACCCCTTGCGCAAGGCCTCTTAAGGGCTGGCTTCCCAGCCCACCAGGGGCTCGTGATACACCTCCTAGGCCCATGTGCCCACTTGAGTGGGTGGGCCCCACTTGGTGGACCCCCGGGACCCATTCGTCACTCCCGGTAGTGCCCGAAACTTTTCTGGAACCCAAATACCACTTTCCTATGTATCAATATTTACCTCCGGACCATTCTGGAACTCCTCGTGACGTCCAGGATCTCATCCGGGACTCCGAACAACCTTCAATCACCAACATAAATAACTCAATACTACCTAAACGTCACTGAACCTTAAGTGTGCAGACCCTATGGGTTCGAAAACTATGTAGACATGACCGAGACACCTCTACGGTCAATAACCAATAGTGGAACCTGGATGCCCATATTGGTTCCTACATATTTTATGAAGATCTTTATCGGTTGAACCTTTATGTCAAGGATTCAGTTAACCCCGTATGCAGTTCCTGTTGTTCTTCGATATGTTACTTGCCCGAGATTCGATCGTCTGTATCTCCATACCTAGTTCAATCTCGTTACCGGCAAGTTTCTTTACTTGTTCCGTAATACAAGATCCCATGGCTAACTCTTTAGTCATTGTCCTTGCAAGGCTCATTATGATGTTGTATTACCGAGTGGGCCCTGAGATACCTCTCCGTCACACGGAGTAACAAATCCCAGTCTTGATCCATGCCCACTCAACACACACCCTCGGAGATACCTGTAGAGCACCTTTATAGTCACTCAGTTACGTTGCGACGTTTGATACACACAAGGCACTCCTCCGATGTTAGTGAGTTGCATGATCTCATGGTCATAGGAACAGATACTTCACGTGTAGAAAACTATAGCAATAAATTGACATGATCATATGCTATGTTTATAGTTTTGGTCTTGTCCATCACATCATTCTCCTAATGACATGATCCCGTTATCAAACAACATCTAATGTCTATGGCTAGGAAACCTTGGCCATCTTTCATCAATGAGCTAGTCTATTAGAGGCATACTAGGGACATGGTATTGTCTATGTATCCACACATGTATTTGAGTTTCCGATCAATACAATTCTAGCATGGATAATAAACGATTATCATGAACAAGGAAATATGATAATAACTAATTTATTATTGCCTCTAGGGCATATTTCCAACAGATTCAACCACACCCGAAGAATAAATATCTGCATTAAAGTGATCAGTAGCACAATAATATGATAGTTTGATAGTAGTGGTAACAACAGTAGTAACGAAGGGGGGTGCGCCCTGATGTATCGTGCCCAGCCAGGGCCCTCCTACTGTGGTTCTTGGCTCGAGTATTTTTTATTTATTTTAAAATAATTCTCCAAGAACTTTTGTTTGATTCTGAGAACTTTTATTTCTGCACAAAAACAACACGATGGTAGTTCTGCTAAAAACAACGTCAGTCTAGGTTAGTTTCAGTCAAATCATGCAAATTAGACTCCAAAACAAGAGGAAAAGCATTAGGAAAAGTAGATACGATGGAGGCGTGTCAACGCGCAACCTATCAGACTAGCGTATGACACGGTGGATGGTTCGGTCTCACTGACCATGTAGCATTGGATGCTAGCCGGATAACATGGACTTAGAAAGATTTGGTCAGATTCAACGTAGTCGGATCTGAGTCAAGATAAGGTCTGAGTGGGACAGACTCATCTATGAGACGCAGAGATAGGTCTTGCGTGAGTCTCTAGTACAACATGTGTTCTATGTCCTAAGACCTGAGCTGAGCTGGCGCATGTACTCAGGGTGGTGATAGACTTGCTTTGGGCCAACCAAATGTTACTCCGTGTCTGGGTAGTTACAAAGGTAGGTTTCGGGTTTGTACAGACCCATGCTGTGAGACATGGTTAAGCAAGATGGGATTTGCCCCTCCGGTCAGGAGAGATATACTCTGAGCCCCTCGGGTGATCCGACCTGGATAAGCATGGCCATGCAATGAGGATTATGAGATAATCTGAAGTGTTGGTTGGATTCATCGGAACGAGAAAGAGGTCGTGCTGCAACAAGGATGACCATGTCGCCTTGTGCACAACAACATATATCGTGTGGCAAAGGGAAGAGAAGTGTGAAGTACAGGTTCGCCTAACTAGCTTCATCGGATACTTAGAGTCAACATGCTTTGCTAGATGCCGCTACCGAGTGCTCGAGCCGGATGTGACCTGACTCGCGACCAAGTGACACTACAAGAGGACAGAGCTTTAGTAACACGCACTTGTGTTACTAAAGGTCAAAAAAGGTGTTACCGCGAGGTACAGTAACACATTTTGATATGTGTTCCGTTAGGCCATGTTACTAAGATGTATCATTGTCACACATGGTATTTGTTCCAGTATGTCCCAAATTGTGTTACAATTATGTGTAGTAACATATACAATATGTGTTACTAACTGCTCTAGTAACACATTTTAATTCCTATAGTAACACTGGAGTAACATATTTTCATAGATATAGTAACACCGGCAGTAACACATTTTCTATCTACGTAACATAATTGGTAACGTATTGTTTTACCTCTAGCAACACATTTAGTAACATAATTTTTCATAACTGTAACATAATTATTGATGATGGTTAACCACCCTAGTAACACACTTGATAGTACAAAATAGCGGTCCCAATGTACGATGCTAGAGCAAATAACTATCATTTTGCATTTGCTAAATATAAGCGGATCATGGTCCACATACATAGACACATTACACATTAAAACAGGATTGATTTCTATAGTCAAAACAATAAAATGTATTATTGACAATAGAATCAGATTTGAACACAGATTTACATAGACAAGTTTTCAATCTTAGTAATCGTATCAAACAAAGTACAACAGATACATCATCTTGCATATCAAATCTACTTCGTATGCATCCATATTTCCCACATTTTAAAAGGAATATTAGCTTCCTTTGCCTCAGAATCGTCCAGTCCACATAATTTATTTGATTACTACTATTATAACCACTACTTCTACCACCTCCTGGAAATTCCCAATGAACCAACATTCCTTTGCGTCATGATAATATCTCCTGTCAGAGCAATACAAATACACAACTGAAACTTTGAAAATGCAATGAAAGGCAGAAATATAATAAACTAGAATGATGAACCATGCTTTTCTTGGAATACTAACGACAATAACAAGTTCATGTGCACAACAATGGAGAACAATACGCACACAATTTACTAGAATAAAACCTTGAAGGGTATGTTATCGATTAAGATGCAGATAAGTTAAATTTTAAATTAGGAGCACTAGTTGTCAATCCATGCACCTGCAAGGGCTAGTGATTCTTCAATTCTTTACCCCTGAAATTCAAGATGTTATATAGCCATTCACATATACTTTTTCGATACAATGTTCTACACAATATTGACATATATATCTAGATATTTGGAATACTATGCGAGTAGGTGAATTTAAGAAAATGTACACACTTGTTGAATAATACTCCCTCCGTCCGAAAATACTTGTCGCTCAAATGGATGTATCTAGCATTGAAATATGTCTATACATCCCGTTGAGCGACAAGTATTTCTGGACGGAGGTAGTATAAGGCAAAAGCAGCCAAAGATAAAGTTATAGGTTTCGATATTGATTATTTTTTATTTCTGGACCTGAACTTAAAAATGAACTTAGATATATGGAAGGACAACATGAAAATATTACCTTGCTCATTGGCTGTCTTAGATCCCATAGTGGAAGCATCTTTAGCTGCTCACAATCCTTCATGACAGAATGAAAACTATTGTTTTCCATTCCTCATATTGTCAAAGAACGGAGCAATGTATTTAGGATTATTCAGGAAAACATTTTTTGTTCCATCAATCAATGTAATGACACAACAATAGTAGCACCTAAAGTGATATTCTGATGATAGATGTGCATATTGATTTATAAACTATTCCATAGGTTGGTTCTGTTTTGTCTCCAATGATTACTCACCAATTAGACTCACATCTGACATAAGCAAGTAAGCAAAAATGTTGGCAGAATTGCAACTAAGAATTCAAACTATATAGATAATACATGGATTTGTGCAATCTGAATAACACAAATGCAATATAGAGTAGGCGGGTTGACATACTTGCTACTTCCTCTTGTTGCTCATTCTGATTAGATACGGCAGCTTGGATAACTTTGTAATCCAACATGCTTTGTCCAGCATTTCCACCTTTCCCCTTCAAAGAAATATTGTCTAAGATTGGAAGATTCTATATTTTATATCCTTGTTCTTGAGAAAATATAAGTGAGCGGACCTGAATGTGGATGTAAATTTTTCATCTAGTCATAGAAACTAAAACAATCTAGCATTTTTAACTGTAAAATTAAGATCACTACCTTACATGTCAAATACGCGGACGAAAAAATGGCTTCGCTGCTAGGATAATTCTTAGTGTCAATCAATACTAACCGATCGGACATCCTAACTCACTGATCGCAATTCGCCGTCTTGGCCCGTTCCTACGCAAGTACTTTTCGGAATTTGGCGATGACAACGACGAAGAAAGATACCAAATCCTCTTTGACATGATCTTGTACAAAGCAAACTCCATCTGTTTTAATCGAATAGCAATGAATCAATGTACACAATAGTTAGCTACCTAACCATAAGATTCAGCAGTTCTGGCTAGATACATCACACTACGCACGCACACTGAATCACTGGATTGATTATAGGATTATTAGTACTACTCGGACATAAACAAAATACGTCCAAGTCCGACACATGCCTATATAGACTATACATATATTAACATGCATCTATGACATGCATAATGTTTATTCTATGGACATGAATAAGAGCCCGTCGTCTGCGATAGAAACTGCTTCTAACCTGCAACTCATCCCGTGATGCCGGCTATGGGGCTCGAAGGAGCGGCAGCCAGGCGTGGGCGCACCTGAAGGCACCGTCACCGCCCCACCAGGGACAAGCCCAGCAATATTAACATCGGAAGAAAACAGAGATCCAAGACCTGCAGCTATGTCAACACCAGATGGAAGAGCCAAAAAACGACTTTGGACTCACCGTATTTCATTACAGATAGGTCTGGTGGAGATCTGAACCTCCATGAGCTCTTGCCCTCGATGAAGGCCGCCGATGCCGGCTTCCTCCCGAGACCCGCATCACCAGTGCGCCGTCCCTGGAGATCTATGACGCGTGTATTGAGGACGAGGACGAAGAGATTGGCAGTGCTGCTATGAGAGAAGGGCGACTCACCGTCTTTGATGGATCTGGATGGCGCTACTATGAGTGCGCGATGCAGGAGGCTTGGAGGAGTATGAGAGTAAGATCGCGATGCGGCGACGGCGGTAGGGGCGGCGGCACAGAGTGGGACGGGGTTAGGTCTTGGCGTTTGATGCATGTATAATCGATCGAAATTTGACACCCCGCGTACAAGACTGGAATTTTTGCCTCCCTGCGCTCTCCGCCTACGTTAACCTTTTCACGTTCGTATTTTGTCCTTCATTGGCGGCTGATGAGACATCCTTTATGTTGGCCTCACGTGACATAACCTGTGGAAATTTAGAGACGAAATTTTTGGGCCCTCAAAAAATGATTTTTCCAACTATCTTATACATAAGACCTAAGCTTGTACACAACATTATAAGTAGAGATGTATACGATGTCCTTGGCTTGACTTTAGAAGGTCCTACACTACCAAGCCTTGACACGAGGATTTTTCTTTCTTTTTCATATGTTTTGTCGCCTCATTGGAGGGCAACCTATGTTGATAAAGTGTCGACGGTGGCTTGGTAGACGGCGGTGAGTTGTAATCGACTCTAGTACAAGAGCGGCGGGCAATCGATGGCTTGTTCTGGCAACAATAGTATTCGTTTTATTGTCTCAAAATCTGGATGCAATTTTGATTATGTTTGAGATGCTTTTTCTTTTCTTTCGGTGAACCTTTATAATAGATCTGATTGTTCTCGTGTTCTTCACATGGGTTATTTATCAAAAAAGAGTAGGGCTATTTATCATGTTCTCCACATGGGTTGAAGTACAAGAGTTAGGCACTCAACATTTTCAAAGGTTGAAAAAGGGCAAACAAATATCAATAGCTATTCAAACTAACTTACGAATCACAAAAGACTGTCACCCACGAGAGTCCCTTTTGGTTGATCAAAAAGTAAGAGAGCAAGATTATAGCATAATAAGTGGCAATTTAAATTCTTTTTTGTCATTACAAATGGTACTAGCCAAAATTTCTACTTTAACAAGGGGAATAGAACTGTGTTTGGGGTTCTATCGTTGAAAGGTCGCACAAAACAATTACGGGGAAACATTTCAAGTCATTCATATAAAGGTGTCATGATGGTGACCATGGGATTTACTTTGTATTTGATACTTTTATCTTATTATTTTTAGCATTTAGATATTACCTATGCATCGAGGAATTTTCTTGGATTTTTAAGGTGACATTTTACTTATTCTCTTTCATTTTTTTCTAAAAATTAGATGTATTCAGAACTTCCTTCACTTATTTGGCATGAGTCTCTTATGAAGCCAACACTTTTCACTATATCCTCTCTCTTACGAAATTTCCTATATGAGGCTAACTGCATCAATTAGCCGAGGAAACACACAAACATTGAGCGAACTGACCAGCCATTTTTAGTTGTACGCAAAGCTTTCCTGAACTGGCTTTTTGTTTCTTGGTTTTTCTCTTTACTTTTTACATGTTCTATTTGTTTTCATTTTCTGTTTCTTTTTTTTCATAGATTCTAAATATCCAAAAATGTTCAGGGTTTCAAAAAGTGTCCCCTTTTAGAGAAAATGTTTATAGGATTTTAAAATGTTGTTTGATTTTTAGTAAAATGTCGAGGTATTTGAAAATTCTTCGCTTATTTCACTAAAGAAAATAAAATATTCAAAATTTCTTCCAAAAAATACAATTTTCTTTTGGAAGTTCAATTTTTTGTTCACGCTTTTGAAAAACGTTCAGGGTTTAAAAATATGACGTTTTTTAAAAGGTTCATATTTTTCAATTATGTTCCATTATTTAAAATAATCAATGTTTTTTCAAAAAAATTCAATAAAATATTCAAAATTTCTTCCAAAAAATACAAATTTCTTTTGGAAATTCAATTTTTTGTTCACGCTTTTTAAAAACGTTCGTGGTTTAAAAATAAGACGTCTTTTAGAAGGTTCAGATTTTTCAATTATGTTCCTTTATTTAAAAGAATCACACTACAGATTTTGTTCGTTTTTTCCAAAAATGTTCAATAAAAGTGTAAATTTCAAATTTTGTTCGTGTTTTTCAAAAACTGTTTGGGACATCAATTATTTTTTCACATCTGCCGTGGCAGTTAGTTCAATAACAGTGGCGATGCAATTTTGTCATAAGTGAGCATCGACTCGATGGGCTAGCAGCTTGCCTCAAATTGTTGGTGGTTGCAGGTTCGAAACCTTACTTGGGCACTTTCTTTTTATGCTTATTTTTTTTAGCAAAGGGTTTGACGCTTATGTGTTACAAACACAGCTGAAGACTCGGCCAGGCCGAGGAAGCGAGGCTCGTGTGCCGCTCTGCTCTGCTTTGCTTGTGGGGCACTGGCCCATTCGTGGATGGGAAAATGTAGATGGCTACCGTAGCCCGACAGTCCAACCCTTTCTCAAGAAATTAATGACGTTCGCCTAAAAAACCGCAGTATTTTTGGTTACTTGGTCCTGATGGTTGGCTCCTTTTCTATTGAGCCATTTATCCCTGTTTTGATTTGGATCCTATGACCAACTCTCTTTTTTGCCATTTGAATTACATGTCATGCTGGTCCTGTTCGGGTTTGAGTTAAATAATTCATCAAAGAGTAAATAAATAATTTAATCCAGATGAGCGGATCGTATTTTTTTTGATACTTATGATTTATTAATGCAACTAATCATATACTTCGCTTTTCCCCTAAGAATTTCTAACACCATGTGTCAACATACATTTACGTGTTACTACAATCATATCTCGTAACACATCTACGACAACAAGGATCCAGATGTTACAGTTGCAATATCCTTGTAACACCTTTTCAGGTTTTATCGAGTATATGTTACAGCCAGACCTTGTAACACGTTTTGTCATGTGTTACGCCATTGTGTTACTTAACATCAGTTTTGTTGTAGTGTGAACGAGAACCTAAGAGGTCGCGCGCTTAAGGCAAGAAACACGTGGGCTTCAGGATTCGTGTGAGGCCCAAGAGTTGAGTCCGCGACGGATGCCTATATATAGTGGAGGTGCGGCACACCCCTCTGGTTGATTGCTTTGACGCCGTCATTGGGGCTTTGCATGTGTTGCAAGTAACCACCTCCACCACCGTCGACTATGTGATCGGACCTAGCAGTCTATCGCACGGTGTTCCCTCCTACATGCGCGGATACCATTAGAGGTGGTGCACTTGTGCTGTTCCGACGAATCTGTATGTGAGATCCGGCGACTGACTGTTCGAGGGAGATTGGACGAGAAGGAGACGGATCACGCGGACGCACTGCCTCAACTCTATATCCACTACACGACACTGCACGTCTAGTGGTAACGATTCGTGATGTATCTCCGTAGTATGATTTTGGATGTTCTGCGCATAGATTTTTTTTAATTTGCCCGCGATGCACCTACAATAGAACCCAACACTTAGGTGCTCGAGCGCCACTTGTGAGTTTTTGTCGTTGATTCGTATTTTTGAAACACTTCATCTCTTGAATCATTCGTCCAAATCTTGACCCGTTCTAACCGTTAAATTCTCGCATCGAGATATTTAAAACTAGATCCCATTTTAATAGGCAAGTTTTTTTAACAAAAAACCCATAGCCGAAAGCATGTTTTTTTTACACCTTTTCCCCTTTTCAAGAAACACACACAAATTTGTGCCTCCATGAGATGCAAATTTATGCTTCTTGTGGAAGCATAAAAAATGCACGATTTCCCTTCTTTTTGAAAAAGAACAACTTAACTTCTCGCGAAAGCAAATCTATGCCTACACGAGAAGGAAATATTCGCTTCTCGAGAAATCACAAGAATAATCACAAAAAAGACAAATATTCAAGATTTTTTTCACTTACTGGGAAACACAAATGTTCTTCTCACGGAACCTAATTTGTGTCTCCATGAGAAGCAGATGTGTGCTTCTCGTCGAACCTAAAAAAATGGCACAAAAGAAATCTTGCAATTTTGTTTTCCTTTCCGTGATTCCCACAAAAGGAAATCTCTGTCTCCACGGGAAGTAAATTTGCGCTTCAAGTCGAAGTAAAATAAATAGAGAAGCACAACTATGCGCGGAAGCAAATATGTGACTCTACGATAAACAAATATTCTTCTCATGGAAAAAGAAACCATGCATTTTTTTTCCTTTCTGAGAAGAAGCACAATCATGTTTCTCATGAAAGCAAATCTATGCCTCCAAAAAATTCCGTGCTTCTCGTGAAAGCAAAAAAAAAAGAGTTTTTCTTTCTAAAAAAATCATGAATTTCTCTTCTCCAATCCTAAGGAAAACCGAGCGTAAAACGAAAAAAGAAAAAAACCCAGAAAAGTCCCATCTAAAAGCTGAAAATATTTACATAAAAAGCGAGATCAAGCAGATGCCCTCATCACGCAAATGTGGTGGCGGGCTGGAGGCATCACTTGACGGTATATCCGCTCACAAAAGTGACCCTTGCGGGGTTTCCATAATGCCTTTAATTAGTTTCTCTGGACAATGTCCCGCTTAGTGTGAGACCTGAGTGTGCACTCTGGCTAAAAATAACTGAGTGTCCGTTCGCATCAGATGTGCTATAAATGGGTCGGCCAGGTTGCTTTCAAGTTAGTTGACTTTTTCCCAACTTTTATATGTTTTTTATCTTCTTCTTATTTTCTAATATATTTGAATACATATTCTAAAACATAAAATCAAATAAAGAAATTAAAAGTGTTGAATTTCAAAAAATAATAACACAGAGTAACAAAATGGTAGTTAAGTTCAGAACAATGTTGATCAAAATAAAAAAAAGTCGTGACATTTTTATAATATAAAAGTTTCAAAATAAATTTGAAATTTAAAAAGGAGTAGAATTGTAAAAAACGTTTGTTTAATTAAAAAAATGTATTGTACCATACAAACAAATGTACAATACATTTAGTAAATGCTAATGTGTTTCACAAATATGTTCATATTTATTGAAAATGTATATACAATCGACAAAATTGTTTGCACAGTTTGAAAAATTGTTTCCACGATCTCTCTTGATCTGTAAATCAATACAGAAATCAATGGGCTCTGTCAAGTTAGCTATAGGTTGTGCCGTATCAACGATTTCTACGGAAGGCGGTAAGATGATATCTTGAGCAGTTATGTATCTAGGACCTTTGACGCAAATTGATGCGTCTCTAACTCCATAGAGATTACTTCTCAATACAATTTCTTTCAAATTTAGTAAAATTTCTTGTACGGATTCTTCAATACCTACTATTGTAGAATATTCGTGTGGCACGCTCCCAAATTTTGCACGTGTGATACATGTTCCTTCTATTTCGCCAAGTAAAGCTCTTCGCAAGGCAATACCGACGGTGTCCGCTTGACCTTTTCTAAGCGGGGACAGAATGAAACGACCATAATAAAGACGCTTACTATCTACTCTTGATTCAACACACTTCCACTGTAGTGTTTGAGTGGATCCTGCTACCTCCTCTCGAACCATAATAGACTAGTATTATTATTTTATCATTGAATCGTTTATTTCTCTTGAAAGTTGAAAGCGGGTTAATTCTTTTACAGACGTCTTTTTTTAGGCGGTCGACATCCATTATGCGGCATAGGTGTTACATCGCGTATACAACTTAATCGCACACCACTTTTAGCAATGGCTCGTAATGCGGCATCTCTTCCACTACCAGCGCCCTTTACCATAACTTCTGCTCGTTGCAAACCTACTGTACGAATAGCATCTACTGCTGTTCTTTGACCAGCATAGGGTGATGCTTTTCTTGAGCTTTTGAATCCACAAGTACCGGCCGAGGACCAGAAAACCACCCGACCTTGTGGGTCTGTAACAGTTATAATGGTATTGTTGAAACTAGCTTGAACATGAATAACCCCTTTTGTTATTCTACGTGCACTCTTCCGTAAACTAAAACGTGCATTCCTACGTAAACCAATACGCACTTTCTTACGTGAACCAATTTTTGGTATAGCTTTTGCCATATTTTATTATCTCATAAATATGAGTTAGAAAAAAAAAGATACAAAGATATCCGTTTCAGGGTAAAATACACCCTTTACTTTATTATTTCAAATTATTTTATTTGGAATTGGAACATTTCCGCGGGTACTTTTTTTTACTTTTTAGAAAGTAAAGTGTGTACGAAAAAATATAAATCAACTACATGTATTTGAAAAACTGTGAATTATATATTTGAAAATGTTGAACTTGTACACAAACTGTTTTTGACATATCCAATTTTTTATACAATATAGGCACATCTGAAAAAAGGAATATATAGAAAAGTAAAGAAAAATGCTCGTGCAGTTTCAAATAAATTTCCATTAATAAAATTGCTCAGTGTGTATTTTAGAAATGTTGAACATGTATTAAAAAAATATAGAAAGCATTTTTTAATGGCACATATTTTAAAAAATGTCAACGTGTATAAAAAATGGTCCTTGTATGTAACAAAGATGTATATTGTGTAAAAATAGACATGTATTGAAAAGGAGGAAATAAAAAAACGTTATAGAAGCACAAAAAAAGAAAACCAACGAAGAAATGAACAAAAACAGAGAAACCAAAGAAAATGGCGAAAATCCGGTGAAGAAATAAAAAACGCAAAGTAACGCAAAAAAATAAGAAGAAAGGGAAAACCCAAAGAAAAACAGTAAACAAAACAACTGAAAGAGAGAAAAGGAACATTTGTAGTAATGAGCCGGTCCACGACCCCGGTCACGAGAGGCAAGGCGAGGATATATCTCATAGTAAGCGATATATAGCCCTAGTGACAAGCTAGCGGGTATCCGACCTATGAGGAGGTCGGCTCACCAAGCCGGCTTCAGGGCCCACTAGGCCAAGACATGGCATAGGCCCCTCACTCTGTTGGTGGCCCTGCTTCGAGAATAATTGTGGCGTAGAAAATGAGGATCCCAAGTTTGAGCTGGACTTTAGGACCAACTAGGATTCTTGTAGCCTTAGGCATCCTCGTCCTTTATTAAGCGAGCTTGGGGGTTGTTCTACGGACCATACAATCTTCAACCCTAATGTCGGTAGAATCTATATGGACTTCATTGTAACCCCTTCGTACGCGACGATCCATATTCAAGCAAATCCAAGCAGAAGTAGGGTACTATCTAAATTACGAGGGCTAGAACCTGGGTAAATGCTTCGTGTGTGATCCCGTCGTGTACCTTTTGTCATAGGCATGATAGTATCAAGACTACTGATGGTTACCATTACCGACAATTGGCCCGCCGAGCACGGGTTGTGCCGAATGGAGATCCATTCCATATGTGGCCTTTTTGACTATTCATATGGGGCCTTTAGTTCAACTCAATGCTTACTGTGTAGACCAGATGACTGGGAAGTTGGAGGAGCGAACGGACTTCAGACAAATATTTTAGGCGACAACCAGGAGCTTCATAGTACTCCTAGAGCTGCGATGTTAGATGCCACTGAATCGATCGATGAATTCTAGACTGAAAAAGACTGATTGGCTTGTGGCAATGTGCGAGTTGTTGTATAGTCGTCACGTCGATGATGTACTCAAGGCATCAAATGTAACAAGATAGAAATGTGATTCTAACGAGGCTTGCAATGGTTGGAAGTAAGGTCTGGGGTACTTAGGTTCAAGAGTGTCAACTCTCAACATGATAACTTTATTAAAATATATGATGTAACCTTACGAAGTTTCTTGTTATTGGACCTATTCTGGATGAGATCTCATAGGTGCGCCTCAAAGTTGTCTTTCTTATCTTTCACCACATGGAGCCCCAATAATTATACTACGACTATACCGTATCATCTTCATCGTTCTAATATTTGTTTACTGAGTCATCCCAATATCACATAGGGGTGTAATCAAGGATTTCACTAGATATGCATATTGCACTATCATTAGGTCCCAAAGTTCAAGAATATAACATGAAAAAAATTCGATCCACAAAGATACTCATCATGAGAGGTACATCATATCTCTTACATACTAATAAAGGGAGGTGATATTCTTGGACCGTCATACACTTTTATAGAAAATCCATAATGTCTACTATGCAACTCTATTCTTGTTGGCTTTGTTGGGTCTCCAAGCGTGGAGTTTTGCATGACAACAACAAATTTCTCTCAAGTGGATAACCTTAGGTTTATCAACCGTGGGGGTGTAGGATGAAGATGGTTCTCTCTCAAGAAATCCATCAATCAAATACAAAGTGTCTCTTGTGTCCCAGGACACCCAATACAATTGCTAGTTGTATAGGTGCACTAATTCGGTGAAGAGGTGATGGTAGACGTGTAACATGGATGGTTGAAATAGGTTTTTATAATGTGAACAAATAAAAACAACAAGGTAGCAAGTAACAAAACTAAGTAAAAGCGGTGTCTCAATGCTTAGCAACAAGGCCTAGGCTTCATACTTTTGCTAGTGCAATCTCTCAACATCATTAACATAATTGAATCACATGAAAATCCCTCAAAGTGGGGCACATAATCACTCCAAAGTCTCTCTTCCTAGCGGAGAAAGTAGGATGAAATTGCGTAGGTAGTAAACCACCTCAAACTTGGGTTTCCAAACAATCTTATGAACCACCCCAAGTGTCACAAATAGTTATAGGGATCATACTACAACAACACCATGTAATACAAATCAATCAACTCTGATGTCACCTAGATACCCCAATGTCACGACGAGTATCGATGAGTGAGGCATGCATCCAGTTATCTCAAATTCAAAATATTCAATCCAATATAAAGAAACTTCAAAGAGCAAGACTCAATTCACCAAAAAATAAGAGAGGGAGGTGAACATCATGTGATATAACTATATTGATAATGCTCACGATACATCAAGATTGTGTCAAATCAAGAACACGAGAGAGTGAGAGAGAGATTAGACACATAACTACTAGTACAAACCCTCACACCCTAGGATGAACTACTCATGTATCACCATGGAGGCATCAAGGATGATTAAGGTGGCCTTCGTGATGGCTTGCCCCTATGATAGTGTGCCTAACAAGGTCTATAGATGAGATCGCTTCGGAACAGAGGATTACTAAGGGAGTCCTGGATTAAGGGGTCCTCGGATATCCGACCTATTGTTATGGGCCGGACTATGAGGGGTACTTACCGAACACAGGACGATTTGAAGGCTCAGTCTCCAAGATGGAAGCTTCGATAAGCACGGCTTGCGCTCCACGTTTGATGTAGTAATTAGGCATGTTTATCCCTTCGACATGTAATCGACCATGTGTAAACCCTAGGCATCCTCGGCATCTACATAAGACGGAGGGTTTTAGGGTATAGGAACAGAACAACTCATCTAGGGTTAGCTATACGATCTCGATGTAGATCAACTTTGTAAGCCCCCATAATATCAATACAACCAAGCAGGATGTAGGGTATTGCCTCCATAGGAGGGCCTGAACCTGGGTAAACTCATGTCCCCTTCGTCTCCTATTACCATCGATCCTAGTCTCACTGTTCGGGACCCCCTACCCGAGATCCTCCGATTTTGACACCGACATTGGTGCTTTCATTGAGAGTTCCTCTGTGAGCGAGATGGAATCGACACCTCGCCTTGTTATCAACGAAGAGGTCCGCAACATGGACGTTTTCGTCCCCAGACAGATCTTCGCCTTTGGCAGCGTTGTGCTGCACGCTGATTCCGCTGGCCATCTAGGCCGCGTTGAGAACTTCACCCTCGATCGAGAGGTCAGATTCAGAAACTTAGAGTTCTCCGTCGATTCTCAGGGCGACTTGTCGTTAATCGGGCTCGCAGCTTCGCCTGTAGCCTCCGAGGACACTGAGGCTTTAACCTCGAGCCCCTTCTTTGGACATGCCGATGGGGTCACCTACGACGATAAGTCGATCTCTTATCCCGGTCCGGCCATTAAGCCAGATGATCGGACACGTGTTCTTTCCAAACACTCCCCATGGGTGGACGCCATGCATGGAGGTCAGCTCCACGAGTTCCGAACAGCTGGATCCGATCAGGCCCTCAGCGGTCGACGAGGCCCTGGAGCGATTCTCGTCAATGAAGATCGCTGATGATCCAACCCCGATCTATGCTCGGCGAATTTTTCGACCCGCCAACCGCCCACTTGATAGCCACCGTCGAAGATTTAACCGACGTGCTGGACTATGCCTCCGAGGAGGCAGAATACATGGATGAAGAGGACCGTGCTCCCACCCCCGTTAACACCGGGAGTTGGACCGCCACCTCTACATACGACATCTACATGGTGGATACTCCTATCACCAATGGCGACAACGCGCCTCACAATGACGACAACAAATCGGGCGATGCACCATCAAGGCGCCGAAAATCGCATAAGCGGTCCAAAAGCAAAAAGGGACGAAGAGCTATTATCAGCAATGGCGACGGTAATGCCCCCGCCGATCACGACAATCCCGATATCCCCGAGCACCCGTTTGAGGATCTCGAAGGGCATGAGGACCAAATCAACCCCGATAACGTCGGCGACCCTGAAGGCGATGAATACCTTCCCCCCGGTCGAGGAGGAAGGTATACCGGAAGCTGATGACTTGTACATCCCTGATAACCTCGAAGATCAGGAAGAAATCAGGTAGTGGCTTATAGCAACGGCCCGCAGCCTAAAGGCTAAGGAACGACAACTCAAAGCCGAACAAGCTGACCTTAATGATCGATGGACAAAAGTCCTCTCAGTCGAGGAAGTATACGACACTGGTCTTTCAAACCAGCCCAAAAGCTACCCTCGGAGAAGGTTGCTGCCGCAATTCGATGATGAACTTACTGATACTCCATCTCCAGATCGTACTCCGTACGACAAGCCGGACCGCCCCCTCGTGGTGGGGCCATACGGCTGACGATGTCGGTTATATACCAGCAGTGCCCTGAAGATGGGGTAAGGAGCCATTAGAGCCCAAGGACAGATTTGACCTGCGAGATGACCTGGATCATAGAGCAGGCCGCACTAGATCCATCTATGGATCCAGAGAGTACTCGCCCGATAGACGCGGTGGATACAGACCATGGTTCGACCAAAACAACAGAGTCCGGGAATGGAATCGGCCCCATACAGACGCCAAATACAGGTGGGACATAGCACGGGTCATAGGCGCCGCTCACCACTGTGCTTCACAGACTAGGTAATATGGCATCAGTTCCCCAAAGGGTTTAAACATGTGAATATAGAACAGTATGATGGGACCACTGACCCAACTATATGGATCGAGGACTTCCTCCTCCATATCCACATGGCGCGAGGAGACGATCTCCATGCCATCAAATACCTCCCTCTTAAGCTTTAGGGGCTAGCTCGACACTGGTTAACCAGCCTACCCGGAAACTCCATTGGATGCTGGGAAGACCTGGAAGATGCGTTCCGTTCTAACTTCCAGGGGACCTATGTCCGCCCGCCGGACTCTTCCGATCTCAGCAACGTCGTCCAGAAGCCCGACGAGTCTGCTCGGCAGTTCTGGAATCGGTTCTTGACTAAGAAGAACCAAATCGTCGACTATCCGAATGCAGAAGCCATAGCCTCCTTCCGGCACAATATTCAGGACGAATGGCTGGCCCGCCAGCTAGGCCAGGACAAGCCTCAGACTATGTCCGCCCTTACCTCCCTCATGACCCGCTTTTGCGCGGGCGAAGATAACTGGCTGGCAAGACGCATCCACAATTCTGAACATCCCATGGCACCTGAGGCTCGGGATGGTAACTCAAAGCCAACGCGCAATAAGAATAAGCACCGACACAATAATAGTGATGCTAATGACACGACTATTAATGCCAGATTCCGCAACTCCCGACCCGGGCAGCGGAAGAAGCCCCCTAAAGGCAATCGTGATGGACCCACTCACCTCGAGAAGATCATGAAAGGCCCTGCCAAATCCGTGGGACTTCGGAAAAGCCTGCCAACCACACACACCGCAACTGCTGGGTGTTTAAACAGGCCGACAAGATACCACCCGAAGACCAAGGCAAAAGCTCTCGCAACAAGGACGAAGATAAGCCTCGGGGTCCAATCGGTGGCGGACAGAAGAAATTCCCTCCCAAAGTCAAAATGGTGAACATGATATACGCCACCCATATACCCAAGAAGGAGAGGAAGCGCGCCCTCCGGGAGGTCTACGCGGTGGAACCCGTATCCCCGAAGTACAACCCATGGTCAGCATACCCGATCACCTTTGATCGGCGTGATCACCCGACCGGTATCCGTGGGGGTCCGGTGGCCCTCGTACTAGACCCCATCATAGATGGTTACTACCTCAAAAAAGTCCTAATGGACGGAGGAAGTAGCCTCAACCTGGATTACTCAGATACGGTGAAAAAGATGGGCATAGATCCGTCAAGGATCATACCCAGCAGCACTACCTTCAAAGAAGTAATCCCGGGCGTTGAGGCCCGATGCGCGGGCTCTATAACTCTGGAAGTCATTTTCGGCTCGCCCGATAACTTTCGCAGCGAAGATTTGATCTTTGACATCGTGCCCTTCCGCAACGGCTATCACACGTGGCTCGGTCAGACAGCGTTCGCTCGTTTCAATGCGGTCCCACACTACGCATACCTCAAGCTCAAGATGCCAGGCCCCAAGGGTGTCATGACTGTCAACGGCAATACTGAGCGCTTCCTTAGAACTGAGGAATATGCACTGGCCCTAGCGGCTGAATTCATTTACAAAGAAGATCAGCAAGTTCTGATATCCGCCATAAAGGCACAGAAGGCTGGGAAGCGAGTTCGGCTTCAGACCGAAAACTCAGATCCTCCCTCCTCCCCTCTATAGGGACTCGCCCCCCACCGCACAACCCCAAGACCAGAAAGTACATGCCGAGGAGGCACAACTTCGCACTCAAGATTCCATGGGTAGCGGTGGGGAAATTAAGAAGGGTGTTTGGCTGCCACGAACTATTACCATCACGCGTCTTCGGACAAAACACATATGCTCCTAAAAGAGCCTGCCTACGGCGTAAAGCTCACTTGCAATTCGGCGGCCTCTCAAGATTTTGTTAGCAAAATCCACCCGTCAAAAACTAGACACCCATCAAGAAGCATCTAAGAGCAGGAGTCAACTAGCTAGGGGGCATATCGAGGACGACATGTTACTAATTGAAGACCCCTGGTACAACAACTCATGTTCGATTTTATTTCTTATTTTCTTCACATACCTGTAAACAGATACTTCGGCAATCCGAGTTATAAGAGTTGTTGAGAAATGCAAAAATTGCGTGGCGCAAGTTTGCCTCATTTGTCCTGTTTTCGGTGCATATTTTTCCTTTCTCCCTCTTCTCATGAACCTGTTCGGTATGACGTGAGGTAACCGGCTAATAGACCGGGGGCTCGCGTTCAAACACAAATCGCCCTATTTATGATGTGTTCGGCATCTTGGCGTTCGCTTTATATGCATCGGTTCTGAAGTATGTCTTTGGTCAATAAGTTGGGTTGCCCGGCTCCTGTGCTTGCCCCTTTACATTCCACTCGTTTGGCTAAAAGGTAAAAGGGAGCACCCCTGCGATTGTGCTTCTGGATAGTTTGGTCAAGCACCTCAGGAGAGAAAGCCTAAAATGAACTATCATAGTATGTGCGATCCGACCTATGAACCCCGAGCTGGAAGTATTATACTTCAATCCTCGTACGCGGTTATTCCGTGTTATACGAGGAACTTGCCCTTTGTGCAGATATTGTGAATCTGCCTCCGGCCGCGGTTCGTCCGAACATCACAACACTCCGGTGGCTAATCGGACGCTTCCCGTGGTCCTTTTCGCGCCCCTCTGGCTAAGTGAAAGAAATAAAGCACTATAGTTTGATTGCCTAGTCCGCCGCACTATACCGCCTTCGGGTTCCCATAATACGGCTAAGGGACACAGTGCATTGGCATAGACACCCCATGTAGTATCTACATGGGGTCTAAAGCCGACGACTCGCATCTTTCAGTATTGAGTAGCCACATAGGAGTTATAAAGGAATGCAAAACCATATAAGAGCAAATACTAATATCACTAAAAGTTAATGCAAGCTTTCGAACACGTTACCAGCTCATTCAAATAATTTTTCACCCGAACACTGCGACGCTATCACCCAAGCACTCTCCATCACTCCATTGAAGTATAGCTCGGGGCGTCGATGCTCCTTCCCGGGTGGCGGCAGGTCGGTGGCGACCTTCATCGGATTTAGACCCGTCTAGTGCACTTTAGCCTTGGCAAGGGTCATCTGGACTCCTTCGATGCAGGAGGAGCGCTTGACAGTGTCGAGGCGGGGCGTAGTAGGAATCAGTCTCTGCTCCAGGCCGAAGTAGCTGCCTGGTAGCGGCTCGCCGGGCCATAAGCGGATGCAAAGGTCCTTCATGGCCGACTCCACCATCTGGTGTAGATCCATCAGTTGTTTAAGCTGCTCCACCTGAAGGGGAGGACGCTCGGGGGCTCCAAATTGTGCCCAGAACATCCGAGATTCATATTCCTCTCCCCGCGAGGCGAACAGCTCATTGGCGTCCGCCACACTCTTTTGGAGATCGGCGGATGCGCCTGAGGATCGCCACACCCGAGTAAGCAATTCGAATATGCTATTCCTGAATATGCACTTTAGTGAGTACGACTTACCGTCTGCTATTTCCTTGGCTTGGTGTACTTGCTCCTCGTAGAACCGTATGTCCACCCCGCTCCTTTTGGAGTTCATTTTGCAAGGTGGACAGTTCGGCCGAGCTCGCCTTGTTCTTCTGCTCCAAGGCCTCACATTTCTTGCTGGCATCCTTGAGCTCCTACTGGACCTCTGCCACGCGAGCTTCATGCTTGCCACTAGTCGCCCGCATGGCGGAAAGGGCGACAACTGTTTCCTTAGCAGCCGCCCTCTCGGCGGCCGTCTCATCCTTCGCACGCTGGAGCTCGGCCTTGATCCTCTCCACCTCCTTCCCCGAGGCTGCACGTGCATTATACAATATGAAAAGGCTATATTCGGACTATAGAGCTCAGACAAAGGCATTCAGATTCTGTTTTGACATACCTTGAGCCTTGTCGAGCCTCCAGTTAAGGGCCTCGGCTTCGTCTTTGGAGCGCTTCAGCTTCCGATTTAGCTCTTCCAACTCGGCGCCATTTATGGCCGCCGCCGATGATGAAGCCTGCATTACACACACAATTAATACATTACATCGATGCTCAATTCCTAAATTATAGACAATGTATACAATGCGAATAAATAAAATCTTTGCAGAATAAACACATCGGGAAACTTACTTGAAAACCCGTAAGGATACCTTTGAAGGCCTCCTTCAGTCCGTTGTCAACATACTGGATGCTCTGTAGTATCACTCTCATAAGGGTGCGGTGGTCCTCGGGGATGGAGGCGCTTGATAGAGCCTCCTCATGACCGACCACCTGTTGGTCGGTGGTGCCAGGGATGATCAGATTTCCTGATCACCCACCGGGGATTGGACCGGTGCCTCCAGAGGCACAGTGTGCTCCAGAGATGTTTTCAGAGGGGACCGAGCATCCGCTCTTCCGGCCTCCTCGATGTTCGGGCGGGGTGTTACCCCTCGACCTTCAGTGGCCAAAGCATTAGCCTCGGCCACGGTAGGATCTCCCTCACCCCCTGTGTCCGCCTCCATTGGAGTAGGCTGGGACGACACCTCCATGGTGTCCTTCGTGCCGCCTAGAGTGGTGGGGTGCGAAGCATCCCCGCTCTTTGCCAGTTTGGCGGGTGGGGTCTCCCCATCCGATATCACCTCGGTGGGGATAACGCGTGGAGGGCTATAAGGCCAATAACCTGTGTGTTAACAAACTCCAAATCTACTCGTGATAATCAGGAGGGTCTTCGGATCCTAACTTGGATAGGGGGGCTTGACCCGTAGGCTCCTTCGCGGAACCTCCTCAAGGTCTTCGTACATGGATCCTGAGTCCGAACTAGCGTCGGACATGACCACCCGCGTCTGTCGTGCCCTCTTCGGGGCAGGAGAAGCGACTTGCTGTAGGGCGCCCGATGACGCCGCTCTCTTCCTAGCATGGGGGGAATTGCCTTCCCCCTTGCCCTTGGCCTCGGCCTCCTCCTCCTCTTCTTCCTCTTCCTCCTCCTGATTTGAGGAGGCGGGGGTGTCCTCGGATGCGGCATCAGGTTGGTCCCTGATGCGAAGGCTAGCCTAGACTAGTTTCTTCTTCTTCTCTTTCTTCGTGGGAGCCTCGTAGGGCTTCACCACGAGCATTTTGGCTAAGAGCCCGACCCTCTCGTCTTCGTGCCGAGGCGCCAGATGTTGATGTTGACGACTTTCTTCCGCCATCTCTGCTTAGACAGATCGGATAAGAGGTTATGAGAATTTTCTGTAATAAAGCCAACCAAGCTAGGGTACATAGTACCTTGGAATCGGTCTTGGCGGCGTGCATACCCTTGTCCTCCTCCTCGGATGGCCAGCTCTTCATTGACTTGAAGAGCGCCTTCCACAACTTCTCCCACGTAGTGTGGAAGAGATTCTAGTTTGTGGGCTCGCCTTAGAGTTCCCGAGGCCACTTGGGGGTGTACCAGCGCTGGCAGGGGAGGCTGTGTCTTCGGAGCATCACCTGGACCACATCGATCAACTTGGTGCCCCCCTCGACCAATGTGCGGATGCGCTTCTGGAGATCAGCCACCTCCTTGCCCGATCCCCAAACCAGGCCCTTTTCAAGCCATGAAGCCAGTCTGGTGGGGGGACCGGATCTGAATGTGGCGGTGGGGTGTTGGCCCTCTTCTTGTGGTTCGGTGATGTAGAAGCACTCCTTTTGCCACCCCTTGATGGTGTCGATCAGGGCCGACGGCCACCGGACGCGGGTGAGCTTGCCGATGACGGCCCCGCCGCAATCTGTGTGCTTGCCGCCAACGCACTTGGACTTGATGTTGAAGACCTACAGCCAGATCCCGAAGTGTGGCTCAATGCACAGGAAGGCCTTGCAGACGAGGATGAATGCCGAGATGTGCATGATGGAGTTCGATGGGAGGTCATGGAAGTCGAGGTCGTAGAAGAACATCAGCCCCCTGACGAAGGGGTGGAGCGGGAATCTCAACCCCCTGATGAAGTGGGGGATGAACACTACCCTCTCGCCTGGCTTGGGGGTGGGGATCACTTGGCCCTCCTCCGCTGCGCCGTGAGGGGTATTAGCGGGGAGGTAGTCGGCCTTCTTGAGGTCGAGTATGTCCTGGTTGGTGATCGTGGAAGCCTCCCACTAGCCATTGGAACCCGCCATTGCTGAGCTCGAAGGTGGAGATGGAGATACATAGATCTGTGCTCCGGAGGCGCAAGGGATTGGGAGGCAGACAAGTCGAATGGAGAGCGTAAAAAGCCTATGGGGTTTTCCTTATCTTTTTATGAGGCCTATCATTTTGGAGTCCCTTTGCTGTACCGTGAATCCCTCCACTTCCTGAGATGTGCGAGCTGTTGCATGCGCGTGATTAAGTATACCCCGTATAAAATAGGGCACGATCGATATGTTGATAGATCATGAAGATTAAAACGGCCTCAAACCGCGCATCGAGTCTATGCAACTGGCCTAGCAATCGTGGTGTGCCGTAGCCTTTTGTCAGAAAGGTCGTCAGAGGGCCGTTGTTTACCCCATGACGTTTGGCCTTCAAAGCTGATTAATTTACAGTATTCAGACGTGCCAATATGCAGGAAACTACTTGTTATCGGAGGCCGAACTATGGTTCTGCGGAAGGAACTCACCTCGCAAGCCGAAGACTATGTTAGCGAAGTAATGGTAGCTGAAGACCCTTGGCGTTGGAGGCAAGTTCGGGGGCTACTTAGGGAGTCCTGGATTAAGGGGTCCTTGGATGGCCGACCTATTGTTATGGGCTGGACTATGAGGGCTACTTATCGAACACTGTACGATTTGAAGGCCCAATCTCCAAGATGGAAGCTTTGAGAAGCACGGCTTGCACTCCATGTTTGATGTAGTAATTAGGCATGTTTATCCCTTAGGCATGTAACCTACCATGTGTAAACCCTAGGCATCCTCGACATCTATATAATCCGGAGGGTTTTAGGGTATAGTGATAGAACAACTCATCTACGGTTAGCTATACAATCTCGAGGTAGATCAACTTTGTAACCCCCCATACTATCAATACAACCGGGCAAGACGTAGGGTATTACCTACATAGGAGGGCCCGAACCTGGGTAAACTTGTGTCCCCTTCGTCTCTTGTTACCGTCGATCCTAGTCTCACAGTTCGGGACCCCCCTACCCGAGATCCACCGGTTTTGACACCGACACTTACGACATCAGAGTAAAAGTTCTAGGTTACTTTTTGTGGGTTTCTGAATATATGTAATTTTCCACGTTGGATTCACGCCAGACGGATTGTCGAGGGGGCACAAACTCGGTTGTCGCACCCCTAGGTGGTGCCCCTAGGGCTTATGGTCCCCTCAGACACCTTTAGGCTCCCTCCTAAAGCTTCCCGAGTCTCTTATTTTCCAAAAAAATCATTGTGAATTTTCAGCGCAAGTGGACCTTCCTAGATATGGTTTTCTCGCGAAAGAAAAAACATGTAAAAAACAAGAACTAACACTTAGCACTAGATTAATATGTTAGTTTATAAAAATAATATAAAATGTCATATAAAGTATACAAAAGTGATAATATAATAGCATTTAACAATAAAATTGTAGATACGTTGGAGACGTATCAACATCCCCAAGCCTAATTACTACTTGTCCTTGAGTAGGTAAATGGTAACAACAGAATTTTTGATGTTCAGTCCTACATAACATTCTCTTAATCTATTGATGTAAATATTGGGTATGAATATTGATATACAAATGATTTAAGGCAATAGTCTATCAATATAAAAACAATAACACACAAACACACAAGTAAAAGTGTTATTCCCTTTCAAAGTAATGAAGCTTAAGAAAGAAAATTTCTATACACTTAGTTATAGTAAGCTGTAACATCCCAAAATTCCATTTTGGAATGTTATGAATATAGCTATGCATCTATTATCATCATTGCTTGATTGTATGAACTAGTTGAAATGCCTCTTCTGGTTTTCAGAAAGTCCCCTTCTACTTTTTCCCTATGTTGCTTCCTCTATTTAAAATTTTTGGTTAAAAGTTCAAATAAGAGAGGAGGAACATGACACTCCACACCAGGGTCTAATTGGTGAATTATTTGAACAAAAATAACCAGGAGTTATTTTGAAAATATTTGCAAAAAGGGTTTAAAAACAATTAGGACATTTCTGAAATAATATTTTTTTCAAAGTGTTCAAATGACAGAATAGAAATGTTCATTAAATAGCATTTATTATTCTGTTAATTTTGATATATAATACCCCTATATTTACAAACGATTTGAATGCTTTAAAAGCTTTTGAATGTCTCCGGAAATTATTAAAAAGAAACGGTAACCGTTTCCGGTATTAAACGGGCCGGCCCACCGGCTTTAAAAGCCGAAACCGTTACCGGTCGGCCGACCGAGCGCAGTAATGCTCCCGCTCTCTCACTGACACCGGGTCCCACCCCGTCCGACCGTTGCCCCGGAACGGTCATCGTCTTCACTCCCCGCGCTCGCCGGATCCGACGCCGGCCGTTACTCCCCCTCACCGGATCTCTCCCCTCTCTCCTCCCCGCACCCCCCCGAGCGCCTATATAAGAGCCCCACGGCCCCGCATCCATTCCCCCCCCGAGCCCCCTTCTCTCTCTCGCCGAGACGCCGTCGATTGCTCGTCGGAGTTCCACCACCACCGGAAGTCGCCGTCGATCGTAGCCACCACCTCCGACCATCATTCGCCACGCCGTCGCCACCAATCGCCTCCGGAGGACCGTCCCCGTCGCCAGGACCACTTCCCCGTCCTCCCCGACCACCGGAACACCTCGCCGTCGCAATCGCCGCTACCGGACTCGCCGGAGTACCCCGACGCCGGCAACCTCCCTCCGTAAGCCCCCTCGACCGTCCGATCCAAATCCCACGGTCCAGATTAGAACGAACTTAAGTCCGAACCGTTTTCTTCTACCGAACGGTCGCCCGCTCTAATTCACCTACCGAACGCCCCCCTTAGCCAATCGGATCGCGCCACGTAGCCCCCTGACCGACGCAAACTTTTTTTTTCATTTTCTGTTTTGTTTTAATTAACAGAATGTTTTCCAATTTTGTTTTGCTTATATCTTTTAATCTGTTTAGAGTTTTGAGTTGATTTTTTTTGCAATAGCTCACAATTTTCATGTAGTTTCACCCTGTACTTTTAAATTTCAAATTTGAACTATGAAATTTGAATTGAATCAAATTTGCTTAAAATCTTCAAATCTGAATAACTAGAGTTTGAAAATAGATTTTGATATGAATCTTTTTGCTACTGTTTGGTATTAGTTAGGACTATCTTCAGGTATAGTTTGAGGATTTTCATGATATATTTGATTACTGTTTTACCCAAAAAACAGAATCTGCTTATTATTATAATATAGTTTTATAAACTTAATTTTGATTAGTTTGATTTAGAATTTGGTTTTATTTGTTTATTAGGTTCTGTTAGTAAACATTTAGTGTTTTCACTTACTGTTAATAAAAATATAAATTTGCCTAGTTTAATTTTATTTAACATAGGAATCAAAATTTCTTTTCAATTAGGCTTAATTTGACTAAAACAACTAACTAGTAATAGTTTGTTTTCAAACAAAGTTTTCTATATTTTGTTTCTGTTTTCTAAGACAGATTTAATAGTAAATTATTTTTTTTCTGTCAAGAACATGTTTTGTTAACAAATTATAAGTTTAGTTTTACATTCTTTTGTTAATATAACTATAGTTGATTCATATAGTGTTTATCAAAACTTGTATAAACTTCACTAAACTTTTCCCAACAAGCTTAAATTGATTATTCTGTTTATTAATAAAATATTCTATTGTTTTCCTTGTTGTCAACAATTGTTTTGCTAATTCAAAATAGTTTTATTATGTAGTAGTGTTTTCATCATCCCCTTTGGAAAAAACAAAACTTTGTGTGTTTTACTTGCTAGAGACTTTTGTGCATTGTTTGCCTTGTTTGTTTAGTACTTCTTTGCTGAATGTTATGAGTACTTATTTTGGTTGTATGCTTATTTAAGTGCATTGTTTGTTCCGTTAGATTATCCGGAGTGCGAAACTTGTTACCTAGAGTTACTCAAGTACGAAGATCATCAATCAGGCAAGTCACTTTGATCATGTTTTACCCATGTTTTATATGCATTAGTTCTACCATCTCCCCAGTTGCATGCAAGATAGGTTAGTTGGAAACTTGGTTACATAGTAGTAGTATCATGTGGTAGATACCCCTCTCAACCCCTTTGACAACATTGGCCCCGGGAAACGTTGTTTTACCTTTTGCTATGCTATTAGTAGACGGGGTTGGTTGTGTGATTCATGAGAGTTGAGAGAGTTAATAATTTCAAGACCTACATAATGATCAAGATTTCAATACTCCAAGTTTTCAACATACCTCTGGGTGGATGATGGTTGAACGGCGCCCTGGAGAAACCAGTGGTTAGCCTAGGTGATGCTGGAGGTGGCCAGTATTCACGCGGAAAGGTCCACCCAGGCACAAAGGGATGGATGGGTGCTTCAAGACCCAAGGCTTACCTGCACAGCCACAAGTCATTATGGGCTCTGGCTTGGTTGGATATCGTGGTGACCCTGGACAGGCGGTGCTACGAGAGGTAGAAGAACGGTAGGAAAGGATGGGCATCGTCAGAGTCGCAGGGAAACCCTTTGGAAGACCATGTTTTGGTCATCCGTTTCTCAAACACCCTGAAGTGCGAGAAATCAAACGGAGGCGACCAAATCTTGTGGGGAACGTGTGCAAAAACTCTGCAGAGTACTTAAACCTAATCGATTAGCCGTGTCCACGGTTATGGACGACTTGAGCCAAAGGGATTGGAACTTCCGGAACTCTCAACACAAATAATATGATGATGTGGGAATTTAATAATTTTGGGTATGAGAATTGGTTGATGGAACCATCTCATTAATCAACCAACTTAGTAATGCTTTGCTTAGCCCTTTTTCTAGATGTAGGAAAAATTGGCTTTACGCAAAACTTACCACCCCACCTGCCATATAAGCATATAGACTAGCTGATTATTTTCACCCCTCTCTTGTGACTTTGCCGGCATACTCCATATGCTGACCTACACGGCTGCAACGTATCATGTTGCAGAGTATTTTTCCGACCAGGAGTGAGGACACGTTCTATGCTCAGTGAGATGCCCTTGGAGTCGGATGGACTCATCTACCTTCGACGCTTCCGCAAGATTTAGATATTCTCATGAGTTGGCCTTTGGCCACTTTATTGTAATTTTTATCGTAATAAAGAACTCGATATGAGATTTCGATTAATATAATGCTGTGTGATTTACCTTTGATATATACATTGATGTACCGTGTGTGTACCAGCATGATCTTGGGATGGTACGGAAACACCGGAGACTTGACCTTCCGGGTCGGGTCGTTACAGAAATGGTATCAGAGCACACGCTGACCGTAGGACGTAACCTCTAGGATTGGAAAGCCTTAGGATTGTTTCTCTTTGTCTTTAAATATCTTATACTCTCATCTATTCGTTTCTGACTCCTCTCCGATTATTTCAAAATTTATAGATGGCCACCTTCATCCCAGTGTTGATCACAGAGTTTTGCCAGCCTGACGCAACGATGCCCTTTGGTAAGGAGCTGATGAGGATCGTCAAGGACATAAGGATTGCTTTGCCGAGCATCACCGGGATTCCTATCATGTCATTTCCCCAAGATGGACGCTACAGGATCGAGGTGCATATTCCAGGGAAGACCTTTGGGAATCGGAAGGAACCCATAGATCTCAAGTTCGTGGCACCCAGTTGGATACTTGGAAGAGACATGGCCATTCATCGTGCCCTTGGACGTATCCAGGAGGAATACAGAGGTGGAACCATTTCACCAGGACTCAGCATGGTTTGCCGCAGAGATGCCCATGGCAACATCATCACCAATCCCACTGCAGACACCAATATCTCCTATATCCAGACCTTGGAGACTCACATCAGGACTCTGGAGCTTCGAGTTCGTGCTGACACGAAGACTATCAAGAATCTGATGAATCGTGAGCTGGACCTTGAAGCTGATCTGCGAGAGGCCAACTATGAACACGAGCATGAAGTGAAGGACTTCTTAGAGAGGATTGATGAGCAGAATGCACGCATCGCCACTCTGGAGGAGCATCTAGACATGGGAGAAAACCTTCACCCCGAAGGAGACATGGCACCCTTCATCAGCGACGATGAAGACTATGAGGAAAGCACCACCGGAGGACCTACGACTATGCACTTTTGAGGAGAACATTAGTTATGCCCTCCAATGTATCTTTATTTTAGTCGTTAAAGCGTAGGTCGATGTTTAGTTGTCTGAGATTTGTATTTTCCGATGTTTGACATTGATTGAATAAATGAATGAGTGTTTCGTGTGATATGTTTGTTGCATTGCATATGGGTAGTGAATTTCTTCCAGACCCTAGTTCTATTCTAATTCTCATCCCTCTGAAAACAGCAAGATGCCTCCACGACGTGAGACCGATTTCACTTTTCCACCGGAACTCACCCAACTCCTTCAGCAACAGAATGCACTGATGCAACTATTGATTCAGAATCAGACCAACAACCAGAACAACAACAACAACCACCATCCACCCCAGACTGACAATCTCACCCGTTTTCTGAGGTTGAACCCTCCAACTTTCTCCAGCAGCACTGAGCCCATTGTGGCAGATGACTGGCTCCGCAAGATGGAGAGAGAACTTGTCACCGCTGGATGCACTGACGCTGAGAAAGTGCGATTTGCCGCACATCAACTGGAAGGACCAGCAGCATCATGGTGGGAGAATTATACCACCACTTATCCTATTGCAGATGTGACTTGGGAGCAGTTCAAGCTTGCTTTCCGCACCGCTCATGTTTCAGCTGGAGCCATGAGTTTAAAGAAGCGCGAGTTTCGCAACTTGCGCCAGGGTAATCGTTCCGTGGCCCAATATGTGGACGACTTCAACACATTGTCACGTTATGCCCCAGGAGATGTGGCCGATGATGCGGCCAAGCAAGAAAAGTTTCTGGAAGGACTCAATGATGAGTTGAGCATACAGCTGGTAGTGGCTAATTTCAACAACTACCAAGAGCTGGTGGATAAGGCACTTATTCTGGAAGGTAAACAGCAGCAGATTGAGAACCGCAAGCGGAAGTACACTCAGGGGAAGTTCAACTCTGGAGCTCATCAGAAGCCTCGTTACTCCCCGTACTCCGGGAATACCGGATCAGGAAATGGTAAGTTTGGAAAGCACACTCATACTGTGCACAACCATGGAGGTCACCATCATGGAGGAAATGGGAATAACCGTCTCAACCATGGTAACTTCAAGAGTGACAATGGGAATGGGAACAACAACCAGCACCGTCAAGTTCCTGCTCAGAAGGATCTGAGTCACATTACCTGTTTCAAGTGCCAGAAGACAGGGCACTATGCTACTGAGTGTCCCCAGAGTAAGCAAGGCACTGGAAACGGCACTAACAACGGCAACTCCACAGCCAAGAAGCCCAATCCGTTTCCCCGTGCTCACGTGAATCACATCAACGTGGAAGAAGTCTATGATCAGCCCGAGACTGTGGTTGGTAAGTTTTTATTGCATTCACGTCCTGTTACAGTACTTTTTGATTCGGGTGCAACTCATTCATTCATATCAAGGGTAGTTGTGGATAAGTATGGTTTGCCCACCAAAACCCTTAGTCAGCCAATTCAGGTTAGTTCTCCAGGAGGTATGATGATGGCAGGGATAGGATGCCATGCCTTGAAACTCAATATAGGGAACCATGTTTTTTCCACCGACCTCATCGTCTTAGAGTCACACGGATTGGATGTAATCCTAGGCATGGATTGGATGACCAAGTATGAAGGAAATCTTGATTGCCCTAGCAAGTCTGTTTCACTCACCACCCCGGAGAACAAGAGGATTAAGTATGTATCCCGACGCACACGTATGAGTGCTCGGTTAAATTCTCTCACAGGAGTTGTTCAGGAGGAAGTACCTGTGGTAAAAGAATTTCCAGATGTATTTCCGGAAGAATTACCAGGAATGCCACCAGATAGGGAGATTGAGTTCTTAATAGAGCTACAGCCAGGGACAGCCCCAATTTCCAAGAGACCCTATCGGATGCCCGCAAATGATCTGTTGGAAATCAAGAAGCAAATTAAGGAGTTATTGGACAAAGGTTATATTCGCCCAAGTTCTTCACCTTGGGGAGCCCCAGTTCTTTTGGTGGAGAAGAAGGATAAATCTTTGAGAATGGTAGTGGACTATCGTGCCTTGAACGAGGTGACTATCAAGAACAAGTACCCTCTACCGATGATTAATGATTTGTTTGATCAGCTCGTAGGAGCCAAAGTATTCTCCAAGATCGATCTTCGATCAGGGTATCACCAGTTGAAAATTCGTGAACAGGATATACCCAAAACAGCTTTCACCACGAGGTATGGCTTGTATGAGTATACGGTCATGTCTTTTGGATTGACTAATGCTCCTGCCTACTTCATGAATTTGATGAACAAAGTATTCATGGAATACCTAGACAAGTTTGTTGTGGTGTTCATCGATGACATTCTGATATTCTCCAAGAACGAGGAAGAGCATAAGCAACATTTGCGTTTAGTTCTGGAAAAGCTAAGAGAGCATCAGTTATATGCCAAGTTCAGCAAATGTGAATTTTGGTTGACGGAAGTCGGATTCCTGGGACATGTTATTTCCGGAGAAGGAATAGCCGTAGACCCCGCTAAGGTTGAAGCCGTCACCGAGTGGAAGTCACCCACCTCAGTTAAGGAGATCCGCAGTTTCCTTGGACTTGCTGGATATTACCGGAGGTTCATTGAAAATTTCTCCAAGGTTGCCAAGCCCATGACAGAGTTGTTGAAGAAAGAATCCAAGTATGTTTGGACTGTGGAATGTGAAGCCAGTTTCCGGGAGTTGAAGGAACGTTTGGTCACAGCCCCAGTGTTGATCTTGCCCGATATTCGGAAGGATTTCCAGGTTTATTGTGATGCTTCACGTCAAGGACTTGGAGGAGTACTTATGCAGGATGGAAAAGTTGTAGCCTATGCTTCCAGACAGCTACGACCTCATGAGTTGAATTATGCCACGCATGACTTGGAGCTAGCAGCCGTAGTGCACGCACTCAAGACTTGGAGACATTTCCTTATCGGAAATAGTTGTGATGTTTACACCGACCATAAGAGCCTGAAGTATATCTTCACGCAGAAAGAGTTGAACCTCAGACAGAGGAGATGGTTAGAGTTAATCAAGGACTATGACATGAGATTACACTACCATCCAGGTAAGGCTAATGTTGTAGCCGATGCCTTGAGTCGGAAAACTTATGTGAACACACTCACAGCTGGAGGATTACCTCAAGAGTTAGTCGATGATCTCAGAGAGCTCAAGCTAGAGATAGTTCCAAGAGGATATGTTGCTACACTGGAAATTCAGTCCACCTTGACCGAAAGAATTCGAGAAGCCCAGAAATCGGACAAGGAGATAGCTGAGATTAAACAGAGAATGAAAGATGGTAAAGCTAAAGGTTTTCGTGAGGATGAACACGGAACTTTGTGGTTTGAGAACCGAATCTATGTGCCCAATGAACCAGAGCTCAGGAAGTTGATACTTCAGGAAGCCCACGATTCACCTTACTCGATACACCCAGGCAATACCAAGATGTATCTGGATTTAAAGGAAAGTTATTGGTGGACAGGTATGAAGAAAGATATTGCAGAGCATGTTGCGATATGTGATGTTTGTCAGCGAGTAAAGGCAGAACATCAGAAACCAGCAGGGTTACTCCAACCTTTGCCGATACCCGAGTGGAAATGGGAAAAACTTGGTATGGATTTCATCACAGGATTGCCCAGGACCCGTTCAGGTTATGATTCCATCTGGGTAGTGGTAGATCGCTTGACCAAGGTAGCACACTTCATTCCAGTAAAGACCACCTATACCAGTGCTAAGCTAGCCAAGATATACATGACCAGGATCGTATGTCTGCATGGAGTTCCGAGGAGTATAGTGTCAGATAGAGGAACACAATTCACTTCAAAGTTTTGGCATCAGTTACATGAGACTTTGGGTACGAGACTGGAGTTTAGTACAGCTTTTCATCCGCAGACAGATGGCCAGACTGAGAGAGTCAATCAGATTCTGGAAGACATGTTGAGAGCTTGTGCGCTAGATTATGGATCTAGTTGGGACGAAAACTTGCCTTACGCAGAATTCTCATACAACAACAGTTATCAGACCAGTCTAAAGATGGCCCCTTTCGAAGCTTTATACGGAAGAAGATGTAGAACACCACTGACGTGGGATGGTGTTGGAGACCGACAACTTTTTGGTCCCGACCTTATCCGAGATTCTGAAGAGAAAGTCAAGTTGATACGTGACAGACTCAAAATAGCTCAATCTCGACAGAAGAGCTATGCTGACAACAAGCGCAAGGAAGTGACGTATGAAGTGGGAGACCGAGCATATCTTCGTGTGTCCCCGCTTCGAGGAACCAAGAGATTTGGTGTTAAAGGAAAATTAGCACCCAGATTCATAGGCCCCTACAAAATTCTTGAACGTAGAGGTGAAGTTGCATACAAACTGGAATTGCCGGAAGGATTATCCGAAGTTCATGATGTGTTCCATGTTTCCCAGCTGAAGAAATGTCATGCTGAGATGGTTGACATCCCTTTGCGAGACACCGTGCCCCTAGAGGCCATACAGCTTGAAAGTGATCTGACTTATGAGGAGAAGCCTGTCAAGATCCTCGAGACATCCAACAGAGTTACCCGCAGCAAGATTATCAAGTTCTGCAAAGTTTTGTGGAGTCACCATACTGAGGAAGAAGCCACCTGGGAACGCGAAGAAGATCTTCGTAGAGACCATCCGCACCTATTTTCTAGCCAACCCGAATCTCGAGGGCGAGATTCATCTTAAGGTGGGTAGGTTTGTAACATCCCAAAATTCCATTTTGGAATGTTATGAATATAGCTATGCATCTATTATCATCATTGCTTGATTGTATGAACTAGTTGAAATGCCTCTTCTGGTTTTCAGAAAGTCCCCTTCTACTTTTTCCCTATGTTGCTTCCTCTATTTAAAATTTTTGGTTAAAAGTTCAAATAAGAGAGGAGGAACATGACACTCCACACCAGGGTCTAATTGGTGAATTATTTGAACAAAAATAACCAGGAGTTATTTTGAAAATATTTGCAAAAAGGGTTTAAAAACAATTAGGACATTTCTGAAATAATATTTTTTTCAAAGTGTTCAAATGACAGAATAGAAATGTTCATTAAATAGCATTTATTATTCTGTTAATTTTGATATATAATACCCCTATATTTACAAACGATTTGAATGCTTTAAAAGCTTTTGAATGTCTCCGGAAATTATTAAAAAGAAACGGTAACCGTTTCCGGTATTAAACGGGCCGGCCCACCGGCTTTAAAAGCCGAAACCGTTACCGGTCGGCCGACCGAGCGCAGTAATGCTCCCGCTCTCTCACTGACACCGGGTCCCACCCCGTCCGACCGTTGCCCCGGAACGGTCATCGTCTTCACTCCCCGCGCTCGCCGGATCCGACGCCGGCCGTTACTCCCCCTCACCGGATCTCTCCCCTCTCTCCTCCCCGCACCCCCCCGAGCGCCTATATAAGAGCCCCACGGCCCCGCATCCATTCCCCCCCCGAGCCCCCTTCTCTCTCTCGCCGAGACGCCGTCGATTGCTCGTCGGAGTTCCACCACCACCGGAAGTCGCCGTCGATCGTAGCCACCACCTCCGACCATCATTCGCCACGCCGTCGCCACCAATCGCCTCCGGAGGACCGTCCCCGTCGCCAGGACCACTTCCCCGTCCTCCCCGACCACCGGAACACCTCGCCGTCGCAATCGCCGCTACCGGACTCGCCGGAGTACCCCGACGCCGGCAACCTCCCTCCGTAAGCCCCCTCGACCGTCCGATCCAAATCCCACGGTCCAGATTAGAACGAACTTAAGTCCGAACCGTTTTCTTCTACCGAACGGTCGCCCGCTCTAATTCACCTACCGAACGCCCCCCCTTAGCCAATCGGATCGCGCCACGTAGCCCCCTGACCGACGCAAACTTTTTTTTTCATTTTCTGTTTTGTTTTAATTAACAGAATGTTTTCCAATTTTGTTTTGCTTATATCTTTTAATCTGTTTAGAGTTTTGAGTTGATTCTTTTTGCAATAGCTCACAATTTTCATGTAGTTTCACCCTGTACTTTTAAATTTCAAATTTGAACTATAAAATTTGAATTGAATCAAATTTGCTTAAAATCTTCAAATCTGAATAACTAGAGTTTGAAAATAGATTTTGATATGAATCTTTTTGCTACTGTTTGGTATTAGTTAGGACTATCTTCAGGTATAGTTTGAGGATTTTCATGATATATTTGATTACTGTTTTACCCAAAAAACAGAATCTGCTTATTATTATAATATAGTTTTATAAACTTAATTTTGATTAGTTTGATTTAGAATTTGGTTTTATTTGTTTATTAGGTTCTGTTAGTAAACATTTAGTGTTTTCACTTACTGTTAATAAAAATATAAATTTGCCTAGTTTAATTTTATTTAACATAGGAATCAAAATTTCTTTTCAATTAGGCTTAATTTGACTAAAACAACTAACTAGTAATAGTTTGTTTTCAAACAAAGTTTTCTATATTTTGTTTCTGTTTTCTAAGACAGATTTAATAGTAAATTATTTTTTTTCTGTCAAGAACATGTTTTGTTAACAAATTATAAGTTTAGTTTTACATTCTTTTGTTAATATAACTATAGTTGATTCATATAGTGTTTATCAAAACTTGTATAAACTTCACTAAACTTTTCCCAACAAGCTTAAATTGATTATTCTGTTTATTAATAAAATATTCTATTGTTTTCCTTGTTGTCAACAATTGTTTTGCTAATTCAAAATAGTTTTATTATGTAGTAGTGTTTTCATCATCCCCTTTGGAAAAAACAAAACTTTGTGTGTTTTACTTGCTAGAGACTTTTGTGCATTGTTTGCCTTGTTTGTTTAGTACTTCTTTGCTGAATGTTATGAGTACTTATTTTGGTTGTATGCTTATTTAAGTGCATTGTTTGTTTCGTTAGATTATCCGGAGTGCGAAACTTGTTACCTAGAGTTACTCAAGTACGAAGATCATCAATCAGGCAAGTCACTTTGATCATGTTTTACCCATGTTTTATATGCATTAGTTCTACCATCTCCCCAGTTGCATGCAAGATAGGTTAGTTGGAAACTTGGTTACATAGTAGTAGTATCATGTGGTAGATACCCCTCTCAACCCCTTTGACAACATTGGCCCCGGGAAACGTTGTTTTACCTTTTGCTATGCTATTAGTAGACGGGGTTGGTTGTGTGATTCATGAGAGTTGAGAGAGTTAATAATTTCAAGACCTACATAATGATCAAGATTTCAATACTCCAAGTTTTCAACATACCTCTGGGTGGATGATGGTTGAACGGCGCCCTGGAGAAACCAGTGGTTAGCCTAGGTGATGCTGGAGGTGGCCAGTATTCACGCGGAAAGGTCCACCCAGGCACAAAGGGATGGATGGGTGCTTCAAGACCCAAGGCTTACCTGCACAGCCACAAGTCATTATGGGCTCTGGCTTGGTTGGATATCGTGGTGACCCTGGACAGGCGGTGCTACGAGAGGTAGAAGAACGGTAGGAAAGGATGGGCATCGTCAGAGTCGCAGGGAAACCCTTTGGAAGACCATGTTTTGGTCATCCGTTTCTCAAACACCCTGAAGTGCGAGAAATCAAACGGAGGCGACCAAATCTTGTGGGGAACGTGTGCAAAAACTCTGCAGAGTACTTAAACCTAATCGATTAGCCGTGTCCACGGTTATGGACGACTTGAGCCAAAGGGATTGGAACTTCCGGAACTCTCAACACAAATAATATGATGATGTGGGAATTTAATAATTTTGGGTATGAGAATTGGTTGATGGAACCATCTCATTAATCAACCAACTTAGTAATGCTTTGCTTAGCCCTTTTTCTAGATGTAGGAAAAATTGGCTTTACGCAAAACTTACCACCCCACCTGCCATATAAGCATATAGACTAGCTGATTATTTTCACCCCTCTCTTGTGACTTTGCCGGCATACTCCATATGCTGACCTACACGGCTGCAACGTATCATGTTGCAGAGTATTTTTCCGACCAGGAGTGAGGACACGTTCTATGCTCAGTGAGATGCCCTTGGAGTCGGATGGACTCATCTACCTTCGACGCTTCCGCAAGATTTAGATATTCTCATGAGTTGGCCTTTGGCCACTTTATTGTAATTTTTATCGTAATAAAGAACTCGATATGAGATTTCGATTAATATAATGCTGTGTGATTTACCTTTGATATATACATTGATGTACCGTGTGTGTACCAGCATGATCTTGGGATGGTACGGAAACACCGGAGACTTGACCTTCCGGGTCGGGTCGTTACATAAGCATGACACACTCAGTCTTCCTTGCATAGATATGTGAAATGAAGAATACCCTAGTGCCAAACCAAGGAATGAAATCATACTTTCTCTCGCTTCAACTTTTCAATTTTCACTCAATACTTGAGTGTGAGCTTTGTCTTTAGCACTTAGGATGACAAAGGGAATGATGGTTGAGGTTTACAAGGGGAGAAAAGAAGGCATCACTACTAAGAAACCCCCTATAGGTAGCCACTTAGTAGTGGGGAGAGTTACTTAAAACACACTATTGCTAATAAGTAGTAGCGTGGATGTGCTACTGGTAGGTCATAGTAGTAGCACGGTCATAGACGGCCCACGCTACTACTAAGTGGTCACTTACATGCCCCCGTGACAGGTCATAATAGTAGCGCAGGTTGTAGAACCTGCTCTACTAATAATTTTATAGCTATAGCGGGGGTGTGCCACACCGCACCACTAATAAGGATAGACAGATCAGTTGGCGGGCCCCACTTAGCAGTAGTGTTGTAGCCCGAGGCCACGCTAGAGCTATTGTCCTTAGTAGTACCACAACCACATTGCCCCGTGCCACTACTAAGTCCACTTATTACCAGATCATCCACCGTCCCCATCCCACCTCTCTAAATGCTCACATTGCACATCCGTCCCGTCCCCGTGCTAGATCTGCCTGCCTTTGCCGCTGTTCCAACGTACACGACCTTCCTTCCGAGGTAAGTCTCCTCCCTCTTCCCTCCTTCCCCCCTTCTATAGCAGGAACCTGGTGGTAACTCTCTGGAGCACCGTTGTGGGCTACACCCAGTTCACGGGACGGATCGTGATGAGTTCACGGGACGGATCGTGATTGGATCGCGGGACGGATCGTGATGAGATTGCGGGACGCTCAGCGATTTGGATCGTGAAGACGTTCGACTACACCAACCGTGTTTCTTAACGCTTCCCTCTTAGTGATCTACAAGGGTATGTAGATCCACTCTCCCTCTCATAGATGCTCATCACCATGGATAGATCTTGCGTGTGCGTAGGAAATTTTTTGTTTCCCATGCAAGTTCCCCAACAACATGTCCATAGTAAGGCCTATGATTGGGACACAATGCGCGACGAGGATCTGGGACAATGCATCCAAGCATTTGTGATGGCCATTGCAAAGAATGTGCTCGCTGATGAGGCCCAAAGTGACACAGCGCCATAGGGGGCGCCACCGCCGGGAGAGGACGGTTCTACACACACCATCTTTTATTGGGAGGAGGCAGATGATGACTGTCAACATATCATCAGGGAGGCTACTGATGAAGTCTATGCCTGCCAGAGGTGCTTGTGGTTCTGGCTCGGCCCGCCTCCGCTTGTTGGCAACCTCATCCTCCACCTCCGGAGTATCGGCGGCGACGACACTTTTTGACATGAGTAGAGTAGTGGGAGGATATCGATTATGTAGTTAGATTAGGGCAGAAGAGTAGTGCATTGGTAATTAGAAGTTACTAGGTAGGAAAAGATTTAATATATTCAAAAATGAAATCCCAATTGGTTGCTGAAATACTACACAATTACTTTGAAATTGCTACACAAGCCACCATGCAGATACTAGAAAGAACACTTCCTTCAAAGAAAGTCTAGACGGATGATGTCATCGGGGAAGTTAGCATTTATCGTATGGCTAGGCTCTTTTAGGTGCAGTGTAATTTTAGTGTCAACTTTCAGTACATAAAACTTAGAAATTTTTGCCCAAAGGCTCGCTTCAAAATAGGAGTGACAATCTTCATCAAGTTTTACAGAAAGAACGATTGTAAATCCATGGTTTGTGCTTAATATGAAATCCATGGACTCTTCAGTTATGTAAAGGCCAAGATTTAACACTACAATTTTTGTTGCAATTGATAAGATTGTTAAAGAATAGGGTAACATGCTAATATGGGAATAGTTAAAAGAACAACACATCAGTTGATACGAAAGGACAAAAAATATAAATAAATAGATAGTGTAATCATGTTGTCATGCAAGTATATATATGAGAGTAAACGAAAGAACAATACAACATTAATTTGCCTAATATAGAAGAAGAAGAAAATCACCTTTGACGTATATGATGCACGTGGCACCTTTTATCAAAATGTAGCAATATATAGTATAGGTTCAGAAAAAGTATATGCCATGCCAACCCAAGTAGTGTGAGATTGAACATACCATGCACTTCATGAAGTCGTCTGGTACAATTAGATGGAACTCCTTGGCTGTCTGGCCAATGCCGCATAGCCCCATTGTGTCCTTGTACTTACACTATATGAATGAAAAACCTCAAATCAGCAAGAAGGAACATTGTTTAGAAAAGGAGGATAACCCCCGGATCTAGAAGAACATGCATCCACTGCGATTTCGGCTCGGTGATTAAAAGGGACAGATGAACTAGGATAATAGATGAGCAGAATATTGACGCAGATTATAGTTACCCGGTTCTCCTTGGGCAAAAACTAGTACCGAAGATTCCCCAACTAGGGGAGCTCGGTCGACAACGAGCAGCGTCAAGAAAGTTAGTGTCGATAGGCTGCAGTAAGCGGCAGTGGTAAAATGTGGTGGTATTTGGTGGTAGTCGATGGCAGCGACATACGTTGATCTAAGTGGTTGCCATGGGGATAGGCGGTGACATGCAAAATTGCCGAGGAGTGTAGGTTCTACTCGGGAGGGGGAGGGTGAGGGGGGTGAAGGTTTTATGATGCGTGGGTGCTCAGGGTTTTCTATCCTAGAATGATGTACTTGCGAGGCAACACTTCGTAGACCTAACCGTGTGTGTTAAAGAGTAAATATCACCCCAGAATAATATGCTTCGAATGCAATGATTTACTGATAAATATAAAATATCACTCTAAAAAAATAGCACTCTGTCAGTGCACTAGAGTTTTTGGGCCATCTAGTGCCCCTTTACTCGTGCACGGGCAGTAGTAGCCGCCCCGATGGCAAGACCCAGTGAAGACTTATCAAGCACCATCACAGAAGACTCAAGACTACCGGCAAGACCTTGCTGGGAGGGCCGTAGAGCCTCCATGCCCCCGGCAAGGCAAGGTCCCGGCAAGGCAAGGCCCCGGCAAGCACCGCCAGCACACATGACAGGTGTCGATCCACCTGGACACGTGTCGCGGCGTCGACGTTGGAGGGAGCTAAGCGGTACTGATGGGACGGGCCCCCGTCTTGTTCCACTGACAGACTGAGGCCCCTGACGGTGCATTTAATGCTATTGTCCTACTCCATCAGGGTTAGGTATGATAGCACTGTGCATCCCGTGTGCACACTGTTCACCACTGTTGGGATTCCCTTAAGTATAAAAGGAGACCCAGGACGTTACAGAGAAGGACTTTTGGAATTTTTGGCTTTGGGGCTTTTGGACAGTTAGGTAGTTAGACAACCAGAGCCTGACAGTTAGACAACTGGAGGTTCCCAAGCTCACGTAGCAACCATTCATGGCGCTCCTGTAGCTTGAACCCTAGAACATGATCAATATAACCAAGCAGGAGTAGGGTTTTACGCATCCGTGCGGCTCGAACCTGGGTAAAAACTCCCCATGCGCAGCTCACTAGACTGGCTCTTTGTGCCAACTCGCCCCCCGCCGAATCGAAAGGGGCCCCTGCGGTCCCATAGGTGTTCGTTCCCATGACATCTTTGGCACGCCAGGTAAGGGGAGCATGAGTCGTGCGAACTCATTCGGGTGACCTCCGCCGCAGCTTCATCATCGCCATGGCCCCCAAGAAGAAGGACCTGATAGCAGTTGGCCCATCCACGTCCGCCATTCCTGTGTCTGCGCAGACAGGAGACGACATAGACGCGCGTGGAGGAGGAGGAGGCGGAGGTTCGAAATTCCGCGGTGCTCCGGTGACCAAGGCTAAGCGGGTGGCGACGCTCGCCGCGGTGACGCTCATGGCGGAGGTGGGAACCCCCGTGCCCTGGGTCTCGGGACGGAGCAGTACTGCCTGCAGGTGGTACGGCAAACTCTGGGGTGGAAGAGTGTCTTCTAGGGCACCCATGCCGGCGCCTACACCGCGACCTTCTCAGGATGCGTGTGGGGAGCCATGCCACGACGTGCGCAGTTCTCAGCGTCCCCACGGAAAAGCTCTAGCGCATCATTCCCAAGATGCGTGGGACCAGCATGCAAGTGGGAGTGGCATGCCGACGCGGGACCGCGGAGGTGCTCTTTCTAACACAGTTAGGAGTCAGAGCACCTCGCGTTCCTTGCGCCGCTCGATGCCGTCCATAGTGGAGGAAGCGATGGCGCAAGCGCAGCTACTCCTGAAAAAACTTCCCTCCTGCTGTGGAGAAGCTCGACGAATGGAGAGCCACCATTCGGAGCCTCCTTAGCCTCGCAAACAAGCTTTGGCCCACAGAGCCGCCTCAGGCCAGTGGTGAAGTGCCTGGAGTCGGCGCGACCTCGGCGCACTCTCCTCGGCGACAGCATCGTCGGTCGCCGACCCGACGGACCGACGCCCATGACGGTTACTCAACAGCGTCGTCTGACCCACGGACGCACCATGATCAGCGTCATGTTCTTCGGGAACGTGGCAAGGAGGACACTCGAACCGTAATCGAGCGGCGACGGGAAGCGCGCCTCTAGTCGGACACGCACGTGGGACGCACTGTAGACAAGTCCGCGCCGGGGTACCCTGTCAGCCTACCTGACAAGGTAGGTTGTCCAGCGTTTACCCCTGAGCTGCGGCAAGTCTAGTGGCCCAACACCCGCATGTTCAAACCGAAAGTCCCGAAGAAGTACGACGGCAAGACCCATCCGTCAGAGTTCCTAAGCGTCTACACCATTGCGGTGCAGGCTACCGGGGGCCGCGACGACAAGATATTGGCCAACTACTTCCCATTGGTGCTTAAGCCCAACATTAGGTCATGGTTGATGCACTTCCCGGAGAGATCCATCGCCTCCTGGGCGGACCTGTGTCACGAGTTCTTTGGCGCCTTCACCGGGGGTCATCAAGCTCCTCGCCAGGAGAGCGATCTGCACATCATCCCCCAAAAGGAAGGCGAAACTCTATGCAAGTACATCCAGAGGTTCAGTTGCGTGTACCACAACATCCTAGACGTTCACCCTGTCGCTGTTATCAGCACGTTCCATCATAACATGCATAACCGCAGGATGTGGGAAGAGCTAGCGATGAACAAAGTCAGGGACATCGCCGAGCTTTACGCTTTGGAAGACAAGTGCGCTCGGGCTGAAGAAGGGAGAAGACTCCCCAGCGAAGATGCCAGTGCGAAGGTCGACTCTAAGGACGAAGACACCACTGCTCCAGCAAAGAAGGGCCAGCGGTGGAACAAGAAGCGCAAGGGCAAGACCGCGCTCTCCGTAGAGGCATCCGACAACCCCGACGCTGCTAAGAAAGGCAAGGTCGATGACCCCGGCAACGATGTTGCCGGGTGTGCCTCCTGCCATGCCCTGGCGGCCGCCGACAAACCAGATGACTTTGGCAAGCAGTATTGCAAGATCCATCACACAAAAGGCCACGACCTCCAAGACTGCTGGCAAGTTGAGCAGCTTGCCGAGAAGCAGACGGCCGAATATGAGAGGCATGACAAGGAGAAAGGGAAGGATGGTGTTGAGAGGTCCGGCAAGAAGCGTGCTGGCTGAGGAGGCCGCCGCGGCAAGCCCAAGCAACAGAAGGATCGACCCGCCCGTGTCCGCGACAAGCAAGAAGGAGATGATGATGATGTCAAAGAGGACGACGAGTCCAGTGATCATGAGTTTCAAAAGGCCACAAAGATGATGTGCATAGAAGGAGGAGCCTCGTCGCATTCCTCTCACCGCCAACTTAAACAGTGGGCGCGCGAGGTTAATGCGACAGAGCCCTCTATCGGCGCGCAGAAACCTCTAAAATGGTCTCACACTCCTATCATCTTCGACGCCAAGGATCACCCTGATCGCATAACCACGATCAGGTGCCTGCCGTTGTTGGTCACACCAACAATCCGCAACCTCAAGGTGACGAAGATGTTAGTCGACAGTGGGGCCAGCCTAAACCTGATCTTCCCCGATGTCATTCGGAGGCTGCAAATTCTTGACGAGGATCTCGAGCCGACAGGCACCTTCCAAGGGGTCAATTCGGGAAGGACTCAGACGGCATTCTTGGGTGTTGATCCATTGCCATACAACGGAATTCTCGGGCGTCCGTCACTGGCCAAATTCATGGCGGCTACCCACTTCGCTTACAACATGCTGAAGATGCCCGGACCAATGAGCGTCATTACCATCCACTCCGACAAGAAGAGCGCACTTATCTATCCCGACCAACTCTACCGGGGCGCTGTCGCAGCACCTGCCAGTAAGGCACTTGCTCCTGGCACTGAAGCTCCCGAGGGGAAGAAGATCGACAAAGCCTCTGGCGCACATTCCGGCAAGCGCACCTCTTCGGAGTGTTGCGCTACTGTTGATGATGTGCTAGAGAGCTCCACCGGCAAGAGCAAGAAGTCCAAGGTAGCTCCACCAGAGACCAAGAAGGTTCCCGCCAAGGAAGATGGCACGGGGGAACTTTCACCATAAGTTCCACCCCTGACGACAAATAGGAAAGCATGCTCGTCGCCTTCCTGCGCGCGAATGTAGATGTGTTTGCATGGCAACTATCTGATATCCCCGGTGTTCCCAGGAAGGTGATTGAGCACCACCTTGCTGTCTGTCCACACGTGCGGCCCATCAAGCAGAAGGTACAGAAGCAAGCTTTGGAGCGGCAACAATTTATTGCCAAAGAAATCAAGAAGTTAGAGGTAGATGGTATGATCAGAGGAGTACTCCACCCTACGTGGTTGGCCAATCCAGTCGTAGTGTGCAAGGCGAATGGGAAGTGAAGGCTATGGATTGATTTCACACACATCAACAAGGCCTGCCCCAAACATCCTTTCCCTTGTCGCGCATCGACCAGATTGTGGACTCCACCGCCGGCTGCGACTTGTTGTCTTTCCTTGACGCCTATTTGAGGGATCACTAGAAGAGTGTGCAGAGGAGGGGGGGGGGTGAATAGACTATTAGCAGAAATTTAAAACCTAACCTTTTCCCAAGTTAATTGGTTGGCAGATTTTAACAATTTTAACAAAGCTAGCAAGTCTAACAGCCCTACACATGCATGTCAACAAATATGGCCGCGGAAAGTAAAGACATTGCATATGAAGTAAGTGTTGAGATAGGTAGATCAAACGCAGTTGTAGACACGATGATTTTTCCCATGGTTCCGATAGGTGGTGCCATTGTACATCCACGTTTATGGAGTCTTCAACCCACGGAGGGTAATGTTCGCGAGAGTCCACGAAGGGCTCCACCCAAAAGGGTACACAAAGTAGCAACCTCGACTATTCCATAATGGCTTCCGTCCACGAAGGACTAGCCTCACTATGGGTAGATCTTCACGAAGTAGGCGATCTCCTTGCCCTTACAAACTTCTTGGTTCACTCCACAACACAAAGTAGGAGGCTCCCAAGCGACACCTAACCAATCTAGGAGGCACCACCCTCCAAAAGGTAATAGGCTCGGTAATGACGATGAACTCCTTGCTCTTGTGCTTCAAGATGATAGACTCCTCAGTACCCAATCACTCTCTCACAAATTTGGCATGGTGGAAGAGATGGGATTGGTGGAAAGCTACTTGGGGAGGCTAGAGATCAAGATCCATATGATTGGAGTGGAAGATCTTGATCTCAACACAAGGGTAGGTGGTTCTCTCTTAGAAAATCTGATAGGATAGGTATGGAATAGTTCTGAGTGCTTCTCTTTCGAGTAGGTGGTGGTGAAGGGGTATATATAGGCATCCCCAAAAATACAACCGTTACACACAAAATGACCAACTCGGTGACACCTATGTGTTAATCTCGGTGGTACCGAAGTGACCAAAGGGTGGCAACTTTTGAATCTCGGTAAAGCCGATATAGGAAACTCGGTTGCAGCGATAAGGTGACCAACGGTTAGATTTCCAATCTCAGGCCGATCCAACATTCTCGGTGGGACCGAAAAAGTGAATTTGCATAATAGAAAGTTGGCAACCTAAACTCAGTGGCACCGGTATGGAATCGGTTGTACCTAAGTGGCTAGGGTTTGATAATGTCTGTCTAGGTTCTAGAATCGGTGGCACCAAAGTGGGAAAGTTGGTTGCACCGATTTTGAATGGTAGGTATAGAACAAACTTGTGCGACTATCACTTGTGCACGTTTGAGCATATTGTTCACCAACAAAACCTTACCCCCTTTTAATAGTATTGACTTTCCTATGGACTCAAAGTGATTTCTCACAAATATAAAATGTAGAGTCCTCTTGCTTGAAGCTTTTCCAACCTATTTCCTTGCATCTTGGGGTATGTCCACAATCTCCTTTTGCCAGACCTCTCTATAGACTGTATCTGAAATACACTAGGTAAAAATATCAGTCCAAGAGACAATGTATGTTGTCATGAATTATCAAAACCACCAAGGGAGCATGTTGTGCTTTCAATCTCCCCCTTTTTGGTAATTGATGACAACATACAATCAAAGCTTCAAATAAAGATATGTATGGTTATACTGAGACTTTGAGAGACACATGACTTAGACTTGCTCCCCCTAAGTGTGTGCAGTCCTTTAAAGGATAGTTGCTTTTGAATGCATAAACACACATAAGGTAGAAGGGATATAACAGGTCATGTGTATCTTGGCTATATGCATCAAATATACATGAATGAGATGTATCTTTTTTTAAGACATCACTCTTGCAAATAATATGTGCAAGAAGCAAGAGATCATCTTGACCAAGGATATGATGAATATACTTACCTTGAGTTCTTGAGTATCTTGGTAATAGAAACACACTTGAGAAAACAATGTTATGAAACACAAGAGTATTCTACCAAACAACAAGTCAATAGAACTCAAAATTGCCAAGATATGAAGGACATATAGAAAATAGTATTCATTAGAATTGATATGTCTCCAAGATCATTTAGAATTTTCTCACCGTAGATATGAAAATAGATTATCCTCTCCCCCTGAATCTTAGCATATAGATATTAGGATTGGATAAGGTGAGAAAGGTCAAAAATATCTTCTCCCCTTTTTGATAACGATATGAGAAGGCTCTCCCCCTTGATCATATCTCCCCTTTTGCATAAGCATGTATCACCTTTAGCATGAAGCTTTGGATATCTACCCTTTAGCTTGAAGCTTTGGTCTTCTCCCCCTTTGGCATTGATTTCCAAAAAGGTCAAAAACAGGGATAGATACAGGGATCATTGACTGAGAAGGGATCCTTGAGAACAAGGGTCATAGAAATGTAGGATTCATAGAAATGAAAATTTAGAGAGGCATTGAAACTGATATGTTCTTCTCCTCCTTGCTTCATTGAAGATAGGGATCCTTGAAGAAAGAAATTCTCTCCTTAAAATTAACTTTAGTTCTTCTCCCCCTGAGTAATACAATTTTTTAAAATAATAATAGGGGATCATCGAAGTATCAGAAAGATCACAAGAAAGATCACTAAGAAAACACAATTGCAAAGACGAATTCAAAAGAGACAGAGTGAAAATCGGTGACGCCGAGATATCTAAGTCGGCGACTCCGAAGGAGAAACCAATTTTGTGTTTTTCACAGAGTCAAGAGAAAGAGTTTCAATGAAATGTAAAGTTTTTACAATGGACATCAGCTAGAGAAGATTGGAGTAGTTATGAGAAATCATGCAATAGAGAGCGAACCACACTAGTTTCTTAACTAGATGATGGACGGTGACTAGGTCACCTATATTAGAGTATATTGACTTAGGAGCCAAGCAAGAATACTTGATCATAGGTCATACTCTACGTTAAGCCTAGAATGGGGTTACCATTTTTTGATTAAGTGTTTTAATGTTTTCATATCGCTTGAGTTGCTTTAGCTCATTTCTTGGAGTAAAGCCTTTTCAAGGACATGAGTACATACCTTTGAGTGATGTTGATGACATAGCTTGTAGATGAACTTGTTGAGGATGCTCAAGGTTGATGAAGATCATCTTGAGTTTTGAGCAATCCTTCTTGTTCTAGTACACTGGTTACCTACAAATATTAGTCATGCAAGGAAGAACAATAGATATATCCCATTGACATGATACCAATTGAAAGTGTGCAATTTTCATCAAGTATATGTCAAGGATATGGTTGAGTGGCCTTCTTCCTTCCATCATCAAGAGGGGTTGTGGATACTTGGTAATGACAAGATTGCTTATGATTGGAGTTGATGGAAATCTTGTGGAATGAAGTTCTTCCAAGTACCTACAAGAGATTAGATGCAATACAAGGGAGCATAGAATTCCATGGCAAAAGATGAAATGTTAAGACACATGGAAATATGAAGAAAGCTCATGCCCTTGCATGCAACCGAGTGAGTCTAGATCAAGTTTGAAGCATCGATGATGTTCAACTCACTCCTTAAGTGACAAAATGTCTTCTCATCAAGTGGCTTAGTAAAGATATCTTCCAATTGATTGTTAGTGCGAACAAGCTTAAGATTAATATCTCCTTTGGCAACATGGTCACAAATGAAATGATGTCGAACTTGAATATGCTTAGTTCGAGAATGTTGCACAGGATTATGACCAATTTTCATAGCACTTTCATTGTCACAAAGTAATGGAACATTTTTAACATGAATTCCATAATCCTTAAGTGTTTGTGTCATCCATAGTAATTGCACACAACAAGATCCAGCAGCAATGTACTCAGCTTCGATAGTTGATATAGATACCGAGTTTTGTTTCTTAGAGGACCAAGATACAAGAGATCTACCCAAAATTGACAAGTACCTGAGGTAGATTTTCTATCAACCTTGTCACCGGCATAGTCCAAATCGAAATAGCCAACAAGGTCAAAGGAAGATCCCTTGGGATACCAAATGCCAAAACTTGGCGTTTGTATCAAGTATCTCACAATGCGTTTTACAGCTAAAAGATGACATTCTTTCGGTGCAGCTTGATATCTAGCACACATGCAAACACTAAGCATAATATTGGGACGAGATGCACATATATATAATAGTGAACCAATCATAGATCGATAAACTTTCTGATCAACCGGCTCATCCTCTTTGGTAAGATCAACATGTCCACTAGTAGGCATAGGGGTTTTCATACCTTTGCACTCATGCATGTTGAACTTTTCGATCAAGTCCTTGGTATACTTAGTTTGACAAATGAAAGTTCCTTCTTTTGATTGCTTCTAGGACATCAACCTTCCAAATCTTTCACCAAATTGAGGGTTAGTTGAACCAAAGATAATATCATCCACATAAATTTGGCACACAAATAATTCACCATTAACTCTCTTAGTGAATAAGGTTGCAACAATTTTACCAATTTCAAAACCTTTTTCGATAAGAAACTTCGTTAAACATTTGTACCAAGCACGAGGGGCTTGCTTAATACCATAAAGAGCTTTATGAAGTTTGTAAGCATGATTAGGTTTCTTAGGATTCACAAAGCCAGGCGGTTGTTTAACATAAACCTCTTCTTCAATTTCACCTTTAAAAAATGCACTTTTAATATCCATTTGATAAAGCATGATATCATGGTGATTGGCATAAGAAAGAAGAATGCGAATAGCTTCAAGTCTTACGACGGGGGCGTAGGTCTCACCGTAGTCCATACCTTCGACTTGCGTTTATCCTTGGGCTACGAGGCAAGCCTTGTTGTGCATGACTTGACCGTCTTCGTCTTGCTTATTCCGAAATACCCATTTGGTTCTGATGATGTTGTGTTTATCCTCGGGCTTCTCCATGAGTGTCCACACTTCGTTCCTTTCAAAATTGTGAAGCTCTTCATGCATAGCATTCACCCAATCCGAGTCTTTAAGAGCTTGTTCTACCTTCAAGGGATCAATGCTACAGATGAAAGAATAATGCTCACAGAAGTTTGCTAGACTAGTTTTAGAGCGAGTGATCCTCCCTGTTTTTATATCACCAAAGATTTGGTTTAGGGGATGGTTCTTGGTCACTTGTGCTCGAACTCGGGTCAGCTTCCAATTGTTGGTTGGTGGAGCTTCTTCTTCATCATCATCTCCTTCATCTTCGTTGTCGTTGAAGGTGTCGTTCCCTTGAGGTGGTGGTGAAGGAGGTTGTGGTGGATATTCATGATGCACTTCCTCCTCTTCATCATCTTTCCGTGTAGCTCTTGTGGATGCCTCCATATCATGTTGTGATTCACCTTGTCGTGAAGTAGGGGCTTCCACCTGAGTTGATGAAGTACTATCCTTCACCTCCATAGGATGAATCTTGCCCGATGGGTAAATCTAGGATAGCTTCCGAAGGATTCTTATCACCTACATCATTTGGCAATTGTTTGATTTGCGAACCATTAGATTCATCATACTTCACATCTACCGTATCTTCAACTTTTTGAGTGAAGTTGTTGTAGACACGGTAAGTGTGAGAGTTCGATTCATAACCAAGTAGGAATCCTTCATGAGATTTAGGAGCAAATTTAGTATGACGATGCTTATCAAGAATGTAGCACTTGGAGCCGAATACCCGAAAGTATCCAACTTGGGGTTTGTTACCGGTGAGTAGCTCGTATTCCGTTTACCGAGAAGCTTGTGCAAGTAAAGTCGGTTTGTGGCATGACATGCTGTTTCCACGGCTTCTGCTCAAAAGTGCTTTGGCGTCTTGTATTCGTCAAGCATCGTTCTTGCCATCTCAATGAGTGTCCGATTCTTCCTCTCAACAACTCCATTTTGTTGAGGCGTGTACGTGGCCGAGAACTCATGTGAGACACCTTCTTATTCAAGAAAGGTATCCACATGGGTGTTCTTGAACTCAGATCCATTATCGCTCCGAACCTTCTTGATCTTCACTTCAAACTGATTTTGCGCTTTGCGAGCGAAGTTCTTGAAGATCTTTTGAACCTGTGACTTATCATCAAGAAAGAATACCCACGTAAATCTGGAAAAATCATCAACTATAACTGGAGCATAGGAATTTCCGCCGAGATTCTTGTAAGCATTGGGATCGAAAAGATCCATGTGAAGTAACTCGAGTGGTCTCCTAGTAGTCATGATATTCTTAACAGGATGACTTCCACCTACTTGTTTTCCAGCTTGACAGGCACTACAAAGTCTATCTTTGTCAAAGATAACATCTTTAACACCAAGTATATGATCACCTCTGATAAGTTTGTCTAAATTACGCATACCAACATGTCCTAATCTTCTACACCAAAGCCAACCTTTAGAAGATTTAGCAATTAAACAAGTGCAAGGCTTGGATCTTTTAGTGAAATCGACAATGTATAGATCACCTCTAAGGATACCGGTAAAGACAATTTTATGATTATCTTGACGAAACACTTGGCAATCTACTTTCCTGAATAGAATATTGAAACCGAAATCAGCAAGTCTAGACACGGAAAGAAGATTGTAACCAAGGGATTCAACAAGCATAACATTTTGAATAGAGCTATCATGGGATATGGCCACCTTACCAAGGCCGAGTACCTTACCCTTAGAGTTGTCTCCAAAGGTCACGTACCGTCGAGGACCTTGATTAGGCGTGATTTCTTGGAACATGTCTTTATCACCAGTCATATGATCCGTACATCTGTTGTCGAGAATCCACTCTTTACCTCCGGACATGTAATCCTTAAGGTTTGCCATAAGACTCAGATGCTTCTCTTCTCATACTCGATGTCAAACAACTCATCTTTCATAATAGCCATGTTTCACATTGTCATCATCAAGTGGGAAATCCTCGTCATAAAGAACAAGAGATTCGTTAAAATAGTGATCATGACAATGTTCAAGTTTATGAGTGCTAATTGCTTCAAAGATAATGTTGTTGATAGTGGTGACATCTCCTTTAGCACGCATAAGATCACGGAGTTCAAATATGCATTTATCAAAGTTTGGATCACTAGGCTTCATTTTGTGAAAAGTAATAGCTTTATGAAGAATTTCATCTAGATTCCCTAAGGAAAGTTTTGGATATCGTTTCTCCAAATCAGTCCATAAGGTATAAGCACATGCAAAGTTCTTCATTTGAGAAAGCATGAATCTTGGTAAACCTCTAACAATAAGATTGACAGTTCTTAGGTTACCAATCATGTTAATTTCCTCTTCGTGTGTGGGATGCAATGGATCAATAGGAGACTCATAGGGGAGCATAACATATTTTCTAAATTGAAATTCATTAAATAGATCAAGCATCACAAACTTCCATTGACTATAGTACTCTCCATCAAGAATGGTCACTCTACAACTCAAACTCCCTATACTCGACACATCCATCTTCCTCCTCGGTGATTAAACCGAAGTAATGGAGACCAAAGCTTTGATACCAATTGAGGGATCACTAGAAGAGTGTCTAGAGGGGGGGGGTGAATAGACTATTAGCAGAAATTTAAAACCTAACCTTTTCCCAAGTTAATTGGTTGGCAGATTTTAACAGTTTTAACAAAGCTAGCAAGTCTAACAGCCCTACACATGCATGTCAACAAATATGGCAGCGGAAAGTAAAGACATTGCATATGAAGTAAGTGTTGCGATAGGTAGATCAAACGCAGTTGTAGACACGATGATTTTTCCCGTGGTTCCGATAGGTGGTGCCATCGTACATCCACGTTTATGGAGTCTTCAACCCACGGAGGGTAACGGTCACGAGAGTTCACGAAGGGCTCCACCCAAAAGGGTCCATGAAGTAGCAACCTTGACTATTCCATAACGGCTTCCGTCCACGAATGACTAGCCTCACTATGGGTAGATCTTTACGAAGTAGGCGATCTCCTTGCCCTTACAAACTTCTTGGTTCACTCCACAACACGAAGTAGGAGGCTCCCAAGTGACACCTAACGAATCTAGGAGGCACCACCCTCCAAAAGGTAATAGGCTCAGTAATGATGATGAACTCCTTGCTCTTGTGCTTCAAGATGATAGACTCCTCAACACCTAATCACTCTCTCACAGATTTGGCATGGTGGAAGAGATGGGATTGGTGGAAAGCTACTTGGGGAGGCTAGAGATCAAGATCCATATGATTGGAGTGGAAGATCTTGACCTCAACAGAAGGGTAGGTGGTTATCTCTCAGAAAATCTGATAGGATAGGTATGGAATAGTTCTGAGTGCTTCTCTTTAGAGTAGGTGGTGGTGAAGGGGTATATATAGGCATCCCCAAAAATCCAACCGTTACACACAAAATGGCCAACTCGGTGACACCGATGTGTTAATCTCGGTGGTACCAAAGTGACCAAAAGGTGGCAACTTTTGAATCTCGGTAAAGCCGATATAGGAAACTCGGTTTCAGCGATAAGGTGACCAACGGTCAGATTTCCAATCTCGGTGACGCCGATCCAACATTCTCGGTGGGACCGAAAAATTGAATTTGCGTAACAGAAAGTTGGCAACCTAAACTCGCGGTATGGAATCGGTTGCAGTGAAGTGGCTAGGGTTTGGCAGTGTCTGTCTAGGTTCTGGAATTGGTGACACCAAAGTGGGAAAGTTGGTTGCACCGATTTTGAGTGGTAGGTATAGAACATACTTTGGTGGGAGAGTTTGTGGATGTTTTTGGCGACTATCACTTGTGAACGTTTGAGCATATTGTTCACCAACAAAATCTTACCCCTTTTTAATACTATTGGCTTTCCTATGGGCTCAAAGTGATTTCTCACAAATATAAAATGTAGAGTCCTCTTGCTTGAAGCTTGGCCAACCTATTTCCTTGCATCTTGGGGTATGTCCACAATCTCCTTTTGCCGGACCTCTCTATAGACTGTATCTGAAATACACTAGGTAAAAATATCAGTCCAAGAGACAATATATGTTTTCATGAATTATCAAAACCACCAAGGGAGCATGTTGTGCTTTCACTATTCCGGTTATCATCAGATCTTTATGGCCAAGGAAGACGAAGAGAAGACCGCGTTTATCACCCCATGTGATACATACTGCTTTTTGCGTATGCCTTTCGGGTTGAAAAGTGTTGGTTCTACCTTTGTGAGAGAAGTCCAGATTGGTTTTGAACCCCAGCTGCCTAGAAATATGGAGGCCTATAGGGATGACATAGTGGTTAAAACCAAGGACAAGGCCACGCTCATAGCGCACCTAGAAGAGACGTTCGCCAATCTGTGCAAGATCAACATGAAGCTCAACCCTGAGAAATGTGTTTTCAGCGTCCCATCTGGCAAGCTTCTCGGGTTCTTTGTGTCTCGACGCGGAATCGAAGCGAATCCCGACAAGATCAAAGCAATTGAGCAGATTGAGGCACCAAGACGAGTCAAGGACGTGCGACGCCTTGCCGATTGTGTTGCTGCTCTGAGTAGATTCATCTCAAAATCTACCGAACGCGTCCTGCCCTTTTTCAAAACCTTGAAGAAGGCAGGTCCAAAGAAATGGACTCCGGAAGCGGAGGCGGCGCTGCAGGATTTGAAGAAGTACCTTTCCTCTCCGCCGGTCCTAGTCACGCCAAAACCACAAGAGTTGTTGCTGCTGTACTTGGAGGCAACGAATCAAGTGATGAGTGTTGTGCTAGTGGATGAAAGAGAGGTTGACAAAGAAGCAGCGACAACGGCAGGGACGCCAAGCGACGAGCCAAGGCATTCCCCGATAGGATCTGGTGCCGGCAAGGAAGGATCTGCGCAGTGGAAAGAGATAATTCAGAAGAAGAAAGTGGTGCAGCGACCAGTCTATTTTGTCAGCTCCTTGTTGTAGGGGGCTAGATCAATGTATTCTGGCATGCAAAAATTGCTCTTCGGCCTTCTTATGACCTCGAGGAAGCTTTGCCATTGCTTCCAAGCACATGAGATCACCGTTGTCACCCACTTCCCGCTACAGCGGATATTGAGGAACCCAGAAGCTACCGGCAGGATTGTGGAGTGGGATCTGGAACTATCAAGCTTTGGTATTAAGTTTGAAAGCACTTAGACCATTCAGAGCAGGGCCTTGGTGGAGTTCATTGCATAATGGACCCCAACGCCCGATGAAGAGATTCCAGAGTCAACTCTCCCCGACATGGAGGCTGATCGAGAATGGATCATGTATTTTGATAGAGCTTTCTCGCTGCAAGGCGCTAGTGCCAGAGTGCTGCTTGTTGTACCCACCGGAGAGCACCTTAGATATGTGATCCAGATGCACTTTCCCTGGGAGATATCAACAAACAACACTGCTGAGTATGAAGGACTGCTTGCCGGTTTCAGGATTGCGGCAAACCTTGGGTTCAAGAAACTTATTGTCAGGGGTGATTCTCAACTTGTCGTCAGGCAAGTGAACAAAGATTACCAGAGTCCATTGATGGAAGCTTATGTAGATGAAGTGAGGAAGTTGGAACAGCGTTTTGATGGCCTACAAATGGAGCACGTTCCACGTGCAGAGAACAATGTTGCGGATGGCCTATCAAAATGTGCTACCCTTAAGTTACCTGTGGAACCAGGGACTTTCGTGCTCCGACTAACTCAACCCTCCATGACACCATCAACTAGACAAGATAAGAGAAGGAAGTTAAGTTCTGGCAAGTATTTCCTTATAGAGCTCCCTTAAGCCGCTGGCGAGAAAATTGCCCAAGAGAACGACAGAGGATACGCCTTTAGTCCTTGTTGTCGAGCCCCAGGCTCCAGCATGGGCACATCATCTTGTCCAATTCCTTCAGACAGGAGAACTCCCCAAGGAGCAAGAGGAAGCAGATAAAGTAGATCGCCGGTCTCATATGTACCAGTTCATGGACAACATCCTGTACCGAAAAAGACCGAACGGCGTGAAACTCAAGTGCATTTCTCGAGAGGATGGACTGGAGCTGTTGGCAGAGATACAGAGAGGTATATGTGGCTCCCACATAGGATCAAGAGCACTTGTCGGAAAGTCATCCCGGCAAGGTTTCTTTTGGCCCACTGCCCTCCAGGATGAAACCGCGTTAGTAACCAAGTGTGAAGCATGCTAGTTTCATTCGAAGAAACTACATCAACCAACTCAAGCACTTCAAACAATCCCTCTCTCCTGGCCATTTTCGGTCTGGGGCTCAACATCTTAGGCCCATTTCCCCGTGCTGCCGGGGGCTTTGAGTACTTGTATGTGGCGATCGACAAGTTCACAAAGTTGCCGGAAGTGGATGCAATGAGGAAGGTGACAGCACAGTCTGCCGTCAAATTCTTTAAGGGACTAGTTTGCCGCTTTGGTGTTACCAACAGGATCATCACTGATAATGGCACACATTTCATGAGCCGCACATTCATGCAGTATGTCCAAGACCTTGGTAGCAAAATCTATTTTGCTTACGTTGCCCACCCGAGGAGCAACGGCCAAGCAAAGAGGGATAATGTTGAAGTGTTGCGAGGTCTCAAGACAAGAAATTTTGATAGGCTGCACAAGTGCGGAAGGAACTGGATTGATGAGTTGTTGGTGGTTCTTTGGTCAATCAGGACGACACCAAATCGAGCTACCGGCCAGACACCCTTCTCCCTTGTCTATGGGGCGGAGGCAGTGCTCCCCACGGAACTCACATACGGGTCACCTCGAGTGCTTGCTTATGATGAGCTCGAGCAAGAGCAGTTGCGGCATGACGACGCGACACTCCTTGAGGAAGACCGTCTTTAGGCTGCTGTGAGAGCTGCAAGCTACCAGCAAGCCTTGCGCCGCTACCATAGCCGCAAGGTCAATGCTAGAAGCCTTAAGGAAGGAGACCTTGTTCTTCGGCAAGTTCAGTCCGCCAAGAATCCAAACAAGTTGACACCGAAGTGGGAAGGCCCTTATCGGGTGGTACGAGTCACTAGGCCCGGCGCAGTCCGCCTGGAGACCCGGGATGGCATTCTGGTGAGCAACTCCTAGAATATAGAACATCTTCGAAAGTTCTACCCATGAGGCGTGGTTGTCGGGCCAGCCCCGACAACCACCTTTTGTACAAGTCTTGCCGCTGAAGCATGTAATCCTTGGTACAAAGCCAGGCTCAGACCCTGTGCGTAGATAAATAAAGATAAGTGTTCTGCAATCCTGTTCAATTCTCATGTTTACTGATGTGCATGTTTATCTGTAGTGTTGCATTGCACTTAATTCCAGCAAGAACTAATGAACCGCCAAAGTTCCATATCCATATTTTCTCTTATTTCTTTGTCCAAAGGGCAAAAGGGTCCCTCGCGTGCAGCTTTGACCGGGGGGGGGGGGGGTGATGGTACGGATACATATGAGCGACGTTCCAAAAAAAACTTGCCGAAAGGAGAAAGGCAACAAACGAAAACCCCATGTGAATCCTTGTCGTAAAGTTATTTTCCTTGAGTGATTTAGACTTTTGTATGGAAAACCTGCACTTACGGGAACCTTGCCCCGATTGGATGTGCCCTCACTATGTTCGGGACCGCTCAATGGCTTAAGTGTCTTCGCCCGCGCTCCTTGTTTCGTTTCGAGTCCGCTCAACGGTCGAATTGATAGTGCTCGTGCCCTTATCCCATTTTCGAGTAAGGCCAAAGCCTTGAACGGCCGTGCCAAGCATGCCAAGGTGTCTTGCCAGTAGTGGCACCGCCAGCAGGCTGCTAAGGACCTGTTCCTCAAAGTGCTTGCGGTAGGGCTACACACGCCGACAAGAATCTTCCAGAAAGGGCGTAGGGAAATTCCATACATAGAATCAGTTTAACAAGGAAGATAATGCACACTCATTCAAAATGGGGGGAAATTTACATAAGATACCACTTTTTTCTAAGTACATCTTTATTTAACTTTCTCCCCTAGGGGAGATTACAAGAAGAAAAAGATGGAAAGGAGAGGCGGGATACAAGAAGAAAAAGATGGCTAGAGGCCCCCGGCAGAAGCCCGGCCTAACCCCTCTGGACCAGCACTGTGCGTGTCTAACAAGAGCTGGTCCCTCCTGGACCAGCATTGCACGGAGGAGAAGGCTGGAGCAGGCGGAAAGGAGGATGGACCCTTGAAGCAGAAGTCCGCAGGCCTGCTGGAGCTGGAATATGAGGCAACGCCCGGGACTGAAGCACCCGGCAAGGACATCTTGCCCGGAGGGGGAGAGGCGTGAGGCCGGTGACAATGGTGTGGCCGGAGGTCAGTCCGAGCTCGAATCTCCGGGCTCCGACTTGACTACCCGAGGAACGGACTCATTGATGCTGTCTTCGCTGCTGTCCTCCCCGTTGCTCTCGTCGGAGGACAGGCTTTCGGCACTGCTCGCGCTCTCTTCACAGTAGCTGAGGCAGATGCCGGGGCTCCCATAAATCTTGATGGAGAGCGTATAGGCCTCCATAATTTTAAAACAAAGAACATGCCCCACCTGGATGTTGTGGGCACGGATGAAGGTCTTCCAACCGCGCCTGAGGAACATGATGCGACGCGCTAGGTAATCAATATCCAACCGCGTCGTGCCATTGCAGCACCCTGCCACCCGCAGCCACAGGAAGGGCGGCCGGTTGTTCTCCACCGCGCTGGCGAAGGGGCGTGGGAGGCGCAGGTGGCTCCGGAGGGGACCGCCCAGCTCGAGGACGAAGTCCAATGTCGTTCCCTCGGCATGGGCCTCTTTGGTGGAGATGCTTGGAATCGGAGTAGGGGGTGGAGCAGCGCTCCACCTCCCCTGACCTCGACCTCCGCGGCGGCCATGGCCCCTCGCGCCTCCTCCACCACGCAAACTCGAGCCTCCCGCTGCCTCTGCGGCTGAAGCGGCGGCATGATCAAGACGAGAGCTCCTCGTCATAGCCAAGGAAGGCAGTCGCCCTCACCCCCTGGTGATGGCAAAGGGCGGGTGCTACCTGAAGATCGAGAAGACAAAGGAGGATGCGGACTGTGAAGTTTTGCACTCGAAGGGCGAGAGAAGGATGAATGAGCTCCGTCCCGCCATCCCCAATTTATAGGGGGAAGCGCGGGGGCTGGCTCTCGCCCACTCCATAGGACGCCGCCCACCTCCTCCAATAGCGGCGCCCTCGTTCACTGTGCGAACAACAACCACCTTGTCACCCCAATCCATGGCACCGTGCTACTTCTCGAGCATGCGTTGGTTTCCCGTGAAGAGGAACGGTTTGATGCACCAAAGTGGATAAGTATTTCCCTCAGTTTTTGAGAACCAAGGTATCAATCCAGTAGGAGATACAAGCGAGTCACCAATAGATGTACCTGCATAAAGAATCAAACTCTTGCACCCAACGCTATAAAGGTGTTGTCAATCCCTTCACGGTTACTTGCAAGGATGAGATCTAATAGAGATAGATATAATAGGATGCTTGAATGGAAAGTAAAAGTAAAAATCATGCAGCAAGTATTTTTGGTATTCTTGGTTTTAGATCTGAAAGTATAATATGGAAAATAGACCCGGGGGCCGTAGGTTTCACTAGATGGCTTCTTTCATGATGGCAAGTATTACGGTGGGTGAACAAATTTCTGTCGAGAAATTGATAGAAAAGTGAATAATTATGAAGATATCCAAGGCAATGATTATGCATATAGGTATCACATCCGTGACAAGTAGACCAAAAATATTCTGCATCTACTACTATTACTCCACACATCGATCGATTCCTGCCTGCATCTAGAGTATTTAGTTCATGAAGAACAAAGTAACACATTAAGTAAGATGACATGATGTAGAGGGATAAACTCAAGCAATATGATAAAAAACCATCTTTTTACCCTTGATGGCAACAATACAATACGTGCCTCGCTACCCCTGCTTTGTCACTGGGTTAGGACACTGCAAGATTGAACCCAAAACTAAGCACTTCTCCTATTGCAAGAATTACCAATCTAGTTGGCCAAACCAAACCAATAACTCGAAGAGACTTGCAAAGATATGAAATCATGCATATAAGAATTCAGGAAAGACTCAAATAATATTCATGGATAATCTGAATATAAACCCACAATTCATCGGATCTCGACAAACACACCGCAAAAGAGTATTACATTGGATAGATCTCCATGAAGATCATGAAGAACATGGTATTGAGAAGCAAAGAGAGATAAGAAGCCATCTAGCTACTAGCTATGGACCCATAGGTCTGTGGTGAACTACTCACACATCATCAGAGGGGCAATGGAGTTGATGTAGATGCCTTCCGTGACCGAATCCCCCTCCGACAGATTACTGGAAAAGGCTCCAAGATTGGATCTCTCGGGAATGGAGGCTTCTGGCGGCGGAAAAATGTTTTCGTGGCTTGTTCTGATAATGATGGAATATTTGGGAATTTATAGGCCAAATATTAGGGTTAGGGGAGCTGCTATGGGCCCACAAGCCTACCCGGTGCGACCTACCCCCTGGTCGCGCCCCAAGGACTTGTGGCCCCACGGTGGCTCCTCTGCCTTGGTTCTCAAGTCTTGTAGTTTCCTTTCGTTCCAGAAAAAATCATTCTGAAGGTTTTTTCCGTTTGGACTTCGTTTAATATTCTTTATCCGCGAAACTCAAAAACAAGGAAAAAAATAGAAACTGACACTAGGATCTAGATTAATAGGTTAGTCCCAAAAATAATATAAAATAGCATATTAATGCATATAAAACATCCAAAGCAGATAATATAATAGCATGGAACAATAAAAAATTATAGATACGTTGGAGACATATCATGCCGCAGTTACTGCCTTTTCTCACGGACTTTAAGTCACAGGTGCCCATTGTAGGCTCCCTGCTATGCATGCAGCGCGCGTGCCGGAAAGGACCTGACGTGGTAATTTAAAATCTCGACGGCCGCGCCGCGCATGTATCCCACTACCCGCATTAAATGGGCATCATGGGGAAGCGCAGCGAGCGCAATGATCACAACTGCCAGGCCCTGCCACGCCTGCCCGTGCATTGTTTGGGCCTAGCCCAATAACGCCTCGCGACGTGTATGGCCTAGGCCCGGGGGCTCCTGTCGGTGCACTAGAGTTTTTGGGCCATCTAGGGCCCATTTACTCATGCACGGGCAGTAGTAGCCGCCCCGATGGAAAGACCCATCAAGGACTTATCAAGCACCAGCACAAAAGACTCAAGACTACCGGCAAGACCTTGCCGGGAGGGCCATAGAGCCTCCAGGCCCCCGACAAGGCAAGGTCCCGACAAGGCGAGGCCCCGGCAAGCACCGCCAACGCACATGATAGGTGTCGATCCACCTGGACGCGTGTTGCGGCATCAACGTTGGAGGGAGCTAAGCGGCATCGATGGGACGGCCCTCATCCCGTCCCACTAGCGGACTGAGGCCCCTGGCAGTGCATTTAATGCTCCTGTCCTACTCCATCAGGGTTAGGTACGATAACACTGTAGCACTATGCATCCCGTGTGCACACTGTATGCCACTGTTGGGATTCCCTTAAGTATAAAAGGAGACCCAGGGCGTTACAGAGAAGGAATTTTGGACTTTTTGGCTTCGGGGCTTTCAAACAGTTAGGCAATTAGACAACCATTGCCCGACAGTTAGACAACCGGAGGTTCCCAAGCTCACGTAGCAGCCGTTCATGGCGCTCATGTAGCTCGAACCATAGAACATGATCAATATAACCAAGCAGGAGTAGGGTTTTATGCATCCGTGCGACCCGAACCTAGGTAAAAACTCCCCGTGCGCAGCTCACTAGACCGGCTCTTTGTGCTAGCTTGCCCCCCGCTGAACCGAAAGGGGCCCCCGCGGTCCCATAGGTGTTCGTTCCCACGACACACTCCAGTGTGATGGAGATACAGACAACTGGTCGATCTGTGTACATGTTGTGGTTCAGACGTGCAATCTGTGGGGATGCATTCTCGCCAATCAAAACAAAAGTGACGCAACACAATGAAAGTCGTCGCTCATAGTTCCAATCTGGATTTTTCTACCAATGCTAAACATTCACCCTAATATGCACCATACGTGTTCAAATTAATTGCCAAGTTCAACCTGAAGTTGTGCTTAAAACTATGTGAAAGACTAAAAGTAACACAAATGATTCACACTAATAAGTTGTGTGTGTTGTGAGTAATCACATGTTGGTTAAGAGAAGCATAAAATCAAATAAACAACACTGATTACAGCTCAAGACTGCAATTACATTGTACTATTAGTTCATTACACACTCTCACCAACATTTAGTTCAATCGATAAACATATATACTTAATTACAATACACAAAAACTAGGTAGATTCAATTCAACATCTCATCTTGATGCTTGATTGTTAACATTCTCTAGGAATCGGCGTACATGGTGTGTGCATCCTGCGAGAATACTTCAGCTTGAAGGAGCCAACAAATCATCCTCTTGCATGCGATAGAACACTAGAATACATGTTGTTAATCCTATGGTTACAGATCAGGCATCCATAGCCCCCATTCTTCCAAACATGCATGTTATGCTTTCCAGCCTTAAGCTCCATAAGTGTTTGCTTCTTGAACCTCTCATGGACGTTTTTATCCTCACTGTCGACATCATCAGATAGAGCTTATACATATAGTAGAAAATGGGACGTCGGTATATTTTATAATGGGAATTCAGCAAGGCAGAGTTTATGAAACATAATATATAATGTGACAACGTGAACCCTAAATCATGAAGTGATATTGATGAAAGAGTTGTATAAATTGAGAGCACACAACTAAGTGCAACATATTTAATTCATGCATGCATTAATTGCATGAACCAATAATTGTCCAGAAAATATAAGAACATTCAAGTAAATACTACATGTCACAAAATGGTAGTCATCTATGTAGGACATTCAAATGGATTGTAAGATCTAGATACGAATTATTAGCACAATCACTTACCCTAGTCGATCGTATTATTAGAAAAATCATTTGTATAGACAATCTGTAGACATAGAAAACCTAGCTACGATGTATTTACCAAAAATGGTTATAGATGACCAACCAGTTCTCCGTCTGAGTCATTGTCGTTGCGAGAGTGGTCGTCAGAGTCGCTGTGGACCACTGATACGTCTCCAACATATCTATAATTTTTGATTGTTCCATGCTATAATATTATCATTCTAGGATGATTTTTGGGTGTTTATATACCAATTAATATTATTTTTGAGCACTAACCTATTAACCCAGTGCCTAGTGCCAGTTGTTGTTGTTTGCATGTTTTTGGCTTTTCAGGTTTACAGTACCAAATGAAGTCCAATTGCCTTGAAACTTTTTTATGATTTTTAGGACCAAAATAAGACCTAGAAGCTTTAGGAGGAGACCAGAGGCTCTAGGCCGGGTGTCTGCACCCTATTATGTGGTGGCCCCCTTAGGCGTCTCCCGATGCCCCTCTCCGGCCTATAAATTCCAATAAATCCCAAAATCCCTAGAGAGCATCCCGAAACACCTTTTCTGCCACCGCAAGTCTTTGTTCTATCATGTGCTCGTCTGGAGCCCTATTTCGGTGCCTTGCCGGAAGGGGGATTAATCATGAGGCCTCTACTTCATCATTGATGCTCCCATGGTGACGTGTGAGTAGTTCACCACAGACCTATGGGTCCGTAGTTAGTACCTAGATGGATCTCTCTTTCTCTCTTGATCATCAATAAAATGATCATCGCATCTTCTCTTTGATCTATTCGATGTAATTCTTTTGTGTTGTGCATTTATTGGGATATGATGAATGGTGGGTTTATGTTCAAATTATTCACGATAAATGATTTGAGTCTTCTATGAATTCTATTATGATTCTTATTTGCATGATTATTATAGCTTCGTTAATCCGTCCTATCTTTTGAAATAATTTGCCCAACTAGATTGATATTTCTTCAATGAGAGGGGTGCATTGTAGTGGGTTCAATTTGGTGGAGTTATGTATCCCAATGACAGAAGGGGACAAGGACACGTCTTTGTATTGTTACAAATGATAAAACGATGGGGTTAATTCATATTGATTGAGTTTTCGTTGTCTACATCATGTCATTGTTCTTCAAGCATTACTCTGTTTTTCATGAACTTAATACATAGAAGCGTTCACGACGTGGAGTAATAGTAATAGGTGCAGGTAGGAGTTGGTCTATTTGCTTATGGACGTGATGCCTACATACACATGATCATAACCGTGAATATCACATAACTATGTGATACGTCCATTTTGCATCATGTTCTTGTATTGATATTTATTGCATTATGGGCTGTTATTGCACATTATGATACAATACGTATGCCTTTTCTCGCTTATTTTACAAGGTTTACATGAAGAGGGAGAATGCCGGCAGCTAGAATTCTGGACTGAAAAAGGAGCAAATATGAGAGACCTATTCTTCACAACTCCAAAAGTCCTGAAAAGTTACGGAGAATTATTTTGGAATATATAAAAAATATTTGGCGAAAGAAATACCAGAGGGGACCCACGAGGAGGTCACAAGTCTTGGGGGCGCGCCCTACCCCCCAGGTCACGCCCTTGTATCTTGTGGGCCCCCTGGCAGCGCTCTGGTGCCCATCTTCTGCTATATGGAGGGTTTTGACCTAGAAAGAAATCATAAGAGATCTTTCTAGACGAACGCGCCACCGTCTCGAGGCGGAACTTGGGCAGAACCAATCTAGGGCTCCGACGAAGCTGTTCTGCCGGGGAAACTTCCCTCCCGGAGGGGGAAATTGAAGCCATCATCATCACCAATGATCCTCTCATCGAGTGAGGGTCAATCTCCATCAACATCTTCACCAGTACCATCTCCTCTCCAAATCCTAGTTCATCTCTTGTATCCGATCTTTGTCTCAAAACCTCAGATTGGTACCTGTGGGTTGCTAGTAGTGTTGATTACTCCTTGTAGTTGATGCTAGTTGGTTTACTTGGTGGAAGATCATATGTTCAGATCCTTAATGATAATTAATACTCCTCTGATTATGAACATGAATATGATTTGTTAGTAGTTACGTTTGTTCCTGAGGACATGGGATAAGTCTTGTTATAAGTAATCATGTGAATTTGGTATTTGTCCGATATTTTGATGAGATGTATGTCGTCTCTCCTCTAGTTGTGTTATGTGAACGTCGACCAGATGACACTTCACCATTATTTGGGCCTAGGGGAAGGCATTGGGAAGTAATAAGTAGATGATGGGTTGCTAGAGTGACAGAAGCTTAAACCCTAGTTTATGTGTTGCTTCGTAAGGGGCTGATTTGGATCCATATGTTTCATGCTATGGTTAGATTTTATCTTAATTCGTTTGTAGTTGCGGATGCTTGCGAGAGAGGTTAATCAGGGAGTCTTGTCCAAGTAAGGGAAGCACCCAAGCACCAGTCCACCCACATATCAAATTATCAAAGTAACGAACGTGAATCATATGAGCATGATGAAAATTAGCTTGACAGAAATTCTCATGTGTCCTCGGGAGCGCTTTGCTTTATATAAGAGTTTGTCCAGGCTTGTCCTTTGCTAGAAAAAGGATTGGGACACCTTGCTGTGCCTTTTCTACATTTATTACTTGCTACCCGTTATGAATTATCTTATCACAAAACTATCTATTACCGATTATTTCAGTGCTTGCGGAGAATACATTAGCAAAAACCACTTGTCATTTCCTTCTACTCCTCGTTGGGTTTTACACTCTTAATTATCGAAAGGACTATGATAGATCCCCTATACTTGTGAGTCATCAAGACTCTTTTCTGGTGCCGTTGCCGGGGAGTGAAGCGCCTTTGGTGAGTGGAATTTGGTAAGGAAATTTTATATAGTGTGCTGAAATTAACTGTCACTTGTTACTAGGGAAAATAATCCTTTGAGGGGCTTGTTCGGGGTATCTTCACCTTGACCGAAAGCATGAAGAGTTGCTCCTCAACCTACTGAACCTACTGAAAATATTTATTATGAAATTCCTTCGAGTATTGTTGTGGGGAACGAACACCTATGGGATCAAAGGGACCCCTTTCGGTTCGACGGGGGGAAGGATTGCACAAAGACCTGGTCTGATGTACAACACGTGGGGATCTTTACCCAGGTTCAGGCCACACGGATGCGTAAAACCCTACTCCTGCTTGGTTGTTGTTGAGAGTGTTCATAGGGTTCTAGCTATAGGAGCGCTACGAGCAGCTGCCACGTACGTGAGCTAGAGAGTCCCAAAAGTCGACCAGTCAAAAGTCTAAAAATCCCAAAGTCCTCTACTGTATCACCCTGGGCCTCCTTTTATACTCTGAAGGGGATCCCAACAGTGGTGTACAGTGTGTACACAGGGTGTACAGAGCTACAGTGCTATCATACCTAACCCGGACGAAGTAGGACAGGCGCATTTAATGCACCGTCAGGCATCTTTGTTCGTCAGTGAGATAGGACGGGAGCCTGTCCCATCGGAGTCGCTTATCTCCCTTCAACGTCGACGCCATGAAACACGTCTAGGTGGATTGACACCTGCCTTGTGCGCTGGCAGGGTCTTCCTGGGGCTTCGCCTTGCTGGGGCCTTGCTTCGCCTGGGGGTTCAATAGCCCACCTAGCAAGACCTTACCGGTAGTCTTGATTTTCCTGTGCTGGTATCTTGTAAGTCCCTGCTGGGCCTTGCTGCCAGGATGGCAACTACTGCTCGTGCACGAGTAAGGGGCACTGGAGAGCCCAAAACTCTAGTGCACCGATAGGAGCCCCCAGGTCTGTGGCACACACGTCGCGAGACGCTGTTGGGCTAGGCCCAACTAGTGTACGGGCACGCATGGCAGGGGCCTTACAGTTGTGATCATTGCGCTCGCTGCGCTTCCCCACGACACCCATTGAATGCTGGACGTGGTATACATGCGTGGCGTGGCCTTCAAATTTTTTAATTACCACGTCAAGTCATTTCCACCATGCGCGCTGCATGCATAGCTCGGAGCTAGCAATGGGCGCCCGTGATTTAAAGTCCCTGGGAAAATCAGTAACTGCAACACCATGGATTGGGGCAACGGGGTGGTTGTTGTTCGCCCTGTGATCGAGGGTGTCGCTATTGGTGAAGGTGAGCGGCATCCTTTGGAGTGGGGGAGAGCCGGTCCCCGTGCTTCCCCCCATAAATAGAGGGGTAGAGAGGGCAGTGCTCATCCATCCTCCCTCCACCTTCCGAGTGTGAACCTCCATAGTTCACCCTTCCACGTCTCCTCAATCTTCAGGTAGCGCCCACCTTTAGCCATGAAACGGGGGCGTGGGCAACCACCGTCTTCCGCTCTAAGGAGGAGCTCTCGTCAGGATCATGACGCTGCTTTAGCCACGGAGGTGAAGGGTGGTTTGAGCTCACACGGTGGAAGAGGCGCGAGGGGTCGTGGCCACCGTGGAGGCTGAGGTCGGGGGAGGCGGAGCGCTGCTCCGCCCCCTCCTCCGACGCCAGGGCTCTCCATCAAGGAGACCCATGCCGAGGGGACGACGTTGGACTTCATCCTCGAGCTGGCCGGTCCCCTCCGGAGCCATCTGCGCCCCCCTCGCCTCTTTGCCAGGGCAATGGAGGGTGACGAGCTGCCCGTCTTGTGGCTACGGGTGGCTGGTTGTTATAACGGCACGACGCGGGTAAACGTCGAGTACCCAGCGAACCGCGTCATGTTCCTCAGGCGCGGCTAGAAGACCTTCGCCCGCACCCACAACCTCCAAGTGGGGCATGCCCTTCGCTTCAAAATGACGGAGGCCAATACGCTCTCCGTCAAGATTTATGGGTGTTCCAGCGTTTGCCTCAGCTGCTGCGAATAGAGCTTGAGCAGCGCCGAAAGCCTGTCCTCGGGCGAGAGTGATGGGGAGGACAATGGCAAAGACAGCGACGATGAGTCCGATCTTCGAGCGGTCAAGTCGGAGCCCGACGACTCGAGCTCGAACTGACCGCCGGCCGCACCATCACTGCTAGCCTCACGCCTCTCCCCCTCCCAACAGGATGATCTTGCCTGAGGCCTTAGTCCCGGGCGCTGCCTCATCTTCCAACTGGGTCTTCCGGCATCCCCGTGGACTTCGGCTTCTGGGGTCCATCCCCCTTTCCGCCCGCTCTGGCCCTCTCCTCCGTGCAATTCTAGTCGAGGCGTTGCCAGGTTCTTGCCTGCCCATCTGGTAGCCCTGCTCCTCCGCATAGTGCTGGTCCAGAGGGGTCAGGTCGGGCTTCTGTCGGGGGCCTCTTGCCATCTTTTTCTTCTTGTAGCTCACTTCTACTTTCCATCTTTTTATTCTTGTAATCTCCCCAAGGGGAGAAAGTCAAATAAAGATGTACTCAGAAAAAAGCGATATCCTATGTAAATTTCACCCTATTTTGAATGAATGCTTATTATCTTCCTTGTTAGATCTTTTTTTGTATATGGAATTTTCCCTACGCTTTCTTGGAAAAATCTTGCCGACACGCGTATCCCTACCACAAGCGCATCGAGGAACAGGTCCTTAGCAGCCTGCTGGCGGTGCTACTTCCGTCAAGATACCTCGGCGTCCTTGGTACAGCCGTTCAAGGTGTGGGTCTTGCTCGAAATAGAATAAGGGCGCGAGCGCTGTCACTTGAGTCGTTGAGCAGACTCGAAACAAAACAAGGAGCGCGGGCGCGGCCACTTAAGCCGTTGAGCATTGCCGAACACGGTGAGGGAGCAGCCAATCGCGGCAAGGTTCCCGTGCGTGCAGGTTTTCCGTATAGAAGCCGAGATCATCCAAGGAAAATAACTTCACGGCAAGGATTCACTTGGGGTTTTTGCAACTTATCTTTTTGTTGCCATGCTCCCTCTGGCAAGTTTTTTTGGGACGTCGCTCATAGGTATCTATACCAATCCCTCCCCCCGACAAAGCTACACGCGAGGTGTCCTTCTGTCCTTTGAGAAAAAGAAAGAAGAGAAAATATGAGTACGGAACCTTGGCGGTCCGTTAGCCCTTGCTAGGATTAAGCGCAATGCAATACTTTAGATAAACATGTGCATAACTAATCATGAGAATCGATCAGGATTGCAGAACACTTATCTTTATTTAACTGCGCACAAGGTCTGAGCCTGGCTTTATACCAAGGATTACATGCTTCAGCGGCAAGACTTGTACAAAAGGTGGTTGCCGGGAGGCCCGGCAACTGCGCCTTACGGGTAGAACTTGCGAAGGTGTTCGATATTCCAAGAGTTACTCACTGGGATGACATCTTCAGTGTCTAGGTGGACTGCGCCAGGCCTGGTGACTCGTACTACCCGATAAGGGCCTTCCCACTTTGGCGTCAACTTGTTAGAATTCTTGGCGGACTGAACTCGTCGAGGAACAAGGTCGCCTTCCTCAAGACTTCTGGCATTAACTTTGCGGCTATGGTAGCAGCACAAAGCTTGCTGGTAGCATGCAGCTCTCACAGCAGCCTGAAGGCGGTCTTCCTCAAGGAGCGTCGCGTCGTCTTGCCACAAATGCTCTTGCTCGAGCTCATCATAAGCGAGCACTCGAGGTGATCCGTATATGAGTTCCGTGGGGAGAACTGCCTCCGCCCCATAGACAAGGGAGAAGGGTGTCTGGACGATAGCTCGATTTGGTGTCGTTCTGATTGACCAAAGAACCACCGGCAACTCATCAATCCAGTTCCTACTGCACTTGTGTAGCTTGTCAAAAGTTCTTGTCTTGAGGCCTTGCAGCACTTCAACATTAGCCATCTCCGCTTGGCCGATGCTCCTCGGGTGGGCAATGGAAGCAAAAAAGATTTTGCTACCATGGTCTTGGGCATACTGCTTGAAGGTGCGGCTCGTGAACTGTGTGTCGTTGTTATTAATGATCCTGTTGGGAATACCAAAGCGGCAAACTAGTCCCTTGAAGAACTTGATGGCTGACTGTGCTGTCACCTTTCTCACTGCTTCCACTTCTTACCACTTTGTGAACTTATCGATTGCAAAGTACAAGTACTCAAAGCCCCTAGCAGCGCGGGGAAAGGGGCGCAATATGTCAAGCCACCAGACCGAAAATGGCCAGGAGAGAGGGATCGTTTGAAGTGCTTGAGCTAGTTGATGTAATCTCTTCGAATGGAAATGGCATGCTTCACACTTGGTTACTAATGACGTTGCATCCTGGAGGGCAGTGGGCCAAAAGAAGCCTTGCCAGAATGCTTTCCCGGCAAGGGCTCTTGATCCTATGTGGGAGCCACATATACCTCCATGTATCTCTGCCAATAGCTCCAGTCCATCTTCCCGAGAAATGCACTTGAGTTTCACACTGTTTGGCCTTTTTCTATAGAGGTCCTTGTTCATGAACTGGTACATACTAGACCGGCAGGCTACTTACTCTACTTCCTCTTGTTCCCCGGGAAGTTCTTCTGTCTGAAGGAAACAGACGATGTGTTGTGCGCATGCTGGAGCCTGGGGTTCGACAGCAAGGATTAAAGGCATATCCTCTGCCGGGGTATCAATTGTCTCGACAGCAAAGGCCTGAGTGCCTGCCAGAGCCTGCTACACCCCAACAAGCCTGGCGGGAGCGTGCGCTTCCACAACAAGATCCGGGGGCCCTTCCGGAGCACAGTTCTCATCGACAAGCCTGTCGTTCTCTATGGCAACCTTCTCGCCGGCGGCTTCCGGGAGCCCTGCTAGGAAATACTTGCCGGAACTTAACTTCCTTCTCTTCTCTTGTCTGTTTGATGGTGTCACGGAGGGTTGAGTTAGTTGGAGCACAAAAGTTCCCAGTTCCACAGGTAACTTAAGGGCAACACACTTCGACAGGCCATCGACAACACTATTCTCCACACGTGGAACGTGCTCCATTTGTAGGCCGTCAAAATGCTCTTCCAGCTTCCTCACTTCATCTACATAGGCTTCCATCAATGGGTTCTAATAATCTTTGTTCACTTGCCTGACGACAAGTTGAGAATCACCCCCGACAATAAGTTTCTTGATCCCAAGGTCTGCCGCGATCCTGAGACCGGCAAGCAGCCCTTTGTACTCAGCAGTGTTGTTCATTGATCTCTCCCAAGGAAAGTGCATTTGGACCACATATATGAGGTGCTCTCTGGTGGGTGCGACAAGCAGCACTCCGGCACCGGCGCCTTGCGGCGAGAAAGCTCCATCAAAATACATGATCCATTCTCGATCGGTTTGCTTACCGGGGAGAGTTGACTCTGGAACCTCTTCATCGGGCGTTGGGGTCCATTCTTCAATGAACTCCTCCAAGGCCCTGCTCTGAGTGGTCGAAGTGCTTTCAAACTTAAGACCAACGCTTGATAGTTCCAAAGCCCACTCCACAATCCTGCCGGTAGCTTCTGGGTTCCGCAAGATCCGCTGTAGCGGGAAGCGGGTGACAACGGTGATCTCATATGCTTGGAAGTAATGGTGCAGCTTGCTCGAGGCCATAAGAAGGCCGAAGAGCAATTTTTGCACTCCATAATATCTCGACCTAGCCCCCTACAACAAGGAGCTGACAAAATAGGCTGGTCATTGCACCACCTTCTTCTTCTGAATTGCCTCATTCAACTACGCTGATCCTTCTTTGCCGGCACCAGGTCCTGCCGGGGAATGCCCTAGCTTGTCGCTTGGTGACCCTGCCATTGCTGCTGCTTCTTCATCAACTTCTCTTTCAGCCACTAGTGCAACACTCACCACTTGATTAGTTGCCGCCAGATACAACAGCAACAGATATTGTGGCTCTGGCGCGACTAGAACTGGCAGAGAGGAGAGGTACTTCTTCAAATCTTGCAATGCTGCCTCCGCTTTCGGAGTCCATTTCACTGGTCCTACCTTCTTCAAGATTTTGAAAAAGGGCAAGGCACGCTCAACCGATTTTGAGATGACCCTACTCACAGCAGCAACACAGTCGGCAAGATGCCGCACGTCTTTGACTCGTTTTGGTGCTTCAATTTGCTCAATTGCTTTGATCTTGTCAGGATTTGCTTCAATTCCTCGTTGAGATACAAAGAACCCGAGAAGCTTGCCGGATGGAACGCCAAACACACACTTCTCAGGGTTGAGCTTCATGTTGATCTTGCGCAAGTTGGCAAATGTCTATTCTAGGTCTGATATGAGCGTAGCCTTGTTCTTGGTTTTGAGCACTATGTCATCCATATAAGCGTCCATATTTCTATGTAGCTCGGGCTCAAAACCAATCTGGACCGCTCTTGCAAAAGTAGAACCAACATTTTTCAACCCAAAAGGCATACACAAAAAGTAATACATACCACACGGGGTGATAAACATGGTCTTCTCCTAGTCTTCCTTGGCCATGAAAATCTGATGATAACCGGAATAGGTGTCAAGGAAACACAACATATCGCAAATGACAGTGGAGTCCACAATCTGGTCAATGCGCGGCAAGGGGAAAGGTCTTTGGGGCAGGCCTTGTTGATGTCTGTGAAATCAATGCACAACCTCCATTTTCCATTCGCCTTGCGCACTACAACCGGGTCGGCCAACCATGTTGGATGGACCACTCCTTTGATCAAGCCAGCTGCCTCTAGTTTCTTAATCTCTTCGGCAATAAATTGTTGCCACTCCAAAGTTTGCTTCCGGACCTTCTGCTTAACGGGATGTGCATGTGGGCAGACGACAAGGTGGTGCTCAATCACCTCCCTGGGAACACCGGGGATATCAGATGGTTGCCATGCAAACACATCGACATTCGCCCACAGGAAGACGACGATCACGCTTTCCTATTTGTCGTTAAGGGTGGAACTTATTGTGAAAGTTCCCCCGTACCGTCCTCCTTGGCGGGCACCTTCTTGGTCTCTGGCGGGGCAGCCTTGGACTTTTTGCTCTTGCCGGTGGAGCTCTCTGGCACATCATCAATGGGTGTGCGCCAGAGGCCTTGCCGGTCTTCTCCCCCCGGGGAGCTTCAGCGACAGGAGCAAGTGCCTTGGCAGCAGGTGCTGCGACTACACCCCGGTAGAGTTGGTCGGCGCAGATAAGTGCGCTTTTCTTGTCGGAGTTGATGGTGATGACGCCTCATTGGCCCGGGCATCTTCAGCACGTTGCAAGCGAAGTGAGTGGCCGCCATGAACTTGGCCAGTGCAGGGCGACCAAGAATGCCGTTGTATGGCAACGAGATCTTGGCAACATAAAAAACAATCTTCTCCATTCTGAAATTGATATTGCTGCCAAACGTCACCAGCAGCATAACCTTGCCCTTCACGTGAGTTCTTCCTGAATTGACCCCTTGGAAAGCGCCTGTTGGCTCGAGATCTTCGTCAGGAATTTGCAACCTCTGGATGACATCAGGTGAGATCAGGTTCAGGCTGGCCCCACTGTCGACTAACATCTTCGTCACTTTGAAGTTGCGGATTGTTGGCGAAACCAACAATGGCAAGCACCCGACCATAGTTACGCGATCAGGGTGATCCTCGGCGTGGAAGGTGATAGGAGTATTGGACCATTTTAGAGGTCTCTATGCGCCGATAGAGGGCTCTGCCGCGTTAACCTTGCACGCCCACTGTTTGAGTTGGCGGTGAGAGGAATGCGACGAGGCACCTCCCTCTATGCACATCATCTCTATAGCCTTCTGAAACTCATGCTCACTGGACTCGTCGTCCTCTTCGACTTCATCATCATCTCCCTCTTGCTTGTCGCGGCCATGGATGGGCCAGTCTTTTTGTTGCTTGGGCTTGCCGCGATGATCCCCTCGGCCAACCCGCTTCTTGCCGGACCCTTCGTCACCATCCTGGCCCTTCTCCTTGTATCACCTCTCATACTCGGCCTTTTGTTTCTCGGCAAGCTTCTCAACTTGTTGGCACTCCTGGAGATCGTGGCCTCTGGTGCGATGGATCTTGCAATACTGCTTGTTGGAGTCTTCTGGCTTCTGGCAGCCGCCAGGGCATGACAAGAGGCACACCCGGCAACGTCGTTGTCGGGGTTGTCAACCTTACCCTTCTTGGCGGTGCTAGGGTTTGCCGGATCCCTCGACGGCAAGTACGGTATTGCCCTTGCACTTCTTGTTCCGCCGCTGGCCCTTCTTTGTCGGGGTAGCGATATCTTCATCTTTAGAGTCGATCCCTTTACCGGCGTCTTCGCCGGGGAGTTTCCTCGCTTCTTCATCCCGAGCGCATTTGTCTGCCAAAGCAAAAAGCTTGGTGACGTCCCTGACTCTGTTCATCACCAGCTCTTACTACATCCCGCGGTTGCGCATGTTCTGATGGAACACGTTGATAATAGCGGCAGGATGAATGTTTGGGATGTTGTGATGCACGCGGTTGAACCTTTGGATGTACTTGGGTAAAGTTTCACCCTCCTTTTGAGGAATGATGTGTATATCACTTTCCTGGCCAAGAGCTTGATGACCTCTTGTGAAGGCGCCAACAAACTAGTGGCATAAGTCTGCCCAGGAGGCGATGGATCCCTCTGGCAGATGCATCAACCACAACCTGACGTTCGGCTTAAGCACCAGCGAGAAGTAGTTGGCGAGTATCTTGTTGTTGCGACCCCCAATAGCTTGCACTGCAATAGTGTAGATGCTCAGGAACTCTGACGGATGTGTCTTGTTGTCGTACTTTTCTGGGACTTCTGGCTTGAACGTGCGAGAGTTGGGCCACTGGACTTTCCGCAGCTCATGGGTAAACGCTGCACAACCCACTTCATAAGGTAGGCTGACAGGATACCCTGGCACAAACTTGTCGACAGTGGGCCCGGCATGCCTATCAGACTGGAGGCACGCTTCCTGCCGCCACCTGATCGCAGTTCGAGCGTCTTCTATGCCTCGTTCCCGAAGAACTTGACACTGATCACGGCGTGTCTGTGGGTTAGACGATGCTGTCGAGTAACCATCGTAAGTGTCGGTCCATCGAGTCGGTGACCGACGATGTTGTTGTGGAGGACAGTGCGCCGAAGTCGCGCCGCATCCGGCCCTCTCACCACTAGCGTGAGCCGGCCAGGTGGACTGAAACTTATCTGTGAGGCTGAGGAGGCTCTGAATGGTGGATCTCCATTCGTCGAGCTTCTCCGCAGCAGGAGGGAAGTTTAGGAGTAGCTGTGCCCGCACCATCGCTTCCTTCGATGTGGTTGGCTGCAGCACTGCCGCGGTCTCGTGTCAGCATGCCACTTCCGCTTGCATGCTGGCGAGCATGCTGGTCCCGCGCATCTTGGGAATGATGCGCCGGAGCTTTCCCATGGAGACGTTGAGAACTGCGGGAGCCATGGAATGGCTCTCCGTGTGCGTCCTAAGATGGTCGCGGTGTAGGCGCTAGCATGGATGCCCTAGAAGATAATCTTTCGCCCTCGGAGTTTGCCATACCAACCGCAGGCGGTACCGCTCCGTCCTGAGACTTAGGGGCACAGGGGTTCCCACCGTCACCATCGGCGTCTCCGTGGCGAGCGTCGCCAATTGCTTGGCCTTAGTCCTCGGAGCATCGCGGAAGTTCAGAACCTACGCCTCCTTCTCATCCACCCGCGTCTACGCCGTCTCTTGTCTGCTCAGATACAGGGATGGCGGACGCGGACGGGCCAACTGCTGGCAGGCCCTTCTTCTTGGGGGTCATGGTGATGATGAGCGCAAAGAAACTGGCGCGTTGATTACCAAAACGGGTTCGCATGACCTAATCCCCCTACCTAGCACGCCAGAGATGTCGTGGGGAACGAAAACCTATGGGATCAAAGGGACCCCTTTCGGTTTGGCGGGGGGAAGGATCGCACAAAGAGCCGGTCTGATGAACAGCACACGGGGATATTTACCTAGGTTCGGGCCGCACGGATGCGTAAAACCCTATTCTTGCTTGGTTGTATTGAGAGTGTTCTTCGGGTTCTAGCTACAGGAGCGCTACGAGCAGCTCCCACGTACATGAGCTAGAGAGTCCCAAAAGTCGACGAGTCAAAAGTCTAAAAATCCAAAAGTCCTCTACTGTATCGCCCTGGACCTCCTTTTATACTCTGAAGGGGATCCCAACCATGGCGTAAAGTGCATACATGTGGTGTACAGAGCTATAGTGCTATCATACCTAACCCTGACGGAGTAGGATAGGCGTATTTAATGCACCGTCAAGCATCTCTGTCCGCTAGTGGGCCAGGACGGGAGCCCGTCCCATCGGCGCCGCTTAGCTCCCTTCAACTTCGATGCCGTGACACGCGTCTAGGTGGATTGACACATTCCCTATGTGCTGGCAGGGTCTTGTCGGGGCTTTGCCTTGCCGGGGCCTTGCCTTGCCGGGGCCTTGCTTCGCCTGGCGGTTCAATAGCCCTCCCGGCAAGACCTTACCGGTAGTCTTGATTTTCCTGTCCTGGTATCTGGTAAGTGCTTGCTGGGCCTTGCTGCCAAGGTGGCTACTACTGCCCATGCATGAGTAAGGGGCACTGGAGAGCCCAAAACTCTAGTGCACCAATAAGTATGATAGAGAAACTGCTAGCTAATCCTTATGTAGGAGATGGCACACTACATCCTGATTTGCATCTAATCTATGTGGATGAAGTTTGTGGATTATTTAAGCTTGCATGTTTGCCCGAGGATGATGTCAAGAAGAAGGTTTTTCCTTCATCTTTTAAGGAGAATGCATTGACATGGTATATGCTATGTGATGATATTGGATCATGGAACTACAACCGATTGAAATTGGAATTTCATCAGAAGTTTTATCCTATGCATCTGGTTAACCGTGATCGGAATTATTTATAATTTTTGGCCTCGTGAAGGAGAAAGTATCGCTCAAGCTTGGGGGAGGCTTAAGTCAATGTTATATTCATGCCCCAATCATGAGCTCTCAAGAGAAATTATTATTCAGAATTTTATGATCGGCTTTCTCGTAATGATTAATCCATGCTCGATACTTCTTGTAATGGTTCCTTTATGAAGAAAGATATTGAATTCAAATGGGATTTATTGGAAAGAATTAAACATAAATATGAAGATTGGTAACTCGACAAAGGTAAGGAGTCAGGTATAAACCTTAAGTTCGATTGTGTTAAATCCTTTATAGACATCGATGCTTTTTGTGAATTTGGCACTAAATATGGACTTGACTATGAGATAGTAGATTCTTTATGTGAATCATTTGCTACTCATGTTGATCTCCCTAAGGAGAAGTGGTTTAAATATCATCCTCCCATTTAAGTGAAAGTTGTTGAAACTATTAAAGTTGAAGAAGAAACTATTACTTATAATGTTGATCCTGTTATTCCTGCTGCTTATATTGAGAAACCACCTTTCCCTGTTAGAATAAGGAACATGCTAAAGCTTCAACTGTGGTTCGTAAGATCTATGTTAGAACACCTACACCCCCTGAACAAATTAAAGTTGAACCTAGTATTGCTATGGTTAAAGATATCTTGGTTGATAATATTGATGGGCATGTTATTCATTATGTGATGAAGCTGCTAGAACTGCTAGACCTGATACTAAAGATAAACATCAACCGGTAGTTGGTGTGCTTGTTATTTCTGTTAAAATAGGAGATCATTGTTATAATAGCCTATGTGATGTGGGTTCTAGTGTGAGCGCAATTCCCTTTACCTTATACAAGAAATTATGAATGATATTTCACCAGCTGAATTAGAAGAAATGATGTCACCATTAAGCTTGCTAATAGAGATACTATAGCACCATTTGGGATTGTTAGAGATGTTGAAGACTTGTGTGCGTAAATAAAATATCCTACTGATTTTCTTGTTCTTGGTTCCCCGCAAGATGATTTTTGTCCCCTTATATTTGGTAGGCCTTTCTTGAATACTGTTAATGCTAAGATAGATTGTGAGAAAGAAACTATTACCGTGAGTTATGGGGATGTCTCCCATGAGTTTAATTTCTCTAAATTTCGTAGACAACCCCATGATAAATAATTGCCTAGTAAGGATGAAATTATTGGCCTTGCTTCTATTGTTGTGCCTCATACTGATCCCTTAGAACAATATTTGCTAGACCATGAAAACCACATGCATATGAATGAAAGGAATGAAATAGATAAAAATTTCTTTGATCAACATCCTATTTTGAAACATAACTTGCCTTGAAATACTTGGGAATCCTCCTCCATCCAAGGGTAATCCCGTGTTTGAGCTTAAACAATTACCGGATACTCTGAAATATGCTTATCTTGATGAAAAGAAGATATATCATGTTATTATTGGTGCTAACCTTTCAGAGCATGAAGAAAAGAGATTATTGAAAACTCTAAAAAAGCACCATGCTGCTATTGGATATACTCTTGATGATCTTAAGGGCATTAGTCCCACTCTATGTCAACATAAAATTAATATGGAATGTGATGCTAAATCAGTTATTGATCACGAACGACGGTTAAATCCTAAAATGGAAGAAGTGGTAAGAAATGAATTATTAAAGCTTCTGGAGGTAGGTATAATTTATCCTATTGCTGATAGTAGATGGGTTAGTCCTGTTCATTGTGTCCCTAAGAAGGGAGGTATTACTGTTCTTCCTAATGATACAAATGAATTGATCCTGCAAAGAATTGTTACATGATATAGAATGGTAACTGATTTTATGAAATTAAATAAAGCAACTAGGAAAGATCATTACCCTCTACCTTTTATTCATCAAATACAATAAAGACTATCTAAACACACACACACTTATGCTTTCTAGATGGTTATTCTGGTTTCTCTCAAATACCTGTGTCAAAAGAGGATCAAGAAAAGACAACTTTTACTTGCCCTTTTGGTACCTTTGCTTATAGATGCATGCCTTTTGGTTTATGCAATGCACCTGCTACATTTCAAAGATGTATGACTGCTATATTCTCTGACTTTTGTTAAAATATTGTTGAGGTTTTCATGGATGATTTCTTCATTTACGGAACTTCTTTTGATGATTACTTGAGCAACCTTGATCAAGTTTTGTAGAGATGTGAAGAAACTAATCTTGTCTTGAATTGGGAGAAGTTCCACTTATGGTTAATGCCAGCATTGTCTTGCGATACAAAATCTTCGAAAGAGGTATTGAGGTGGATAAAGCGAAAGTAGATGCTATTGAAAAAATGTCGTGTCCCACGGATATCAAAGGTATAAGAAGTTTCCTTGGTCATGCTAGTTTCTATAGGAGATTTATTAAAGACTTCTCTAAAATTTCTAGGCCTCTCACTAATCTCTTGCAAAAAGATGTTCCTTTTGTTTTTGTTGATGATTGTGTAGAAGCATTTCAAATCCTTAAGAAAGCCTTGATTTCTGCTCCTGTTGTTCAACCACCTGATTGGAACCTACCCTTTGAAATTATGTGTGATGCTAGTGATTATGCCGTTGGTGCTGTTCTAGGACAAAGAGTTGATAAGAAATTAAATGTTATCCATTATGCTAGTAAAACTGTAGACAGTGCTCAAAGAAACTATGCTAGCACTGAAAAGGAATTTTTAGCAGTTGTGTTTGCTTGTGATAAGTTCAGACCTTATATTGTTGATTCCAAAGTAACTGTTCACATTGATCATGCTTCTATTAAATATCTTATGGAAAAGAAAGATGCTAAACTAAGACTTAATAGCTGGGTTCTTCTGCTATAAGAATTAGATTTTCATATTATTGATAGAAAGGGTGCTGAGAATCCCGTAGCAGATAACTTGTCTAGGTTAGAGAATGTTCTTGATGACCCACTACCTATTGATGATAGCTTTCCTCATGAACAATTAGCTGTCATAAATGCTTCGCATAATGCTCCATGGTATGCTGATTATGCTAATTACATTGTTGCTAAATTTATACTGCCTAGTTTCACATACCAACAAAAGAAAAGGTTCTTCTATGATTTAATACATTACTTTTGGGATGATCGACACCTTTATAAAGAAGACGTAGATGGTGTTATTAGACGTTGTGTACCTAAGCATGAACAGGAACATATCCTACACAAGTGTCATTCCAAGGCCTACGGAGGACACCACGCTAGAGATAGAACTGCACACAAGGTATTACAATCTGGTTTTTATTGGCCTACTCTCTTCAAGGATGCTCGTAAGTTTGTCTTGTCTTGTGATGAATATCAAAGAATCGGTAATATTAGTAGACGTCAGGAAATGCCTATGAATTACTCACTTGTTATTGAACCTTTTGATGTTTGGGGTTTTGATTATATGGGACCTTTTCCAAAGTCCAACAGGTATACTCATATTCTAGTTGCTATTGATTATGTTACTAAGTGGGTAGAAGCTATTCCAACTAGTAGTGCTGATCATAACACTTATATTAAAATGCTTAAAGAAGTTATTTTCCCTAGATTTGGAGTCCCTAGATATTCAATGACGGATGGTGGTTCACACTTTATTCATGGTGCTTTTCGTAAAGGCTTGCTAAATATGATGTTAATCATAGAATTGCATCTCCATATCATCCTCAGTCTAGTGGTAAAGTAGAATTAAGCAATAGAGAAATTAAATTGATCTTGCAAAATACTGTTAATAGATCTAGAAAGAATTGGTCTAAGAAACTTGATGATGCATTATGGGCATATATAACTGCTTACAAAAACCCTATTGGTATGTCTCTGTATAAAATGGTTTATGGTAAAGCATGTCACTTACCTCTTGAACTAGAACATAAATCTTATTGGTCAATTGAAGAGGTCAACTATGATTTTGAACTTGTTGGTGAGAAGAGGTTATTTGACATTAGCTCATTTGATGACTGGAGAACCCAGGCCTATCAGAATGCCAAGTTGTTTAAAGAAAATGCTAAGAGATGGTATGATAAAAGGATACAAAAGCGTGAATTCAATGAAGGTGACCTTGTCTTGCTATACAATTCCCGTTTAAGACTTTTTGCAGGAAAACTTCTCTCTAAATGGGAAGGGCCTTACATTGTCGAGGAAGTATATCGTTCCGGTGCCATCAAGATCAACAGCGCCGAAGGCATTAACCCGAAGGTGGTAAACGGGCAAAGAATCAAACATTATATCTCAGGTACTCCCCTAAATGTTGAAACCAATATTATCAATACCATAACTCCGGAGGAGTACATTAGGGAGACCCACGAGAACGTTTCAAACTCCGAAAAGAAATAGGTATGTGGTACGATAAGCAAACTGACTCCAAAACATTTCCAATAGCAATTTTTCTCTGTTTTGGAATATTTAATAAATTAGGAAAATTTAAAGTAGTCCGAAAAGTGCACAAGGAGGCGACAAGCCAGGGGGCGTGCCCCTGTGGCTTGTGGCCACCCCGTGTACCCTCCAGACTCCGTTTTCTTGTGGTACACTCTTTTAGGTCGGTAAAAATTCATTATATAATCACCCGGAGGTTTGACCTTCATATCACAACAATATCTCCTATTTTTGTTTCGAGTTGTTTTCCGGAGGACAAGTTCTTCAAGAAGTTCATCAACCCTATCTTGCGGAGGTGCTGCGACACCCTCAAACCATTGAGATGCGTAAGGGGGTGCTGCACATCCGTGATGTTGAGGGGCCAAAGAAGACCGAAAGCGTGGAGACAAGGCTCGAAGCAATGGAGTATCAAGGCTTCAAGTGCCAAGGGATGGTGGAACGTGGACTCAATGCCAATCACATGATGATTGCGGAGTTTAGCCATAAGCACAAGCTGGACGCCAAGGACATCGGGGAGTACATCTTCAAGCTTTATGAGAAAATCGAGCATCTCCAAGCCTGGATCTATGACCTGCAAAACCAAAATTGTGAGTATGAGTACAAATTTAAGAAAATGAGTTTCGCTGAAGATTTGAGGATCCCAGAGACTCATTCGTCTTTTTTATGATGGCGAGCCTATGTCTTGGAAGACGGAGGACAAGCCTCCAACCTCATCAACAACTCCAACATCACCACCTCAGAAGAAATACAACTAAACACATGGGTATGGGCACTCCCCTTGGCTTGTGCCAAGCTTAGGGGAGGTGCCCCGGTATCGTATCACCATCATGATACGTCTCCTACGTATCTATAATTTTTTATGATGGCATGTTATTATATTATCTGTTTTGGATGTTTTATATGCATTAATATGTATTTTATATTATTTTTGGGAATAACCTATTAATCTAGAGCCAGGTGTTAGTTTCTGTTTTTTCCTTGTTTTTGAGTTTTGTAGATATGGACTATTAAACGGAGTCCAAACGGAATAAAATGTGCGGAAGGAATTTTTCTGGAAGGAAACATGTCATCCAAGCTTGGAGTGCACGTCAGGGGAGGTGCCAGGGCGCCACAAGCCTGCTAGGCACGGCCCCCCTGGCCGCGCCTAGTAGGCTTGTTGCCTCCTGGCAGGTGTCCTAACCCTAATTCTTGGCCTATAAATACCCAAATATTCCCCCAATATCAGAGAGATCCACGCAAATACTTTTCCGCTGCCAGAAGTCTACATACCCGAGAGATCCAATCTTGGAGCCTTTTCCGGTAATCTACCAAAGGGGGTTTCGATCACGGGGGGCATCTACATCAACTCCATTGCCCCTTCGATGATGCCTGAATAGTCCACCACAGACCTACGGGTCCATAGCTAGTAGCTAGATGGCTTCTTCTCTCTCTTTGATCTTCAATACCATGTTCTTCATGATCTTCATGGAGATCTATCCGGTGTAATCCTCTTTTGTGGTGTGTTTGTCAAGATCCAATGAATTGTGAGTTTATGTGCAAAATATCGATGAATCTTATTTGAATCTCCTCTGATTTCTTATATGCATGATTTCATATCCTTGCTAAAAGGATCAATATGGTTGACCAGAGGGGGGGGGGTGAATAGGAAACTAACACTTTTTAACTTTTCCTTAACAATTAAGGTTTAACATCAAATAAGTTAGCTAGATGTGCAACTAGGTGAATAAGCTATATGATGCTAATCACAACAAGTGCACAAGCAAGCAAGGGATATAAAACAATAAAAGCTTGCACGAAGTAAAGATGCGACATAACCAAAAGTGGAGCCGGTGGAGACGAGGATGTGTTACCGAAGTTCCTTCCCTTGTGGGGAAGTACGTCTCCGTTGGAGCGGTGTGGAGGCACAATGCTCCCCAAGAATCCACTAGGGCTACCGTATTCTTCTCACGCCCTCACAAATTGCGAGATGCCGTGATTCCACTATTGGTGCCCTTAAAGGAGGCGACTGAACCTTTACAAACAAGGTTGGGGCAATCTCCACAACTGAATTGGAGGCTCCCAACGACACCATGAAGCTTCACCACAATGGAATGTGGCTCCGAGGTGACCTCAACCGTCTAGGGTGCTCAAACACCCAAGAGTAACAAGATCCGCAAGGGATTAGTGCGGGGAATTAAATTTCTCTTGGTGGAAGTGTAGATCGGGGCCTTCTCAACCTATCCCTAGGAAATCAACAAGATTGATTAGCTGGGGAGAGAGATCAGGCTAAAATGGAGCTTGGAGCAACAATGGAGTTTGGGAAGGAAGAGGTAAGCTTCTTGGGAGAAGACCTCCCTTTCATAGTGGGGGACAAGATCCAACCGTTATCCACTCCCTCAGCCCCACGCGTCACTGTACTACCGCAATAGCCACGGTACTACTGCAGCCACGTGCGGTACTACCGCTCATGCGGGAGTAACTGGCTCTGGCCGTTTGCACAGGACAGCAAGCGGTAGAACCGCCGGAGCGGTACTATCGCGAGCCCGTGCGATACTACTGCACGGTCGGCAGGGGCGGCCTACTAGAGGTGCACGGAAGTAAAAAATTACTTCCATGCCTACCTCCGCAGAGGGAAACTCTGAAAAGAAGTCCGGCATGGTAGTACCGGACATGAATCACGGTACTACTGTAGTAGGGCGGATGTAAAAATTACATCCGCGCCTACTACCGCAGGTGTAGGGCCCAGGGCGGGAGACAGCGGTACTACCGCTCCACCAAGCAGTACAACCGTCTTCGAGAGATTCTGAGGGGCACTTAATTGTCTTGTGCCTAGACCTGAGATATCTGAAATGCTCAATGCACACGATTATTCTACAAAGGCATTGTCATCAATCACCAAAACCACTTAGGGAGAAATATGCCGTTACAATCTCCCCCTTTTAGTGGATTGATGACAATACGGGATTTGCTCATAAGTATATAAAATGAGCATATGCAAAACCCAAGACCTACAAAATATAGAAGAGCTCCCCCTAGATGTGTGCATATTCTAGATATGCTTTGGACTGCAAGGCACACACACTAGGATCAACACTCCCCCTATATTTTATAGGCAATGCAATCTTTGCAATAGAAAATAGAACTAAGTATGGAAACTAGGCATAACATGTGAGCATTAAGATAAGGGTACGTAATAGACAGACTCACAAGCTACGAATCATACTAGACAATAATAAGGTAGTAGTGATAACATATGTCTCACACCATATGGTAGAGGAAGTCTCCTGGTCACACACAAACAAACGACATAAACCAAAGTTCAACGAAAGCAGAGAGACAACGAAAAGACAGACACAAATACGCGCAAATCCTACACTCTCTCCCCCTCTGGCATCGAGACGCCAAAAAGGCAGAGAGGACACCTAACACATAGGTGGTAGCTCCCATGCAGAAAGATCAGTCATCTGACTCCTCTGAAGCGTCTGGGATGGACTCCGCATCTGAATCAGCCCACTGGAACTGCTGCTTAGCCATCCAAGTGGCCTCAGGGGTGATGTCCTTCTCAGACCCACTCGAGATGGTCTCGCCAAGCTTCCTTAGAATACGCTTGTCACACTGGCGACTCTCCTTCTGGGCAACGTGAGCCTGATACTGACCCTTGGCCTGCATGCAGAACAAAGTCCTCATCTTGTGAGAGAACTTCTTGGCCCAAGATGGCTCAGAAGACGGTGGCACATAGGACTCAGAACTGTTATCTTCCTCCTCTTCGATCTCATCCTCATCGGCCTCCATACGAGCAGAAGTTGGCTTAGTGGTGGTGTTGGCCCACTTGTCCTTCATACACAAACGAATGGGCTCATGAAGAAACAAGTGCTCCGGCATGTCCTGACCCGGAAAGGTCTTGTCCCAAGTAGCACGAATCAGGTAGAACAAGTATGGCCCATAAATGGGGACCTTACGATGAAACACAGCAATGCGAAGCTCAGACCACATAATGTGAGACACATCAAGGATGCCAAGGCCTTCATTTCTTCCTTTCTCACATAGCAGGAACATATCCACCAGATAGGAGTGTACCTTGTCCTTGTCTCCCATGCGAGGAAATAGAGAGTTGTGGAAGATCCGGTGCATGACATCAAGGAAAGGGTTGAGCACAGGAATTTGCTCACCAGATCGTAAAGTCTTTAGAATATAGAAAGGCACGAGCTGCTCCTTACGTGTTGGCCGAGGGTTGACATGAGGGTGCAGTCCAATTGGCACATCAAGCCCGGAATCAGGAACATGCAGCAAGTCCATGAAGTCCTTCCAGGTGGTAGACAGTTGCTCGCCATGGGTCATCCATGTCATGGTCCGCAGCTCATCAGAGTGAAAGTGGACAGAGGCAAAGAACTGACCCACTATCTCGGGATCAAAGTCAAGGTGGAATGAAATGATGTTTATGATAGCAAACTGTTGTAGCAACTCCAGAGCCTCACCAAAGTATGTTGGATGCTTCCTCATGTGTTCCAGATCAATGTATTGGACAGGAACATAGAGATTTTTCTTGCCCTTGATTACATCAATGTGAATAAGATACTGCTACTTGGACCAGAACAAGTCATTGGCCTTGGAAACTTCCCTTGTCTTGTCATAGGGATTGATCAACCGTCGAGCCAGAAACTCAGCTTGGGGCATGACCTCATAGTTCTCAATTGGTCGCTTGAGCTTGGATGTGGTTCTCTTGAAATTGTGGGGTGGATCATTGGATCCCTCAGGAGCATCAGGATTGCAGAGACGCTTGGAGCTTGTGTCACGAGATGGATTGGAACGTCTTGGAGCAGAGCTAGAACCAGAGCCACCACCTATGGCACACAATGCAAACATAATGGACAAATGGAAAAAAATAAGGCAAGGACGAAAGCAGACACAAAAATCATGTAGAAGGGAGAATAGATAGGACAAAACGAGGTAGTTGTGGATCGAGCAGTACTACCAGGACTTCTTGCGGAAGTAAAAATTTACTACTGCTCCAGACGCTGTAGTACCGCTAGGAGCGGTAGTACCGTGGCTGGAGCGGAAGTAAAGTGTTACTACCGCCCAGTCAGCGGAAGTAAAAAAATTAGTACCGCTACAGACGCGGTAGTACCGTTGGGAGCGGTAGTACCGTGGCTGGAGCGGTAGTAAGATTTTACTGCCGCCCAGCGGACGGAAGTAAAAAATTAGTATCGCCCACGACGCGGTAGTACTGTGGGAGCAGTAGTACCATGACATCAGCGGAAGTAATATTTTACTTCTTCCCGATGAGCGGGAGTACCGCACGGGGCGGAATTCGCAAGAACAAAAATCTACAGATCGTATTGGTACTGCTCTATATCGAAAAATACCCCGTTTTATCCTATCAATACGCACTTGTACTGCAATAACACCCTCAAAACATCTTCTCATGCATAGATTGGATCAAACAAAGCTAGACCATCTCATATTTCCCCAAAAATCTAGATTCAAAAATAGAGAAGCAAAACAAGAAGGGATTGGGGAAATACCAGGGTCCATTGCAAGAGGATGAGGTGGGGAACGATCCCACCGGAGCAAATAAGAAGTGGGTGGCCGGAGACGGAGATCCGACGAGGTGCTCCAGCAATGGTTGAGAGGAGGAGAGAGAGACATGAGGGGAAGAGAGAAAATGGGGTATGGGGAAGATGGGAAACCCCCCTGCCGGATCTTAACCCCCACGCGCACTCGTCGTTGCGGTAGTACCACGGTCATCGCGGTAGTACCGCTCAACGGGCGGAAGTAATTTTTTACTTCCGCGCAGTAAGCGGTAGTACCGCTCCAAGCGTTAGTACCATGGTCCTCCATGGTAGTACCGTGCAGCCCTCTCAGTGCATAAAATCGAAAAACAGAATGAGAGAGAGAGAGAGAGATTTCCACACAAAAACAAGAGACAAGATAAACTATGATCCAAGACAAAAACACGAGCATGGTCCATCGAAGAAGAGAGAATAAAATAGGACCAAACAGTGAGCCTCTACTTCACATGAAGAGAGGGCAGTGGCCCTAAAGCCACCTATGTTTGAGTCAGATGGTATGGCACCGCGAAGAATTATCCTTGGGCCCATGACCAAGACTCGTCTTTTCAAGCACATTAACCATCAAAAATGGCAAGTGTGAAAGACTTTGATTAGTTTATGCATAATAGGAGGAGGGATAGTTCATTGAGAGAACTAGACTCCCCCTAAATCTATGGCTACAGCTAGACAAGACATAACAATGAGTGTGGGGAGGTGTGCACTAAGTCAATCCACATTGCTCGAATAAATGATATTTAGCTCATGCCTTAACTCGCGAAATCTTGCTTCATCTAATAGCTTCATAAAAATATCTGCAAGTTGTTTGTTAGTGCTCAGATGAATAAGATTGATGTCTCCACACTTGATGTGTTCCCGAATAAAGTGATGACGAATATCAATATGCTTCGTCTTGCAATCTTGAACTGGGTTGCTGGAGATCATAATGGCACTTTCATTATCAGAGTAAAGAGGCACTTTGTCACAATTGACACCGTAATCCTTTAAAGTTTGCCTCATCCATAGAATCTGAGCACAACAACTGGCAGCAGCTATATACTCGGCCTCGGTGGACGAGAGAGAAACAAAATTTTGTTTCTTTGAAGACCAACTTACCAAAGACCGACCAAGAATTGGCAGCCTCCGGCAGTAGACTTTCTATCCACACGGTCTCCCGCCCAAGCCGAGTCAGTATATCCAACGAGATCAAACGAAGCCCCCTTGGGATACCATAATCCAAAGTTTGGGGTATGAGCCAAATATCGAACGATTCGTTTGACAGCCACATGGTGACTCTCCTTAGGTGCGGATTGAAATTGTGCACAAATACCCACACTTAACATGATATCCAGTCTAGATGCACAAAGGTAAAGCAAGGATCCAATCATGGAGCGATATACCTTTTGATCCACCGCTTTACCATTGGGATCGTTGTCAAGATGGCATTTGAGTGGCATGGGAGTGTTGGCCTTGGGAGGATTGAGCTCATCCATCTTGAACCTCTTGAGCATGTCTTGAGTGTATTTGGCTTGATTGATGAAGGTACCTTGACTTCGTTGCTTGACTTCGAAACCAAGGAAGAACTTCAACTCTCCCATCATGGACATCTCAAACTTGTTTTTCATCAAAGTGGCAAACTCTTCATTGAAATCTTTGTTAGGAGAACCAAAATAATATCATCAACATATAGTTGGCATATGAACAAGTTCCCGTTGACCCTCTTTGTAAAAAGAGTGGGGTCGATTTTCCCAATTTCAAACCCACGGTCTTGTAACATCTCGGTAAGGTGCTCATACCATGCACGTGGGGCTTGTTTAAGGCCATAGAGAGCCTTATCGAGAACGTATACATGATTGGCGAACTTGGGATCCTGAAACACCGGGAGTTGCTTGACATATACCAACTCCTTAAGAGGGCCATTACGAAAAGCACTCTTGACATCCATTTGATATAATTTAAAATTATGATGAGAGACATATGCAAGCAACATGCAAATAGATTCAAGGCGAGCAACAGGAGCAAAGGTTTCACCGTAGTCGATACCCTCGACTTGGGGGTATCCTTGTGCCACCGATCTTGCCTTGTTGCGAATGACAATACCGTTCGCATCTTGCTTGTTTTTGAAGATCCATTTCGTTCCAATGACATTGTGATTCTCCTTAGGTCTTGGCACCAGTCGCCACACTTGGTTGCGCTCGAAGTTGTTGAGTTCATCGTGCATAGCTTCAACCCACTCCATATCCTCGAGCGCATCTTGAACCTTAAGGGGCTCAATGCAAGAAACAAATGCATGATGTTCACAAAAGTTTGTTAATTGTTTATGAGTGGTTACCCCTTTTTGCAAGTCACCGTAGACGTTCTCCAACATATGTTGTCTCACTTTGAGCTTGGTGGCATTCTTGGCGGCTTTCTTGGCGGCTTGTCTCTCTAAGATTTGTTCCATGGAAGATTGAGGGACAACATTCTGTGATTCATTATCTTGATGATCTTGAGCGCCTTCTTGAGCTTGCTCTTGATCTTGAAGAAGATCTTGATCTTGAGATTGCTCGGAGACAGAAACTTGATCTTGGGCATCACTTGGTGAGACACCATCATCAGTGAATTGATCTTGCCCTTGATCTTGTTCATGTGGTAGAGGACCTTCAGTTTGTTCTTCGAAAGCATGTGGGTCTTGCGTCGGTGAAGGTTCCACTTGAGTGGAACATTGTCCTTCTCCTTCGGCCACAAGGGGTTCCTCAATGGGTAGGAAGTATCCCACACCCATTCTTCTTATGGCTTGGGGAGGAATTTCATCACCTACATCATAGAGACCACTTTGCTCCACTTGGGAGACATTATTTTCACCAAACTCTATGTTTCTCGTCTCCTCAATGAGTCCCGTGGACTTGTTGAGGCCACGGTAAGCATGGGAGTTTGCAGCATAACCAACAAATATGCCCTCATGGGATCTAGATTCAAATTTAGACAAACGAGCACCTTTCTTGAGAATGAAACACTTACAACCGAACACCCGAAAGTATGTGAGGTTGGGCTTGTTCTCGGTAAGAATCTCATAAGGGGTCTTGTTCAAACCTTTGTGAAGATAGAGCCAATTAGATGCATGGCACGCTATGTTCATGGCTTTGGCCCAAAAGTTGTACGGAGATTTAAACTCCTCCATCATGTTTCTTGCCGCATCAATCAACGTCCGGTTCTTCCTCTCAGGAACACCGATTTCTTGAGGGGTGTAAGGTGTGGAATATTGGTGCTTGATCCCTTCGTCACTGAGAAACTCATTTAGGGTGTAATTCTTGAACTCAGTGCCGTTGTCACTTCTAATCATCAAAATCTTTGCATCAAGTTAGTGTTGGACTTCATTTGCAAAGTTGATGATGGTCTGTTGGGTCTCACTCTTCTTCTTGAAGAAATAAACCCAAGTATATCTCGAGTAATCATCCACAATCACCAAGCAACATTTTCTTCCACCAAGACTGTCAAAATATGGAGGACCGAAGAGATCCATGCGAAGGATCTCTAAGGTCCTCTTAGAGTATATTGTAGTGGTTGGATGATGAGCCTTCTCATGTAGCTTTCCTTCGATACAAGCACTGCAAGCACGATCTTTGGCAAAAGTCACATTTTTTAGTCTTATGTGATCCCTTTTGAGGAGTCTTTGCAAAGATCTCATATTAACATGGGCTAGCCGGCGATGCTAGAGCCATCCCACATCAACTTTAGCCATTAAGCAAGTCGCAGTCTTAGTGGGTTGCTCCAAGAAGTTCACCACATAGAGACCATTCTCGACATGCCCAAAAAAGCTACTTTAAGAGTCTTGCTCCACAAAAGGGTCATAGAGTAAATACCAAAGAAGGTACTAAAACCCATGGTTGCAAGTTGATGAACTGAAAGTAAATTGTATGTGAGGGTCTCAACTAGCATGACCTTCTGTATGGTGAGTTCCGGAGAGCTTACCACCTTGCCAAACCCAATACCTTTGAAATTGAATCATCACCAAATGAGACTTGGGTGGACATAGATGTGTCAGGATGAACGTCCACCACCAAGTCCTTGCTTCCGGTCATATGATTTGTCGCTCCACTATCGAGCGACCATGATGTTCCTCTAGAAGCAAACCCCTACAAGAGATAAATGTTTAGCTTTAGGTACCCATTCTGTAATGGGTCCTTTCATGTTAGCAACAAGGGTCTTAGTAACCCAAATACACCATTCAATGTACTCATAAGAAGAACCAACATATTTGGCATAAACATGCCCATCACTAGCACGGCATAAAACATAAGAGGGGTTAAAGTCGCCGGTCTTGTTGGGTTGGATGTTCTTGTTCTTGCCCTTATTGGCATTCTCCAACATAACTTGGTCTTTCTTCTTCTCATGAGGACCTTCTCCAGCTCTTACAAAGGTTTTATTGAGCGATGGAACTTCCTTGGTGTTTACCTTCTTCTTCTCATTAGTTTTGGGTACAAACCCCACTCCTTCTTTTGACACAACTTCCTTCTGAGTACTCAGAAGGTCAATGAGTGTCTTCTCATCTTTGATACATGTCACCAAACCATTTTTAAGCTGCTCTTTTAGCTTGGCATTTTCCTCCACAAGGTGTGCATGCTCACAACATGGGTTAGTACCAGATGCATTATCAATTAACAAAAAAGGAGGACATGTGGCAATTTCCATAGTGAGTTTCACTTGGAGTTGATCATGTGACTCCATAAGAGAGGCATGAGCACACGTCAATGCCTTGTGAGCATTATAAAATGTGTCAAGCTCAACTTTGAGACGATCATGATCCACCCCAAGTGCAACCTTCTCAGACTTGAGAGCACGATTAAGATAAGAACAATATCATGATCATAATATTTATGTAATTTAGTAAGGTCAACATTTTGTGACTCCTCAAGAGTCATACGAAGACCTTGCTCTTCCTTAAGAGCAATAGAGAGATCCGCTATCTCGTCGGCATAATCACGACTATGACCTCTTAGTTCCTCAAGACACTCTTCTTGAGACTCAATAGTGTCATGGGCCTCACCAAGTTGTTCCAAGAGAGCAACGAAGTGCTTCTTGGACTCTCCCTTGAGTTTACACATGAATTTGTCAAACTCATTTTTATCCTCTTTCCCCTCCTCAAGTTCATCCACACAATCTAAGGATGAAGCGGAAGAAATGGAAGTCTTAATGTTTGAGGTTATGATGTTGGAGGTTACCTTAGTGATACCTTTAGCCATGAGGCACCTCGCGACGATGTTCTCATTGGGGGCATCAAAGAGTGACAACTTTGTCAGGGTAGAAGAGGCAATTGCCACGGATGTCATTGCCATTCCTTCATCGCTTGTGTCTTCGTCATCAACATCATCATTTGGGGCATACTATTCTTGAGCTACCAATACTTTGTGAGGAGCCTTCTTGATAAAGTTGGTTTTGTTTGGGAATGACTTGGCTTTATATTTGCGAATGAGCTTGCCACCATTGTCTTCCCTCTTCTCATATGGACAATCCACCACAAAGTAACTTACATTACCACAGTTGTAGCAAGTTCTCACACGTTGCTTTCCCTTTGACCCATTTGAGTTGTTCTTGGAGAAGTTGGGCCTTGAGTTTCTCTTCTTGCCCCAAAATTGTCTGGACGCAAGAGCCATGTGCTCATGATAAGCATATTTGGTGTCCTCGGGGCAAACCTCTTCTTCTTCTTCTTCCTCTTGACTGACCTTGGCATTCAATAAAAGATTGGGATAGGACTTCCTTGACCGTTGAACACGAGCGATAACATTGTCGGCTGTCATGTTCAGGATGTTCATTGCAATGAATTCATCCAACACATCACCAGAGGATAAGATGTGAAAGTCTAGCCTTTGACGGATGACAGCAGACATGGCCTTGTTGTAGGGCATGATAGCCTTCAGGAACTTATGCTTGATCCAAGTACCATCCACATCCTTGCTGCCATGATCCTTAAGGGAAACAACGAGAGCGATCACCCTTCTATAGAGCTCACGTGGTTCCTCATCCTCTATCATCACAAACTCATCTGACTGATCAAGAACAACTTCATAGTTTGACCATTGAATGCTTGAGCTGCCCTTGTACGTGGAGGTGATGTGTTCCCAACATTCTTTAGCAACAATGAAGGGCCACGGGTGAGGTAGATCTTCAGGAGGAATAGCAGCTTGGACTATGAACAAGGAGGAAGAATTTAGCTGTTTATCCGCTTGTTTTCTTGGAGTAAGATTGCATGGATCATGAGGATAGTATCCTTCTTCAATGACTCTCGAGATGAATTGACTTGTGATCTAAATGAGACTTGATACTAAAAACCCAGTTAGCAAAATCATTCTTAACAAGTTTAGGAGGAGGACCGAGATTAACTATATGAGGTGGGTGCACCGGTCCTTCATAGACCACGAGAGGGGGAACAGAGGCAAAGCTCCCCGACCCGTTAACTCTTTGAGAATGATTATCTTTGTCGGCACTAGCCCCCTCCTTACCGGAGTTGACATCTGATGACGAGTTAGTGGGTTTGACCACTTGCCCCGCATCGGTAGACATTTTAAGAGTATGAAGGAAATCTTTAAACATGGATTGAACCTCGTTCGCCATGGAGGATTTGAGTAAGGTCAAAGCCTTGTTCAAATCCTCACGTGAGACCTTGTTCACACCCATGGCCTCGGGAAGTTCTCCCACACGCACCTCTTCACAAGCCATACTCTTCAGGTGGTGAAACCCTTAATAAAGAGACATGGCTTTGATACCAATTGAAAGGATCGATATGGTTGACTAGAGGGGGGTGAATAGGCAACTAACACTTTTTAACTTTTCCTTAAAAATTAAGGTTTAGCATCAAATAAGTTAGCTAGATGTGCAACTAGGTGAATAACCTATATGATGCTAATCACAATAAGTGCACAAGCAAGCAAGGGATATAACACAATAAAAGCTTGCAAGAAGTAAAGATGTTAGATAACCAAAAGTCGAGCCGGTGGAGACGAGGATGTGTTACCGAAGTTCCTTCCCTTGTGAGGAAGTACGTCTCTGTTGGAGCGGTGTGGAGGCACAATGCTCCCCAAGAAGCCACTAGGGCCACCGTATTCTCCTCACGCCCTCACACAATGCGAGATGTCGTGATTCCACTATTGGTGCCCTTGAAGGCGGCGACCGAACCTTTACAAACAAGGTTGGGGCAATCTCCACAACTGAATTGGAGGCTCCCAACGACACCACGAAGCTTCACCACAATAGAATGTGGCTCCGAGGTGACCTCAACCATCTAGGGTGCTCAAACACCCAAGAGTAATAAGATCTGCACAGGATTAGTTGGGGGAATCAAATTCCTCTTGGTGGAAGAGTAGATCGGGTCCTTCTCAACCTATCCCTAGGAAATCAACAAGATTGATTAGCTAGGGAGAGAGATCGGGCCAAAATGGAGCTTGGAGCAACAATTGTGTTTGGGAAGGAAGAGGTAAGATTCTTGGGGAAGAATACCTCCCTTTTATAGCGGGGGACAAGATCCAACCGTTAGCCACTCCCTCAGCCCCGCGCGTCGCGGTACTACCGCAACAACCAAGGTAATACTGTGACGGCTTGCGGTACTAGTGCAGCCACGTGCGGTACTATCGCTTGTGTGGGAGTAACTGGCTCTCGTTGTTTGCACAGGACAACAAGCGGTAGAATCGCCGGAGCGATACTACCGCAAGCCCGTGCGGTACTACCGCATGGTCGGCAAAGGCAGCCTACTGGAGGTGCACGGAAGTAAAAAATTACTTCCGTGCCTACCTCCGCAGAGGGAAACTCTACGAAAAAGTCCGGCACGGTAGTACCAGACGTGAATCACGGTACTACTTTAGTAGGGCAGATGTAAAAATTACATCCGCGCCTACTACCACAAGTGTAGGGGCCAGGGCAGGAGACAACGGTACTACCGCTCCACCGAGCGGTACTACCGCTAGCACCCGCGGTACTACCGCTCCTTTGAGCGATACTACCGCGGACCACTGAACACAAACACCCATCAGGCTTTCCTTTTGCATAGAGAAGGAAAATGAGTTGGGGCTCCATCGAAGAGAGGGAAAGGTGGTGCAAAGGAATAGATGTGTACGTGTTGATTCCACCCAGACCTTTCCAAAGCGGACCCCCTCTTAATAGTACGGCTTTCCTACGACTCAAATCCACCGAAAGGAAACGTAGAGAACAAGCATCTTTGAGAGATTCCGAGGGGCACTGAATCATCTTGTGCCTAGACCTAAGATATCTGAAATGCTCAATGCACACGATTAGTCCGCAAAGGCATTGTCATCAATCACCGAAACCACTTAGGGAGAAATATGCTCTTACACTTGCAAGTCTCTTCGAGTTATTGGTTTGGTTTGGCCAACTAGATTGGTAATTCCTGCAATGGGAGAAGTGCTTGGTTTTGGGTTCAATCTTGCGATGTCCTCACCCAGTGACATAGTAGGGTCAGCGAGGCACGTATTGTATTGTTGCCATAAAGGGTAACAAGATGGGGTTTTCATCCTATTGCTTGAGTTTATCCCTCTACATCATGTCATCTTTCTTAATGTGTTACTTTGTTCTTCATGAACTTAATAATCTAGATGCAGGCAGGAGTCGGTCGATGTGTGGAGTAATAGTAGTAGATGAAGAATCGTTTCGGTCTGCTTGTCACGGACGTGATGCCTATATGCATGATCATTGCCTTGGATAACTACATGATTATTCGCTTTTCTATCAATTGCTTGATAGTAATTTGTTTACCCACCATGATATTTGCCTTCAAGAGATAAGCCTCTAGTGAAACCTATGGCCCCCGGGTCTATTTTCCATCATATATTTTCAGATCTATACTTGCTGCAATTTATTTACCTTTTAGTTTTCACACTCTCTACATTTATCTCTATCGGATCTAATCCTTGCAAATAACCATGAAGGGATTGACAATCCCTTTATAACGTTGGGTGTAAGAGTTTGATTATTTGTGTAGGTGCATCCATTGGTGACTTGCTTGTTCCTCCTACTGGATTGATACCTTGGTTCTCAACAACTGAGGGAAATACTTACCTACTTTGATGCATCACCCTTTCCTCTTCAAGGGAAAACCAACACATTCTCAAGAGGTAGCAAGAAGGATTTCTGGCACCGTTGTCGGGGAGGATACATAGCCAGTCAAGGAAACATCTCTCCCATCAACTTTCCAATTTCTGGCACCGTTGCCGTGGAGGATACACATCAAGTCTACCAAGTACCCATCACAAACTCATCTATTGCATTTACTTTATTTTCCATTTACATCTTGTTTTCCTCTCCCCCACTTCTAAAACGATTTTTAGAAATACCAAAAATAGTTGCCTTTTTATTCGCCCTTCTTTCGTTTGCCTTTCTTTTGCTTGTGTGCTTGATTGCTCTCTCCGCCACCACGTATGAAGTAAGGGAGGTTATCGCTGAAAATCTAGAGGGTATTGCTAGTACTAGCCCTGAAGAAAAATTTGAATCTTGCTCTTTAGAACATGAAACTGAATCTCCTCCTAATTATAAAACTAAAACTTTTCAAGTAGGAGATGGTAATATTATTGGGAAGAGTGTTATTCAAGCGTTCTTTGATTGTACGGGGGTAATGCCTATGAGTAAAAGGTCTATTCTTCTTAGCACAAAGTTATGCGGACGTTATTGTCATTCCCATTGAAAAATTGGAAAGAAAATTTGTGCACCTTCATCCCGCTTTGCAAAAAGTATTTTATGAACTTCCCAATATTAAACACCCTAAGGCTAAGAAGATTACTACCATCATCCTTATGCAAGAATTTGATTTCATCGTACAAGAAGCTAGGGAGATTTTTTGCTTTCTATGATAAATATGTTGAACACCCTCCAATTGAATAAATTCTCCATGATAAAGAAACTTTGCGTAGTCTAGAAGCTAGAGACTATCAATCTTATAGTGAAAATCTTAGGAGAAGAGCTCCCCACGAGGAAATCTCTCAAGCCTTGTATCTTGGGACTTATGAGGAATTTGATTGGATTACTAGGGGAATTTTCATAGGGTATAAGGATGATTTTCTTGAAAATATGGTTAAGGAACCCATTATAAATAGGATACGTGTTTTATACGATGATATCTATGGCGATGATCTAGATTACGGGTTCATGAATGTTAAAATCACTAGCCAAAGTCCTGTCATGATTTAAGTTCATCTACTATGAAGGAAGTAAAGGAAAGGATATATATAGTAAGAAAAGCTTTTGATCAAGTTTGGATTGCATACCAAAGATGATAATACCTAGATTTATTGCGTTTTGCCTAGCTAGGGGCGTTAAAAAATAGCGCTTGTTGGGAGGCAACCCAATTTTATTTTTTTGTTATGTTTTGCTTATGTTTTTTAGTGTTTCCCACATTATTAATTCTGTAGTAATTGTGTTTTGGTTTTTAAATTAGTTTTTGAGCCAAGTAAAACCTTTGGGGTGATCTATGGTAGTTGTTGATTTGATCTTGCTGAAAAACAGAAACTTTTGCGCTCAGTCCAGAAATTTTATTATTTTTTCAGAGCGTTGAATTGATATGAAATTGTTACCCAAGATTTATATATAAATTTACCAGGTGTTACTAATGTTTAAGAATTATTTGAGTTACATAAGTATGCGAAGTTTCCAGATTGCTACAGACTGTTCTGTTTTTGACAGATTCTGTTTTCTTTGAGTTGTTTGCCTATTTTGATGAATCTATGGGTTGTATCATGTGGTATGAGCTATGGAGAAGTTAGATTAAAGTAGTTATAACACCAATATAAATAAATAATGAGTTCAAAACAGTACGTAAAGTGGTGATTTATTTTCTTATACTAACGGATCTCACGAGTTTTCTGTTATGTTTTGTGTTGTAAAGTTTTCAAGTTTTGGGTAAAGATATGATGGACTATGGAATAAGGAGTGGAAGAAGCCTAAGCTTGGGGATGCCCAAGGCACCGCAAGTCATATTTAAGGATGCCTAAGAGCCTAAGCTTGGGGATGCCCCGTAAGGCATCCCCTCTTTCGTCTTCAATCCATCGGTAAATTTACTTGAGGCTATATTTTTATTCACCACATGATATGTGATTTGCTTGGAGCATCTTGTATGATATGAGTCTTTGCTTGTTATTTTTCCACAATCATCCTTGCACACATCTTTTGTGAGATACACGCTGAATCGTGTATTTATTAGAATACTCTTTGTGCTTCACTTATATCTTTTGAGTTGGGCAATTTTGCTCTATATGCTTCACTTATATCTTTTAGAGCACGGTGGTATTTTTGTTTTATAGAAATACTTGAACTCTCGTACCTCACTTATATTATTTTGAGAGTTTTTAAAACAGCATGGTAATTGGTCTAGCTTATTATTTAGTCCTAATATGATAGGCATCCAAAAGGGATATAATAAAAACTTCCATATTAAGTGCATTGAGTATTTATGAGAAGCTTGATTCAAGGCATTAAGTTTTGAGATATAAAGATGGTAATGTTAAGAGACATGTTAGGAAGTAAATTATGATTTGGTAAAAATACTTGTGTATAGGTTTGTGATTCGCGTAGCATGCACGTATGGTGAACCGCTATGTAAGGAAGTCGGAGCATGACTTGTTTATAGATTGTTGACCTTTGTGTGAGGGTCAACGGCGCGCGATGGTTAACTCCTACCAACTTCCCCCCTAGGACATGCGTTTAATGCTTTGATTCAATTACTAATAGACTTTTGCAATAAGTATGTGAGTTCTTTATGACTAATGTTGACTCCATGGATTATACGCACTCTCACCCTTTCACTTTTGCTAGCCTTTCTAGTACCGCGCAACTTTTGCCGGTGCAATAAACTCCTTCCTCAAAACAGCTACCATATACCTTCCTCAAAACAGCCACCACATATCTTTCCTCAATACAGCCACCATACCTACCCATTATGGCATTTCCATAGCCATTCCGAGATAAATTGCCATGCAATTTGCACCGTTTCCTTTTATGACATGCACCATCACTTCCATATTGCATATAGATTCATATTTTCTCATAGGTATCGAGTTGTAATTTTCCTTTTGAGTTGTAAGTAAATAAAAGTGTGATGATTTTCATTATAGAGCATGTCCCATGTGAGTAAAGGATGATGGAAGCTATGATTCCCTTACTAGTTGGGATGAGAGTCCAGACTTTATGAAAAATAAAAGAGGCCAGCGAAGCCCAAATAAAAAAAGATGAATAAAAGAGGCCTTAGATGCCCAACAAAAAAAGAGAGAGAAAAGAGAGAAGGGACATTGCTACTACCTTTTGCCACACTTGTGCTTCAAAGTAGCACCATGATCTTCATGATAGAGAGTCTCCTATTTTGTCACTTTCATATAGCTAGTGGAATTTTTCTTCATGACGCACATCCACTTAGTTTCTTTTTGAGCTTTCGTACACTTATAGCTCCAGTGCATCCATTGCATGGAAATACCTACTCACTCACATTGATATCTATTTATGGGCATCTCCATAGCCCATTGATACGCCTAGTTGATGTGAGACTATCTTCACCCTTTCCTTGACAACCTGCACCATATTCTATTCCACCTATAGTGCTATATCCATGGCTCGCGCTCATGTATTGCGTGAGAGTTGAAAACGTTTGAGAAAATAAAGGTGTGAAAACAATTGGTTGACTTTTCATCGGGGTTGTGCATGATATAAATACTTTGTGTGGGGAAGATGGAGCATAGCCAGACCATATGATATTGTAGGGATAACTTTCTTTTGCCATTATATTTTGAAGAGATACAATTGCTTTGCTAGTATGCTTGAAATGTTATTATTTCAATAGTAAGCTTTTGTTTTGAGTCTTACAGATCTGAATATTCATGCCGCAATAAAGAATATTACTCAGATAAATATGTTAGGTAGCACTCCACATCAAAAATTCTGTTTTTATCATTTACCTACTCGAGGACGAGCAGGAATTAAGCTTGGGGATGCTGATATGTCTCCAACGTATCTATAATTTTTTATGATGGCATGCGATTATATTATCTGTTTTGGATGTTTTATATGCATTAATATGCTATTTTATATTATTTTTGGAACTAACCTATTAATCTAGAGCCAAGTGCAAGTTTTTGTTTTTTCCTTGTTTTTGAGTTTTGCAGATATGGAATATTAAATGGAGTCCAAACGGAATAAAACCTATGGAAGGAATTTTTCTGGAAGGAAACAAGTAATCCAAGCTTGGAGTGCACGTCACGAGAGGTGCCAGGGCACTACAAGCCTGCTAGGCACGACCCCTTGGCCACGCCTAACAGGCTTGTCGCCTCCTGGCAGGTCTCCTAACCCTAATTCTTGGCCTATAAATACCCAAATATTCTCCCAACATCAGAGAGAGCCACATAAATACTTTTCTACCGCCGGAAGCCTCCGTTCCTGAGAGATCCAATCTTGGAGACTTTTCCGGTAATCTACTGAAGGGGTTTTCGATCACGGGGGGCATCTACATCAACTCCATTTCCCCTCTGATGATGCCTGGGTAGTCCACCACAGACCTATGGGTCCATAGCTAGTAGCTAGATGCCTTCTTCTCTCTCTTTGATGTTAAATACCACGTTCTTCATGATCTTCATGGAGATCTATCCGATGTAATCCTCTTTTGTGATGTGTTTATCAAGATCCGATGAATTGTGAGTTTATGTTCAGATTATCCATGAATCTTATTTGAATCTCCTTTGATTTCTTATATGCATGATTTCATATCCTTGCAAGTCTCTTCGAGTTATTGGTTTTGTGGCCAGCTAGATGGGTAATTCTTGCAATGGAAGAAGTGCTTGGTTTTGGGTTCACTCTTGCGGTGTCCTCACCCACTGACATAGTAGGGGTAGCGAGGCATGTATTGTATTGTTGCCATCAAGGGTAACAAGATGGGGTTTTTCATCATATTGCTTGAGTTTATCCCTCTACATCATGTCATCTTTCTTAATGCGTTACTCTATTCTTCACGAACTTAATACTCTAGATGCAGGCAGGTGTTGGTCGATGTGTGGAGTAATAGTAGTAGATGCAGAATTGTTTCGGTCTACTTGTCACGGACGTGATGCCTATATGCATGATCATTGCCTTGGATAACTACCTGATTATTCGCTTTTCTATCAATTGCTTGACAGTAATTTGTTTACCCACCATGATATTTGCCTTCAAGAGAGGAGCCTCTAGTGAAAACTATGGCCCCCAGGTCTATTTTCCATCATATATCTTCAGATCTATACTTACTGCAATTTATTTACCTTTTACTTTCTGCACTCATTACATTTGTCTCTATCGGATCTAATCCTTGCAAATAACCGTGAAGGGATTGACAACCCCTTTATAGAGTTGGGTGCAAGAGTTTGATTATTTGTGTAGGTGTATCAACTGGTGACATGGTTGTTTCTCCTTTTGGATTGATACCTTGGTTCTCAACAACTGAGGGAAATACTTATCTACTTTGCTACATCACCCTTTCCTTTTCAAGGGAAAACCAACGCATGCTCAAGAGGTAGCACATCACATCTTTTACTTTATCTTTTTTCTAGTTTGATCCTTTTGGTTATATCCTGATCTAGTAGAATAAAGTTTTTAGTATGATCTAGATTTGAGTTTTGCATTATGTTCCCCATATGCAAGCGAGTCCGAGAGTTATATAAAAAAGTAGTTTTGAGTTGAGGGCTTTCCTTGCTGTTATGATCTTGAGAAAAAGAAATAAAAGAAGTATAGAATAAAAGCAAAGAGTAGATATGATGATCTTATGGGGAGTGGTGACTTCACATATGAGAAGTATGTCGATTGAATTTTTTTTGAGTTGACAAATATAGATTGGTCATTGTTGCAATTGAAAGGAATTAATAAAGAAAGAGAGGTTCACATATAAATATATTATCTTGGACATCATTTATGATTGTGAGCACTCATTAAAATATTATATGCTAAGAAGTTGAAATTGGACAAGGAAGACAACATAATGGGCTATGTTTGCTTATTTCTGAATAGAAGTTATATTGTTATAGATCCTTTAACATGTGATGCTTGCTTCCACCCCATATCAGCCAAAACTTCCGCACCAAGTAGAGATACTACTTGTGCATCCAAACACCCTCAACCCAGTTTTAACATGAGATTCCACCATACATACCTATGGATTGAGTAAGATCCTTCAAGTAAGTTGTCATCGGTGCAAAAAGCAATAAAAATTGCTCCTAAATATGTATGATCTTTTATTGTAAGGGAAAATAAGCGTTGTACGAACTTGTGATGGTAAAGAAATAAAAGCAACGAACTTCATAATAAAGGTTGATATCACAAAGGGCAATACAACGCGATGTTACTTTGCATTAAGGGTTTGCACATCCAAAAAGAAAAAGCACATGACAACCTCTGCTTCCCTAAGCGAAGGGCCTATCTGTTACTTTTACTTTCTAGTACTTACCTTTATGCAAGAGTCATGGTGATCTGCACCACTTCCTATCTTTCGCCTTTCTTTCTTGGCAAGTGTCATGTGTTGGGGAATGATCTAGACACATATATCCACTCCGATGTGGGTGATCATGAGTTATTTCTGTTGACATTACCCTTGAGGTAAATAGTTGGGAGGCAAAACTATAAGCCCCTATCTTTCTCTGTGTCCAATTGAAGCTTTGACCTCATGAGTACCGCGTGAGTGTTAGCAATTATGAAAGGCTAAAAGATGATGGAGTATGTGGATTTTCTGTACAAGATCTATGTTAACTCTTTCCAATGTTATGATAAATTGCAATTGCTTCAATAACTGAGAGCATAATTTGTCGGTTCCGAAAATAGTTCTTGGTTCATACTTTACCTTGTGAATGAATTGTTACTCTAGTATAAGAAATTATATATCAATAAGTATTGTTGTTCTTAAGATGATAATGATGCTCTCATGTCCGTATTTTATTTTATCGATGCCTCTATCTCTAAACTTGTGGACATATTATCGGTCTCGGCTTTTGCTTGAGGACAAGCGAGGTCTAAGCTTGGGGGCATTGATACGTCCATTTTGCATCATGTTTGTGTATTGATATTTATTGCATTATGGGCTATTATTACACATTATGGTACAATACTTATGTCCTTTCTCTCTTATTTTACAAGGTTTACATGAAGAGGGAGAATGCCGGCAGCTGGAATTCTGTACTAGAAAAGGAGCAAATATGAGAGACCTATTCTCCACAACTCTTAAAGTCCTGAAAAGCCACGGAGAATTATTTTGAAATATATAAAAAGTATTGGGAAAAAGAAATACCAGAGGGGACCCACCTGGAGGTCACAAGCCTAGGGGGCGCGCCCCTGTGGCTTGTGGGCCCCCTGGCAGCCCTCCGGTGCCCATCTTCTGCCATATGGAGGGTTTTGACCTGGAAAAAAAATCATAAGAGAGCTTTCGAGACGAATCGTCGCCGTCTTGAGGCGGAACTTGGGAAAACCAATCTAGGGCTCCAGCGGAGCTGTTCTGCCGGGGAAACTTCCCTCCCGGAGCAAAGCCAACGTCATCGAGAGGGGGTCAATCTCCATTAACATCTTCACCAGCACCATCTCCTCTCCAAACCCTAGTTCATCTCTTGTATCCGATCTTTGTCTCAAAACCTCAGATTGGGACTTGTGGGTTGCTAGTAGTGTTGATTACACCTTGTAGTTGATGCTAGTTGGTTTACTTGGTGGAAGATCATATGTTCAGATCCTTAATGATAATTAATACTCCTCTGATTATGAACATGAATATGCTTTGTGAATAGTTACATTTGTTCCTAAGGACATGGGATAAGTCTTGTTATAAGTAATCATGTGAATTTGGTATTCGTTCGATATTTTGATGAGATGTATGTTGTCTCTCCTCTAGTGGTGTTATGTGAACATCAACTACATGACACTTCACCATTATTTGGTCCTAGGGGAAGGCATTGGGAAGTAATAAGCAGATGGTGGCTTGCTAGAGTGACAGAAGCTTAAACCATAGTTTATGCATTGCTTCATAAGGGGCTGATTTGGATCCATATGTTTCATGCTATGGTTAGATTTATCTTAATTCTTATTTCGTAGTTGCGGATGCTTGCGAGAGAGGTTAATCATAAGTGGTTGTCTTGTCCAAGTAAGGGCAGCACCCAAGCACTGGTCCACCCACATATCAAATTATCAAAGTAACGAACGCGAATCATATGAGCATGATGAAAACTAGCTTGACAGAAATTCCCATGTGTCCTCGGGATCTCTTTTCTTTATATAAGAGTTTTTGTAGGCTTGCCCTTTGCTACAAAAATGATTGGGCCACCTTGCTGCACCTTTGCTACATTTATTACTTGCTACCCGTTATGAATTATCTTATCACAAAACTATCTGTTACCGATAATTTCAGTGCTTGCAGAGAATACCTTACTTTAAACCGCTTGTCATTTCCTTCTACTCCTCGTTGGGTTCGACACTCTTACTTATCAAAAGGACTACGATAGATCCCCTATACTTGTGGGTCATCACTATGCAGTTTTTTATTAATTGCCCAATATTAATTTGTTTACCCACCGTATGCTTACTACATGAGAGATGCCACTAGGGAAAACTATGCCCCCGGGTCTATTCACTTATATATTTACAAAAAAATAATTACCTTCCTGTCATTTATTTACTTTTGTTTTATTTTTCCATTTACTTTATTCAACTATCATCTAGACACTTCACCTGCTTGCAAATAACGAGTCTAAGGGGATTGAAAACCCTCTTGCTCGCGTTGGGTGCAAGTGTTTTCTTCTATGTGCAGTCTTTGGGTTGCGTGTTACTCCTATTGGTTTGATAAACCTTGCAAGGTTATCAACTGAGGGAAATACTTATTCATACTGTGCTGCATCACCCGTTCCTCTTCACGAAAAACCCAACACAGATCACAAGTATGAGGAAGGATTTCTGGCACCGTTGCCGGGGAGTATCACCAAACTACTATCAAGAATCTTTGCACAAATTATCATTCACTTCTTCTTATTTTTATTTGTTGTTATATTTTGTTTGCTTCATAAAAATCAAAAATACAAAATATTTATATTTGCTAGTTACTTGTTTGCTTGCTGGCTTGCTGCTATGGCTAGTTCCCCTCTAGACATTCCTTACCCTCCTTAATTTGGAGAGGGTCCTCCAATCCTGGATTTTAAGCAATTGAGTGATGAGTCCCTTAAAGAATCTTGGGATGGATTACTAGAGATAAAAATGAGAGCTAATCCCAAAAGTTATATCAAGTTGATTCTTAGAAGTTTTTATGTTGGTCTATCTTTATCTCATCGGCGCGTCTTGGATTCTATGTTCGAAAAAATACCTTGGGAATAATGCTTTCGACACTTATGCAAAGATGAAAGACATATTTGGACAACCCAAAATAGAAGCCGTTGAACCATCTATATTGGTGTGCTTTTGTCAAACCGATTTAATAAAAGAAACAAAGGCCATTATGGAAACAAATTTCTAGAGGGTTATATAACATGTCTACTAAAATCAATGGGAACATAGTGATGAAAAATAAGAGATTGGAAAATTACTGACCAAAAGATTGATGCTCTTAGTATTTTAAAAAATGAAATTAAAATTCTCACTAACAATGTTGAACAACTTATTCTTAGTGTCAAATATGACAACACTTGAATAATATGCATTATGCCTAGCTAGGGGCGTAAAACAATAGCGCTAGTTGGGAGCCAACCCAATAGTTATATAAAATTTTTGTTTTTAATTTTTGTTTGTGTGTGATAACATGATTTTCTACTCTGTAATGATTTTTTATGTTTAAATTAGGGTTCGTGACAAGTAAAGTCTTTGGGATGACTTACATGATAAGTAGAATTGATACGATGGAAAAACAAAAACTTTAGCGTCCAGTGCAGAATTTCTCTGATTTTACTATAGTGACTTTTTGATATTCATTTATTATGAATTATTTATATATAAATTCCTCAGGATGTCCTAATGTTTCAGAATTTTTGGAGTTATAGAAGTATGGTAATTAATTATATCATTACACACTGTTCTGTTTTAGACAGATTGTGTTTTTGCTTGCATAGTTTGCTTATTTTGATGATGCCAAGGATTGTATTGGGGGGTATAAGTCATGGAGAAGTTACAATAGCATACCATATGCAATAATAAAATATGAATCAATTTATAACAGTATCTAAAGTATTTTATATGTTTATTATACTAATGGAGCACATGAAGTTTCTGTTGAGTTTTGTGTGCTGAAGTTTTCAAGTTTTGGGTGCTATCACGATGGATGAAGGAATAAGGAGTGTGAAAGGATCGATATGGTTGAATAGAGGGGGGGGGGGTAAATAGGAAACTACCACTTTTTAACTTTTCCTTAACAATTTAGGCTTAGCATCAAATAAGTTGGCTAGATGTGCAACTAGGTGAGAAACCTATATGATGCTAAACACAACAAGGACACAAGCAAGCAAGGGATACAAAACAATAAAAGCTTGCAAGAAGTAAAGGTAAGAGATAACCAAAAGTGGAGCCGGTGGAGACGAGGATGTGTTACCGGAGTTCCTTCCCTTGTGAGGAAGTAGGTCTCCGTTGGAGCGGTGTGGAGGCACAATGCTCCCCAAGAAGGCACTAGGGACACCATATTCTCCTCACGCCCTCAGACATTGCTATATGCCGTGATTCCACTATTGGAGCCCTTGAAGGCGGCAACCAAACCTTTACAAACAAGGTTGGGGCTATCTCCACAACTTAATTGAAGGCTCCCAACGACACCATGAAGCTTCACCACAATGGAATGTGGTTCGAGGTGACCTCAATCATCTAGGATGCTTAAACACCCAAGAGTAACAAGATCCGCAAGGGATTAGTGGGGGGAATCAAATTTCTCATGGTGGAAGTGTAGATCGAGGCCTCCTCAACCAATCCCTAGAAAATCAACAAGTTTGATTGGCTAGGGAGAGAGATCAGGCTAAAATGGAGCTTTGAGCAACAATGGATCTTAGGGAGGGAAGAGGTAAGCTTCTAGAGGAAGTAGACCTCCTTTTAATAGTTGGGGATAAGATCCAACTGTTATCCCCACTCTCAGCCCCGCGCATCGCGGTACTACCGCATCTGATCACGGTACTACCGCAAGGCCCTGTGGTATTACCGCTGCAACATGCGGTACTACCGCTTGCACGAAAGTATCAAACACAGGCCGATTGCACTAGGCAGCTAGCGGTAGAACAGCCGGAGAGGTACTACCGCGAGCCCATGCGGTACTACCGCATGGTCGGTAGAGACTGGCACTGGAGATGCATGGAAGTAAAAAATTACTTTTGTGCCTACCTCTGCTGAGGGAGAAGCTGCAAAAAAGTCTGGCACGGTAGTACCGGAACTGCATCACGATACTATCGCAATAGGGCAGATGTAAAAAATTACATCCGTGCCTACTACCACAGGCGTACGTACTAGGGTAGGGGACAGCGGTACTACCGCTCCACTGAGCTGTACTACCGCAGGCTCCTACGGTACTACCGCTCCCTTGAGCGGTACTACCACGGGCTCCTGCGATACTACCGCTCCCTTGAGCGGTACTACCGCTAGCCACTGGACGTAAGTACCCTCGCAGGCTTCACTTTGCACAGACAAGGAAAACTAGCTGGTGCTCCATCGAAGCAAAGGAAAGGTGGTGCAAATAGAATAGATGTGTACGTGTTGATTCCACCCAAACCTTTCCGAAGCGGACCCCCTCTTAAGAGTACGGCTTTCCTACGACTCAAATCAACAGAAAGGAAATGTAGAGAACAACCGTCTTCGATAAGCTCTGAGGGGCACCGAATCGTCTCGTGCCTAGTCATGAGATATCTGAAATGCTCAATGCACACGATTAGTCCGCAAAGGCATTGTCATCAATCACCAAAACCACTTAAGGAGAAATATGCCCTTACAATCTCCCCCTTTTTGGTGGATTGATGAAAATATAGTATTTGCACATAAATATATAAGATGAGCATATGCAAACCCAAGATCTATAAAAGATAGACAGGCTCCCCCCTGGATGTGTGCATTCTATACATATGCTTTGGACTGCAAAGCCCACACACTAGGATCAACACTCCCCCTATATTTTATAATCAAGGCGATCCTTGTAACAGAATATATAACACTAAATACGGAAACAAGGCATAGCATGTGAGCATGAAGATAAGGGTACATAAGAGATAGACTCACGAGCTACGAACCATACTGGAGAATAATAAGATAAGAGTGATAGCATATGTCTCACACCATATGATAGAAGAAGTCTCCTGGTCTCACACACAAACGACCTAAACCAAAGTTCAACGAAAGCAAGAGATGATGAAAAAACAGCGCAAACACTCGCAAATCCTACACTCTCTCCCCCTTTGGTAGAGAGGACACCTAACACACTGGTTGTAGCTCCCATGCAGAAATATCAGTCATCAGGCTCCTCCTCTGATGTGGAATGGACTCCTCATCTGAATCAGCCCACTGGAACTGCTACTTCGCCATCCAAGTAGCCTCAGGGGTGATGTCCTTCTCAGACCCACTCGATATGGTCTCGCCAAGCTTCCTCAGAATCCGCTTGTCACGCTGGCGACTCTCCTTTTGAGAAACATGAGTCTAATACTGTCCCTTGGCCTGCATGCAGAACAAAGTCTTCATCTTGTGAGAAAGCTTATTGGCCCAAGATGGCTCAGTAGATGGTGGCTCATACGTCTCAAAACTGTCATCTTCCTCCTCTTCGATCTCATCCTCATCAACCTCCATATGAGCAAGAGTTGGCTTAGTGGTGGTGTTTGCCCACTTGTCCTTCATATGCAGTCGAATGGGCTCATGAAGAAACCAGTGAGCCTGAAAGTCCTCATCCGGAAGGGTCTTCTCCCAAGTTGTATGAATCAAGAGGAACAAGTAGGGCCCATAAATGGGGACCTTACGGTGAAACACAGCAGTGCCAAGCTCAGTCCACATAATGTGAGAAACATCAAGGGGGTCAAGTTCTTCAGTTTGTCCTTTCTCACAGAGTAGCAACATGTCCACCAGATAGGAGTGCACCTTGTCCTTGTCTCCATACGAGGAAACAAAGTGTTACAAAAGATCTGGTGCATGCCATCAAGGAATGGGTTGAGCTCAGAAACTTTCTCACCAGAGAGTAAAGTCTTCAGAATATAGTAGGGCATGAGCTTCTCCTTACATGCAGGCTGGGGGTTGCCATGAGGGCGCAAACCAATGGGTTCTCAAGCCCCTCATCACGAACATGCAACAGATCCATGAACTCCTTCCAGGTAGCAGACAACCTCTCTCCATTGGTCATCCAAGTCATGGTCCGCTACTCATTAGGGTGGAAATGGACAGAAGATAAGAACTGACCCACAATCTCAGGATCAAAGTCAAGGTGGAACGAGATGATGTCCTCGATAGCAAATTGCTCACCAAAGTATGCTTGGTTATTCCGCATATGAGCCATGTCAATCCATTGGACATGAACATAGAGATTCTTCTTGCCCTTGATCACCTCGATGTGGATTAGATTCTATTGCTTGGTCCAAAATAACTCATTGGCCCTCGAATGTTCCCTCAGTTTGACATAGAGGTTGATCAACCGACGAGACAGAAACTCAGCTTGAGGCATGTCTTCCCAATTATCAACTGGCTCCTTGAACTTGGATGCGGTTCTCTTGAAACGGCGTTGCGGGGCATTGGACCCCTCAGGAGCTTCTGGATTGCGAAGAAGCTTTGAACTAGTGTCGCGAGAAGGATTCGAGGGTCTTGGACCTGAACCGGAACCGGAGCCACCACCTACGACACACGACGCAAACACAAGAGATGAATGAAAGAAAAAGAGTCAATGCAAAGACCAAAGTAGACACGAAAACAATATAGATGTGAGAATGAATAGGACAGAACGAGATAGCGTTTGATCGAGCGATAGTACCGGAGGTTCACGCGGAAGTAAAAAATTACTACCGCTCCGTACGTGGTAGCACCGCTGTGATCGGTGGTACTGGGGCAGCAGCAGAAGTAAAATTTTACTTCCGCCCGACGAGCGGTAGTACTGCACGAGTTAGAGTTCACATGAACATGGATCTAGAAAACTAGATCGGTACTACCGTGGATCAACAACTATCACTTTGTATCCTATCAATAAGAACTCAATGACACCTACAGACTCAAAACATCTCCTCATGCACAGATTTGGCCAAAGATCACCAGACCAATCTCATATTTCCCCTAAACCTAGATTCAAAAATAGAGAAGCAAAAAGAGGAGAGCTCGAGGAAATACTAGGGTCCATGGCAAGAGCACGAGGTGGGGAACGATCCCACCGGTGGGAATGAAAGGAGAGTGGCCAGAGACGAAGATCAGACGAGGTCCTTCGGCGCTTGTTGTGAGGAGAGAGAGAGAGGTGAGGGTAAGAGATAATGGGTATGGGGGGTTGAACTCCCCCTGCTGGCTCTTAACCCCCACACAGACTCGACAACATGGTAGTACTACAGGTCATTGCGGTAGTACTGCTCAGCGAGCGGGAGTAATTTTTTACTTCCGTGCGATAAGCGGTAGTACTGCTCCGGGATCAGAAGTAATTTTTTACTTCCTTGTTATGGGGCGGTAGTACCATGCTAGGGATGCACCTGTGCAAGCATAGAGGCAGTCCAACTCCAACGGTAGTACCGTGGATGACCAAGGCAGTACCGTGCTGCCCACAAAATGCAAGATTACAGAGAGAAAAGAGAAGAAGAGAAAGATTTTTTTCCACACAACACGAGAGACACAAGAAGAGAAAGATGCAAGGCAACACAAGAGCATGGTCCAACATAGTAGAAAGTATAAATGAGGACCAAATAATGAACCATTACTTCGCATGAAGAGAGGGCGGTGGCCCTAGATCCACCTATGTTTGAGTCAAATGGTATGGCACCGCAAAGAATTATCCTTGGTCCCATGACCAAGACTCGTCTTTTGAAGCATAGAAACCATCGATGTGAAAGACTTTTATTAGTTTATGCATAATAAGGGGAGGGATAGTTCATTGAGAGAACTAGACTCCCCCGAAATCCATGCCTACACCTAGACAAGACATAAGGATGAGTGTGGTGAGGTGTGCACTAAGTCAATCCACATTGCTCGAATCAATGATATTTAGCTCATGCCTTAACTCATGAAATCTTGCTTTATCCAATGGCTTCGTAAATATATCTGCAAGTTGTTCATTAGTGCTCAGATGGATAAGATTGATGTCTCTCCACTTGATGTGTTCCCGGAGGAAGTGATGACGAATATCAATATGCTTCGTCTTGCAATGTTGAACCGGATTGATAGAGATAATAATGGCACTTTCATTACCATAGTAAAGAGGCACTTTGTCACAATTGACACCATAATCCTTTAAAGTTTGCCTCATCCAAAGAATCTGTAAATAGCAACTGGCCGCAGCTACATACTCGGCCTCGGTGGACGAGAGAGAAACACAGTTTTGTTTCTTTGAGGACCAACTTACCAAAGACCGACCAAGAAATTGGCAGCCTCTGGAAGTGGACTTTATATCCACACGGTCTCTCGCCCAATCTGAGTCAGTATATCCAACGAGATCAAATGAAGCCCCCTTGGGATACCATAAGCCAAAGTTTGGGGTATGAGCCAAATATCGAAGGATTCGCTTGACAGCCACATGGTGACTCTCCTTAGATGCGGATTGAAATCATGCACAAATACCCACACTTAACATGATATCCAATCTAGATGCACAAAGGTAAAGCAAGGATCCAATCATGGAGCGATATACCTTTTGATCCACCACTTTACCATTGGGATCACTCTCAAGATGGTATCTGAGTGGCATGGGAGTGTTGGCCTTGGGAGGATTGAGCTCATCCATCTTGAACCTCTTGAGCATGTCTTGAGTGTATTTAGCTTGATTGATGAAGGTACCTTGACTCTGTTGCTTGACTTCGAAACCAAGGAAGAACTTAAACTCTCCCATCATAGACATCTCAAACTTATTCTTCATCAAAGTGGTTACCCCTTTTTGCAAGTCGCCATAGACGTTTTCCAACAAATGTTGTCTGAGTTTGAGCTTGGCAGCATTCTTGGCGTCTCGTCTCTCTAATATTGCCTCCATGAAAGGTTGAGGGACAACATCCTGAGAGTCATCTTCTTGACGATCTTGAGTGCCTTCGTGAGCTTGCTCTTGATCTTGAAGAGGATCTTTATCTTGATCTTGCTTGGAGATGTGAACTTGATCTTGGGCATCATTTGGTGAAGCACCATCATCAATAGATTGATCTTGCCCTTGATCTTGTCCAGGTGGTAGAGGACCTTTATTTTTTTCTTCGGAAGCGTGTGGGTCTTGCGTCGGTGATGGTTCCACTTGAGTGGAACATTGTCCTTCTCCTTACGCCACAAGGGGGTCCTCAACGGGTAGGAAGTATCCCACACCCATTCTTCTTATGCCTTGGGGAGGAATTTCATCACCTACATCACAAAGACCACTTTGCCCCACTTGCGAGCCATTATTTTCATCAAACTCTACGTTACTCGTCTCCTCAATGAGTCCCGTGGGCTTGTTGAGGACACAGTAAGCATGAGAGTTTGTAGCATAACCAACAAATATGCCCTCATGGGCTCTAGATTCATATTTAGACAAACGAGCACCTTTCTTGAGAATCAAACACTTACAACCGAACACCGAGAAGTATTTGAGGTTGGGCTTGTTCCCGGTAAGAATCTCATAAGGAGTCTTGTTCAAGCCTTTGTGGAGATAGAGCCGATTTGATGCATGACACGCTGTGTTGATGGCTTCGGCCCAAAAGTTGTATGGAGATTTAAACTCCGCCATCATGGTTCTTGCCGCATCCATCAACATCCGGTTCTTCCTATCTGTAACACTACTTTGTTGAGGGGTGTAAGGTGTGGAATATTGGTGCTTTATCCCTTCATCGTTGAGAAACTCATTTAGGGTGTAGTTCTTGAACTCAGTGCCGTTGTCACTTCTGATCATCAGAACCTTTGCATCATGTTGACGTTGGACTTCATTTGCAAAGTCGACGATGGTCTATTGGGTCTCACTCTTCCTCTTGAAGAAGTATACCCAAGTATATCTCAGGTAATCATCCACAATCACCAAAAAATATCTTCTTTCACCAAGACTGTCAAAAGATGGAGGCCTGAAGAGATCCATGTGAAGGAGCTCTAAGGTTCTGTTTGAGTAGATTATTGTAGTTGGACGATGAGCCTTTTCATGTAGCTTTCCTTCGATACAAGCAATGCAAGCACGATCTTTGGAAAAACTCACGTTTGTTAGTCCAAGAATGTGATCCCCTTTGAGGAGACTTTGCAAAGATCTCATATTGACATGGGCTAGTCGGCGATGCCAAAGCCATCCCACATCAACTTTAGCCATTAGACATGTAGCGGTCTTAGTGGGTCGCTCAGAGAAGTTAGTCAGATAGAGACCGTTTTCGACATGTCCAACAAAGGCTACTTTAAGAGTCTTGCTCCACAAAAGGGTCATAGTATCAATGCCAAAGAAAGTACTAAAGCCCATGATTGCAAGCTGGCGAACAGAAAGTAAATTGTATGCAATGGTCTCAACAAGCATGACTCTCTCAATAGTTAAAGTTGGAGAGATAACCACCTTACCAAGACCCAATACCTTTGAGATTTCATCATCTCCAAATGAGACTTGGGTGGCCACAGATTCATCGGGTTGAACATCCACCACCAAGTCCTTGCTTCCGGTCATATGATTTGTTGCTCCGCTATCGAGCAACCATGAGACTCCCCCGGAAGAAAAGTCCTACAAGAGATCAATGTTTGGTTTTAGGTGCCCATTATTTAATGGGTCCTTTCATGTTAGCAACAAGGGTCTTAGGAACCCAAATACACCATTCAATGTACTCATAAGAAGAACCAACATATTTGGCATAAACATGCCCATCCCTAGCACGACACAAAACATAAGAGGGGTTAAAGTCGTCGGTCTTGTTGGGATGGGTGATCTTGCCCTTCTTGGAATTACCAACCACAACTTTGTCTTTATTATTCTCATGAGTACCATCTCCTACTCTTACAAAGGTTTCCTTGAGCGGTGGAATTTCCTTGCTGTTCACCATATTCTTCTTCTTGCTATTGGGTGCAAACCCAACTCCTTCTTTTGCCACAACTTCCTTCTGATTACTCAAGAGATCATTGAGTGTCTTCTCACCTTGGATAAACGTCACCAAGCCCTTTTCAAGCTGATATTTTAGCTTAGAATTTTCCTCCACAAGATGTGCATGGTCACAACATGGGTCAGTAGCAGATGCATTATCAATTAGAACAAAAGGAGGACACATGGCAATTTCCTTAGTGAGTTTTACTTGGAGTTGATCATGTGACTCCTTAAGAGAGGCATGAGCACACTTCAATTCCTTGTGAGCATTGTCAAGTGTGTCAAGCTCAACCTTGAGTTGATCATGGCCAACTCCAAGTGCAACATTTTCAGACTTGAGCACACTGTTAAGAACAATAGCATGGTCATAATCTTTACGTAATTTAGCAAGGTCATCATTTTGTGACTCCTCAAGAGTCATACGAAGACCTCGCATACGAAGACCTCGCTCTTCCTCAAGAGCAATAGATAGATCTGCCATCTCATCAGCATAATCACGACTATGGCCTCTCAACTCCTTAAGAAATTCTTCTTGAGACTCAATAGTGTCCTAGGCCTCACCAAGTTGTTCCAAGAGAGCAACGAAGTGCTTCTCGGACTCTCCCTTGAGTTTACACATGAATTTGTGAAGCTCATTTTTAACCTCTTTCGCCTCCTCATGTTCATCCACACATTTTAAAGACTGAGTGGAAGAAATAGAAGCCTTAATAGTTATAGCATGTTCTCACACGTTGCTTGCCCTTTGACCCATTTGAGTTGTTCTTGGAGAAGTTGGGCCTTGTGTTTCTCTTGTTGCCCCAAAATTGTCTGGATGCAAGAGCCATGTGCTCATGATAAGAATATTTGGTGTCCTTGGGGCAACCCTCTTCTTCTTATTATTCTTCCTCTTGACAGACCTTGGCCTTCAAAGCAAGGTTGGGAGAGGATTTCTTTGACCATTGCACGCAAGCGAGAGCATTATCAGCTGTCATGTTCAGGATGTTCATTGCAATAAAATCACCCAACACATCACCAGAAGATAGGGTGTGAAAGTCTGGCCTTCGATAGATGACAGCGGACATGGCCTTGTTGTAGGGCATGATGACCTTCAGAAACTTACGCTTGATCCAAGTATCATTGACATCCTTGCTGCCACGATCCTTGAGGGAAACAGCAAGAGCGGTCACCCTTCTATATAGCTCACGTGGTTCCTCATCCTCTATCATCACAAACTCATCTGACTGATCAAGGACAACTTCATAGTTTGACCGTTAAATGCTTGAACTACCCTTGTACATGGAGATAATGTGTTCCCAACACTCTTTAGCAACAGTGAAGGGCTGCAGGTAAGGTAGGTCTTTAGTAGTAACGATAGCTTGGAGTATGAACAAGGCAGACGAATTTAGTTGTTTATCCGCCTGTTCTCTTGGAGTAAGATTGCGTGGATCATGAGTATAGTATCCTTCTTCAATGACTCTCAAGAGATGAATTGAGCTGTGATTTAAATGAGACTTGATACTAAAAGGCCAGTTAGCAAAATCATTCTTAACAAGTTTAGGAGGAGGACCATGATTAACTATATGAGTTGGGTGCACCAGTCCTCCATAGACCATGGGAGGGGGAACTGAGGCAAAGCTCCCCAACCCATTAACTCCTTGAGAACGATTATCCTTGTCAGCACTAGCCCCCTCCTTACCGGAGTTAACATCCGATGACGAGTTAGCGGGTTTAACCACTTGCACCGCATCGGTTGAAACTTTAAGAGTATTAAGGAAATCTTTGAACATGGATTGAACCTCGGTCGCCATGGAGGATTTGAGTAAGTACAAGGCCTCATTCAAATCCTCGCGTGAGACCATGTTCACTCCCACGGCCTTGGGAAGTTCTCCCACATGCACCCCTTCGCCAGCCATACTCTTCGGGTGGTGAAACCCTTACTAAAGAAACCTCGTTCTGATTCCAATTGAACGGATCGACATGGTTGACTAGAGGGGGTGAATAGGCAACTAACAATTTTAAATTTTCCTTAGCAATTTAGGCTTAGCGTCAAATAAGTTGGCTAGATGTGCAACTAGGTGAGAAACCTATATGGTGCTAAACACAACACGCACACAAGCAAGCAAGGGAAACAACATAATAAAAGCTTGCAAGAAGTAAAGGTAAGAGATAACCAAAAGTGGAGCCGGTGGAGACGAGGATGTGTTACTGGAGTTCCTTCCCTTGTGAGGAAGTACGTCTTCATTGGAGCGGTGTGGAGGCACAATGCTCCCCAAGAAGCCACTAGGGCCACCGTATTCTCCTTACGCCCTCACACAATGCGAGATGTCGTGATTCCACTATTGGTGCCCTTGTAGGCGGCGACCAAACCTTTACAAACAAGGTTGGTGCTATCTCCACAACTTAATTGGAGGCTCCCAACGACACCATGAAGCTTCACCACAATGGAATGTGGCTCCGAGGTGACCTCAACCGTCTAGGGTGCTCAAACATCCAAGAGTAACAAGATCCGCAAGGGATTAGTGGGAGGAATCAAATTTCTCTTGGTGGAAGTGTAGATCCGGGCCTCCTTAACCAATCCCTAGAAAATCAACAAGGTTGATTGGCTAGGGAGAGAGATCGGGCTAAAATGGAGCTTTGTGCAACAATGGAGCTTAGGGAGGGAAGAGGTAAGCTTCAGAGGAAAAAGACCTCCTTTTTATAGTGGGGGATAAGATCCCACCGTTATCCCCACTCTTAGCCCCGCGCATCACGATACTACCGCATCTGACCACGGTACTACTGCAAGGCCCAGCGATACTACCACTGCAACATGCGGTACTACTGCTTGCACGGAAGTATCACACGCAGGCCGATTGCATAGGCAGCTATCGGTAGAACCGCCGGAGCGGTACTACCACGAGCCCATGCAGTACTACCGCATGGTCGGTAGAGACTGGGACTGGAGATGCACGGAAGTAAAAAATTACTTTCGTGCCTACCTCCGCTGAGGGCGAAGCTGTGAAAAAGTCCGGCACGGTAGTACTGGAACTGCATCACGGTACTACCGCAATAGGGCGGATGCAAAAAATTACATACGCGCCTACTACCACAGGCGTACGTACTAGGGCAGGGGACAGCGGTACTATCGCTCCACTAAGTGGTACTACCGCGGGCTCCTGCGGTACTACCGCTCCATTGAGCGGTACTACCGCAGGCTCCTACGATAGTACCGCTCCCTTGAGCGGTACTACCGCGGGCACCTGTAGTACTACCGCTCCCTTGAGCGTACTACCGCTGGCCACTGAACGCAAGTACCCCCGCGGGCTCCACTTTGCACAAACGAGGAAAACTAGCTGGTGCTCCATCGACGCAAAGGAAAGGTGGTGCAAATAGAATAGATGTGTACGTGTTGATTCCACCCAAACCTTTCCGAAGCGGATCCCCTCTTAATAGTATGGCTTTCCTACGACTCAAATCCACTGAAAGGAAACATAGAGAACAACCGTCTTCGATAAGCTCCAAGGGGCACCGAGTCGTCTCGTGCCTAGTCATGAGATATCTGAAATGCTCAATGCACACGATTAGTTTGCAAAGGCATTGTCATCAATCACCAAAACCACTTAAGGTGAAATATGCCCTTACAGAGTGGCAAGATCCCGAGCTTGGGGATTCCCAAGGCACCCCCATGTAATATTCTAGGAATACTCAAGCGTCTAATCTTGGGGGTGCCCCAAAAGGCATCCCCTCTTTTCGTCTCAATCCATCGGTATGTCACTTGGAGCTATATTTTTATTCATCACATGATATGAGTTTTGCTTGGAGTGTCGTTTGCTTTAGTTTTCTTTTGTTTTAGTTTTCCACAATCATTGTTCGCTAGACACACCCAATTGAGAGAGACACAAGATCACCATGATTTATTAGAATACTCTTTGTGTTTCACTTATATCTTTTGAGCTTAGCAGTTGCTCTAGTACTTCACTTATATCTTTAAGAGCACGGTGACATATAGATTTTAAATAAATAATTGCACTCTCATTATTCACTTATATTTGTTTGAGAGTTAATAAATAGTGATGGTAATTTGCATGGGTTATAAGACTAGTCCAAAAACAATAGGCATTCAATGGGTGCATAAGCAAACCTTCACGTAGAACATAAAAGAGAAATCATGGTTAATGATATTAATGTGGTAATGTAAAAGAGCATGAGTGCATAATCATTGGTTAACGAATGTATCATGACTTAGAGGTTGTTAACTTGCCATTCACCTTAATATTTTTATGGTGTGCTGATGATGTGTGAGCATTTTTATTCCTCACTGAAACCCTAGTGTTGTTTAGGCCGGGGGTGCGTGATGGTTAACTCTTGCCAACCTCCTCCCGAGGGGCATGCAAGTAGTACTTTGCTTCGATAAAGCTAATAAAATATTGCACGAAGTATGTGAGTTCTATATGACTAATGTGAATCCATGGATATACACACTCTCACATCCACATATTTATTAGCCTCTTCGGTACCGTGCATTGCCCATTCTCACCTCAAGGATCGGTGCAACCTTCGTCGGTGCATCCAAACCCCGTGAGATGATACACATTGTTGCACATAAGCCCCATTATTTCTTCCTAAAAACAGACACCATACCTACCTATCATGGCATTTCCATAGCCATTGCAAGATATATTTCCATGCAATCTCCACCGTTACATCATATAACAAATACTTTTATTATCATATTGCTTTGCATGATCATATAAGCTGACATAGTATTTGTGGCAAAGCCACCGTTCATCATTTTTTGATACATGTTATGCCTGATCATTGCACATCTTGGTACACTTCCAGAGGCATTCATATAAAGTCACACTACAATTTTTCATATTGAATTGTAAGTAAATAAAAGTGTGATGAACATCATTATTAGGGCATTGTATCAGTGAGGAAAGGATGATAAAGACAATTATTCCTCCACAAGTCGGGATGAGACTCCGTACGTAAAATAAAAGGAAAAAAGAAAAAAAGAAAAAAAGAGAAAAGAAAAGAAAAGGTAAAAATGAATAAATGAGAGAAAAACGGAGAAGGGACAGTGCTACTACCTCTTTTTCCACACTTGTGCCTCAAAGTGGCACCATGTTCTTCATATAGAGAGTCTCTTGTTTTATCACTTTCATATGCTAGTGGGAATTTTTCATTATAAAACTTGGCTTGTGTACTCCGATGGTGGCCTTCCTCAAATGCCCGAGGTCTTCATGAGCAAGGAAGTTGCATGCACACCCACTTAGCTTCAGTTGAGATTTCATGCACTTATATCTCTAGTGCATCCGTTGCATGGCAATCCCTACTCCTTGCATTGATACCTATTGATGGCCATCTCCATAACCTGTTGATACGGCTAGTTGATGCGAGACTTTCTTCTCAACTTTTACCCCTTTGAAACCTACCACCGTATTCTATCTACCTTTATGCTATATCCATATTTCACACTCATATATTGCGTGAGTAATAAAAACCTAAAGCACATTAAAAAGTACGAACAAATTGCCTGACTTAACACCATGGTGCTTAACATTTGTATTTATGTGGTGAAGACAGAGCCATGCCATGCTAATATGATAAAATGAATAGGGGGTGAACATTCTTTAAGGATCGTATATTTTCAAACCTGATGATTATGTTGCTTATGTTCATCAATATTACTATGTTGATGTTTATTGATTCATCATTTCTCAGTGATCATACCAACATTGAATTACATGTTGGGTAGCTTGTCACATTAATTTTTTTGTTTTTATCATTTACGTACTCGAGGGCGAGCATTAATTAAGCTTGCGGATGCTGATACGTCTCCAATGTATCCATAATGATTAATTGTTCCATGCTATAATATTATCATTCTAGGATGCTTTTTGGGTGTTTATATACCAATTAATATTATTCTTTAGCACTAACTTATTAACCCAGTGCCCAGTGCTAGTTGGTGTTTTCTGCATGTTTTTGGCTTTTCAGGTTTACAGTACCAAACGAAGTCCAATTGCCCCAAAACCTTTTTCTATTTTTTTGGACCAAAATAAGACCTAGAATCTTCAGGAGCAGACCGGAGGCTCCACGAGGGAGCCACTCCACAACAGGGCGCACCCTGTTATGTGCTGGCCCCCTCGGGCATCTCCCAATACCCCTCTCCGGCCTATAAATTCCAATAAATCCCAAAAACACTAGAGAGCATCCCGAAACACTTTTTCCGCCACTTTAAGTCTCTGTTATATTGTGCGCTCATCTGGAGCCTTGTTCTGGTGCCCTACCGGAGGGGGGATCAATCACAAAGGGCCTCTACTTCATCATTGCTCCTCCCATGGTGATGTGTGAGTAGTTCACCACAGACCTACGGGTCCGTAGTTAGTACCTAGACGGCTATATCACTCTCTCTCTCTTGATCTTTAATAGAATGATCATCGCATCTTTGCTTCGATCTATTCGATGTAATCCTTATGCGCGGTACGTTTGTTGGGATCCGATGAATTGTGAGTTTATGTTCAGATTATTCATGATAAAAGATTTGAGTCTTCTCTGAATTTTGTTATGATTCTTATTTGCATGATTATTATAGCTTCGCAAATCTCTCCGATCTATTCAAATAGTTTGGCCAACTAGATTGACATTTCTTAAGTAAGAGGGGGGTGTTGTAGTGGGTTCAATCTGGTGAAGTTATATATCCCACTAAAAGAAGGGGACAAGGGCACGCCTTTGTATTGTTGGCACTAAGGATAAAAGGACGGGGTTAATTCACACTGATTGAGTTTTGTTTGCCTACATTATGTCATCATTCTCCAAGCATTACTCTGTTTGTTATGAACTTAACACTTAGAGAGGCAATCATAGAAGCGCTCCCGACGTGGAGTAATAGTAATAGGCATAGGCAGGAGTCAGCCTATTTGCTTGTGGACGTGATGCCTACATATACATGATCATAGTCGTGAACATCAATAACTATGCGCTTTTCTATCAATTTGCCAACAGTAATTTGTTTACCCACCGTATGCTTACTACATGAGAGATGCCACCAGGGAAAATTGTGGACCCCGGGTGTATTCACTTATATATTTACAAAAGCTTTCATTACCTTGGTGCCATTTATTTAATTTCATTTTATTTTGCAATCTAGTTTATTCAACTACCATCTACACACTTTACTTTCTTGCAAATAACGAGTCCAAGGGGATTGACAACCTCTTGCTCGCGTTGGGTGCAAGTGTTTGCTTCTTTGTGTGCAGTCGCTGAAGACGGGGGTGATGTCTACTACACAAACTTCTTCTTGTAGACTCGTGTTGGGCCTCCAAGCGCAGAGTTTTGTAGGACAACAGCAATTTTCCCTCAAGTGGATGACCTAAGGTTTATCAATCCGTGGGAGATGTAGGATGAAGATGGTCTCTCTCAAACAACCCTGCAACCAAATAACAAAGAGTCTCTTGTGTCCCCAACACACCCAATACAATGGTAAATTGTATAGGTGCACTAGTTCGGTGAAGAGATGGTGATACAAGTGTAATATGGATGGTAGATATAGGTTTTTGTAATCTGAAAATATAAAAAAAGCAAGCTAACAAATAGTAAATGGCGAGCAAAACGTTGTATAAATGCTTGGAAACAAGGCCTAGGATCCAACGCAAAGAACTTCAAAGAATGCCCAAAGTTTCTACCAGTAAGTCAAGACAAAATGTGTGCCAACCCCTATGCATAGATTCCCAAGGTCACGGAACCCGCAAGTTGATCACCAAAACATACATCAAGTGGATCAATAGAACATCCCATTGTCACCACAGATATCCCATCGCAAGACATACGTCAAGTGTTCTCAAATCCTTAAAGACTCAATCCGATAAGAAAACTTCAAGGGAAAACTCAATTCATCACAAGAAGAGAGGGGGGAAACTCAATATGATTCATCTATATCAATAAATCTCACGGTACATCAAGATCGTGCCATCTCAAGAACACGAGAGAGAGAGAGAGATCAAACACATATCTACTGGTACATACCCTCATCCCCGAGGGTGAACTACTCCATCCTCGTCATGGAGACCACCGGGATGATGAAGATGGCCTCCGGTGATGGTTTCCCCCTCTCGCAGGGTGCCAGAATGGGCTCCTGATTGGTTTTTCGTGGCTCTAGAGGCTTGAGGCGGCAAAACTCACGATCTAGGTTTCTTTTTGGAGGTTTCTATATTTATAGGAATTTTTGGCGTCGATCTCACGTCAAGGGGGGCCATGAGGCGGTGACAGGCCAGGGGGTGGACGCGCCTGGCAGGCTTGTGACCTCCTGGTGCTCTTCTGGCCCAACTCCAATGCTTTGGGGGTCTCTTTTGGTCCAGAAAAAATCATACTAATTTTTAGCCCATTCCAAGAACTTTTATTTCTGCACAAAAAATGACACCATGGTAGTTGTGCTGAAAAGAGCGTCAGTCCGGGTTAGTTGTAATATAATCATACCAAAATCATATAGAATTATTGTAAACATGGCATGAATACTTCATAAATTATAGATACGTTGGAGACGTGTCAGCATCCCCAAGCTTAATTCCTGCTTGTCCTCGAGTAGGTAAATGATAAAAGAAATAATTTATGAAGTGTGAATGCTATCAAGTGCACAAATTTGATCAATGATAGTTTCAAACACTTTTTCTATCATCATTATATATCATAAATAGTAGCTCAACTCATAAAACTTCTCATGATAAAGTAACAAGCTATCCACATGTTAAAGTATAGACTAACAAACTATGCTTTCAGTCACCAAACATTTGCAATTCATCTTATTTTCAGGCAGGGTCTATGTAAGAGCTTTGATTTAGCAAATTCCACATACTCAACTATCATATAGTCTTCCATGATTCCTAACACTCAAAGCATATATTTAGAACAAATAGCATTCATCGAACATAGAGAAAGATAGGGGCTTAATGTTTCACCTCCCAACTTATTTATCATATAGATAATTGTCAACAATAATAATTCATGATCAAATATGTTTGAATGGCCATATATGCTTGGATCGTTCCCCAACACATGACGCTTGCCAAGAGAAAAAGGTGAACTATAGGAAGTGGTGAAGATCACCATGACTCTTGCATAAAGGTAAGTACTAGAAAGTACAAGATAGGCCCTTCGCAGAGGGAAGCATTGATTTACAGAGGTGTCAGAGCTCGAGCTTTTAAAACAGAGATGAATAATAATTTTGAGCGGTAAACTTTCATTGTCACCATAGCAACCGAGAGATCTCAGTGTCTTCCATGCTAGATACATTATAGGCGGTACCCAAATAGAATGGTAAAGTTTTTACTCCCCCTCCACCAACCAATCACACTCCACGGCGAGCCGAATCCACAGGTACCGTCAATACCAACAACATTCCTGGGCGAGTTTTGTTTAATTATTTGCATTTTCCCCTTTGATTTTGGGACTGGGAATCCCTATTACAAGCCACTTTCTCGTGAATGATAGTGAATCAACACATATCTTTAGAATAACCCACCTATCATGGAAGATACTGACATCCCCTAGTTACTATATGAGCGATTCGGGCATAAAAACAGAATATTATTTGAAGGTTTAGAGTTTGGCACATGCAAATTTACTTGGAACGGCAGTAAATACCGCATATAGGTAGGTATGGTGGACTCATATGGAACAACTTTGGGTTTAAGGGTGTTTGGGTGCACAGGTAGTATTTCTACTTGGTGCAGAAGTTTTGGCTAGTATGAGGTGGAAGCAAGAACCACATGTTGGAGGATCCATAACAATATAACTACTATACAAATATACACAACCATAACTCATTATATTGTCTTCCTTGTCCAACTTCAACTAATTTGCTCAAGTTTGAAAATAATTAATGGGTAATCACAATCATAGAAGATGTCCAAGATAGTATATTTATATGTGAAATATCTCTTCCTTCAACATTCTTTCATGAATTGTTCAAGTCACCAATGCGGTGTTTGCTAACATTCAATAAATTTTACCACCTATACTTATTATATGTGAAGTCATTACTTCTCATGGGATAAGCATATAAAACATATATAATTTTAAATTTATGATATTATTCATTCAACCATTTACTCATAGTATATAAGTGAAGCACGAGAGTAAATGACAAAACTACTCCAAAACATATAAGCAAAGATCAATGAGTAGTCAAACAATTAAGTAGCTATGTGAGGACTTTCTCTCTCTCTATCAATAAAGATTTTCAGATCTGTTTATTTTATTTAAACATCAAGAAAATAAAAATAGCACTTCAAGAATAGCACATATCATGTGGACAAATAAAAATTTAGGCTCAGAATAGGCAAACCGATAATTGTTGATGAAGAGAGGTGGGATGCGTAGCATGCCCAAGCTTAGATGCTTGATAATTCTTGAAATATTTACTTGGGATGCCATGGGAATCCTCAAGCTTGAGCTTTTGTATCTCATTCATTCCTCTCATATCATGGTTTCACCTATTCTCAAAAACTTCATCCAAACAAAACTCAAAAAGAACTCGTGAGATAGGTTAGTACACATAAGAATAAATCAACACTTCATGTACTGCCAAGACAAGTTGCACAATAATTTTCAAACATTAGGTACTGTATACTATCATTTCCATAGTTTGTATCTAGCAATATAGTCTATGGAAACTATAGGATAAGTAGATAACAAAACTATGACATCAATCTGTCTAAACAGAACAGTCTGTAGCGATCTATGAAACAAGTGTACTTATGTAACTCAAACAATTATGACTTTAGTAAATGCTATTAAATTTATATTACAACAGTGTGTCAAAATGTCAGAAACTTTCCATGTTCAAGTAAAATATGAAAATTCAAACACTACAGCAGAAGTTTCTGTTTTCACACAGCACACATCAAACATGCAATTCAAGCATCCTAAAGGAAATTCTTGGAACTTTTTATTGAAAAAATAGATTTTAAATAACACCTAACAAAGAAAAACAAAATAAAATGATGCTCCAACCAAAACTCATATTATGTGACGAATAAAAAATATAGCTCCAAGTGAGATATACCGATAGTGTTGAAGACAAAAGAGGGGATGCCTTCCGTGGCATCCCCAAGCTTAGAAGTTTGAGTATTCATTGAATATTACCTTGGGGGTGCCTTGGGAATCCCCAATCTTATGTTATTGTCACTCCTTATTCTCCTCATATCGTTGTCTCACCCAAAACTTGAAAACATCAATCACACAAAACTTAACGGAACTTTGTGAGAAGGGTTAGTGTAATAAAGATAGATCATTCACGTAGGTACTATCAAGGAAAGATTAATAAATATTCCCACATGATACATACTGTATTCCTTCATTTCCAAAATTTATATTTCTCAATATAAGCTATAGGAACATTTGAAACAAGAAAACTATGCATGCAAAACAGAATCTGTCAAAAACAGAACAATCTGTAAATATATGAATGATCACCATAATTAACTTACTCTAAAAATTCTGAAAAAATATTAAAACTCAAGGAATTTTCATATAAACTTTGTTTAAAATTTTCAGAATTTTTTGATGCTCCAGTAAAATCAGATAATTCATATACTGGACGCAAAACTTCCTGTTTTTGCACAAAATCAAATAGGCAAGTATCCACAATATTCCAAAGGCTTTTCTTGCCACTTTATTGAAATAAAAGACACAAAACATGATTACTACAGTAGCTTAATCATGTGAACACATCAAAACATAAGGTAAAAGTGTTGGGTTGTCTCCAAACAAGCACTTTTCTTTAATGCCTTTTAGCTAGGCATGATGATTTCAATGATGCTCGTATAGGAATAGTAGTTGAAACATGCAAGAGAGCATCATGAATCTCATGAAAAGCACATATAAGTATAACCCACTTCCTATGCACAGGGATTTTGTGAGAAAATAATTTATGGGAGCAAAAATCAACTAGCATAGAAAGGCAAAACAAGCATAACTTCAAAACCTTGAACACATAAAGAGGAAACTTGATATTATTGCAATTTATACAAGCATATGTTCTTCCCTCATAATATTTTTCAGTAGAATCATGAAGAAATTCCACAATATAACCATCCCATAAAGCATTCTTTTCATGATCTACAAGCATAGAAATTTTACAATTCTCCACACAAGAAAATTTCTTCTTATGGCTAATAGTGGGAGTATCATAAAAGAGTTGAATACTACATATTGGTTTCACACTAAAAGAGTAATATTCATTAAAAGGATATTCATAATTGTGACAAGTATCATAATACTAATCATCACTCTTTTTCATCACATAAGTATCATCACAATAATCATCATAAGTAGGAGGCATGCAGTCATTATAACAAATTTGATCATTCAAAGTAGGGGGAATAGAAAGATCTTGTTCATTAAGCATGGCATACCCAAGCTTGGGACAAACATTAATTGCATCAAATAAATTCTCAAACATGTCATTTTCATCAAACATAGCATCCTCAAGGTTGTGGCTTTGTATATCATAAACATAATCACTCTCATCATTAATGGTATGGATAGCACCAATAGTATAGCAATCATTATCATCATCCTCCAAGTTGGTGCCATAAATGTTTTCAAAATTATAAGAAGTATCATCATATTCCCAATCATAATCATCAAAACAAGCAATAGGCATAACAAAATCATCCTCAAGTGTATCATCTTCCACAACTATTTTTGATTCATTCTCATGAGGCCTATAAATAATGGGAGCAACATTATTTTAGAGAGATACCTATTTACCTTTACTTTTCCTTCTTTTCTCCTTATTCAGCACATTATGTGTGGCTTTATTTAATTCATCCAAACTTTTTTTTGAAGATGTTGGTTGAATAAAAATCTTCTCCTCGCTACCTGATTCATCATAAGGAAAAATAGGAGGATATTGGGAAACCTCTTCCCCTTCATTAGTATTATATTCCTCTTCTATTTGTTTTCTTGTCTTTAAGTAATTGGCAATATAAGGATTCTCAATGCAATTTACAATGCAATACATATAGATTACATTTAGATCAAAATCAATCATTTTCATGAGAACCCAAGCTGGAACATCCTTAGTTTCATGTTTCATTTCTTCATACCCCAAGAATAGACTAAGTTCATTATGATGCTCAAGGGTAATGAGGTTATCACAATTTTGGACACAATTCGACCATGAAATAATTCACATAGGAAATTAAAATGACCACTTTCATTGCAAAGTTCACAAGGACGGCGAGAAATAATAAATATTTCAGCATAAACATATAGCCTCTCTTGCAACCATTTAGTTTCTAAATACTTATGCCTCTTACAAAATCTATCTTCCCTTTTAGGCATGTCTTGACAAACTCTATACACTCCACAAAAATTGACATGCTTATAAGAAATATTTTTATCATGACTAGTGCAATCATCATTAGTACTATGGAGATTCAAAGAATTCATACTAACATCATTGAAATCATGGTCATCACTCAAAGATTTAGTGCCAAACATTTTAATAACTTCTTCTTCTAACACTTGAGCACAATTTTCTTTTCCATCATTTTCACAAAAGACATTAAAAATATGAAGCATATGAGGCAACCTCAATTCCATTTTTTTGTGCTTTTAATTTATAAAACCAAACTAGTGAAAAATCAGAAACTAAAAGATTTAATTCCAAGATCTAAAGATATACCTTCAAGCACCCACCTTCCTGGCAACGGCGCCAGAAAAGAGCTTGATGTCTACTACACAACCTTCTTCTTGTAGACTCGTGTTGGGCCTCTAAGCGTGGTGTTTTGTAGGACAGCGGCAATTTTCCCTCAAGTGGATGACCTAAGGTTTATCAATCCGTGGGAGGTGTAGGATGAAGATGGTCTCTCTCAAACAACCCTGCAACCAAATAACAAAGAGTCTCTTGTGTCCCCAACATACCCAATACAATGGTAAATTGTATAGGTGCACTAGTTTGGCAAAGAGATGGTGATACAAGTGTAATATGGATGGTAGACATAGGTTTTTGTAATCTGAAAATATAAAAACAGCAAGGTAACAAATAGTAAACAGCGAGCAAAACATTGTATAAATGCTTGGAAACAAGGCATAGGGTCCATACTTTCACTAGTGCAATTTCTCTCAACAATATTGACATAGTTGAATCATATGTAAGTACCTCTCGTGCGACAAAGAGTTCACTCCAAAGTCACAAATAGCGGAGAACTAACGAAAAATTATTGTTGGGTATGAAACCACCTCAAAGTTATCTTTTCTGATCAATCTTATGAGCTATCCCTATAAGTGTCACGGACAGTCCTAGAGTTCATACTAAAAAACACCTTAAGATACACATCAACCAAAACCCTAATGTCACGTAGATACTCCAATGTCACCACAAGTACCCATGGGCTTGATTATACGATATGCATCACATAATTTTAGATTCATCATATTCAATCAAATGCAAAGAACTTCAAAGAGTGCCCCAAAGTTTCTACCGGAAAGTCAAGACAAAAACATGTGCCAACCCCTATGCATAGATTCCCAAGGTCACGGAACCCGCAAGTTGATCACCAAAACATACATCAAGTGGATCAATAGAACATCCCATTGTCACCACGGATATCTCATCGCAACAGATACATCAAGTGTTCTCAAATCCTTAAGGACTCAATCCGATAAGAAAACTTCAAAGGGAAAACTCAATTCATCACAAGAAGATAGAGAGGAGGTAAACTCCATATGATTCATCTATATCAATAAAGCTCGCGGTACATTAAGGTCGTGCCATCTCAAGAACACAAGAGACAGAGAGAGAGATCAAACACATAGCTGCTAGTACATACCCTCAGCCCTGAGGGTGAACTACTCCCTCCTCGTCATGGAGACCTCCGAGATGATGAAGATGGCCTCCGGTGATGGTTTCCCCTCCAATAGGATGTCGGAACAAGCTCTCGATTGGTTTTTCGTGACTCCGGAGGCTTGCAGCGCCGGAACTCCCGATCTAGGTTTATTTTTGAAGGTTTCTATATTTATAGGAACTTTTGGCATCGATCTCACGTCAAGGGGGGCCACGAGGCGGTGACAAGCCTGGTAGGCATGGCCAGGGGTGGCCGCGCCTGACAGGCTTGTGACCTCCTCGTGGTTCTTATGGCCCAACTCCAATGCTTCGGGGGTCTCTTTTGGTCCAGAAAGAATCATACTAAATTTTTATCCCATTTCGAGAACTTTTATTTCTGCACGAAAAACGATAGCATGGTAGTTTTGCTGAAACAACGTCAGTCCGGGTTTTCTAATAAAATCATACCAAAATCATATAGAATTATTGTAAACATGGCATGAATACTTCATCAATTATAGATATGTTGGAGACGTATCAGGGTTTGCGTGTTACTCCTATTGGTTGGATAAACTTTGGTTCTCAACTGAGGGAAATACTTATCCGTACTGTGTTGCATCATCCGTTCCTCTTCATGGAAAACCCAACAAAGATCACAAGTATCAACCACCAACTCTGGCTAGGGAAGCATGACAGCAGCGACAACGTCAAGGCCGCGTTGCTGTCCGCGTGCCACAGCATCTACGGCGAATACAATCTCTATGCACATCATCATGATGTGCTCGGGTGCTTCGTCGGCCCCAACATGTTCACTCCCACCCATGGTGCACTTAGGGGAGGCTGCTGCTGATGATTGAGAATAGCGGAGAGGATGCAGGGGAAGAGGATTGTGTGTGTAGCAAGAATGGGGAGTGCGGCAGCCTGTTAAAACCAGCGGCTCGAGCGTTGTTAATAGAGAAGTTGGGAGGAAGGCGGGCAACGGTTTAAAGGGAAGGCTCGCCTCCTAATTAGCCTGCGTAGCGGACTGCTGGCATGCGTACCGTGAATTCACACGCCTGACGACATGTCTCCTTGTGAGACTACGCAGCAAACACATCTCCAATCAATTCACACACCTGCTCGCATGCCTCCCGGCCAGCCTACGCGGCTACCTCCTAACATGCGTCTCGTCAAATCAGATCTGTGGGGCATGTATTATTTTTTAATTTTGAGGATTAATTCCATTGCTTCATTATTACTTAACTGAAGCTACGCCACGTACATTGTTGTTGTAACACCAACGGGTTGGATTAATAAACCGTTTATGATGTTAACGTGACATTTTTGTGTTGCATCTATTAATAAGCCCCCAATTGCACGAAGCTTAGATGAAAACTTGTCCCGAGTTGGCAAATTTATTTACCACGGCCTCTTTATTCCATATCATGAAACCATGTCAATGTTTCATGAATTCTAGCTTAGCTAGTGATTTGGTGGAATTTGAAAACCAAGACTCTCAATGTTTGCGGCCGAGCCACGATGCCGAGATGTTTGAAACTTATTGTCTTTCCTTGCATTGGCACTAAACATGCACCCAAGACACCAAAATTGATTTTCTAATCCATTTTGGCGTACAAGCGCATGTGCCTATAGTTCAAAATTGAAATTTGCAAATTAAATCCCTAAGGAATCAATTTAATGTATAAAATGCATTAATATTATGTAAATAATCAAATTACCACAATAGTCCTATTGTCACACGTTCATTACAGAAAAAGTTTGACATGCATGCCTGGAAGTGGCGGTGGTGTGCTGGGATGGGTGAGGGTTGGAGCTTTGACACACTACACGTTGTGAGCCACCATGTGGGGTTGTCCGGTTTGTGAGGCATGTGCCACATCAATAGTCGTGCATTGGGTATTTGAAGCATCTCATGCCCTTTTTCATGCATATGTTTGTGTCACATGCATGCAGTGGTGGTCCTCGAACACACCCTCATGTGGTTACCAGCGACACACCCATTCGTTGTCCTCGCGCATTCTATCACTTTGAATGGTGCGGCGAGGGGGGTTTGATCAAAGGCAGATTCATCATGGATTGTGTTTTGGTGTAGATCATAGTGAGATCCAGACGAAAGTTTGAGTGCATGTCTACACATGCTCCAACACGTCGTGAACCTCCATGGGGGGATTTTCCGGTTAGTGAAGGTGCCATGTCAAAGGTGTGCATTGGGTATTCAAAACATCACACAACACCTCCATACATATGTTAGGGTATCATGGAGGCAGTGGTTGTCCTCGGACGTTGACCCCCTCGTGCAGTTGTTAGCGTCGCTCCCATCCGTGGCCTCGTGTGGTCCATCACTTTGACCGTAGTGAGAGAGGTTAATTACCGTGGATTATTTTTGGTTTGTGTTTGTGATAGGGTAAGCACAACTTATCCCTAGGTGGTTTTGGTAATTAATAACAACTTAGGTTCATTGGACTAATGTTTCCACCAAGTATATTTCAGGAAACGCTCAATGAAGGATTGGCAAAAGGATTGTGAGGAGATCCTCTAGATGCAAGGAACATCTATTGGCACCCAGCTCGAAGACTCTACATTTTACATTTTGTGAGAAATCACCTTTGAGTCCATAGGAAAGCCGATATTATTAAAAGGGGACGAGGTATCCATAATGATCTAGTTTCTCAAGTGCTTAGAGTTAGCCACCAAAAATACTTATCAATTCTCCCACAAAATACTCTACCCAAATCCCAAAGTCCAAATTCGGTGTCACCAAGTTTTCCAAATGGGACCTGCCGAGTTTTGCCATAGGCAAATCCAAAGCCAAACCTTGGCATCTCAGTGACACCAACTTCCATTTCGATGAAACCAAGATCGATGACTAACCTTTTGTTGTCCCATTTCAAAAAGTCGGAATTTCCGAGTTTATGAATCGGTGACATCGAGTTTTGGTAATTGCCTAGGTTAGCCAATTTGGTCCCACCGATATTTATATATCGGTCTCACCAAAGCGCCAAAAGTTGCCACATTTTGCACTAGTAGGTGCAACCGATTTTTTTGATTGGTTTCACCGAGTTGGGCAATAATGATGTAGTGGTTGGATTTTTGGAGATGCCTATATATACCCGTCCACCACGTCTCACTCGCAGAGGAAGCACTCAGAACATACCTACACTTTCCTCACCTATTTTTCTAAGAGAGAGCCACCTACTCATGTGTTGAGATCAAGATATTCCATTCCAACCATATGAATCTTGATTTCTAGCTGCCCCAAGTTTCTTTCCACCCAATCAACCTCTTCTACCAAGCCAAATCGGTGAGAGAGTGATTGAGTGTTGAGGAGACTATCATTTGAAGCACAAGAGCAAGGAGTTCATCATTATTACCACATCTATAACCTTTTGGAGGGTGGTTTCTCCTACATTGGTTAGGTGTCGCTTGGGAGCCTCTGACTTCGTGTGGAGTTGAACCAAGAAGTTTGTACGGGCATGGAGATCGCCTACTTCATGGAGATCTTTCCATAGTGAGGCTAGTCCTTCATGGACGGAAGCCATGATGGAATACACGAGGTTGCTACTTCGTGGAACCTTACGGGTGGAGCCCTTTGTGGACTCTCGCGATTGTTATCCTCTATGGGTTGAAGTCTCCTCGGTGTGGATGTACAATAGCACCACCTATCAGAACCACGGGAAAAATCTTTGTGTCATCAATTGCATTTGATCCTCCTATCCCTTCCCTCTACTTTCATGTGTTTGTCTTTACTTTTTGCTGCTATACTCTTAGACATGCATATGTAGGGTGTGCTTGACATGATATAATTGCTAGAACTTGCCAACAAGTAAATTGGGAAAAGTTTATATTTTTATTTCTTCGAGTAGTCTAATCACCCCCCTCTAGACATACTTCGGATCCTACAGGTGGTATTGTAGCTTTGGTCTCCATTGCTTTCGTTACACAACCTAGGTGAGTACGGCATCTAGTGAGGGAAATTACCACCATAGAGGTCCATATTTTGATTGTACAAAATTTTCTAGTTGGAAGCATAAGATGAAAATGCATATTGTTGGTCATATTCCCACTGTATGAGTTATTGTTCGTGTTGGATTGCAAGGTGAATTCTTTGGTGATGGAAAGGAATCAGATCGTGAAATGACTGTGGAAGAATTGAAGATGTTGCAATACAACGCTCAAGCATGCGGCATTCTATCAACTACCTATGCACCGAAGAGTTCAATAAGATTAGCCATCTTGGGAATGCAAAGGAAATTTGGGATACTTTGGTTGGTATGCACGAAGGTACCGAATCCATCAGGGAATCAAAGTTGGATGTGCTACAAACTCAACTTGACAAGTTCAAGATGTAGGATGGTGAAGGGGTAACGGAAACGTACTCTAGGCTTGCTAGCATCACAAATGAGATTGTCAGCTTAGGAAGTGAAGAGATGGCTGACAAATTCATCATCAAGAAGATCCTTAGAGCCTTAGATGGAAAGTACGACACCCTATGCACATGATTCAAATTATGCCAAACTACAAAAATCTCAAGCCCACGAAAGTCATTGGTAGGATTGTCCCCCATGACTTGTCACTCAAAGACAAAGAAGAGCTCCACAACAAGTCAAGCGGTGCATACAAAGCTACAAGTGATATTCCCGCTACTTCAAGTGACAACCTTGTTACCAATGAAGAGATAACCCTCATGGTCAATAAATTCAACAAATTCTATAGGAATAGAGGCAAGGAGAGAAGGTCCAACTAAAGATATGAATAGAATCGTTCATCTAGTCATGATCGGAATTGTTACAATTGTGGAAGGCCCGGACACTACTCCAATGAGTGCACGGCCACCCACAAAAGAATATAAGAGTCACCAAGAAGAAGAAGCTCAAGAGATGAGTCATCTTGTAGAGAGAGAAGGAGTAGAGATGATCATTATGAATGAAGATCCTCCCGGAGAAGCAAGGACTCGGAGAAGAAGGACAAGTATACCAAGAGCTACACAATAAGAAGACATCAAGCTCATGTTGGATAATGGGTTTTGGCTCCAAATCCGACAACCAATCTGAGAGAAGCTACTACTCCAACTCCAATTGTAGTCAAGATGAAGGTGTTGGCGGACTTGCACTCATATCCTCCAATTCCTATGACATATTTGATTCACCAAATGAAGGAAGTGGAAGTTGCTTCATGGATAAAGGCCCAAAGGTATCACACCCCAAATACATTGACTTTAATAGTGATGAGGATGACTTACTAGGTAATGATGACTTGCTCTTTGATAAAACTAGTGATGTTAGTCAAAATGAACTTTATAATAATCATGCTAGTCAATATAAGTCGTGTGATGATGATAAGAAGGAGATTGAGCATCTAACTGAAGAATTAAACAATATTAAGTTAGCTCATGAATCTACTCTAGAAGATCATAGACAGCTTGTAAGAACTCATCAGAAGTTGCGCTTCGAGAAGCTAAATTTAGAGCAAGAATATGAGTTTCTTAAAGCTATCAATGACGACCTTTGAAAGAAGAGTTCTTATTATCTAGATAAACAATTACTCTTGTCTACTTTTGTTCCACAAGTTAAACATAAGCAAACTAGTAACAAAGGCAAGAAAGGTTCTTCATCTAGTAGCAAAAATAAAAATGCTAAATCAAATGATGTTGCTTCTAGTAGTTCTATTGATTCCACTAATGATTCTCTTAGCCAAGTTACACTTGAGAAAGAAAACAATTTATTGAAAGGGATTATAGAAAAAGGTGTCTACAAAAGTCTTACAGAAAGTAAGCAATTAGAGGAGATTGTGCGCAACAAATAAGGCACCGAAAGAACCAAGGCATTGGCTACTTTAATGCAAATGGAGTTGAATGGGAAGAATGTTAATACCCCAAGCTGAAGTTTTTCCACAAAGGGAGAAGTATGATCCTACTCTCCCCAAGGGAACAAAAGACCAAGATGGCCTTCCACCACAAGACCACAACCTCAAGGGAAAGGACAAGCTTCAAGAAGACATTAACTCATTTGAAGAAAAATCCCAAGCCATGGTCAAGTGGATTCCCAAGGCCACAACTAGCTCTATATCATCAAGTGCTAACTCAGCTCCAAGGATCCCCATCATGTTGATGTGGGTCCCCAAGAATAAGAACTAGAGAAGTTCTTGAGGGGTGACTCCACCAACAAATTCACTCACATTCATATTTGGCAAGGTCTATTTGCAATCAACTCCAACTTTATGCAATAGTTCAAGGATTCACACATTCCCTCATAGGTAAGCAAGGGACAAGGTACTAAACATATCAATGGACATCATGATGTATGCATTTCACTCCATGTCCATAGATATCATTGTATTTGTTCCTTGTGTGGGACTAACCGATGTAGGTGAGAAGAGTACAAAACAACAAGGATTGCTCCCAACTCAAGATGATATTCATCGACTAAGAGCATCCACTACTACAACACCTACATGAAGTCTTCAATGACAAAACCCAAGGTTATTTTGTCCCTCTTAGGGGGGATGCCACATCAAGGGGGAGCTTTACTCTAAGACTTGAGTCAAAGCATCTCATAAGATGTGAACACATTAAAAGCTTTATGTAAAAGTGGCAACCCCACTTGTGCTTAAACGATGAGTATGACCTATGATCAAGTATTCTTACTTGTCTCCTAAGTCAATATACTCATATATATATGACTCCATCATCGCCAAAGTGCTTGGTAGATACTAGAGTGGTTTTGCATGTTTGCCATATTTCATTTGACATCTTATTGTGTGAGCATGTTGGTATGCATATCTTTACTCATTTGAGGACATCCAATTTTTGTTATTTGGCTTTCGTTTATGTTTGTCCAATTGGATGTACAATAATGCCTAAGTACCTCCCTCTATCTATCTATGCTTTCTCGTGTCAAATTCTATTCATGCTTCATCACAAAAATTGAGCAAGTACTTTGTGGACCCTCTGTGTGAGAACAGTCGGACTTCCGTTTCGATAAAGAGCTAACTTCCAAAACCTCTCATGTGCCACTCGCTGTAACCAACTCCACAAACTCGGTTTCTCCAAAGCACTAGGGTTGATCTGGTTCTTGAACCTCGGTACCACCGAAACCAAAATTTTGGCTTCACCGAGTTTATCTGTCTTCTGGCAGTTAAGAGACTCGGTCGTGATATGTCTCCAACGTATCGATAAATTATGAAGTATTCATGTCATATTTGCCTATGTTTTTACTATTGTTTTGTGATTTATTAGGACTAACCTATTAATGGTTGCAAAATTGCACAAGTTCTTGTTTCACACTTTGATGTGTAGGAATTAATTGGAAATTGTCGAAAAAACGCAAAAGGAGCCTTGTTAGAGGAGGACTCTAACTTTCCTGAAATCTGTCCACAAACAGTTTTTTGAGATCATCAGTTTGACCCCTGGAGAAGGCGTCAAATGGAAAAAGATAAAAGTAGGAAAGTGTTGGGATTTTATGTCAATGACTCTGGACTATAAATTCGTCCAAAACGGAGTTCGTATGCGATCTGGAGACCCGTTTTACTGAAGGAAAATATCTGATTACGGGATCACGAGAATTGATGACATGATTGAGTCCAACTCTTACCATATCTGATATATTCGCCAAGCCACAACTTTGGGGACTCATGAGGGCTGTGATGATCCCCTAGGAAGGTTCTAGAGGTGCCCAAGAGCCATTGGATCAAGGGTCCATCCATCGGAGGGTCATAGAACACCATAGAGGCACATATAAGGAGAGGAAAACCCTAATTTCAAACAGCCACCTAGAGCCACGAATTTGCCTCTCCCTTGGAAGCCACCAAGAAGGGGAGAGGCTTCTCCATTTCAGCACCAATACCAAGGAGTAAGGAGGGCAAGGGGATGCCGCCTGTCGCCACCGGCGCCATGGCCGCCATCTCTTCAGGTTGCACCTTTCCATCAACAAATCTCTCTTTCTCACCATGATAATGTGTGAGTAATCCCCCTTGGGGCTGAGGGTATGTACTAGTAGCTATGTGTTCTACCTCTCTCTCTATCTCTATCTCTATCTCTCTCTCTCGTGTTCTTGAGATGTCACGATCTTGATGTATCACGGGCTTTGTTAATATAGTCGGATCATATGGTGTGTTCCCTCTCTATCTAGTTGTGATGAATTGAGTTTTCCCTTTGATATTTTGTTATCGGATTGAATAGTTTTATGGATTTGAGAACACTTGATATATGTCTTGCATGCGGATACCCATGGTGACAATGGGGTGTTCTATTGATTTACTTGATATATGTTTTGGTACCCAACTTGTGGATTCCCGTGGTGACACTGGGGTAATCTATGCATAGGGGTTGATACACGTTCTTGTCCTGCTCTCTCTAATAGAAATCTTGGGGCACTCTTTGAGGTTATTTGTGTGGATTTAGTATTATGAATCTGAAATTGCTTGATGTGTATCGTATAATTAGCTCATCGATACTTGTGGTGACATTGGAGTATCTAGGTGACATTAGAGTTGGTTGATGAGTAACATATGGTGTTATTCCAGTACGAACTCTTGAATAGATCAATCAGAAAGAATAACTTTAAGGTGATTTCGTACCCTATAAACAATGAACTTTGGAGTGACTCTTTGTTGCACATTGAGGGATGGTTATGCGATTCAATTATATTAGCATTGTTGAGAGATTGCACTAGCGAAAGTATGGACCCTAGGCCTTGTTTTCAAGCATTGCAATACCATTTGTGCTCACTTTTGTCACTTGCTACCTTGCTTTTTCTAAATTTTCATATTAAAAAAATAAATATCTACTATCATTTATATACTTGTATCACCATCTCTTCGCCGAACTAGTGCACCTATACAATTTGCCATTGTATTGGGTGTGTTTAGGACACAAGAGATTTCTTGTATTTGATTGCAGGGTTGTTTGAGAGAGACCATCTTCATCCTACACCTCCCATAGATTGATAAACCTTAGGTCATCCACTTGAGGGAAAAATTCTACCGTCCCACAAAACTCTGTGTTTTGAGGCCCAACACGAGTCTACAAGAACAAGTTGTGTACTAGACATCAAGCTCTTTTCTGGCATCGTTGCCAAGGAAGTGAGTGCTTGAAGGTATACCTTTAGATCTTGCAATCAAATCTTTTAGTTTCTATTTTTTCACTAGTTTGGTTTTATAAAATAAAACTACAAAAAAGAGATTGAGTTTAGGTTTCATCAATTCTTTAGTCTCTTTAATGTCTTTCATGAAAATAATGGTTCGGAAAATTGTGCTCAATTGGTAGAGGAAGAATTTATGAAAATACTTGATGAGAATTCCTTGAGTGATGAGAATGATAGAAATATTGTTAGTATTAATTCTATGAATATTCATGATGGTAATGATATGCAAAGCCACAAGCTTGGGGATGCTATGTTTGATGAAGATGATATTTTTAGCGCCCCAAGTTTTGATGAGCAAAACTATTATGATGTTAGCATGCCTCCTATGTATCATGATTATTCTGATGACATGTATTCTATAAAGATTAATGACAACCATGATTTATTTATCATGATTTTAATATTCGAAGTGGTTATGTCTATCAAGTACTTCATGATAGTTATTTCGTTGAGTTTGCTCCCACTATTATGAATGAGAAGAAGTTTGCTTATGTGGAGAGTGATAAATTTTCAATGCTTGTAGATTATGAAAATAATGCTGCATGTGATAGTTATATTGTTGAATTCCTTCATGACTCTACTGAAAATTATTATGTGGGAGGACCATCTGCTTGTAGGAATTGCAATAATATCAAGTTTCCTCCCTATATGTTGAAAATCTTGAAGTCATGGTTGTTTTGCCTTCCTATGCAAATTGATTCTTCCTCCCATTAATTGTTTGATCACAAAATCCCTATGCATAGTAAGTGGGTTAGACTTAAATGTGCTTTTCATGTGATTTATGATTCTCTCTTGCATGTTTCAACTATTATTCCTATACGAGCATCATTGAAATCATCATGCCTAGCTTAAAGGCATTAAAGAAAATCGCTTGTTGGGAGACAACCCAAAATTTTTACTTTATTTTTTGTGTGTTAACATGATTAAGCTACTGTAGTAATCATGTTTTGTGTCTTTTATTTCAAGAAACTTCCAAGTAAAGTCTTTGGGATAGTGTGGATACTTGCTTGTTTGATTCTGTGCAAAAACACAAAGTTTGTGTCTAGTATATGAATTATCTTGTTTTACTGGAGCATCAAAAAATTATCAAATTTTTACACAAAATTCCTATGCAAATTCTGTGCTTTGTCCTAATTTTTCAGAAGTTTTAGAGTCAGGGAATTATGGTGATCATTCTGATTTTCCCAGACTGTTCTGTTTTTCACAGATTCTGTTTTGCATGCATAGTTTGCTTGTTTCAAGTGTTTCCATAGCTTATATTTGGTGATATAAATTGTGGGAATGATGAAATAAAGTATTTATTAATTTATAAAAATTACTAATCTTTTCTTGACAGTACCTAAGTGAATGATCTATATTTACTACACTAACCCATCTCACGAAGTTCCGTTAAGTTTTTGTGTGATTGAAGTTTTCAAGTTTTGGGTGAGATACCGATATGAGGCGAACAAGAAGCAGCAAGGACCAAAGATTGGGGGTTACCAAGGCACCCCCAAGGTAATATACAAGGAATACTCAAGTGTCTAAGCTTGGGGATGCCCCCGAAGGCATTCCCTCTTTCGTCTCCAACATTATCGGTACATCTTACTTGGAGCTATGTTTTTATTCGTCACATGATATGTGTTTTGCTTGGAGCATCATTATAATTTGTTGTTCTTAGTTAGATGTTATTTATAATCTTGTTTTTGATAAAAAATTCCAAGAATTGCATTAGGATGCTTGCATTGCATGTTTCGATATGTGATGTGTAAAAACAGAAACTTTTCCTATAGTATTCGAATTTTAATATTTTACTGGAACATGGAAAGTTTCTGAAACTTTTGCACAGTGTTTTCATATAAATTCTTAATCACTTCATAAATTTTCATAATTTTTTGATTTATAAAAGTACACTATTTTCATAAATTTCTACACACTATTCTGTTTGGACAAATTGTCGTCATAGTTTTATTATGTACTTATCCTAGAGTTTTATTGGCTTATATCATTAGATATAAATTGTGCAAATGATAGTATACAGTAAATAATATTTTAAAATTATTGTGAAACTTTTCTTGGCAGTACATGGAGTGTTGAATTATTCTTATGTTTACTTACCTATCTCGCGAGTTCTTTTCAAGTTTTGTGTGGATGAAGTTTTTCAGATTTAGGTGAAACCGGGATATGAGAGGATTGAACGAGATACAAAAGCTCAAGCTTGATGATTCCCAAGTCACCCCAAGTAAATATTTCAAGAATAATAAAGCATCTAAGCTTGGGGATGCTATGCATCCCACCTCTCTTCATCAATAACTATCAGTTAGCCTATGTTGAACCTAAATTTTTCTTCGTCCACATGATATGTGTTATTCTTGGAGTGCTATTTTCTATTGCTTGATGTTTAAATAAAATACTCAAATATTAAAATCTGTTGAGAGAGAGAAAGACAGAGTCCTCACATAGCTACTTAATTTTTTTTGACTAGTCACTGATCTTCACTAATATCTTTCGAGAGTAGTTTGATGTTTACTCTTGTGCTTCACTTATATCCTAAGAGTAAATTGTGAATGAATTGAATAGTAGTAGCTTCACATTGGGTTTATAAAGTAAAATCTATTGAAGTTTTACAATCACAATATTGGCCATACAAGCAATTTGTGAATGATTGGTATAAGGAAGAGAACTTTCACATACCAATATATTATCTTGGACATCTTCTATGATTGTGAATACCCATTAATTATTGTCAACCTTGATCAAATTAGTTGAAGTTGGACAAGGAAGACAACGTAATGAGTTATGGTTGTGTATATTTGCATAGAAGTTATATTGTTATGGATCCTCCAACATGTGGTGCTTGTTTAGAACCTTTTGCTAGCCACAAATTCGTACTAAGTAGAGATACTACCTATGCATCCAAATCCTTGAGCCAAGTTTCTTCCATGAGTGTCCACCATACCTACCTATATATGGTATTTCACTATCATTCCAAATAAATTTGCATGTGCCATCCTCTAAAATTTCAAATGAACATCTCTTTTGTGTGCCTGGACCGCTCCTGGAGCGATAGGGGGTAGTCAGTATCTTCCATGTTAAGCGGGTTATTCTCATGATGAGTGTTTATTCACTCGTCCTTGCATGAGAGGGGCGATAATAGGGATTCCCAGACCCGATATAAAAAATTACAAATAAATAAACAAAACACCCCCAAGAATGTTGTTGGCATGGACGGTACCCGTGGATTCGACTAGCTGTGGAGTGTGATTGTTGGTGGAGGGGCGGTAAACCTTTACTTTTACCACTTGGGAACCTCAGCTAATGTGTTTAACATGGAAAATGTTGATAACTCTTGGGCGTAACATTGACAGGAAGGGTGCACCTCCCAAAATTATATTTATCTCTGTTTTAAACAATGAGCTCTGGCACATATGCAAATCCATGCTTCTCTCTGCGAAGGGACAATCTATTTACTTCCATGTTATTTACTTTTAACGTTTAGTCAACTTCTTATTCCAACCTAATTCTATTAGTTGGCAAGCATCATGTGGTGGGGAAAGATCAAGGCACATATGGCCAGTCAAATATAGTTGATCATGACTTATTATTGTTGACAATTATCTTTATGATAAATGAGTTGGTAGGCGAGACATTAACGCCCTATATTTGTTTGTGTTTGATGCATGCCATTTGTTCTAAAGATATGCTTTGAGTACTAGAAATTATAGAAGACTATATGATGATTGAGTATGTGGAGCTCTTACTCAGACTTTGTTGAGAATAAGTTAAATTGCAATTATTTGGTGACTAAGAACATAGGTCATTACCAGATTGAATACTTCTATGGATTTGAGAACACTTGATATATGTCTTCCATGCGGATACCCATGGTGACAATGGGGTGTTCTATTGATTCACTTGATATATGTTTTCGTACTCAACTTGCGGATTCCCGCGGTGACATCAGGGTAATATATGCATAGGTGTTGATACACGTTCTTGTCCTACTTTGTCTGATAAAAATCATGGGCACTCTTTGAGGTTCTTTGTGTGGATTGAGTATTATGAGTCTGAAATTGTTTGATGTGTATTGTATAATTAACTCATGGATACTTGTGGTGACATTGGAGTATCTAGGTGACATTAGAGTTGGTTGATGCGTATCATATGGTGTTATTCTAGTACGAACTCTTGAATAGATCGATCGGAAAGAATAACTTTAAGGTGGTTTCGTACCCTACAAACAATTTCTTCTTATGTTCTCCCCTAGATAAGAACTCTGGAGTGATTCTTTGTTGCACGTTGAGGGATGGTTATGCGATCCAATTATATTGGCACTGTTGAGAGATTGCACTAGTGAAAGTACGGACCCTAGGCTTTGTTTTCATGAATTGCAATACCATTTGTGCTCACTTTTGTTAGTTCTACCTTGCTGGTTTTATATTTTTATATTACAAAAATCAATATCTACTATCATTACTACACTTGTATCACCATCTCTTCGCTGAACTAGTGCACCTATACAATTTGCCATTGTATTTTGTGTGTTGGGGACACAAGAGATTTCTTGTATTTGATTGCAGGGTTGTTTGAGAGAGACCATCTTCATCCTATACCTCCCACGGATTGATAAACCTTAGGTCATCCACTTTGAGGGAAAATTTCTACTGTCCTAAAGAAGTCTGCACTTGGAGGGCCAACATGAGTCTACAAGAACAAGTTGTGTAGTAGACATCAGGTGGCACCAAAATTTTGGCATCGGTTCTACTGACAGTAGGTGGGTATATATTCCCACGGACCCAAGATCGAAAAATCCATCAAACACTTGGTCCCCCGTAACCCCCTCCTGCCACCGCTCGCGTCTACGGACTTCAATCATGTCTCCCATGCACGCTCACCACAGGAGTCCATTGTCGTCGAAGTCAATCATCCCAGTCGTCGCCGTCGTTGTGAAACCTTCACCGGATTAGGGTAAGGTTTCGACCCCTTGTGTGCTCCTTCCTCCAAATATTACACATTAGGTTTTGCTCTTATTCTTGCCACTATCTGCAACTCATCCACCCACAAAAGAACTCCTTTAGATTAGCGGAACAAAGAAATATAGGTTTAGGGTTCCGCCAAGTGCGTCTCGGTGTCACCGAGTGCAAACAAATTGGTCCTACCCATTTGGGTTTTTGGTATCTCAGAACTATCTCGGCGAGACCGAGTCTCCTTTCTCGGTGAAGCCGAAAAGGTGACCAAGTCTCTATTAAAGAGAAAGCCAGTCTCGGTAGCTCCGAAAATTAAATCTCGGTGGAACCGAAACCCACTTTATATAATTCTAAGACTCTGATTTAGAGTTCAAAATTTGCAAAACCCTATGTGTTTTGTGATGCTTATATTTTCCACTCCTGTAAATCTATTCCCAGAGACATCATGTCTAGTTCAAAGGACAGTGAGAATGATCTTAGGGAACAAAGTGTTGATTTTGAAGCAGGTACTAGCCTAGAGGCTAGCTCTTCATTAGAAGACCCTGACACCCCCAGATCTCATGGCTTGCCCAAGCCAGCCACCAAGGCCAGGAGAAAGCTCAACTCTAATGAGGAGGATGCTGATTTTGTGCCTGGAGAGTTGATTGCCAGAAAGCAACAAGAAAAAAAGTAAAGAGCTGTAAAGAAAAATTCTGATGAGGTAACTTCTTCCTGAAGGACCATAAGGAAATATCATGCCAGCACAGATTACATGAGGGCTCTTGAGAATTCCAAGAAAGGAATGACTATCACTTAAAATCCTACCTCCTCAAGTCAGACAATGTCCTAGGCTAAGAAGTCAGCTAAGAAGAGAGAAAGGAAGCGGACAATCAAAGTGGTTGGTAGACCAACTTCTATGTATGAGGACCCAATTGAGCATGAGGAAGAGGAAGAGGAAGAATCTATTGCAAGCCCTCCCCCTTCCAAGAATAAGAAGCTTTTGGCTGATGTTATACCTAGAAAACCACCACCTAAGGCAAAGCCAAATGCTCCCAATAAGCGAGCTACCCCCAAGACCAAGAGGACCACCAGAGACATTCCTCTTGCTAAGAAGAACAAGAGATCTTCCACCATGGAAGAAGAGGAAGATGTTGTTGTGTTGACGAAACCGAGACCTTACTTGCCAGAGCATAATGATGATCACCCAGTGGCAGAGGACATGAAGAAGAAAAAGGATCAAGGGATCAGGACATGGAAAACAGCCAATCCATACTGTAGGAGAAGTATTGTTGTTGATGCTCGCTTTCACGCCAAAGAGCAGCAGGAATTCTATGAGACTGTCTTGCTAGACAAGAGTCTCGCAGTTAGCGACATGAGATATATTGACTCAAAGTTCATCAAGGAAAATGAAGATTACTTCCCTCATGTGCTAGAGAACTTCAAGGCCATTGGTATTGATACAATTTTTGGTGGAGAGTTCACTGTAGGGAATGATGAGATGATCATGCAATTCTATTCCACAACTCATTTCTATTCAGATGGAAGAATTGTATGGATGACCGAGGGCACCAGATACCAGTCATCTTTTGATGAGTGGTTTTCCATCTTAGGAGCCTCGAAGATTAAAGAAGGAGATCTTGATGTGTATACTAAGGCTAAGATGAATCACAACTCCATGTCCAATATGTATATTCCTATCCCCACTGCATATGTGAAGACTCACAAGCTAGGCTATCTCTACTACCTGCAAGTAGGACTACCCACCACAAACACTATTATGAGGTACACCTTGATGCCCACATCAGGTGATGACAAGATGATCAGGGGGTACTCCATCAACATGCTGCATAATGTAGACACCCACACCAGATTCAGGGTGATGGATTTGATTGTTGAGACAATAAAGAGGACTGCTGCTGACCAGAAGAGGTCATGTGGATATGCTTGATATATTCAGATGCTTACCAACTCAAAGGTAGGAAAGAGAAAATATCTTTTTGATAGACAACACCTGCCACTCTAGCCAGAATTTGAGGACAACGTTCTGCTGATGGATCCTTCACATCCCACTTTAACTACTGCATAGGCAGAGGCAAAGGCAGCTAGAGCCACTAGTGCTCAAATTCCAAGGATGAAGAGAGATGAAATGTCATATCTTATCAGCTCTATCCAAGGGATAGAAAAGAATGTGGCTGAGATCCTCAAGAACTAGAAGAGTCTTGAGAGGATTGTGGAAACAAAGTTTCATGCTCTAAACAATAAGGTGGATGCACTGACCCATACTGTCACAAGGTTGAAGCAGGAAGTGGATGTAGTGCCTAGTCCCCACTCCAGTGATGATGATAGTCGTCCTCTCCAGCCTCACACTTAGTTTAAGACACATGCCAGATCTTCTGCAATGTTGATGTCTACTATGCAACTTTATTATTGTAGACTATGTTAGGCCTCCAAGCACAGAGTTTTGGAGGACAGTAGCAATTTTCCCTCAAGGGGATGACCTAAGGTTTATCAATCCGTGGGAGGTGACGGATGAAGATGGTCTCTCTCAAAAAACTCTGCAATCAAATACAAGAAATCTTGTGTGTCCCCAACACACCCAATACAATGTCAAATTGTATAGGTGCACTAGTTCGGCGAAGAGATGGTGACACAAGTGCAATATGGCTGATATAAATAGGTTTTTGTAATCTGAAAATATAAAAAAAGCAAGGTAACAAGTGGGCCTGGTGAGGCCTGGTGGGTTCTGCCCACCTCATGGCTCTTCTAGCCCTCCCACGAAGCTTCTAGTGCCTATTTTGTTCCACAAAAATCATCAAAAAGTTTTTTTGCATTTGGAGAACTTTTATTTCTGCACAAAATATAACACCATGGTAGTTCTACTAAAAATAGCGTCAGTCCGGGTTAGTTCTAAATAAATTATATAAAGTGCATCAAAACCATATAAAAGTATTGTAAACATAGGTGAATATGGCATGAATACATCATAAATTATATATGTGTTGGAGATGTATCAGCGTCCCCAAGCTTAAGTCCTACTCGTCCTCGAGTAGGTAAATGATAAAGAAATAATTTATGAAGTGTGAATGCAAGCACAGAGCATAAGTTTGATCGATGATAATTTCAACCACTTTTCCTAGCATCATAACAGCAACTCTTTCTCGTAAAACTCATCATGATAAAGTAGCAATGAATTCACATGTTATGGTTCAAACAATGAATTCTCTTGAAACTTAACAACCTATGTTCTTAGTCGCCAAACAGATGCAATTCAAATTATTCTCAACAAAGTCTAAGTAAGAGCCCCACATACTCAACCATCATATAGTATTCTATGATTACTAGTACCCAAAGCATATTTTTAGAACAAATGGCATCCATTGAACATGTAGAAAGATAGGGGCTTAATGTTTTGCCTCGCAACTCATTTATCATAGAGATAATTGTCAACAATAATATGTCATGATCAAATTTTGACTGGCCATATGTGCCTAGATATTTCCCCACAACATGATCCTTGAAAAATAGAGAATAATTGAGGTTGAAATGATAAAATCATACTATTGACTCTTGCATAAAATAAAATATTGAAAGGTAAAAGATAGGCCCTTCATAGAGGGAAGCAGAGGTTGACATGTGATTTTTGGTTATGTATGCACAATCCCTTAATGCAAAAGAACGTCACGTTCTATTGCCCCTTATGATAGCAACCTTTATTATGCAGTCCATCTCTTTTATTACTTTGCCATCACAAGTTCGTGCAACACTCAATTTTTTCTTACACTAAATGATCAAACACATGTAGAAGCAATTTTTATTTCCTTTTTGCATCGATGACAACTTACATGAAGGATCTAATTCAATCCATAGGTAGGTATGGTGGACACTCATGGCAAGAAACTGGGTTTAAGTGTTCTTGGATGCACAAGTAGTATCTCTACTTAGTACGGATTTTTGGCTAGCAAAAGATCCTAAGCAAATACCACATGCTAGAGGATCCATAACAATATAACTTCTATGCAAATATACACAACCAGAACTCATTATGTTGTATTCCTTGTCCAACTTCAACTAATTTTCTCAAGTTTGAAAATAATTAATGGGTATTCACATCATAGAAGATGACCAACATAATATATTTGTATGTGAAAGTTCTCTTCCTTATACCATTCATTCATGAATTGCGTGTATGACCAATATTGTGATTGTCAAGAGTCAAAAGATTTCACTTTCTAAACACAATGTGAAACTACTACTACTACTAAGCATAAAGCAAATTAATAATTTCATATTTATGATATTTCGTTGATTCACAATTTACTCATAGGATATAAGTGAAGTACAAGGGTAAACATCAAAACTACTCTTCAAAAGATCTAAGTGAAGGGCAATGAGTAGTCAAAAAATAAAGTAGCTATGTGAGGACTCTCTCTCAATAAAGATTTTCATATCTGAGTATTTTATTTAAACAACGAGCAAAATAAAAATAGCACTCCAATAATAGCACATATCATGTGGACAAATAAAAATTTAGTCTCAACATAGGCTAACCAATAATTGTTGATGAAGAGAGGTGGGGTGGGCAGCATATCCAAGCTTAGATGCTTGAGACTTCTTGAATATTTACTTGGGATGCATTGGGCATCCCAAAGCTTGAGCTTTTGTATCTGTTTCAATCCTCTCATATCATGGTTTCACCTATTCTAAAAAACTTCATCCACACAAACTCGAAAAAACTCGTGAGATAGGTTAGTATACATAAGAATAAATCCACAATTCATGTACTATCAATACAAGTTGCAAAATAATTTTCAAACATCATCTACTGTTTACTATCATTTCCACAATTTATATCTACCAATATAGGCTATGGAAACAATAGGATAAGTAGATAACAAAACTAGGACAGCAATCTGTCCAAACAGAACAGTCTGTAGCAATCTATTAAACCAGTGTACTTCTGTAACTCGAAAATTTATCAACATTTAGGAAGTGATAAATAATTTACATGAAAACACTATGTAAAAATTTCAAAAACTTTCCACATTCCAGTATAATCAGATAATTCATATATTGGACGCAAAACTTTTTGTTTTTGCATAGAATCAAACAAACAAGTTTCCACACTATCCCAAAGGTTTTACTTGGAACTTCATTGAAATAAAAGAAAAAAAATATGATTCATACAGTATCTTAATAATGTGAACATATAAAAACAGAAAGTAAAAGTGTTGGTTTGTCTCCCAAAAAGCGCTTTTCCTTAAAGCCTTTTAGCTAGGCATTATGATTCCAATCATGCTCATATAAAAGTAAAGAATTGAAACACAACGGGAGCATCATGAAGCAAATGACAAGCATATTTAAGTCTAACCCACTTCCTATGCATAGGGATTTTGTTATCAAACAATTTATGGGAGCAATAATCAACTAGCATAGGAAGGCAAAACAAGTATATCTTCAAAAATTTGAACACATAGAGAGGAAACTTGACATTATTGCAATTCCTACAAGCATATGTTCCCCCCTCATAATAATTTTCAGTAGCATCATGAAGGAATTCAACAATATAAATATCACATAAATCATTCTTTTCATGATGCACAAGCATAAAAATTTTATTACTACCCACACCATCAAAATTCTTCCCATTCATAGTGGTGGGATCAAACTCAACAAAACAACTATCATGAGACACTTGATTGACATAACCACATTGAATATTAAAATCATGATGACAAGTTTCATGGTTAATATCACTCCTTATAGCATACATGTCATGATAATAATCATCATAGATAGGAGGCATGTCATCATCATAATAGTTTTGCTCATCAAAACTTGGGGGACTAGAAATTTTTATCTTCATCAAACATAGCTTCCCCAAGCTTGTGGATTTGCATATCATTAGCATCATGAATATTTAGAGAACTCATAATAAAAATATTTCTACCATGTTCATCATTCAAGGAATTCTCATCAAGTATTTTCATAATTTCTTCCTCTACCAATTGAGCACAATTTACTAAATCCTTATTTTCACGAAAGACATTATAAAGACGAAACAAATGATGAACTCCTTTTTTTGTGTTTTCTTTTATAAAACCAATCTAGTGAAAAAATAGAAACTAAAAGATTTTATTGCAAGATCTAAAGATATACCTTCAAGCACTCACGTCCCCGGCAACGGCACCAGAAAAGAACTTGATGTCTACTATGCAACTTTATTTTTGTAGGACAGTAGTAATTTTCTCTCAAGGGGATGACCTAAGGTTTATCAATCTATGGGAGGTGTAGGATGAAGATGGTCTCTCTCAAAGAACCTTGCAATAAAATACAAGAAATCTGTTGTGTCCCCAACACACCCAATACAATGGCAAGTTGTATATGTACACTAGTTTGGCGAAGAGATGGTGATACAAGTGCAATATGGATGATAGAAATAGGTTTTTGTAGTCTGAAAATAAAAAACAGAAAGGTAACAAGTGGTAAACACGATCAAAATGTTGTATAAATGCTTGGAAATAAGGCCTAGGGTCCATACTTTCACTAGTGCAATCTCTCAACATGTCTAATATAGTTGGATAACATAACCATCCCTCAACGTGCAATGAGGAATCACTCCAAAGTTCTTATCTAGCGGAGAACATAAGAATAAATTGTTTGCAGGGTACGAACCACCTTAAAATTATCCTTTTCGATCGATCTATCCAAGAGTTCGTACTAAAATAACACCAAATTATCCTTTCCGATCGATCTATGTAAGAGTTCGTACTAAAATAACACCATACGATACGCATCAACCAACTCTAATGTCACCTAGATACTCCAATGTCACCACAAGTATCCATGAGTTAATTCTACGATACACATCAAACAATTTCAGATTCATAATACTCAATCCAACACAAAGAACCTCAAAGAGTGCCCCAAGATTTCTATCAGAGAACAAGGTATGAAAACGTGCAATCAACCCCTATGCATAGACCCTCAAGGTCACCGAAATCCGCAAGTTGACGCCATAACATATATCAAGCGAATCACTTGAATACCCCAATGTCACTATGGGTATCCGCATGCAACACATACAAGTGCTCTCAAATCCATAAAAGTATTCAATCCGATAATAACAAAATCTCAAAAGGTAAAACTCAATTCATCACAACAAGATAGAGAGGGGTAAACACCATATGATCCAACTATATTAACAAAGCCCATGATACATCAAGATCGTGCCATCTCAAGAACACGAGAGAGGTAGAGATTGGACACATAGACACTAGTACAAACTGTCAAACCCGAGGGCAGGCTACTCCCTCCTCATCATGGCCTCCACTGGATGATGAAGATGGCCATCGGAGATGATCTACCCTCTCCGGTAGGGTACTAGAATGCCTCCAGATTGGTTTTCCATCGATACAGAGAGTTGCAGCGGCGGAACGAGGAGTCTAGGTTTATTTCTGATGGTTTCTGAATATATAGGATTTTTGAGCGTCGGTTTCATGCGAAGATGGGTCACGAGGGGAGCACAAGACACCAGCCCATGCTAAAGGGGCCTACAGCGTCCTGGTGGGTTGTGCCCACCTCATGGTTCTTATGGCCCTCCCACGAAGCTTCTAGTGCCTCTTTTGTTACAAAAAAATCATCAAAAAGTTTTGTTGCATTTGGAGAACTTTTATTTCTATACCGCGGTAGTTCTTCTGATAACAACGTCAGTCCGGGTTAGTCCTAAATAAATCATATAAAGTGCATCAAAACCATATAAAAGTATTGTAAACATAGGTGAATATGACATGAATACTTAATAAATTATAGATACGTTGGAGATGTATCAAGTTCTAACTCCAGAGACGAGACCATCTTCATCAGCATCGACATCTTCTCCATCAGCTCCATCAGCTCCTTCAACACCTTCAGCGTCTACTCCACCACCTCAGAGGACTTCAACTAAAGCCAGTGGTTGAGCCAGGATTTGGATATGGGGGGCAAGCCGATCCAAGTAAAGAGGAAAAAATAACCGATACAAAAATAATCATATAGAACAAATATATAACTTAATATGAGGTAACTAATTTTAGAAAGTTAGAAGAACATACTTGCAGTCCAAATCTGGGATATCAATCTCGTGCTTCACACAATCAGCTATGTCGTTTAGTTTTTTCATCTAATGGGTATTCTTCCAACTCCAGTTGATATGCTCACTTAGATATATAAAAATGTCGAGCATCATCTTGCTTAACCAGTGGGAGATCCCAAATTTGACAATGTTTACCAGGGTCTCTCTGATAAGGTGTGGTTATAAGTTCAGCTTGTTCTGCAACATTTACCATATCTGGCATATCTTGATCAGAAGCGTTAAATGTACTCAGATTTGTAACTTGCATGTCCGCCTCACTAACAATTTCAATAGGTTTAGAACTTGAAGCAACCAGCTTAAAAATCATTAATCTTAATGGTGTTTGGTCTTGCATTTCTCTTCATAACTGTTGCCTACACATTGGAATGGAACATAACTATATAAGTTTGACATAATCACATAAAAAATTACATCATGGATCGTAACTAATACAAGATGATAATAGATAATTTGCATTACAAAAATAAGAACTGGTCGAGACATAGGTACATAACAATCATGATACTTGTGAACATGTGGAGGATGGGAATTGGGAACTCTTCATAGAATCATAGATCATAGAGTCACAAATTACACAACCAAATTACCAAAAAAAAGTGAAGCATCAATTTGACATTGATACACAGGATGAGAAATGACTTGCTCATTCGTTCGAAACTGGAAAAAGATTTGACAATTGCAGTAGCCAAATACCTGAATCTGTGAATCAGATGGTTTGAGAAGAGCAGCAGGATTGGATCTTGGGACTCTTGGGGAGCAGGCAGGCAGCCAAGCAGGGCGACTAGGCTAGAAGGGCAAGAGGCGAACGGGGCGAGCGAGACGATGGCCTGGAAAACTAGAACAGCGGTGGCGAGTAATCCCACTTACGCTAATTACGGGCGATGGAAGCTAGCCAGCTAGGGGATTAGAGCCAATGCCCATCAGGCGCTAGTAGTGGGCTCTTCTCACATGGGCCTTTTATTTCCTTTGAGGTTGAGATAATCATCTTCTTGGGGGGAGAATACAGGTGTACATTCATACATCTAGTACATCTATACTACGTGGTTCACGTTCACTCGGTCATTGGGGGTGGGGGGGTAGGCCCCTGCTCGCTCCCCTGTCTCCGCCACTGGCTGAAGCATTCGTAGACACCCTTCTTTTGACTCCTTCAACGGTCACCATAGGAGATAGATCCCAGAGCGATGCTTAGCTCTATACCATTGAACTTTTTGGTAACTTGTTGCCAAAGGGGGAGAAGTGTATAGATCATAGGGCTTCGGGAGAGAGAGTTTTGCATTTTGTTTGCTCTCTTTGTTTCGAAAACATTTGGTTTATCGGTTGCTTGTCTTAAACAATGTCGTGTTTGATCGTACGCTTTGATTGATGATGCTACTATTTCCCATCTTTGAGATATCTATGTGATGATCCATTCACTTATGTTTGTTGTTATGTGCATTGTAATTCATTCACATCATTTATGCGCACCACCAAGATGTATGTGACATGGAAGAGTGACCCATGATCATAATCGATTGCGCATTTGAATTTAAACACAAATTTAAAATAGTGCAAAAATTTAGGGGGAGCTCTCGCTTATCACATACTTCTCAAAGCGACAATGCTATTCATTGATTATATTTTTGTCGAATCTTTGATCTATATGTTTGATAACCCACAATTATAGGGGATCGCACCAGTTTTCGATGGTAGAATATTCAACCCAAATTTATTGATTCGACACAAGGGGAGCCAAAGAATATTCTTGAGTATTAGCAGATGAGTTGTCAATTCAAACACACCTGAAAGACTTAATACCTGCAGCAAAGTATTCAGTAGCAAAGTAGTATGGAAGTAGCAGTAACGGTGGCAAAAGTGATAGTAGCAGTTTTGTAGTGTTTGTAACAGTAGCAACGGAAAAGTATCTTAGCAAAGATCAGTATATGGAAAGCTCGTAGGCAATGGATCAGTGATGGATAATTATGTCGAATGGCATTCATCATGCAACAGTTATAACATAGGGTGACACAGAACTAGCTCCAATTCATCAATGTAATGTAGGCATGTATTCCATATATAGTCATACGTGCTTATGGAAAAGAACTTGCATGATATCTTTTGTCCTACCCTCCCATGGCAGCGGGGTCCTATTGGGAACTAAGGTATATTAAGGCCTCCTTTTAATAGAGAACTGGACCAAAGCATTAGAACTTAGTGAATACATGAACTCCTCAAACTATGGTAATCACCGGAAAGAATCCTAGTTATTGTCACCCTGGGGGATGCGGATCATAATTCGTAATAGGTGTCTACAACTTGCAAGATAGGATCAAGAACACACATATATTCATGAAAACATAATAGGTTCAGATCTAAAATCATGGCACTCGGGCCCTAGTGACAAGCATTGAGCATAGCAAAGTGATAGCAACGTCAATCTCAGAACATAGTGGATACTAGGGATCAAACCCAAACAAAACTAACTCGGTTACATGATAAATCTCATCCAACCCATCACCGTCTAGAAACCCTACAAAGAGATTACTCACAAATAGTGGGGAGCATCATGGAATTGGTGATGCGGGATGGTTGGTGATGACAAAGGCGTCGATTTCTCCTCTCTGGAGCCCAAAACGGACTCCAGATCTGGTCTCCCAAGGAAGAATAGGCGATGGCGACGGCTCCGTATCGTGAAACGTGATGAACTTTTCTCTTAATTTTTTTTCTCGACAAATAGGGTTATATGAAGCTGGAGAGGAGGTCGGAGGAGCCACGAGGGCCCCACAAGCTTGCTCGGCGCGGCCGGGGGGTGGCCGTGCCTAGCAGGCTTGTGGCCTGTAGGTGGCCCCCCTCTTGTTAATTCTTGAGCCAGTATTTTTTATTAATTCCAGAAATATTCTCCGTAAATTTCCAGGATGATCTGAGAACTTTTATTTCTGCACAAAAATAACACCAAGGCAATTCTGCTGAAAATAGCGTCAGTCCGGGTTATTCCATTCAAATCATGCAAATTAGCGTGCAAAACAAGGGGAAAAGAATTTGGAAAAGTAGATACGTTGGAGACATATCAATGTTGTCATCAATTACCAAAAAGGGGGAGATTGTAAGAACAACTTCTCCCTAGGTAGTTTTGGTAATTAATAAAAATATATATTTCATTGGACTAATGTTTTTAGCAAGTATATGTCGGGAAAAGTTTAGTGATGGATTGGCAAAAGGATTGTGAGGAGATCCCCTAGATGCAAGGAACATCTATTGGAAACAAGCTTGAAGACTATACATTTTACATTTTGTGAGAAATCAGCTTTGAGTCCATAGGAAAGCCAATACTATTAAAAGGGGATGAGGTATCCATGATGATCTAGTTGCTCAAGTGATTCGAGTTAGCCACCAAAAAGACTCATCAATTCTCCCACAAAATAATTTGTCCAATTCCCAAAGTCCAAATTAGATGCCACCAAGTTTTCCAAATCGGCCCAACCGAGTTTTGCCTTGGACTGATCCAAAGCCAAACCCTAGCATTGCGTTGACACCAACTTCCATTTCAGTGAAACCGGAATTAGTGACCAACCTTCTATTGTCCCATTTCTAAAAATCGGAATTTACGAGTTTAGGAATCGGTGACACCGAGTTTTGGTAACTTCCTAGGTTAGCCAATTCAGTCCCACCGAGATTTATATATCGGTCTCACCGAAACGCTAAAAGTTGCCACATTTTGCACTAGTAGGTGCAACCAAGTTTATGGACTGGTTTCACCGAGTTGGGCAATAATGTTGTAACGGTTGGATTTTTGGAGATGCCTATATATATGTTGGAAATATACCCTAGAGGCAATAATAAAATGGTTATTATTTTATTTCCTTGTTCATGATAATTGTATATTGTTCATGCTATAATTGTGTTAACCGGAAACCGTAATACATGTGTGAATAAATAGACCACAACATGTCCCTAGTGAGCCTCTAGTTGGCTAGCTCGTTGATCAATAGATGGTCACGGTTTCATGACCATGGACATTGGATGTCATTGATAACAGGACCACATCATTAGGAGAATGATGTGATGGACAAGACCCAATCCTAAGCATAGCACAAGATCATGTAGTTCGTCTGCTAAAGCTTTTCTAATGTCAAGTATCGTTTCCTTAGACCATGAGATTGTGCAACTCCCGGATACCGTAGGAATACTTTGGGTGTGCCAAACATCACAACGTAACTAGGTGGCTATAAAGGAACACTATGGGTATCTCCGTAAGTGTCTGTTGGGTTGGCACGAATTGAGACTGGGATTTGTCACTCCATGTGACGGAGAGGTATCTCTGGGCCCACTCGGTAAGACATCATCATAATGAGCTCAATGTGACTAAGGAGTTAGCCACGGGATGATGTGTTATAGAACGAGTAAAGAGACTTGCTGGTAACAAGATTGAACAAGGTATAGGGATACCGACGATCGAATCTCGGGCAAGTATCATACTGGTAGACAAAGGGAATTGTATACGAGATTGATTGAATCCCCGACATCGTGGTTCATCCGCTGAGATCATTGTGGAGCATGTGGGAGCCAACATGGGTATCTAGATCCCGCTGTTGGTTATTGACCGGAGAGGTGTCTCGGTCATGTCTACGTGCCTCCCGAACCCGTAGGGTCTACACACTTAAGGTTCGATGACGCTAGGGTTATAGGGAAATAGTGTACGTGGTTACTGAAGGTTGTTCGGAGTCTCGGATGAGATCTCGGACGTCAAGAGGAGCTCTAGAATGGTCCGGAGTTAAAGATTCATATATAGGAAGTGAGGTTTTGGTCACCGAAAGAGTTTCGGGCATCACCGGTAACGTACCGGGACCACCGGAAGGGTTTCGGGGGTCCATCGTGTGGGGCCACCGGCACCAGAGGGCTGCATGGGCCAAAGGTGGGAGGGAACCAGCCCCACGTTGTCTGGTGCGCCTCCACACCCAGCCCAAGGTGCAGCAAAGGTGGGAAGGGGGGACCCTAGGCGCAGATGGGCCTAAGGCCCACCTAGGGCACCGCCCCTCCCACTCCCTCTCCTGGCCGCCGCACCAGATGGCATGTGGGGCTCCCGCAGGCTGCTAGGGTGGGAAACCTAGGGCTGTGCCCTCCCTCCTCCTCCTCCTATATATAGTGGAGGGTTCGGGGCTGCCAAACAGACAAGTTTCTTCCTCCCTCGGCGCAGCCCTACCCTTCCTCTTCCTTGTTCTCCGTAGCGCTTGGTGAAGCCCTGCCGGAGTACCACGCAGCTCCACCGTCACCACACTGTCGTGTTGCCGGAGCTCTCCCTCAACCTCTCCTTCCTCCTTTCTGGATCAAGGCATAGGATACGTCATCGAGCTGCACGTGTGTTGAACGCGGAGGCGCCATTGTTCGGCGCTTAGATCGGATTCCACCGCGATCTGAATCACTACGAGTACGACTCCACCAACTGTGTTCTAGTAACGCTTCCGCTTTGCGATCTTCAAAGGTATGAAGATGCACTCTCCCCACTCGTTTCTGGTTTCTCCATAGATGGATCTTGGTGACACGTAGGAATTTTTTTGATTTACTACTACGTCTCCAACCAAATATACCCCTCCACCACCTCTCACTCATAGAGGAAACACTCATAACATGCCTACAATTGCCCCATCCATTTTTCTGAGAGAGAGCCTCCTACTCATGTGTTGAGATCAAGATATTCCATTCCAACAATATGAATCTTTATTTCTAGCCTCCCCAAGTTGCTTTACACCCAATCAACCTCTTCTACCAATCCAAATCTGTGAGAGAGTGATTGAGTGTTGAGGAGACTATCTTTTGAAGCACAAGAGCAAGGAGTTCATAAATGTTACCACATCTATTACCTTATGGAGAGTGGTGTATCCTAGATTGGTTAGGTTTCACTTGGGAGCCACCGACTTTGTGTGGAGTTGAACCAAGAAGTTTGTACGAGCAAGGAGATCGCCTACTTCGTGAAGATCTACCCAGAGTGAGGCTAGTCCTTCGTGGACGGAATCCATGATGGAATAGACGAGGTTGCTACTTCGTGGACCCTTGCGGATGTAGCCCTTCGTGGACTCTCGTGACCATCACCCTCCATGGGTTCAAGTCTCCATCAGTGTGGAAGTACGATAGCACCACCTATCGGAACCACGAGAAAAATCTTTGTGTCACCAATTGCGTTTGATGATCCTATCCCTTCCCTCTACTTGCATGTTCTTGTCTTTACTTCTTGCTGCTATACTCTTAGGCATACATGTGTACGGTGTGCTTGACATCATATAATTGCTAAAAATTGCCAACAACTAAAATTGGGAAAAGGCTAGATTTTTATTTGGTCAAGTAGTCTAATCACCCCCACCTCTAGACATACTTTGGATCCTACACTAGGTCATGATTTGAGATTATATGGTATAGTTTCAGCGCATGTGTATGCATGAGTGCCTCCCACCGGCTCGAATTGGGGGAGGGGGCATATATATAATACAGGTCGTGAACCTCGCTCTGTGTGGGGACTTTGTGATTAGTGAGGATGGTGCCACATCAAAGTTGGTGTGTTGGGTATTTAAACATCACACAAAACTTCCATACATATCTTTGATCCACGCTTAGATGATGGTTGTCTTCGGACACTCCATCATGTGGTTGTTGATGGGTAGCCCATTCATGGGCCCGTGTGGATGTCCATCACATTGACTAACAACGAGAGAGAGGTTACCATGGTGGATTCTTCTTGGTTTGAGTTATGGTATATATTATAGGTCAATGAGTTTCCTTACCAAAGTCTGAGCGCACGCCTACATACACGTGAACCATTCCCATTGATGCTCGGCATACTAGCTATACTCATCATGAACCCTCGCGCTTCGGGGGGAGCTTTCTGGTTCCAAAGCATGTGCCACATCAAAGTTGTGCATAATGTATATTAATTAAGTCAAACGCAACACAACACTTCTGTACATATGTTTGTGCCACATGCAGGTGATGCTGTCTTTGGACACTTAACCGCGTGGTTATCGGCGTCACACCCATTCATGGGCCTCGGTGGACGTCCATCACTTCGACCGGCAGCGAGAGGTTTGACCAAGGTTGATTCTTTGGTTCGTGTTAGAGAATGTCTTGGTTATATGCCCTCCAACCAACTCGAAGTGTGTGGGGGGAATATAATGCGCATTAGGTATGTGAACATATCAAACCACCCTTTGCATATATATTATTGTTACACATGCTGGTGTGTTTGTGTTCTGACCCCTTTCCCGCATTTTTTTCGTGAAAATGCTCCTATCTATTATTATTATAGGAGTCAATAGCAGACAATTCCAACGAAACAACCGTTTGCGATTGTACACTCAATAGATATCATTCCCTCTGATCAAATTGTACTGCACATTGTCAATAACTAAGTATACATGACATACTACAAACAACCAAATATAGCAATTGCAGTCTCTTGTTAAGCCTGGTGTAGGTAATACACCCCCTGTTTTTGCAGTCGGTGATGTTTAATTATACAATTTGATGTTTAAGTACAAGCATTGTTCTATGCAATTTCAACAACATAGTTGGTTGCTGTTAAGCATGTTGTTCTGAGCATATGGCTATTGTTAATGTTTTTTGGTTCCCATAGCTATATTTGTTTCCCATCTTATACTCCCTCCGCCCCATAATATAAGATGTTAATACATCCAATATCTTAGTATGTTGGATGTAATTAGATCTTATATAGTGGGACGGAGAGAGTATTGTACTACATCATCGTGCAATTTCAATTTAGCTTCTAATATTACTTGTTGCTTGTAGGTACATATGTCACTAGTAAAGATCCATGCTTAAACTCTTTTCGCATACGAGGCAATGTGATATTCATGAACCAACATCATCTGAGGTAAGTAATAAAGATTGTTAGTACAATGGGTCATAATGTGGTAATTAAACTATTTATTTGTAGTTTGTCCAAGACAACGGTGATCTGCAGTATATTAACTCATAACTTTGTAGCCTTTTTACTACCCATAATGAGTTGTTAGATGACAATCTATGTATCTTCTCCTTTTGCAGTGGTTCCCAATGCAGTTTACACAAGATCACCTCTCAAACTACATGATTGTTGGACATGCAAATGTACATGTATTTCTACCAGACTACAATGACTATTTGGAAGTCCCCATGAAGATCCATCACAAGGGGTTGGACTTGAGTCGTGTTTGCATTAGACATTAGTGCTCCTCCATGTCGAATACACGCATGACTCGAGTACACCCCCTTGTGTCGGCCTGCGAAACACCCTCTTTCCCACAGATCCCCATCCCCATCCCCACCCCCACTCCAGAGCATTGCATCCTAAGCCCAGCTGCGCTTCCCAGAGAGCTCGAGGAGCAAATGGCAAAAAAGAGGTATCTCAAGGCCTATCCGCTAGACGACGGACATGTGGTCATCGAGGACCTCGGGTAATCTCACTAGGATGACTGGCTAGAGGATTTAGGTAAGCGGGATCAGAAATGTCTATATGTCACGGTAGCCAGCTACGACAGCGATGGCTTGACGCAGGCTATGTCACAGGTTGAGTGGCGCAACCCCACTCCCTCGGGTTCAACCCCCGTGGATATCCTCCATGGCTCCGTCGCTGATTTACTCTACTTTGCTGTGAGGAATTTGCCTTCATCGCCATTGAAACACTTTTTTCATTTCTAAAGGTCGCGTTCTATGGTGGTGTCTTGACATTGTCAGCTCCCAAGTCAAGCCTCAGTGACGATGCAGACTTGAACGTCTGTGTCGTTGAATCAAATAATGCATTGGTTGTTGAACCTATCTATCTATGTATGTATATGATGGATATGTAAAAAAGCTATTCCCTGATTTCAAATTCAAATTCTGTACAATTTTAAATTGTAGTGATTGAAATAGAAAAAAATATGCTCTGTGGGTTATTACGCTGCACATGGTTTCTAAATTTCAACGTTTGTGATATACCTCATGATCCGACATGTTTCACAGATAGAAAACATGTGCAACCATGCACACAATTGACGTTTCCAGAACGTGTGTGATGCCAAACAATATCGCAAACGGTGCAACCGAATTCAACGTTGGTGATAGAATCTATGTCGCACACGGTTCAAAATGATAAACTATTTGTGATCTAGTATGCATCGTGAACGTTGTACCACAGAATTGTGCGTGTGATAGTTATCCTGTCCGACATGAGTATGCCATTCAAACATTTCTGAAACTTATCTGACACTTGTACGACGGTTAAATTATCTTCTTAGTTACAAATTGCAAATGGTTCGGAAAATGTACGTGTGTGTGATATACTCCTTATCATGCGTTATTTTCAATCATGAACTGTTTGTGATGTAGTGCACATTGTAAATGTTGCAACACATAATAGCGCGTGCTATGCTAATGTGATCTCACACGAGTAGCAAAGATGGGTTGTATGGGAAGTATGGCATATCTCAAAAGGTTGACCGACGACTCTCATTTCTGATAGATGCGGACATCCCATACGCTTAGTTTTGTCAAACGTTTGCGTTCCTTGATAATCATCGCCAACGATTTTTTGTGTCGTGTGGGATGGACCCCTCCTATTGCCCACACAGGCAAGGCGACAATTTAAACATACGTCGCGCAAAGGGGTTAAATCCGTTTGTATAGGACCTTCGTACAATAGTGTTAGTTGATTTTACTTTGTCTAAATCATGTCATTTCACTCAAAGTGTTACTTTATTTCATAATTAATACTCAAGATGCATGATGTATAGCGGTCGATGAGTGGAGTAATATTAGTAGATGTCGTGTGGGATGGACCCCTCCTATCACCCACATAGGCAAGGCGACAGTTTATACATACGTCGCAGAAAGGGGTTAAAAACCGTTTGTATAGGACCTTTCTGCAATAGTGTTAGTTGATTTTACTTTGTGTAAATCATGTCATGTTGCTCAAAGTGTTACTCTGTTTCATACTTAATACTCCAGATGCATGATGGATAGAGGTCGATAAGTGGAGTAATAGTAATAGATGCAGCTAGGAGTCAGTCTACTTGCTTCCGGATGTGATGCCTATATACATGATCATTGCCTTGATGATTGTCATAACTATGCTCTTTTCTATCAATTGCCCAATAGTATTTTTTACCCAACTTATGCTTTCTTAGAGAGAGAAGCCTCTAGCGAACACTATGCCCCTTTGGTCTACTTAAATATAAAAACTAAAAAACGTATTTACCATGTTGTAATTTTATTTTATTTTATTTATTTTTCATTTATAATATCTATCTATCAAGATTTAATCCTTGCAAGTAACGAGTTTAAGGGGCTTGACAACCCTCTTGCCCGCGCTGGGTGCAAGTGTTTTATTCTTTGTGTGCAGATGCACTTGACGGGGGTTTATGTGATTTTCCTATTTGTTTGATAACCTTGGTTCTCACTGAGGGAAATACTTATCTCTGTTGTTATGCATCTCCTTTCCACTTTAGGGAAAAACCCAACGCAGTTTACAAGTAGTAGGAAGAATTTCTAGCGCCGTTGCCGGGGAGACATCATCAAATTCCTTCTAAGTACCTATACACAAATTGCCATTCACTTGTTCTACTTTTTATTTTTTGTTATATTTTACTTTATATAGAAATCAAAAATATAAAAATCTTTCTATTTGCTTGCATGCTTGGTTATCTAGTTTACTTTCTAGTCCACTCGTTTTCTTGCTAGTTTACTTGCTTCGTTAATATGTCTTAGGATAAATTCTACAATATTTCCTATTAACAAAGAATGACTAAAATTGAAAGTTCCATGAATTTTTTGTGTGACCAAATAATATGAGCACAAGAAATTCTTTGTTGAGGAGATTAGGGAGCATTCCACTTTAATAGATGCTATTAGTAAACAATTTGATGAAGTGAATTAATAAGTATCTAATCTTCAATTACAAATTGCTCAAGCAGAAGAACTAATAGGAAAGATTTTGGATAAGCAAGCCACTCTAGTAAATAGGATGGTGGCTAAACCAGCAAACCCTTTAGTAATCATGATGAAGATGTTAAAACGATTGGTGTTTCTCCTATTGAAACTTTATTTACTAATCTGAAAATAGATGATAAAGGGACTGGAGATGAGTCAACTTTCGCTAGAGGGCATCACGTTTGTTCGGAGGGTGATGCTCTTATCGATAAAAATGAAAAAGTGGGTTTGGAGAGGTCAAAACTTTAAATAGTGATGCACCCACTACTTTGGATTACAAGGACTTAAATTATGAAAGTTGCTCTTTAGTTGAATGTATTTCCTTATTGCAATCCATGATTAGCTCACCCAATGCTTATGAACAAAGTAAAGCTTTTACTCAACATATTGTAGAAGCTATGGTGAAATATTATGAGGAGAAAATTGAGTTAGAGGTTTCAATACCTAGAAAGTTGCATGTTGAATGGGAACCTACTACTAATATTAAAATTGAAGATTATGAATGCAAATATTTATGTGACCTTGCTGCTAGTGTTTCTACTATAACTAAATCTCTATGTGATGTGCTAGGTCTCACCGGTATAAATGAATGTCCCCTCAACTTGCATTTAGCGGATTCTACTATTAAGAAACCATTGGGTAGAATAAATGATGTGATTTTTCTTGCTCATAAAAATTATGTTCCTGTGGATTTCATTGTGCTTGATATTGAAAAGCAATCCATCTTGTCCAATTATACTTGGTAGGCTGTTCCTACGAACTATAGGTGCTATTACTGATATGAAGGAGGGAAACATAAGATTCCAATTCCCACTGAATAAAGGGATGGAACACTTCCCTAGGTATATAATTAAACCACCTTATGATTCTATTATGAGGGCAACTTATGGACTAAGTGTCAAGGATGACAACACTTGATACTATGCATTATGCCTAGCTAGGGGCATAAAACAATAATGCTTGTTGGGAGGCAAACCAATACTTATCTTTAAATTTTTTTGGTTTGATTTTGTTTTTAAATTGTTATTACCTCTGTAATGATTGTGTTTCTATGTTTAAATTAGTGTTTGTTCCAAGTAAAGCCTTTGCGATGATTTGGAGGATAGTAGAATTGATACGGTGCAAAGAATAGAAACTTTTGTGTCCAGTGTAGAATTTCTTGATTTTACTAGAATGTCTTTTTGATATGAAATTTTTACACATCATTGACATGAAAATTTCTCAGGTTGTCCTAATTTTTCAGAAATTTTGGAAGTTACACAAGTATAGTTTTTCTACAGATCTGTACAGATTGTTTTGTTTTAGACATATTCTGTTTTTTTCTTGCATAGTTTGCTTGTTTTGATGATGCTATGGATTGTATCGGGGGTATAAGCCTTGAAGAAGTTAGAATACAATACCTATTATGAAATAATTAAACATGAATCAATTTATAACAGTACCTAAAGTATTTGATATGTTGATTATACTAATGGATCTCATGAGGTTTTGTTGAGTTTTGTATGTCGAAGTTTCCAAGGTTTGGGTGAGACCACGATGGATGAAGGAATAAGGAGCGGCAAGACCCTAATATTGGGGATGCCCAAGGCACCCCCAAGGTAAAGTTCTAGGAATACTAGCTTGAGGATGCCCCGCAAGGCATCCCCTCTTTCGTCTCCATTCCATTGGTATGTCACTTGGAGCTATATTTCTATTCATCACATGATACGTGTTTTCCTTGGACCGTCGTGTATTATAGTTTGCTTTATATTTAGTTTGACATAATCATTGTTTGTTGGGCACACCTATTTGAGAGAGATACATTTTCATCATGATTTGTTAGGATACTCTATGTGCTTCATCTATATCTTTTGAGCTTAGCAGTTGCTCTAGTGCTTCACTTATATCTTTTAGAACACGGTGGCGTGTAGATTTTATAAAAATAGTTGAACTCTTGTGCTTCACTTAAATTTGTTTGAGAGTCTAAATAAATGGTAATGGTAATTTTCACTATTTATACGATTAGTCGAAAAAGGATAGGTATTCAAGGAGTGTGTAATAAACCTTCATGTAGCTCACTGTAAGAAGAAATTGTAGGTTAATGATATTGATGTAGTAATATGAAAGGGCATGAGTACATGCTTTTTTGTTATTAGAAGGTAGTTAAAGCACTTGTTTCTCATCCAAATATTGGTTATGATATGGTGATGATGTGCGAGCATTCTTATTCCTTGTTGAAATAACACGTCACGCCTTCGGTGGTAGGAGGCACTGCTCCACCAAACACCTACATCGATCCAGCTGCTCCAACTTCATCGACTTCACCTGGGGACGAGTAGGACTTCAATTGATACAGGTGAAGTTGTCCCTTTCTTTCGTTTTCGGTGGAGTAGACTTTGACGATCCGACTACGAACGTGCGAGGACGTCACACCTTAGCAATCGCTAAACCAATTCTAAGAGGTTATTGACCACGCCAAAGCACGATCAACCTGACCACGAGGATCTATTTCTTGCATGCAAATGAAGAAAAAGCAAGATACTGAGATTGCAAATCTGGATATTGCGAATATAAGAGGAAAGCTTTATTCATGAAAGTGGGGTTCAGTGACGTCTTGGTCTGGTCGTAGAACACAAATGAAGGATGCGAAGTTGCAGCTATGGAGAACTTGTAATCTAAACAAAACCCAAGTCTAAACGGTGCCCTAAGGGTTTTATATATGGGGAATAGAGGGGAAATTTTGTGGCCCCTTGGAGGAGGGGTCCGAAACCAATACTAACTATGTTTCCCCACACATACAGACTCTAAAAATAGCCTAATAAGTGGTATTTCGAAATTACATGGGCCTATCCCAAAAATAAGGTGACGTAGCACCTATATTATCCCATGGACGAAATTTATGAAGTGTCATCCTGTATATTTGGTCCAAGCCTTCATGTTCTCCTTATAGTGGCTTCAAAGTGCGAAAATCACCCCTGGAAACTCCATTGTTCTTTCGCACATGCGCACCTTCTCCTCCATGCTTGATCCCACTCCAATGGCCATACTTCTTGTCCATGCTAGGTCCTTCATTCATAAGTAAAACAAAAGTATCTAATTAAGGCAGCATCATATGTTCATGAACATTAGAAGGATTTCCAAGAAACGAAAGTACCTCGTAATTCAACTAACGTGCGCGCGCTCTAGTAATTATCCCAATATGTATAGAAGCAGGGATTGTGGGTGTAACAATGGTATTGATGTCCTCATCATCAATGTCTTCATCCTTTTTGGTCATTCGATGACAAAAGGGGAGAAGTATTGGATTGATAGTCTTCAAACGGGCTCATTGGGGTAGGGTGTTAATATGTTTTCTAAGTTTGCAACTCCCGTTCTGTTGATTTGACACTTTGGGCTGTAAAACTTAAGTCCTGATGGACGCATGCACATTTGCTACTTTTCATACTTTGGCGTTTGTGCTTAAATCCTATCTTATGCGCACGAATTCATTCCGCAAACGCCCATTTTTCATTGTGAATTTCATTATCTTCATAATATATGTTATATAGGTGGGAGATCTCCATAGATCGAAACCTGTCATGTGCTTTGCATTCAAAGAAAAATCTTCGTATGCACATCTTAAGGGGTCTCTCTATATCTTCTGATCCACATCTCCATGTCTTTACCTTCAAATATTTTTATCCCCGTTGAAAACTTCAACTAGTTTGTCATCAATCACCAAAAAATGAGAGATTCTAAGTGCATCTAGTGCCACCCTTGTTAGTTTTGTAGTATTGAAGACAAATGTAGTTGATGGACTAATGTGTTTGTGAGACTTCATAGGATAACAATTTAGAAGTCCCAGAAGTTTCGGTTTAACGGTTGAAGACGACACCTAAAAATGTCTGGAGACATTAAGGATAATTGTGGTATGCGAAGCTAATCACTCGAAGACAATGGAACGCAAAGACTTAATCTTTTGGTAGTTTCATTTTCTTGTTTCCTGAGTCATAGGAACCACCACTGTTAAGTCGGGTCAAGGTGATCGAAGTCAGAAACTAACATGATGCTCAACCCAAATACATATGTCTTTCAGTGAAGAAAATGAGAGGAAACCTCTTTCAGAGTTTGTTGAGTCATGTTTACTAGTAGCCCAAGAAAAGTTGTCGTGTGTGTTTGAAATCCGACCGCTGGGACACATGTCGGTTGGCCACTAACCCAGGGTCAATTCGGTCATCTCATGTCGGGTTGCCTGTTGGCTATAAATAGCCCACCCCCTCCACCATAAGTTTGTGGCTTATCAGAGTTATTGCGCAACTTTTGTCGTAGAGAGCAACCCACCTCGAAGATTTGAGAGAAAGAGTTCCTGCGAGAATAAACCCCTAAAAACCTATAGCTAGTGTGTTTGAGCATCACCGAAGTCATTCTATTATGAGAGAGCCGAAGACTTGTGATCTTCCAGACGGGTAGGCATCATGGTCTAGAGCATCCAAGAGCCATTGTGGATTGTCGAGTGACCAAGTTTGTGAAGGTTTCGAAAGTCTACCTTGAAGACTTACCAGAGTGATTGGGTGAGGTCTAAGTGATCTTAGCTCAAAGGGAATAAGGTGAACACGCGGTCTTCTGAGTTGAATCTCAGGCTCCCCAACCAGACGTACAACTTTCACAATAGTTGGAACTGGTCTACCAAACCCATTGTCTTCATCGGGCAACTAGTTCTATCTCCTTCACTCCTTTACTTACTATATTGCACTATGAAGCTTTTGATTGCCCGTCTTTGTATGAAAGCATTCACCGAGACATTCAACTATTTACCTTTTGTCTTCATGATTGCTTGCATTTTTCATTAATACCATCCAGTATGCATGATGCCTATGGTTGCCCTGCGTAGTTTCTTGATCTATTATTCCTGTTGATCATGATTCGCTTCCACATACTTCTAAGACATTGTCTGTTTTGAAGCCACTCATAAAAATCACCTATTCACCCCCACCCCTCTAGTCTATAACTAGCATTTTTAGAACACATCCAGAAGTGCGAGAAAGGAGTCCACACGCGGCGGTTACCCAGGATGGGGAAAATACCCTACATCCCGCTTCTGATGTGTATTCATGGTGGAGGACCTTGTGTGATGGATTGCAATGGAGATGGTGTATAAAGTACTGAGAGTATAGACAATTGATGTTGATGTGAATGGCGATCCCTAGCCCTGTCTTATATAGATGAGACGGCTAGGGTTTACACGGCGGTTCAGTTGATCTCATGTCGCTGCCACCTTGTCTTGCTCGCCAAGATGGTCAAAGAGCTCTATATGGGCCTTCGGGCTCCCTCCTATAATGGGGCTCTGCCTGGGCCCTACGAGAATCGTGGCAGTCCTTTTGTCGGGAGAAGACACCCCTGGCGTATTGCACCGTCAACGGGAACGGCCAGCCAGAGTAGGACGGCAACGATGACCTTGATCCGGAGGAATTTGCGGTCGGTCCAAAGAAGAGGGGTAGATGAGAAAACTTCAATATGTAGGAGGCGAGTTGTTGTGCGAAGTGTAGTTGGCTAGTAGCATTGATCCTATCCATGGCACACATCAATAGGGTGCAAAATTTTGGTACAGTTCATATTTGGTTCCATGAGTACAGGAACTGTGAGCCCTACTACAAAGAGCTCATCCGCTATTGTGGGATTAAGTCGCTCAACCATCAATGGTACATCACCAAGAGGCCGTGAGCAAGTATTGAGACCATTTGAAACAACTAATCGGTCGGTGGCCAAGTGGTGCGCTAATCACCGAGCAAGTGAGTTAGTCATTTGGCCGGATACAACATGTTGTCCGGATATGCTCTATGTGTTGGTCATTTGGCCGGATATGCAACTTGTTGACAGTGTGTTTTAGCCCTCTCATGCATGCAACTTTTTCTTGAGGCTAGAGAAGAGGAGCTTCGTCCTCATGCATTGTTGGTTGAAATTGAATGGGCAACCCAAGTGGAATTTATCCATTGTCAACTCCATCAAGACCGTCGGTATCAGCACCGAGGAAGAAGTGGGTGGTCCAACCGGCCTAACAAAAGAGCCGCCCAAAAATATTAGAAGATTGTGGCGGCGAAATAAGTGGAAGGGGGAGAAGCAGAAGCGAGAAGCGTCAACGGCTAAGATGCGAGAAGGTTCGAGGATATCTTCGTGAAGAAGGAGGAGAGATGTGTTAAGCACTCCGCCGTGAAGGAGAAAAAGAAGGTCCAGAGATTTAACATTTTGATGGCGACAATCGAGAAATAGATTGAGCTCGAAGGGAGGAAAGTTTAGTTTACGGCCGCTTCGGAGGATACGAAGATGTTGACCATGAAAATGAACAAGTTGGATGACAATGCAATGATGATCATGCAAGTCGTCCATGTTAAGATGTTGAAGCGCTTGTCGGCCGAGCTGGAGGCGTCCTAGAAGGCGGTGAATGGTGAGGACGAGACGACCACAGAATGAGCGTCGAGGTTCGGATATTTGGCCTCGCAAGGCAAACAATGCCTTTTTATTCATGGGTTGTCGGATTGATATTTTTGTGATCGAGTGCATCTAAAATTACCAACATGCCTTTTTTTTGGTTGTGATTGGACGCTACGAAACCCAACTTTAATTTGCTCTAATATTACTATGCATTTGAAATAAGAAAAAGGCCGAACATGGACAGAGGTTCAGAAGATGCGAGTGGATGACCGGCTTTTGTATACGTGTCTATGTATTGATCCGGTACGAATAAATACAATGTCCGTTTTAGGAGACGGCACCCTAACCAGCGGCGTTTCGAAACACAGGCAACCAGGCGAGGCGACTACCCGCCTTTGAACCGGCAAGTTTTCGAAATTCTGTTCCTGATCCCGGCGCTCCAAACTCCAAAGTGATTGCTTGCAATATGTGGCGCCACTGCACAGTACATTCATGCAGGTTCTGCATGATAGCATCTGGGGATGCACGGTCCCCCGCGGCCGCAGGCACCATTCACCTGCGTGGAAATTAAAGATGGATGAGTAAAGGCGACGGTAACGTGGGGGCATGGAGGCACCGCTCGCACGCCTGTTCAATTGCTCCCGGCTCCTCGCCGGTGCGTGCGCCTTGCTCTTGAGTACGTATCGACGATCCGGCACCGCTGGATGGGCCGCCACGACGACGGATCAGGGGCTGAAATCATGCCCCTGCTACACTTCTGCAGCCTGCAGGCGAATGGAGCCTTTCAGGAAATCGATTGTGTATGTTTCTCACTTTTCACAGGGTGAGCATGAACCTGGGTGATTTAGCATTTCGGACATTAATTGATATCTCATGCAGTTTTGATACAGTATGATGTTAGCAGTATATATATCTGCGAGGGAAAGGATGCATCCATCATTAGTAGCCCGAAAGCGCACGCAAAGCAAACAGAAAGGTGCTTGAAAGGCGTCCAGTAAAATAAACAGTGTTCTGAAAGACTTGTTGGGAAAGCTATCATTGAGCCTGCGTCTAGCCAGTCTCAGTAAACAAACATTGGTTAAGGTTTGTGTCTCACCCTCGATCATATCCTGTGGTGCATTGGACAACTAATGGACATCTCCTGCATTCTTAAAGCTGATCAAAGAGGCCGATACATCATTTCATCTCTCCGCACCTCCTCATCATTCTGCTCCCTTTTCGCCTCGCCACCACGAGAAAATTGACGTGGAAGCAAAGCCTCGCAACCTTTGCTTGCTCGCTTGCGTACCTCTTCCACCTAGCACGTCGTCTATATAAACACAAGGGGTGTGCGAGACACGTACTGCACACCTATGTGACCTGCAAGATCACGCAGCTTGGCTAAAAACCATGGAGATGGCGGCGTTGGTGGTGCTCTCTCTGCTGCTCCTGCCGACCGGGGAGGCACAGGAGAGGGGCCCGGTGGAAGCGCACCCGCACGGGCTGCCGTTCGAGAGCCCGCTGGCACTGTCCCCGGCGGCGTACGAGTTCTTCCACCCCAGTGAGCGCGCCCGGCGCGTGGCCGGCGCCCCCGAGCTCGCGCCGCGGGGGCAGCCGAGGGTGTCGGTCGTCCGGGGCGCCGGCGCGTCCGCGGCGAGCGTGGCGAGGGCCGACCACGAGGAAGGTGGCGTGGCGCCCGTCAACACGGCTCGGCAAGGTGGAGCTGTCCGTGCGGGCGTGGTGGCCGGCGTGTTCGTCGGCGCCGCGGTGGTGGTCTTGGTGGCTCTCGGGCTAGCGTACGCCGTGGCGCGGCGCCGCGTGGGCGTTGCGCAAGGTGACGCTGAGGCGGCTAGCGCGACGAAGTCGAATGCTTAATGGGCTAGATTAGGGGATAATAATAGCGTAGTAGCTGTAGTTTTTGCGTGGGCCTAGAGAGTTAGGCCATACGGGTGGGCTGGTAGTGTGTAAATTATCAATGTTTCATCATCGAGCGACGGGGAAATGGTTAGCCTCCACTGTCTGATGTCTCTGATCGTGCCGTGAACAATCATCACGTAATATAAACCTCAGAGAACGCTTTTGTTCGACTGAAACGCACCTATAGCCATTAAATTATTTCGGAGCGTCCAATTTTATCTCTCAACTCAGAAACTGCACTTCCAGCACAGTAAACTTCTTTTGGGTTCAGGCCTGGAGCTCATTCGTGCAATGAATAGTAAGATCTGTAAAACTACTCCTCCGTATCTCAACTTTGTATTATTGCTAGTATAAAGTTGTATTAAACTTGAGATACTGATTTTAGAACGAATAAAGTTGTGTTCTTCTAAAACGCTCAAGGGCTGGAAGACGACGACATGTGTGTTTTCGTGTGACAATGGTGTGTTACCTACCAGCCGATCCTTCTGTCGCTTGCATTGAGGTAATTAACAAAAAAAAAACTTTCCCATCTCGACTCCTGCAAGCTTTGTTCTTTCCTTCCCTCTCATTTCTTCAGTTTTGTCACGCATGGTGTGGTCGCCAGCAGGACAGGATCATCACGTCTTGGATCAAAACCCATTCTTCCTCATTTTGGCTAGCCATTGGGCGACCATCGACCTCGACTTAACCATTAGCAATGTGTACTCCTTGAAACATTATTTTCTTAAACAATGTTCTTTGTGCTTCGCGTAATGGATGGTGAGGACTTTAAAATTATTATCTCTCGTCCTACAATGTGTAAGTGCCGAGAGATGATGAAAATGCCTTGTCAAGTGTGATGTTGTGTTAGATGTTGATTCTTTTGGTGTTGCATTCACGTGATGAAACTCTCACACCTTGACTCCTACAAACTTCACTCTTCCATTACCTCTCATCCCTCTGGTTTTGCCACGCAGGATGCGGACTTTAGCAAGGCGGGATCTTACCGATTGATATCCTAAAACGTTCTTCGTTGCCTCTGCTAACCAATGCCTTCACTCCCACCATCACCCTTGCATCCATCACCACCAACCTCGCCTTAATAATTACCTTTGTGTACTCCCTCCAAAAATCATTCCTTCAATAGTGACTTTGTGCTTTGTGTAATGGATAGTGAAACCTTTAAAACTATTTATGTGTCCGGATGTGCAATGGCTCGGAGACTATGACAAACGTGGTGTGTGCATGCGTGTGTGGTGTGTGTGTGTGTGTGAGTTACCGGTCCTTCCGTCCCTTGCATTGTCATAATTAAACTCTTCCAACTCGACTCCTCAATACTTCGATCTTTCCTTCCCTCTCATCTCTTTGGTTTCGTCACATGTGATGTGAACGGCAACAGAGCTGATCATCACCTTTGGTTGCATTCTCATCTTAACATAATTGTATCCTTTTTGTGCATGCTCATCTTAACACCCCTCTTCATGCATGCTCTTTTCATGTATGCTTTTAGTGCATTTGTGCTATGCTATCATGGACACATGCATCCTTCATACACTCTACCAAATATCCAAAAATAAATCGAAAAATAAACTTTTGGACTCATGCATTCTTCATGCACCCTACCAAAAACACCCTAAATCGTTCTCCCTTGCATCCACCACCACCGGCCTTGACCTAACCATTACCAATGTCTACTCCTCAGCAGATCATTCCATAAAAGGTGACTTTGTGCGTGAGCTCGGAGCTGCTCCCGCTCATATTTGATCATTGGCTAGTGGTGGGGAATTCAACTTGATCCTTACCCGGGAAGAAAAAATAAGCACAACTTGATTGAGCTGTCACGGCCTCATCGCCTCCTCGTGTTGTTTGAGCTCCCCTCATGTGCCACCTCTTCACTTGGATGAACAAGCGAGATCCGCTGACGTTCACATTGGAACACTACACATTCGCCCGGTTCACATGGTGATTGCACTTTAACTGTGATTTCCGAAGTGGACGGGAAACTCATGCATTCTGAACAGGTGTGTGAATGGCCGGGTAGGGGCTTTGCGGCTGCAAGTGCATTTCACTGAAACCACAATGATGGTACCATCTCCTGTTCAGTGGTTGCAAGCGTATTTCACTCATAATCACGATGATGGTTTCATCTCCAGTTTACTACTAGTATAAGATGTATTGCTAAGACCAGATAATAACTGCAATAATAAAACATTTTAACAGGGTTAGGCTGCAGCCCCTGAATCCACGATACATCTGGGCGACAATATGTAGCAGGAGGGCGCCATTGGTCCAATCTGACTATTATCCTCCAAACCCATTTTTAAAGCAAAAGAAAACATTATGATCAACCACTGGTACTGAGAAATGGCAGAGCACATGTGTCTTAGTTTAGCACGCTTCACTCTCAATGCTTCAATTACCAACCACGAGAGCTAAGATACACAACAAGCCGGCCAAGTGTCTCGTCCACTGCCTTGTTCCATACGTGAGCCATCTCAGCTGAAACTCCTCTGCCGGTGGTTTCGCTTGTCTGCGGAATATGCAAAAGGTTCAGTAACTGATGGTGTTCCTTGTAAAACAAAGAATTAGCACATGCAACAAAGGGTCTAAAGTTTCTATCAGGCTATGTACATAAACCTCTTTTCGTCTAAATGAAAAGGCAGTGCTCCTGCCGGTTCCTCGAAAAAAAAAAAGTTTCTATCAGAATAACTTCCCTTTGTGGTCATTCGCAGGCCGTGGTAGCTAAGATATATTTAATTGTCCCTTTAGTTACAAATGTTGCAAGTTTTAAGATGCTATCTTGATACACAATGCAGCTTTAATACGATTAATTAATAAGTAATCAACTTTTACACCCATATCGTGGCATTACTTTGACAACACGAAGTAGAAAGAGTAGAACAGTGCAGAGGACAACAACAGAACAAGGTTGACTGCTACACCAACAGACAGTTTGACAAGTGACTATCACAACTTCTACTGATAAAAACAAGTCACAAGCCTAAGCCAAAATGTGTGCCATTTGTATTTAGAAGAAAGCGTTAAAACTATCGACAAGTCTTACAGCAAGGAGAAACCAAACATAATGCAAAAACAGGGCAAAAACAAGAAGCTAAGAAGGAAGAAACAAAAACTGTCTGCAGGAGCTAAACGGTAGTCAGGTCAGGAGGCAGAGCATGAAGCAGCAGCCAGACAGTCACCTCAACCTTTTGGCTCTGGCGGAGCATGAAGCTATAAATTCCAATAATTTCTTTGAAGACTTATTAAAGGCTAGCATTTCGTTCCAACCAGGTAGGCATGATAACTGAACTGAGTACTTTTACCTGATCTGCCTGAAGAATTTTGTTTGTTCACAAACACCAGTCCCAAGAAAGCCATATGATTACGAGGAGTGATTATTCAGTTTCTTATGTAGATTTTATGATAGGAAATGGAATGAGAGGGGAAGGCACAAGTGCACAAAACTAAGTAATTCAATTTGTTTTATGTATGAGGTGGACATTCACAATTTGCAAGTTTGATGGAATTAATGTACGAAGCAATTCTCCAAGTTACAGTACATAATATTGTATGGATAATAGAAATTAGGGTCCATATTGAGAATTTTTATTTCGCTGTGTCTAGAGCATATGGGTATTGCAAGTTTGCAACAACAAAAGCTAATTTCAAATTTCCAAACTCTATTTCAGGTTCTTCATCATGGAAAGCTTATGTTTAACTAGTTCAGGAAAACACAACCATTCACCTTACTTGAGTCATCATCTCAATAGCATATCTAATATTTTAGTTGGAGATTTCCCAGAATCTTTCAGTGTCAACAATACCACAACATTAATCCCTTGGGGTAAGAAACCCAGTGACGGATACATTGTTTTAAACAGGAAATGCCTGGAAACTCGCACCCTTTCTTCCCAAACTACTCAGCTTGGTTTTTGTTCCAATTTATTTTTTTGTGGTCTGGAAGCGTTCCACATGGATGAGCCAAATACACCAGTGCTTTATTTTCAAGACCATTACAATATCACGAGGACTCTTCAAGACAAAACCAACAATCACTATGTTCATCGCCCTCGAGAGGTTAGAGCATGTCTATTAGGAAACAAGATCATAACAATAGGAACTTCAACGAGTAGATTAATGAAATTTGATACTGTATCAACATTCTGATAGTTACGAATCGTTATAATAGTCCGCAAAAGCAGACACAGGTTAAATGAATCGAACAAAATGCAGACCTGGTAGGAGAAGGATGCGCCCCCAGAGGCGGCGTCGGCGTCGGCAAGGGAGCGGTAGATGGAGCGGCGCTGGTGGAGCACGAAACCACCCATGGAGACGGATCCCAGGGCGAACCCGAGGAGGCGCTCCTGCGCGCAGATCCACGCGAAACACACAAGAAACCGAGCCGAGTGAATCAATCGGTCAACCAATCGAACGGGGCGGACGCGAAATGGAAACGGGGATGTGAATCCCTTCGGAATCCACAGCGTTGGGAGTCGGGAAGGGTTACCTGCGCGAGGATGCTGATCATCGCGGTGGCGGCCGCCGGCGAGACGGCGAGATTGTCGAGAAGTTTCCTCTTTCCTTGTACGGCTTTTGAGGGCTTTCACGATGTGTGGCCGATGCTGCGTGTGCTGGTCATTAGGAACGGGGCGCTCGAGGTACCACGGCCATCCTGTTTTTTTTAGCCCTAAACTTAAATTAGAGCATCTCATATCATCACAATTACTTAAGAGGAAATAATTTGCTACTCATGGTAATATACACTTCCCAATTTTATCTCTAATTAATTTGATAAATTATTTTAGACTATGAAAATAACTTTATAACAAAAATAGCGTAATTTTGGACCATTTAGGCAAGCAAACAGGCAAATATGTCAAAAAGATGAGCAAAAAGACTGAAAGAAGTGAGAAACTTCATTTCTACGCAATGAAAAAACACTTGTGTCAAAAAGATAATAAAAAAGATAACAAGAATTGAGAAAAAATCATTTCTATACAACAAAAATGTAACTGAGTCAATGTCGTTGAAACTCAATACCTCGTATATACAAAAAAGGCACTTATACCAAAGGTTGTGTAGCTATCACCATGCATAGGAAATCGTCTCTCATTGCTCAAATAGGGCCATTCGCTTTGTCTGCAAACATGTTTGAAAATTTATTTCTCTCTCAACAAGCTTTCATTCCGCTTTATTTATATATAAAACAACAACCGAATAAGTACATCGTCGATCGATACAAGATGATGAGATAGCCCTTTTATGAAGCCAATCCCAGGATAATTGGATCACGTATACCGCAAATGATTACGCATCAAAAGATAACACAAGAAGAACTTAGTACAATGCTAGTTGACTTAAGCTCCGCAATAACGCCCTCAAGAGGAAGAACGATGCAAAGAGCATCATCGTTGCTGAGTCCACGGACAAAGATTTTCATCCGAAACCCAGACATCGAGAGGAGCACCACGATGATGTCGCTGAGTATAGAGCGGCGCACGCAAGCGGCAACCTCGTCGGCGACACAACGCAAATCTTTTAATTGGTATCTCCACCGTGTCATCACGAAGTCTTCAAGAGAAACATGACGAGTTCAGGTCACCAGATCCGAATTAGGACACAACCACTGTTAGAGACATAGAGCGCACCCAAGCCATTCGCTGATGTACCCTGATAGAAAACAACACATCGATAGAAATAGCGTCCGAAAGTATCCATTGACATAAAACGATCAAGCATTATTTGATATCCCAACAATGACGTCTTTCGTTTTCGAAAAACAAAATTCATACAAATTTGTGCATGTCCAACATTCAATAATGGAAGTAGTGCACAACAATGAAATAACACATGAAATTCAATGGTTCAAAAAGCCAAAATGATCTGTGGCAAATAAAAATCAAGCAATCATATAAACGAGTGGGTCAAGTGATTTTCTTGCGTTTGGTGGTGTCTTTGAACATGAAGGTGATCCACTCCTTGACATGATCGTCCAAAAGGCTTGTGTCGGCCAATATGATCCTCGACTCGTCGGTGAACCTTGCGACTCTCATCTTGTCTCAAATTTAAGAAGCTCAATGATACATCGAGCTGCTATACAAACAGTTTTTAACCCCTTTCCGTGACGGCATTTTAAACCGTCATCTAGTGAGTGTGGTCGATAGTGGGGTCCTTCCCACACGACCCAGAAACCATCGGGGATAGGCCCTCCTGTCACACACGTTGCGCAAAATGAACTCATGTGCGATTAGGCTAGCCATTGCATACAATTATGCAGGCCCAATCATTTCCGTTGGTAGGTACATCCCACACGATGATTCCGAGAGAAACGTCCCATTTCGTCTGCACAACCCACATAGTCAATCCACGAGAAACGTTTTTGTTCGTCTGAATATCCCACATAGTGAATCCCAAAAAATGTTTCCGTTCGTCTACACATTCCACACAGTGAATCCCAGACGAACGTTTCCATTCGTATATACATCCCACATAATTTTATGTATAGCCTTGTGCGTGATAGGCGTAACAATCACACACGCTCTGCCTCCATTGCTTTATTCAACTATATCACACATGATTTGATGAAGAAAACTGCATGGCATTAGGCTATCCATCACAACCGCTTTTACTGTTAGAACCGTTTGCAAAGTTGCATGAACCATTTAGCACGTTTATTAGTTTACAATTAATAATTCCAATATTATGCAAATTCACATTTCATAACGAACAGCTATTTGCCAATTCCATATTAGGCGCATAAATATATTTTAACATAAGTACAATAGCTACCTGAAAACGGCACAGTACACCATATAGCTAGTTCACCTTCATAAGAACAATATTAGAACAATATATTCATTTCCCTAATCGACTTATGCATGATCAGCCAGGTTCGTCTTCTTCACCTCTGCTTTCAGTTCAGCAAGAACCTGTTTTGCACTGACCAACTGGGAAAGTGCCTCCTCCTTCGCCAACACCATCTTAGCAAAGTCTAATTTAAAAATCTGAGCTCATTCTCCATCTTCCTCTTTTTTCCCGCATCTTGAAATATTCTTCAGCGTTGACAACACTTTCTCTAAGCCTATCTCTGTTCTCTTCGTCATACATGCTCTAGAGCTTTGCTAGGCACATCTTGAAAGACTGTGGCCACTCTTGATCAACCCACTCTAGGTAAGAACACTTCCGGTCATCCTATAATATTTAAAACTAAATCAGTAACAATTGTAGGGAAAATGGGTTTCTAGCAACATACAAAATCACCAAATACATATTTTGAAAAACTGAAGAAACAGGTTAATTATGACATATCTTCTCAAAAAGATCAATGTGCAAATGAATTAATTGCTACTAAGACAGCAACCAAATTCAGAAACATCAGAAGCTTTAATTAACTGCAACAACGTTACAAGTTCTTAGTCATGTACTACAAATAACAAATTGAACATTTTATGAGGAAGCTAAATATAACCGCAACAACATAGCGACAGTGTTTGGATGACATCAAATTGATACTAACATGTGTGTACATGCACAATTTAGTAACATAGAACTAATAGAACTAAGGTCGTCCACTATGTATGCCATAACCGGCGTTAAGACAATTGTTGCTACATTTGGCACTGGTGCCCTGCACTGGCGAGCCGATGTAGAGGAAAAAATCAGGGAACCGGACTCCGGAGCACCTAGTTGGTTGCTCGGATGTGTGGACCAAAGTTGGCTGCACAAACTGCTGAAGCAGTGCCAAATAATTTGCTAATGGCACCACTGATGAGATGGCAACATTTTTAGATACTAGGTAGAAATTGTGACACTATCTTAATCACATAGAGAATAACATAGCACAGTGACAATGTCTAAATCACATCTAACAAATGATTTGTAACAACAAAAGTGGGGCTAGCCTTCTCTGCACATGCCAGAAACTTCCTCCCACTGTCCATAGAATCAAACGCAACTACCTTGATGCATAGAAATTGATGGTGATAATGAGCAGGCAGATCTTCAGCCACCCCGCTCCATTCGTTGCAACTGATGATCCTAGGGAGCTACAAGAGGAAGAAATGACTCAAATCGACCGCATGTTTAAAATCCTTCATTCCAAATCTTAATCCGAGAGAGAAGAGAGGCATACCCAGGTGGTGAAAGAGTCGTCATCGGAGGAGGAACCGCTGGAGAGGACATTGAAGAAGACCATGGCGACCGCGGCGCTCGGATGCGAGACGGCGAGAGCAAGGAAGCAAGTGGGGAAGCGGCTATAGCTTGGGAAGGAAGGAAGGAAGGAGGAAATACGGGAAATGTGACTTGTGGTAGGGGAGAAAAGGGGGCGGGGAGGGGGGGGGGTTAGATATTTCGGCGATAGGCCAAAAAAATTGAAAGGTGAAGGGAAACTTTGCGCGGGGTGCCGTCGAACACCATTCACTTTGAACGAATGTGTGCATCGCAAACGATTCTTCTACTTTATGCGCATGCGATGAGTTTGATCATTCAAATTTTGGTGGAAATTTCCCTGGGTACTGTCCTCATAACGTCATTGCATAATTTAGCATCGCTTGCTAATTTGGGCACACAAAATAGCCTACAACACACATACCACACTTACGGAATCGAGCAATTTTAGTAATTAAAGTATTAAACAAAGCCAGATGACCTAAACATTGCTATAACAAAAGACCAGTGTTATAAACAAAGGCTAAGTATGCATAATTTTAACAAAGACGCCAATGTGCCATGTTATGTGTCACTAGTGTAAGATGAGACATCGATGACTTGTCCTAGAGACATGCCGCAGTTGGTGGACTACGCGTCCCCTGGCTGAAGTAAGACGCGTCGTCGTCCTCGTCCTCATCCTCGGTGTTGGCCTCACAGTTGTAGTACTCGTAGTAGTGGTGCGCTAGAGCTCGCGTTGGTATTCCACCGCTGATTCCTCGACGAACATACTCTTCTCTACCTCGTCCTCAACCATGCGTAACTCCTCCTCCCAGCGCTCCTCGATCTCCGCCTCCTCCTGCATGTCCAGCACCCGCTTGCCGATCTCATGAGAAAGCAGGTGCTCCATGGCCTTCGTCGCCTTTTCGGACGTGGGTTGCATGATGGATTCCGTGGTGGCCTGGAATGTCTTGGCGCGTGCATCCTCGATCTTGGCATGGATGGACTCCACTCGGGCCAGGGCGACATCGGTGGCACGGTTGGCAGCTCGAGCGCTCTCGGCGTTTGGAGCCGCGGTTGTAGCAACTACTACAGTCGTCTCAACTACTACAGCTGCCCTGTCGGCTGTCACAGACGCCCTCTCGGCAGATGTGGGCGCGCTCAATGCGTATGTGGCTACGCTCTCGGCGTAGGCGATCGCGCTCTTGGCGCAGGCGGGGTCGCTCAGGAAGGACGCGGCCACCATACGGGCCCTCGAGAAATGTTTCCACGGTGTCATTCTTTACAAGAAGGGGTTGTAGGAATGGGGATTGGGGATTCATGGATTCGGGTGTGACCGGTACTAGAGCAGACGAAGTCGGCGAAGCTTATGGAGGAAGACTAAAATAGAGCCATGATTTTTCATCGCAAACGGTTCCTACAACAAATTGTGTGTGATGTTTCTGATTTTTTGTATTAGCTGTAAAAGATGAATTTGGAGTACAACGTCAACAGATGGTGTTTTAAGTATACGAGAAAATTTGGAGTACTAATACAATGGTCATGTCAAAATTTGGAAAATTTCAAGGGTCATTTGACCTTTTTAAGACATTGATATGAATGGGTTTGCAACAATACTTAGATTGGTAATTTGCTTTATTATACTAACGGATCTCACAAAGATTTTGTTAAGTTTTGTGTGATTGAAGTTTTCAAGTTTTGGGTGAGATAACGAGGGATGAAGGAATAAGGAGTAAGAAGAGCCTAAGCTTAGGGATGCCCATGGCACCCCAAGATAATATCCAAAGAGTAACAAGCAACTAAGCTTGGGGATGCTCCGAGTGGCATCCCCTCTTTCTTCTAACAAACATCAGTATTTTACTTGGAGCTATATTTTTATACGTCACATATCATGAGCTTTACTTGGAGCGTCTCGTATGAGTCTTTACTTGATTTGATTTTTACCCTTAATGGACACACCTATTTGAGAGAGCCAAAATTATATTATGATTAGGTAGAATTGCTCTATATGCTTCACTTAAATTTTATTGAACTATGGAATTGCTCTAGTGCTTCACTTATATCTTTTTGAGCACGGCGTGCTTTCACATGTTTGAAGAAATGCTCTCATGCTTCACTTAGTTTGATTTGAGAGTTAGTAAATTTTGAAGAAATCCTCTCATGCTTCACTTATACTATTTTGAGAGATGAAATTTTTATGATCATATTCTTCACTTAAATCTATTTGAGCTTATCAAAAGCAATGGAAATATATGAAACTAGTCCCAAAGTGATAGATATTCAAGAGGTATATAATAAAACTTTCATGAAGATCATTGGAAAAATTAAACTTGATTCTTTGTAATAGTTTTGAGACATGATGATAGTAATATGTGAGTAATGTTGGTGAGTAATTATGCTTAGTAAGAATATTGGTGTTAAGGTATGTGATTCCCTATGCAAGCACGAAAGTTAATAGTGGTGCAATGAAATTACATCCTACTTATGGTGCATTATTCGGTGTTAGTTATGCTTAATGCTCGCCTATGTGAATTTTTGTTTCTTGGTTGGTTGCTTCTCAATCTATTTGCTAGCCTTCACTTGTACTAAGTAGAAATACTACTTGTGTATCCAAAATCCTTAAAGCCAGTTTTGCCATATGAGTCCACTATACCTACCTGTATGCAGTATTTCCATGCTGTTCCAAGCAAATTTGTATGTGCCATCTATAATTTCAAAATAAATTTTCCTTTTTGTGTGCCCGTACCGCTCATGAAGCGGAAGGGGATGACCGGTATTTTTCCATGCTAGATGTGTTATTCTCAAGATGAGTATTTATTCACTTGTCAATGCACGTGAGTATGGCGGTAATAGGGATGCCTAGTCCTGAAATGAAAAAAAAAAGAAATTTACTTTATGTTGTCAAATAATAAATTCCTTGGAAAGGTATGGAAGGCAACTATGGATTCTGCTAGCCATGGAAAGTGAAAGAATGGTGGAAAAGGAATAAAATTTATTTTTTGTTTGGGAACCGCTTATGATATATCTAGCATGGAAAGATATTGAAAGCTCTTGGTCATTTTTGTTGACAAGAAAGGCATGCCACCCAAAATATTTTTCTCTATCAATTTAAACCTTGAGATCTGGCACCTCTACAAATCCCTACTTCGCTTTGCGAAGGGCCTATCTATTTACTTTATGCAAATTTGTATTTTTACTTGAGTCCCCATCTCTCTTATAAAGCACCAACTAGGGGGAACTATGATAATACATGAGCATTAGGTGTAGCTAATATTTGAGTGTGTTTATGAATGGATCAATGATTGAGCATGATGGGGTAGGGATAACTTTCTTTAGTGTTGATATTTTGAAAGACATTGTTGCTTGTTGATATGCTTGAGTATTAAAGTCTCTATGTCAAAACTAGACTATTGCTTTGAACCATCTAAAAGTCCAAATGTCCATGCTACAAAAGAGAATAATATGTGATGAACATATTAGGCATCATTCCACATCAAAAAAAATATTTTTATCATTTACCTACTCGAGGATGAGTAGGAATTAAGCTTGGGGATGCTCATACGTCTCCAACATATCTATAATTTTTGATTATTCCATGTTGTTATATTATCAATCTTGGATGTTTTACAATCATTTTATAGCAACTTTATATCATTTTTGGGACTAACCTATTGATATAGTGCTAAAGTGCCAATTGTTGTTTTTGCTTGTTTTTTACTTTGCAGAATATCAGTACCAAACGAAGTCCAATCAAGACGAAGCTTTTTGGAGAATTTTTTTGGACCAGAAGAAGGCTAGTGGGCCAAAGAAGTAACCAGGAGGGAGCCCGGGCCGCCCACAACTCACCAGGGCATGCCCTGATGGGTTGTGGCCGCCTCGGGGACCCCCTCCACCGGCTATCACCTCTATAAATTTCCAAATATTCAGAAAACCCTAGGGGAGTCGACAAAACACAATTTGAGCTGTCTCAAGTTCTAGAACCGCGAGATCTAATCTTACATCATCACAAAGGGGTGCATCGTCCTCATGGGAGCCTCTCCGATGATGTGTGAGTAAGCCACTAGTGAAACCTACGGCCCCGAGTCTAATTTTCCAACATATTGCTTTCCTATCTATCTTTTTGCCGCTTTTATATTCAGATCTATTAATCCAAAAACCCAAAAATACCTTGCTGCACTTTCTGTTTACTTCTTTTATTTTGTGTTCTTGTGAGATCTATTTGCCCAAACTATTACAATCTAGTCTATTCTTTTACCTTTGAGAGATTGACAACCTCTCTTACGTGTCGGGTTGCAAGTATTTGTTCTTTGTGTGCAGGTGCCATTTACATAGTTGCTTGATCTTTCTCTACGGATTGATACGATGGTTCTTAACCGAGTGAAATACCTACCGTTGTTGTGCTGCATCATCCCTTCCTCTTTGGGGAAATACCAACGTAGTCTCAAGCCACGTCAAAGGAATTTCTGGCACCGTTGCTGGGGAGGAAGAGATCTCTTCAGTGTGTCAATCTCTGGCGCCGGGGAGACATAATCAACATCTATCAGGTTCCTAATCACAAATCTCATCTCCTTGCAATTTACATTATTTTCCATTTGCCTCTCGTTTTCCTCTCCCCCACTTCACAAATTTTTTGTTTTATTCGCCTTCTTTTTCGTTTGCCTTTTTCAAATCAGATCTCTTGTTTGCTTGCAATCTTGTTTGTGTAGTCATGATGACTCAAGAAAACACCAATTTGTGTGATTTTTTCAATACCAATAATAATGAAAGATTAATGCCGCTTTGTTGAATCTTGTCATGAAAGATTAATTTTCTGGTACTCCTAATGAGGATGTCGCGTCCCATCTAAACACATTCGTAGAATTGTGTGATATTCAAAAGAAAAAAGATGTGGACAATGATATTGTGAAGTTGAAATTATTTCCTTTCTCCTTGCGGGATCGTGCAAAAATTTGGTTTTCTTCTTTGCCTTGCAATAGTATCAATTCTTGGGATGAGTGCAAGGATGCTTTTATTACTAAGTATTTTCTGCCCGCAGAAATTATTTACCTTCGAACTCAAATCATTAATTTTAAGCAACTTGAGCATGAATATGTTGCACAATCTTGGGAAATAATGAAATTTATGCAAAGAAATTGTCCTACTCATGGTTTAAATCTTTGGATGATCATACAATTTTTTTATGCGAAATTGAATTTCGTCTCTAGAAATCTTTTAGATTCCGCCACAGATGGTACTTTTATGGAAATTATTTTGGGTGATGCTACTAAATGGATAGATAAAAATATAGAAAATTATTTACAATGGCATACTAAAAGAGCACCTACTAGTACAAAAGTTAATTCAGTTGAAGAAATTAGTACTTTGAGTGAAAACGTTGATCCTCTTATGAAGTTGGTTGCTAGTAAAAATTCTCCAATTGATCTTAATGATGTGCCTTTGTCTACATTGATTGAGCAAAATAATGAGTCCGGAGATGTGAATTTAATCTCGCGAAACAATTTCAATAACAATGCTTATAGAGGTAATTTTAATCCTAGGCCTTTTCCTTGAAATTCCTCTAATAATTATGGTATTTCCTATGGTAATTCTTCTTACAATAATAATAGGAATACCTATCATATTGAGAGTAATTTTAAAGAATTTATCAATGCTCAAAAGTCTTTCAATACTATGATAGAAGAAAAGTTGAATAAGATTGATGATATGTCTAGAAGCATTGATAGAATTTCCCATGATGTAGAAAATCTCAAGTTGAATGCTTTTCCACCTAAGATTAATGAATCAATTAAAGCTTTATATGTTTCTATGGATGAAACTAAGAAAAGAACCGCAATGCTTAGAGCTATGAGAGAATTTTTAGAAAAAGCATTTTCTAGCGATTACTTTCGTAAAAATGATGAAGATCTTAAAATGATTGGTGTTCGCTCTATAGATTCCTTGTTTAGTAATGTTAAAAGTGATGATAAAGGTACTGAAGAAGTGTCAACTTTAGCTAGACGGGGTCCCCATGATTTGCAGGGTGAAAATCTTGATGAATTTTTTTGATGAAAGTGGGTTTGGAGAGGTCAAAATTTTAACTAGTGATGTGCCCACTATTTTGGATTACAAAGATTTTAATTATGATAGTTGATCCTTTTTTATTGTATTTTTTGCTGCAATCCATGATAAATTCACCCCATGCTTATGAACAAAATAAAACTTTTACTAAATATATTGTTGACGCCATGATGAAATCCTTAGAAGAAAAGTTGGAATTAGCGAGTTCAATTCCTAGAAAATTGCATGATGAGTGGGAACCTACCATTAAAGTCAATATTAAACATTATGAATGCTTTTCTTTGTGTGATTTGGGTGCTAGTGTTTCCACAATTCCGAAATCTCTATGTGATGTGCTTGGTATTACCAATATTGAAGAATGTTCTCTTAATTTGCACTTGACAGATTCTACTATTAAAAAGCCTTTGGGAAGAATTAATGATGTTCTTATCCTTGCAAATAGGAACTATGTGCCCATTGATTTTATTGTTCTTGATATTTATTGCAATCCATCTTGTCCCAACATACTTGGTAGACCGTTTTTGCGCACTATAGGCGCCGTGATTGATATGAAAGAAGGCAATATTAAATTTCAGTTTCCACTTAGAAAGTGTATGGAACACTTCCCTAGAACAAGACTTAAGACACCATATAAATCAATCATGAGGGCTTCTATGGAGTAAAAACTAGGGATGACAATACTTGAATCTTGCGTTTTGCCTAGCTAGGGGCGTAAAACGATAGCGCTTGTTGGGAGGCAACCCAATGAATAAAATGTATCTTATTTTTTTCCTTTCTGTTTTTGAGTGTTTAAAAAATTATGCCTCTATTATGATAGTTTTTTATTTAGTGTTTGTGCCAAGTAGAACCTTTAGGATGATTCATAAGATGAGTAGAAACAATGCTGAATCTGAAACAGAAACTTTGACTCCAGTGCATGAAACTGCATTTTTTTACCGGAGCATATAATGAGCTAAAATTTTAACACAGTATTGATATACAAATTCTTAACGTTTTAATAATTTCTCAGAATTTTTAGACATACAAAGTATGTGTAGAGTATAGATCACTCAGACTGTTCGGTTTGAGATTATGTTTTCGTTGCATTGTGTGCTTGTTTTGATGAATCTATGTGCTTGCATTGAGGGGTATAAGTCAAGGTAAAGTTGGAATACACTAGATATAATGCAATAATAAAATATGAATGGGGTTGCAACAGTACTTAGAGTGGTAATTTGCTTTAGTATACTAACGGATATCAAGAAAATTTTGTTGAGTTTTGTGTGATTGAGGTTTTCAAGTTTTGGGTGAGATCACGATGGATGAAGGAATAAGGAGTAAGAAGATCCTAATCTTGGGGATTCCCATGACACCCTAAGATAATATCCAAAGATTAACAAGCAACTAAGCTAGTGGCATCCCCTCTTTCTTCTAACAACCCAGTATTTGACTTGGAGCTATATTTTTATTCGTCACATATCATGAGTTTTACTTGGAGCGTCTTGAATGAGTCTTTGCTTGATTTTCTTTTCACCCTTGATGGTCACCCCTATTTGAGAGAGCCAAAATTATGCTATTATTTGTTAGAATTGCTCTATATGCTTCACTTAAATTTTATTAAGCTATGAAGTTGCTCTAGTGCTTCACTTATATCTTTTTGGGCATGGCGTGCTTTCACATGTTTGAAGAAATGCTCTCATGCTTCACTTAGATTAATTTGAGAGCTAGTAAATTTTGAAGAAATACTCTCATGCTTCACTTATCTTATTTTGAGAGATGAAATTTTCATGCTCATGTTCTTCACTTAAATCCAGGGTCGGGCAAGCAAAATCCGGGGCCCTGTGCGAAATAAAAAATTGGGGCCTTATCTCACAACAAAAAATTTATAGTGGATATATATCTCAGAGAAAAAATGTACATAATTATAATGTATATATGTCTTGCAGAAAAAACAAATACTGAGGCAACCTAACAAAGTAACAATCCCTGCCAATAGTTAATTAGAGAATTAGAAATTAGGACTCAAAGCTAATCAAAAAGCTAGCATCTGAAGGCTGGAGTCAGTCACTCATCAATCCAATGAAACAATGAATCTGAAATTCGAGGAAGGCAACAATGACAGTGGAAATTTCCAATTTCAATCGATCTAATCACTAGTCACGAATGACTAGGAAGGACCAGAACAAGGCGGCGAGACAATTCTAATAATTAATTCCCATTTTTTGGCAGCTATGAGGCGACAAGACGAGGGCACAAGGCGACGTTCATGTAACCACGATCGAGAGTTCTGTTGCCCAGCCCAATCCCGATCCCTTGTCCATGTATGGTTGTGCCTGAGTAATGCAACACCTACGTATGGCTTCTTACGTATCTTGCGTGATTGCTGATTTGGCAAGTTTTAATTCGTCATTAGTTGAGGGCACAGGCCCACCCTAGTAATAAGGGGATGGTTTGATTAGTATTTAAGATAATTTACATAGGTTATGTACCACTTGTTCGTAGGTGTACCATTTTGCTCTGTACCTTTAGCCATCTTTTTTCTTTCCGATCCCTCTGTAGCGATCGATCGTACATAGCATGAGGACTATGATGGCCTTGCACGTCGATCATTGCTCCTGTCGCTCGATGGCCCAACTCCACGGGCACCAGCTCCCAGCGGACCAACATCTCTTTTTTAACGAGGCCTGTATAGAATTTTTGGGCCCCCCAAAATTTGGGCCCTACGTGGGCCGCACAGTTTGCACCACTGTGGGCCCGGCCCTACTTAAATCTATTTCAGCTTATCAAAAGCAATGGCAATATATAAAACTAGTCCCAAAGTGATAGATATTCAAGAGGTATATAATACAAACATTCATGAAGATCATTTGACAAAATTAACTTGATTCTTTGTAACAGTTTTGAGACATGATGATAGTAATATGTGAGTAATTATGCTTAGTAAGAATATTGGTGTTAAGTGTTGTGATTCCCTATGCAAGCATGAAAGTCAATAGTGGTGCAATGAAATTACATCCTACTTATGGTGCATTATTCGGTGTTAGTTATGCTTAATGCTCGCTTATGTGAATTTTTGTTTCTTGGTTGGCTACTTCTCAATCTATTTTCTAGCCTTCACTTATACTAAGTAGAAATAGTACTTGTGTATCCAAAATCTTTAAACCCAGTTTTGCCATATGAGTCCACCATACCTACCTATATGAGGTATTTCCATGCTGTTCCAAGAAAATTTGTATGTGCCATCTCTAATTTTCAAAATGAATTTTCCTTTTTGTGTGCTCGTACCGCTCATGCAGCGGAAGGGGGTGACCGATATTTTCCCATGCTCGATGTGTTATTCTCAAGATGAGTGTTTATTCACTTGTCATTGCATGAGAGTACGGCGGTAATAGGGATACATAGTCCCGAAATAAAAAAAGAAATTTACTTTATGTTTTGAAAAAATAAATTCCTTGGAAAGTGTTGGTATGGAAGGTAATCGTGGATTCGGATAGCCATGGAAAGTGAAAGAATGGTGGAAAAAGGAATACACTTTATTTCCTGTTTGGGAACCTCTTATGATCTATCTAGCATGGAAAGGTATTGAAATCTCCCGGTCGTTTTCATTGATAGGAAAGGCATGCCACCCAAAATATTTTTCTCTATCAATTTAAACCTTGAGCTCTGGCACCTCTAAAAATCCCTACTTCCCTCTACGAAGGGCCTATCTATTTACTTTATGCAAATTTTTATTTTTACTTGAGTCTCCATCTTCTCTTATAAAGCACCAACTAGGGGGCACTATGATCATACTTAAGCATTAGGTGTAGCTAATATTTTAGTGTGTTTCATGAATAGATCAATGATTGAGCATGATGAGCTAGGAATAACTTTCTTTAGTGTTGATATTTTGAAAGACATGGTTGCTTGTTGATATGCTTCAGTATTAAAGTCTTTGTGTCAAAACTAGACTATTGCTTTGAGACATCTAAAAGTCCATATGTCCATGCTACAAAAGAAATCAATATGTGATGAACATGTTAGGCAACATTCCACATCAAAAATTCTGTTTTTATCATTTACCTACTCGAGGATGATACGTCTCCATCGTATCTATAATTTTGACTGTTTCATGCCAATATTCTACAACTTTCATATACTTTTGGCAACTTTTTAGACTATTTTTTGGGACTAACATATTGATCCAGTGCCCAGTGCCAGTTCCTATTTGTTGCATGTTTTTTGTCTCGCAGAAAGTCCATATCAAACAAAGTCCAAACACGATAAAAACTTACGAAGATTTTTTTGGAATATATGTGATTTTTGGGAAAAAGAATCAACGCGAGACGATGCCCGAGGAGGTCACAAGCCTGCTAGGCGCGACCCACCCCCTAGCTGCACCATGAGGGCTTGTTGATGAGCAACGTTGACGACCCAAAGTGAGAAAGACGAGCAACGCTGAAGTGGGGGCTAGCCTTGAACTTTGTTCATGCCCATGGAAACTTTGTGAATCTTGATTACAGAAAATTTTCAACAAAATTAATTATCCATTTGTATAAATCCATTGTATTATAAAAATAATGTGCCAAGATTTGCCTTTAGGATGATTAGATTGCTTGTTTGGTGTGTGCAGTGCAAAAGCAGAAACTTTGGCCGTAGTGCTTGAATTTACATTTTTTTACTAGAATGTCAAAAGTTTCTGAAATTTTTACACAGTACTGCTATGCAAATTTTTTATTTGTTTCCTAATTCAGAATTTTTAGAGTTACAAAAGTATGGTGAATGTTCAGATTGCTACAGACTGTCCTGTTTAAGGCAAATTCTGTTTTTGATGCATTGTTTTGCTCGTTTTGGTGAAACTATCGATTGTATCGGTGGTATAAGCCATTGAAAAATTATAATCAATTGATACAATGCAAAAATAAAGTATGAATTGGTTGGCAACAGTACATAAAGTTGTGATTTGCTTTATTATATAACGGATCTCACGAGGGTTTTGTTAAGTTTTGTGTGATTGAAGTTTTCAAGTTTTGGGTGAGATCACGATGGATGAAGGAATATTGAGTGGAAAGAGACTAAGGTTGGGGATGCCCGAGGCACCCCAAGGTAATATTCAAGGACTCCCAAGAACTAAGCTTGGGGATGCCCCGGCAGGCATCCCCTGTTTCTTCTAACAACCATCGGTAATTTTACTTGGAGCTATATTCTTATTCGTCACATGATATGCGTAAATCTTGGAGCGTCGTGTGATTTTTTATTTTTCCTTAATAATGCACCATGCTGGTATGAGATAGTCCTTGATCGATTTATAGAATGCTTCATGCACTTCACTTATATCTTTTGAGCATGGCTTTGTAGAATGCTTCATGTGCTTCACTTATATCATTTGAAGTTTGGATTGCCTGTTTGTCTACACATAGAAACCCGCCATTTGTAGAATGCTCTTTTGCTTCACTTATATTTTTTAGAGCATGGGCATATATTTTGTAAAAATAATTAAACTCTCATGCTTCACTTATATCTATTTAGAGAGTTAACAGGAGTTGGTCATTCACATGGTTATTCATAAAATCCTACATAAAACTTGTAGATCACTGAATATGATATGTTCGATTCCTTGCAATAGTTTTGCGATATGGAGATGGTAATATGAGAGTCATGCTAGTGAGTAGTTGGAGAAATACATGTGTTGAAGTTTGTGATTCTCGTAGCATGCACATATGGTGAACCATTATGTAACAAAGTCGGAGCATGATTTGTTTAATGATTGTCAACCTTTGTGTGAGGGTCGGGAGCGCGTGATGGTTAACTCCTACCATCCTCTCCCCTAGGAGCATGCATCTAATACTTTGTTTGATAACTAATAGACTTTTGCAATAATTATGTGAGTTCTTTATGACTAATGTTGAGTCCATGGATTATACGCACTCTCACCCTTCCACCTTTGCTAGCCTCTATAGTACCGCGCAAATTTCGCCCGTGCATCAAACCCACCTTCCTCAAAACAGCCACCATACACCTTCCTCAAAACATCCACCATACCTACCTATTATGGCATTTCCATAGCCATTCCGAGATATATTGCCATGCAACTTCCACCGTTCCGTTTAGGATGACATGCACCATCATTTTCATATTGCTTTGCATGATCGTAAGATAGCTTGCATGATGTTTTCATGGCTTGTGCATTTTTGATGTCATTTGCTAGGCTAGATCATTGCACATCCCAGTATCCTACCGGAAGCATTCGTGTAGAGTCATATTTTTGTTCTAGGTATCGAGTTGTAAGTAAATAAAAGTGTGATGATTTTCATTATTACAGCATTGTCCTGTGTGAGAAAAGGATGATGGAAGCTATGATTCCCTCACAAGTTGGGAGGAGTCTCTGGACTTTACAAAAAATAAAAGAGGCCAGCGAAGCCCAAATAAAAAAGAGGCCAAAGATGCCGACCAAAATAAAAAAAATGAGAGAAAGAGAGAAGGGACAATTGCTACTATCTTTCCCACACTTGTGCTTCAAAGTAGCACCATGATCTTCATGATAGAGAGTCTCCTATTTTGTCACTTTCATATAGCTAGTGGAATTTTCATCATTTGCACAACCAATTAGTTTTCTTTTTGAGCTTTCATACACTTATAGCTCTAGTGCACCCGTTGCATGGTAATCCCTACTCACTCACATTGATATCTATTGATGGGCATCTCCATAGCCCGTTGATACGCCTAGTTGATGTGAGACTATCTTCTCCTTTTTCCTCATCACCTCCACCATATTCTATTCCACCTATAGTGCTATATCCATGGCTCACGCTCGTGTATTGTGTGAGAGTTGAAAAGGTTTGAGAACATAAAAAGTGTGAAACAATTGCTTGACTTGTTCATCGGGGTTGTGCATGATTTAGATACTTTGTGTGGGGAAGATGGAGCATAGCCAGACCATATGATTTTGTAGGGATAACTTTCTAGAGCCATATTATTTAGAAAGGACATGATTGCCTTGTTGGTGTGCTCGAAGTATTACTATTTTTATGTCAATATGGACTATTGCTTTGAATCACTCATGTCTTAATATTCATGCCATTATTAGATTATATGAACAAGATTATGCTAGGTAGCATTCCACATCAAAAATTATCTTTTTTTATCATTTATCTACTCGAGGACGAGCAAGAATTAAGCTTGGGGATGCTGATACGTCTTTGTTGTATCTATAATTTTTGATTGTTTCATGCCAATATTCTACAACTTCTATATACTTTTTGCAACTTTTTGTACTATTTTTTTGGACTAACATATTGTTCCAGTGCCCAGTGCCAGTTCTTGTTTGTTGCATGTTTTTTGTTTCGTAGAAAATCCATATCAAAGAAAGTCCAAACGCGATAAAAACTTACAGAGATTTTTTTGGAATATATGTGATTTTTTGGAAACAGAATCAACGCGAGACGATGCCCGAGGAGGTCACAAGCCTGCTAGGCGCGGCCCACCCCCCTAGCCGCATCCTGAGGGCTTGTGGCTATCCCTTAGGTTGGTTGCATCTTTCCTTCGGCCGCAAGAAAATATTTTTATAAGGAAAATCCCCGCAAAATTTCAGCCCGATCGGAGTTATGGATCTCCGGATATTTAAGAAATGGTGAAAGGCCAGAATTTGGGAGCACAGAAACAGAAGGAAACAGAGAGAGAGATCCAATCTAGGAGGGGATCTTGCCCCTCCGCTGCCATGGAGGCCATGGTCCATAGGGGAAACCCTTCTCCCATCTAGGGGGAAGGTCAAGGAAGAAGAAGGAGGCACTACAAGGATACCCCCTATAAAGCAACACATGTTCTACAACGTTTTTACTATATGGTGCAAAAATCACGATAGATACGGATATAAACGATTCAACATATGCGTTGTAGACTTGCATCTCATGAGACCCTATTGAGTGCAAATGATCTTATATGTTGCCATTTATTGTTGCAAAGTATATGTGTTATAAGGCTACAAATATGTACATAATTAAAAATAGAAATTAATTCAGCAAAAAAAAGACACGCCCATACACGTGGTTAATAATGTGGCACGAAAATCTATGCTAATCATCGTGACAAACCAAATCGCGCGAAGTAACAAATCTTCCTCTTCTATTCTCCGATCCAGATTGATGTTGGCCTTCATATCCGGATCGATCTAGGTCTCTCCCTCCGACTACAACAAAAATCAATCCTCCAATCTCCTCTCGTTAGGCTTGAAGGAGGACGGAAAGGGAAGCAGCGAAAAGGCGGCGATGGAGTGGCGAGCGGCGGGAAGGCGGCGACGGACAGGGGAGCGACGGCTTTGCAGACAACATAGAAAGGAGAAGCAACATGGCCACAGTAGGTGGGCTGGAAGTCGTCTGCTAGCGTCCACTGCTCCTCCGGCCGCCACTCCGACCTGCCCGCCGTCAGTGTGCTACTCCTCCGGCCGGCCATCTTCTCCCTCACCGTGCAGGACGGCAAGACTGACCACCGAGGTAACCCTCCCTCCTTCCGTTCTCACCTCATCTTGTCAACTTATTTGTGGGCACCTGGAGACATGGCCGTGCGATGTAGGGGGATTTGGTAGATGATGAAAGGGATGGATTTCAGAGCTATACAGTACCACCTGGGCTATGTTCAGTTGTTTGGACTACCCTTGCTATTCACCAATTCCAATAGTCCCTGAAGGGACTACCAACATAAGTTCTATAGTTGTTTGGACTACTCCATTAGCTCCCATGACTGCCAGAATAAGTGCCATGACATTTTTGAAGCTAACCTGACTACCCTGGCTGTGTTGTTTTGTTCTATAGTTGCTTTTTGTGTGTAGATTACTACTGGAGTAGTATTGTAACTAAACGTGTTACCGTCTGAGTATTTCACTGATGTTATTTGGGTACTTCTAGCTAGATTATATATTTTTTAGAAACATCTCTATTGCTCTGCTCTTTCTAGAACTTCAACTTTGACATAACTCCTACCACCACTTTTCCACACTCATTAAACTAACTTAGTTGTTTCTTTACCTTAGCAGCCCCTAGTTTTTATTTACGTGTTCTTTATTATCTTGCAAAACTATCCTATCACACATACAAAGTACTTCTAGTTTCATAATTGTTAGAGGTAAAGCGAACATTAAGCATGCGTAGAGTTGTATCGGTGGTCGATAGACCTTGAGGGAATATTTGTTCTACCTTTAGATCCTCATTGGGTTCGACACTCTTACTTATCGAGAAAGGCTATAATTTATCCCCTACACTTGTGGGTTATCAGAGGACGAGTAGGAATTAAGCTTGGGGATGCTGATACGTCTCCAATGTATCTATAATTTTTTATTGTTCCTGTTGGTGACTATAGTTTTTGGGCCATCTAGTGCCCCTTTACTCGTGCACGGGCGGTAGTAGCCACCCCGACAGCAAGGCCCGGTGAAGACTTGTAAAGCACGAGCACAGAAGACTCAAGACTACCAGCAAAACCTTGCCGGGAGGGCTGTAGAGCCTCGAGGCCCCCGACATGGCAAGGTCTCAGCAAGGCAAGGCCCCGACAAGGACCGCCAGCGCACATGCCACGTGTCGACTCACCTGGACGCGTGTCATGGCGTCAACGTCGAAGGGAGCTAAGCGGCACCGATGGGACGCCCCCATCCCGTCCCATTGACGGACTGAGGCCCCTGACGGTGCATTTAATGCTCTTGTCGTACTCCGTCAGGGTTAGGTACGATAGCACTGTAGCACTATGCATCCCGTGTGCACACTGTACGCCACTGTTGGGATTCCCTTAGGTATAAAAGGAGGCCCAGGGCATTACAGAAAAGGACATTTGGAATTTTAGACAGTTGGGCAGTTAGACAACCGGACAACCCAACGATTAGACAACTAGAGGTTACCAAGCTTACGTAGCAGCCATTCATGGCGCTCCAATATAATCAAGCAGGAGTAGAGTTTTACACATCCGTGCGGCCCGAACCTGGGTAAAAACTCCCCGTGCGCTGCTTACCAAACTGGCTCTTTGTGCGACCTCGCCCCCTACCGAACCAAAAGGGATCCCCACGATCCCATAGGTGTTCGTTCTCCACGACATCTTTGGCATGCCAGGTAGGGGGTGCGTGAGTGGTGCGAACCTGTTCTGGTGATCCATGCCCCAGCTTCATCATTGCCATGGCCCCCAAGAAGAAGGGCCTGACAGCAGTTGGCCCATCCACATCCATCGTCCCTGTATCTGCGCGGACAGGAGATGACATAGACGCGGGTGGAGGAGGAGGAGGCAGAGGATCGGAACTTCCGCGACGCTCTGGTGACCAAGGCCAAGAAAGCGGCTACGCTCACTGCGGAGACGCCCATGGCGATGGTGGGAACCGCCACGCCCCTGGGCCTCATGACGGAGCGATACCGCATGCGGGTGGTATGGTGAACTCCGGGGGCAGAAGAGTATCTCCCAGAGCACCCACGCGGGCGCCTACACCACGACCTTCTCAGGATGTGCGTGGAGAGCCATGCCACGATGCCCGCAGTTCTCAACGCCCCCACAGAAAAGCTCCCGCGCATCATTACCAAGATGCGCGGGACCAACACGCGAGCGGGAGTGGCATATCGACGCGAGACCGCGGCGGTGCTCCTTCTAACATGGTTAGGAGTCAGATAACCTTGCGGTCCTCGCGTCGATCCCTGCCATCCACGACAAAGGAAGCGATGGCGTGAGTGCAGCTACTCCTGAACTTCCCTCCTGCCGTGGAGAAGTTTGACGAATGGAGAGCCACCATTCAGAGCCTCCTCAGACCAGTGGTGAAGTGCCCGAAGTCGGTGCGACCTCTGCGCACTCTCCTCCACGACAACAACATCGGTCGCCGACCCGACGGACCGACGCCTACGACAGTTACTCAACGACGTCGTCTGACACACGGACGTGCCGCGATTAGCGTCATGTTCTTCGGGAACATGGCAAGGAAGACGCCCGAACTGCGATCAAGCGGCGGCGGGAAGCGCGCCTCCAATCGGACAAGCGTGGGGGGGCCACTGTAGACAAGTCCGTGTCGGGGTACCCTATCAGCCTACCTTATGAGGTGGGCTGTCCAGCGTTTACTCATGAGCTGCGGCAAGCCCAGTGGCCCAACCCCCACACGTTCAAACCAGAAGTCCCGGAGAAGCATGACGGCAAGACCCATCCGCCAGAGTTCCTGAGCGTCTACACCATTGCAGTGCAGGCTGCCAGGGGCCGTGACGACAAGATATTAGCCAACTACTTCCTGTTGGTGCTTAAGCCCATGTTAGGTCATGGTTGATGCACTTGCCGGAGGGATCCATCGCTTTCTGGGCGGACCTGTGTCACGAGTTCGTTGGCGCCTTCACCGGAGGTCATCAAGCTCCGGGCCAGGAGAGCGATCTGCACATCATCCCCCAGAAGGAAGGTCAAACTCTGCGCAAGTACATCCAGAGGTTCAACCGCATGCACCATAACATCCCAAACGTTCACCCTGCCGCTGTTATCAGTGCGTTCCATCAGAATGTGCATAGCCATAGGATGCGGGAAGAGCTGGCGATGAACAGAGTTAGGGACGTCGTCGAGCTTTATGCTTTGGCAGACAAATGCGCTCGGGCTGAAGAAGGGAGAAGACTCCCTGGCGAAGATGCCGGCACAGAGGTCGACTCTGAAGATGAGGATACTGCTGTACCGGCAAAGAAGGGTCGGCGATGGAACAAGAAGCCCATGGGCAAGACCGTGCTCGCCGTCGAGGCATCCGGCAACCCCAGCACCGCCAGGGAAGGCAAGGTCGATGACCCCGGCAACGATGTTGCCGGGTGAGGCTCCTACCATGTCCTAGCGGTTGTTGGCAAGCTAGAAGACTTCGGCAAGCAGTATTGCAAGATCCATCACACCAAAGGCCACGACCTCCAAGACTGCCAGCAAGTTGAGCAGCTTGCCGAGAAGTAGAGGGCCAAATATGAAAGGCACGACAAGGAGAAGGGTCAGGATGGTGTTGAGGGGTCTGGCAAGAAGCATGTTGGATCGGCCCGCCCGTGGCTGTGACAAGCAAGAAGGAGATGATGGTGATGATGTCGAAGAGGACGACGAGTCGAGTGAGCATGAGTTTCAGAAGGCTATGGAGATGATGTGCATAGAAGGAGGAGCCTCGTCGCATTCCTCTCACCGCCAACTTAAATAGTGCGCAAGCGAGGTTAATGCGGTAGGGCCCTCTATCGGCGCACAGAAACCTCTGAAATGGTCCAACACTCCTATCATCTTCGACACCGAGGATCACCCGGATCGCATAACTGCGGTCGGGTGCTTGCCGTTGTTGGTATCGCCAACAATCCGCAACCTCAAGGTGACGAAGTTGTTAGTCGACAGTGGGGCCAGCCTAAGCCAGATCTCGTCCGATATCATTCGGAGGCTGCAGATTCCTGACGAAGATCTCGATCCGACATGCTCTTTCCAAGGGGTCAATTTGGGAAGGACTCAGCCGAAAGGCAAGGTCACGCTGCCGGTGACGTTTGGCAGCGACATCAATTTCAGAATGGAGAAGATCGTTTTTGACGTTGCCGAGATCTAGTTGCCATATAATGGCATTCTTGGCCATCCAACACTGGCCAAGTTTATGGCGGCCACCCACTTCGCTTACAACATGCTGAAGATGCCCTGACCAATGAGTGTCATTACCATCCACTCCGACAAGAAGAGTGTGCTTATCTGCACCATCCAACTCTATCGGGGCACGGTCGTAGCACCTGCCACTAAGGCACTTGCTTGTGCTACTGAAGCTCCTGGGGGGAAGAAGACCGGCAAGGCCTCTAGCGCACATTCTGGCAAGCGCACCTCTTCAGGGTGTTGCACTACTATTGACGATGTGCCAGAGAGCTCCACCGGCAAGAGCAAAAAGTCCAAGGCCGCCCCGCCAGAGACCAAGAAGGTGCCCGCCAAGGAGGATGGCACGGGGGGAACTTTCACCATAAGTTCCACCCTTGACGACAAATAGGAAAGCGCGCTCGTCGCCTTCCTGCGGGTGAATGTGGATGTGTCTGCGTGCCAACCATCTGATATCCCTAGTGTTCCCAAGAAGGTGATTGAGCACCACCTTGCCGTCTGCCCACACACGCGGCCCGTCAAACAAAAGGTTTGGAAGCAAGCTATGGAGCGGCAACAGTTTATTGCCGAAGAAATCAAGAAGTTAGAGGCAGCTGACCTGATCAGAGGAGTACTCCACCCTACCTGGTTGGCCAATCCAGTCGTAGTGCGCAAGGCGAATGGGAAGTGGAGGCTATGCATTGATTTCACAGACATCAACAAGGCCTGCCCCAAAGATCCTTTTCCCTTGCCGCACATTGACTAGATTGTGGACTCCACTGCTGGCTGCAACTTATTGTCTTTCCTTGACGCCTATTCAGGCTATCATCAGATTTTTATGGCCAAGGAAGACGAAGAGAAGACCTCGTTTATCACCCCATGTGGTACGTACTGCATTTTGCGTATGCCTTTCGGGTTGAAAAGAGCTGGTTCTACCTTTGCAAGAGCAGTCCAGATTGGGTTTGAGCCCTAGCTACACAGAAATATGGAGGCTTATATGGACAACATAGTGCTCATAACCAATGATAAGGCTACGCTCATATCAGACCTAGAAGAAACATTTGCCAATCAGCGCAAATCAACATGAAGTTCAACCTCGAGAAATGTGTGTTCGGCGTCCCATCCGACAAGCTTCTCGGGTTCTTTGTGTCGCAATGAGGAATCAAAGCGAATCCCGACAAGATCAAAGCAATTGAGCAAATTGAGGCACCAAGACGAGTTAAGGACGTGCGACGCCTTGCCAGCTGTGTTGCTGCTCTGAGTAGGTTCATTTCAAAATCTGTTGAGCGTGCCCTGCCCTTTTTCAAAATCTTGAAGAAGGCAGGTCCAATGAAATGGACTCCGGATGCAGAGGCGGCACTACAGGACTTGAAGAACTACCTTTCCTCTCCGCCAGTCGTAGTTGCACAAAAACCACAAGAGCCGTTGCTACTGTACCTAGCGGCGACGAATCAAGTGGTGAGTGCTACACTAGTGGCTGAAAGAGAAGTTGACAAAGAGGCAGCGGCAACGGAAGGGACGCCAAGCGATGAGCCAGGACAGTGTCCGGTGGGGTCTGGTGCCGGCAAAGAAGGATCTGCGCAATTGAAAGAGATGGTCCATAAGAAGAAAGTGGTGCAGCGACCAGTCTATTTTGTGAGTTCCTTGTTGCAGGGGGCTAGATCAAGGTATTCTAGCGTGCAAAAATTGCTCCTCGGCCTTGTTACTGCCGTGAGGAAGCTGCGCCATTATTTCCAAGCACATGAGATCACCGTTGTCGCCCACTTTTCGCTACAGCGGATATTGCGAAACCCAGAAGCTACCGGTAGGATTGTGGAGTGGGCCCTGGAACTATCAAGCTTTGGTATTAAGTTTGAAAGCACTTCGACCATTCAAAGCAGGGCCTTGGCGGAGTTCATTGCAGAATGGATCCCAATGCCCGATGAAGATATTCCAGAGTCAACTCTCCCTGGCAGGGAGACCGATCGAGAATGGATCATGTATTTTGATGGGGCTTTCTCGCTGCAGGGCGCTGGTGTTGGAGTGCTGCTTGTCGCACCCACCGAAGAGCACCTCAGATATGTTGTCCAGATGCATTTTCCCTGAGAGAGATCAACGAACAACACTACTAAGTACGAAGGGCTGCTTGCCGGTCTCAGGATCATGGCGGACCTTGGGATCAAGAAACTCATTGTCAGGGGTGATTCTCAACTTGTCGTCAGGCAAGTGAACAAAGATTACCAGAGTCTGTTGATGGAAGCTTATGTAGATGAAGTGAGGAAGTTGGAAGAACATTTTGACGACCTGCAAATGGAGCACGTTCCACGTGCAGAGAACAGCGTTGCCAATGGCCCTTTTAAAGTGTGTTGCCCTTAAGTTACCTGTGGAACCAGGAACTTTCTTACTCCAGCTAACTCAACCCTCCGTGACACCATCAACTGGACAAGAGAAGAGAAGAAAGTTAAGTTCGGGAAAGTATTTCCCGACAGAGCTCCCCGAAGCCACTGGCAAGAAGGTTTCTAGAGGGAACGGCAGGCTTGTCGGCGAGTACTATGCTCCGGCGGGGCCCTCGGCTCTTGCTGTAGAAGCATATGCTCCCGCCAGGCTTGCCAGGGCACAGCAGACTCCGGCAGGCCCTCAGGCCCTTGCCATCGAGGCAAATGCTACCCCGGCAGAGGATATGCCTTTAGTCCTTGTTGTCGAGCCACAGGCTCCAGCATGGGCACACCACCTTGTCCAATTCCTTCAAACGGGAGCCCTCCCCGAGGAACAAGAGGAAGCAGAGAAAGTAGGCCGCTGGTCTCATATGTACCAGTTCGTAGGCAGCGTCCTATATAGAAAGAGACTGAATGGCATGAAACTCAAGTGCATTTCTCGGGAGGATGGACTGGAGCTGTTGGCACAGATACACGGAGGCATATGTGGCTCCCACATAGGATCAAGATTACTTGCCGGAAAGGCATTCCGGCAAGGTTTCTTTTGGCCCACTGCCCTCCAGGATGCAACTGCGTTAGTAACCAAGTGTGAAGCATGCGAGTTTCATTCGAAGAAACTACATCAACCAGCTCAAGCCCTTCAAACAATCCCTCTCTCCTGGCCATTTTCGGTCTGGGGGATCAACATCTTGGGCCCCTTTCCCCGCGTTGCCGGGGGCTTTGAGTACTTGTACGTGGAAATCGACAAGTTCACAAAGTGGCAGGAAGTGGAAGCAGTGAGGAAGGTGACAACACAATCAACCGTCAAGTTCTTCAAAGGACTAGTCTGCCGCTTTGGTGTTCCCAACAGGGTCATCACTGACAACGGCACACAGTTCACGAGTTGCGCCTTCATGCAATATGTCCAAGATCCATGTAGCAAAGTCTGTTTTGCTTCCATTACCCACCCATGGAGAAATGGCCAAGTGGAGAGGGAAAATGCTAAAGTATTGCGAGGCCTCAAGAAAAGAACTTTGATAGGCTGCACAAGTGCAGAAGGAACTGGATTGATGAGTTCCCGGTGGTTCTTTGGTCAATCAGGACGACACCAAATCGAGCTACCGGCCAGACACCCTTCTCCCTTGTCTATGGAGTGGAGGCAGTTCTCCCCATGGAACTCATATATGGGTCACCTCAAGTGCTCGCTTATGATGAGCTCGAGCAAGAGCAGTTGAGGCAAGATGACGTGACGCTCCTTGAAGATGATCGTCTTCAGGTTGCTGTGAGAGCTACGCGCTACCAGCAGGCTTTGCGCCGCTACCATAGCCACAAGGTCAATGCCAGAAGTCTTGAGGAAGGTGACCTTGTTCTTCGCAAATTCAGTCCGCCAAGAGTCCAAACAAGTTGACGCCAAAGTGGGAAGGTCCTTATCGGGTAGTACGAGTCACTAGGTCTGGTGCAGTCCACCTAGAGACCGAGGATGGCGTTCCGGTGAGCAACTCCTGGAATAACGAGCATCTTCTAAAGTTCTACCCATGAGGCGCGGTTGTCGGGATAGCCCCGACAACCACCTTTTGTACAAGTCTTGCCGCTGAAGCATGTAATCCTTGGTACAAAGCCAGGCTCAGACCCTGTGCGTAGATAAATAAACCAATAAAGATAAGTGTTATGCAATCTTGTTCGATTCTCATGTTTACTTATGTGCATGTTTATCTGAAGTGTTGCATTACACTTAATCCCGACAAGGACTAATGGACCACCAAGGTTCCATATCCATATTTTCTCTTCTTTCTTTTTCTCAAAGGATAGAAGGATGCCTCGCGTGCAGCTTTGCCGGGGGGATGATGGTAAGGATACCTATGAGCGCGGCGTCCCCCCCAAAAAAAACTTGCCGGAAGGAGAAAGGCAACAAAAAGATAAGTTGTGAAACCCCATGTGAATCCTTTCCATAAGGTTATGTTCCTTGAGCAACTTCAACTTATGTATGAAAAACCTGCAGGTGCGGGAACCTTGTCGCGATTGGATGCGCCCTCACTGCGTTTGGGACCACTCAACGGCTTAAGTGGCTTCGCCCGCGCTCCTTGTTTCGTTTCGAGTCTGCTCAACGATTCAAGTGACAGTGCTCGCTACTTTATCCCATTTTCGAGTAAGGCCCACGCCTTGAACGGCCGCGCAAGGACGCCAAGTTGTCTTGCTGGTAGTGGCACCGTCGGCAAGCTGCCAAGGATCCGTTCCTCAAAGCACTTGCGGTAGGGCTACACATGTCGGCAAGATTCTTCCAGAAAGGGCATAGGGAAATTTCCATATACAGAATTAGTCTAACAATGAAGATAATACACATTCATTCAAAATAGGGTGAAATATACTTAAGGTATCACTTTTTTCCTAAGTACATCTTTATTTGACTTTCTCCTAGGGGAGATTACAAGAAGAAAAAGATGGAAAGGAGAGGCGGGATACAAGAAGAAAAAGATGGCGAGAAGCCCCTGGCAAAAGCTCGACCTGACCCCTCTGAACCAGCACTGTGCGGACGAGCAAGACTGCCAGATGGGTAGGCAAGAGCTTGGTCCCTCCTAGACCAGCATTGCACGGAGGAGAGGGCCAAAGCGGGTGGAAAGGGGGATGGACCCCAGAAGCCGAAGTCCACGGGACTGCCGGGAGACCCAGTTGAAATATGAGGCAGCGCCTGGGACTGAAGCACCCAACAAGGACATCTTGCAGGAAGAGGGAGAGGCATGAGGCTAGCGATGGTGGTGCGGCCGGCGGTCAGTCCGAGCTTGAGTCTTCGGTCTCCGACTTGACCGCCCGAGGACCGGATTCATCGCCGCTGTCCTCCCCGTCACTATCGCCGGAGGACAGGCTTTCGGCGCTGCTCGCGCTCTCTTCGCAACAGCTGAGGCGGATGCCGAAGATCCCATAAAATCTTGATGGAGAGCGTATTGGCCCCCGTCATTTTAAAACGAAGAACATGCCCCACCTAGAGATTGTGGGCACGGGCGAAGGTCTTCCAACCACGCCTAAGGAACATGATGCGGCGCACTGGATACTCAACGTCCACCTGCATCGCGCCATTGCAGCACCCTACCATCCACAGCCACGGGAAGGGCCGCTCTTCGTCCTCCACTGCCCTGGCGAAGAGGCGCAGATGGAACCGGAGGGGATCGCCCAGCTCGAGGACGAAGTACAGCAACGTCCCCTCGGCATGGGCTCTTCGTTGGAGATGCCTGGCATCAGAGGACGGGTGGAGCAGCGCTCTGCCTCCCCCGACCTCGACCTCCACGGCGGACCTCTTGTGCCTCCTCCATAGTGCGAAACCCTCCACCTCCACGGTTGAAGCGGCGGCATGATCCAGACAAGAGCTCCTCCTCGCAGCCGAGGAAGGTTGTCGCCCCCGCCCCCTGGTCATGACAAAGGGCGGGCGCTACCTGAAGATTGAGAAGACGAGGGGGGATGGCGGACTGCGGAGTTTTGCACTTGAAGGGAGGAAGAAGGATGGATGAGCTCCACCCCCGTTGTCCCTGATTTATAGGAGGAAGCGCGGGGGCTGGCTCTCCCCCACTCCAAAGGATGCCGCCCACCTCCTCCAATAGTGGCACCCTCGATCACGGGGCAAACAACAACCGCCCCGTCGCCCCAATCCATGGCGCCGCAGTTACTGCCTTTTCTCAGGGACTTTAAATCACGGGCGCCCAGTGCTAGCTCCCTGCTAAGCATGCGGCATGCATGGAGGAAAATACCTTGCACGGTGATTAAAAACTCGACGACCACATTGCGCACGTATCCCCACTACCTGCATTCAATGGGCATCGTGGGGAAGCATATCGAGCGCAATGATCACAACCACAAGGCCCTGCCATGCGTGCCCGTGCTCTAGTTCGGCCTAGCCCAACAACGCCTCGCGGCGTGTATGGCCCAGGCCCGGGGGCTCCTGTCGATGCACTAGAGTTTTGGGCCATCTAGTGCCCCTTTACTCGTGCACGGGCAATAGTAGCCGCCCCGGCAGCAAGGCCGAGTGAAGACTTGTCAAGAACCAACATAGAAGACTCAAGACTACCGGCAAAACCTTGCCGGGAGGGCTATAGAGCCTCCAGGCCCCCGACAAGGCAAGGTCCCGGCAAGGACCGCCAGCACACAGGACAGGTGTTGACTCACCTGGACACGTGTTGCGGCGTCAACGCCGGAGGGAGCTAAGCGACGCCGATGGGACGGGCCCCCGTCCTATCCCACTAACGAACTAAGGGCCCTGACGGTGCATTTAATGCTCTTGTCCTAGTCTGTCAGGGTTAGGTACGATAGCACTGTAGCACTATGAATCCCATGTGCACATTGTACACCACTGTTGGGATTCCCTTAGGTATAAAAGGAGGCCTAGGGCGTTACAGAAAAGGACTTTTGGGCTTTTAGACAGTTGGGCAGTTAGACAACCGGACAGCCCAACGGTTAGACAACTAGAGGTTACCAAGCTTACGTAGGAGCCGTTCATGGTGCTCCTGTAGCTAGAACCCTAGAACACGATCAATATAACCAAGCAGGAGTAGGGTTTTACGCATCCATGCGGCCCGAACCTAGGTATGAACTCCCCGTGCATTGCTTACGAGACCGGCTCTTTGTGCGAGCACGCCCCCTGCCGAACTGAAGGGATCCCCACAATCCCATAGGTGTTCGTTCTCCACGACAGTTCCATCTTGTTATATTATCAATCTTGGATGTTTTAAAATAACTTTATATCAGTTTTTGGGATTAAACTATTGATATGGTGCCAAAGTGCCACTTGTTGTTTTTGCTTGTTTTTTACTTTACAGAATATCAGTACCAAACGGAGTCTGATCAGGAGAAAACTTTTTGGACCAGAAGAAGGCTAGTGGGCCAAAGAAGTAACCAGGAGCGAGCCCAGGCCACCCGCAACCCACCAGGGCACGCTAGAGAGCCGAGCGCACCCTGATGGGCTGTGGCTGCCTCGAGGATGCCCTCCATCGACTATCAGCTCTATAAATTCCCAAATTCGGAAAACCCTAGGGAGTCAACGAAACACAATTCCAGCCACCGCAAGTTCCAGAACCGCCAATCTAACACCATCATAGAAGAGTGCATCGTCTTCATGGGTGCCTCTCCGATGATGCGTGAGTAAGCCACTAGTGAAACCTACGGCCCCCGGGTCTACTTTTCCAACATATTGCTTTCCGATATATCTTTTTGCTGCTTTTGTTTTCAGATCTTTTAATCCAAAAACCAAAAAAATACCTTGCTGCACTTTTTGTTTACTTCTTTGATTTTGTGTTCTTGCAAGATCTATTTTCCCAAACTATTACAATCTAATCTATCATTTTACCTTTGAGAGATTGTCAACCTCTCTTACGCGTCGGGTTGCAAGTATTTGTTCTTTGTGTGCAGGTGTCGTTTACATAGTTTCTTGATATTCCTCTACAGATTGATACCTTAGTTTCTTAACTGAGGCAATACTTACCGTCGCTACATTGCATCATCCCTTCCTCTTTGGGGAAATACCGATGCAATCTCAAGCCACGGCAACAATGCATCTTTGATGACGAACCGACGATAGCTTCCTCCTATGGCCTTCAAAAAATTTCTATAGTTAACATGCACTAATTCAAGTGTCATGTCAAAATTTGGAAAATCCCACGGGTCATTTGACCTTTTTAAGACATTGAAGTGATTTTCTAGATATTTAATGACCGTAATTCAAATTTTAACTACATGTACATGCAACAGCTAACCATGACGGCTTGAAAAATATATTTGTGTACTTGTGTGCGAGTTATTCCATGTGCATTAAATTATAAGAAATTGTCAAACATATTGGTGTCATGGCTTGGACACAAAGCATGGAGAGCCATGGCATATAAATTTCAAAAATTAAAATATTATTAGAAACACATGAAACCTTGCTTGACATAATAGCATGCCACCAAGATGTTGTGGTAAAAAAATTGGCCTATTTGAAGAAAGTTGGACACACACCCCTCACAAACCGTAGAAACTCACTAGAAGGCTAGTCGTTCCGAGAGGGAACAATGCATGTTTCATGATGAACCGAAGATAGCTTCCGCTTATGGCCTTCATAAAAATTCTACAGTTAACGTTCACTAATACAACTGTCTTGTCAAACTTTGGAAAATTCCAAAGGTCATTTGACCTTTTTAAGACATTTAAGTGATTTCCTAGCCATTTAATGACCGTAATTCAAATTTTAACTACATGTGCATGCAACAGCTAACCATAACGGTTTGAAAAATCATATATGTGTACTTTTTGTGTTTTTGTTAATTCCATGTGCAGTAAATTTGAAGGAATTTTCAAACATATTGGTGTCACGACTTGAAGGGGAGCCTTGGCACAGTGGTAAAGCCATTTCCTTGTGACCATGAGGTCACGGGTTCAAGTCCTGAAAATAGCCTCTTACAGAAATGTAGGGAAAGGCTGCATACAATAGACCCAAAGTGGTCGGACCCTTCCCTGAACCCTACGCAAACGGGAGCTACATGCACCGGGCTGCCCTTTTTATTGGTATCACGGCTTGGACACATACATGGAGTGCCATGGTAACACAAAATAAGCATTCATTTCTTATATGAGGAAAGAAAATGTAAATATCTGGCAAGACAACCGCCCCCACACGATTGACACTCTATTTCGTGCCTCGCGGTTTGGAAGGTGAGTGGTGCGGGTTATTAATCAGGCGCGGTTCTGTATTGGAAACTGTCACCTATTAAGTTCACACATGGGTTTTGCTACGGAAATCATGTGCAATTCAAACTACATTACTCGTAAATTCCGGCGACCGGCATGTGTACTGTTCTTGTCTCTAGGGCATATTTCCAACACAGGCAAGGCGGCCTAGCCAGCAGGGTAGCCCAAGCAGCTCGGTGTCCCCGCACGCATGAGGTTTTAAACCTGACAGGCGAGGCCCGTAGGCCAGTGAGAGAGAGAGGAGGGCGAGAGGAGTGCGAGAGGCTGACGAGCGGGCCTCACCTGTCCGGGCCGTCGTCAACCCCTCACCAGAGGGCAGCGAGGCTCATCGGTGGCGACTGGGGGCACGACGAGGGGTGGAGACGATGGGAATGAGATCAGAAGCAAGTCACTGTTCAGGTGGAGGTAGAGAGGCTGTCGAAGCGCAAGGAATCACCGGCGACGAGGGTAGCCGCGGCGGAGGGGCTTCGTGTCTCGGGCTGTAAAACAAGCGAGAGGAGAGGGGAAAAGGATCAAGAGGGAACGGGTATTCCAGATCATAAGCAAATGAGGGCATAGAAGATCCCTACCGTGCGAGCTTCGGTGACCTGACGCGACGGAGCTCGAGCTCGATCTCAAACTCGGGGGCCTTGGAGGGGACTCTAGTGGCTCTGGGGTGCGATTAGGTTGGGTAGAGAGACCAGAGTGGAGAGAAGGGCTCAGGGAGACTATTTTAAAGGGGAGCCGAGGTCCACGGAACGCTGGTGCGCCACTGGGTCCTAGCCTTTGCTAGAGGGCACGGGGGTCATGGGTGTGTGACCGGGTGTTCCTAGGGTTGGTCTAGGCCTACGAGGAGAGAAGAAACAGATAGGGGAGCATGCACATGCGAGGTCAGGGGTTGACTGACTTGGCGATGATCGGTACATGCAGGGGAGGCAGCAGGGAGGAGGGGACCAACAGCGTGCCGTGTCCCGGACGCCAAAGCAGGCTCAGGGGACACGATAGGGAGGCCCGAGGTGGTCAGGGAGGAGATTGGGGGGTAACTATAGTGTGGATGGGCACTGTAGCGCGCTCCAAAGCGCGCATTTTGGCATGCTATGGCATGCCTTTGGCATCTTTGGTGCGGACACTCATGTCTAGGGGGTCTAGGGGAAGATAAATAACATGTGTGTGTGGCCTTGGATGCTCTGGGGGAGGGTCAATAGAATAGAGAGGAGGTGGGGAGAGAGGTGAAACATTGCTGTTTAGGGGGTAAAAATGAAGTTTTCACCCCCAATCATGGATTTGTGGTCTGGTAAGGCTTACTAGTGGTAGAAAGTAACAATGTGAGGTTGTGGTAAAATTTTGAGGTGAAGGAGAACAGTGGATGGGGTGAAAACATGGCTTTTACCAAACTACCTGAAGGTGTTTGATGTAGTTTTTGGCAACTAAAAAGGCTCCACTTACTTTGAAATTTAACATGATAAAATGGAAGGTAAAAGCAAGGTTGGTCACAAGGTTTGAGATGGCTTGAAGAAAGTTGACAATTCAAGCATTGTAAACCCTAGAAATGAACATAAACTGATTTTCCTAGATCTATCCTTTCAAATCTATTCTCCTTAATGCACCACTTGGTTTGATGGCATTATTTGGGTATTAGAGCATGTCCACAAAGTTTGAGCTCAATAGGAGACAATTGGCAATGTATAGTTGCTCAAATTTGTATCTGGATAGGAATGGTTCTGGGATATTTTGATGAACCAAACCAATTTTCATTGGGATGAAACTTTTCAAGATCATCACATTAGGCATATGTGACTTTCTAGAATTTTCATGTATTTATTTGAGAATATTGCCTATAGAAATAATTCAAATGCTTGATTTAAGCAGAAAGGTTTTTGGAGTGTTCTGTCCAATGTTTTGAACATGACCATGTGTTGAAACTAATATATATGGAAAATATATGCCCATTGAGTTCCCCTAAATTTTCTCATATTTTTGAAAGCATAAACATTATTTTCCCTATAAAATACCATTTCTGGACTTAAGAAAAAGCCTTTGAATAAAATGGGAAAATAATCTTTAAAATTAATATTTTGTGGTTTTGGGAAGTCTTATATATATTAGATTCCAAATAAGGTCTTTGGGGTGGGGATATTCTCCCTAATTTGAGGATTTGTAGTTCAAACCTCAACTCAGGGTTTTTTGAAAACCTAATTTGAATAAATCCTAATGGGGGGGTATTCTCCCTAATTTGGCCAAAATAATATTTGATAAAAATAGTTTAAGGTCCTATACACATGGCATGAGCATTGGGCAGAGGGTTTGGATCAAGGAAGCGAGTTCTAGAGGGAAGAAGATTCTTTTGTGAAGCAAAACATAATCAAGCACTTAAGCAAATGGCACTCAAGTCAAACATCACAAGCACTCAAAAGTTTTAAATGGGTCCAAATTTTATGAACTCATAGCATAGCAAAGTGGTACAAACAGAGGGTGTGACAGATCTACCCCCCTTACAAGAATCTTGTCCCCGAGATTCCTAGGCTAAGCGCTAAAAAGATATGGGAACTCAGATCTAAGCTAGTCTTCACGCTCCTAGGCTGCTTCTGTTTCAGTGTGGTTGCTCCATTGGACCTTGAAGTACTTGATGGTGCGGCTTCGGGTGCAGCGCTCGGCTTCATCCAAGATGCGAACTAGCCTCTCACGATAAGTGAGGTCTGGTTGAAGGTCGATGGCTTGATGATCGATGTCTTTGTAGAGGTCGGGGCAGTTGGGAACTTGGAGGCATTTTCGGAGCTATGACATGTGGAACACGTTGTGCACATCAGACTACTCGGTAGCTAGCTCCAACTGGTAGGCAACTTCTCGTGGCTTTGCAGTGATCTTGAAGGGGCCAATATATCTTGGTGCAAGTTTTCCCTTCACATGGAAACGCATGATTCCTTTGAGAGGCATGACTCGGAGGTATACATGGTCAACGACACATAAAGTTCACTTCTCGATGGTGTTAGTCGGCGCAACTCTTCTATCTTGACTTGGAGGTCTCTAGATGCTCTCTGATTAGTTGAACTTGCTCCTCTGCTTCACGAAGAATTTCTGGTCCAAAAACTAGTCCTTCTCCAGTCTCTGAACAAATGAGGGGAGTACGACACTTGCGTCCATACAATACCTCAAATAGTGCCATGTGAAGACTGGATTGATAGCTGTGTTTGTAGGAGAACTCGGCAAATGGTAGGCAATCTTCCCACTTGGATCCATATGGTAAAACGCAATCATGAAGCATTTATTTAAGCATCTGATTTACACGTTTCGTCTGCCCTCTAGTCTGGGGGTGAAAAGCAGTGTTCACTATAGGAATCAGCTACTTTGCCGTCCGCCATAGCAGACGGCAAAGGCATGCATGGCGGATGACAAAGGCTTTGCCGTCTGCCAGTAGACGGCCAACCGTCCGGCTGAATAAGCTACGGTAAATGGCGCTTTGCCGTCTGCTAGTGGACGACAAAGATGCTTAGGTCTTTGCTGTCTGCCAGTAGACGGCAAAGACCGTGGACGGCACACGTGGCAGCTTACGGCCGTTAAGGGGTTAACGGCGTGCTTTGCCATCAGCTGGCAGACGGCAAAGATGCAAAGTTCTTTGCCGTCTGCTAGTGGACAACAAAGCAACGGTTTCTTTGCCGGCCTATGTGGTTTCTTTGCCGTCCGCTGGCGGACGGCAAAGATGCAAAGTTCTTTGCCGTCTGCCAGTAGACGGCAAAGAAACCACATAGGCCAGCCTAGTGCCACCCCAGGTTGCACAGGTAGCTGCCACGTGACAGCTTTCTCGTCTGCTGGCTGACGGCAAAGCTCTTTGCCGTCTTCCAGCCGACGACAAAGATCCTGTACAGTCCTTGTTTTTTCTGTTTTTTCTTAGATTCATTCAATTTCACAGAATTTCACATATATACATATATACACATTTGAAAATACTTTCAAGCATAACAACACATATACATACCAAATCATATCCCCGCCATATGGATATGATCATCCAACACACACACACATAGATATAGATATATACATACCAAATGAAAAGTCCATATGCAACATATATAGCTAGCCAACATATCCCACAACAAGCATACAATGGTTTTATCCATACATACATATATAGGTAGCAAGTTTCACATTGTTCATCCTACAAAATCAAAACAAAAATGAAGCATAAGAAGAAGAGTAGACTCCATCAACGCAAGCTTCCTCATCGAAAGCAAATCTGCAAATTGGGAAAGAAGAAAGTGAGAAGAAGAAGAAGAAGAAGAAGAAGACTAGAAGAAGAAGACTAGCTAGAAGAAGAAGAAGAAGAAGACTAGAAGAAGAACACTAGCTAGAAGAAGAAGAAGAATTTTTCTTCTCTTTCTTTTCCCCCTCTCCTCTTCTTTATCTTCTTCTTCTTCTAACTACGGTAGGTAAAAATGCCATTTTTTAGTTAAGCTAGGTAAAAATGCTAAGTGTAGGTCATTTTAGAGCTAAGCTAGGTAAATACTCCCTCCGTCCCATAATGTAAGACGTTTTTTAACACTACACTAGTGTGAAAAAACGTCTTACATTATGGGACGGAGGGAGTAGGTCATTTTGGAGGTTAGTATGGTTATTATGTCATTTTTTTACATAAGTAAGCTAATTATATCATTTTTGAGCTATCCAAGTTAAAATCGGTCATTTTGGAGCTAGGTAAGGTTATTTTGTCATTTTGGAGGAAAATAAACTAATGATATGACAGTTTGGAGCTAAACCAAGGTTATTATGTCATTTTTTACCTAAGTAAGCTAATTATGTCATATATGAACTAACTAAGCTAAGTATAGATCATTATCGAGATATCCTAGGTAGTTAGGCCATTTTTGAGCTAACTAAGCATATTTATTCATTTTGGAGGACAAAATGGTAAGTGTAGGTCATTTTTTAGCTATCCTAGTTAAAATCTGTCATTTTGGAGCTAGGTAAAGTTATTTTGTCATTTTAGAGGAAAACAAACTAATGATATGAGAGTTTGGTGCTAAACCAAGGTTATCATGCCATTTTTACCTAGGTATGCTAAGTATGTCATAAATGAATTGAAGAAGCTAAGTATAGGTCATTTTTGAGCTAAACTAGGTAGCTATGCCATTTTTGTGCTAACTAATAATATTTACTCATTTTGGAGGACAAAATGGCAAGTGTAGGCCATTTTAGAGCTATCCTAGTTATAATCGGTCATCTTGGAGGTAGGTAAGGTTATTTTGTCATTTTGGAGGAAAATAAGCTAAGTCTATGTCATTTTGGAGCTAAACCAAGGTTATCATGCCATTTTTTACATAAGTATGCTTAGTATGTCATAAATGAACTAAAGAAGCTAAGTATAGGTCATTTTGGAGCTAAATTGGTCATTTCTTAAGCTAAGTATGCAATTGTTAAGCAAAACTCTTGGGAAACTTACCATCATCACAGAGGTGAAGGACTGGTCGGGTTTGCGCCAGGGTGAGACGGAGAAGGGCCGGTCGGGGTTGCGGCGGATGTAGAAGGATCGGTCGATGCTTGTCGGGAGGCACACTGCACCAAAGATCATTTGCAATGTCTCCTTAGCATGATGCAAGTCAAATGTGAATATTAGTAACTAATGACCATTCAAATGAAACTCATCATGGGTGCTATAGCAATATGGGGCGTCGACGGAGGGGTCTGACCATTGTTCTAGCACACAGTCTGCGCATTTTGTTTTCACGAGTCAGTCATATTAGTTAGTGATGAAACTAACATTACGTGCATGATTTGGCTAATATGCAGGAGAAACTTACCACGAGGATCTCGTATAGGGCCCGGTGAGACGCGTCATTCCGGTTCCTCTCCTCCTCCAATAGCCTAGTCGTCCTCTCCTCCATGTCCCTCTCCCTTTGCGCCACCTGCATGTTTGCCTCCACCAGAAGCTCCTGGGCCCTAGCCTCGATGGCGAGCTCCATTGGCCATGGACAAGGACTTATCTTAGGATCGGAGCTCGTCTGGCGCTTCTTGAGCTCCGGGGGAGTTCTAGGACAACGTATCATTCCATCCCTAATGGCTATCGAGCCATGGGGCCTCCCGCCACCAGATATCATCACGAGCTCTAGATCAAAAGGACTCTGGCTTGGGTTGAAGTCCTCCCCTTTCCTCACCTTCACCTCATCTCTGTACCTCACGAGCTTTTTGTGGGAGGAGATGTTGCTGAAGCTCTCTAGATGATCGAGGTCATCCTCAGAGAATGCCTTGGCCTTCTTGTACAAGGCAGTATGGGCCATGGCATAGAGGTCGAACAACGGTGACACCTCCTTCTTGATTTCTCGCACATAAAAGAGAGGAACAAAATATTAGTTAAGGGCTCAAGCTAGCATGAAGAATGAAATTGCATGAATCATGAAGCAAACCACATACCCAGTGATCCCCGTACACAAACATGTTGGAGCTTCCTTGATGGTGTGGCACACCTTTCATTTGGGCACGGTTATCCTTGGCCTTGTTGTGGTTGTCTAGCCATTTGGGAGAGCACCACTCATCCACCAATGCCTCCCAACAGTCCATCCTATCTGCACACCATCTGGGGGGCACCTAAGTTAGACAAGAGAAATTTCAGCGCTAAGCCTACGAATCAAATCAAGGAAACTAAGTACAAGGCCTTAAGAATAGATAATTACCTTCATTAACTTCTCCTTGCTCAGATAATTTTTGTGGCACTTCTTCTTGGCCCTCTTAATGTTAGTCGAGGCGTAGTAGTCTCAAATAGCCTGCACCCGAGCCTCATGTCGTAAGTTCTGAAGTAGGCGCTTGCACTCGGCTACGAGAACAATGGCCGAGTTCGCCTCGTGTTCCTCAAGACACCTGTAGAAGGTATGCAATCAAACAAGACAACACTGATTAGTACAATCACTAGGTGTTGTTGATTTTTAATACTGTAAAGGAGAAATTACCCAAAACGGACGGATCACAATGTCAGCCACTGTCTCACACAAGGCACCGCCGACCCTCTACTCCGGCAGGGCCAGGGCAGCCATGTACAACTCCTAGGTCAGTGCTACCTGTGGAACCTCACCCTCATCGGGCAACTGGACCTTCCCCGGGAAGTGGTGCCTACGGACACCACGCTCGTGTTTCCAACCCCTGCAGTATGACAAGGCCAACACATTAGATATTAGTTTGAAGAAACATGAAGGCAAAAGGTTAAAAAAGAGTAAATGCACTTACTTCTCTGCATTAGGCTCAATCAACCACCTTTGATCGCGGGTCATCGACACGAGCGGGAGCTTTGTACAACCATGCTGGTAGACCTTCTTGCCCTCCTCAACCAGCTCGCCCTCGCTATAGGTGTCCTCAAACAAGTTGTCCTCGCCACCATCAGCATGGACACTAGCCTCCGGAGTCACGTGGGATGAAGACTCTGGGACTGGAGTCTCCTGGGATGAAGACTCTGGGACCGAAGTCTCCTGGGACGAAGGCTCGGCGACCCGAGGCTTGGTGACCGGAGTCCGAGATGGGTCCAAGTCAGACGTGCTCATCAACATCATCAATAAATGCATAATCATCATCACTATCAGTAATGACGTGCTCATCAACATCATCAATAAATGCATAATTATCATCACTATCAGTAATGACGTGCTCATCAGCATCATCAATAAATGCATCAACATGTGGAAGGCCTCATTTATGTAATCGGTCAAGCATTGATAGGTCATCCACAGCAGTAACCTCTTCTTCTTCCGTCTCTTCTTGTTCCGGCTCAGGGGTGAAGTCGGATTCACTGTCGCTGTCTACCTCAATGTTCTGGGGTGAAGTAGAGCGGTTCTTGAAACGTTTTTTGGAAACACGTGTTTCTCGGAAGAATTCTCCTTCATATGTGTCTGGGTTAATGTGAGGTTCATAATCATCTTCATTGAGATTCCAACCATTTAGATTTGGATCCGTTTGGCATGCCCACGGTAGATAGAAAACTTGGGTCACCTGTTGAGCCGTAATATAGACATCGGGAACATCTAAATGGGTGCTTTGTTTGATTTCGACTAGCCCTATATGTTCATGAGTCCTAGTATCCTTCGGTTGGAACCAATAACATTTGAAGACTACGACGTTTGGTGGGTTTTCACCAAAGAATGTAAGTTCATAAATTGCTTCAACTCTTCCATAATACTCGACCCCTCCTTCGCCGACAGCGGAGAGACACAACAATTTTTAGACTTTCGATCGGCCATAGATAGCTATTTCCCAAAATTATGGAATCGATACCCGTTGATGTCGTATTTGTCAAATGAACGGACCTTATAGTCAAAACCATTAGTGACTTGTCTCAATTTGGAGTCCATAGACTCTGCATTAGCCTACAAGTTTAATACGAAAGGATTGTTGCATTAGCCGCAAAATAGACGAATAAATGAAATCGTCTAATGGAAATTACCGTTTGCTTGAACCAAGAGATGAAACCGGGATAGCCGCCTCCATGATTTGCCAGAAGCTCATACTCTTAGATGGAATCCTTTTGGATCACCACTCCATCCGAGAATGTGGTGACATATTGACTATATCACATATCCGGGAATAAGAGCATTTCAAAGGAATTAGAAGTTGCGAAACAATGTACCGAGAACTTACTCGATGTACGGCCGCACTTTTGTTAGGTTGTTGAAGATATACAACGAAATGGTCCGCCATTCTTCGACATCCAACGCTATTGCTTTCGAAGCACCGGCTGGTGCGAGCTTCCCTTTGAATAGGCTAAGGTTGGATCGACCTTTTTCATGGTCGCCATCATTGTACCGAGGCTTCAGATTATGCAAATGATGATTCTTGGCTTTGTAGTGTGCTGTCACGAAGTTTGCGGCCTCCTTAGTAATGAATGCCTCAGCCATCGATGCTTCAACTCTACGTTTATTTTTACATTTTGCTCGAAGCATCTTCTGCATCCTCTCAGTTGCGAAGCACCAACGATTTTGCACGGGCCCCCCAATCTTGCCTCGGTCGGGAGATGCAAAATCAAATGCTGCATTGGATTAAAGAAGCCCGTTGGAAAGATCTTTTCTAACTTGCAGATCAACTCCGGTGCCAACTCTTCCAGTTCATCTAGCACGTCAGGCGATAGTTCTTTCGCACAAAGAGCACGGAAGAAGTAGCTCAGCTCTGCCGGTACTAGCCATTCATCCTCAGGGATAAAGCCACGCAACGTCACTGGCATTACCCGCTCAAGCCATATGTGCCAATCATGACTCTTGAGACCAAATATTTTCAATTTGTCAAGACTCGCTCCCCTCTTTAGATTCGCTGCATACCCATCGGGGAACATCAACTGCATTTTCACCCACAAGATCATTTCCCTCATAGTTGGCCTTCCAAGATTGAACCATGCCTTTGGCTTCCTCCAGTTCTTCTTTCCTTTCGGTTGTCGAATGTTTTGTAATGGTCTATCACATAGAGTCTCCTGATCGACTCTAGCCTTAGGATTATCCTTCGACATCCCCTCTATGCCGAACGATGTACCAAAAAGGGCCTCCGCGATATTCTTTTCAGTGTGCATCACATCGATGTTGTGTGGGAAAAGGAGGTATTTAAAGTAAGGCAAATCCCACAAACATATCTTGTGAGTCCAGGCGTGTTCCGTATTATACCCTTTGAAATACCCTGAACGATTTGGATCCGGCTCGAGAGCGTTTATCTGATCCAGGATCTGTTGGCCTATCAACGCAGGTGGTGCAGTGTTTTTGACAACTCTACCTTTGACGAAATTATTCTTGTCTTTTCTGAACTTATGGTCAGGATCCAGGAACTGTGTATGCATGTCGAAGCAAGAAAACTTGCGACCCGCCTGCAGCCAACGAAACTCAAGAGGTGCCTTGCATGTGGGGCATGGAAACCTTCCATGCACACACCAGCCAACGAATAGCGCATACGCCAGCAAGTCATGCGACGAGTACATGTACCACACATGCATTTTGAAGTTCTTTTTGGTAGCGGCGTCGTATGTTTTGATCCCATTATCCTAGGCTTCTTGCAATTCATCCTTAAGCGGCTGCATGTACACATTCATATTCTTCCCCGGATATTTGGGCCTTGGAATTATCGATGTCAGGAAAATGTTCTTTCTTTTCATAATCTCTCCGAGGGGGAGATTGAGTAGAATGACAAATACAGGCCAACAACTGTATTGTGCTGCCATCATACCATACATATTGAACCCATCCGTGCTGATGGCAACTCGAGGATGCCTTGGATCTGCCGCTTTATCCTTATGTAATGCATCGAAGTGCTTCCATGCAAAAGCGTCTGAAGTGTGTCCCAACATCGGATTCCCGTCTGCATCTAGTTCTGTTCTTTTGCCCAATTTATGCCACGTCATCTGTCTGGCCGTCTCTTCGACCATGACAAGACGTTGAAGTCTTGGTATGATTGGCAGATACCGAAGAACATTAATGGGGATTTTGGTCTGACTCTGCTCACCCATACCGTTGTCTACCAGAACATACTTGGAAGCATTGCAAATGGGGCAATAGTTCAAGCCCGCATACTCAAGCCTAAATAAGGCACATCCATTCTCACAGGCATCTATCTTCTCATAGGGCATCTTAAGCGCACATAGGATTTTGTCCGACTAGTATAGATTTGCTAGCAATACATGGCCTTTGGGTAGAAAGCGTCCAAATATCGTCATCATCGCATCTTAGCATTCTCTGCCCAGGTTGGACTGAGCCTTCAGAGCCATTACTTGCGCGATGGCATCCAGCTGACAAAGCTCAGTTTGCTCGTGGAGAGGATGTTTTGAAGACTCCAACATTTCATAACAGGCCTTTGCAGATTACTGCATCTCATCGTCCAAATCCCGAGCATCATCAAAGTCTTGCACCATGTCTTCGATCCTGGTACCATGCTCGTCGGTGCAACGACGAACCACCTCAGCTCTGGCACGTTGGGCAGACTCACCATGAAATGTCCAGAACGTATAATTAGGCATAAAACCCCACTTCTGCAGGTGTTTGATCATTCCAAACTCTGACTTCTTCTTAAAGTTGTCACAATCGACACAAGGGCACCAGGTTATTTTCTATCCATTTGCAAATGCGACTCTCACAAACTCCTTGGTTTTTGTTATCCATTCACGGGTCATGTCTTTCTGACTAGTGTGACCGGTGTACATCGACCCACGATCACTCATCTTGCCTAGCTACTAGACACACAAAAAATATATACATAATTCAGCAAACCATATTCATCAGTTAATAGAGTTTGTCAGTTTTATTACGCCGATGCAACCTAGACGCTAGTAGGTAAAGATAGGTCCTAATCCCACCCAAGTATGTGTAGATTGGGTTCATTTTCCTATGCTCCACTCCGGATCCGACACACAATTTTGGAAGCACCTCCCCATTGTTCTCCTGATACATGTCTCAACAATAAGCAGAGAGGATGTGTACCTGGAGAACAACACGGAGGCACTAACGAAATTTTGCATCGGATCCGGAGCAGAGCATACGGGAAAACGAACCCAATCTACACATACTCGTGCTATCCATGGATAACGTTGGACAATTTGAAAGAATCACGGTTATAAATATGCTAATGAATGCATATTTATAGTTGTAACCCTTTCGAACGAGAGACGCATAGTGGTCACGCATACTGACGATTGAAGACACCTATAGCTAGAAAGTTTCATCGGCACGAAGACCGGAACAGAGGAAATGAAGGGGGGAGGAGGAGATGTCATTTGTGCTCACCCACGACCGCAGGGGCGGAGCTCGTCAAACGCATGGGGAAGTCCTCGAACACCAGCCCCTCGTAGCGACGAAACAACTTCACATTTAAATCCACATGATCAACATAAATATGATGTTTTGTATAACAAAATCGAAAAATTTATGACCTAACTCATAATTCACAAATATATGACCCGTGTCGTGTTGGGGTCGGGGTGTCGGGGGTGTCGTGTCGGGGTCGGGGTGTCGGCGGTGTCGTGTCGGGGTCAGGGTGTCGGGGGTGTCGTGTTGGGGTCGGGGTGTCGGGGGTGTCATGTCGGGGTAGGGGTGTTGTGTCGGGGTCAGCGTGTCGGGGGTGTCATGTCAGAGTAGGGGTGCTGTGTCGGGGTCGGGAGTGTCGTGTCGGGGTGTCATGTCGGGGGTCGGGATGTCGGTGGTGTCATGTCGGGGTCGACCCTCGACTCCTTTTCCTCTCGATCCTCGACCCCTCGACCACTCGGCGACCCTCTACCATCGGCGACCATCTTTTTCTACTTTTCCCACTTCTTTTTTTCATATTCTACTTCTACTTTTTTTTCATCATCATCATCTTCTTCATCTTCTTGTTCTTCTTCTCCTTCTACTTATTGTTCTTTCTTTTTCATCTCCTTCTTCTTCTTCTTCATCTTCTTCTTCATCTTCTTATTTTACTTCTTTTTTTCATATTTCTTGTTTATTATTAAAAAACAGAAAAAAAACTAAACTAAACTAAACTAAATCTAGGGGTGTTGGGGGTGTCGGCGGTGTCGGGGGTGTCGTGTTGGGGTCAGGGTGTCGGGGGTGTTGTGTCGGGGTTGGGGTGTTGGGGGTGTCGTGTCGGGGTCGGGGGTGCCATGTCGGGGTGTCGGGGTGTCATGTCGAGGGTCGGGGTGTCGGGGGTGTCGTGTCGGGGTCGACCCTCGACTCCTTTTCCCCTCGGTCCACGACCCCTGACAATCTAGATAAACCTAAACTAAATCTAAAAAAACAGAAAAAACAGAAAAAAACAGAAAATCTCACCTTAGGGTTTAGGCGACGGTGCGGCTCCGGCGGCGGGGCGGGGCGGCGCGGCGCGACTCCGACGGTGGGGCAGGGCGGCACGGTGCGGCTCCGGAGGTGGGGCGGGGCAGCGCGGCCACCGCGACCTGAGTCCGCTGGGAGGGGCGATCGGGGCGGGGCGGGCGGGCAGCCGGTGACGGGGCGGGCTCCGGTGGGCGGGGCTGGCCGGTGGCGGCGGGGGCTCCGGGGGGGTGGCATGGGGGCGGCGGCTCGAGCACGAGGCGACATGCACGGGTGAGGTGAGTGGAGAGAGAGAGGGGTGGGGCGACAGGGCGGGCTCCGAGGGGCGGGGCTGGCTGGCGGCGGCAGGGGCTCCGGGGGGTAGCGCGGGGCGGCGGCGGCTCGGACACGGTGGACGGCGCGGGTGAGGTGAGGGGAGAGAGAGAGGAGAGAGAGAGGGGGTGGGGCGCAGGGGGTTAGTTTGGTGAAACCTCTTTGCCGTCTGCTAGCAGACGACAAAGAGACTAGCTAGTGGGGTGGGGCCGAGGCCGTCTGCTAGTGGACGGCAAAGAAAGTGCGTGTTAGCTGATACCCTTTAGTGGGCAACCCTTCCTCTTTAACGTCCGCTAGCAGACGGCAAAGAACCGGCTGATGGCAAAGAGCTTCTTTGCCGCCAGCTAGTTCTTTGCTGTCTATTTCATGGAAACGGATGGCAAAGAGCTTCTTTGTTGTCCGCCAGCTGACGGCAAAGAACTGGCAGATGGCAAATTTGCTGATTCCAGTAGTGGTTGAAGGATAACTTGGTTCACATGGCTTCTTGAAACTTCTTCCAAAACCTCGAGGTAAACTTGTGGGATTAGTAGAAGAGTATGTCTAGAGGGGGGGGGGTGAATAGACTACTTAGCACAAATTAAAATCTACACAATATCCAAAGTTAAGTGTTGGCAGATCTTAGCAGTTATAGCAAGTCTAGCACACCCTACACATGCAAGTCATCAAGTATAGCAACGGAAAGTAAAGACATTGCACATGGAAGTAAGGAGTTTTGATAGGGAGATCAAACACATGAAGGACATGAAGACTTTTCCCGTGGTTCCTATAGGTGGTGCTATCATACGTCCACATTTATGGAGTCTTCAACCCACGGAGGGTAACGGTCGCGAGAGTCCACGAAGGGCTCCACCCATAAGGGTCCACGAAGTAGCAACCTTGACTATTCCATGATGGCCTACGTCCACGTAGGACTAGCCTAACTCGGGTAGATTTTCACGAAGTAGGCAATCCGTTTGCCCTTACAAACTTCTTGGTTCACTCCACAACATGAAGTAGGAGACTCCCAAGCAACACCTAGCCAATCTAGCAGGAACCACCCTCCAAAAGGTAATAGGGTCGGTAATGTCGATGAACTCCTTGCTCTCGTTCTTCAAGATGATAGACTCCCCAACACTCAATCACTCTCTCATTGATTTGGCTTTGGTGGAAGAGATTGATTGGGTGGAAAGCAACTTGGGGAGGCTAGAGATCAAGATTCATATGGTTGGAATGGAATGCCATGATCTCAACACATGAGTAGGTGGCTCTCTCTCAGAAAATCTGATAGGATAAGTGGGGATATGTTCTGAGTGCTTCTCTTGCGAGTGAGTGGTGGTGGAGGGGTATATATAGGCATCTCCGAAAATCCTACAGTTACACCATAAGTGACCAACTCAGTGACACCGATGTGTGAATCTCGGTGGTACCGAGTTGATCCAAAGGTAGCAACTTTTTAATCTCGGTGAGACTGATATAGACATCTCGGTGGTACCGATTGGATGACCAATGGTCAGATTGCACAACTCTATGAAACCAATTCTCAAATTTTGGTGGTACCAATTGTTGACAACGGCTAACTAGAAAGTTGGTCCAAAACTCGGTGATACCGATTCTTGAGAATGGCTAACCAGAAAGTTGGTCCAAATCTCGGTGAGACTGATTGGCAAAACTCGGTGGTACCGATGCTTGAAACTGGGATACCCAAAAGTTGGCAACTGATTTTGGTGGCACCGAATGGAATGATGGTAGTATGGAGATGGGTTTGGCTTAGGATCTGTCTAGGGTTCTAGATAGAATATTTGTGGGAGAGATTGTGGGTGTTTTTGGTGGTTATCACTTGTGCACGTGGAGCATCTTGTTCACCAACATTACCTTACCCCCTTTTAATAGTATTGACTTTTCCTATGGACTCAAAGTGATTTCTCACAAAGTAAAATGTAGAGTCCTCTTGTTTTAAGCTTTTGCCAAAGCTATTCCTTCTCCTTCTTGTTCTTGGGGATACTCTCCACACTCCTTAGCCAACCTTCTTTGTGGACTTTATCTGAAATACACTAGTTGAAAGTATTAGTCCAAGAGATAATGTATGTTGTCATGAATTATCAAAACCACCAAGGGAGCATATTGTGCTTTCAATCTCCCCCTTTTTGGTAATTGATGACAGCATACAGTCAAGCTTCAATTTAAGATATGCAGAAATTTGTGAAGACTTTGTAGGATACATGACTAATTCAAGCCCCCCTAGATGTGTGCAATCCATTTTAAGGATAGTTGCTTTTGAATGCATGAACACACACATGGTAGGAATGACAAGATAAGTCATGTATATCTTGGCAATATGCATCAAATATATGAGAATGAGATGATTTCATGTTCAAGACTCACTCTTGCAAAAAATATGTGCAAGAAGCAAGAGGTCATATTGAACAAAAGTATGATGCATATACTTACCTTGAGGTCCTTGAGCATTTAACAGTAGGAACACACTTGAGAAAACAATGTTAGGAAACACAAGTGTATCTGATAGTGCAAATGCAAATGGAACCAAGAGAACCAAGATATGGAGGACATATAAGAAATGATTTCTTGAGAATGATATGTCTCCAAATAAGTTTAGAGTTTTGTCCCATAGACACCAAGTGTGACACCAATTGTGAAAGTTTTCCTCTCTGCCTGAATCATAAAATGTAGATATAGAGTAGGTAGGGCTGAGAAAAATCTAAAATATATGAGAATTAAATTTCAAATTCCTTATCCTCTCTTCTCCTTAAGAAGTTTTTGTGTGATAAGGGATCCTCTCCCCCTCTATATGATAAGGTTACACTTCTTATTTTCATGATCATCTCTCCCCCTGAAGCATGAATGCTTAGATATTCTTCCTCTAGATATATATCCCCCTTTGGTATGAATATATCCCCCTTAGGTATGAGTATAAGCTTTGAAGCTTTGATATTCCCCCCTTTTGCATTAATTTCCAAAAAGGTCACACAAGGGACAAATTCAAAGGAATCATTGAATGGGAAGGGATCCTCGAGATGTAGGGTCACTGAGAGTAATTGAGACAAGGGTTCCTTGAAAAACAGTTTTCTCCCCCTTAAGATCTGAAAAACTTTTAAGAATTTCTCCTCCCTTGACATAGGGATCCTTGATAATTTTGAGATTATATCTCTTGAAGTTTATCCCCCTACATCATTGGAATCATTGAGTTTATCATAAAACAGAGTAGACAAAGTGCATAGAGGTCGGTGGCTTAGTGGCAAAAGATTCAGCGGCACCATATTTGTTTCTGCAGTAGGACGGCAATATTGATAAGACCGAGAAATTTTGATCGGAGGCTCCGAGTTGGTAAACAAAAACTTGGCAACTTTGTCAAATGCAATTATTCAGAATGTTTCAAACGTATCTCAAAGATTAGCAATGAATTTTCATAAAGATTTGCAATGAATTTTCATCTAGGTTAGATTTGAATGGAAATATCAAAGAGCAACACAAGAAGGGTTTTCCATTCAATTCTTATGACTAGATGAAGGGCGGTGACTAGGTCACCTATATTGGAGTATATTGACTTAAGGAGTCAAGCAAGAATACTTGATCATAGGTTATACTCATCGTTCAGCTCAAAATTGGTTTACCATTTTTTCTTTAAGCATTTTAATGTCTTCATATCACTTGAGTTGCTTTATCTCATGACTTGGAGTAAATCTATATAAAGGATATGAGTACATAGCTTTGAGTGATGTAGATGATGTAGCTTGTAGGTGTACTTGATGAGGATGCTCGAAGTTGATGAAGTTCATCTTGAGTTGGGAGAAATCCTTTTGTTTTCGTTCACTTTTCACCTACATAGGTTAGTCACGCAAGGAAGAACATGAGATATCCAAATGACTTGATATCAATTGAGAATTTGCAATTGTGATCACATCAAATATATGTCAAGGATATGTTTTGTTGTCTTCTTCCTTTCACCATCAAAGAGAGGTTGTGGATACTTGTCCATGACAAGATTGCTTAAATTATGAATGGTTGGCAATCTTGTGGAGTGTTGTTCTTCCAAGTACCTACAAAAGGGTTCAATGCAAGACAAGGGGGCATATAATTCCAAGATACATGATATTCATGGTAATGATAGCATGGAATGGTTAAGTAAGCTCATCCCCTTGCATGCATCCGAGTGAGCTTAGCTAAAGTTTGAAGCATCAATGATGTTCAACTCACTCCTCAAATGAAAAAACACCTTTTTATCAAGTGGCTTAGTAAAGATATCGTCCAAATTTTTGTTAAGACGAACATGCTTAAGATTAATGTCTCCTTTGGCAACATGATCACGAATGAAATGATGTCGAACTTGAATATTCTTGGTTCGAGAATGTTGGACGGGATTATGACCAATATTAATAGCACTATCATTGTCACAAAGTAATGGAACATTTTTCACATGGATACCATAATCCTTAAGCATTTGTGTCATCCATAGGAATTGCGCACAACATGATCCGCCAACAATATATTCAGTTTTGGCGGTAGATAGAGATACCGAGTTTTGTTTCTTGGAGGATCAAGACACAAGATATCTACTAAGAAATTAACATGTACCCGAGGTGTATTTTCTATCAACCTTGTCACCGGCATAGTCCGAGTCGGAGTAGCCAACAAGATTAAAAGAAGATCCCTTGGGATACCAATGCCTAAGTTTGGTGTATGTATCAAGTATCTCGTAATGCGTTTCACGGACTTAAGATGACATTCTTCAAGTGCAGCTTGATATCGGGCACACATGCACACACTAAGCATAATATCGGGACGGGAGGCACAAAGATAAAGCAACGAACCAATCATTGATTGATACACCTTTTGATCAATCGGTCCGCCCTCCTTAGTGAGATCATTGTGTGCTCTAGTGGGCATGGGAGTTTTCATACCTTTGCACTCTTGCATGTTGAATTTCTTGATTAAGTCCTTGGTGTACTTTGTTTGAGAGATGAATGTACCTTCTCTCGTTTGCTTGATTTGTAGACTAAGAAAGAATTTTAGCTCACACATCATAGACATCTCATACTTCTCTGCCATCAACCTTCCAAATTTCTCACTAAATTCTGGGTTAGTAGATCCAAAGATAATATTATCCACATAAATTTGGCACACAAATAATTCACCATTAACTCTCTTTGTGAATAAGGTTGCCTCAATTTTACCAATTTCAAAACCTTTTTGAGTAAGAAACTTTGTTAGGCATTTATACCAAGCACGAGGAGCTCGCTTAAGACCATATAAAGCTTTACGAAGTTTGTAAACATGGTTAGGTTTCTTAGTATTGACAAATCCAGGAGGTTGTTTAACATAGACTTCCCCCTCTATCTCTCCATTTAAAAAGGCACTATTAATATCCATCTGGTAAAGAGTGATGTCATGGTGATTGGCATAAGCAAGAATAATTCGAATAGCTTCGAGTCTAGTGATGGGGGTGTAGGTCTCACCGCAGTCCATACCTTCGACTTGCGTATATCGTTGGGCTACGAGGTGAGCCTTGTTGTGTACAACTTGACAGTCTTCATCTTGCTTGTTTCGAAATACCCATTTCATGCCGATGATGTTTTGCTCATCCTTGGGCTTCTCCATGGGTGTCCACACTTCGTTCCTCTCTAAGTTGTGAAGCTCTTCATGCATCGTGTTCACCCAATCCACGCCTTCAAGAGCTTGTTCAACCTTCAGGGGCTCAATGCTAGAGATGAAAGAATAATGCTCACAAAAGTTAGCTAAGCGAGTTTTAGAGCGAGTGATCCTCCTTGTTTGTATATCTCCAAAGATTCGGTTTAGGGGATGGTTCTTGGTCACTTGTGCTCGAACTCGGGGTAGCTTTGGCTTGTTGGATGGTGGAGCTTATCCTTCATCATCTCCTTCATCTTCGTTGTTGTCGAAGTGGTCATCTCCTTGAGGTGGTGGTGAAGGAGGTTGTGGTGGATATTCATGATGTACTTCCTCCTCCTCTTCATCTTGTCGTGTACCACTTGTGGATGCTTCCATGTCGTTTTGTCGGTAGCCTTGATCCGAAGTAGGAGCTTCCACTTGGGTTGATGAAGTACTTTCCTTCACCTCCTTGGGACGAATCTTGCCGATGGGCAAATCTTGGATAGTTTCCAAAGGATCCTTATCTCCTACATCATTTGTCAATAATTCGACTTGTGAACCATTAGATTCATAAAACTTCACATCTACAGTCTGTTCAACTTTTCAAGTGAAGTTGTTGTGCACATGGTAGGTGTGAGAGTTCGATCCGTAACCGAGTAGGAAACCTTCATGAGATTTGGGAGCAAATTTAGCACGACGATGCTTATCAATAATGTAGCACTTAGAGCCGAATACCCGAAAATATCCAACTTGGGTTTTGTTACCGGTGAGAAGCTTGTATGGCGTTTTACCGAGAAGTTTGTGCAAGTAGAGTCGGTTTGTGGCATGACATGCTGTTTCCACAGCTTCTGCCCAAAAGTGTCTTGGCGTCTTGTATTCGTCAAGCATTGGTCTTGCCATCTCAACGACGGTTCGGTTCTTCCTCTCAACAACCCCATTTTATTGAGGTGTGTACGTAGCCAAGAACTCATGTGAAATACCCTCTTCGTCTAGAAAGGTATCGCCGTGGGTGTTCTTGAACTTCGATCCATTATCGCTTCGAACCTTCTTGATCTTCACTTCAAATTGATTTTGCGCTTTGCGTGCAAAGTTCTTGAAGATCTTTTGTACTCGTGAATTATCATAAAGAAGGAATACCCATGTAAATCTGGAAAAATCATCAACTATAACTAGACCATAAGAGTTCCCATTGAGACTCTTGTAAGCATTGGGACCAAAAATATCCATATGAAGTAACTCGAGTGGTCTCCTAGTAGTCATGATGTTTCTGACCGGATGACTTCCACCTACTTGATTTCCTTCTTGACAAGCACTATGAAGCCTATATTTGTCAAAGAGAACATCTTTAACACCAAGAATGTGATCGCCCTTGATAAGCTTATCTAGATTGCACATGCCTACATGTCCTAGCCTTCTATGCCATAGACAACCTTTAGATGATTTTGCAATGAGACAAGTATGAGGTTAGGCCTTTTTAGTGAAATTGACAATGTACAGATAACCTCTATGAGTACCGGTAAAGACAGTTTTATGATTATCATGATGAAACACTTGAAAATCTACTTTAGTAAATAGCACATTGAAACCGAAGTCCGCTAGTCTAGATACGGAAAGAAGATTGTAGCCAAGGGATTCAACAAGCATGACATTTTGAATAGAGTTATCATGAGATATGGTCACCTTACCAAGGCCAAGTACCTTACCCTTAGAGTTGTCTCCAAAGGTCACTTACCTCCGAGGTCCTTGATTAGGTGTGATCTCTTGGAACATGTCTTTATCACCCATCATATGATCGGTGCATACACTATCAAGAGTCCACTCTTTTCCACTGGATATGTAATCTTTGAAGTTTTCCATGAGACTTAGATTCTTCATGACCTTCTCATGCTCGATATTGAACAACACATCCTCATCATAGAAGCCATGCTCTTCATTGTCATCATTAGGTAGAATCTCCTCGTCATGAAAACCAAGAGACCCGTTAGAATTTTGACTAAGACAATGTTCAAGATTATGTATGTGAATGTCTTCTACAATGATGTTGCTAATGGTAGTCACATATCGGTCTGACACAATCTCCTTTGGAACTTCGTGGAGGCTCACAATATGCTTGATGTAAAGACTAGCTAGCTTGCTACCATCATAGGTGGTCTTGACGGGAAGGAAATGGGCTACCTTGGTTATATGATCGACAGTGACCCAAATGGAGTCATGTCCCTTGCTTTACCTAGGCAATCTAGTGATGAAGTCCATCCCGACTTTGTCCCATTTCCATTCAGGAACTTTGAGTGGTTGTAACAATCCAGCAGGTCATTGATGCCCAACTTTGACTCTCTGGCATATGTCACACTTAGCAACAAAAGTGCCTATCTCTCTCTTCATGCCATGCCACCAGAATCTTGCTTTGAGGTCTTGGTACATCTTGGTCCCTCCAGGGTGGATGGAATACAGAGTGTCATGGGCTTCTTCCAAGATCAGGTTCTTGAGCTCATCCTTGTTGGGTACGCATATGCGATTCCCAAACCATGCGACTCCTTGTTCATCCACTGATAATCCTAGGGACTTGCCTACCTCGATCTTCCTCTTTATGACTTCGATACTCTTGTGTCCCTTTCAAGCTTCCTTAATATCATCCATCAAGGTAGGCTTTTCTTCGAGGTTGGATAGGAACCCAGGTGCAACTAGTTCCAAGCCAAAGTTGTCAAGCACTTTATACAAGGCGGGTAGCCGTTCCTTGATCATAGCATTCAAGGAGCAAGCTGTCGGTGCACTAGAGTTTTGGGCTCTCTAGTGCCCCTTACTCATGCATGGGCAGTAGTAGCCACCCTGGCAGCAAGGCCGAGCAGGAACTTGCCAGATACCAGCACAGGAGAATCAAGATCACCGGCAAGGCCTCACCGGGAGGGCTCTCGACCCACCAGAAAGGGAGCCCAGCCCTAGAAAGGTAAGGACCCGGCAAGGCGAAGCCCCGGCAAGACCCCGCCAGCACACAGGCCAGGTGTCAATCCATCTAGACGCGTGTCGTGGCATCGACGTCGGAGAGACTTAAGCAGTGCCGATGGGACGGGCTCCCATCCCGTCCCTCTGACGGACAAAGATGCCTGACGATGCATTAAATGCGCCTGTCCTATTCCGTTAGGGTTAGGTATGATAGCACTGTAACTCTGTACAACCCATGTATGCACTGTACGCCATTGTTGGGATCCCCTTTAGAGTATAAAAGGAGGCCCAGGGCGATACGGTAGAGCACTTTTGGAATTTTGGTCTTTTCAACTTTTGCACTCTCAGGGACCCTCTAGATCACATGCGTGGTAGTGCCTCACAACATCCCTATAGCAAGAACCCTCAGAACACTCTCAATACCACTAAGCAGGAGTAGGGTTTTATGCATCCGTGCGGCCCAAACTTGGGTAAAGATCGCCACGTGCTTTTCATCAGACCGTCTCTTTGCACAATCTGCCCCCCCCGCCGAATCGAAAGGGATCCCCCATGATCCCATAGGTGTTCGTTACCATGACACAAGCCTTTCTGCTTAAGGTGTCTACTACCACATTAGCCTTTCCAGGGTGGTACTGGACATTGAGGTCATAGTCCTTGATCAACTCCAACCATATTTGTTGCCTCATGTTCAATTCCTTTTGAGTGAAAATATACTTCAAGCTCTTGTGGTCTGTGTATATTTCACACCACTTCCCCAGAAGGTAATGTTGCCATGTCTTCAAGGCATGAACTACGGGTGCCAACTCAAGATCATGAGTAGCATAAGTTCTCTTCCTAAGGACATAGCTGTCTGGATAGATATGCTACGACTCTGCCTTCTGGCATCAGAACACCTCCAAGCCCGGTCCTCGATGCATCACAATATATCACAAACTCCTTGTGAATATCGAGGGTGTCCAAAACGGGGGCTCTTGTCAATCTCTTCTTGAGCTCTGGAAAGCTTTCTTCGCTCTTTGGCGTCCATTTGAATTTCTTGTCCTTCTTCAAAAGCTGAGCCATGGGTCGGGCAATGCTCGAGAATCCTTCGACGAACTTGCAGTAATATCCCATGAGTCCGAGGAAGCTTCTGACTTCCTTCACATTGCTCGGGGATAGCCATTCAGTCACAGCTTCGATCTTGGTAGGATCCACTAACAATCCTTTTGCCATCAACACATGACCCAAGAATCCAACTTCATGCAGCCAAAACTCACATTTGCTGAACTTGGCATAAAGATGGTGCTCTTGAAGCTTGTCTAGTACCAATCTCAAATGTTGCTCATGTTCTTCCCCAGACTGGGAAAAGACGAGTATGTCATCAATGAAGACGACAACAAACTTGTCCAAGTACTCCATGAAAACTTTGTTCATCAGGCACATGAAGTAGGCAGGGGCATTGGTCAACCCAAATGACATGATTGTGTACTCGTAGAGGCCATACCGGATTACAAATGTCTTCTTTGGAATGTCTTGGGGTCTGATCTTCAGCTGATAGTACCCAAATTGAGGTCGATCTTGGAAAATAGCTTGGCTCCATTCAGCTGATCGAACAGGTCTTCAATCTTGGGAAGTTGGTACTTGTTCTTTACTATGACTCCATTGAGAGAATGGTAATCGACACAGAGTCGGATAGTTCCATCCCTCTTTGACACAAATAGGACGGGTGATCCCCAAGGAGAGGCACTAGGGTGAATAAATCCTTTTCTGAGCTTGGTTGCCAGTTGCTTCTTCAACTCAGCCAACTCTTCGGATCCCATTCTATAGGGCCTCTTATAGACAGGTCCTGCTCCTGACATTATCTATGATGAACTCAATGTCATGGTCAGGAGGCATTCCGGGGAGCTCACCAGGAAATACATCTGGGTACTCACATACCACTAGCACTTGATCTAACTCAATTCCTAACAGAACATTAACCCGAGGGGCTTGAGTGGAGGCAGGGTTGGGACATACTTGCCCTCAACTCCTTGGCTATTAGTCATGGTAACAGTCCTCCTGGTACAGTCTAACAAGCCTTGGTGCTTGGTTAACCACTCCATGCCTAGGATCGCATCCAAGCCTTGCAACTTCAGCATGATAAGGTCTTCTAGGAAGTCTACCCTATTGGTGTTAATCTAAACTCCTTTACATCCTATCTTCGTCCTCATAACTAAACCCGGGGTTTGTACCAACATATGACTACCCATGGGTGTAGTCTTCATACCACTCTCTAGTGCAAACTTTTGGGTAACAAAAGAATGCGAATCCCCACAATCAAACAGAACGGTTGATGGAGTTGAGTTTACAAGGATCATACCTAGTATGACGTCCGGGTCTTCCCGGGCTTCCTCAGCGGTGACGTGATTCACAAGACCCTTGCCATTATTGAGCTCGTTGCAAGGAGATGGGTTCCTTGGTGGCGTTCCATGGCCTTGACCTTGGATTGGCGTGTTGGGGCGCGGTGCATCTGGCTTCTTGTTGGGGCACTGCTTAGAGATGTGTCCGGGTTGACCAGATTCAAAGCATGTGATCTAACCAGTGTTGTTGTTGTTGTTGTTGTTGTTGTTTCTATCACCATTTTTGTTATTGGGGTTGTTGTAAGCTGGACTGGGATTGGCATTCTTCTAAGGCTGGTAGCTCGGACGAGGTGCAGGAGGCCTAGCCTGCTGAGGTTGATAGGTTGGCTTGGCTAGGGGTGATGCTTCTGGTTGCTGGAACTACCCTTCTTGATCATCTTGCGCTTGCGAGTGTCGTCCATGGCATGATGCTTATCTTCGAGCATGAGAGCCTTGTTCACCAGGTCGAACAAGGTCTGGCAATCGCAGACAATGAGCTGATACTTCAGGGTTTGCTGGAGTCCTTCCATGAAGTATTCCATCTTAGCATCGTCAATGTTGACATCTTCAGGTGCATACCTTGACAGCAGGTTGAACTTCTGCATGTACTCCTTGACAAAGCCACTTCCTTGCTTCAGCGCTCGGAATTCTCTCTTCTTGATAGCCATGATCCCAGAATGAATATGGGTGGTGCGGAACCCTTCCTTGAAATCAGCTCAGGTGATCACACGGTTGCCTTGCATGACTTTGAATCCATCCCACCAAGCTCTGGCTGTACCTTCAAGGCAGTGAGAGGCATAAAGAACCTTCTCACGATCCTCGTTATAGTTGACCAATGCAAGGAGGTCCTCGATGGTGCGGATACAGTCATTGGCATCCAGAGGTTAGCAGTCTCGGTGAAGGTTGGGGGTGAATTCCTCATGAACTCATACAAAGTGGAGCGGCTATTGTCGTTCCTTCCTTGTTGCTGGTTGTTCACAAGGACTTGAGCCATCTGCTAGATAGCAATAGAGTTGGCCTGTCATTCCTCCCGAAGAACTTGGAGAAACTGAGCTATGGTCATGTTCTCCTATGGAGGTGGTGGCAGGGGAATGTCGCCATGTGTATGCTCCGAGTGCTCTCAAGCCCGAGCAGCCCCACCAGCTGTGTGTTGCTGGCTAGAGTCGCCGACTGTAGGGTTGGTGAAGGAGTTGTTGCGGGTTGCAGTCACTATCATGTTTGGAGCAGCCAAGTCAAACAACTTGGACAAAAGGGACAGAAAAGCAGCAATAGATAAAGCGCGTCTAAGGGGGTTGGTGTAGTGTAAGTGTGATCAAATAGAGGTCGAAAGACCAACCACATATATTAAGATAAGATAGACGATGGAGTCATTTACATGCTGCCTAAGGAAAAAAGCACGACTTGCATCGAGACACAAACAACAAGCACACATGGTTTCATATGAACCATTACACGGACTTGACTTCACATGAGAGGTACATGACTTGTCCTACATAGATAGGGCCATGAAGGCCAAACACCAAACATAACTAGCAGCACAAATCTTGTTCGAAAGCATGAACCCATGCCATCTGCCTTAACCCTACATGCATTTTGACTAGGAAGCGTCCTAGTTCGCATATTCGTCACCAACGAAATCTTCACCATATTCCCGCTCTTCCATGCCTGACCAATTAAATAACCACTAGCAAGCCAATGTGTGCTCGTAAGCAACCCATGTTTCGGACAAGGTATAACAATTCATGATATAGCACTAAGTAGGTAAGTTTACAGAAAGCTAATTTTGAGTGCAATGATGTGAGCAAATAACTTGTAAAAGCGTGCATCATGAGTTTGCACGTATCCATGTGAACAAATTACAAATATCAATATAAACAGGGGTTGAACATGTCATGTTCAATGATCATGCCAAGTCATCTGACTTTTCTCAAGCACCAACTTTCTCCCCCCCCCCCACACCAAGTTTGTGAAAACATCAGACGTAGTTTAAGGAGGACCACCAACTGTCCTTGACCATGGACACAACTGTTCAAATAGTTTTACACTCTGCAGAGGTTGCACACTTTACCCATGACACTCGGGAAACTTCCGTGTCAAGCCACGACTCGCGATATTGTCCATACCCGAGGTAAGTACCCTATAAATGCCTTTACCATAGCGATACTAACAAAGAATCCACTCGTTGGTGCCATCCCTCATGATGTACATCACATGTATCATCCACGAGGGCATGCAATTGTGTGCCCGATGTGCGTGAAAAAACCCATGACCATCCTTTCCGGCATGACCCCGTATCGACCGTGACCACGTCACTCCCGCCACTAGTAATGCAGGATCTTTTCTAGTACCCACCAAGGTAATCAACAAGGCCTCGTACCATAAGGGGTATCATGGTTGTACATGTAAGGTTGGGATGGTCAGCAAATTTTAAGTCTCTCCATTTTCAAAGACACACACTCACTTGCGGTGGTATATGTTGGGGAACGTTGCATGGGAAACAAATTTTTCCTACGCACACGTAGATCTATCCATGGTGATGAGCATCTACGAGAGGGAGGGTGGATCTACGTACCCTTGTAGATCGCTAAGCGGGAAGCGTTAAGAAACACGGTTGGTGTAGTCGAACGGCTTCACGATCCAAATCGCCGTGCGTCCCGCGATCCAATCATGATTCATCCCGCAATCCAATCACGATACATCCTGCGATCCAATCACGATCCGTCCCACAAACTTTATCACGATCCGTACAACGAACTTGATCACGATCCTTCCGATCTAGCGCCGAACGGACGGCACCTCCGCGTTCAGCACACGTACAGCATGATGACGATCTCCGCCGTCTTGATCCAGCAAGAAGGAGCGGAGAGAAATAAGAGTTCTCCGGCAGCGTGATGGCGCACCGGCGATGGTGGTGAAACTATGCACTGGAGGAACGGGCAGCACGTGGCTGAAAATTCTGTGCAAAACCCCTAAAACCTCCAGTATATATAAGAGGAAGAGAGGAGGAGTCTTGGAACAAGGGCCAAGCCTCCAAGGAGTTGGCCACACCAGGTGGAGGAGGTGGACTCCACCTCTAATCCTAGTAGGACTAGGATTCACCCTATTTTTGCCTTTTTCCACCTTTTCTCTTTGGGCATTTTTTACCCAAACCGCATGGGCCTTGTGTGGGCCTTCCACTAGCCCACTAAGGGCTGGTAAACACTCTCCCACAGCCCATCGAGACTCTTGGGTCGAAATACCCCTCCCGATGGTCTCCCGGTACACTACCGGCACTCCCGGTACACTACTGATGAGCCCGAAACTTTTCCGGCGACCAAAACAGGACTTCCTATATATGAATCTTTACCTCTGGACCATTCCGGAGCTCCTCATGGCGTCCGGGATCTCATCCGGGACTTTGCACAACCTTCGGTCACCACCATACATAACTCTATACTACCGAAACATCACCAAACCTTAAGTGTGCATACCCTGCGGGTTCGAGAACTATGTAGACATGACCGAGACACCTCTACGGTCAATAACCAATAGCGGGACCTGGATGCCCATATTGGTTCCTACATATTCTATGAAGATCTTTATCGGTCGAACCTCTATGTCAAGGATTCAGTTAATCCCGTATGATGTTCCCTTTGTTCTTCGGTATGTTACTTGCCCGAGATTCGATCGTCGGTATCTCCATACCTAGTTCAATCTCATTACCGACAAGTCACTTTACTCATTCCGTAATACAAGATCCCACAACTAACACTTAGTCACATTGCTTGCAAGGCTTATTGTGATGTGGTATTACCGAGTGGGCCCTGAGATACCTCTTCGTCACACGGAGTAACAAATCCCAGTCTTGATCCATGCAAAATCCACAGACACCCTCGGAGATACCTGTAGAGCACCTTTATAGTCACCCAGTTACGTTGCAACGTTTGATACACACAAGGCACTCCTTCGGCATCCGTGAGTTGAATGATCTCATGGTCATAGGAACATATACTTGACATGCAGAAAATAGTAGCAATAAACTGACACGATCATATGCTACGTTTGTAGTTTGGGTCTTGTCCATCACATCATTCTCCTAATGATGTGATCCCGTTATCAAATGACATCACATGTCAATGGCTAGGAAACCTTGACCATCTTTGATCAACGAGCTAGTTCACTAGAGGCATACTAGGGACAAAGTGTTGTCTATTTACCCACACATGTAATGTGTTTCCTATTAATACAATTATAGCATGGACAATAAATGATTATCATGAACAAGGAAATATAATAATGAACATTTTATTTATTGCCTCTAGGGCATATTTCCAATAGTATACCACTTCTTTCTCAAGTAGTTACCTAGCTGAACACCATCTCCCTCGGGCATTAGTGGAACCCGCCGAGGTTTTTGAAAAGTCTTTGAAAACTGCTTGCTTCCTTCACCATGCATATTCCCATCCCTTTTGCGTAGCATCTACTTAGTATCCTATCTACTTCCCACTCACACAACTCTAAGTAGAAAGTAGAGTCGTGACATGCAAGTATCAATGTGTAAAAGTATCGGAGGCAACCCATAAAGGTGGTCATCATAACACCATGATCAACATACGAAAGTAAGGTGTTTTATGCCATGCAATAAAAATGGTTTCTTGTAAACATGGTGAAAGGGCTTCTTGTCTGGCTCAACAAAGTCCTCAAGGCCTTCAAAGTCTTCTGGTCCAACTCCCTCGTCAAGAACGTGATCTATCGTCGCAAAGTAACGGGGTTTAATAAGGCAATAACACAAAACAAGGAAAATTAATCACTTAGAAAAATGTCAAACCACTTTTTAAAATACTAGTTTTGAAACTAAATATATGAAAATTACTAGTTTATGTTTTTGAAGAGTGAAAAGTTGTGAAAACTATTTTAGAAGTGGTTTTTGAATATTCAAACAAGGTTTTAAATAAAACCATTACATAAAATGTTTTCAAAAAGTGGCACAAGTGACATCAATAAATAGTACATAATATTACAATATTTGTGGAGTTGAAATATTTTGATTTCAAAAATTATTTAATCCTGTAGATTTTTTGTAAAAACAGAAGAAAAAGAAAAGGGGCTCTAGTGCCATTGGGCCGAAATGGCCAGCCGGGGCGGCCCAGCCACTAGGGCAGCCCAAAAGGCTTGGTGTCCCCGCGCGTGTCAGGTTTAAAACCTGACGGGCGGGGCTCATAGGCCAGTGAGAGAGAGGTGGGCAGGAGGAGTGCGAGAGGCTGACGAGCAGGCCCCACCTATCGGGGTCATCGTCAACCACTTGCCAGAGGGCGGCAAGGCTCACCGGTGGTGACTAGGGGCACAACAAGGGCTGGGGACGACAGGAATGAGCTCAGAAGCAAGTCTCCGTTCGGGTGGAGGTGGAGAGGGCAGCCGGGGCATAGGGATTCACCGGCGACGAGGTAGCCATGTCAGAGGGGCTTCGGATGTGCTCCAATCCATCGCCTCGGGCTGCAAAATGAGCGGGAGGAGAGGGGAAAAGGATCAGGAGGGAGCGGGGGTTCCAGATTAGAAGAAAATAGGGGCGGAGGAGCTCCCTACCTTGCGAGCTCCGGTGACCCGACGCGGTGGAGCTCGTGCTTTATCTCGAGTTCGGGGGCATTGGAGGGGACTCTGGTGGCTCTGGGGTGCGATTAGGGCGGAGAGAGAGAGACTAGAGGGGAGAGAAAGGCTTGGGGAGGCTGTTTTATAAGGAGCCGAGGTCCACCAAATGCTCGTGCGTCGGTGAGGTCTTATCCGTTGCTGGAGGGCACGAGGGTTCGTGGGTGTGTGACCGGGTGTTCCTGGGGTTTGTCTAGGCCTGTGGGGAGAGAAGAAAGAGAGAGGGGAGCGCGCGCGTGCGACGTTGAGGGTTGGCTGACCCGGCGGCACTCGGTACATGCGGGGGAGGTAGTAGGGAGGAGGAGAGAGGAGGGAGACGATAGCGTGCCGTGTCCTGGACACCGAGGCAACCTCAAATGACATGATGGGGAGGATTGAGGTGGTCGGGGGAGGTGATTGGGGAGTGGCTACAGTGCGGCTGAGCAGTGTAGCATGCTCTAGAGTGTGATTTTGGCATGCCTCTGGCATCTTTGGCGCAGCCACTCGTGTCTAGGGGGTCTAGGGAAAGATAAACAACGTGTGTGTGGCCTTGGATGCTTTAGGGGGGGTTCAGTACAACAGAGAGGAGGTGGGGAGAGAGGTGAAAACTTGGTGTCCAGGGGTAAAAATGAATTTTTCACCCCCCAAATCATGGATTTGTGGCCTTTCAAGACTTGCTGGAGGTAGAAAGTAACGATGTGAGGTTGTGGTAAAATTTTGAGGTGAAGGAGAATAGTGGATGGGGTCGAAACATGGCTTTTACCAAACTACCAGAAGGTGTTTGATGTAGTTTTTGGCAAGTAAAACGGCTCAACTTACTGTGATATTTAACAGGATAAAATGCAAGGTAAAACAAGGTTGGTGACAAGGTTTGAGATGGTTTGAAGAACGTTGCTCATGCAAACATTGTAAATCCCAGAAATGAGCTGAAACTGATTTTCTTAGATCTATCCATGAAAATATATTCTCCTTAATGCACCATTTGGTGTTATGGCATTATTTGGGGGAGTGGAGTATGTCCACAAAGTTTGAGTTCAATAGGAGACAGTTGGCAATGTAGAGTTGCTCAAATTTTGATCTGGACATGAATGGTTTTGGGATATTTTGGTGAACCAAAACTATTTGGATTGGGATGAATTTTTTAGGATCATCACATTAGTCATATGTGACTTGGTAGAATGTTCCTGGATTTATTTGAGAATATTTCTTATAGAAATATTTCAAATGCTTGATTTAAGCAGAAAGGGTTTTGGAGTGTTTTGTCCAATGTTTTGAACAAGACCATATGTTGAAACTCATATATATGGAAAATATATCCCCACCGAGTTTCCCTAAATTTTCTGAATATTTTTCAAAGCATATAAATAGTTTTTCCCTATAAAAATCCATTTCTGGCCTTAAGAAAAAGACTTTAGATAAAATGGGAAAATAATATTTAAATTAATATTTGGTGCCTTTGGGAAGTATTATATATACTAGGTTCCAAATAAAGTCTTTGGGAAAAAATATTCTCCCTAATTTGAGGACTTGTAGTTCAAACCTCAACTCAAGGGGTTTTGAAAACCTAATTTGAATAAATCCCTTTTGGACGAAATAATATTTTATAATAATAATTTTAGGTCCTATACACATTGCATGACCATTGGGTAGAGGGTTTGGATCAAGGAAGTGAGTTCTAGAGGGAAGAAGGTTCTTTTGTGAAAAAAACATAATCAAGCACTTAAGAAAATAACACTCAAGTCAAACATCACAAGTACACAAAAGTTTTTAATGGGTCCACATTTTATAAACTCGTAGCATAGAAAAGTGGTACAAACACGGGGCGTGACATAACAACAAGGTAATAATAACGTTTGTGAATATATCAGTGAATAGACCTGAGGGGCATAGAGTTATCTAGTGGCATCTCTCATAGAAATAACATACTGTGGGTAAACTAATTACTGTTGGACAATTGATAGAAAAGCGAATTGTTATGTGATTTTCACAGCAATGATCATGTGTATATAGTTATTACGTCCATAAGCAAATAGGCCGACTCCTGCCTGCACCAATTACTATTACTCCACTCATCGGCTGCTATCCAACAGGCATCTAGAGTATTAAGTAAAACAGAGTAATGCTTGGAGAATGATGACATGATGTAGACAAAGTAAACTCAATCAATATGAATACACCCCATAGTTTTATCCTTAGTAGCAGCAACACAAAGACGCAACTTGTCCCCTTCTGTCACTGGGATATAGAAACTCGCCAGGTTGAGCCTACTACAACGCACCACTCCCACCGAAGAAATATCTATGTAGTTGGCCAAACTATCTCAATAGATCAGAGAGCATTACAAAGCTATAATGATCATGCAAATAAGAATCTTAGTATTCAGGTTTGACTCAAATACTTTTCATGAATAATCTGAACATAAACTCAAAATTCATCGGATCCCAACAAACACACCATACAGAAGGATTACATTGGATAGATCAAGGCAAAAATGATATGAACATTGTATTGAAGATCAATAGAGAGACAAAGTGCCATCTAGGTACTACCTAAAGACTCGTAGGTCTGTGGTGAACTACTCACACATCATGGTGAGGGCAGCAAGGTTGATGAAGAGGCCCTCTGTGATTGATCTCCCCTCCGACAGGGTGCCGGAACAGAGCTATAGATGGGCTCCCGTCGGAATAGAGACTTGTGGTGGCGGAAAAAGTATTTCGGGAGCTCCCTAGGGTTTTTGGAATATTAGAGAATTTATAGGCTAGAGAGGGGCATCGGGAGATGCCAAGGGAGGCACAAGCCATCAGCGCGCGCCCTATTGGCTTGTGAGGCCCTTGTGCGGCTCCTGGCCGCCTTCCTAAGTTTCGAGGCCATCTTTTGGTCTAGAAAAAATCATCAAAAAGTTTCGTGGCAATTGGACTTCATTCGGTACTGTAAACCTGAAAAGTCAAAAACATGCAAAAAACAACAACTGGCACTGGGCACTGGGTCAATAGGAGAGTGCTCAAAAATATTATAAATTGGTAAACAAATGCCCAAAAAGTATCCTAGAATGATAATATATCAGCATGGAACAATCGTATCAGCATCTCCAAGCTTAATACCTGCTCGTCCTCGAGTAGGTAAATGATAAAAACATAATTTTTTATTTGACATGCTACCCATTATGCAATCTTTTGTATGTATGCTCATTGAGAAATGATGAATTGAAAAACAGTAATATAGCGATATTTATAAGTATAAGAAACAAAATCATTGATTTTCAAGGGATACGATCCTAAAAGAATGTTTACCCCCATTCATCTTATTATATTAGCAAGGCATGACTCCGTCTTCACCACATCAATACAAATGTTAAGCACCACGGTGTCCAAGTGAGGCAATTGGATCATACTTTTTCAATATGCATCAACCTTTTATTCTTCACGCAATACATGAGCGTGAACCATTGGATATAGCATATTGGTGGAATAGACTATGATGTAGACATCAAAGGGGTAAAAAGTGGAGAAGATAGTGTCACATCAACTAGGCGTACAAATGAGCTATGGAAATGCTCATCGATAGATGTCAATGCAAGGAGTAGGGATTGCCATGCAAATGATGCACTATAGATATAAGTGTATGAAAGCTCAACTGAAGCTAAGTGAGGTGTGCATCCAACTTGCTTGCTCATGAAGACCTCGAGCATTTGAGGAAGCCCGTCATCGGAATATACAAGCCAAGTTTATTATGAAAAGGTAATTCCCACTAGTATATGGAAGTGACAAAATAGTAGACTCTCTATATGGAGAACACGGTGCCACTTCGAGGCACAAGTGTGGTAAAGGATAGTAGCAAAGTCCCTTCTCTCTTTTTCTCTCATTTTTTCATGGTGGGATTTTCTCTTCTTTTTTTGCCTCCCCCATTCATTTTTATATGATGGGCTCATCCCAACTTGTGGGGGAATCTTAGTCTCCATCATCCTTTCCTCACTTGGACAATGCTCTAACAAGGATGATCATCACACTTTTATTCACTTACAACTCAATTTGAAGAACTGATAGGAAGATATGACTCTATATGAATGCCTCTGCCAGTGTACCAGCATGTGCAATGATCTAGCATGACATGTATCAAAAATAGGATGAACGGTGGCTTTGCCACAAATACTATGTCTTCTCTATATGATCATGCAAAGAAATATGATGATGGACGAACTAATCATTTGAAGTGACGATGGAATTTGCATGGAAATATATCTCAGAATGGTTATGGAAATGCCATAATAGGTATTTATGGTGGATGTTTTGAGGAAGATATAATTAGGCTTATGTGCAACAGAGCGTATTATGTCACGGGGTTTGAATGCATCGGCGAAAGTTGCATCGATCCTCGAGGTGAGAATGGCTATGCACGGTACCGAAGAGGCTAGAAAATATTAGAAGGTGTGGATGTGTATGTCCATGGTGTCACATTAGTCATAAATATCTCATATACTTATTGCTAAGTTTTATTAGTTTTATCATAGATCAAAGTACTCCTCGCATGCCCCGAGGGAGGAGGCTGGTAGGAGTTAACCATCGCGCACCCCTGACTCGAAATAACACTAGGATTTCAATGAGGAATAGGAATGCTCACACATCATCACCATGCCTCTTTAATTTTTAGACGAATAGCAATTTAACGCCTATTAATCTTGACACTTATATGAATCAATAATTGTGGACTCTCACCCTTTTCATATTACCACATTAATGTCACTAACACAAAATTTCTCTATATGTGCTACATGATGGTTTTGATTGTCACTCATTGAATACCTATTATTTTTGGATTAGTCTTATGACACAAGCAAATTAACATCACTATTCATTCAGATCTCAAAAAAATATAAGTGAAGAATGAGAGCATATTATTTCTATAAATCTACACGCCACCATGCTCAGAAAGATATAAGTGAAGTACTAGAACAACTGCCATGCTCAGAAAATATTAGTGAAACACATAGAGTATTCTAGAAAATTATGATGAAGGTGTTGGAAATATGCCCTAGAGGCAATAAATAAAGTATTTATTATTATATTTCCTTGTTCATGATAATCGTTTATTATCCATGCTATAATTGTATTAATTGGAAACACATTACATGTGTGGGTAAATAGACAACACTTTGTCCCTAGTATGCCTCTAGTGAACTAGCTCGTTCATCAAAGATGGTCAAGGTTTCGTAGCCATTGACATGTGATGTCATTTGATAACGGGATCACATCATTAGGAGAATGATGTGATGGACAAGACCCAAACTACAAATGTAGCATATGATCGTGTCAGTTTATTGCTACTGTTTTCTGCATGTCAAGTATGTGTTCCTATGACCATGAGATCATGCAACTCACGAACATCGGAGGAGTGCCTGTGTGTATCAAATGTCGCAACGTAACTGGGTGACTAGAAAGGTGCTCTACATGTATCTCTGAAGGTGTCTGTTGAGTTGGCATGGATCAAGACTGGGATTTGTTACTCCGTGTGAACGAAGAGGTATCTCAGGGCCCACTCGGTAATACAACATCACAATAAGCCTTGCAAGCAATGTGACTAAGTGTTAGTTGCGGGATATTGTATTACGGAACGAGTAAAGAGACTTGCCAGTAACGAGATTGAACTAGGTATGAAGATACCGACGATCGAATCTCGGGCAAGTAACATACCGAAGAACAAAGGGAACATCACACGGGATTAACTGAATCCTTGACATAGAGGTTCGACCGATAAAGATCTTCGTAGAATATGTAGGAACCAATATGGGCATCTATGCCCCCCTATTTTTTATTGACCGTAGAGGTGTCTCGATCATGTCTACATAGTTCTCGAACCCGGAGGGTCTGCACACGTATGGTTTGGTGACGTTTCAGTAGTATAGAGTTATATATGGTGGTGACCGAAGGTTGTTAGGAGTCCCATATGAGATCCCGTACGTCACGAGGAGCTCCGGAATGGTCCGGAGGTAAAGATTCATATATAGGAAGTCCTGTTTTGGTCGCCTGAAAAGTTTCGGGCTCATCGGTAGTGTACCGGGAGTGCCGGTAGTGTACCGGGAGACCATCGGGAGGGGTATTTCATCCCAAGAGGCTCCATGGGCTGAGGGAGAGTGTTTACCAGCCCTTAGTGGGATGGTGTAAGTCCCACACAAGGCCCATGCGGTTTGGGAAAAAAGGCCCAAAGAGAAAAATTGGAAAAAGGCAAAAATAGGGTGAATCCTAGTCCTACTAGGATTGGAGGTGGAGTCCACCTCCTCCACCTGGTTCGGCTGACTCCTTGGAGGCTTGGCCCTTGTGCGAAGCCTCCTCCTCTCTTCCTCTTATATATGTTGGAGGTTTTAGGGTTTTTGCACAGAATTTTCAGCCACGTGCTGCCCGTTCCTCCAGTGCATAGTTTCTCCTCTAGATCGGATTTCTGCAGTGCTTAGGCGAAGCCCAGCCGGAATAGCTCCACCACCATCGCCGGAGCGCCATCACCCTGCTGGAGGACTCTTCTTCCTCTCCGCACCTTCTTGCTGGATCAAGACGGCGGAGATCATCATCAAGCTGTACGTGTGCTGAACGTGGAGGTGCCGTCCGTTCGGCGCTAGATCGGAAGGATCGTGATCAAGTTCGTGGGACGGATCATGATCAAGTTCGTGGGATGCATCGTGATCAAGTTCGCAAGATGGATCGTGATTGGATCGCGGGACAGATCGTGATTGGATTGCGGGACGCTCGGCGATTTGGATCGCGAAGACGTTTGACTACACCAATCGCGTTTCTTATCGCTTCCCGCTTAGCGATCTACAAGGGTACATAGATCCACTCTCCCTCTCGTAGATGCTCATCACCATGGATAGATCTACGTGTGTGTAGGATTTTTTTTTTCAAATGCAACGTTACCCATCAGTGGCATCATGAGATAGGTCTATGTGTAGATGAGATCTCGAGTAGAACACAAAAGGTTTGTGGGCGTTGGTGCTTAGATTGCTTCCTCCCTTGGTTAGATTTTGGTTCAGCGGTATTGTGAGATGAAGCGGCCTGGACCAACATTACTCGTACGCTTATGACAGACCGGTTCCCTCGATCGCAACTTGTTGCATAGATGGCTTGCGGGTGCCAGTTTCTCTCACTTTAGTTGGATCGGATTCGACAAAGGCGGTCCTTGAGAAGGTTGAAAAGCAACTAGTGTATCACCGTTGTGATTTTTGCGTAGATGAGAATTGTTTCTTGCTAGATACCCATAGCAGCCACGTAAAACATGCAACAACAATTAGAGGACGTCTAAATTGTTTTTGCAGGGTATGTTGTGATGTGATATGGCCAATTACATGATGTGATATATGTGATGTATGAGATGATCATGTGATGTATAGATTATCACGACTTGCATGTCGATGAGTACGGCAATCGGCAGGAGCCATAGGGTTGTCTTTAATTATTGTATGGCCTGCATGTCAATCATTAAGCGCTATGTAATGCTTTACTTTATCGCTAAATGGTAGCAATAGTAGTAGAAGCATGTTGGGCGCGACAACCCCGATGGCGACACGTTGATGAGATCAAGATGATGGAGATCATGGTGTCTTGCCAGGGACGATGGAGATCATGCTGATGCTTTCAAGATGGAGATCAAAAGCACAAGTTCATGGCCATATCATGTCACTTATGATTTGCATGTGATGTTAATCCTTTTATGCACCTTGTTTTGCTTAGGACGACGATAGCATTATAAGGTGATCCCTCACTTAATTTCAAGATAAATTGTTTTCTCCCCGAGTGTGCACCGTTGCGAAAGTTCATCATGTTGAGACACCACGTGATGATCGGGTGTGATAGACTGTACATTCACATACAACGGGTGCAAGCCAGTGTTGCACGTGCAGAACATTCGGGTTAAACTTGACGAGCCTAGCATGTACAGACATGTCCTCGGAACACAAGAGACCGAAAGGTCGAACATGAGTCATATAGTAGATATGATCAACATAATGGTGTTCACCATTGAACCCACCTCAACTCACGTGATGATTGGACTTGAGTTGGTGGATTTGGATCATGTGACACTCAGATGACCTGAGGGATGCCGATTTGAGTGGGAGCTTTATCAATTTGATTAACTAAACTCATTATCTTGAACAATAGTCTAAGTAAACTTTGCATATTTATGTTGTAGATCAATGGCTCACACAGTAGCACCCCTGAATTTTAATGCGTTCCTAGAGAAAGCTAAGTTGAAAGATGATGGAACTAACTTTGTTGACTGGGCCCGTAATCTGAGGATTATCCTCACGGCTTCCCAGAAATCATATGTCCTTGATGCACCGCTTGGTGACCAACCAGAAGACATGACCTCCGAAGACGTTAAGAACGCTTGGGAGGCACGTACTGAAGATTACTCAATAGTTCAGTGTGCAATATTGTATGGCTTAGAACCGGGACTTCAAAGAAGTTTTGAACGTAATGGAGCATATGAGATGTTCCAGGAGTTGAAGTTTATCTTTCAGAAGAATGCCCGAATCGAGAGGTATGAAACCTCCGATAAGTTCTATGCTTGCAAGATGGAGGAGAACGGGTCTATCAGTGAACATATACTCAGAATGTCTGGGTATTCAACTCGTCTAGCAAAGTTGGGAATTGCCCTTTCGCCAGAGGCAATCACTGACAGAGTCCTTCAATCACTGCCACCTAGTTAGAAGAGCTTTGTGATGAACTATAACATGAACGGGATGAACAAGTCAATCGCCGAGCTGTTTGCGATGCTAAAAGTCGCTGAGTCTGAAATCCAGAAAGAACATCAAATGTTGATGGTCAATAAAACCACTAGTTTCAAGAAAAATGGCAAGGTCAAGGGCAAGGGAAAGAAGGGTAAAACCAAGAAGGATGGCAAAGCAGTTGCTACTCCTGTAAAGAAGCCCAAGCATGGACCCAAGACAGAAACTAAGTGCTTTCATTGCAAGGGAACTGGTCACTGGAAGCGGAACTGCCCCAAGTACCTGGCTGACAAGAAGGCGGCCAACGACAAACAAGGTATATATGATATACATGTTATTGATGCGTACCTTACCAGCTCTCGTAGTAGTACCTGGGTATTTGATACCTGTTGGGGATATGACCCGCCGAAGAGGCTCCAGGTCATGTTATTGGCTCATGAACCGGCCCAAAGGTGAGTCTTAATATTAAGTGGCCCAAGAGGATAGGCAGCTCAAGGTGTGGGCCGTCTGACGACCCGGACTGAGAAGACCCGGGCATGCAAGCCGACTCACAGACGGCTTGGACAAGAAGATAGAGAGAGACTCGATTAGCAATTGTAACGACCTGGATGTTCTGACCTCTTATATAAAGGCAGACCCGAGGCGACTTAGGGGCAGGCAATCGAGAACTAGGTCAAGCTTTTAGCTCCTTGTAATCGATACGCAAGTAATACAAACACAAACAGGACGTAGGCTGAGGGGCCGAACCTGGGTAAACCCGTGTCTTTCGTCCCGATTAACCCCTTTGAGTCCACCTCATTAGCGATGGCCTCGAACCGAAGTCCGTTCACCTGGACATCTGCCGTGATAAAACCACGACAGTTGGCGCCCACCGTGGGGCTAGCACTTGGTGGTGTTGAGTTCTCAAAGGGCTCTCTCCTAGGGCTCGAAGGATACATGGTTGGAAGGATGAGCAAGAGTCGCCACGGCCAGCTCTACATCGACGACGCCGGCTGGGGGCTTGATGCTTGTTCTTTGGAGTATGGATTCTGGGTTCCGTTCGGCGGGATCCAGGTTTTCATCAGAAAAGTTGATGGATCTACACCCGGGCCGGACGTCTGCACCAACATCGTCGAGCCGGCTCGGCGTCTCCAATCTTCACGTGTTACACAGTCTGCCCGTGCCCGTTTGGGTTAGAAGCATGTTCTCGTGGGCTTCACTCAAGGCTTGGACCTGGAAGCGTCCGGGTCACAGGGAACTCTCGTTTGCTCGGAAGATGAGTCTTTCAGTGGGGAGACAGAATCGGTGTATCGGCTCAGCAACGGCGGCCTTGGGGGCTACTACGACGACTATTCTGAGCTAGAGGGCACTGAGGCGGATGCTATGAGCCCCCCGGTTCACGCGGCGGTGTTCATGGCAGGATCGGCTTCAGCCGCCGGGGACACGGCGGCGGGAACCGCCGCAAGAGGTGATAGCCCGCCGCCGCCGGCTCAGGTTCTAGTGGAATTGATAGATGAACTCACAGCTCTCATGGCCATAGAGGTAACCCCGGATAATCAAGCAGCTAGGAATCTGGAGGTGGCACGGATCAAGGGCCGGATGGCAGAGGAACGACAAAGGATGGACGAGATGAAAGCCCAGATGGAGGAAGAGGCGGAGCGTATCAAGGCAGACGCTTTTCGACTGGAGCTAGAGCAGAGGTCAGCGGCCGCGGTGCACCGGAGGAGGCATCAATCCCGTCTACCAGAACGTTACAAAGCGAGGAACCTTTTAAACACCCCTGGTGCGGGGCGGGTTATGGGTGTGCCGGAGAGCCGCCCGATGGAGCGCCCGGTGACTCATCCACCCCAGCATAACCAAATCTCTCCCAGGGCTTTTCCAACACCGGCGGGTCGTTATTCTAACCCGGCCGAGAACATGGTAGCAGTGGCCGCCGGCTTGAGACGATCCCCATCCCAGATGAGGCGCCCTTTGCGGAGGAGGTGCGGAACGCCATTGGATATTTACAGATGGCCATGGCCCAGCAAGAAAAGTATACTCACAGCCGGAGCCGGGTTCACTCTACCCCCCTCCCCAGTCGAAGTTTCAGCCGGCGTTATGAGTCGCCGGCATGTTCCAGCAGTCACCCGTGCCATGGACCACCAGAGGATAATAGGGCGGCTCAGGATGCACAAGCCATCATGGGCCAGGTGGGAGACAGGCGAGAGGCGGAGGTAGCTGTAGCCCGTCCAGAGCCGGCGCTTTCCATGTCAATGGGAGTAGTTAGTACCAGAGCCGTAGGGGTGCCATGTTTAACTCCGGCTCTGAGGGGCGAACGGCTGCTGAAAGACTTTAAGGGGCCTCGAAAGGTTCCGAATTACACAGCTGATCTACCCCGGGAGGCGTGGGTTGAAAGCTATGAACTGGCCATGGAGATGCTGGATGTCAGTGAGGCGGTATGCACAAAATACTTCATCATGATGCTTGTGGGTCCGGCCCGTACGTGGCTGAAAGGTCTGCCGCCTAACATGATAAGCTCATGGGCGGAGCTGAGAGCAAAGTTTATTAAGAATTTCTAGGGGACCTGTAAGCAGCCTATGACTATTGTCGATCTGGACCACTGTGTTCAACAGGAGAATGAGTCGGCCTGTCATTGGGTCCGGCGGGTGTCGACCATTATTCACTCTTCAGAACAGATCACAGCGGCTCAAGCAGTGCTTATTTTAGAGAAGAATTGTCATTTTGTTCCATTGAAGCATAAGCTCGGCCGGCTCAAGCGCACGTGTCAGGATATGGGAGAGCTCATGACGGCCTTGATGAAGTATGCCGACTCAGATAACACCAAGGATCCGGGTTCGGATGATGAGAAGGCCAATCAAGCGAAGAAAAACAATCAAGGAAAGGGTTTTGCGAACAATGGGAATCAGAATAAGCGGAAGAACGCTGATGGCGGATCCGAGCTGGTGGCGAATACCAACACAGGACAGAATCATCCCAAGGGGGGTGGAAGATTCAGGCCAAGGAATAGGGGCCCCTTTCATTTAGAGGAGGCGCTTAGGAAGCCTTGTCCGGAGCATAGCATGCCTGATAAGCCGGCGTTGCATGCGTGGGGTGATTGCTTTATCATGTAGAGATTCAACAACCAGCATTCCCAACCGCGTAATAATCAGGGTGGTGGCCCACCCGGCAGCTCAGGGCACGGTGGGTCAGGGGCTGGATTCAGCGCCGGTGGTTCAGGAAACGGGCATACGGGTCAAAATAACCAAGGGGGGCACCAACAACATCCCGGCAACAACGGTAATAACAACAATCACCAGCAGCGCAATCAGCCCGGGTTTCAGAGTAACCCGAAGTAGCTCAGTTCTGGGCAGTATCACGTATTTACGACCGATCACAGTAAGCGAGATGAGAAGTTGCGGAGGAGAGCGGTTAACACAGTTGCTCTGGCTCTCCCGCGATATTCGCCGTGGTCTGAATATGATATAATGTGGAGCAGGGAGGATCACCCGCCGCGGGTGGATGACCCGGGCCGGCTGGCTCTAGTGGTGGCCCCTCAGGTGAACGGCTATATGGTGAATAAAGTGCTCATGGACGGAGGTAGCAGCATCAACATCCTTTACTATGACACTTTCTGGCGGATGAAGTTGCTTGACAAGGACCTTAAACTTTCCTCCGCTATCTTTCATGGTGTGGTCCCGGGTAAATCAGCATACCCGGTGGGCCGGATATCATTGGAAGTAGCTTTTGGTGATAAGCATAATTACAGGGTGGAGTCTTTGTGGTTCGAGGTGGTCAAAATCAAAAGTCCCTATAATGCGCTATTTGGGAGGCCAGCTTATGCTAAATTTATGGCTAGGCCTTGTTATGTTTATCTGCAACTTAAAATGCCCGGCTTAAATGGCACAATTACCGTTCATGGTAACAGGAAAACGGCTCTTGAGTGTGAAGAAGGAGATGCGGCTTATGCAGAGTCTAGTTGTGCTCAGGAGGAGCTGAAATTTTACAAAGAGAACGTTGATCCGGAGGATATGACCCCGCTCAAGAAGCCTACGACAGAAGTTGAGCCGCCACTCAAGTTTTCAGCGGATGATACCAAGGCAATAGATTTCAATCCGGGTGATTCATCCAAGCAGTTCATCATTGGGGCTCACATGGATCCCAAATAGGAAAGCGCGCTCATCGAATTCATCCGTGAGAATCGGGACATCTTTGCATGGAAGCCTTCTAACATGCCGGGTGTACCGAGAGAGTTCGCTGAGCACAATCTTAATGTGGATCCAAAGTTTAAGCCGATCAAACAGTTTCTACGACGGTTCAACGAAGAGAGGCGTAAAGCTATTGGGGAAGAAGTTGCTCGGCTTTTGGCCGCAGGCTTTATAGTGGAATTTTTTCACCCCGAGTGGTTGGCTAACCCGGTGCTAGTACTAAAAAAGAATGGCACGTGGCGTATGTGCAGAGATTACATGGACCTTAACAAGGCTTGCCCAGCTGACCCTTTTGCGCTCCCTCGTATCGATCAAAGTATTGATGCAACAGCCGGATGCGAAAGTTTATGCTTCCTGGACGCTTATTCAGGGTGTCATCAGATCAAAATGGCAACGAAGGATCAGGAGAAGACGACGTTTACTACACCTTTTGGGGCGTTCTGCTATGTCTCCATGCCTTTCGGGCTCAAGAGTGCCCAAGCGACTTACCAACGTTGTGTGCAGAATTGCCTCCAGAGTCAGATTGCCCAAAATGTTCATGCTTACGTAGACGACATCGTGGTTAAGTCCAGAAAGAAGGAAACTCTTTTAGAGGATTTGAAAGAAACCTTTGACAATCTCCGGGTCTACAAGATGATGCTTAACCCGACAAAGTGTGTCTTTGGTGTTCTAGTAGGAAAGCTTTTGGGTTTCTTGGTCTCTGAGCGGGGCATTGAGGCTAACCCAGATAAGATTAAAGCCATCACTTCTTTGGGTGAGCCGACATGTATTAATGACATTCAGCGCCTTGCAGGGCGGATTGCTGCGTTGAGCCGCTTCATAAGCCGGCTTGGGGAGAAATCTATTCCTTTATACCAGATGATGAAGAAGACAGACAAGTTTAAATGGAGCGCAGTAGCGGCTGAAGCACTTGAAGTTCTTAAAAGGCAGTTGACTGAGCCGCCAGTGTTAGCCGCTCCAGTTGAGAAAGAGCCTTTGCTCCTGTATGTGGCGGCTAACAACAGAGCGATCAGTGTGGCAATTGTGGTTGAGCACAAGGAGGCAGGGAAAGAGTACCCTGTGCAAAGGCCGGCTTATTACATCAGTGAAGTTTTGGCAGAGTCTAAACAGAGGTATCTGCATTGGCAGAAGTTAGTATATGGAGTTTTCATGGCCAATTGCAAGTTAAAGCATTACTTTTGGGGGCACCTAATAACAGTGGTCTGTTCTGCCCCGTTGGGGGATATCATTCAAAATAGAGAGGCTACAGGGAGGACTGCCAAGTGGGCCTTAGAGTTGAGTCCTTTTGGCATCAAGTATGTTCCTCGTACAACAATTAAGTCTCAAGCTTTGGTGGATTTCATAAATGATTGGACTGAATGTCAAGCCCCCGAAGAGAAGCCGGATAACACATATTGGACTATACACTTTGATGGATCCAAGCAGCTAGAAGGGTCCGGGGCAGGAGTTGTTCTCACCTCCCCCAAGGGTGACAAGTTTTGTTATGTGCTCCGGTTAATGTTCCCTTGTACTAATAATGCAGCTGAGTATGAAGCACTGCTCCATGGTCTCAGAGTCGCTAAAGAGATGAACTTAAGCCGGGTCAGGTGTTTAGGCGACTCAGATCTGGTGGCTCAGCAAGTTTCAGGCACTTGGGATTCCAAGGATCCGCGGATGGCGGCTTACCGGTAGGCGGTGGATATCATTGCTGGTCACTTCAAGGGGTACCAGGTGGATCACATTGATCGTCGCAGGAATGAGGCGGCTGATGCCTTGTCACGGTTAGGTTCTCAACGAAAGCCGGTACCACCTAATGTTTTTCTGGATGTATTGTATCATCCGACTGTCAAGATACCTTCTGAGGAGGATCTAGCTATTCCTGACCTGGAGGCGGAACTGGTGGCGGCTCTGCATGCTACCCCAGATTGGACTATTCCTTATTTGGCGTATCTAACACGCGGCGAGTTACCTCAAGAGGAGGATCTGGCCAGGAAGATCACTCGCCATTCTAAGTCTATGACGATTATCAATGGTGAGTTACATAAGTGTAGTGTGACAGGTGTCTTTCAGCGCTGCATCTTACAAGAGGAGGGCCGGCAAATATTAAGTGAAATTCATGCTGGCGACTGTGGGCATCACGCCGGGTCAAAATCTTTGGTGGCTAAAGCTTTTCGACATGGGTTTTTCTGGTTGACGGCTCACAAGGATGCAGAGGACTTAGTTCGCAAGTGTGACGACTGTCAGAAATTTGGCCGGCGTGCTCACGTTCCGGCTCAAGAGTTGAGGATGATACCAATCACTTGGCCGTTTGCGGTCTGGGGGCTTGATATGGTGGGACCTTTCAAGCGATCTAAGGATAAGAAAACGCACCTTCTGGTGGCGGTTGATAAATTTACTAAGTGGGTAGAGGTAGAGCCGGTCAGTAAATGTGACGCAGCAATGGCGGTTCAATTTATTAAGAAGCTGATTTATCGCTTTGGTTACCCACACAGTATTATTACAGATAATGGGACAAATTTATCCAAAGGAGCTATGAAAACATTATGTGAGAAGGAGCATATCCGGCTTGATGTTTCAGCCATGGCACATCCACAGTCTAACGGTCAGGCAGAGCGAGCCAATCAGGAAATTTTGAGAGGTGTCAAGCCACGGCTCATGGTTCCTTTGAAATGGACACCCGGATGTTGGGTTGAGGAGTTTCCTTCCGTCTTATGGAGCATCAGAACTACACCTAACAGATCTACATGTTTTACACCTTTCTTCATGGTGTACGGTGCTGAGGCGGTGCTGCCCAGTGACATCCGGCACGATTCACCAAGGGTGGCGGCTTATGTTGAGACAGACAATGAGGTAGCCCACCAAGATGCGTTGGACGCCTTGGATGAAGCACGAGAGTTAGCAGCAGCCAGGTCGGCAATTTATCAACAAGACCTGCGACGCCATCATAGCCGCAGGGTAAAGACCTGGACGTTTCAAGAAGGTGACCTGGTGCTCCGGTTGATTCAAGACCAATCTGGAATGCATAAGTTATCCCCACCATGGGAGGGGCCTTTTGTGGTCAGCAAGAACCTTAACAACGGGTCATATTACCTCATGGATGTCAGAGATGAGTTAGAAACCGTGGGGCGGGAGATGTTGCAGCCCTAGAATATCGCACATCTGCGATCATACTTTACTTAACAGGGGTTGAAAGCCGCTATCATTGTATATATCATGAGCACATGAGTAAAAATATAGCATCCTTGCACAAGACTGAGGCCTCTTCTCTTATGTACACCTTTGTACAATCAAGATAAAATCTTCCGGTTCAAAAGTTTGAGTTGAAGAGGGTCGTTCGCCGTCAAAATGGCTGATCTACCCTTCGGCTTTATGCCTTATTAAAACGCTGTTGCAAAGAGGCTTCTTGCCTTCGGGTATAGCTTACTTCTCCTTTGCACAGCCGGTTGTCGTTAAACTGTTGCAAGGAGGCTTCTTGCCTCCGGGTATAGCTTACTTCTCCCTTGCATAGTTGGCTTTATGCCTAGTTTGGATACATTAAGCGTTGATTGTTAACGGGGGCTTCTTACCATTTGGTATAGCTTACAGTGCCCTAAGACAACAGCGTGTATACCAAATTCCAGTTGCTTATCAACTGCGGCCATCGAAGGGGGCTTCTTACCGACGGGTATCGCTTATCTCACCCTAATGGCCGACTTTATGCCACTTTCGGTTACTTATTAACCGTGGTTGTCGAAGGGGGATTCTTACCGCCGGGTTCGCTTATCTCACCCTAACAACCGGCGTTTACACCAAAATTCAGTTGCTTATCAACTATAGCTGTTGAAAGAGGCTTCTTACCTTCAGGTATAGCTTACTTCTCCTTTCAAACAGCCGGCTTTATGTTGTCTCAGGCTAATTATTAGCCGTGGTTGTCGATGGAGGCTTCTTGCCTTGGGGTATAGCTTACATCTCCCATTGACAGCCGGTGTTCACTATACTATTACCAGTCAATCTCGCCTAGAGACCCTGAGCCGGTTCAAGAAATTGACAGCCAATCTCGCCTAGAGACCCTGAGCCGGTTCAAATAATTGACGGCCAATCTCGACAGAGACCCTAAACTGGTATGAGTTTTTTGAGGAAGGAAAGATCATCATCACGTATGGTATCATGCCGGCTTATCAGAAGTCGGGCAATTATAAGTCCCGGGTGGCCGCAGGCAAAACTACTCGGCACTTGGGGGCTATACAGCCGAACTCTCCTCAAAGGTTCCGGCTCATCAATAGCTGCAGTTGTCGATAGAGGCTTCTTACCATCAGATATAGCTTACATTATCCTAAAGACAACCGGCTCTTTAATAACTCCGTCTGATGAAAGCCGGAGTCATGTGGCTTCGGTCAACAAAATTTAAGGTCTCAAAGAGATTGTCCGGCTTTAATATTCTGGAGAAAGGAATGGCGTCTTAAAAGAGAGGCCCCTCATCAGAAAAATTCAAAGGTATATCTCTGAAGAGCCGGCAACACATTAAAACACAAAGAGGTGCAAATATATATGGCCACCAAGTGGCAGAGTCATGGTTACTCTATTACAAAGATACTCTCAGAAAGAGCAAAAGCATTGTCATCCTCCCACGGCGGGTCATTACATAAGTCTGTGCTTAGAAAGGCTAAGAGATTACAATTTAGTTGTTGGCGGCTCATCCTGCTCCAGGTCTTCCGCTGGCTTTATCTGAAGATTGCCCAAGTCCCAGTTACGGTCAGCCAGAGCAGCAAATGACCCCTCAAGGAACGAAGACGCGTCAAGCTCACAAGGAAAGAGATCCTTACCGCAGGCGGGTGTCAGATCTTTCCACTCGTAGAGCGGCCCGCGGATTCTCTTCTCTGATGCATCGTAAGCCGCTTGATAGGTGCTCAAATTAGCTTCATCCACCAAGACAGAGGCCAAATAGCGCGACTCTTTGACGCACCGGGTATAGTCTTCCTCGGTGAAATTTGAGCTGTCATCTCTTTTAGACGGATAGCCATCCATCATTTCAGCCGGCGTTAGATCAGGAGCAAAGGCAAGAGCCCGGCTTAAACCGGCAACGGCTCCTTGGCGGAAGGCGGACTTCTTGAGCTCTTCAATCTGCTTCGGCATTGTAGAGAAGAGTTCCAAGACCCCTTTCAGAGCAGTGGGGATCTTCTCCTTGTACTGCATGCTTTTGATTGTGAAGATGGCGCCACAGTATAACTGCTTTGCAAAAGTGTAAATGGCCTTCAGTGGCAGAAGGCTATCAGAAGCCAACTACCGGCTCCTGGGACCTAGATGAGTCGGATAAAATTAATGATCCGCCAGTTTTCTTACTAGCAATGCTAAAAAGGACAAAGTGAACAAGAAAGTTTACCAAATAGGGCGGCTGACATCTTCGCAATATGTTGTTTCAGACCTTGAAGTTCATCCGCCACGGCTGTAAGCCGTTGTTCAGCATCGTCCGCCCGTTTGGTTAAGGCGGCCTTTTCAGATTCAGCTATCTCTTTTAAAGAGGTGAGCTCGGCGGTAACACTGGCCAGTTCTTCTGCGAGAAGCCGACATTTTTCATCCGCGATACTTCGAGCTTCTTGCTGAGCTGCCAAGTTGGCCTTCAGATCCATCGGCTGAGACCCGACTTCCTTCAAAGCTTCCTATAAAACATCAAAATACAGGATAAGCCGCCAAAATGCAGGACGGGTGTTAAAAGCAAATACAAGTCTCAAACAGATTGCAAGCAATATATTTGACACTTGGGGGCTAATGTATATTTGATCTTACAAGTATGTAGTTCCGGTTCATTTCCTTCGAAGTTGATCCGGAACTTGGGGGCTATATATTGGCTCTTCAATGTGCTAATAATGGAAGCACCGACTCAACTTGATCAAAGTTTGTGCCGACCCTTGGGGGCTATGATTACATCTTCAAGTTGTCTACATTACAGGCCCGACTCAAATGTAATCTGAGACGGTCCTTGGGGGCTACGATTGGCAGTTCACTTTACTTACCATACAAAGCTAAAGCAGTTTTAAAGGAGTTTGACATGACAATCTCTGTAAGAGGTCACAGAAATACCCGGCTCAACGATTCGATACGTTAAGCCGGATCTTGGGGGCTAAGAAAGATATGGTAAAGAAGGAAAAGTACCTCATATTTTGTCTTCATGGAAGAGATTAACCGAAGTTCCAAGTCCCGGCTGGTGGTAACCCGGTTTATGTACCCAGCGTTTAGTTCTTCAACGGTCATCTTTTCGCATGAAGAGTCGAAGTTCAGTTTCTTCGAAGCTTCAGCCGGCTCCGTATGTTTGGTCAACACATGAGCCGGAGGCGTTTGATGACCGTACCCAGTGATAACAACATCCGGAGTATCAGGGGTCTTGGCAGGAGTCGTCGGCTTGGAAGGAGCCCTTGGAGGGCTCTCCATGATGACATCTTCAGCGGCCGGCTCTGTGGAAGCAGCCGGCGGGTTTTCTTCTGGTTGAGTTTCCTCCGGCTGTTCGGGTTCTGGTTCTTCAACAACTGGGTCAGAGGAGGGTTTGGTGGCCTTGCGACGTTTAGCTTGAGCACTGCAAAAAAGAAGAAGAATCAGCTGTTGAAGATATTGCTATCATAGTAACAACCGGATGTCCAGATACTTACAGCGGATTAATCTTGGGCGGTGGTATGATTGACTCCGAAGAGTCACCGGAGGAAGGAGATTTCTGCAAAAATAAAACAGAAAGGTGAAGAGAGTATCAAGCTTACAAAGGGAAAGATAAAGGAAAAAAAAGGGGGTTCAAACCTCGGCGGGGCATTTCTTGGGAGCCGGAGAATTTGGCAACCCGGACATGAGCTCGGTAGAGCCGGTGCTTCGAGTCTGTCGATGCTCACTTTGTTGTTTATTTTTTAAGAGGAAATCAGGAGCCAGATAAGCAAGAGGGTGAGAAAGGGGAACTTTTCTGATAACCCGCCACGACTTTCGAGGGATGAAACATTCTGAGCCGGAGGAAAAGTAATTTACCTCAGGAGCATTGGCACGGCTGGTCTCCACTTCATCATGTGAGTAAAGTAAGTGTTAAAATAGGAAGGTAAAAGATCAAGCAAGAGAGTTGAAACTTTACCTGTGAGCTGGACGATGGTGGCAGGTCAAACAAATTATCTTGCAGGACATGTTTTTTAGCCTTCTTGGTTGGGACCTTCTTCCTGGATTTCTTCGGAGGGGCAACATATTCCCTCTTCCAGAAGTCTGAGTCGGCCTATAAGAGTAACCCGGAGAGTGAATATCAAATCAGCAAAGTGCAAACAACATCTAAGAGACGGAAGACAAGAGATTAAACTTACATCGGGAGCCGGATTGGTAGCACTGAAAGGCGCCAGGTCAATTTTGCTACATGATCCGGAAGCTTCAAGGACAAGGCTCTGGATGGCGAGGGTAATGTCATTCTCTGTCAACGTAGATCAGCTGAAGCATAATGAGCTGTCATACTTGCCTTTATATTCGCACATGAGCCGGCTTCTATGGCTCAAAGGCATAAGCCGCCGAAATCCAGAAGCGGATCAGGTCCAGCCCGATTAAGCCGTTGGCCATGAGAGCCTTGATTTTGGCATGGGCCGGCTCATATCTTGCGTGTTCTGAAGCTGGTAGCCAGCCAGGAAGCTCTGATGTTGTTGTGAACCGGGAAGGACGATAACCCAACAAGGGACGCTCATTCTCAGGAGAGGTGTCCTTGCAATAGAACTAGGTCCTGTTCCAGTCCTTGGGGTGACTCAGCATTTGTGTAGCTGGAAAGATGATGTCACTACGCCGTTGGATGGATATGCCTCCAAGTTCTAAGCTCGGGCAGGCTTTCACTTCAGTTTGCCGGTTAGCATAAAAGAACTCCCGAAAGAGTCCCACTGACAGCTTGATTTGAAGGTAAGCTTCACAGAGCACTTGGAAATTGCATATGTTTGAGACGGAATTGGGGGCCAAGTCTTGCGGGTGAAGCTTATAACAGTGAAGGACGTCCCGAAAGAATTTGGAGCCAGGAGGCACGAACCCTCGTTCAATATGGTCAGAGAACACCACCACTTCACCTTCTTGAGGTTTGGGCCGTGTCTCATCACCTGGGACCCGCCAGCTAATGACTTCCTTAGGAGGAAGAGTACCCGCGTGAACAAAATCTGACAAAAAGTCCTCCGTAATGCATGACCCAACCCAATTGCATGAGTTGGACACACGAGACATGTTGGCGGCTTAAGTGCTGTGCAAGATAAAAGGCGCGATGAGTCGGAGCGCAAACAAATATCTTCGATGGCTTAAAAGTTTAAGGGCTCTACGGATAAAACGGAAGACCCGGCTGATAAGAGCCGGAGGAGCTTGGCGACTCAACAGGGAAAGGAAGATCAAAAAATCAGCTAAGTCCTAAAAACAAATTCCACAAAATGTCACTATATCTACGGATCTACAAAGCAGAGAAAATGAATTTTATTTCTGACCTAGTGATGAATAGCGGAGGAACAAGAAAACGGACTGGGGCCATCGAGGCCCGTGCATTATGCGTGACCAGCCCGCGTGCGGCGGCGGAGCAAAAGTGCATCCTAAAGACGTTAGCGGCGTCGATATGCAGTGGCGATAATGGTGCTGGAGCCCGAACGACGGCGGCGGAGCACCGGTGAAAACCCTACTACGGCGGCGACCATCTAGGGAGCAGGAAAACTTACCGGAGACGACGCGACACAAGCGGATGGGTCTCTGGTATGTTCAGGGTGATGCAGCGACCAAGGTCGGGGACGATGCACGGACAGCGTCGGCGTAGAGCTCGAAGGCGCTGGGGCAGCGACAGGAAGAAGACGAAGAAACAGAGGCACGGGCGGGAGAATGGAAACCCCGACCCGCACGGGTCATATTTAAAAGGGGGTTAAGGAAGGCGCGAAAATCCAGGCGGTGACACCGTTCGACCGAGGCAGACGCCTCGATTCTCGGGATGGCAGTTAAGTGAAAGATTTGGTGACACGTCAGCAGATCTCATGACGTCACGCCGGTTCATATCCGGGCGACTCGCCAAAAGTGGAAGAGAAGGATGAAGTGAGCAAGCTCAGTTCAACCTGGGGCCTAATGTTGGGGATATGATCCGCCGAAGAGGCTCCGGGTCATGTTATTGGCTCATGAACCGGCCCAAAGGTGAGTCGTAATATTATGTGGCCCAAGAGGATAGGCGGCTCACGGTGTGGGCCGTATGACGGCCCAGACTGAGAAGACCCGGGCGTGCAAGCCGACTCACAGACGGCTTGGACAAGAAGATAGAGAGAGACTCGGTTAGCAATTGTAACAACCCGGATGTTCTAACCTCTTATATAAAGGCAGACCCGGGGTGACTTAGGGGGCAGGCAATCGAGAACTAGGTCAAGCTTTTAGCTCCTTGTAATCGATATGCAAGTAATACAAACACAAGCAGGACATAGGCTGTTACCTCGATTTGAGGGGCCAAACCTGGGTAAACCCCTGTCTTTCATCCCGATTAACCCATTTGAGTCCACCTCATTGGCGATAGCCTCGAACCGAAGTCCGTTCACCCGGACATCTGCCGTGATAAAACCACGACAATACCTGTTCGGTTGCTCACATTTGCAACTCAAAGCAGGAACTACGGAATAAACGAAGGCTAGCAAAGGACGAAGTGACAATGCACGTGGGAAATGGTTCCAAGGTTGATGTGATCGCCGTCGGCACGCTCTCTCTTCGATTACCATCGGGATTAGTGATGAACCTGAATAATTGTTATTTAGTGTCTGCGTTAAGCATGAACATTATATATGGATCTTGTTTATTGCGAGACGGTTACTCATTTAAATCAGAGAATAAAGGTTGTTCTATTTATATGAGTAATATCTTTTATGGTCATGCACCCAATGTTAGGGGTTTATTCATATTGAATCTTGATAGTGATGACACACGTGTTCATAACATTGATGCCAAAAGATGTAGAGTTGATAATGATAGTACCACTTTCTTGTGGCACTGTCGTTTAGGTCATCTTGGTGTAAAACGCATGAGGAAGCTCCATGCTGATGGACTTTTGGAGTCAGTTGATTTTGAATCACTTGACACATGTGAACCATGCCTCATGGGCAAGATCACTAAAACGCCGTTCTCTGGAACAATGGAACGGGCAAGTGGCTTATTGGAAATCATACATACTAATGTGTGCGGTGCAATGAATGTTACAGCGCGTGGTGGATATCGTTATTTTCTCACCTTCACCGATGACTTAAGTAGATATGGGTATATTTACTTGATGAAACACAAGTATGAAATGTTTGAAAAGTTCAAGCAATTTCAGAGTGAAGTTGAGAATCATCGTAACAAGAAGATTAAATTCCCGCGATCTGATCGAGGAGGTGAATATCTGAGTTATGAGTTTGGCATTCACTTAAGACAGTGTGGAATTGTTTCACAGTTGACACCGCCCGGAACACCACAGCGTAATGGTGTGTCCGAACATCGTAATCGAACCTTATTAGATATGGTGCGTTCTATGATGTCTCTTGTTGATTTGCCACTATCATTTTGGGGTTATGCATTAGAGACAACTACATTCACTTTAGTAGGGCACCATCGAAATCCGTTGAGACGACGCCATATGAACTGTGGTTTGGCAAGAGGCCAAAGTTGTCGTTTCTTAAAGTTTGGGGATGTGATGCTTATGTCAAAAAGCTTCAGCCTAAAAAGCTGGAACCCAAAGCGGAAAAATGCGTCTTCATAGGATAGCCGAAAAAGACAGTCGGGTATACCTTTTATCTCAGATCCGAAGGCAAAGTGTTTGTCGCTAAGAACGAAACATTTCTTGAGAAAGAGTTCTCTCGAAAGAATTGAGTGGGAGGAAAATAGAGCTTGATGAGGTTATTGAACCTTTACTTCAACCAGAAAGTAGCACACCGCAGAAAGATGTTTCTGTGGAACCTACGAGGGTAGAAGAGGAAGTTAATGATGATGATCATGAAGCTTTGGATCAAGCTACTATTGAACCTAGTAGGTCGACAAGGCCGCGTACTACTCCTGAGTGGTACGACAACCCTGTCTTGGAGGTCATGTTGTTAGACAACAATGAACCTACGAGCTATGGAGGAGCAGTGATGGGCACGGATTCCGAGAAATGGTTAGAGGCCATGAAATCCGAGATGGGATCCATGTATGAAAATAAAGTATGAACTTTGGAAGTATTACCTTAAGGGCGAAAGCCATTCAGAACAAATGGATCTTTAAGAAGAAGGCAGACGCGGACGGTAATGTCACCGTCTATAAAGCTCGACTTGTGGCAAAGGGTTTTTCACAAGTTCAAGGAGTTGACTACGATGAGACCTTCTCACCCGTAGCGATGCTTAAGTCTGTTAGAATCATGTTGGCAATAGCTGCTTATTTCGACTATGAAATTTGGCAGATGGATGTCAAAACAGCGTTCCTCAACGGTTTCCTTGAGGAAGAGTTGTATATGGTGCAACCAGAAGGTTTTGTCGATCCATAGAATGCTGACAAAGTTTACAAACTCCAGCGATCCATTTATGGGCTGGTGCAAGCATCTCGGAGTTGGAATAAGCATTTTGATGAGGTGATCAAAGTGTTTGAGTTTATACAAGTTTATGGAGAAGCTTGTATTTACAAGAAAGTGAGTGGGAGCTCTATAGCGTTTCTAATATTATATGTGGATGACATATTGCTGATTGGAAACAATATAGAAATGCTGGAAAGCGTGAAGGAATATTTGAACAAGAGTTTTTCAATCAAGGACCTAGGAGAAGCTGCTTTCATATTAGGCATTAAGATCTATAGAGATAGATCGAGACGCTTAATAGCACTTTCACAGAGCACATACCTTGATAAAGTTTTGAAGAAGTTCAAAATGGATCAGTCCAAGAAGGGGTTCTTGCCTGTGTTACAAGGCGTGAAGTTGAGTAAGACTCAATGCCCAGTGACTGCAGAAGATAGAGAAAAGATGAGTGTCATCCCCTATGCTTCAGCCATAGGCTGTATCATGTATGCAATGTTGTGCACACGACCGGATGCCAGCCTTACCATAAGTATGGCCGGAAGGTTTCAAAGTGATCCTGGAATGGAACACTAGGCAGCGGTCAAGAATATCCTTAAGTACTTGAAAAGGACTAAGGAAATGTTTCTCGTTTATGGAGGTGATGAAGAGCTCGTCGTAAAGGGTTACGTCGATGTAAGCTTTGACACTGATCCAGATGACTCTAAGTCACAAACCGGATAAGTAAGTTGGTGCAGTTCCAAGCAAAGCATGGTAGCCGATTCTACATGTGAAGCGGAGTACATCGCAGCCTCGGAGGCGGCGAAGTTCATGACAGATCTTGGAGTAGTGCCCAGTGCACTTAATCCAATGAACCTGTTCTGTGACAACACTGGTGCCATTGCTCTGGCCAAGGAACCAAGGCTTCACAAGAGGACCAGACACATAAAGAGATGCTTCAACTCCATCCGCGATTACATCAAGGAGAAGGACATAAATATTTGCAAAGTGCACATTGATCTAAATTTTGCAGACCTGTTGACTAAACCTCTTCCAAGGGCTAAACATGATCAACACCAGAACTGCATGGGTGTTCAATTCATTACAATGTAAATCACATAGTGATGTGAGCTAGATTATTGACTCTAGTGCAAGTGGGAGACTGTTGGAAATATGCCATAGAGGCAATAAATAAAGTATTTATTATTATATTTCCTTGTTCATGATAATCGTTTATTATCCATGCTATAATTGTATTAATTGGAAACACATTACATGTATGGGTAAATAGACAACACTTTGTCCCTAGTATGCCTCTAGTGAACTAGCTCGTTCATCAAAGATGGTCAAGGTTTCCTAGCCATTGACATGTGATATCATTTGATAACGGGGTCACATCATTAGGAGAATGATGTGTTGGACAAGACCCAAACTACAAACATAGCATATGATCGTGTCAGTTTATTGCTACTGTTTTCTGCATGTCAAGTATGTGTTCCTATGACCATGAGATCATGCAACTCACGAACATCGGAGGAGTGCCTTGTGGGTATCAAACGTCGCAACGTAACTGGGTGACTATAAAGGTGCTCTACAGGTATCTCCGAGGGTGTTTGTTGAGTTGGCATGGATAAAGACTGGGATTTGTTACTCCGTGTGAACGGAGAGGTATCTCAGGGCCCACTCGGTAATACAACATCACAATTAGCCTTGCAAGTAATGTGACTAAGTGTTAGTTGTGGGATCTTGTATTACGGAACAAGTAAAGAGACTTGCCAGTAACGAGATTGAACTAGGTATGAATATACCGACGATCGAATCTCGGGCAAGTAACATACCGAAGAACAAAGGGAACATCATACGGGATTAACTGAATCCTTGACATAGAGTTTCGTCCGATAAAGATCTTTGTAGAATATGTAGGAACCAATATGGGCATCCAGGTCCTGCTATTGGTTAGTGACCGTAGAGGTGTCTCGGTCATGTCTACATAGTTCTCCAACCCGTAGGGTTTGCACACTTAAGGTTTGGTGACGTTTTGGTAGTATAGAGTTTTATATGGTGGTGACCAAAGGTTGTTCGGAGTCCTAGATGAGATCCGGAACGTCATGAGGAGCTCCGGAATGGTCCAGAGGTAAAGATTCGTATATAGGAAGTCCTGTTTTGGTCGCCGGAAAAGTTTCGGGCTCATCGGTAGTGTACCGGGAGTGCCGGTAGTGTACCGGGAGACCATCGGGAGGGGTATTTTGACCCAAGAGGCTCCATGGGCTGTGGGAGAGTGTTTACCAGCCCTTAGTGGGCTGGTGGAAGTCCCACACAAGTCCCATGCGGTTTGGGAAAAAAGGCCCAAAGAGAAAAAGTGGGAAAAGGCAAAAATAGGGTGAATCCTTGTCCTACTAGGATTGAAGGTGGAGTCCACCTCCTCCACCTGGTTCGGCCGACTCCTTGGATGCTTGGCCCTTGTGCCAAGCCTCCTCCTCTCTTCCTCTTATATATACTAGAGGTTTTAGGGTTTTTGCATAGAATTTTCAGCCACGTGCTGCCCGTTCCTCCAGTGCATAGTTTCTCCTCTAGATCGGATTTCTGCAGTGCTTAGGCGAAGCCCTGCCGGAATAGCTCCACCGCCATCGCCGGAGCGCCATCACGCTACCGGAGAACTCTTATTCCTCTCTGCTCCTTCTTGCTTGATCAAGACAGTGGAGATCGTCATCAAGCCGTACGTGTGCTGAACGCGGAGGTGCCGTTCGTTCGGCGCTAGATCGGAAGGATCGTGATCAAGTTCGTGGGACGGATCGTGATCAAGTTCGTGGGACGGATCGTGATCAAGTTCGCGAGACGGATCGTGATTGGATCGCGGGACGCTCAGCGATTTGGATCGCGAAGATGTTTGACTACACCAACCACGTTTCTTAACGCTTCCCGCTTAGCGATCTACAAGGGTACGTAGATCCACTCTCCCTCTCATAGATACTCATCACCATGGATAGATCTGCGTGTGCGTAGGAATTTTTTTGTTTCCCATGCAACGTTCCCCATCAGAAGGTGTGTCTCTCTAAAATATGTGTGTTCATAAAATGATGATTGTGACATACATAAAGTAAAGGCAAACAAAAGCAAACGACTCTCCAAGCAAAACACATATCATGTGATGAATAAAAATGTAGCTCCAAGTGACATAACGATGGATTGAGACAAAAGAGGGGATGCCTTCCAGGGCATACCCAATCTTAGATGCTTGATTAATCCTTATAATATTACTTGGGGTGCCTTGGGCATCCCCAATCTTAGGCTCTTGCTACTCCTTATTCCGTGGTCCATCATGATCACACCCAAAACTTGAAAACTTCAATCACATAAAACTCAACAAAACTTCGTGAGATCCGTTAGTATAAGAAACATATTAAATAATTTATGTACTTTTATAAATTGGTTATTAATTCAATTTTGTATAATAGTTACTGTATTCTAACTTCTACATGGCTTATACCCCCGATACAATCCATAGCATAAACAAAACAAGCAAACTATGCAAGCAAAACAAAATCTGTTTAAAATAGAATAGTCTATAACAATTTGTAAAGAGACCATACTTATGTAACTCAAACAATTCTGAAATTTTCTTACAATGTGTATAATTTGTATAAAAATACTGAGTAAAAATTTCAGATCATTATCACGCTCCAGTAAAAAATGAGAAGTCCTGGACTTGAGTGAAAGTTTCTGTTCTTTCAGCATCGATTCTACTCATCTTGTGAGTCATCCCAAAGGGTTTACTTGGCACAAAAAACTAATTAAAACATAAAAAAATAATCATTACATAGGCAATAATCATTTTATCACAAAATAACATAAAGTAAAAACAAAATTGAAGATACATGTTGGGGTGCCCCCAACAAGTGCTATTGTTAAATGCCCCTAGCTAGGCATAATGCATAGTTTTAAGTGTTATCATCTTTGACACTCCACCCATAACTATCTTGCATAATTGATTCATCAGGTGGTTTAATTTCTTCCTATGTAAGTGTTCCATTCCTTTCTTTAATGGTAATTGGAACCTTATGTTTCCCTCTTTCATGTCAATAATTGCACCTATAGTTCGTAAGAAAGGCCTTCCAAGTATTATGGGACAAGAAGGATTGCAATCAATATCAAGCAAAAAGAAATCTATAGGCACATAATTTTTGTTTGCAATAATAAGAACATCATTATTCTACCCAAAGGTTTCTCGATGGTAGAATTCGCAAGATGCAAGTTTAGGGAACACTCTTCAAAATTAGTGAGACCAAGCACATCACATAAAGTTTTAGGTATGGTTGAAATACTAGCACCAAAGTCACACAAAGCATTGCATTCATATTTATTTATCTTTATTTTGATAGTAGGTTCCCACTCATCATGCAATTTTCTAGGAATAGAAACTTCAAGTTCAAGTTTCTCATCATAAGCTTTTATCATAGCTTCAACTACATGTCCGGTAAAACTTTTGTTTTGCTCATAAGCATTGGGTGAGATAATAATGAATTTCATCAAGAAAATACATAATACTAAAGAGAATTTATCATAATTAATGTTCTTGTAATCCAATATAGTGGGTGCATCACTAGTTAAAGTTTTCACCTCTCCAAACCCACTTTTTTCAGTTTTAGCATTAAGTTCATCACCCTCCAAGCAAACAAGACGCTTATCAACTAGAGCTGACTCATATCTAGTCCATTTATGATTTATATTCAAAGAACTAAACAAATATTCAATAGTATAAACACCAATCATTTTAAGATCTTCATCATGATTCGTGTAAAAACTGTGTGGAAGAGCTTTTTCTAAGAATTCTCGCTTAGCTCTCAACTTAGCGGTCCTCTCCTTACTTTCACTAATAGATAAATGGATATATTTAATAGTATCATTAAAATAATGCTTGGTGGCAAAGATTTATTTTGAAGAGTTTCAATATCAAGAGCAATTTTATCCATGTTTTTAGCCAAAGCATCAATCATATGTAACTTTTCTTCTCCCATAGTATTGAAAACTTTTTGAGAATTACTAAATTCCTTAATTGTGTTCTGAAGATCATAAGGTACCCTATTAGAATTCTTAGAAGGATTTACATGAGAATTATCATAAGAATTTCCATAGTTGTTAGAGGAATTACCGGGATACGGTCTAGAATTGAAATTTCCTCTATAAGCATTGTTATTGAAATTATTTCGCGAGATGAAGTTCACATAAATATCATCATTATTTTTTTCAATGAAAGTAGACAAACGCATATCACTAGGATCAACATGATTATTTTTTCTAGAAACCATATTCATAAGAGCATCCACTTTCTCACTCAAAGTGGTGATTTCTTCAACAGAATTTACCTTCTTAGAAGTTGGAGATCTTTTGGTATGACATTAAGAGTAATTTGTCGGAATTTTGTACAGAAGTTTTGTGGACTCTCCTAAGGTCACATCCATAAAGGTACCACCTGTTGTAGAATCTAGAAGTTTTCTAGACACAAAGTTTAGTCCAACATAGAAGTTTGTGATAATCATCCACAAGTTTAAACCATGAGTTGGACAATTTATTATCATAAATTTAATTCTATCCCATGATTTTGCAAAATTCTATTGATATTTCTGTTTAAAATTCATTATTTTATTTCTAAGGGAGATCATCTTAGCAGGAGGAAAATACTTGACAATAAAAACTTCTTTACACTTATCCCATGTTCCAATACTATTACGCGGTAAAGATGAAAACCAAGATTTAGATTTATCTCTTAGTGAAAAAGGAAATAATTTTAATTTCATAATATCACTATCCATACCCTTTTTATTTTGCATATCACATAATTCAACAAAGGTATTAAGATGTGATGCGGGATCCTCATTAAGACTTCCTGAAAATTGATCTTTCATGACAAGATTTAGCAATGCAGCATTAATATCAAAAGCCTATGCACTAGTGGCGGGTGGTATATGAGTACTAATACAATAATAATTATTATTATTTGGGAAATAACATAAATTAATAGTATCTTGAGACATGGTGACTGAACAAGCAAAGCAACAAGCGAGAAAAGTAAACTAGCAAGTAAAGCAAGCAAAGAAGTAAACTAGTAACTAGGAAAGATAAATATTTTTGTTTTTTGTTTTTTCTGAGACAAAATAAATATAAAAGTAAATAAAAATAGGAACAAGTGAATTTAAATTTCTGCGAAGTTACTTGATAGTTGGTGATGGTATTCCCTGGCAACGGCGCTAGAAATCCTTCCTCATACTTGTGATCTGCGTTGGGTTTTCCGTGAAGAGGAACGGGTTATCGTAGCACAATGTGGGTAAGTATTTCCCTCATTTATGAAACCAAGTTTTATTGAACCAATAGGAATACAAATCCTCAATCGTCTTCAATGGCTGCACACAAAAGAACAAACAACTTCCACCCAACGCAAGAGGGTTGTCAATCCCCTTGATCTCATTATTTGCAATATCAAGTGAGTTGTGTAGATAATTGTAAATTGGAAAATAAAATAAAAGCAAATAAATAACTACAAGGTAGTTATAGTGTTTGTGAACATATAAGTGAATAGACCCAGGGACCGTAGACTTCTCTAGTGGCATCTCTCATAGAAATAGCATACAGTGGGTAAACAAATTACTGTTGGGCAATTGATAGAAAAGCAAATAGTTATGTGATTTTCACGGCAATGATCATGTGTAATAGGCATCACGTCCATAAGAAAATAGGCCGACCCTTGCCTACACCTATTACTATTACTCCACTATCGACCGTGCTATCCGATATACATCTAGAGTATTAAGTAAAACAGAGTAATGCTTGGAGAACGATGACATGATGTACACAAAGTAAACTCAATCAATATGAATAAACCCCATCGTTTTATCTAGTAGCAACAACACAAAGATGCAATTTGTCCCCTTCTGTTACTGCGATATAGCAACTCGCCAGGTTGAACCTACTACAACGCACCACTCACACCAAAGAAATATCAATCTAGTTGGCCAAACTATCTAAATAGATCGGAGAGCATTATAAAGCTATAATGATCATGCAAATAAGAATCTTTGTATTCAGGTTGGACTCAAATACTTTTCATGAATAATATGAACGTAAAATCACAATTCATCGGATCCCAACAAACACACCATACAAGGGATTACATCGGATAGATCAAGACAAATATGCGATGAACATTGTATTGAAGATCAAGAGAGAGAGAGAGAGAGCCATATAGGTACTACCTAAAGACTCATTGGTCTGTGGTGAACTACTCACACATCATGGTGAGGGCAACAAGTTTGATGAAGAGGCCCTCTATGATTGATATCCCCTCCGACAGGGTGCCAGAACGGAGCTGTAGATGGGCTCCCATCGGAACAAAGACTTGCGACGGCGATAAAAGTGTTTTGGGATCTCCCCTAGGGTTTTTGGAATATAAGAGAATTTATAGGCTAGAGAGGGGCATAGGGAGACACCTGCAAGAGGCACAAGCCATCAGGGCGTGCCTTTTTGGCTTGCGGGGCCCTCATGCGGCTCCCGGCCTACTTCTGAAGCTTCGAGGTCTTCTTTTGGTCTGCAAAAATCATATACAAACCCGAAAAGTCAAAAACATGCAGAAAATAGCAACTGACACTAGGCACTGGGTCAATAGGTTAGTGCTCAAAAATATTATAAATTGGTAAACCAATGCCCAAGAAGTATCCTAGAATGATAATATATCACCATGGAACAATATATATACGTCGGAGACGTATCTGCCGTCTGGAAGACCCTGGAGCTCCACGAAGGGGCGATCTGGGACGCAAGAGAGTCCGCCCGACACCTCTATGAGGCGGTGTTAGCAGAGAAGGACTTCGCGGACCGCGCCGTGTATCATGAGGGGGCAGTCGCCCGATGCTAGAGCAAGGCAGCGGTCCTAGAACTGGACATGGAGGTCTAGGAGCGTGAACTTCTGCGGAGCACCATCGAGCAGGAGAGGGAGCGAGGAGCGGGTGGAGAACCTAGATCACATCGGGGTAGCCGGCAAGGTCTCCTACAAAGAACACCTTGCCAAAGCCAACACCATGCTCGAAGAGAAGGCTGTGAAGTACAAGGCAGAGATCGACAAGCAGGCCCAGGACGAGGTCGCATGGAAGACCTAGGACCTTGCCGACAGCTACTCCAAGAACTTGCAGAAGTAGGAGGACCGCTTCACGAAGAGGCATGGCAAGCTCGATGCCAAAATTGCCAGACTCAAACAGCAGCTCGTGGTGTCAGAAGCCGTGAAGCGGGGCATGATGGAGCTCCAGGCCACGACCCGTCATGAGCTTGAGGAGCTCTAGGCACAGGTGGGAGCTGTCAGCGACGAGGCGCAGCGGATCCTCGACGAGGATGCCTGAAGACGCAGGGAGCAGCACTTGTGCTCCAAGATGTTCCAAGGGCTTGTGCCAACAACTTGGCCTTCTTCATGAGACTCCTGGGGCGACTGGAGGCGGGCTTAGCCCGACGGAATGAGATCCGCGACGCCGAGTGTCGCGACGTTCTGCGCGAGGCGTCGACCCACATCTCCAGTAACCTGTTGCGCGCCAACAACGACTTCGACTTTGACCAGGTGCTATCTCCGGTCCCCAAGGAGTTTCGAGGCGAGCTTGCGAGGGCGATGGAGTTTGCGCCTGTCGGAGAGGGATCCAGTTCGGGGATTCCTCGGAAAGCATCCCCTCTTTCGTCTTCAACACTATCGGTATACCTTACTTGGAGCTATATTTTTATCGAAAATAGTTTCATGCCACTGGGGATAGATGCCATCCTAGTAATCACATTACATTCAAGGAGCTTCAAGATCCGTACGATCAACAAACTGGTGGATTGATGAAAGAAATGAGCACTAATCACAGGCATGTGTCAGTACTTTTGGACTAGCATCACATACAAATAGTGCGATGGAGCCTCACATGAAAGTTGGATGTGCATTCTTGGATTTATCTGAAGTTGCATGCATTCTTGGCTTTATCTGAAGTTGCATGCATTAGGCGTTGGTCCACTTAGTTTGTTATTGATATCAATACGAGCTTCCCAACAAAAAATATAAGTGCTGCACTTTTGCTTATCTCATATGAGTATGGAAGAGTACCATCAAATAGGAATAATTGTGGGTATGACAATCTGCAGAATATGGAGCTTAGTCAAGTTAATCATACCGGCACACCACAAACATCATTGCCTTGTAAATAACACTTCCTCCGTTCAAAATTACTTATTACTCAAATGAATGTATCTAGCACTACAAAAATAATTTGATATCGAGGTAATATGTGTATAAATAAAATTATGTAATTATAGTAGATATGTAAAAATATGTGCTCTGTGTCTAATTTTTGTGTCAGTCGAAAAAGTTTGTGTGCTCTATGTGGCACAAAATACTATGTTGCCATGCATGGCCTAATTGTGCATAGCTGGTTTTGTACATTTTCACTCATCGTCAACAGCGTGTTTTTTTGCATGCACGTACTACAGTTCTGCATGCATCACGGATCTGCATGTGCCTCATACTGTAGTACCAGTGCATATAGGAGTACGTTATGTGTAATGTATCTCTAAAAAAGCTAAATTGTCTATATGTGATAAGCGTGCACAAATACTTGTGTCATACCAATACTTATTTTTTGGATTATTCATCTCTTAGCTACCTTTGTCCAGTTCTCATGTGAGAAAAGGACAAAAGTACTAACCACGATTCATTATTCATGTCTTTATAATTAAGAAGGTAACTATTCACATGGTACACATATATCTAGGAGGGATGAATGGTAGATACCGGGGGAGGGGGCAGCTATCCCCTGTGACATCAAGTCATCTATCTATTTTTATTCATCACAAAATATGTGTTTTGTTTAAAGCGTCATGTTATTTTTGTTAATATTTGTTAGATGTTGTTTATAATCATATTTTTCAATAAAAAGTTCTAAGGTTTGCCTTTATGATGCTTGAATTGCATGATTGATGTGTGTTGTATAAAAACAAAAACTTTTGTTGTAGTGTTTGAATTTTGATATTTTACTGAAACATGGAAAGTTTTTGAAATCTTTGCACATTAATATAATACACATTATTTATTATGTCATAAATTTTGAGAATGTTTTGAGTTACAGAGGTATACTTTAATTGCTATAGTTTGTCCTATTTAGAAAGATTGTTATCATAGCTTTCTTATCCACTTATCTTATAGTTTCCATAGCTTATATTGGTAGATATAAATTGTGGAAATGATAGTAAATAGTAGGGATTTTTTGAAAATTATTTTTCAAATTGTCTTGGCAGTACATACTGTTGGTTTATTTTTACATGCACCAACCCATCTCACGAGTTCTTGTAGAGTTTTGTGAGGATGGAGCTTTTAAAATTTAGGAAACTGTGATATGAGAGGGATTAACGATACACAAAATCTCAAGCGTGGGTATGCCCAAGGCTCCCCAAGTCAATATTATAAGAAGTCTCAAGCATATAAGCTTGGGGATGCTACGCATCTCGCCTCTCTTCGTCAACAAATATCGGTTAGCCTATGTTGAGCCTAAGTTTTTATGTGTTCCCATGATATGTGCTATCCTTGGGGTACATTTTATTGTTTGTTGTCTGACTAAAATAGTCAGAACCTAAAAGTCTGGATTGAGAGAGAGTCCTCACATATCTACTTGATTGTTTCACTACTCATTGATCTTCACTTATATCTTTTGAGAGTGATTTGATGTTTACTCATGTGCTTAACTTATACCCTGAGAGTAAATTGTGAATGAATTGAATATCATAAATATAAAATTATCCATGTGTTTTATGCTTTGTAGTACTTTCACATTTGATTTAGAAAGTAAAATCTATTGAAGTTTGACAATCACAATAATGGTCATAAAAGCAATTCATGAATGATTCGTATAAGGAAGAGAACTTTCACATACAAATATATTATCTTGGACATATTTTATGATTGTGAATACCCATTAATTATTTTCAACCTTGATCAAATTATTTGAAGCTGGACAAGGAAGACTAAGTAATGAGTTATGTTTGGGTATATTTGCATATAAGTTATATTGTTATGGATCCTCCAACATGTGGTGCTTGTTTAAAACCTTTGCTAGCCAAAACATGATACTAAGTAGAGATACTATTTGTGCATCCAAAATCCCTGAGCCCAGATATTTCATGATAGTTCACCATACCTACCTATATATAGTATTGCACTACCATTCCAAGTAAATTTCCATGTGCCATCCTTTAAACTTTCAAATAAATATCTGTTTTGTGTGCCCGTACCGCTCATGGAGCGACGGGGCGGTCAATATCTTCCTAGTTAAGTGTGTTTAACTCATGATGAGTGTTTATTCACTTGTCATTGCACAAGAGGCTGATAAAAAGGATGCCCAGTCATGCATAATACAAAAGTAAATAAACAAAAAAACTTGAAAGTTGATTGTTTGGAGGGCACGATTTAGTGAGCCATGGAATGAGTTTGAATGGTGGAGGGGAAGTAAAATTTCAATTCCGTTTGGGAACTGCCATTAATGTGTTTAACGTGTGATGACCCACAAGTATAGGGGGTCAATCATAGTCCTTTCGATAAGTAAGAGTGTTGAACCCAACGAGGAGCAGAAGGAAATGACAAGCGGTTTTCAGCAAGGTAATTTCTGCAAGCACTGAAATTGTAGGTAATGGGTAGTTTGATAGCAAGATAACTGGTAACAAGCAAGTACTGGTAATGGTAAATAAAGTGCAACAAGGTAGCCCAATCCTGTTGTGGCAAAGGATAGGCCAAAACGGTATCTTATAATAAGCAAAGTATTCTTGAGGGTACACAAGATGTTCATCTAGTCACGTTCATCATGTTGGTTTGATTCGTGTTCGCTACTTTGATAATTTGATATGTGGATGGACCAGTGCTTGGGTGATGTTCTTACTTGAACAACCTCCCACTTATGATTAACCCCCTCGTAAGCATCCGCAACTATGAGAAAAGTATAAAGATAAAATCTGACCATAGCATTAAACATGTGGATCTAAATCATCCCCTTATGAAGTAGCGCATAAACTAGGGTTTAAGCTTCTGTCACTCTAGCAACCCATCATCTAATAACTACTCTAAAATGCATTCCCTTAGGCCCAAGGATGGTGAATGGTCATGCAGTCGATGTTCACATGACACCACTAAGGGAATCACAACATACATATCATCAAAATATCGTACACATATCAAATTCACATGATTACTTGCAACATGACTTCTCCCATGACCTCAAGAACAAAGGTAACTACTCACAAATGACATACATGCTAAAGATTGGTGGGGTATTGAATTGCATAATGGATCTGAACATATAATCTTCCACCAAATAAACCATATAGTAATCAACTACGTAATGTAATCAACACTACTAGTCACCCACACATACCAATCTGAGGTTCCGGTACAAAGATTGAACACAAGAGATGAACTAGGGTTCGAGATAAGATGGTGTTGTTGAAGATGTTGATGAAGATTGGCCTCCCAAAGATGAGAGGGTTGTTGGTGATGATAATGACTTTGATTTCTCCCTCCGGGAGGGAAGTTCCCCCCGCAGAATTGCTCCACTGGAGGGCAAAAGTGCTCCTGCCCAAGTTCCACCTCGAGATAGCAGTGCTCCATCCCGAAAGTCCCCTCCTTATTTTTCTAGGTCAAAAGACCTTAAGTAGCAGAATATGGGCACCAGAGGTGGGCCGGACTAAGCACAACCCACCAGGGCGCGTCTTGTGGGGGGCTGGTGCGCCCTGGTGTCTTGTGCTCACCAGGTGCCTCCCTCCGGTAGTTATTTGCTCCAGTAATTTTTACATTCCAAAATAATTCTCTGTGAAGTTTCAGCTCATTTGAAGATGTAGAGGATAGGTATCTGTGATATGCTTTTTCAGTTCCAGAATTCTAGCTGCCGGCATTCTCCCTCTTTGTGCAAACTGAGGGAGTCCTGGACTAAGGGGTCCTTGGGCAGCTGGTCCGTCTCCCAATAGGCTGGCTTGGTGGGCCGCATTTCGGCTGTCGTAGGAGGGACTGGATACATTAAGACCCTGTGTTCTAGAAGGAATTCCCGAAGGCGCATCGTGCACTCCAAGTCAAGATGAGGAAATTGACATCTCCATCCCCGGCAGGAGACCTACCATGTGTAAACCCTAGGTAACCCCCAGTGTATATATAAACCGCTAAGTTTTTAGATTATAGGGCAGAGAAACTCATCTAGGGTTTTAGCTATCTAATCTCGAGGTAGATCAAATCTGTAACATTCATACCATCAATATAATCGATCAGGACGTAGGGTTTTATCTCCATAGGAGGGCCCAAACCTAGGTAAACATCGTCTCCTTCGTCCCTTGTTACCATCAATCCTAGTCTCATAGCTCGAGACCCCCTACCCGAGATCCGCCGGTTTTGACACCGACATTGGTGCTTTCATTGAGAGTTCCACTATGATCGCCAAAGGAACCCATGGCTCACGTTGTCATTAACGAAGAAGTTCGTAACATGGACTCCTTTGTCCTTGGAGAGATCTTTGCTTTTGGAAGCATCATGCTGCACCCTGACCCGACCGACCGTCTTGGCCGATTCGGGAGTTTCACCCCCGATCAAGAGGTCAGATTCGGGAACTTAGAGTTCTCCGTAGACTCTCGGGGCGATCTTTCGCTCACCGGGCTCGCAATCTCATCTGACATGCCCGAGGACTCCAAGGCCTTAACCTCGGATTTCACTTTGGATCCTGCCTGCGGGACCAACCCCGACGATGATCTGGCTTTTAGTCCAGATCCGGCCATATCACCAGAAGGCCAGGGACCAGCTCTTGCCGAACAAACTTCTTGTGAGGACGCATTGGAGGTTAACTCCGAAAGCTCTGAGCAGATTGACCTGATCGAGCTCTCGACACTCAACGAGGCTCTGGATTGGATCTTGTCGATGGAAATTGCTAATGACCCAAACCCCGATCCAAGCTCAGATCGGCCTTGAGGCAGGTCAAGAGGATTTTTTTTCTCCCACCCACCACCCACTTCATAGCCACTTTCGAGGACTTAACCGATATGTTGGACTACGCCTCTGAGGAGGCGGAAGACATGGATGAAGAGAACGTCGCTCCAACCCCCGTCAACATCGGGCGATGGATTGCCACCTCCACCTACAACGTCTACATGGTGATACTCCAGCTGATAACAGCGAGCACGCACCCGCAAACAATGGCGATAAATCGGGTGAAGCACCGTCAAGGCGCCGAAAACCACACAAACGGTCAAAGGCAAAAAGGGGAAGGGAAGCTATTGCTGGCACCAGGGAAAGCGATACCCCGGAAGACCTCGACGATCCCGATATCCCCGAGCAGCTGCTAGAGGACCAGGAGGGGCCGGAGGACAAGCGCGACCTAGAGGATCCAAACGATTCTGAGGACGACAACTACATCCCCCCTCAAGACAAGGAGGACAGCCAGGAAATCGTAGACCTTGCTGTCCCCGAAAACCTTGAGGATCAGGAATGGTTTAGGCAACAACTTATAGCCACTGCCCGAAGCCTGAAGAAAAACTAACGGTAGCTTAAGGCCGAATAGGATAACCTCAACGATAGATAGACGAGGGTCCTATCGGTCGAGGAAGGGTACGGTACCAGTTTATTGGACCAACCCAAGAGCTACCCACGCTGAAGGCTACTGCCGCAATTTGACAACGAGGTACCTAGTACACCGTCTCCCACTCACACTCCATCCAACCAGCCAGACCGCCCTCCCCGAGGACGAGATAGGATGGCTGGCAATAGAGGTCGGGAACGAAACTGGGCCAAAACAGACGCCGACTATCGGTCTAACATAGCCCAGGTCAGAGGCGACGCCCACCCACTATGCTTCACTAACGAGGTAATGCAGCATGAGTTCCCGGAAGGATTTAAACCCGTGAACATAGAGCAATACGACAGAACAACTGACCCAACAGTATGGATCGAGGATTTCCTCCTCCACATTCACATGGCATGACGAGACGATCTCCATGCCATCAAGTACCTACCCCTAAAACTTAATGGGCCAGCTCGGCACTGGTTAAGCAGCCTCCCCAAAAATTCTATCGGGTGCTGGGAGGATCTACAGGATGCATTCCAATCTAACTTCCAAGGCACCTATGTATGGCCTCCAGACTCCTCCGACCTAAGCAATGTCTTCCAGAAGGCAGGAGAGTCCGCTCGACAATTGTGGAATCGGTTCTTGACCAAGAAAAACCATATCATCGATTGCCCGGATGCCGAGGCAATAGCCTCTTTCAGGCACAATATTCGGGATGAATGGTTGGCTCGCTAGCTCGGTCTGGACAAGCCTAGGACAATGTCCGCCCTTACATCACTCATGACTCGCTTCTACAGGGGCGAGGGTAACTGGCTAGCTAGACGGAGCCACAACCCTAGAGACCCCGGAACCTCCAAAATTTGGGACGGAAACGGGAAACCAAGATGTAACAAAAATAAGCGCCGGCACAATAATAGTGATGCTGACGACACGGCCGTTAATGCCGGTTTCGGCAACCCTCGATCTGGGCAGAGGAAGAAGCCTCCTAAAGGTAACCCTTGATCTGGGCAGAGGAAGAAACCTACCCCGCTAGACAAGATCATGGAGAGGCCTTGCCAGATCCATGGCACTCAAGACAAGCCCACCACCCACACCAACTGTAAATGTTGGGTGTTCAAACAAGCTCGTAAACTCGCAACCGAGGAGCAAGGCAAGGGCCCACGCAGCAAGGACGATGATGAGCCCCACGGCCCGATCAATGACAGACAGAAGCAGTTCCCTCTAGAGGTGAAGACTGTGAATATGATATACACCACTCACATACCCAAAAAGGATAGTAAGCACGTTGTTCGAGAGGTCTACACCGTAGAGCCTGTAGCCCCAAAGTATAACCCTTGGTCGGCATACCCGATCACCTTCGATCGACGAGACTACCCGACCAGTATCCGTCATGGGGGTTCCGCTGCCCTCGTCCTAGACCCGATTATCGATGGGTATCACCTCACAAAAGTCTTAATGGACGGAGGAAGTAGCCTCAATATGATTTACTCAGACACAGTGAAAAAGATGGGTATAGATCCATCAAGGATCAAACCTAGTAACACTACCTTTAAAGTAGTGATCCCAGGCGTCGAAGCTCGGTGCACTAGCTCTGTGAGCCTAGAAGTACTGTTTGGTTCGCCCGATAACTTTCATAGCGAGGACTTGATCTTCGACATTATACCTTTCCGGAGCGGTTATCATGCCCTGCTAGGTCACTGATAACCCACAAGTATAGGGGATCGCAACAGTTTTCGAGGGTAGAGTATTCAACCCAAATTTATTGATTCGACACAAGGGGAGCCAAAGAATATTCTTGAGTATTAGCAGCTGAGTTATCAATTCAACCACACCTGAAAGACTTAATATCTAAAGGAAAGTGTTTAGTAGCAAAGTAATATGGTAGTAACGGTAACGGTGGCAAAGTGATAGTAGCAGATTTGTAGTGATTGTAACAATAGCAACAGAAAAGTAACTGAACGAAGATCAATATATGGAAAGCACATAGGCAATGGATTAGTGATGGATAATTATTTTGGATGGCATTCATCATGCAATAGTTATAACATAGGGTGACACAGAACTAGCTCCAATTCATCAATGTAATGTAGGCATGTATTCCATATATAGTCATACGTGCTTATGGAAAAGAACTTGCATGGCATCTTTTGTCCTACCCTCCCATGGCAGCGGGGTCCTATTGGAAACTAAGGGATATTAAGGCCTCCTTTTAATAGAGAACCGAACCAAAGCATTAGCACTTATTGAATACATGAACTCCTCAAACTATGGTAATCACCAGAAAGAATCCCAGCTATTGTCACCCTGGGGGATGCAGATCATAGCTCGTAATAGGTGTCTACAACTTGCAAGATAGGATCAAGAACACACATATATTCATGAAAACATAATAGGTTCAGATCTGAAATCATGGCACTCGGGCCCTAGTGACAAGGACTAAGCATAAAAAAGTCATAGCAACATCAATCTCAGAACATAGTGGATACTAGGGATCAAACCCTAACCAAACTAACTTGATTATATGATAAATCTCATCCAACCCATCACCGTCCAGCAAGCCTACGATGAGATTACTCACGAACAGTGGGGAGCATCATGGAATTGGTGATGAAGGATGGTTGGTCATGACGAAGGCATCGATTTCCCCTCTCCGGAGCCCAAAACGGACTCCAGATCTGGTCTCTCGAGGAAGAACTGGCACTGGCGGCGGCTCCGTATCGTAAAACGTGATGAACTCTTCTCTTTAATTTTTTTCCTTGACAAATAGGGTTATATGGAGCTGGAGAGGAGGTCAGAGGAGCCATGAGGGTCCCACAAGCCTGTCCCACGCGGTCAGGGGGTGGCCGCGGCTAGCAGGCTTATGGCCTGCTGGTGGCCCCCCTCTGGTTAATTCTTGCGCTAGTATTTTTATTAATTCCAAAAATATTCTCCGTAAATTTTCAGGATGATCTGAGAACTTTTATTTCTGCACAAAAATAACACCAAGGCAATTCCGCTGAAAACAGCGTCAGTCCGGGTTAGTTCCATTCAAATCATGCAAATTAGAGTCCAAAACAAGGGCAAAAGAGTTTGAAAAAGTAAATATGTTGGAGACGTATCAACTCCCCCAAGCTTAAACCTTTGCTTGTCCTGAAGCAATTCAGTTGATAAACTGAAAGTGATGAAGTAAAACTTTTACAAACTTTGTTTGATCTTGCTGTTGTAAATATGTCTAACTTATGTTTAGATTTTCAGTAAAGATTATAAACTAACCACATTCACAATAACATTTAGGTCTCACATTTACTCATGTCAATGGCTTACCAACTAGTGAGCAATAATAACAAGTCTCGGATGACAACAATTTATCAAAACAATCATGATACAAGATGACATAATGGTATCTCATTAGCCCTTTCTGAGACCACAAAACATAAATGCAGAGCACCTCTGGAGAACAAGGACTGACTAAACATTGTAATTCACGGTGAGAGAGATCCAGTCATGCTCACACTCAACATCAGTTAATAGCAAGGCATACAAATGACAATGGTGCTCGCTAACTGGTGCCTTTTATAAGAGGATGATGACTCAACAATAAAGTAAATAGATAAGCCCTTCACAGAGGGAAGCATTGATTTGCAACGGTGCCAAAGCTCAAGCTTTTAAAACAGAGATAGGTAATGATTTGGAGCGGTATGCTTTCGTTGCTCACATAACGACCAAGAGGTTTTCAATATCTTCCATGCTAGATACATCATAGGCAGTTCCCAAACAGAATGGTAAAGTTTTTACTCGCCCTCCACCAATCAGTCACACTCCACAATGGGCCAAATTCACGGGTACTGTCCATACAAACAAATTCCTGGGGGTGTTTTGTTTAATTATATATTGCTTTTTATATCGAGCATGGAACTGGGCATCCCGATTACCAGCCACTTTCTCATGAATGATAGTGAATCAACACATATCTTGCGAATAACCCACCTAGCATGGAAGATACTGACAGCCACCAGTCGCCACATGAGTGATTTGGGCATACTAAACAAAAGGTTTATTTGAAGGTTTAAAGTTTAGCACATGCAAATTTACTTGGAACGGCAGGTAATTACCGCATATAGGTGGATATAGTGGACTCATATGGAACAACTTTGGGTTTATTGAGACGATGCACAAGCAGTATTCCTGCTTAGTACAAGTGAAGGCTAGCAAAAGACTAGGGAGCGACCAACTAGAGAGCGACATAGTCATCAACATGCCTTGAGATTAACCAACATTGAATGCAAGCATGAGTAGGATATAATTCACTATGAACATAAATATCGGGGAGGCTATGTTGATTTGTTTCAACTACATGTGTAAACATGTGCCAAGTCAAGCCACTTGCATCATCCAGAGGAGGATACCATTCTATCATACTACATCACAACCATTTTAATGCGCATGTTGGCACTCAAGACGAACCATTATCCACTCTTAGCTAATTAAGCATGGCATGAATAACTATAATCACTAATTGTTATTGCAAACATGGTCAACCCATAATGTACTGATTTCGGAACGATGAGCTAATCATATTTACAAAAGCAAGATAGGTCGAGATCATACCAACTTTTCTCCATCTCAATCTTTTCATCAAATATCGTCATTATTGCCTTTCACTTGCATGACCGAACGATGTGAATAATAATAAGAGTGCACGTGCATTGGACTAAGCTGGAATCTGCAAACAATAAACCAAAGAGGAATACAAGGCAATATGGTCTCTTTGTAAGATAATGAATAATGCATATGAGAGCCACTCAACATGTCATCGTGGTCTTCTCCTTATGACCCAAAGAAAAGAAAGGAAAATTATTTACGCAAGAAAGCTCCCAACAAGCAAAAAGAAGAACGAGAAATCTTTTTGGGTTTTCTCTTTAATGCTACAACTAAGCAACTAAGAAATAAAGCTAGAACTATTTTTTTGTATTTTTCTCAAACTTAATTAAACACACGAGAAGAAGGCATAAAGAAGAAAATAAACTACCATGGATAGTACAATGAAAAAGTATGAACACCGACAACTGAAATAAGTGTGTGAACATGAATGTAATGTTGGTGAGAAATACATACTCCCCCAAGCTTAGGCTGTTGGCCTAAGTTGGTCTAGGGTCATGGCTGGCCTGGATAATATCTGAAGTCAAAGTTGGGGTTGTGTTGGGCTACGACAGCTATCGCCTGTACCACTACAGCATGAAGGCAAGTGGTTTCTGCATTTCTCTCATACTCGTTTGCCTCCTCCCTGGTTATAAAATATCTCTGTTTTTCCTAAAAATTAAAGAAGGCAGGAGCAGGAAGGCTAACATGGACAACACGTTGCCTGTCAAAAATTAGTCGGTACTGAAGGGATTATTCGTTTCTTTCAAGAAACTGATAGCGCACCAAAGCCTCATAATCAAGGAAAGCAGGGGGTAATTCAATGTCATTCCCTCTTATGGGCACCCTAAGATAGTTAGCTACATGGGTGGCATACATTCCACCAAAGAAATCTCCATCCTTAGCATTATGATGTAACCTCCTGGCAATAATAGCACCCAAGTTATATCGTCTATCTTCCGTTACCGCACTCTTACGGATGCTCAGATCAGGCGCGCAAAGGTGGCTATGCTCAAGTTTACCGTTAATACATCTACCTATGAAGAGAGCAAAATAATGTATAGCCGGAAAGTGAATGCTCCCAAAGTAGCATGTGTAATGATTCTAGTCTCTCCCACTGTGATGTTAGCAAGGAAATCATTATATTCATTTTTATGAGGATCGCTAAAACTACCCCACTATGGAATTTTGCATGCATCATTAAAATCTTCTAGGTCCATGGTATAGGTCTTATCATAAAGATTAAATAGAACAGAATGAGAATTACGCTTAGATGAAAATTCAAACCTCCGCACGAAAGAGTCCGTGAGTTGATAATATTGCTTGCATCGATCTAAAATGAAATCCTCAAGACCGACATTCCTTATGTACGCATAAAACTCTTCCTTAAATCCAGCGTTTTCCATGAGTTGATCCGACAACCATTCACAAGGCAGTACTCGAGCTTCCCTGGGTAGTTCAAAATCGGGCTCACGTAGCGCGAGTCTCGGGGCTTTCTTGGTCGAGGAACCACCTTGGTACATTCTCCTCAACATCTTTTATTTCTCTGAAAAATTTCTGAAATTTCTAATGAGTGAAAATACAGGTCAACAAAACTCAACAAAACTCATAGCAACTACTCCCTCAAGTGCCTAGAGACCATATCATGCATCAAAACTACTTGGAACCATATAAATTTGATATGCAAGCTCAAGAACAAGGTCACCACAACAGAATTTTTTTGCAATATATAAGGCACTAGAACAAAAACTAATTGGACCATTGGAGGAGTCACATACCAGTGAGCAATCCCCTAAAACAGTTTTGCAAATGGAGGTTTGAGCAAGGAGATAAAAAATGGCAGCAGGATGACCTAGAACACGGGTTTGAGCAATGGTGGGATTTTTTCTGGAGGAAGGTGGAGTGAATGGGTGCTAGAATAAGTGGAGGGGGCCACGTGGGACCCACAAGTTTGCTAGGCGCGGCCTGGGGGGGGCACGCCCTGCAGGCTTGTGGCCCACTGGTGTAGCCCCCTAATGCATTCTCAGTGCCAAAAATTCTTAAATATTTTAGAAAAAATCATACTAAAATTTCAGGGGATTCTGGGAACTTTTATTTTCAGGTCATTTTTCTATTGCACGGAAAACTCAGAAACCGGAAAAAACAGTAGCATTTTTACTTAATTTCATCTAGGTAACAGAAAGTAAAAGTTAGGTGTAGGAAGTTGTGCTTTCTAAATCCATCCATCTCATGCTCCTCAAAAGGAATCCATTAATAAGGTTGATCAAGTCTTATTAACGAACTTCTTTCGAATGACATGAAACTGAAGAATTTTAGAATAACACTAAGTTACCTCAATAGGGATATGCATTTCCCCAACAATAAGTATATCATATTTCTTCTTGAGAGTAGGAAGAGGTAACTCAAGGTCTCCAATAATAATTGTTGGAATTTTTTCAATAGAGTTGATAGTATGAACTTGAGGTCGTTTCTTTGGAAAGTGTACAGTATTGTAACATCCCAAAATTCCATTTTGGAATGTTATGATTATAGCTATGCATCTAGCAGCATCATTGCTTGATTGTATGTGTTAGTTGAAATGTCTCTTCTGGATTTCAGAAAGCTCTTTCTACTTTTTCCTAAGTTGCTTTCACCTATTTGAAATTTTTGTTAAAAGTTCAAATAAGAGAGGAGGAACATGACACTCCACACTAGGGACTAATTGGTGGTTTATTTTGAACAAAAATAACCAGGGGTTATTTTGAAAATATTTGCAAAAAGGGTTTAAAAACAATTAGGCAATTTCTGAAAATATTTTTTTTTCAAAGTGTTCAAATGACAGAATAGAAATGTTCATTAAATAGAATTTATTATTCTGTTAATTTTGATATATAATACCCCTATATTTAGAGACGATTTGAATGCTTTAAAAGCTTTTGAATGTCTCTGGAATATTATTAAAAAGAAACGGTAACCGTTTCCGGTATTTAACGGGCCGGCCCACCGGCTTTAAAAGCCGAGACCGTTACCGGTCGGCCGACTGAGCGCATTCACTTCTCTCTCTCACTGCAAACGGACCCCACCCGACCGACCGTTGCCCCGAAACGGTCGTCTTCTCCTTCCCCGCGCGCGCCGGACCCGACTCGCCGACCGTTTCCCCCTTACCGGATCTCTCCCCTCTCTCCTCCTCCGCACCCCCGAGCACCTATATAAGGGCGCTGCTTCCCCACATCCATTTTTCCCCAAGCCCCCTCTCTCTCTCTCCGAGGAGACCGCGCAATTTCTCGCCGGAGTAGCGCCACCACCGAATCTCGCCGTCGAGCGTAGCCACCGTCTCCGTCCACCGTTCGCCCCACCGTTGCCACCAATCGACTCCGGAGAACCGTCGCCGTCGCCCGGACCACTTCCCTGACTTCCCCGACCACCGGAGCGCCTCGCCGTCGCATTCGCCGCTTCCGGACTCGCCGGAGACCCCGACGCCGGCGACTCTTAACACTGTGAGCATCCCCACTCGTTCGATCTGGTATCGACGTTCCAGATTAGATCGGATTTAATCCGAACCGGTATCCTTTACCGATCGGTCGCCCGCCCGTAATCCTCGAGCGCACACCCCCTTAGCCAATCGGACAGCGCCACGTAGCCCCCTGACCGTCGCAAAGTCAGGTTTCTTTTTCAGTTTTGTTTTAATTAACAGAATGTTTTCAAATTTTGTTTTGCTTATAACTTTTAATCTATTTAGTGTTTTGAGTTGATTCTTTTTGCAATAGCTCACAATTTTCATGTAGTTTCACCCTGTACTTTTAAATTTCAAATTTGAACTATAAAATTTGAATTGAATCAAATTTGCTTAAAATCTTCAAATCTGTATAACTAGAGTTTGAAAATAGATTTTTACATGAATCTTTTTGCTACTGTTTGGTATTAGTTAGGACTACTTTCATGCTTAGTTTGAAGATATTTAGGATATATTTGATTAATGTTTTAACCAAAAACAGAATCTGCCTAGTATTATAATATAGTTTTATATACTTAGTTTTAATTAGTTTAAATTTAGATTTGGTTTCATTTGTTTATTAGGTTCTGTTAATAAACATTTAGTGTTTTCACTCAATGTTAATAAAAATATAAATTTTCTTAGTTTAATTTTATTTAACATAGGAATCACAACTTCTTTTCAAATAGGTTAATTTGATTAAAACAACTAGTTAGTAATAGTTTTGTTTTGCTCTCTTGTTAGTAAAACTATATTTGTTCCATTTAGTGTTTATCAAAACTTTTACAAACTTTACAAAAGTTTTCTCAACAAACTTAGATTCAAAATAGTTTTATTAAGATAGTAGTGTTTTATCAATCACCTCCTAGTAAACAAAACTTTGTGTGTTTCCTTACTTGTGATTTGTGCATCGTTTTGTCTTGATTGTTTACTAGTTCTTGATTGATGTTTGTGAGTTACAATATTCTGTTGTATGCTTATTGAGTGCTTTGTTTGCTTCGTTAGATTATCCGGAGTGCGAAGCTTGTTACTTAGAGTCACTCACATACGAAGATCATCAATCAGGCAAGTCACCTTGATCATACTTTTACCCATGTTCTATATGCATTAGTTCTACCATCTCCCCAATTGCATGCAAGATAGGTTAGTTGGAAACTTGGTTACATTGTAGTAGTATCATGTGATAGGTACCCCTCTCAACCCTCTTTGACAATTTTGGCCCCGGGAAATGTTGTTTTTACTTTTGCTATGCTATTAGTAGACGGGGTTGGTTGTGTGATTCATGGGAGTTGAGAGAGTTAATAATTTCAAGACCTACATAATGATCAAGATTTAAGACTCCGAGTTTTCAACATACCTCTGGGTGGATGATGGTTGAACGGCACCCTGGAGAAACCAGTGGATTTGCCTAGGTGATGCTAGAGATGGCCAGTATTCACGCGGAAAGGTCCACCCAGGCACAAAGAGATGGATGGATGCTTTAAAACCCAAGGCTTACCTGCATAGCCACAAGTCATTATGGGCTCTGGCTTGGTTGGATATCGTGGTGACCCTGGACAGGCGGTGCTACGAGAGGTAGAAGAACGGTAGGAAAGGATGGGCACCGACAGAGTCGTAGGGAAACCCTTTGGAAGACCATGTTTTGGTCATCCGTTTCTCAAACACACTGAAGTGCGAGAAATCAAACGGAGGCGACCAAATCTTGTTGGGAACGTGTGCAAAACTCTGCAGAGTACTTAAACCTAATCGATTAGCCGTGTCCACGGTCATGGACGACTTGAGCCAAAGGAATTGAAACTTTCGGAACTCTCAACACAATCAATAATGATGATGTGGGTATTAACAATTTTGGGTATGAGAATTGGTTGGTGGAACCATCTCATTAATCAACCAACTTAGTAATATTTTTCTTAGCCACTCTCTTGATGTAGGAAAAACTTGGCTTTACGCAAAAAAAAACTTACACCACCACCTGCCATATAAGCATATAGACTAGCTGATTATTTTCACCCCTCTCTTGTGACTTTGCCGGCATATTCCATATGCTGACCTACACGGCTGCAACGTATCATGTTGCAGAGTATTTTTCCGACCAGGAGTGAGGACGCGTTCTATGCTCAGTGAGATGCCCTTGGAGTCGGATGGACTCATCTACCGTCGACGCTTCCGCAAGATTTAGATATTCTCATGAGTTGGCCTTTGGCCACTTTATTGTAATATTTATTGTAATAAAGGACTCGATATGAGATTTTGATTAATATAATGCTGTGTGATTTCCCTTTGATATATACATTGATGTACCGTGTGTGTACCAGCATGATCTTGGGATGGTACGGAAACACCGGAGACTTGACCTTTCAGGTCGGGTCGCTACAGAAATGGTATCAGAGCACACGCTGACCGTAGGACGTAACCTCTAGGATTGGAAAGCCTTAGGATTGTTTCTCTTTGTCTTTAAATATCTTATACTCTCATCTATTCGTTTCTGACTCCTCTCCGATTATTTCAAAATTTATAGATGGCCACCTTCATCCCAGTGTTGATCACGGAGTTTTGCCAGCCTGACGCAATGATGCCCTTTGGTAAGGAGCTGATGAGGATCGTCAAGGACGTAAGGATTGCTTTGCCGAGCATCACCGGGATTCCTATCATGTCATTTCCCCAAGATGGACGCTACAGGATCGAGGTGCATATCCCAGGGAAGACTTTTGGGAACCGGAAGGAACCCATCGACCTCAAGTTCGTGGCACCCCGCTGGATACTTGGAAGAGACATGGCCATTCATCGTGCCCTTGGACATATTCAGGAAGAATACAGAGGTGGAACCATTTCACCAGGACTCAGCGTGGTTTGTCGCAGAGATGCCAATGGAAACATCATAACTCCTCCCACTGCAGACACCACTATTTCCTATATCCAGACCCTGGAGACTCACATCAGGACTCTGGAGCTTCGAGTTCGTGCTGATACGAAGACAATCAAGAATCTGATGAACCGCGAGCTAGACCTTGAAGCTGATCTGCGAGAGGCCAACTATGAACACGAGCATGAAGTGAAGGACTTCCTAGAGAGGATTGATGAGCAGAATGCACGCATCGCCACTCTGGAGGAGCAGCAAGACATGGGGGAAAACCTTCATCCCGAAGGAGACATGGCACCCTTTATCAGCGACGATGAAGACTATGAGGAAAGCACCACCGGAGGACCTACGACTATGCACTTCTGAGGAAAAACATTAGTTATGCCCTCCATGTATCTTTTATTTTCGTCGTTAAAGCGTAGGTCGATGCTTAGTTGTTTGAGATTTGTATTCCCGGTGTTTGACATTGATTGAATAAATGAATGAGTGTTTGGTGTGATATGTTTGTTGCATTGCATAAGGGTAGTGAATTCTTCTAGACCCTTGTTCTATTCTAATTCTCATCCCTCTGAAAACAGCAAGATGCCTCCACGACGTGAGACCGACTTCACTTTCCCGCCAGAACTCACTCAACTTCTTCAGCAGCAGAATGCATTGATGCAGTTATTGATTCAGAATCAGACCAACAACCAGAACAACAACAACCACCATCCACCCCAGTCTGACAATCTCACCCGTTTTCTGAGGTTGAACCCTCCAATTTTCTCCAGCAGCACTGAGCCCATTGTGGCAGATGATTGGCTCCGCAAGATGGAGAGAGAGCTGATCACCGCTGGATGCACTGACGCTGAGAAGGTGCGATTTGCCGCACATCAACTGGAAGGACCAGCAGCTTCATGGTGGGAGAACTACACCACCACTTATCCTATTGCAGATGTGACTTGGGAGCAGTTCAAGCTTGCTTTCTGCACCGCTCATGTTTCAGCTGGAGCCATGAGTCTAAAGAAGCACGAGTTTCGCAACTTGCGCCAGGGTAATCGCTCTATGGCCCAATATGTGGAAGAGTTCAGCATGTTGGCCCGTTATGCCCCAGGAGATGTGGCCGATGATGCGGCCAAGCAAGAAAAGTTTCTCGAAGGACTCAACGACAAGTTGAGCATGCAGCTGGTAGTGGCTAATTTCAACAACTACCAAGAGCTGGTGGATAAGGCACTTATTCTGGAAGGTAAACAGCAGCAGATTGAGAACCGTAAGAGGAAGTACACTCAGGGGAAGTTCAACTCTGAGCTTTGCTACTCCCCATACTCAGGGAATACCGGATCAGGAAACAGTAAGTTTGGAAAACACACTCATGCTGTGCACAACCATGGAGGCCACCATCATGGAGGAAATGGGAACAACCGTCCCAACCATGGTAACTTCAAGAGTGACAATGGGAATGGGAACCACAACCAACACCGTCAAGTTTCTACTCAGAAGGATCTGAGTCACATCACCTGTTTCAAGTGCCAGAAGACAGGGCACTATGCTACTGAGTGTCCCCAGAGCAAGCAGGGAAATGGAAACGGCAACTCCGTAGCCAAGAAGCCAAACCTTTTTCCTCGTGCCCAGGTGAACCACCTTGACGTGGAAGAAGTCTATGATCAACCCGAGACTGTGGTGGGTAAGTTTTTATTGCATTCACGTCCTGTTACAGTACTTTTTGATTCCGGTGCAACTCATTCATTCATATCAAGGGTAGTTGTGGATAAGTTTGGTTTTCTGACCAAAACCCTTAGTCAGCCCATTAAGGTCAGTTCCCCAGGAGGTATGATGATGGCAGGGATAGGATGCCATGCCTTGAAACTCAATATAGGAAATCATGTTTTTCCCACCGACCTCATCGTCTTAGAGTCACAAGGACTGGATGTAATCCTAGGCATGGATTGGATGACCAAGTATGAAGGAAATCTTGATTGCCTCAGCAAATCTGTTTCACTCACCACCCCGGAGAACAAGAGGATTAAGTATGTATCCCGACGCACCCAGATGAGTGCACGGTTAAATTCCCTCACAGGAGTTGTTCAGGAGGAAGTACCTGTGGTAAAAGACTTTCTGGATGTATTTCCGGAAGAATTACCAGGAATGCCAAAAGATAGGGAGATTGAGTTTCTAATAGAGCTACAGCCAGGGACAACACCAATTTCCAAGAGACCCTATCGGATGCCCGCAAATGATCTGTTGGAAATCAAGAAGCAAATTAAGGAGTTATTGGACAAAGGTTATATATGCCCAAGTTCTTCACCTTGGGGAGCCCCAGTTCTTTTGGTGGAGAAGAAGGATAAAACCTTGAGAATGGTAGTCGATTATCGTGCCTTGAACGAGGTGACTATCAAGAACAAGTACCCTCTGCCGATGATTAATGATTTGTTTGATCAGCTAGTAGGCGCCAAAGTATTCTCTAAGATCGATCTTTGATCAGGGTATCATCAACTGAAGATTCGTGAACAGGATATACCCAAAACAGCTTTCACCACAAGATATGGCTTATACGAGTATACAGTCATGTCCTTTGGTTTGACTAATGCTCCTGCCTACTTCATGAATTTGATGAACAAAGTGTTTATGGAATATTTAGACAAGTTTGTCGTGGTGTTCATTGATGACATTTTGATATTCTCCAAGAACGAGGAAGAACACAAGGAACATCTGCGTTTAGTTCTGGAAAAATTGAGAGAACATCAGTTATATGCCAAGTTCAGCAAATGTGAATTTTGGCTGACGGAAGTCGGATTCCTTGGACATGTTATTTCCAGAGAAGGAATAGCCGTAGACCCCGCTAAGGTTGAAGCCGTCACCGAGTGGAAGTCACCCACTTCAATTAAGGAGATCCGCAGTTTCCTCGGACTTGCCGGATATTACCGGAGGTTCATTGAGAATTTCTCAAAGATTGCCAGGCCCATGACAGAGTTGTTGAAGAAACAATCTAAGTATATTTGGACTGAGGAATGTGAAGCCAGTTTCCAGGAGTTGAAGAAACGTTTGGTCACAGCCCCAGTGTTGATTTTGCCCAATATTCGGAAGGACTTCCAGGTTTATTGTGATGCTTCACGTCAAGGACTTGGAGGAGTATTCATGCAAGATGGAAAGGTTGTAGCTTATGGATCCAGACAACTACGACCTCATGAGTTGAATTATGCCACCCATGATTTGGAACTAGCAGCCGTAGTGCACGCACTCAAGACCTGGAGACATTTTCTTATCGGAACTAGTTGTGATGTTTACACCGACCATAAGAGCCTAAAATACATTTTCACGCAGAAAGAGTTGAACCTCAGACAGAGGAGATGGTTAGAGTTAATCAAGGACTATGACATGAGATTACATTACCATCCAGGTAAGGCTAATGTTGTAGCCGATGCCTTGAGTCGGAACACTTATGTGAACACACTCACAGCGGGAGGATTACCCCAAGAGTTAGCCGATGATCTCAGAGAGCTCAAGCTAGAGATAGTTCCAAGAGGATATGTTGGTACACTAGAGATCCAGTCCACCTTGACCGAAAGAATTCGTAAAGCCCAGAAATCGGACAAGGAGATAGCTGAGATAAAGCAGAGAATGGAAGATGGTAAAGCTAAAGGTTTTCGTGAGGATGAACACGGAACTTTGTGGTTTGAGAACCGAATATATGTGCCCAATGACCCAGAGCTCAGGAAGTTGATACTTCAGGAAGCCCACGATTCACCTTACTCGATATACCCAGGCAATACCAATATGTATCTCGATTTAAAGGAAAGTTATTGGTGGACAGGTATGAAGAAAGATATTGCGGAACATGTTGCAATATGTGATGTTTGTCAGCGAGTAAAGGCAGAACATCAGAAACCAGCAGGGTTACTCCAACCTTTACCGGTACCCGAGTGGAAATGGGAAAAGCTTGGTATGGACTTCATCACAGGATTACCCAGGACCCGTTCAGGTTATGATTCCATCTGGGTAGTGGTAGATCGCTTGACCAAGGTAGCTCATTTCATTCCAGTGAAAACCACTTATACCAGTGCTAAGCTAGCCAAGATATATATGACCAGGATCGTATGTTTGCATGGAGTTCCGAGGAGTATCGTGTCAGATAGAGGAACACAGTTTACCTCAAAGTTTTGGCATCAGTTACATGAAACTTTGGGTACAAGGCTAGAGTTCAGTACAGCCTTTCATCCGCAGACAGATGGACAGACTGAGAGAGTCAACCAGATTCTGGAAGACATGTTCAGAGCTTGTGCGCTAGATTATGGATCTAGTTGGGATGACAACTTACCTTACGCAGAATTTTCATACAACAACAGTTATCAGACCAGTCTGAAGATGGCCCCTTTCGAAGCTTTATACGGAAGGAGGTGCAGAACACCACTGACGTGGGATGGTGTTGGAGACCGACAACTTTTTGGTCCCGACCTTATCCGAGATTCTGAAGAGAAAGTCAAGTTGATTCGTGACAGACTCAAGATAGCTCAATCTCGACAGAAGAGTTATGCTGACAGCAAATGTAAAGAAGTGACATATGAAGTGGGAGACAGAGCATATCTTCGTGTATCCCCGCTTCGAGGAATCAAGAGATTTGGTGTTAAAGGAAAATTAGCACCCAGATTCATAGGCCCCTACAAAATTCTTGAACGTAGAGGCGAAGTTGCATACAAACTGGAATTGCCGGAAGGATTATCCGAAGTTCATGATGTGTTCCACGTGTCCCAGCTGAAGAAATGCCATGCTGAGATGGCTGATATCCCTTTGAGAGACACCGTGCCCCTACAGGCCATACAGCTTGAAAGTGATCTAACTTACGAGGAGAATCCTGTCAGAATCCTCGAGACATCCAACCAAGTTACCCGCAGCAAGATTATCAAGTTCTGTAAAGTTTTGTGGAGTCACCATACCGAGGAAGAAGCCACTTGGGAACGCGAAGAAGATCTTCGTAGAGACCACCCGCACCTATTTTCTAGCCAACCCGAATCTCGAGAGCGAGATTCATCTTAAGGTGGGTAGGTTTGTAACATCCCAAAATTCCATTTTGGAATGTTATGATTATAGCTATGCATCTAGCAGCATCATTGCTTGATTGGATGTGTTAGTTGAAATGTCTCTTCTGGATTTCAGAAAGCTCTTTCTACTTTTTCCTAAGTTGCTTCCACCTATTTGAAATTTTGGTTAAAAGTTCAAATAAGAGAGGAGGAACATGACACTCCACACCAGGGACTAATTGGTGGTTTATTTTGAACAAAAATAACCAGGGGTTATTTTGAAAATATTTGCAAAAAGGGTTTAAAAACAATTAGGCAATTTCTGAAAATATTTTTTTATCAAATTGTTCAAATGACAGAATAGAAATGTTCATTAAATAGCATTTATTATTCTGTTAATTTTGATATATAATACCCCTATATTTAGAGACGATTTGAATGCTTTAAAAGCTTTTGAATGTCTCTGGAATATTATTAAAAAGAAACGGTAACTGTTTCCTGTATTTAACGGGCCGGCCCACCGGCTTTAAAAGCCGAGACCGTTACCGGTCGGCCGACAGAGCGCATTCACTTCTCTCTCTCACTGCAAACGGACCCCACCCGACCGACCGTTGCCCCGAAACGGTCGTCTTCTCCTTCCCCGCGCGCGTCGGACCCGACTCGCCGACCGTTTCCCCCTTACCGGATCTCTCCCCTCTCTCCTCCTCCGCACCCCCGAGCACCTATATAAGGGCGCTGCTTCCCCGCATCCATTTTTCCCCAAGCCCCCTCTCTCTCTCGCCGAGGAGACCGCGCAATTGCTCGCCGGAGTAGCGCCACCACCGAATCTCGCCGTCGAGCGTAACCACCGTCTCCGTCCACCGTTCGCCCCACCGTTGCCACCAATCGACTCCGGAGAACCGTCGCCGTCGCCCGGACCACTTCCCTGACTTCCCCGACCACCGGAGCGCCTCGCCGTCGCATTCGCCGCTTCCGGACTCGCCGGAGACCCCGACGCCGGCGACTCTTAACACTGTGAGCGTCCCCACTCGTTCGATCTGGTATCGACGTTCCAGATTAGATCGGATTTAATCCGAACCGGTATCCTTTACCGATCGGTCGCCCGCCCGTAATCCTCGAGCGCACACCCCCTTAGCCAATCGGACAGCGCCACGTAGCCCCCTGACCATCGCAAAGTCAGGTTTCTTTTTCAGTTTTGTTTTAATTAACAGAATGTTTTCAAATTTTGTTTTGCTTATAACTTTTAATCTATTTAGTGTTTTGAGTTGATTCTTTTTGCAATAGCTCACAATTTTCATGTAGTTTCACCCTGTACTTTTTTCAAATTTGAACTATAAAATTTGAATTGAATCAAATTTTCTTAAAATCTTAAAATCTGTATAACTAGAGTTTGAAAATAGATTTTTACATGAATCTTTTTGCTACTGTTTGGTATTAGTTAGGACTACTTTCATGCTTAGTTTGAAGATATTTAGGATATATTTGATTAATGTTTTAACCAAAAACAGAATCTGCCTAGTATTATAATATAGTTTTATATACTTAGTTTTAATTAGTTTAAATTTAGATTTGGTTTCATTTGTTTATTAGGTTCTGTTAATAAACATTTAGTGTTTTCACTCACTGTTAATAAAAATATAAATTTGCTTAGTTTAATTTTATTTAACATAGGAATCACAACTTCTTTTCAAATAGGTTAATTTGATTAAAACAACTAGTTAGTAATAGTTTTGTTTTGCTCTCTTGTTAGTAAAACTATATTTGTTCCATTTAGTGTTTATCAAAACTTTTACAAACTTTACAAAAGTTTTCTCAACAAACATAGATTCAAAATAGTTTTATTAAGATAGTAGTGTTTTATCAATCACCTCCTAGTAAACAAAACTTTGTGTGTTTCCTTACTTGTGATTTGTGCATCGTTTTGTCTTGATTGTTTACTAGTTCTTGATTGATGTTTGTGAGTTACAATATTCTGTTGTATGCTTATTGAGTGCTTTGTTTGCTTCGTTAGATTATCCGGAGTGCGAAGCTTGTTACTTAGAGTCACTCACATACGAAGATCATTAATCAGGCAAGTCACCTTGATCATACTTTTACCCATGTTCTATATGCATTAGTTCTACCATCTCCCCAATTGCATGCAAGATAGGTTAGTTGGAAACTTGGTTACATTGTAGTAGTATCATGTGATAGGTACCCCTCTCAACCCTCTTTGACAATTTTGGCCCCGGGAAACGTTGTTTTTACTTTTGCTATGCTATTAGTAGACGGGGTTTGTTGTGTGATTCATGGGAGTTGAGAGAGTTAATAATTTCAAGACCTACATAATGATCAAGATTTAAGACTCCGAGTTTTCAACATACCTCTGGGTGGATGATGGTTGAACGGCACCCTAGAGAAACCAGTGGATTTGCCTAGGTGATGCTGGAGATGGCTAGTATTCACGCGGAAAGGTCCACCCAGGCACAAAGAGATGGATGGATGCTTTAAAACCCAAGGCTTACCTGCACAACCACAAGTCATTATGGGCTCTGGCTTGGTTGGATATCATGGTGACCCTGGACAGGCGGTGCTACGAGAGGTAGAAGAACGGTAGGAAAGGATGGGCACCGACAGAGTCGCAGGGAAACCCTTTGGAAGACCATGTTTTGGTCATCCGTTTCTCAAACACACTGAAGTGCGAGAAATCAAACGGAGGCGACAAAATCTTGTGGGGAACGTGTGCAAAACTCTGCAGAGTACTTAAACCTAATCGATTAGCCGTGTCCACGGTCATGGACGACTTGAGCCAAAGGAATTGAAACTTCCGGAACTCTCAACACAATCAATAATGATGATGTGGGTATTAACAATTTTGGGTATGAGAATTGGTTGGTGGAACCATCTCATTAATCAACCAACTTAGTAATATTTTGCTTAGCCACTCTCTTGATGTAGGAAAAACTTGGCTTTACGCAAAAAAAAAACTTACACCACCACCTGCCATATAAGCATATAGACTAGCTGATTATTTTCACCCCTCTCTTGTGACTTTGCCGGCATATTCCATATGCTGACCTACACGGCTGCAACATATCATGTTGCAGAGTATTTTTTCGACCAGGAGTGAGGACGCGTTCTATGCTCAGTGAGATGCCCTTGGAGTCGGATGGACTCATCTACTGTCGACGCTTCCGCAAGATTTAGATATTCTCATGAGTTGGCCTTTGGCCACTTTATTGTAATTTTTATTGTAATAAAGGACTCGATATGAGATTTCGATTAATATAATGCTGTGTGATTTCCCTTTGATATATACATTGATGTACCGTGTGTGTACCAGCATGATCTTGGGATGGTACGGAAACACCGGAGACTTGACCTTTCAGGTCGGGTCGCTACACGTATGCTCATTACCATTAATATGAAAAGTGACATTGCCCTTGTTGCAATCAATAACAGCCCCAGCAGTATTCAAAAAGGGTTTACCAAGGATGATCGACATACTCCTCGGCAATATCAAGAATAACAAAGTCTGTCAAGATAGTAGCATTTGCAACTACGACAGGTACATCCTCACAAATACCGATAGGTAGATTAGTTGATTTATCAGCCATTTGCAAAGAAATTTCAATAGGTGTCAACTTATTCAAATCAAGTCTACGGTATAAAGAGAAATGCATAACACTAACACCAGCTCCAAGATCACATAAAGCAATTTTAACATAATTTCCTTTAATAGAGCATGGTATAATAGGTACTCTAGGATCTCCTAGTTTCTTAGGTATTCCATCTTTAAAAGTATAAATAGCAAGCATCGTGGAAATCTTAGCTTCCGATATCTTTCTTTTATTTGTCACAATATCTTTCATATACTTAGCATAAGGAGACATTTTCAAAACATCAGTCAAGCGCATACATAAAAAGACAGGTCTAAGCATTTCAGCAAAGCGCTCAGAGTCCTCATCATCCTTTTTCTTGGATGGTCTGGGAGGAAAGGGCATGGGTTTCTGAACCCATGGTTCTCTTCTCTACCATGCTTCCTAGCAATGAAGTCTCTTTTATCATATCTTTTATTCTTAGGTTGTGGGTTATCAAGATCATCAGCAGGTTCAACCTCCACATCATTATCATTACTAGGTTGAGCATCAACATGAACTTCATTATTAATGTTATCACTAGGCTCATGTTCATCATCAGATTGTGTCTCAGCATCAGAAATAGAAATATCATTTGGATTCTCAGATGTATCTATAACAGGTTCACTAGCAACATGCAAAGTACTATCATCATTCTTTTTCCTACTCTTATTGGAAGGAATAGGTGCATCAGTATTAACTCTTTGAGAATCTTGCTCAATTCTCCTATGATGGTCCTCGGGATACAAAGGTTCCTGAGTCATTCTACCACCTCTAGTCACAACTTTAATAGAATGATCATTGTCTTTACTATTCATCTCATTAAGCAAATCATTTTGAGCCTTAAGTACTTGTTCTACTTGAGTGGTTACCATGGAAGCATGTTTACTAATAAGCTTAAGATCATTGATAGTTCTACTCAAATAATGACCCAAGCGATCAAGCATATAAGCATTATGTTTCAATTGTCTACTAACATAGGCATTGAAATTTTCTTGCTTCACAATAAAATTATCAAATTCATCCAAGCAATGGCTAGCAGGCTTATTATAAGGAATATCTCTTTCATCAAATCTTCTGAGAGAATTTACCTCTACTACCTGTGTCGGGTTATCAAGACCATGTATGTCTTCAATAGGTGGTAGATTCTTAACATCTTCAGCTTTAATACCCTTTTCTTTCATAGATTTCTTTGCCTCTTGCATATCTGCAGGACTGAGGAATAGAATACCTCTTTTATTCGGAGTTAGCTTTGGAGGTGGTTCAGGAATAGTTCAATCATTATCATTGCTCAATATGTTATTCAATAATAATTCAGCTTGTTCAACAGTTCGTTCCCTGAAAACACAACCAGCACAACTATCTAGGTAGTCCCTAGAAGCATCAGTTAGTCCATTATAAAAGATATAAAGTATTTCATTTTTCTTGAGAGGATGATCAGGCAAAGCATTAAGGAATTGGAGGAGCCTCCCCCAAGTTTGTGGGAGACTCTCTTCTTCAATTTGCACAAAGTTAAATATTTCCTGCAAGGCAACTTGTTTCTTATGGACATGAAAATATTTTTAGAGAAGTAATAAACCATGTCCTGGGGACTAAGCACACAACCAGGAGCAAGAGAATTAAACCATTTCTTAGCATCACCTGGAAACAACTTAAGAATATAGTAATAATGATTTTTCCCTCATGAGTAACTAGGGTGGCTATATCATTCAATTTGGTAAGATGTGCCATGACAGTTTCAGATTCATAACCATGGAAAGGATAAAATTCAACCAAAGTAATTAACTCGAGAGCATCAGAGAATTCATAATCCTTATCAGTAACAAAGATGGGTGAAGTAGCAAACTTAGGATCATATTGCATTCTAGCGTTCAGAGATTTTTCCTTCCACTTGTGAAGCAATTTATTAAGATCATCTCTATCCCTACAAGCAAGAAAGTCCCTAGGTACCTCCCCTTCCATAACATAACCCTCAGGTATATCACGCAATTCATATCTAGGAGAGCTAGGTCTAGCAGGTGAACCATAGTGTTCAGTTTCAATAATTTCATCAGATTCAGAAATATTATCTGTTTGGGCAATAGCCCTAGCAAATTGTTCATCAAGAAATTCACCCAGTGGCACAGAATCATCAAGCAAATTATCATAAGCATCATGCATACCAGAAGTAGCATCATCAATTACTTGCGACATATCAAAATTACTAGCAGGTGGTGGTGTCGCAAACTTACTCATAACAGAAGGTGAATCAAGTGCAAAGCTAGATGGCAGTTCCTTACCTCCCCTCGTAGTAGAGGGATAGATCTTGGTTTTTGGATCTTCCAGATTCTTCATAGTGATCAACAGATATATATCCCAAGTGACCCAGAGAATAAAGTTGTGCTCCCTGGCAACGGCACCAGAAAAAGGTCTTGATAACCCACAAGTATAGGGGAACGCAACAGTTTTCAAGGGTAGAGTATTCAACCCAAATTTATTGATTCGACGCAAGGGGAGCCAAAGAATATTCTCGAGTATTAGCAGCTGAGTTGTCAATTCAATACACCTAAAATACTTAATATCTGCAGCAAAGTGTTCAGTAGCAAAGTAATATGGTAGTAACGGTAACGGTGGCAAAGTGATAGTAGCAGATTTGTAGTGATTGTAACAGTAGCAACGAAAAAGTAACTGAATGAAGATCAATATATGGAAAGCTCATAGGCAATGGATCAGTGATGGATAATTATGTCGGATGACATTCATCATGCAACAGTTATAACATAGGGTGACACAGAACTAGCTCCAATTCATCAATGTAATGTAGGCATGTATTCCATATATAGTCATACATGCTTATGGAAAAGAACTTGCATGACATCTTTTGTCCTACCCTCCCGTGGCAGCGGGGTCCTATTGGAAACTAAGGGATATTAAGGCCTCCTTTTAATAGAGAACCAGGCCAAAGCATTAGCACTTAGTGAATACATGAACTCCTCAAACTACGGTAATCACTAGAAAGAATCCCAGTTATTGTCACCCTAGGGGATGCGGATCATAACTCATAATAGGTGTCTACAACTTGAAAGATAGGATCAAGAACACACATATATTCATGAAAACATAATAGGTTCAGATCTGAAATCATGGCACTCGGGCCCTAGTGACAAGCATTAAGCATAGCAAAGTCATATCAACATCAATCTCAGAACATAGTGGATACTAGGGATCAAACCCTAACCAAACTAACTCGATTACATGATAAATCTCATCGAACCCATCGCCGTCCAACAAGCCTACGATGAGATTACTCACGAATGGTGGGGAGCATCATGGAATTGGTGATGAAGGATGGTTGGTGATGACGAAGGGGTCGATTTCCCCTCTCCGGAGCCCAAAATGGACTCCAGATCTGGTCTCCTAAGGAAGAACTAGCAATGGCGGCGGCTCCATATCGTAAAACACGATGAACTCTTCTCTCTGATTTCCCCCCCTCGACAAATAGGGTTATATGGAGCTAGAGAGGGGGTCGGAGGAGCCACGAGGGTCCCACAAGCCTGCCCCACGCGACTAGGGGGAGTGGCCGTGGCTAGCAGGCTTGTGGCCTGCTGGTGGCCCCCTTTGGTTAATTCTTGTGCCAATATTTTTTATTAATTCCAAAAATATTCTCCGTAAATTTTCAAGGCCATCTTGGAAGAGGAATATGACTGATGAAAAACATTCTTACATCATATTAAAAAGAACTTGAGGACATCTCCGGAAAGATTAGAAGAGTCACGTAGGATCATGGGAAAAACGTGTGGGTTATGGGCCCACGCAAAAGAAACCACCGTTGAAACAATTGATTAAAAGAGAGATTGCACCGGTACAAATTAAGAACTTGATGATATGAGACCCTTGAAATAATTAAAGAGGATAAGAATGAAAATGAATGTCTTCTGAGATATCTTCAACACTCTAGATAGAATAGAGAGGGATGAATAAACAAGAGAGACTTGGAAAAGAAATTCCAACATGGAAACCATTGAACAAATGAGAAAGGATATGGTCAACACCGAGAGCTTGAATCAAATCCACCGATGAATAATAACAACACGAACAAAGAATATGAGGATAGATCTTGAAATCGAAACTCTTGAGAATCTCCACAAGGAATCACCAGATACAATATGAAAGAACAGAAAGCAACATCATCACATGACTAGAAAAGGCACTTGGAAGAGAATTTATTCATTGAAGAAAAAGGGCGGGCGGGTGGGAAAAACAAAAAAAAACTTGGAACAGATGAGGCAACTCAAGAATGAAATATGAGGATTGATCTTGCAAATATAGACGAGGATAGAATTATCTTGAAGAGAAGCACACCGGTAGGAAAAGAATTGATATGATAACTTGATTGGGCACAAGAATTAGCAATCCCATAGAAATATGAGAACACTTAGGAAGGATATGAAATCACCACTTAATACTGAAGCAACTTGAATTACCATATTCAAAACAAACGAAGGATGAGGCTTATTAAACAAGCCAGAAACAAATGCATAACAGAGATTTCGCTCGATATTTTCATGGTAAGGTTCGCACGGGATCGATCGTACAGTAGCCATCATGTGCAAGGTAGTGCACATGACATACGATGCGTCCTCGAGTCGTAGCAAGCTACAAGGACTCTTTAAGATACAATGAGACCGCTGTAAGAAAGACCATGAACAAACGAATCCACTAGATGTCGAACCCCAACCTCACATCATGACCTGTTGAAAGATATCCTAGGTAACTACTTGAATTCCCACCTAAGAACTTCAAAAAACTTTATGATTATGCAATCCGGTGTTGGGGATACAAGGAGGAAATATCTCACACAACTAGCAAACCTACACCCCAACTGTATCCATCCTTTAACACATAACCAGAGGCTTTCGCAAGTCCATATAACTCAGATCCTCGAAAGCACAATGATACTAACCATGGTGGTACCCTGGACGCCTCCCCAGTACTGGGTGACTCCAACCTTATCTCTCCACGACGAGTATTGAAGCAATTCCGAACAACCTCCGTCCTGAGATACTAAGGAAGTTGAATGATAATGATGTGCCAAGAATTCCCTGGAGCTCAACTCCCCGGAAGAAATCAAGTCAGACAGGAGGCACCAAGATAGAACTCCGTCACATCAACATCATATAGTTTCCAAAATACCCGCGTGATCCTAAAAATTTTTTGAGCGAGAAGAGGAGTAGTAACAAAATTCCTAAGTCGTAATTCCTCACCAGAGCATAGAAGAGGAGTAAAAAGAATCCTACTCTCCGATATAACTAGACTCAAAATAGTTTTTCACTAGACTCGACTCGGCCAAGTTCGATCAATCAAGGGGATCCTAGGTCGGTACATGCTCTGATACCAACTTGTCATGCCCAAGATGCGATCCTATCCTTATTTTGGTACCAAGGCCTCGACAGGGATAGAAGCGCATCTCGTCGTGTTGCAAGAATGGATATCATTACAGGTACATGTACAGAAGAGATGAGTATATGGAATTGGCTTACACTCGCCACAAGCTACATCAATATCACATCAATACATCAACATACTCAAACATCATACATAAAAGCAGGGTCTAACTATGGACGAAAACAAATGACAAGTTGCTATCCCAGGCTGCCACCTGGTGTTGGAAATATGCCCTAGAGGCAATAAATAAAGTTTTTATTATTATATTTCCTTGTTCATGATAATTTTTTATTATCCATGTTATAATTGTATTAATTGGAAACACACTACATGTGTGGGTAAATAGACAACACTTTGTCCCTAGTATGCCTCTAGTGAACTAGCTCGTTCATCAAAGATGGTCAAGGTTTCGTAGCCATTGACATGTGATGTCATTTGATAATGGGATCCCATCATTAGGAGAATGAGGTGATGGACAAGACCCAAACTACAAACGTAGCATATGATCGTGTCAGTTTATTGCTACTGTTTTCTGCATGTCAAGTATGTGTTCCTATGACCATGAGATCATGCAACTCACGAACATCGGAGGAGTGCCTTGTGTGTATAAAACATTGCAATGTAACTGGGTGACTATAAAGGTGCTCTACAGGTATCTCCAAGGGTGTCTGTTGAGTTGGCATGGATCAAGACTGGGATTTGTTACTCCGTGTGAACGGAGAGGTATCTCAGGGCCCACTCGGTAATACAACATCACAATGAGCCTTGCAAGCAATGTGACTAAGTGTAAGTTGCATGATCTTGTATGATGGAATGACTAAAGAGACTTGCCAGTAACGAGATTGAACTAGGTATGAAGATATCGATGATCGAATCTCGGGCAAGTAACATACCGAAGAACAAAGGGAACATCATACGGGATTAACTGAATCCTTGACATGGAGGTTCGACCGATAAAGATCTTCGTAGAATATGTAGGAACCAATATGGGCATCCAGGTCCCGCTATTGGTTATTGACCGTAGAGGTGTCTCGGTCATGTCTACATAGTTCTCGAACCCGCAGGGTCTGCACACTTAAGGTTTGGTGACGTTTCGGTAGTATAGAGTTATATATGGTGGTGACCGAAGGTTGTTCAGAGTCACGGATGAGATCCCGGACATCACGAGGAGCTCCGAAATGGTCTGGAGGTAAAGATTCATATATAGGAAGTCCTGTTTTGGTCGCCGGAAAAGTTTTGGGCTCATCGGTAGTGTATCGGGAGTGCCGGTTGTGTATCGGGAGACCATCGGGAGGGTTATTTCGACCCAAGAGTCTCCATGGGATGTGGGAGAGTTTTTACCATCCCTTTGTGGGCTTGTGGAAGTCCCACACAAGGCCCATGCGGTTTGGGAAAAAAGACCCAAAGAGAAAAAGTGGAAAAAGGCAAAAATAGGGTGAATCCTAGTCCTACTAGGATTGGAGGTGGAGTCCACCTCCTCCACCTGGTTCGGCCGACTCCTTGGAGGCTTGGCCCTTGTGACAAGCCTCCTCCTCTCTTCCTCTTATATATACTGGAGGTTTTAAGGTTTTTGCACATAATTTTCAGCCACGTGTTGCCCGTTCCTCCAGTGCATAGTTTCTCCTCTAGATCGGATTTCTGCAGTGCTTAGGCGAAGCCTTGCCGGAATAGCTCCACCACCATCGCCAAAGCGCCGTCACGCTGCCGGAGAACTCTTCTTCCTATCTGCTCCTTCTTGCTGGATCAAGACGGCAGAGATCGTCATCAAGCGGTATGTGTGCTGAACGCAGAGGAGCCGTCCGTTCGGCTCTAGATCGGAAGGATCTTGATCAAGTTCGTGGGACGGATCGTGATCAAGTTCGTGGGACGGATCATGATCAAGTTTGCGGGACGGATCGTGATTGGATCATAGGATGGATTGTGATTGGATCGCAGGATGCTCGGTTATTTGGATCGCGAAGACGTTCGACTACACCAACCGCGTTTCTTACCACTTCCCGCTTAGCGATCTACAAGGGTACGTAGATCCACTCTCCCTCTCATAGATGCACATCACCACGGATAGATCTGCGTGTGCGTAGGAAATTTTTTGTTGCCCATGCAACGTTCCCCAACAGTGCCATCATGAGCTAGGTCTATGTGTAGATGAGATCTCGAGTAGAACATAAAGAGTTTGTGGGCATTGATGCTTAGATTGCTTCCTCCCTTGGTCGTGTTTTGGTTCAGTAGTATTGTGAGATGAAGCGGCCCAGACCAGCATTACTCGTACACTTACAAGAGACCGGTTCCCTCAACAGCAACTTGTTGCATAGATGGCTTGCGGGTGCCAGTTTCTCTCACTTTAGTTGAATCGGATTCGACAAAGGCGGTCCTTGAGAAGGTTGAAAAGCAACTAGTGTATCACCGTTGTGGTTTTTGCGTAGATGAGAATTGTTCTTGCTAGATACCTATAGCAGCCACGTAAAACATGCAACAACAATTAGAGGACGTCTAACTTGTTTTTGCAGGGTATGTTGTGATGTGATATGGCCAATTACATGATGTGATATATGTGATGTATGAGATGATCATGTGATGTATAGATTATCACGACTTGCATGTTGATGAGTACGGCAACCGGCAGGAGCCATAGGGTTGTCTTTAATTATTGTATGACCTGCGTGTCAATCACTAAGTGTTATGTAATGCTTTACTTTATCGCTAAATGGTAGCAATAGTAGTAGAAGCATGTTGGGCACGACAACCCCGATGACGACACGTTGATGGAGATCATGGTGTCTTGCCAGTGACGATGGAGATCATGTCGGTGCTTTCAAGATGGAGATCAAAGCACAAGTTCATGGCCATATCATGTCACTTATGATTTGCATCTGATGTTAATCCTTTTATGCACCTTGTTTTGCTTAGGACGACGATAGCATTATAAGGTGATCCCTCACTTAATTTCAAGATAAATTCTGTTCTCCCCGAGTGTTCACCGTTGTGAAAGTTCGTCGTGTTGAGACACCACGTGATGATCGGGTATGATAGACTCTACGTTCACATACAACGGGTGCAAGCCAGTGTTGCACGTGCAGAACACTCGAGTTAAACTTGACGAGCCTAGCATGTACAGACCTTGCCTTGGAACACAAGAGACCGAAAGGTCGAACATGAGTCATATAGTAGATATGATCAACATAATGATGTTCACCATTGAAGCCACCTCAACTCACATGTTGATCAGACTTGAGTGGGTGGATTTGGATCATGTGACACTCAGATGACCTGAGGGATGTCGATTTGAGTGGGAGCTTTAGTAATTTGAGTAACTAAACTGATTATCTTGAACAATAGTCTAAGTAAACTTTGCATATTTATGTTGTAGATCAATGGCTCGCGCAGTAGCACCCCTGAATTTTAATGCGTTCCTAGAGAAAGCTAAGTTGAAAGATGATGGAAGTAACTTTGTTGACTGGGCCCGTAATCTAAGGATTATACTCGTGGCTTCCCAGAAATCATATGTCCTTGATGCACCGCTTGGTGACCAACCAGAAGACATGACCTCCGAAGACTTAAAGAACGCTTGGGAGGCATGTACTGGAGATTACTCAATAGTTAAGTGTGCAATATTGTATGGCTTAGAACCTGGGACTTCAAAGACGTTTTGAACGTCATGGAGCATATGAGATGTTCCAGGAGTTGAAGTTTATCTTTCAGAAGAACGCCCGGATCGAGAGGTATGAAACCTCCGATAAGTTCTATGCTTGCAAGATGGAGGAGAATGGGTCTATCAGTGAACATATACTCAGAATGTTTGGGTATTCAACTCATCTAGCGGAGTTGTGAATTACCCTTCCGCCAGAGGCGATCACTGACAGAGTTCTTCAATCACTGCCACCTAGTTACAAGAGCTTTGTGATGAACTATAACATGCATGGGATGAACAAGTTAGTCGCTGAGCTATTTGTGATGCTAAAAGTCGCTGAGTCTTTGCCTGAGGGTCCGATGGTCATCCCGGCAAGGTCTTGCCGGGGGTCTCAATTCTTTTGCGCTGGTACTTGGCAAGTCCCTGTTGGGCCTCGTTGCTAGGGTGGCTACCACTGCCCGTGCATGAGTAAAGGGGCACTAGGAAGCCCAAAACTCTAGTGCACCGACATAGATCGACTATGTAACCTTCATACCATCAATATAATCAAGCAGGACGTAGGGTTTTACCTCCATAGGAGGTCCTGAACCTGGGTAAACATCGTCTCTTTCGTCCCTTGTTACCATCGATCCTAGCCTCATAGCTTGGGACCCCCTACCCGAGATCCGCTGGTTTTGACACTGACACAAACCTTGCATATTATCAAAGAAAAGGATTTAGATTTACTCCATAAAGCATTATTATGCATACGAACATTATAAATAACAGTAGGAAATCATGATGGAAAATAGACATATCAACTCCCCCAAGCTTCGACCTCGCTTGTCCTCAAGCGAAAGCCGATATCAAAAAACATGTCCACATGGTTTGAGAGAGAGGTGTCGATAAAGATGAAATACATACATAATAGCATCATGCTTATTATCATAGTAACAACAAACTTTATCATAGGACTCTTTCATATAACTTTTATTCTATAACATTATCATATAACTTCTCATGAACAAGTAACAATTCATCATAACATAGAAGTCTAAAGCATAAACCTTATTAAAAACCAACAAATTACGTTTTCAGTCAACTTTGCAACTACAAGTCATCATATATTCAGGAAGGGTCTCATGTCGGAGCCTTTTGGCAAGTCCACATACTCAACCATCATTTAATATTCTATGATTGCTAACACTCACAACATACCCATGAGCAAAAAGTTTCAACCGGACGCATAGAAAGATAGGGGCTTATAGTTTCACCTCCCAACGTGTTCACCTCAAGGGTTATGTCGACAATAATAACTCATGCTCACTCATATCGAACTAGGTATATGTTCCTAGATCTTTCCTCGCCACATGATGCCTGCAAAAAGAAAAAGTAAGAAGGAATAGGGAAGAATACTTTGACTCCTACATAAAAGTAAGTACATAAAGGTAAAAGATAGGCCCTTCATAGAGGGAAGCAGAAGTTGTCATGCGATTTTTAGTTTGTATGCCAAATCCCTTAATGCAAAAGAACGTCACGTTGTATTGCCCCCTATGATAGCAACCTTTATCATGTAGTCTGTCGCTTTTATTACTTTGCCATCACAAGTTCGTACAATGCTCAATTTTCTCTTACACTAATTGATCAAACACATTTAAAAGCAATTTTTATTGCCTTAGTGCGCTGATGACAATGTACTTGAAGGATCTTATTCAATCCATAGGTAGGTATGGTGGAATCTCAAAACATGAGTTTGGGTTTAGGGTTTTTGGATGCACAAGTAGTATGTCTATTTAGTGCGGAATTTTTGGCTAGCAAAGATGTTGAGCAAGTACCGCATGATGAAGGATTTATGACAATACAACTTCTATGTGAATATGAACAAACATAAATCATTACGTTGTCTTCCTTGTCCAACGTCAACAATTTTGGCATATAATATTTAATGGGGGCTCACAATCATAAAAGATGTCCAAAATAGTGTATTTGCATGTGACTCTTGTCTTCCCTAATTAATTCTATCATGATTTGCATCATTGACCAATGCTATGTTTGTCAATCTCTAATAAATTTTATCACTTATACTTTTCCTTATGTGATGATATTCTCACCATAATATTAGCATATAATCCTTTTCATTGATTTCTTTTCATTATGATTACAATAGGAAAGTAAAGAAGCAAGAGATAAAATTAAACTTTATTATATAACTCTCACTCGATTACATATATAGATAGATCACGAAACTAGCACTCAAAAATAGATCATACCAAACTTTTATTCAACTAAATCACAAAATAGCTAAGGATAGAAATAAAATAAGTAGAGGTAAAAGGTGATGGTGATACGATACAGGGGCATCTACCCCAAGCTTGGCTCAAGCCAAGGGGAGCGCCCATACCCGTGTACTCAAGTCTCCTTTGGTGTTGAAGACGATGAAGGTGGTGGTGATGAGGTAGCTTTCTTCTTCAGCTTATATTTGAGCATAAAATTTTCCTCCCTTCGATCGTCATTTTCTAATTCGAGCTTTAATATCCTTTTGCATAATGCCGACTTTCTCTCCTGCAGAAAACGAGATGGACTAATTGAACCTCAGGTTTATATCCTTTAGGGAGGTTTGACTTCTTGAATTCCACATGCATGTCTCCAGGCTGAGGTAGGGGGTCATCCTCTTCCTCAGAGCTATCGTCCTTTGTTTCCTTCATGTTGGTGTCTTCCTCCTCATCTGTGGTCCATCCATAATGATCCACCTCTCCCTAGAACTTAGGGTTTGCAATATAAACAGCAACATAGCTCTCCCCCTCTAAATCTTCAGACGACATATTTTCAGATCTGTTAGGAAAACAACACGAAACAAGAACAAGGGATTTTTCTGTGATGCGGTGGTCAAAACAATCGGGGGTATATATAGAGATTTTTTTATCTTGGGAAACAAGAATATGGAAAGAAAATGGAGTCGCGAAGGTTCCCGAGGAGGGCACAACCCACCAGGGCGCGCTAGGAAGGGCAAGCACGCCCTGGTGTATCGTGCTCACCTCGGTTGCTTTCCTGTTTATTTATTATTTTCCTAATTTTTGTAATATTCGAAAACTGACAGGAAATATTTTTGCGGATTTTTCGGAGTCGGTTTACTTACCTTACCACAAACCTCCTGTTTTTCAAGATTCTGGAGTGTTCTGGAAGGTTTCTTTTATGTGTTCCTCTGGTGTCATGGTTTGGGTAATATTGCTTTCAACATTAACAGGCATACCTGATATATAATGTTTAATTCTTTGTCCATTGACCACCTCCGGATTTTTACCTTTGGAATTATTAATCTTGATAGCTCCAGAGCGACAAACCTCTTCGATAACATATGGTCCTTCGCATTTGGAAAGAAGTTTTCCTACAAAAAATCTAAAACGAGAGTTGTACAAAAGAATACATTATCCAACTTAAAATTCCCGCTTTTGGGTTCTTTTGTCATGCCATCTTTTAACTTTTTCATTGAATTGTTTGGCATTTTCATAAGCTTGGGTTCTCCATTCATCTAGTGAGCTAATATCAAATAACCTCTTTTCACCGGCAAGTTTGAAGTCATAGTTGAGTTCTCTAATTGCCCAAAATGCTTTATGTTCTAACTCTAGAGGCAAATGACAAGCTTTCCCATATACCATTTTGTATGGAGACATACCCATAGGATTTTTATAAGCTGTTCTATAGGCCCAAATGTATCATCTAGTTTCTTAGACCAGTTCTTTCGGGACCTATTGACAGTTTTTTATAATATTAATTTTATTTCTCTATTGCTAAGTTCAACTTGACCACTAGATTGAGGATTATAGGGTGATGCAATTCTATGGTTAACATCATATTTAGCAAGCATTTTTCGAAAAGCACCATGAATAAAAGTGTGAACCACCATCAGTCATTAAATATCTAGGGACTCCAAACCTCGGGAAAATATCTTCTTTAAGTATTTTAATGGAGGTGTTATGATCAGCACTACTAGTTGGAATAGCTTCTACCCACTTAGTAACATAATCAATAGCAACCAAAATATGAGTATACCCATTAGAGGAAGGAAAAGGTCCCATATAGTCAAAACCCCAAACATCAAATGCTTCAACAACAATTGAATAATTCATAGGCATTTCTTGATACTTACTGATATTACCAATTCTTTAACATTCATCACAAGACAAGACAAACTTACGGGCATCCTTGAACAGAGTAGGCCAATAAAAACCAGATTGCAATACCTTGTGAGCAGTTCTATCTCCCGCATGATGTCCTCCATAGGCTTCAGAGTGACATTTCTATAGGATTTGTTCCTATTCATGCTCAGGTATAAAACGTCTAATAATACCATATACTCCTTCTTTATAAACATGCGGGTCATCCCAAAAGTAATGTCTTAAATCATAGAAGAATTTTTTCTTTTGTTGGTATGTGAAAACTAGGTGGTATATATTTAGCAACAATGTAGTTGTCATAATCAGGATACCATGGAGTGTTATTAGAAACATTTATTGTAGCTAACTATTCATCAGGAAAACTACCATCAATAGGTAATGGGTCATCAAGAATATTTTCTAACCTAGACAAGTCATCAGCTACGGGGTTCTCAACTCCTTTCCTATCAGTGATATGTAAATCAGATTCTTGAAGCAAGAGAACCCACCTGACGAGTCTAGATTTAGCATCTTTCTTTTCCATAAGATATTTAGTAGCAGCATGATCAGTGTGAACAATAACTTTGGAATCAACGATGTAAGATCTAAGTTTATCACAAGCCAAAAATTATTTTTAGTAGTAGCATAATTTCTTTGGGCACCATCTAGAGTTTGCTAGCATAATGGATAAAATTTAATTTCGTATCAACTATTTGTCCTAGAAGAACACCAATAGCATAATCACTAGCATCACACATAATTTCAAAAGGCAGGTTCCAATGAGGTGGTTGAACAATAGGTGTAGAAGTTAAGGCTTTCTTAAGTGTTTCAAAGGCTTCTACACAATCATCATAAAATACAAATGTAATATCCTTTTCTAAAAGATTTGTGAGAGGCCGGGAAATTTTGGGGAAGTCTTTAATAAACCTCCTATAGAAACCAACATGACCAAGGAAACTTTGAATACCTTTAATATCTTTAGGACATGGCATTTTTGTAATTGCATCAACCTTAGCTTGATCCACCTCAATACCTCATTCAGATATTTTATGCCCCAAGACAATACCTTTATTAACCATAAAGTGGCACTTCTCCCAATTTAAGACGAGATTAGTTTGTTCACATCTCTGCAAAACTCGAGCAAGGTTGCTCAAGCAATCATCAAAATAAGTTCCACAAAGGGAAAAATCATCCATGAAAACCTCCACAATCTTTGATAAACCAAAAGCCATACATCTATAAGCATAAGTTCCAAAAGTACAGGTAAGGATGGTTTTCTCTTGATCAGATTGTGATATGGGTATTTGAGAGAAACCAGAATATCCATCCAGAAAACAAAAGTGTGTGTGCTTAGATACTCTTTCTAGCATTTTATCAAAGAAAGGTAGAGGGTAATGATCTTTTCTAGTAGATTTATTTAGTTTAGTGAAATCAATTACCATTCTATACCCATTGACAATTCTCTATGGGATAAGTTTATTTTTATCATTAGGAACAACAGTAATACCTCCCTTCTTAGGGACACAATGAACGGGACTTACCCATCTACTATCATCTATAGGATAGATTATACTTGCTTCCAAAAGCTTTAATATTTCATTTCTTACCACTTCTTTCATCTCAGGATTCAATCATCATTAGTGATCAACAAAGGGTTTAGCGTTAGGTTCCATATTGATCTTGTGCTGACATAGAGTGGGACTAATGCCCTTAAGATCATCAAAAGTATAGTGCTTCCTCAGAATTTTCAATAATATTTATTCTTCATGTCTGAAAGGTTAGCACTAATAATAATAGGATATATCTTGTTCTCATCAAGATAAGCATACTTCAAAGTGTCGGGCAATTGTTTTAATTCAAACAGAGGATCACCTTTAGGTGGATGAGGACCTCCTAGAGTTTCAATAGGCAAATTGTGTTTTAGGAGAGGTTGTTGTTCAAACAACATTTTATCTATTTCTTTTCTTTCATGCAAGTGCATATCATTTTCATGGTCTAGTAAATATTGTTGTAGTGGATCAGTAGGAGGAACGACAATAGAAGCAAGACCAATTATTTCATCCTCATTAGATAATTCTTTATGACGGGGTTGTCAACTAAACTTGGAGAAGTTAAATTCACGAGACACGTCACCAAAATTAATGCTAGTTGTTTCTCTCTTGCAATCTATATTAGCATTAGCAATGTTCAAGAAAGGTCTACCAAACATAATGGGACAAAAGTCATCTTGTGGAGAACCAAGAACTAGAAAATCAGTAGGATATTTTATTTTCCCACACAAGACTTCAACATCTCTAACAAACCCAAGTGGCGTGATGGTGGCTCTATTAGCAAGTTTAATAGTAACAACAATGTCTTCTATTTCAGCAGGTGATATGCCATTCATAATTTCTTGGTATAAACTAAAGGAATAGCACTCACACTAGCACCCATATCACATAAATCATGATAGCAATGATCTCCTATTTTAACTGAGACAACAAGCATGCCAACTACGGGTCTATGTTTATCTTTTTCATCCGGTTTGGCAATTCCAGCAGCTTCATCATAGAAGTAAATAACATGCCCATCAATATTTTCTACCAAGCGATCTTTAACCATATCAACACTAGGTTCTATTTTAATTTGTTTAGAGGCCTAGGTGCTTTGATATTACTTTTGTGAACCACAGTTGATACCTTAGCATGTTCCTTTATCCTAACAGGGAAAGGTGTTTTTTCAATATAAGCAGTAGGCACCACTGGATCAATAGTGTAAATGATACTTTCCTCTTTAGCTATGACCAGTTCTTTGATTTATTTTTTTATAGGGGGTGACAGTTAAACCACTTCTCCTTAGGGAGATCAACATGAGTAGCAAATGATTCACAGAAAGAGGCTACTATCTCAGAGTCAAGGCCATATTTAGTGCTAGACTTGTGAAAAGCATTTGTATTCATAAAACATTTAACACAATCGAACTCAAGCTTAATATCTGACTCATTACCTTCATCGAGTTCCCAATCTTCAGAGTTGCATTTAATTCTTTCTAAGAGATCCCACTTGAATTCAATAGTATTCTTCATAAAAGAAATAGTACAATAAGTATCGAGCATGGATCGATCATTATGAGAAAGCCAAGCATAAAAGTTTTGAATAATAATTTCTCTCGAGAGATCATGATTGGGGCATGAGTACAACATTGAATTAATCCTCTCCCAAGATAGAGCGATACTTTATCCTTCACGAGGCCAAAAATTATATATATAGTCATGATCACGATGAACTAGATGCATATGATAAAACTTTTGGTGGAATTCCAATTTCAATCGGTTCTAGTTCCATGATCCAATATCATCACATAGCCTATACCATGTCAATGATTTTACCTTGAAATATAAATGGAAATCCTTGTTCTTAACTTGATCTCCGGGTAAACCTGCTGAAAGGACGTGGATGTTGCCTAGAGGGGGGTGAATAGGCGATTTAAAATAATTACGATTTAGGCTTGAAAAAATGCGGAATAAAACTATCGTTTAATTAGTCATGCAAAAAAACCTAAAAGAACTAGGATCACCTATGTGCACCAACAACTTATGCTAAGCAAGATAGACAACCAAGTGATAGCAAGATATATAACAAGAAACAATATGGCTATCACAAAGTAAAGTGCATAAGTAAAGGGGCTCGGGTAAGAGATAACCGAGGCACGCGGAGATGACGATGTATCCCGAAGTTCACACCCTTGCGGATGCTAATCTCCGTTTGGAGCGGTGTGGAGGCACAATGCTCCCCAAGAAGCCACTAGGGCCACCGTACTCTCCTCACACCCTCGCACAATGCAAGATGTTGTGATTCCACTAAGGGACCCTTGAGGGTGGTCACCGAACCCGTACAAACAAGGTTGGGGCAATCTCCACAACTTGATTGGAGGCTCCCAACCACACCACGAAGCTTCACCACAATGGATTGTGGCTCTGAGGTGACCTCAAATGCTCGGGGCAACCTCCACAACCTAATTGGAGACCCCGAAGCTTGCCCGGATCTTTTCACCACAATGATTGAGCTCCAAGGCACCACCAACCATCTAGGGCGCCAAAGCACCCAAGAGGAACAAGCTCTAGGGTGCTCAAACACCCAAGAGTAATAGCTTCTCAACTTCTCACTTCCGCGTATCACCGTGGAGAACTCAAACCTATGCACCAAATGCAATGGCAAGGGCACACGGGGTGCCCAAGTCCTTCTCTCCCAAATCTCACCAAAGCAACTAATGCTAGGGAGGGAAATGAGAGGAAGAATGAAGAAGAAGACGAAGAAGTCCAAGATCTAGATCCAAGGGGTTCCCCTCACTTAGAGGAGAAAGTGATTGGTGGAAATGTGGAACTAGATCTCCTCTCTCTTTTCCCTCAAGAACTAGCAAGAATCATTGGAGGGACTGAGAGTTAGCAAGCTCGAAGAAGGTCAACAATGGGGAAAGAACACGAGCTCAAAAGATAAGGTTCAATGAGGAAGAAGCCCCCCTTTTATAGGTTGGAAAAAATCCAACCGTTATCCTCACAGGCCGCACAGAGCGGTACTACCGCTCCAAGGAGCGGGTAGTACCCCTTTGAAAAACAGCACTGAGGAGGCAAAAGGCCAGTAGAACCGCCGGAGCGGTACTACCGCTCGTCCTCACGGTACTACCGCTATGGATAGCGGTACTACCGCTACGGGTAGCGGTACTACTGCTTGCGAGCGGTACTAAAAGATTACATCCGTGCCTACCATGACTGTAAATAACACGAGATTTTGGTCCAGAGCGGTAGTACCGCTCTTGGAGCCGTGGTAGTACCGCTCCGGAGCAGTAATAAAAAATTACATCCGCTCTAGCCGCGGTAGTACCGATGCAGCCTTTTAAGAACACCAAAACTGTCATAACTTTTACAAACGGACTCCGAATTCAATGAAACAAAGTTTGTTGGAAAGCTAACGACATGTGATAACACAATCTTGATTGAAATATCAATAAGAAGCAAATGAGAAAAGTACCATACGAAAATGGTGAGAACCCTTCCTCGAATAAGACCGGTAAAACTTCCAACACCGAAAACGCAATACACGAAGCATATGAAATCCATTTTCGATGTACTAGAGCTGGTCACGAAGATAACCACAAGATCAAGAAACCACATAGAGAAAATCCAACCAAGAACCAAGAAATATGATGATGCCAATAATGCAACGGTTTGAGCTCTCAACGAACTAATATGATCAAGCTACTCACTTGAGAGCCCCCCTTGATAGTAGGACAATCGATCCTATAACCCGGTCTCTCAACTACCACCATGAGACCGGTAAAATAGAAAACCCTATCAAGGTCAAACCTTAGCCTTGCGCATAGTCCACTTGAGCTAGATGATGACAATCTTGACTTCCTCAAGATGGACCACATTTCTTGATTGCGTTGGCTTGATGAAGACTAGATGATTGCTCCCACACACTCCACTCTCGGTGAGCCACTCTTCGGCACATCTTCACAAGTCCATTGTCACCACAATTAACGACGAGCCTCAAGCATGATCTCTCCATGATGCTTCACTTGATCTTGCACATTGCAACCTTGACGACGATCTCTACTTGATGTCATCTTCCATGGGATATATGGGATCTGCCTCTTGATGAAAGCCCATGGAAATATACCTAACCCCACAAAGAACTCTCACGTAGACCATGGGTTAGTACACAAAGTGTAATAGACAATGCTTCCACACCATGGGATCACTTGATCCCTCTCAGTACATCTTGTACGCTTTGTGTGTTGATCAACTTGATTCACTTTTTGGCTTAGTATTGATGAACCTTGTATCTTAGATTCTCTCTTCATAAAATGATGTCTTGAAGGTAAACATGAATGCTTACACAATCTTCTTCTTCAAGACATGCTTGTAGTAAACTCAACTCCCACATGACCAATCTTTGGATAAACCTTGAATACCACCTTGGTCACCATATAAACTCCTTGAAACCCAACAGATGGACTTCAAGAAGTGCCTACGGACAAATCCTTCGAATATAACTCAAGGTAACCATTAGTCTGTAGGGGTGTCATCAATTACCCAAAACCATACATGGAGAAATGTGCTCTTACAATCTGCCCCCATTTTGGTAATTGATGACAAGCACTTTCAAGAGAGTTTATATAAGAAAATAAGCACAACAAAGCACACACAATGCAATGCATGGATGTGAGATGCAAATGCTTAAACAACAAAAGCAAAACTCTCAAAGCATTCCAAACTAAACACTCTAAACTTCTCCCCCATTGGCATCAATTGCCAAAATGGACAAAAAGTTTAGAAATCCAATATAATAGGTGTTCCTCCAAAAAGTTTGTATATCTCAAATACGTGTGCAAAGAAATACACATATCCAATGATAAGTAGTTGGAGGAAGACAAACTATATTGAGAACCCAAAGATTGCACAAAGGATCTTATGGCACAAAGACATACACCGGAGTGAAGCAAGCAATCAAAAGATACTAAGTGGAACAATCAATCACATGGACCAACGAGCCACATGAATAAAAGATATTATGATATGGGAAAAACAGTGTTTATAAATAAACTAGAGGAGCTCCCCATGATTTGTGCACAAATAATAATATTTGTATTTGAATACAAGTGCGCAAAAAAAAGGATCATGACTCCCCCAAAATCAATATAAACACACCACAAGTGCAAGCAATAAGATAAGACAAAGAGCATAGTACTTGCACTAAACATATGGTTGAGCAACATGTAAAAGAGGCAATCTTAAGAATAGGCTCAACCAAAATGATGTGTGTGAGTCATAGAAAAGCACTTGATAAGACTACTAGAAGGATGAGCATAAAGCATCAACATAGTCTTGATGATATGAGACACAAAGTGCAAACCATATCCTTCCCACACACAAACCATTAGCAAAAGGGTTCACAAGCTTACTAATAGGAAAATTTAAAAACCAAAGCTTGTGACAAACCCTAGTGAAGAGAGGAAAATGGTAGCCTTGTCAAGAGGAGGTATAGCAATCGAAATGGCAAAACCCTCATGAAGACAAGCATAAGGAAAATAATCTTCACCACCAAAGAGTGCATCAAGATGCTAGGATATAAGATCCACACTCAAGACAGATTCTTTCATGAAACCACCAAGTAAACAAAAATTAAATGCAACGATGGACGTGAAAGAAAAGAGGATATCAACTAGAGATGTAACTTATCTCATGTGGATAAGATTCTAGGTAGAGGTAAATCATGATGATATATCCACAAAGAATAATGTACACACGGAATAGTTACAAGAAGGAACAAACAAGATATCCACAAGGAAATCATAACTATACCAATAAGATCTTTGCTTGAAAGCATAACACATAGCCTAATATTTTCTTATTGTACATAAATGAACTCCGAATATACAAACATCAAAGACATCACAGCTAGCAATATGACATCATCGTTGAGACTCTTTGAGAAAGGAAACAAGTACCACAAGAATGACTCAATAAATTTCTACCATGATGCAACCTATAAACAGTTGAATGCGAAAAATGTATGCATGAAGTAGATACTTGTTACCGAGATAGCATTGGATTGATGTAGTAGACAATGGTTCTTCGATCATCCTAGCAAGGCTCCAATAAGCACATGGTGTAAACACCTTCCTTGTAAGTGAGCCGAGTGCACAATGTATCTCCAATTGTTCCTAGAACAACACCACAAACAAAGTGGTACCCAAACTTATTGGGACCAAACAGTTAGTGTACCAACAATATATAGGACAAAACTCCACATAAATATGTTCATATAGATATGAAATTGAATTGCATGCACACTTTAGCCAATTTATGTCATAGTGGAGTTTCCCCTATATATTGGGTCAAGGAAAGAGAACATGCCAACGAAATTACATGTAGTAAATATGCATGCTCAAAGCTTTGAAGAATCAACTCAACGCACAGTTGATAAGATGCCGAAAGAAAAGGTATCAAGTGAAAATAAGATACCAAACAAAAAATATCAATTGAGGGGTACCAACTAAAAGATACATCAAGGAATGAGATATCCATTGACACATGCCAAATATAAGGAAACAAGATACCAATTGAAGGAAAACAAGAGGTATCAAGTTCCCAAAACAGAGCTAGATTCCAAACAAACCAAACCCATCGCAAATTTTCATGATGGCACAAAGCACCATAGAGAGAAGGCTGCCTCCCACCAACACACACTTGATGAAGATCAAAAGATTTTATGATGAACACATAAAGAGAGTGTTCTACAAAAAATAGGATAGCTCCCCCAAGAGATGTGCATTATATAGAATTTGCATTTGAATACAAAATGCACACAATGGGATCATCACTTTCCCTATATCGATAGAAACACTAGGCACGCTCAGAAAGATCCACAAGAGGCAAGGAACACAAATGAAAAAAAATACAATTCAAAGGATACCATGATTAGCAAATTCTACCACATAAAAGGATACCAATTGTCAAAGGACAAGAAGTAATTCGAAATATTTCCTATTGGTAGATTGCAAAGATATCCAACATCATCTTCACACATAAATCATAAGAAAATGACACTTGTAGAGCTAACATGCCACCTAGGAACAAGATAAATTGTAATATCAAATCTAAGTGGCAATATCTCAAATGTACACATTCTCTGGGCTTGCAATATGCACATAGCATATTACTCCCCCATAATGTGGTAACCCAAAATTAGTAACAAGTGGCAAATGAAATCCAACAAGAGATAATTAATTGACAGTTTATAATTTGAATTTCTCATGAGAAGACATACCAAATAGAAGCTAGATAATCTTGTAATATCAATGCTAAGTGGTATTCCTCATGAACACACATTTTTAGGGTCGTGGAGTGCATAATGCACATCACTCCCCCAAAATGGGATAATCCATTAATCTCTCAAGAGAGCCAACTAAGATAAGACAAGATGCAAAAAGGCTCTACACAAGACTCACACATACATGATGTGCAAACCATCATACATACTTGATTTCTCAAGATAAACAAATAGGAAGCACAACATAGACAAACACATGCAAGGTATAAAACCACAACATGCAAAGGGCCAAGTAACTAACAATGTATTCAATATAAGTACAAGTTACCGCAAGAAGGAACATTGGATATAAGATAGAAACTTGATAATCCACATGACTTGGCTTGAGATAATATGAATGATGAAGATCCCTTAATTCTTCATGATGTAGCCAAGTCACCAATGCCCTCCAACAATACCTATTGATCAAGTTTGAGCTTGTTGGTCCCCACCCAAGTTGGGTCCTAAGAGGTTAGTCACAATAGGCTTGGCTACCCAAATGGTTCTTTTCTTGACACCACTTTGAGTACCAACAAACTTGTCAAACACATTGCCAACATTATCCTTCCCAAGAGAATAGATATTATCAATAATGATTGGGTTGGATAAGTTACCATTAGTGCATGAAGAAGCAAAGTGACCCTTCTCACGACATAAGTAGCAACATTTACCCTTTACTTTATTCTCAATTGATTTCTCAACTTGAGGAGCGTTGACTTGGGTCTTCTTGGCAAGTGGCCTTTCTTCAACTTGACGTTGAGCATGAGATTGAACTTGTGGCCGCTTCCCTTGTTGCTTGTCACTATGGGGATTCTTCTTCAATGGGGAAGATCTAACATGGTGCCCTTCTATTTTGCACTTGAAGCAAACAATCTTGGCCGAGTTCTTGACTTGTTCTTGGCCCTTCTTGTTGTTTCTCTTGGACTTCTTCTTATTGGAGTTGAATCCAAGTCCACCTTTCTCATTTGGGGATTTTTTCCCCACACAAGATATTGTTGAGTGTGGACTTCCCTTCATGACTCCTTTCCAAGTCTTTCTTCAAAGAAGTGACTTGGGCCTTGAGCTCTGTGATTTCCTCTACATGGTTAGTATCAATACAAGTACTAGAGGAAGTATATGCTTCATCTTTAGAGAAACAAGGCAAGGAAAGTAATTCATCACAAGATGTACCAACATTATGAGTAGATGAACTACGAGGACTAGCAAATGGCTATGAAGCATTTCTACTAGATGTAGTGCTAATTTCCGCATGAGGATCACTTGATGTTACCTTAGTAGTACTAGCCTCATGAGCTATCTTTAGCACATTATGAGATACTAGAAGATCGCCATGATAGCTAGAAAGATTTTCATGACTCTCTTCCAATTTCCCATATTTACTTGATAGCAACTGAAGTTCAGCCCTTACCTCAACATTCTCCATATTATGGATGCTTCACAAGAAACAAATTTAGTAGCACAAGCATCATCATTAACAACAAGAGGAGAAGGCAACTTGGCAAGCTCTTTAGCATATGAAACTTTAAGTTGAGCATGAGACTCGGTGAGTTCAATGAGCGTGCTCTTAACGGCCCTTGAGCCATTTTCGAGGTGCTCAAATCCTCAAGGAGTTTAGCCTGTGCAACTTCAAGCTTATCATTTTTAGTTCTAAAATCATTATCCACCACGAGAGCTCTTTCATGGGATTCCTTTAATCTAGAAAATTCCAGAGCAAAGGTCTCCTCAAGAGATTCCTTGGTGGTTTGTTCATTTTCAAGAGCTTGAGATAGCTCCGCGATCTCATGAGCGTAATCACGTTTATGACCTTCCATTTTCTCAATGGTGGCCTCATGCTCCTCGAGATGAGCTTCCAACTCCTCAATATATTTCTTGCCCTGAATGGCAATAGACATGATTTCCATGAAGTTGGAACGAGCAATATTGTTCTTATGAAGAGCTTTAAAAACCATTTCTCCCTTAAGTTTTAAGGAAGCAATATTATCACTCTCTTCATCATTATCATCAACATCATCATGGTGAGATATATTGGGATTCAAAGTAGGAGATACCTTTGAAGCCTTAGCCATAAGGCAAAAGTAGAAACAACAGATGTTGATGTAGGATCCCTTGAAGCACCATTCAAGACCACATCTTGTTCCATGGAGTGTTGGATGTCATCTACATTGTTAGCACAACAACTCGAGGACATAGATACATTTTTATCATGGCGACAAGATATAGAAAGCATATCATCATGAGATTTAGTCAAGCAATTTGTACATGATATGCAAGGACTATCAACACAAGCATGTGAAACATTTAAAGTGCTCGAGGTGTTAAAGTCCAAAGATGAAGCATTGCAATACGATAGTGAAGAATTATTATCAACAATAAGCCCACTATCATCATTACAATGATCATCACTACTCACCATATAATTACCTTGTGGCAATCCACATGCAGGTGAAGTAGAAGAAGTTGAGAAGACAACATGACTGGAGGTGGAGGGAGAACAATCATCCCTACAAATCTTGGACACACCATATTTATCTTGAAGCTTTCTCCACAACTCACGAGCATCCCGGAATGGCATGAGTTCAAATATAACTACATTTCTCAAAGCATCAAAAAGCACATTATAAGCTTGAGCATTGAGATAAGAGTTTTTCTCATCCTCTAAAGATGTGTGTTGAGAATCATTTGGAGGAGAAAAACCCATGTCTACAATTTGCTCTAAATTTGGGTCCATGACCCTAAAGAGATTAAGCATGCGAATTACCCAAACATCAAAATTTGTGCCATCGAAACTAAGAGTGTCAGAGAATCCTAATCCCCTAGATGACATCCTTACTCTCTAGGTGGTTAAACCTAATAATGAGAAACCTGGCTCTGATACCAATTGAAAGGACGTGGATGTCGCCTAGAGGGGGGGTGAATAGGCGATTTAAAATAATTATGGTTTAGGCTTGAACAAATGCGGAATAAAACTATCGTTTAATTAGTCATGCAAAAAACCCAAAACAACTAGGCTCACCTATGTGCACCAACAACTTATGCTAAGCAAGATAAACAACCAAGTGATAGCAAGATATATAACAAGAAACAATATGGCTATCACAAAGTAAAGTGCATAAGTAAAGGGGCTCGGGTAAGAGATAACCCAGGCATGCGGAGATGATGATGTATCCCGAAGTTCACACCCTTGCGGATGCTAATCTCCGTTCGGAGCGGTGTGGAGGCACAATGTTCCCCAAGAAGCCACTAGGGCCACCGTAATCTCCTCACGCCCTCACACAATGCAAGATCCCGTGATTCCACTAAGGGACCCTTGAGGGTGGTCACCGAACCCGTACAAACAAGGTTGGGGCAATCTCCACAACTTGATTGGAGGCTCCCAACGACACCACGAAGCTTCACAACAATGGATTGTGGCTCCGAGGTTACCTCAAATGCTTGGGGCAATCTCCACAACCTAATTGGAGACCCCGAAGCTTGCCCGACGCTTTGCACCACAATGATTGAGCTCTGAGGCACCACCAACCATCTAGGGCGCCAAAGAACCCAAGAGGAACAAGCTCTAGGGTGCTCAAACACCCAAGAGTAATAGCTTCTCAACTTCTCACTTCCACGTATCACCGTGGAGAACTCAAACCTATGCACCAAATGCAATGGCAAGGGCACACGGAGTGCCCAAGTCCTTCTCTCCCAAATCCCACCAAAGAAACTAATGCTAGGGAGGGAAATGAGAGGAAGAACGAAGAAAAACACGAAGAACTCCAAGATCTAGATCCAAGGGGTTCCCCTCACTTAGAGGAGAAAGTGATTGGTGGAAATGTGGATCTAGATCTCCTCTCTCTTTTCCCTCAAGAACTAGCAAGAATCATTGGAGGGATTGAGAGTTAGCAATCTCGAAGAGAAGGTCAACAGTGGGGGAAGAACACGAGCTCAAAAGATAAGGTTCAATGGGGAAGAAGACCCCCTTTTATAGGTGGGGAAAAATCCAACCGTTATCCTCACAGCCCGCATAGAGTGGTACTACCGCTCCAAGGAGCGGTACTACCGCTAGGGCGGTAGTACCCCTTTGAAAAACAGCATCAAGGAGGAAAAAGGCCAGTAGAACCGCTGGAGCGGTACTACCGCTCGTCCTCACGGTACTACCGCTATGGATAGCGGTACTACCGCTACGGGTAGCGGTACTACTGCTTGCGAGCGGTACTAAAAAATTACATCCATGCCTACCACGGCTGTAAATAACACGAGATTTTGGTCCGGAGCGGTAGTAGCGCTCTTGGAGCCGCAGTAGTACTGCTCCGGAGCGGTAGTAAAAAATTACATCCGCTCTAGCCGCGGTAGTACCCCTGCAGCCTTTTAAGAACACCAAAACTGCCACAACTTTTGGAAACGGACTCCGAATTCAATGAAACAAAGTTTGTTGGAAAGATAACAACATGTGCTAACACAATATTGATTGAAATATCAATAAGAATCAAATGAGAAAAGGCCCATACGAAAATGGTGAGAACCCTTCCTCGAATAAGACCGTAAAAACTTCCAACACCGAAAACGCAATAGACGAAGCATATGAAATCTGTTTTCGATGTACTAGAGCTTGTCACGAAGGTAACCACAAGCTCAAGAACCCACATAGAGAAAAGCCAACCAAGAACCAAGAAATATGATGACGGGGTTTATATCCCTGGGTAGGCCAAGGCAACGGGGTCCTCCCCTCCCCGCTTCGAAGAAAAACCAATCGGCCGGCTCAACGAGGCCAGCTGGGGACACGCCACACGAGCCGTCTCCAACTGGTCTAGCGGTTGGGCGTGCTCCTGCCCGGCTGGCCAAGCAGCCGACTGGCCACAAGCCGGGCTGTCTATTGACTTGGGGACGGACACGCCCTATCCTGTCTCCCTGTCCGGAAGTATGGCAGCGCAACGTGACTGGCGGGGCCAGCGACCCTGTGGCCACAGTGGTCGCTGACACGCCGTCCCGCATGGCTATAGTCCATCCATTCGGCCCGTTGACCTCAGTGAGCACGACCGAATGGGGAACAGTTCCAGCACGCCTTCGCCACTCGAGTGCCTGCCTCGGCGTGGCTATAGTACCGCCGGCCGTACCGACGACCTCGGTCGGCTAGCGCTAAGCGACGCCTCCCCGGGTGGCCCATGCCGGAGCAGGTGGGGGAGGGCCAATCGTGGCGCCCGTCGGTGGGTCCTAGAAGAGATGGAACCGCTCGGCTGGCGGGCCCCACCCATGACGAGACGATACAAGCCGTAGGACCCCCTGGCCAGGTGGAGAGGCTGCCAGCCGGGTCCCTCCACCCTCGTACCTAAATGATATTGTAAGAGCCAGGGGGTTGGCCTATAAAACCCCCGAGCCCCCCATGCAACGGGGACGGAACCCCCGATAAAGAACACACATAGGGAGCTCTCATACCCTTCCCAGTAGCGGAGAGAGACGAGCCGGTCGCTCCTTTTTTCCTCCTCCGAACACGGCTCTAGGAGCACCTCTGTACACTTATCCACCCATCCAATGAATCCAAGCAGGACTAGGGGCATTACCTCCCACGGAGGGCCCCGAACCTGGGTACATCGCGTGTCTCCACCTTCTTGTACCCAATCTTGCACCCGGAGGCCATCGGCATCCTATGGCCCCAACACCACCGATAAGCCACCCTATGGCATCTGTCGTGAGAAAACGACGACATTTGGCGGCCACCGTGGGGCCATCCGTGGCGCTGTTCGGGTTCATGCTCCGGGTGGTAGCTCTCGCCATTCCCCGCCGCCACTGCTCGGCCCGGCAAAACCATGGGGGGCTCATGGGGCTTGCTGCGGCATGCCCTGGGGGCGACTCCGACGGCCTAGCGGCTGACATCGATGCGCTCACCGAGCGCTTCAGCAGGCTCAACCTTGCCGAGGCTCCGGCCGCAGGTGAGTACCCCACGGGGGTACTCGTCTGTGCCGGCCCGCCCATAGCCGTGGGCGTACTCGCTGCGGCCTGCCCCAGTGGGTCCCGCGACTATGAAGGGGTAATGGCCATCACCTCCTCCACCGCCTCCGGACGGGCGCGGGTAACGGCCACCGCTGCTGCCGCCCGCGTCGGCACGTCCGACCCAGTCGGTGCGGCCCTCCGGGGCTTGAGCACCCCGATCACCCTGATGGCAAACCCCGATACCGCTCTGGCCGACCTCGAGGCGCCTCGTCGCATCCTCTTTAAGGATGCCACTGCCCTTGCCGCCACGCGCCGCCGCATGGAAGTGGCGCAGCGGGAGTACGCCTCCGCTTATGGCCTTACCCCCGCTGGCGCCGAGCCCAGCCGGCGTGGGGCCGTGTGCGACCGCGGCCGCGTGGTCGCCGAAATCCTTGGCGGCAAAATGCCCGTCTACGACACCCCCGGAGCTAACCTGCGGGCCCTAAAGGTGGCCTACGAGGAACTGTACACCTTGGAGGGCGAAGAGCGTGCCGCCCACGACCGCCACATCAAGGAGCTTATCGATGCTGCTGATGCATAGCAGCGTCAGCTCGCGCCAGGTGGCATCGCCGCTGAAGGCCCCCGGCCCAAGCGCGAGGGAACGAGAACCGTCGGCCGCCATGCGGCACAGTACTCCTGTTCCCCTCGCATCTCCGGTCGTCGGGTCAAGACGCACGAGCTCCGGCCCTCTCAGCCGCCAAGGAGTGAGCAGCCGGCTGTTAGCAGCCGGTGCACCAACGAGCCGCCTCGTAGCGGCTGCTACCATGAAGCACCAGCATCCGATAGCTGGCGCAGCTAGGGGCACACACCACCCCCGCAACGCGAGTCACGGCAATCAACGCCGCCCACCATCTGCCCCGAGCTGTCAGCCCGGCTCAGGCCACGCGTCCCCCGTAGCAAGGATGATGCTCGCAACTGCATCGACCAACTCATGCAATCCGACCTCCTCGAGGAGGAGTGCTCGATCGGCCCGGTTTGCTTCGGCCCCCGGATCCGCACCGAGCCATTCCTAAAGCGCTTCACCCTCCCTAGGGACACCCCGAAGTACAACGGGGCCGCCAAGCCAAAAGACTCGTTGATCGACTACACCACCATAGTGGGCATCTCCAAGGGAAACAAATGTGTGGTCGTCCGCTACCCCCCCCCCCTCATGCTCATCAGCTCATCCCACACCTGGCTCAACAGCCTGGCGGCCGAAGGCATCAACATGTGGACGGACTTCGAGGAAGCCTTCGTCCGCAACTTCATCGGCACCTACAAGCGGCCTGGCCGGCCCCGTGAACTTGCTATGTATGTTTAGGGGCCAGACGAATACCTCTGCGACTACCTCACCCGATGGACCGAGCTCCGCAACTCCTGCGAGGGAGTGCACGAGGTGCAAGCCGTGCAATACTTCATCGAGGGTTGTCGGGACGACACCCCTCTCAAGCACAAGCTTCTGTGCTCCAAGCTGGCCACGCTAGCCGAACTCATGACCAAGGCAAACAAATATGCCAAGGCTGACTCGGCCATCCGGGTCCAAGATGACCCCGCCGGCCAAGGCAACAACGACGCCGGTCATGGCCCAGTCGGCTGCCGACAACCGGCAGCCACAGAGCAACAAGCGCAAGAACGACCAACCGGATCCCCGCTACGGGAGCCGGCAGGTCAACACTGTCGAAGATCAGAAGCCGGCTGCCCAACCTTCCATCCAGCGCCAGCGCATCGGCAAGGCTGTGTGGTAGCCGAAGCTCACCTTCGAGCAAATGCTCGATCTTCCATGCAAGAATCACTTAGGGGCCAAACCCTCCACGCACATGCTCCGACAGTGCAGCTTATCACAGCGATTGGCCCGTGGGAACGGCCTTCCGGCTCCTCCCACGCCGCCAGCCCGTGCGCCGGCCCCGGTCCAAGCTGTCGCCTTGGCACCGGCAACGGCCCCAAACAACGGTCGCCTAGTCGACCAGTACCCCAACCAAGACGGTTGCTACGTTGTCTTCACCAGTGAAGAGACGGGCAAGCACGCGGAGCGCTGGCTCCGCCGTGAAGTGAACGCCACCATGCCGGCAACTCCCCAGTTCATGCACTAGTCGGAGAAGCCGGTCACGTGGAGCCAGGCTGACCATCCCGTAGTGATGTCGAATCCCGGCAGCTACGCCTTCGTCCTCGACCCCACCATCGCCACCAAGGATCGAGCATGCCGCTTTATGCGGGGGCTGATAGATGGTGGCAGCAGCATCAATATCCTCTACCTCGACACGATGCACAAGCTGGGGCTAAAGATAGAAGACCTACAGGTGAGCCGAATGGTTTTCCATGGCATCGTGCCTGGAAAGTCTTGCTCCCCTGTAGGCAAGATCACGCTCGACGCCCTCTTCGGCGGACCCGACCACTTCTGCCGCGAGCCAGTACTGTGAGGTCATGGATCTCGCAAGCCCCTACCACGCGCTGCTGGGCCGGCCGGCTCTAGTCAGCTTCATGGCGGTCCTGCACTACGCCTACCTCAAGCTCAAGATGCCGGGCCCCAAGGGAATCATTACCGTCAAGGGCGACTACAAGATGTCACTCGAATGCGCTCGAGACGGTAGCCAGCTGGCCGAGGCCCGGGAAATCAGCAAGGAGAAGCGGCAGCTCGACCGGCTCGTGGCCCTTGCCGCCAGCCTACCGGCCGTGCTGGCTCCTTCCTCGCAATCCACCGACGAGGCCTCCTTCCAGCTGTCCAAGGACACCAAGCAAATCCCGCTCGACCCGGCCAACCCGGCTCAGTGCGTCACGATCGGCTCCCGCCTCAACAGCAAATAGGAAGGCGAGCTCGTCGACTTCCTCCGTGAGAATCAGGACATCATTGCGTGGTCCCCCAAGGACATGCGGGGTGTTCCGAGGAAGTTTGCCGAGCACAAACTAGACGTCCGGACAGATGTTAAGCCGGTCAAAAAACACCTATGCTGCTTCTCCGAGGAGAAGCGGCGCACTATAGGAGAAGAGATTGCCCGGCTGCTCGCATCCGGGTTCATCATGGAAGTATTCCACCCAGACTAGCTAGCCAACCCAGTCTTGGTGCTGAAGAAGAACAAGACCTGGCACATGTGTATCGACTACACCAGCCTAAACAAGGCATGTCCCAAGGACCCATTCGCCCTGCCACGGATCGATCAAGTTATCGACTCCACGGCCGGCTGCGACTTGCTATACTTCTTGGACGCCTATTCCGGCTACCACCAAATCAAGCTAGACCCGGAAGACCGGCTCAAGACCTCCTTCATCATGCCCTTTGGGGCGTACTGCTACATCACCATGTCCTTTGGCCTGAAGAACGCAGGCGCCACCTTCCAACAGTGCATGCAAAAGTGCCTCCTACCTCAGATAGGCAGGAACGTCCACATCTAGGTCGACGACATCGTCGTCAAAACCAAGAAGCACTTCAGCCTCCTCGATGACCTCCGGTAGACCTTCGTGAACTTGCGCGAATACAAGGTCAAGCTCAACCCAGGGAAATGTGTATTTGGCGTTCCCACCGGTCAACTCTTGGGTTTCTTCGTGTCCGCCCGCGGCATCAAAGCTAACCCCGAGAAGATCCATGTGATCGAGCGCATGCCAAAGCCGACCCGGCTCCGCGACGTCCAGAAGTTCACCGTCTGCCTTGCCTCGCTCAGCCGGTTCATCAACCGGCTAGGGGAGAAGGCTCTGCCCCTCTACGGGCTCCTTCGCAAGATGGCTCTCATCAAGTCGGGTCAAACCAAGAAGCCGGGCACCTTCGACTGGCATGACAAGGCGGACGAGGCCTTCCATGGCCTCAAGAAGGCTCTCACCCGCGTGCCAATCTTGGCTGCGCCGGCTGAGAAGGAACCACTGCTCGCGTACATCGCCGCGACGACCCGGGTCATCAGCGTCGTGCTGGTGGTCGAACGACCGGAGGAGGGAAAGGCCCTGCCGGTCCAGCGGCCCGTCTACTACCTCAGCGAGGTCCTCTCCGCGTCCAAGCAAAACTACCCCCACTACCAGAAGATGTGTTACGGCATATACTTTGCTGCCAAGAAGGTCAAGCAATACTTCCAAGAGCACACCATCACTGTGGTGAGCACGGCCCCGCTCGGCGAGATCGTGAGCGGCCGGGACTCCACCAGCCAGATTGCACGGTGGGTGATCGCCCTCGCCAATCACGAGATCCGATACGAGCCAAGAACTGTCGTCAAGTCGCAAGCATTGGCGGATTTCCTCGTTGACTAGGCGGAGACGGAGTTCGTCCCGCCTCCCCCGGACTCCACGCATTGGCGAATGCACTTCGACGGCTCGAAGATGAGGACCGGCCTGGGTGCCGGCATAGTCCTCTCCTCCCCGAAAGGTGATCAACTCAAGTACGCCCTCTAGATCCACTTCGCCGCCTCCAACAACATGGCGGAGTACGAGGCCATCGTCCATGGCCTCCGGATCGCCAAGGAGATCGACATCAGGCGCATCCTCTGCTTCGGCGACTCCGACCTCGTGATGCAGCAAGTTTCTAGCGAATGGGACGCCAGGGATGCCAACATGGCCAGCTACCGTTTCCTCGTGAAACAACTCACCGGCTCCTTCGAGGGTAGCAAGTTCCACCATATCCCCCGAGCGGATAACGAGGCAGCAGACGCGTTGGCCAAAATCGGCTCCACCCGGTAGGCCATCCCAGACGGCGTCTCTCTCGAGCGGCTGCTCAAGCCGACGGTCAAGCCCTCCCCAGAGTCGGAGTCAATCTTCGTGTCGGCAAGTGTCGCCGG